>JAQFVV010000009.1:6591798-7970000 GCA_028023455.1 Epiperipatus broadwayi | reverse complement strand
AAAAAGGTTGGGAAACACTGGTCTAGGAGATAAAAATTAAATGCTAAAGCTTTCAATTATAATAAAATGATCATTCTATGATGATTGTTATTGGTATAAGCATAAGAATAAATCTTAGGAAAGCAAATTCAAATTATTTAATTGAAAGTAAGAAATAGATTGATATCGATAATGTTCATGTATTATTGTTATAGTTAGGTTAATTTTAAAACAAGAAGATAGTTAATGTTTGTAAGGGTAGTTGTATCCCAATAAAATCCCTCTTGAGATTCAATTATTTAATTGTCAATATAATTGTTATATTATATTTTAGAACATAATAATTATGATCCCTGATATATCCACAGGATAGAGTTGATTATATTAATTTAATTTAATTGTGTCTATAATATTATTATTGCATAGCTTCTTAAATTATAGTAGAATATTTAAGTCATTATTTAAAATAAAATATTATGTTAGTCATTGTTTGTTGTAGGGATTTTCTTAATAATTATAATAAGATAGCTGCAGAATGTCTACAATACCAATGCCATTGTGGACTGTATTTTATATGCTTCTCAATGTTAAAACCTCTATGTTGTAATCGTCCCTAAAGTCTATCTTATGTTTTTATGTATTGTAAGTTGTAAACTAGATAGAGAGTCTCATACCTTATCATTATTATATTTGATTGTTTAGTGTGGGCTAGTATAAGAGATAGTAGAGTGTATAGCAGGAGTCCCCAACCCTATGCCTGCAGGCACCAACACGCCCGCAGACCATTTTACAATTTGCCCACCGCTATCCGAACATGATAAAAAATTATTTATCTGATACAAATAAATTTTATTTTTAAAATTTATTATAAATTATTGTATTATATTGTAATCAAATTGTAGGGCATACCATACTTTTACAGCGTAAAAATATAAACGTTAATTATATGTTAAAATTTTATTTTTGAAATAAATATTTTTTTGAACATTATGTATATTATTAACAATATCCAACTATAAATTTACATTGAAAAAATAAATGGTGTCCCCCACCTGGTTAAAAAAAATAAAGGGTGCCTGGCCGTTATTATAAAATGTGCTCTTAAGTGCAAAAAGGTTGGGGAACACTTGTGTATAGTATATGTGGAGCAATAGAAAGGGAAGGTTGCATTAAATATATTGTATCTTGTTTATATTTTAAATTAATAATTCAACATACACATTTAAATTTAATATTTAAAAAAATGTATACATATGTTATCCTTTTGTAAAAAGTTAGCTACAGAAATAATTATTAATTTCTAATCGATTGATGAAATTGCTGATATATTCTTCCTTGCATGTTTATTGTTTTTCAAACAAAAAAAGACACACACACCTTCCCTTCTAATGTTTTTTTAAACAAGTGCTCCATGATTAAAAAATGTAATTTACTAATATTACTTTAAAATCTTTTTTTTTTTTAGGTTTGGGAACTATCACATTCATGAATAGTAAATACAAGTAAAACTCGGTTCAGAGAATAATCATTTGAAACAAAAAAAAAATCATTGACAACGTGTCTAAGGATGATTTAGAATTTCTTTTTTATCTTACAAAATTATTTTAAAGGCTTTAAATTATGTAAGAATTAATTGTTTAAATTTGTATCACATTTATATTTATAAGCGATTATACATTATTAATATCAATTGTCTGGTATTATTGTTACTTATTATTTTTATATATAATGTTTCCGATTTATGCACACACTCAAAATTCATTATCTCTGTGCATACCCAATAAATAAACTGATAATTTGACAATCGAATCTTAATAAATTTAAACTAAACATTTACACATACTTTTATTCCTAATATGGAATATGATATTGCATATGTGTATTTCTAAAGTACAGTATAGTATCTTTTTAACTTACAAACAGCTACCATAATAAGGAAATAGATAAGTTTCAGCTAAGACATTTTGCCAATCTATTAATAATTTTCATTAGTCATTAATTAGACTAGAAATTATCCATTTAATGAATAATATTTCTGTAATGAAAATTACACTACAGAAATATTCATTTTATCATTCTATTTTAGAGGGCAAAACTTGTTTCCTCCTTGTTTTTTTTATTATTATTATTAAAACAGAAAAATTTATTCTTAAAAATAAAAATACAACAAAATTGTAATCAATTAGAAAATATTAGTTGATGATAAATGGTAAATTGAGTAGTTTGTTAATGTTCACACAAAGATGTAGTTAGTCTTATGCTAAGAATGCCTTGTGTCTGAGGTTAATTCTTGCCCAGGTTTCCTGGAACAAAAGGTCTGGGGCCAGAAGTTGGTCTCTATTCCTAATTTTAGAGATCAATTCTGTGAAAACATGAAAACTATCGTGAAAAAACTATCATGATTGGTTTGGGAAAAAAATTAGCTCACACCTGGTAAGCCAAACTGCAAAATGGAGGAAAATGAAAAGTCTAATAATGGAAAAGGTATCATTTTCTATGAATTTCCTAATGGAAAAAAAATCTGTTATTCCAACTGACACACTATTAACAATGAAAACATGAAGTGGATCTAGAAAGGAGCAAGAATAGAAGAGATGTTGGATCATTTCACCATCAGTCTGGATAATTGGCACTGTGGATTAATTTTTGTGAGTTCCCTTTTCCAAACCAAAAAGTGATTGGTGGGAAGTGAGAAGAGATTGAATTTAAATATAAAGTCAATATATTTGTGTTCAAAGAGCCAGTTCTTAGTATGCCTAATGATTTGATTGTTATTTATTCCCAGTTAACTTGTTGCGATTATTTTATTTTCAACATGTCAAAGTCGTTATTTCATATAATCGCAATTTATATTGTCTTTAAACAAATCATGCAATATTAAACTCATTATGCAACACAAATACAATTATAGGCCTATTTAAATGAAATAAGATAAAGACAATCCAGAGTTCTAGAGTATAACACCTCACTTAATTTTTCAGTCAGCTCACTGACATTCATTGGACCAATCAGATCATAGGAATCACAAGCAGAACAATAGCATGAGGTCAAACAAATATTAAAGTATTTTAAATAATGGAAGTATACTAACCAGTCTCTGTTGTTTGTATATTTGAATAGTTTACTATTAGGAAATTCATAAGAAGTTCGATCATGGATTTTAATCTTCAGAGTCTGCCTCTCTACCACTACTCAAAACTAAATGAACTCTTTTATGCTTAATTTATAGTATATTTTGAATGCTAGCAATACTATATTACATTATTTATTACAGTTAATCATAATGCATTTATGCAAAATATATACTATTTAATGTTTATCATAAAAATTAATGTAAAATATTTAAAATAGGCTTATAACTGTCTATGCCTTGCATATATTGCTTAATATTACATGATTTATTTAAACACTATAAATTTTGGCATGTGAAATATGAACGTTTATACTTTGAAAGTAAAATGTTTTGCTGTGATTTAGTTGCAAATGGAACTTTATTATCATAATGTTAATACAGAGAATAGATGTTTCAACTTTTAGCATAACTAATGAGGTTATTCATTTCATGTTATGATTATCATTAGTATCATTCAAAATATCATCATCATCATTTGCACTTTGCTGCAGTATGTAGGTTTCTTCAAGTTTAATCTAGTTTCTCTGATCAATATTCTTTCTACTTCACATCACCCTAACAAATTTTCTTATTTCATCTATTTATTTTACAAATGATTATTGTCTAAATCTTTTACAATCTCTTATGTAAGACACCAACTATTTTCATTTGTTATTATTTTTTCTAACAATATGTCCAGCCCATTTTTATTTCAACCACTTAATTTTTTCAATGATAGCTGTTTGTTTTCTTACCCAAGTATTTTGTTTTCAATTCCTTCTTGCATTCCCATATATATATATATCCATATTTCATTGAGTGGTCTGAAATATCTGAATTGCTCTTTTGTTAAATGTCCATGTCTCAGATCCATAACAAAGAACTGGTAAAATATATTTATTAAAAATTTCTTTTTTCAAAACCATAGGCATATTTTCTTTTAATATTAAGTTATTTCTACCAAAAGCTTTCAATGCAAATTAAATTCTATGATTATTTTTATCCATTATATTTTTTCATCTGTAGTAATAATCTAACCAAGACATTTAAAGTTGTTAATTTCTTCTAATTCATGATTATCAATCTTTATTATCTTCTTTAGAGAAAATCCAGCAAATATTACTTTAGTCTTTTTAGTATTTATTTTTAGTCTTACTTTTTTATATTTATCAGATAACATATGTAATATTTCTTAAAATTCTAAAGTATTATTTTCAAAAATAACAACACCATCAGTAACATATAGATTACTTAAATAATCTGGATATTTTATTTCCTTAACTTCTCATTTTAATTCATAAACTACTTCTTATAAAACTACTGTAAAATGTTTTGGAGATATGGAATCACTTTGTCATATAACCTTATCAATAATAATCTTTGAAATCTTATCATGTAATCTAATCACTGCTGTTACTTTTTGATAAATATTCTTCAGAATATAACAATATCCTGTGTCTATATCTTAGTAATGCAAAGCTTTAATCATTGTGAAAATACTTGTAGAATCAAATGCATTTCTGTAATCTAAAAATCCCAAATATAATGCTGATTCATATTCATTGGTCCTTTCTATAACTTCTCTCAATACTTGCATATCACTTGCTGTGCTAAAACAATGTTTAGATCCAACTTTTTCTTTTTATTAATTTGAATCCAACGTTCACTGTAGATGAGTTGAAATTTAAAACTAACAGAAGAGTGATGGGTCTGTAATTCCTAATATCTTGTTTATTATCTTTCATAAATATTAGTATTACTACTGCTTTCTTCCAATCACCTAATATATATATATATATATGCTTTATAATTTGCCAATAATTTTTCTATTTCTTCACTTGCTTCTTTTAAGATATTAATAATAATTCCATCATTTCCTGGAGTTTTTTTCTTAATAGATTTAATTGCAAATCTCATGTCTTCATTAAAAATGTTTGACAATTCAGATGATGTAATAATTGTAGAAATATGTAATAGTAATAAAAAAAAATAACCATTACAATTCAAAATGTAGTATATTTGAAATTTATAAACGTAGAAAGTATTAAGTACACTTTATTATTTATTAAACTTATTATAGTATATTTATAATAAAAAATTATATATATTGAGATTATTGGTCTAATGATCATATTTGTGTGTAAATAAAAGAATAGATTGATGAATATTAATTTATATTTTTTATGTAAATGTGTGATTTTGATTAAATAATATTATGTTTATCATATTAATTTTTCATGTTACAATGTTTTAATAATTTTTATTCTTTACTACACACTCTGTTTGACTATACATTCAACATATATATATTGCATTTGCCCAGATTTGAGCTGTACATCACAGTATATAATAAAATTAAAAAAAAGGAAAAAGAAGTTTATTGATCTTGTTTAATTTCATTTCACTTGTTCAATGGATTATGGAGCTGTTGAAGTGTTAATGTTAATTAGATAATCATGGCAACCTAATATTTTAAAATAGTATCATTATTATTAATATTAGCATCAATTCATAAATTGGTTATCAATTTTAGGGAAAATATAAATAAATGAATAAGTAAATAGATACTGGAAAATAATTAAGTGAATTGTAAAATGAATCACTTGAAGAAAATCATTGTTATTAATTATTATGTGTCTATTTTGTTATTACAATCACAATAACAGTTTACTTATTGCACAATTAAATATTTCACATATTTGTTTATTTATTGGAATATATATCTATTATATATTGTAATAATATACATATGTGTTACATTATTTTAAAATTAAAATAAAAAAGAAAATTGAAAATTAAAAGTTCCATTTAACATATATACTGTAAGCCAGTGGTGCCCAACCTTTAACTTGACGCGAGCCAGTTGAGAATTTAAAAAAATTTGGGGAGCCACAATTATATATTACATTTTTCATATTACATTTATAAACATGGTACTTGGGTACTAAACCTGCAATGTAGGGAGATAGGTGGGGGGGGGGATGACCTATTCACATTGGTATCAATCCGCCGTTTCTAATGTGGCCAAAATAACGTGTACACGGATCTTTCTCGATGAAAACATCAATATATACAGCAAAATATATATGTGTACACGAATCTATCTCGATAAAAACAACTATTTACAGCACTAAACATCAATATATATATACAGCAAAATATATACGTGTACACGGATAAAAACAACTGTTTACAGCACTAAACATCGATATATACAGCAAAATATATACGTGTACATGGATCTATCTCGATAAAAACTATTTCCAGCACTAAACACAATATATATACAGCACCAAACCAAACGTCTACAAGGATCTTTCTCGATAAAAACAACAATATATACAAGAGCACTAAACACAATATATATAGCACCAAACCAAACGTGTACAGCAAAAAAAAAAAATGGTGTAATATGTTAAAAAGAAAAAAAATGTAAATACATTTTATTTATTAAAAATTTGGTAACATACATATAAATTACAATTACAGGAAAAATATATTTTATTTAATGTGAAACCTGACACTGCCTACCGGAAGGGAAACCGGTGGGTCAAATACGTCATCAGGCAAATTATCCGTAAGTACCTTTTATCAATTTTTTTGAAGAGTGCAATTCGAGCCACATTAAACAGTTACGTGAGCCACATGTGACTCGTGAGCTACGGGTTGGGCATCCCTGCTGTAAGCATAGATGGAAAACTTTAAAACTATTTTAAGAAAAAAAATATTTGAAAGTATTTTTTTGTAAAAAAAAAAAAAGTAAAGATATAAAGATTAATATTTTTAAAAGCAATAGAAATAATGTTAATTTTTATTCAATATTAGAAAATAAATCATTGTTTTAATCTTAAATTGGAAATGATTATTTTATTAATTAAATATAAAGCAAACTGGTCCTTGGGGCATTTAAATAATAAAAGTCGGATAAGAGAAAGAAATTAAAGATTGACCAATGGAAGCATTAAGCCACAACACAGACCAAAAAAGAGGCTCTAGGATTAGTGACATCTTTGTCGATGGATCCGAAAAAATGCTGATAAGAGGCTAATAAAAATATAAAAACCAAAATAAAGGAATTCAGAATTGTTGTTGTCTTAGAGATGACTTTGAAGCTACATATGAACTGTAGCAGTATTCAGACTTCACGATGTAGGAGTCTGCAATAGATTTAATTTTTTGACAAGCAGCTGAGACCTCCCCATGACAGTTATGGACCAAAAGGAATGGCAAGTAGTAGCTTCATTTTTAAAAAAAGAATAAACAATCTACATAAGCGATCACAAAGATGGACCTCTAAATCTGCAGAATCCGTAAAGTATTAACTTTTACTAATTGAACTTTCTTTTAAATAAATATATCTTCAATAAGTAATCAATCTGTAAAAAAAATAATATAAATAAATGGACTCTTATCTGACCAAGAATAGAACTCTAAATCAATTATTAATATTTATTTTATGTAAGTTTGCTATTTCAATCATTTCCATTTTCATCTATTTATTTATGTTTGTATTTAACTAGATTATTTATTTTTATCTGATAACTAAAATGTATTAAATTTAAGTTGGGTGTAGATAGCTGCATAGATTTATTAATGTTTAGTTTTTTATTTTTATTTTTATATGATTAAAATATATATATATTGGTAAATATGACACCTCATGCTGAGTGTCCAAACATATTTATTTGTATATATTTTTAAGTTATTGTTGTCAATGCAGCACCTTATGATGAGTGCCATTGGGTTTACTTTATTGTAAATTTCCCTCAGCAATTTTCAATTAATAACTTTATATTTTAATCATTTATGTTTATTTTGAAGGAGTTTAATTTTTGGGCTATTTGTCTCATAGTTAGGTCAATGCTGGTGGAGGGATGTATGGGTGTTTATATCAATGTAATGTGAAGCATGTTAGCATACAGGGCAATGTGCCCAACTGAATGCATGACCCAAAAGCATTTTCATTGCATTGTAATATACGCAGATGTATTTCCTGCAACATTGATCCTTTTTAAAAAGCTCTATGGATAGGGACTATAAGTTGGCAGATAGACTGCTCTTCCTCATATGTAGCATTTCTCTTTAATTATTTTATATACATGATTCTTTCACCAGACAGATGCACATTCCTGTACTGGATGAGGATCATGTTCTTCAAATAATATCATGCTGTCAGATGCACATTCCTGTCAGTGTGGTTTTATGCTAGTATCTTCATATTGCATTGGTTGTGTATATATATCTGGAAGCAGGCCTTGGGTTGGCTATGAACTTTTAGTCTGAGATTGAATGATTGTTTTGGAAAGTTTTTAACTGAGAAATCTATGTAGCCAATCTATACTCACCATTCTAAAGTAAAATTTATAAAATGTCCATCTGTGTGGACTTTCTTAAATAATAATTTAAATTTAAAAATAATAACCAATTGAAAATTAATAGTGAAGTCTAAATTTATTCCTCAATTTTAAATAGTTATATATGTGCATTAATAAATGTTTTTTGTGTGTTATTAGTGGCAGTGGCTTATTTTATTTTTTTAATATTGAAAATATATTTTTAAGAAGTTATATATTAAATCTCTGCATCTCCTTGAGCTAGTGGCATGGGCTAATGGTCAATATAAAATAAAAGTTGGATCTTTAACTGGCATATCTGCCTACTATATAAAGTTTTCAGGTTCAAATGACCTGGTGGTACCCTTGTATGGCAGATATGGTAAGACTCCAACTATCAAAACATCCCAACAGTTATAATATATATATATATATTAGAAGGTATAGAAAATGTCGTATAAATCCTTTGTTTTTGACTGAAAATGAAAAATAATATTGAAATTGTAAAACAGGATTTTTTTTTACTGTATTCAATATTTTTAAAATCTTCATTTTATTTATTAATTGGAGGTAAATTTTATTAAATCCAAAGAGTTATCTTTGAGTTCAATTGAACAGTTGCCTTAGAAACATTAACATCAAGCAAGGTTACAAATAGAACTCAAATGCTTCAACTCAAGTCATAACTTTTATCATTGCTTAGAGTGGACACTTTCACATTCATCATTAAAAATTATCAATTTTCTTTTCTACAGTGATTAATTTCTAAAACCATAGGAAAATAAAATTTAACTGTCTCCCCATTCAATTGCAGCAGTTTGTCAATGAAGTTCCAGGGAAAACAGCATGTATTAAAAAAAAATATTGGCGTAAGCAAGTAAACTATAAAATATCTTATTGTTTAAATCTGGAATTCCTTCTATGTATTTGTGATGAATACAACCTGTGATGTATATATGGATATCATATTTCTGATCATTGAATTTCACAAGATTGATTAATTCAACTTCTATGTATTATTAAGCAATTGAAATTTCATCTTATTGACTTGAAAAAATGCTAGCATTTATTACTCATTTGGATGTAACTAAATTTTGTCAATGAAAGAATTCTCTTCATATATTATCACCAATAAAAAAAATAAAAATAAAGCCAGTGATGGGCAGATTTTGCATCGACCAAGCATCTGTTATTTTAAAAAGTTGAATATATTTATATACACCTGGGTCTCGTTTTATGCGGATTATTTTAATGCAATTTTGAAGTTATGTGATTCATGTTTCTTCTTAATATCTTTCATATTTCACTATATTTATTAGATATCAAGAAATTTAAATTATTAATAACTTATTTTGACTTGAAATACTTTTTTTTCAAAAATATAACATTATATTAGCAGCTAACATGAATATGGCCTGAAGCTGTATGTAAATCACCTATTTATACTAATGAGTAAATAATAATAATAGATTTATATTTACATATAAAAATATTGCAATAAATATTCAAAAAATTTAAACTTTTAAAATGTATTTTGTTATATATAAAGAAATAATCTTTTAGATTTTTAAAATAAAAAACGAAGATTTTATAAACTGCAAATAATCTTTCTAATGATAATGTATAATCTTTTTGTTTTGATTACGATCTCATTTTTTTAATATAGAAACAAAAAACCATTAACACAGCACAAGACTGAAAATGGCACTAGTTGTACATCACATCACAAATAAAAATAAAGTGGCTAACAGGTTTCTCTGGGCATAATTTCTGAGAGATTTTTGACTTCGTTTAAGGAGAAGCCACAATACATCACATCACATTGAATCTGATTTCTTACCAGTTTACAAATGAACGCTAGTGGTAATGATTAAAATATGTATGAAAAATGTAAAATTAAATACTATAGTAATAAAAAACGTAAAAAAAAGTTTGTCTTGTATTAATTTTTTTCAAATATTTGAAATTTTTTATTAGTCATACTTTATTTGCTTATTTTTTTAATGTGAATTTTAAAGTAATTTTTCTTTGTTGCTTTGCTTTTATGCGAATTCTGAAAATTACAGCACCTATCCCCCATTTTTCAAGGTAAATTAAGTCTATTTTTGTGCAATTTTTTTTAATGCGGTTTATCTGTGGAACCTATCTACCACATAAAATGAGACCCAGGTGTACTTGAAAGAAAAATATCAGAATTTAAAAACAAAAGTAATTAAATTCAAATCCTCAATTGTTATTATTCATGCTTGTCTTCTCTACTTCAACAAGAATTGTTTATACACATTGGAATCAGAAACAAGAAAACAGGAGCTATGTTGGACCAGTAAGTAAAAAGGAAGAATGAGATTTTTCACTTATTTGATATGATATTTGTGGGAAGGTTTTTTGTTAAAAAAATGTATGTTTTGTTCATATATTTATTTTAAAATATAGGATCAAATTATATATATATGATAAACCATTCACACAATAAAAGGTCGGAGAGATTCATTTTTTTATTATTGTTATTTAAACTGTTATCTGATGATATAGATTAATTTATGACCTGATGTTTTCAAATATTTAATTTTTTTAATTTAAGATTTAACTTGGGGATATTCATTTAGAAGGGTTTAAATACAATAGATTTTCATATTGGTTTAGTTATTTAAAAATTATATTAATGATTAAATAGAAATCCATTTTATTTGATCACATTTTTTTAATCATTGTATATTCTATTTAAAGTCTAAGGATGATATTTGGAACCTCTCCTTCAGTTTATATATAATATTATTGTCATAAAACACATTTTTGAGTTTCATATATATATATTTATTATTCATTATTGATTTTTATACAATAATAGGCTATCAAATTAATGAGATATATTTAAGAGAAATAGTAATTGTATTTTTTTAACTAGTTACAATTTTAGTCAATTGCATACATCATTTACTTTTTATTGCTATCCTTATTAATTCTTGTTATAAATTAATAAATCCAAAGTTGATTAAAACCTAATAAATATGTCTAATTATTTTTTTAAGTGTGCAAGGTAATTTTTGATACTTAAATCTTAATCTAAGATCAAACCAATATAAGTAAATCAAATAGGGTTATATACAGATATATTTTATTATTGTTAAGCTTAATTAGATATAAATTTTATGTTGGCCATTGCATTGAAATAGTTGTTTGCTTTATGTAAGTGAACACCAGTTATATAAATAATTTCATTAATTTATGGTCAATTATTAAAAGCTTGCTTATTTTGTGCAGTTATAAAGACCTTGATAGATTCTATTCTGTCATTAGTCAGAATGATTTGCCTTAATTATCTTTAAATTTCTTTGAAGTAGATTGTAAATCTTATTAACTACTATATCTCAATGTTCATCTTTAACTGAAAAAAAAAAACATACCAATAATTATTTTATGTAGATTAATTGCTATAAATTCATTTTAATAATTGATAGACTAGAGTTTTAAAATAGATATATAGGATTAGTTGATCAGGATTGGTAAATATCCAATAGAAACCTACTGTATATTTGATATAATGATATGATTGGATATTAAAAATGCAAGATTATCTAATACATTTATTAATAATGTATTCTTGTAGAGTATTTTATTTTAATATATAACTTAAACAATAATTATATATTGATATAAAATAGAGTTTAGATAAATTATTAATATTATATAACACTTTATTAAACTGAATATGAAGCTGATTAATGGTTTTATTTTATTTAAATATTACAGGTATTGTAAGTTTATAAAACATTCTCAAAATGTTGTTATAACCATTTAGGAACTAGTTCATTTAGGTAGGGACTATTATTAAATTTACATAACTATATGTAGTATTTGATTAGTGAAATATATCAGAACTTAGTTGTATATTGATTTGAATTTGATCATTCAATTATAAATTAAATAGATATCTTAGGCATGTAGCATTGTTTGGGACAATGATCTATGACTTCATTGCTTATTGTAATTTATTTTGGGGTAGTGAATAGATTTGGTAATATCTGAGGTGATGGTCGTGTTTGTTTTCTTTTGTTTTAAATGCTATCTGGACAAATTAGGTTTGAATACAGATTGTTGTCAATATTTTATTTTAATGTAGTAGACAATCTAAATAATTATGTATTGGAAAATTGTTTATTGCATAGTGTAACTAACAACTGAGCTAGATATTTTTTTACAGGTTATAACAGAGTTACTATTTATTGGTACATGATTTACTCTGTTATTTTATTTTTATTTTGGGTCAGTAATAGATGGTTATATAAAAACCTTTAGGGCAATTTCTTTTGTTTCATGACAAATGCTGGCGAAACCAATGTAGAGAGATAGTGGAGTAGAAGATAAATCATTATCTCAATTATATATATATATATATATATATATATATATAATTGAGATAATGATTTATCTTCATATATATATATATATATATATATATATATATATATAATATGACACAAATTGCAGTAAAAAAAGAATACACACAGGTGTTTATAAAAAAGAACTAGAAAATAAAAGCACATTATCTTTAAAAAATTAGTTTTATATTCAGTTAATCAGTTTTAAAAGTTTTTAAGTTCATCTCATTTTAAATTGCTTATTATTTTTATCAGTTTAAATATCTGAGTAAGAAATTCAACTTATCTTTGTAATGCTGCTCTACTATGCTTAATTCACCTATTCATAAAATAATAAATCACTGAAATATATAACAATGATATTATTTTTAAAGAAAATTATAGTGTCTTCAATGGAAAAAGTTGCTGAAAACTGATAAGACATCGATATATATATATGTTTATTTATAGACTTTTAGTTAATTCAAACTTTTTGGTTATTAACCATTGTCTTTAATACTTTAATGTACAACTTCTAAATTCATTATTGACACTAATTCTAATCATTACCAACGTTACTTGAAAAAGTTCTGACTTTAAAATAAATAATTATGCGGACAATATTATTAATGAAAGATAATCATTCTTATCTTATTTGAAATAAGTTTAAAAACCATTATATTTTACCAAACCATAAGAATTGCAATAATGAATTATCTTAAAAGTATGAATAGTCTTAAAAACAAAATAAACTATGATAGTTTTAAATTGTGTTATATAATTCTAATGAAGAAAAAGGTCGTAAGGATCAGCTTTCTCAATATATTAGAAAAGAGATTGTTCATCTGCTTTTTTGATAAAGCAAATAAAATAATATTTTATTGTTAATACAATTTATTAATCTGGAATTCATCTATCTATTTATTTAAAGCATATTTTTATTGCTTTATTAAAAAAAAGTCAAGTTCATTTCATGACTTAAATCAAAATATAAACAACTTAATTATTGCAGTTTTATGTCTTCAGGCTAATGACGTCATAGCAAGGTAAATACTGGATTACCAATAATAATAATAATAATAATAATAATAATAATTATTATTATTATTAAACAAAATTTTTAAATAAGCTAAATGCAAGTAAACGATATTGATTTAGAAGTGTACAAGTTGAAGTAATTAAAACAAAATTTTGGAAATAAACATATAAAATCAACATAAATAGATATTATTTAATGATATTTTTGCTATTGTTCATTGGATGCCAAATATTTTATATCTGGTTCAGGTTCTGTGGTTTTTAATAATGACATCTATTATTCTATTTTTCAAACTATCTTTAATTAAATTCGTTTCTGAAAACAATAATTCACATTCATATGTAGAAAAAGAAATTAATAATATAATAATTGTTCTTGTTACAGCAAAAGTCATTTGGTTTTGAGGTTATGGTTTGTTTCAGATTTTTAATAGTCACCATGTAACAGCAAATATATCTGGTGTGCAATTTTGCCATCTCTGGTCTTCAGTTGTTCGAGCTTATTAGAGAATGTATCTGGGTGCCTTCTGGTGTTGTTTCCAAAGCAGAAAGTACATCTGGTGCACCACAAAGTAGATAAACAAAAAGTTGCTGTATGGGCTGCCAGTATTGAATCTTTACTGAGTGTCTCCAAGTGTGATATTATTTTGTCTATATGTGTTAATTATAATTTCTCAGATATTTGTCAGAGCTGTGCAGGTGTGCAATAGGTGCTATTGTGTTTCTTCCCTGTGGCAGAAGAAACAAAAAGCATAAATTTTGCTGTAAAACCTGCAGTATTTAAGGAAATAGGAGGTAGATAGAGCATGAAGATTTAGCTTTAAGAGAAAGTCAAAAAAATTGGATTCCAATCACTATTTTTTTGAATTGCTGGAACAAATGACTGTTGTTCATTTTCAGCATTGGTGACTGAGGATCAGTAGTTATGCCTGGATACAGCATGTTATAAATACTCCAATAGGTGTATCTACCAACACCCAAAAAAGACACCTGATCATAAATGCTTTGAAGTTGGTTTACAAGCAAAGACAAATATCCATGTGAAGATGGTGATCAGTTTGTGGGTATTATTTCAAGAATGCATTCAAGAGTGGAAAATTTCTTATCAGTGCAACCAGGAGATTAAATATTTTTTTGTTTATGAAAAAATTTGAATGGAGTGAAGACCTAATACATTTCTGGTTGGTGAAATACTAACTCATTTTACATAAATGAAGACTACTTTTCTGCACCATAATAGCTTTCTACAGAGTGAATAAATGGATGAAGTAAAAGATTTAATAGGTTATTTTTGTGGTTACAAGCTGATTGAAAAGGCATACTTTTTCATATAATAAGAGATTGGTTTTGGAGAGAGAAGTGATTGTGTGTTCAGCATCATCTTTCAGTTTTTTCTGGACTTTTTGTCTCATCCCATAGGGCCCTAGGTAGAAAGGAAATCCAAGGAAATTAGTTGGTTTACCATAATAAACTTGCATATTTATCTTGCCAGTGTAAAGAAACCAAGCTAATGTTTCATTAATGTTGATCTTGAGTTTATATTTGAGGGTGTATTCATTAAGTATTTTTTCCAGAGTAGGTAGTTGTTTTTTGGACATAAGAAAAACAGTAAGGTCATCCATATATGCAATACATGGTATATATAGTCCAGTGTGTGGAATTTGGATTCCTTGTAATTTTTGTTGTACTTTGTTTATGAGAAGGTTAATGTAGAACATAATTAATAAAAGAACAATCATTATTAATTGTTTTTGTTTACATCAGACAATGAAAATAGAACATAGGCAAATACACAGTTTACAAGTTTACATTTATCAGATACCTGCCTAACAATTTATTTGAATTGTAACAATAATATCTATCTGTTTGTTCCAAAGCTATGTAGTTTTCAACAATATAACTTTTTATGAACAATAAATCTTGATTTGGAACACATAAATAAATAAAAATAAAGAAATCATTATAAATAATAATAAATGTATAATTGCTATTGTAAATATTTCTACATTGTAAAATATTTCGATTTAATCTTATCTCCTTTAATTGTACTGTAATCATCTATGTTAAAATGTACCTTATAAATCTATTTGAACATTGCTGTAAGTTTTCTAATTGATAACACACTTGTTAGACCTGTCATGCCATTGTAACACTGGCAAAGCCATTGTAAAATTCATGTAATCTATTTATTGTATAATGAAGTATATTATTGAAAAAAATAATAATAATATAGTGTAATAATATAATGTTTGCTAATTTTTTTAACAATTAAATGTTTCCGGAATAGCAGTTGAGGCAGTCAATATAGTTCCTCTTCAGCATTCTTTTTACATATATCCAATTAATCAATCATTTCCCACTGTTTGTAACTCATTCCTCAAGTCAACAAATGTGTTTCCATATAGAACTGGATTGAAAATCGAATTTGATTGCAATTTCATATCTTTCAAATTTAAACACTCAAAAATTTCTAACTTGAGACTCCATTGATGTTATGTCTGGGTATAAAATAAATTTTTGATATTTCTGAAAATTGTCTGAACTGTGTAAATCTTAAAGAAAATTCATCAATTATCGATTGAATAACAGCACAAAAGTCTTGTATCAGTTTTGCTTGATCTGGTTTCCCATGAGATTCTAAATCAGTCAAGTACATTTTTAGATTTGGAAAATATTTGAAGGTGTAAGAAATAACATCACAGTTGAAAATTTGTAATTTAACTCCAAATGCTTTAATCAAATCAAACATGACAATTGTCTTATTATAACCTTACAGTTTCACATTTAATACATTTAGATGTGAAAACATATCAGTAAAAAAACATTAATTTTGAAAGTCATTCAACATACATTAATTTACAATATTTTTCAATGATTTTCTCATTATGTAAAAACAGTCTAATTTCTTTTAAACACTCAATGAATCTTTGAAGAACTTTTCTTTAATTTAACCATCGGACATTATTGTACATAAGTAAACCATAGTATAATGAACTTATCTCACTCAATGGATAGATATAAAATTGATTAACTTAGTCACAACTTTCCTAATATCATCCAGTAGTTTAAAATTGGCCTTCATGCATAAAACCTTCTGATATATAATTCATTGAAAATCCAAAATTGAATGTCCAATATGGTTGGTAAATAAAGTGAGAAAACTAGTTTCTTTTCCAATCATAAGCACCATTGAAAGTTACTGATACAATTTTGACAATATCTATGTTGTGGATATCTATTCCTCTTGTTGTTGTTACTAATGATGTTAAACTGATCAATTTTTCTTTGATATTATTCCCAACACAGTAGTGAATAAAAATAGCCAAACAAGCTGATCCATTTATGTCTGTACTTTTATCAAGGCAGAGAGAAATTAAACTAGAAGATTTTATATCTTTTTTTTTGTTGGTAAATTATGTTGTTAGCCATTTTCAAGATTCTTTCTTTAACTATACTTCTAGCCAATAATAAATCTTTTATGCTCTGAATAATTTTGCTTTGCTTTCAAAATCTTCAAAAAAAACTGGTGCACATTTTATCCAAGCTTCTTTTATATATTCTCCAGCATTAAAAGATTTCTCATGTTTGGCAATTACATTTGAAATAAAAAAACTAGCAGTAGTTATGTTTTCCTGAAGGTTTGTGATGATGGTGTTTTACTTGTATTTTTATATTGGACTATTTCCATCATCTAATATGAGTATCGAATATCTTTAGAAAAATTTAACTTTATTTAAATATTCCAAATACATTCAACTGTTAGTAATAGCACATCAAACAGGTTATTATATGCACAACATTTTGAGAAGTATGATTTCCCCATCTTCTTCAGGTGTTGCTGGCCTGATCAGTGACAGTACTAGCATGGGATTTGAACCTAGACCCTTAGATTCTTGAGTGTTGAATTTTAAGATAACACTCTAACCAATTGAGTCATCCTGCCAAAGGCAACAGTTAGTAGAAATCTTATACACTTAACTATGAGGTTCCTCTTGATTTTTTCCATTTTTTCATAAGAGCAAAGTTGATTAGTGGTTTCTATACATTATGTATAGTCACACTATGTTGGTTTTAGGGATTTTTGCCATTGTCATGTGGATAGAGAAAAATGTACAAAGAAGAAAATTTAAAGCAGCTGCTCACATGACGATGGCAAAAAGTCTCATAAGCCAAACTTATGTGACTATACATAATGTATATAAAGACTAATCAACTTTGCTCTTAATAAAAAGTGCCAATAAAACATTCAAACATGTCACCTCTGGTACATATGCCATAATTTCACCATCACTGCATTAATTTATTTGAATACCAGTTCAAAATATATTTACACAAATACAAATTTCATTCTTATCCTACTATGTCCTAGTTGTGCTTTTATGAAGAAAAATTTTTTTATAACATTTTAAATATTTACATGAAATTTTAAACATTATATAAAATAAAATATGCCAATAATAACAACAACAATAAATAACATTTCAATAATATATTATTATATAATAAAATAGAGATTATATAACATTAGATATTCCTATGTTTTTTCTATATACTAATTTCCACCTCCACACCCACCTCTTTAATTTCTTTTTTTAATTTTTTTTATTTTCCTATAGTGTTGTAAACTTCTTAATTCAATAGATAAATTATTAAATAATTTAGGAACATAATGATTTCTTACTCTAGTTTTATATTCATTACAATATTTTGAAACTATGTATATATCTGTTTTTATTAGACCCATTTCAAGTTGTTTTATATAAGGTTTTTTGAAAGTATTATCAAAAAAAAAATTCTCTTTAATTATATAATGGAGATGTTGATTGAATAATAAAATATTATTTTTGTATACACTTTTTTCTTTAATGATATTTTTTTTCTATTAGATCAATTATTCTTTTTTGCAGTAATGCTAATTCATTGATATTAGAAAAGTTTGCAAAACCTTACAGCTTTATTCCATATTTCAATAAAGATTAACACAAAGATTTATATATAACAATAAGAATATTTAAAGGCAAAATATCTTTGATTTTGTAGAACATTGTTATAAAATATCTAAATTTATTAATTAACATTTACACAATGTTTCTAAGATATTTTTCATCTAGTATCATTCCAAGATATTTAATAAATTTTATTTCTTTTGCTTTTATATACTTATCATTACATAGTACATTATTGTCATATAAACACTCACATGAATGCAGATATATATCAATATTTTTATATTTCATGTGAGGAGAACATTTTAACATACATTTTGCTTTTTCTCCATTTATATAAATTCCTTTCTCAAAGCACCAAGAGACAATTTTGTTCAGACTTTCTTGACAAACTTTAATTGCAATATCAAATTGCTATTTAAACTCACAATAATAGTATCATTGCACATTGATATATTTATCTTTCAATATTAATATTTCCTATATCATTTATGAAAATCATAAACAGCAATACACTAAGTATAGAACCTTGAGGAACCCATATAATTTTTTTTTGCCATTACTCAATACATTTGATATTAAAACAGGCAAAACTCTCCATATAGTAGTGCCACTCAGTACAAGCCTGGGTAATCAATGGATGCATCCATTAATTACTCTGGCTTGCACTGATTGCCCTGGCTTGCACTGCATGGCTCTACTATATGGAGAGTTTTGCTTGTTTTAACAGCTTGAGCAAGCATAAGAAATGGTGATCATGTGATACATTTAATATTTTTGCTATATCTATCATTTAAATAATTTTTAAATCTTATTAATACAATAGTTTAGTACTGGAAATAGAAGCCTAAAAACATGGTCATCCAGCATACGAAGTTGATATAGTAAGCATGTGTTGTTTAAAATTATTTTAAATTTAATAATATTATTTTTCAAATGTGTGTTCATGGGTGAGATATATAAAAGCATTTTACTGGAATTAAATAAACAAATAAAGATATAAATAAAACTTATGACATTTATTAAAATAAATGGTAATACTGGAATTTAATCCATGTAAAAGTATTTTAAATTGAAGCAAAAGAGCCCGAAATTATTATTTTTTTATAAAAAAAAATTGATTTGATTAAATTTTGTAGATAATAAAAAACAAATCTCCAATACTGATTTGTAATAGTAGTTAAAATATAAGGCAAAAAAGCATCCAATTTATTATGCATTTTTAATTAGTAATCTATTGAATATTATTAATTAAAAAATAAAATTCTCAAAAGCTCTTCAGAAGGAGGCATCACATTCCTTCTTTAGTGCTGAACTAAAGGATTAAAAAAATCAGGGTATTTCTAATTATTGAAAAGAGCAGGTGAAACTTTTTTCTTTGCAGATTAAAACTGTGGCTGAAAAATATATTGCTGAGTTCAAAAAATATATGGCTGTGATTTATTAAATATATAATGACCTTAATTCTTATTTCTTGATTCAGCCACAGAAAATGCATTGCTGATTAATTTAAAAGATACCAACCTGCCATAATTATGTGATAATCTTCTGAAAACTAGCTTAGTTCAACTTTAATATTGGGTGAATTACAATGCTTGTGAAGAATGTGTGCCTCTATCATTTTTTAAAAATGAAACATTTAAATTGAACAGTTTTTCCCCATGCTAACCAGTAATGAAAGGTATAAAAAGTATATGCCATCATAAGATTGTTGCTTTTGCAGCTTTAATAAAATAAAATAAAAAGGGCTTTAATAAATCAGTATAATCCATTTATTATATTCTAATTTATTTCTCTTATATTAATTATTAAGTTACTTTTATTTAGTTATTTTTATATATGCTTATTCATTGTAAGAATTTATTCTAAAATAATTATTTTAACTTTGTGTATGAATAACTATATCTTGAAAATAAATGGTTATTAATTTATAAAATTCAAATTGCCAGTGCCATTTGTATCCCAACTTTCATTTCAAATGTTCACACAAGCACTTATCAGTTCCTGATTATAAAAAGAGTTAAATTAGAGATAATATTTAACCACTGAGCAAATGCCAAATGTTATCAAGAATTGCAGATTATAGAATTTGAAATTTGTCCATTGTGCTTTTTTTTTTATCTTTTCACACACAAAAAAATAAGATTAAAATATTTTCTCTAATTGATTGAAATATCTTATCATAGTATATATTAGTGGATTTATTAGGAATATGATATAATTTTTCAGATAGATAAGCTATTTTCTTTGATTAAAAAAAATCTAAAATGACTTCCATCAGTTAATGTTTGCATCTTTTTTGCTACTTTAATCCACCAAACCTTTTAAAGTCTTCTTCTAAGTTGTTAAATTTTTGTCTTTAAATAGCTGCTATATTAGTTACAAAATTTCTCATTCAATTTAACATTTTGCTAAACAAAAAACATCTCTTTTTAAATTAATTACTGATAATAAAATTATTGTCACATAATTTGTAATCACAACAAATTCCTTAAATAAATTCCATTGCTCAGTAACATGGCAATCTTGAAAATCCAAATTAGCAATTTTAATACTTATGTATAAATGCTCATAAAATATATCTTCCAAATATAACATTATTTTAAAGCATTGTAATTTAATTTGAAAACATATTTTCAATGTGAATTTTTAAATATTTTAAAATAATAAATTTAAAATTTATTAGAAACCACAATTGACATTTCTTTCCTTTTAAAATAAGCATAATTTTCAAGCGAATTTAAACGTAACTATTTTAACTGGCGAAAAGATATTATTACTAAAGTCAAACAGAAATTACATAATAATAATTCTACATAATGATGTTGATAAAAATGATTTTTAACGAATTGTTGTTATTTTTTCAATTGTTATTAATTTTTGTAATGCAATAGGTATCAATTATCCCCGGAGTCGAGTCTCTTTAAATGAATGATAAACTTTGAATAATTAACTCCAATTTTTAGTAAATAATTAATTGTTTTCTGTTTCTAAATAAATGGATGTTTAACATTAATATAATTGATTGTATAACGATATTTTCTAATCAATTTGTTTTCAGTTCTAATTAAAGTTACAGCATTTTCATGGAAACTTTTTGAGAAATATTGATAATCTTGATTAAATGTTTTACTCAATATTAAATCCAATTTACAAATATATAATAGAGATTGATAATAATTTACTTTGACCGCTCGAAATTTAATTCAAAAGTTTTGCTTTAAAATAATAAAATTTGTTTTTTAGTCTAACTCAGCGTTTCCCACTCCTTTCAACAGCGCGGTAACCTTCGTATTTTATGGTACTTGTGAGAAAAATACCTATTTTTTTTGGTTTACTTTCTAATTATTAGTTACGTGAGAGACAAGATAGTTTATCGCTGTTAAGTTTCTGTTTATTGATTAATTAATGATGTGAAAATGAATGTTATTTAAACTAATTAAATTAAGACAACAGTGTAATACTAATCTTAAAACATCTAGTTTACTGGTGGTATGTTCAGATATTAAATTAAAAAACGAATATAGTTTCTATACAAAATAATATTGAAAAGCAATCTTGTTAATAATACATGTTCTATTGTTTTATAAATATAAAATTGAAATGAGAGTTTTATATTGCTACAAAATGTTTAAAGAATGAAACCAAAAGTACATCTTGGGAATAATTATCCCTCCCCTTCTTGATATATTTTTTTTATTTGTTTTAAGTGCGAGAATGTTCAATAGCAGTGTTAAATATGTTTAAAATTTTGCACATATGAAAAAAAAAAAAAAAGGGGGGGGGGAGTGGGGATAGCATTAAATTAATAAGATTGCACACATACAGATAATATACTGATTTTTTGTTTACGTTTGAGCTAAAAATTGTATAATAATTTTTAATCTAATAAATGATTTTTAATATCTAAAGATGGTAGTGCGTGGGCGTAGAGACTGTAGTGATGTTAAATTGAATATTGGCAATAAAAATATTGCTATTATTATCATCGGTTTTTATTTCTTTTCCTGGGGAAGGGAGTATTTCTTTTTCTTTCTTGAAAATGTCTTCAATATTTATAATTCTTACATTACTTTTCCTATACGTAACTAGTTAAATCATAATATTAAAGTTCAAAGAAATCATAACTTGCCTAAAAAAAGAATTATCAGTTTTTTTCTGAGAATAAGATTAAAAATTCAGGATTAATTTTCTTTTAATAATCAATTATTTATTAAAATATCATTAAATTTATTATTCTGGCATTTTAAGTTAATTGATCCTTTAAAGTTGAAAAGATTAATTTGTAATGCAATCTACTGTATTTTGTTCACCTACATAAGAACATGCTATCTTGACCAAGTATTTAATATAAAGTGCGTGGGGGTTCTTTTATTACATAATTGCTTAGTCTTAAACAAAAAAAAAATTGGGGATTAAATTATATAAATATGTTATTGATTTTTTTAAAATTAATTAAACATAGTGTATCCAAGTTAATTTATTTAAATTAAAATAAATTTTTAAAAGAAATCCATCAGATCTAATCAAGGTTACTTTTTATAAGCACATATATAATAAATATTAAACATTTTATAGTCATATAAATTTAAAATCTTGAGATATAATGGTTAATGTTTTAGTCTTATGCTTTTATGATTTAGGATTCAAGTCTAAAAAAGAAATTGTGAAGTGTTTTATATAAGTAAAAAAATTCCAAGAAAGCTATAGTAAGCCAAACTAGTTGGGTATCTGATATTGATCAGTAAATAGGTAACTAATTATTTTTAGAAAGATTAAGTGCTGAAAAAAAAATTTTTAAGCTCTCGCCATTTAACAGATGGTTAGTCTAATCCGGTATTACTTTTCTTGTATTTCTCTTAAGCATGGAGTAGGATGCTGGAAAGGCTCTTTGCTTGCAGTGGATTACTTAAAATTATTACTTTATAGATGTGTTATGTATGTGTGCAATTTTGTAAAAAAAAAAAAAAGCTGTCTGTAATGTGTTATACTTTCTTGCTAAGTAACAATTTATATATTTAAGCATAATTAATATTATACTTTTCAAATCTTATAGTTATAAAAATAATCAATTTTTAAGAATGTGTATAATCTTTTTAAATCAAAGCTGGAAATATAGCTGGTCTATAGCTCAGTTATATTAAAAATAATGATTGAAATTACAGTAGTAAATCAAAATTTGATTTTTCTATTTTGCATTGAAATGAAAAAGTTGTATTAATTTATTATACAAGTCTGCAAAAGATCTTGTGTTAAAAGATTAAAAATTTTGAAACATTTTAAACTTTTTCTGATTTTATAAGGAAAAGAATGGGATCTTATTAACAACCACTTGACTGAGATATTTTCTTTATTTAGTTTTTTACAAGTCAAATAATAGATCTAGGAAGGAGAGAAAAAAGCTATAACCATCACAAAGCTATATCCTCAAAGATGATACTAGGGTTATTAATGTCATCATTACTATTAATAATGAAAGGATTTTATATTCACTGATATCGGGATAGGGACAATGTTAGTGAAAATTCTGGAGTCATCTTTAGAGAGGGATGAAGCTGTTCAAAATGTTCTTTAATTTTTAATAAAATTCTGTTTTTGTATAATTTGTAATTGTTTTTTGAGAATTTTATTGATGTTCTATCAAATTTTAAGAGTTTAAATAATCAAAGGTGAATTTATTAAATCAAAAGTAGATTTAAAATCAATCTTTAATGCACAGTAATTTATAATATTATTTTTCTTATCACAAAATATGACTTCATAAACTAAGGCTGTAGCATGAATGATCTTTTCCTTTTTATTGTACAATGAGTTAAAAAAAATTGAGGAGAGAAATATTTTTTAAATATAATAAATAAAATTCAATCAAATGATCGTTTTATATATAAAACAAGGTTTTCTTAAAAAAAAAAAAAATCAAATAGTTGCTGAGGGGTAATGGGATGTTTAAGCATGAGAAGTGATAAGTTTAGTTTTGATTCAGGAACCTTATGTTCTCAAATCTGCTGCTCTATCACATGCTAAAATGTATAGGGCAAGATCTGTTCCTAATCTGAAAAAAATTCCATTGATTGTAACCATAATAATTGAAGAGATACTTCATAGACAATACAGTAATACAAAATAGCTTCTTGTAAGTGAAAGAAAGTATCGTCATTTGCTCGAGCAATGATTGCTTTTAATTTATTAACAGCTTTTATAATATTATAAAATGATAAAATCAAGAGGATGGATTTTAAAGAATTTATAATATTGTCCTAATATAAGTCATCAAAAGTATTCTCTTATATGAAGAATATATGCTTTATACAACTGGATATCGGCTTGTTTGTTATCAAATGTGTGATTTATGTGTGTCAGAAATTTATATATATATATACTTTTTCGGTCATTAATGAGATTTGAATAAGATCTTAGTTTTTTACATCATTTAATATTATTTGAATTTTAAACTACCTTTTTTAAAATTTAGTTTGATAAAAATATTTTTTTGGCAATAGTCTTGCAATTTTTATTTACTATTTTTTAAAAAAAAATTATCCCATATAATATCAATAAGTTTATTATAATAATTTTTTAGTCATTATTATTTTAGAGACTTAATGCAAATTAGTCAAATTCAGCAAATTACTTTTTTAAAATAAAATATTCTTATGACAAATATTCAATTGAAAACTAGAATGATCATAAATATTGTAAGCTATGAAATGACTTAAATGTGTGAGGGCAGATACTTAGGAAGAAAGAAAAAAATAACAAATGATCTCAAGTTAATGATAAAGAAAATATTAAAAAGTTTCAACATATTGGGTTGAGATTTTATACAATTTATCATGCAAACTGACAGGACAGAAAATTACTAGAAAAACAATTAAAATCAAGATAATTATTATTTTTTATTTTTGCACTATATTTTTTTTCTGGGTTTTTTTTTTTTTTACAAATTATTGTGATATCTTTAGATTTGCTATGAATAAGTAGACAAATAGTGTGTGTCAGGCTGAAGGGTAAATAGAATGACTAAATGATTAATTTCTAGAAGCAGCATTTTTACTTTATTTATTAGACAGTTAATATTGTTTGAATAAAATGCCAATTGCTTAATCAGTTCTGAAATTAGTTTTATACATGTAAGTAAAGTTTTTGTAATATATTGTTGAGACAGAATGATATATTTTGTATCCAGCTTATTTCATTGAGATAAATTTTGAAAAAATCTAGTCAGAATATATGTGCGATAGCTGAAAAATTAATACTTACCCACATACAGCATATACTTATGAGATATATTTAATCCATAACACTAATGCTAGTATAGAAATCATTCCATAAACTTTATAAAGATAAAATAATAAAAAATTCCACAATTGAATATCATAATAATGTGAAAGGCTTAAACCTTCAAAACCTGCACCTTAAACCTGCTAATGTACAGCCAATCAGATGTAATAATAACAGCATATGGACCTCTTAATTCTGAAGCACAAGTCAGAACTATCAGAAAAACATGGACTCCACCTTCTTCTATGCCTCAATTTATATATAAATAAGCCAGACTCAAGCATTTCGAACTACGAGTGTGAAACTTAAAATACCTTCACATTTAATTCACTAAATATTATATATAAATAAACAACATGAAATCTTACAATTTACTATGCAGCAATTTTTAAATCTAATGAAATGATAGTAACAAATGTAAATATATCAAATTTATTAAGCGCAAGCAAATAATATTATAATAACGTGAAAGGCTTAAACCTTCAAAACCTGCACCTTAAACCTGCTAATGTACAGCCAATCAGATGTAATAATAACTACATATGGACCTCTTAATTCTAAAACACAAGTCAGAACTATCAGAAAAAGATGGGATCCGCCTTCTCTATGCCTCAATTTATATATAAATAAGCCAGACTCAAGCATTTCGAACTACGAGTGTGAAACTTAAAATACCTTCACATTTAATTCACTAAATATTATATATAAATAAACAATGTGAAATCTTTCGATTTATCATGAAACTTTGGAGGAATTTTAGCAATATTTAATCAAAATAAAATTAAGGGGAATTACTTACAAAATATTTAATTATTTTAATAAAAGATGCAATTTCACAATATAATACAAAGAACAAATCTTCAAAATAAAACAATTTTTTTAAAAAAATTACTTTCTAAATAATATATGTTAATATAATAAACTTCCATATAAATTTCACAACCCAGGAATTACAAATTTTAATAAATAAATATGATACTCAAAAACACTGCAATTTTTTATAACATACTAAATAGTAATGTATAGCCTTTAAACATAACTACATTGAAAGATCAACACACATTCTCATATTCAAAGCGAGTTTGCTTTTATTGCAAAATTAGAATCTAATTCAGCAGTGAATGGTCTTAGAAATGCAAATCATATCAGAGTAATAGTTTTTCAGATTGTATAAACATAATTTAAACGTAAAGCAAAGCACTGATATTTCCAACATCTACACAATCACAGACTAAAATAATAATGACATCATCATGCCTGAAAATGATTAATGTTCATGAAAGAGTCTGACAATAAGTGGATATAGCCAATATCATGGATAGTACACATCAAGTCATCTATCTGAGGAGGGAGGGTGTAATTTGATAAAAAAAAAAAAAAAACAGAATTTTAAATAGCAAAAAGAGAGTAAAATAATCATAAAAACTTAAATAAAAAAAACAAAAGCAGATTAGAAAACTTTCAACAGAAAATTAATTTTTTTTAATAGAAGTTGCAGACAATCATCTAACCACAAATAAATTTATTTTATTTAATAAAATCCCAAAAGATTGATCTAGAAAAATTCAAACAACAATGACTTGTTAATTCAAGAATTATAATGATGCAGGTCTAAAGTGCACAGATTCAAATGCATAATAACATCCTAATAATTGTAACTAATCTTAATTTTAAAAAGAAACATTAAATTCATCAGTTCTTTATTACATTTAATTCAGAATCCCAAGATTTCTCATCACAATCCATTAATTAAATGCATCATAATAGTCAATAGTTAATTTAGCCTATGCCATAAATAAATCACATTTATCAAAAACTACTAGATATTTTTATCATTTAACTATAGATAACTCATTTATATTTATTTTTCAGTTTGTTGTTTTTAAAAAGACACAATCATGGTAACATACATTATTCTGAGATACCCAAATTTCATTGTCTATTACTTTGATAATAAATACACCATGTATATTGACATCACTGAAGACATGACATAAATACATCCAATAGTATTTTTTTGCTATGATTTAGTATAGATAAATATAACAGTATAAAACAATTATACAAATTTGTCTTACTTACTGTATAACCATACATAAGGGAGTATTACTTTAATTTATTTCAGTTTATTTTAGTGTGGGGTTCTTTTATATTTTATAATAAACCTAATAATTAATAAATATTATTTTGATTATTTAAATTTGCCTGAAATTTGTTTTGCTGTTAGTATCAATTGTTTAATAGTCAGTAGTCTTATACTCTAAGCTGAACTAACATCAGGAGCAATTATTATTTTGTCTGTATTATCATAAGTTCAGTCACACAAATAAATGCTGATTTGGTGGAACCCTAAAGTGATGGGTGTATTGTGATCAATACAATATCATTCTCTTTTTTATTTATTGTTGACAATTAACACTAATTTTATAATTATTTTTAAAATGGGTGATGTCCCCATTTACAGCTTTCATATAAAAAAATATTGTTTTTAGAGAATATTTTGTTAATTTAAAAAGAATAAGAACTTGCATCATATTTAAAATATTTTCAGTATCACATATTTTCATTTTTACTGTGAAAATCGATAGAAAAGTTTACAGTTGGTTAGTTGTGAACATTTCACGATGCCTTTTTCCTAATGATTTCTTTTTCCATGCACTGTTACATTCTTTTATTTCTTTTACAATTTCTTGGTTTTCTGAAATATTTGTTTTCTTTTCTATTTTTTGAAAACTTTTATTGAATTCTATTTATATTTTTACTCTTATTGGCAATAAGCTTATGATGCATTTGATAAGTAGCCATTTTTTTGTGATTTTTCATTTACTGATTCCTCATCTTCTCTAATGATTGTTGCTCTTGATTTTTCATTTTAATACTTGATTTAGTTTCATTTAATTTTATTTTTTGACTGATACTTTATATAATTTAATTTTTACCAATATTTCTTTTAAATTTGACTGCATATCCAAGTTTCCTATATAATCCTTTTTAATCATCACTAGATATTTCTGTTTCTTTCCTTTTAAACTCTACTTTTAATTCTAGAAATTATTTTTACGTATCCTTTTATATTATTTGCATTCTTTATTTCCCTAGTCTACTTTATACATATATTTGTAATTGGTATCAATTTTACAACTTCTTTCTGATTAGTGCCACCATTATTCATATTCCTCATTTGATGAAATATATCAAAACTCATTAATTTACATTCATTAAGACTGATCTCAGAATCTGGCCAGAAGAATTCAATTAACAACATGCCTCAATGGTTGGGTCATATGGTTAGGAATATATTTAAGATATACTTGTCCATCAATTATGCAATAGTAAATAAGATAAGGGTTACATAGTGACATCTAACTTATTTATAAATTCATGTATTGTCCATTATGGTTCAACTATGGGTTGACTTTATCTAAGATTTAATCTTATACAAACTTCGTCAGTATAGTCCTGGTGTTTAAAACAGTAATTTAGTATATGATATTCCAAGTATCAATGACTAGATAATCATCCACACACACACACACACACACACACACACATATATATATATATATATATATATATATATATATATATATATATATATTGTAACCCTACCAACAGCATGATGTTGGCCAGAACAAAGGTCACACAGGCAGTCACCATATTAGCTAAGAATTTTCTACAGAATATGAGTCCTTTTATAGATAAATATCATCTAACTACAAAATCTAAAATGTCAGTTTCTTTTTATATTTAAAATTTATCTCAGAATTTATTTTAAAGATTCATCTTTAATCTCAGATTGTTCTTAAAATTCTAAATTATATAATTAGGTCTATACTCCACCCATATCTCAGGGTTCACTCATGCACTTGACACAAGAAAAAAATATTTTGTGATAAATACTTTAACATTCTTAAATGCAATAACTATTTAAGTTATTCATTAAACATTCTGTCTTCTTATAACTCTATCATAGGATGGATATCCTGAGTCTTAGGGCAAATAAAAATGCAAATATGCGAAAACAAGTATCTCAACACTTCAAATAACACAAAACACTTCTTGAATATTTCAAAATTTCTTTTATTTAAACATTCTATTTATACTACTTATAAATATATTTCACTATATTATCTTCAAATGTGAACTTAGACCAACTATAAAAAATAAAGTAATGCAGAAGGTAGAAATTGTAATTTTATGCCACCAACTACATTTCAAAATACTCTTGAAATAAAGGCAAATTAACATAGTATTTATCTTATTACAATGCAGGTGAAATAAGTAATAAATAAAATTGATAAATAAATTTTATGTGACCATTGAAATGTTCTCTTTTATAAAATAATGAATAATAAAACTTTATTAAATTGGACTTTCTGGATGAATGAATGTAATAATAGCAACGAAAACAGAAACGCATTTAATAAATAGCAAATATATATTTTTTACAAGATAATATAATATTTAATACAATATAAATTTACAATAAGTATTAATTTTAATTTAGCAAATTGTACTAACAGAAGTAATATATTTTACAATAAAATATTTTCTTTCAAAGTATTTCTTCAAAAATTATAATAGAAGCATTTATATTAACAAGAAGTTCTCACATTTTATTGGATACTACCTCTCTTAGTATTATGTACTTGGAGCAAAATAGCACACAAATTGCAGCACTAATAATGTCTAAAAATCACTGTGGAAATATATTTCTCATGGAATTGTAAAGATAACTTAATATTATGTAAAAATAATCAAAACAATTCAATACTATTAATATCTATGAGGGACAAGGGAAAAAATAAACCGTACTTAAAATTATATTAATATTCTTAAAATTAAACTGCAGTAGAGCTAATAAACTAATCTAAAAGATGGACATGCTTTAAAATATTATCACATATGAAAAATACACAATAATATTAAGTTATAGGCAAAGTGGATTATGGAAAATATATGAATAAGCACCTGGTAACTTGCCCTGGTGGTGCTGAAGCAAAAAAGACACACTATTCCCATAAAAATGCCTAAATTGATACCTGTCTTCAAGTAGCATACCAATTAATAACCATGCAAGACTTGAAGTTATAATAATAATCATAAGTAAATAATCAACTCACACACACTTTTATAAGCAAAATAATACAACTATTTGGTCTATCACTATATTTAAGCCGACATATGATTGCATCATATGTCAAATATAAAATGCTGTTTTTATCCAAGTATGATAACACATTCTATTATACTGAAATAATAATGATGATAACTCTAACAACAACAGCAGCAACAACAACAACAACTAAAATAAATCATTTACCTATATTTTCTTATCAAATCCATTTCACATATGTGTATCATTATAAATATATTTTATAATATCATAATAACAACAATAATAGATAATAATAAGTCATAAATTATAATTACATAATAAGAATAATTTCAAATTTATAAAACATAAATATATGTTATATTTTGCTTACCTATTTAAATTAAGGATTAAAAGTTCTTTCATTTTAAAATGAAATTAATTCTTGTAATTGAGGAGTCCTTTTGGTTGTTTTCTTAAAAATATATATATTATAACACAGTCTTTCATTATAGTAGATAAAATAAATGTGCACAACAGTCCAGAGCAGAAATTCTTTGACAATATTGTCCATAATTAAAATATAAATTTAAAGAGAAATGAGCTGAGAACAGATATAGTAATAAACAGTTTCTTTATAAAGTTAAACATTATTTTGTTAATATTAATAACTGTATGGCATGCCAATCATTCAATAAATATTTTTTGGAAATTTTTGGCACGCACATGTAAAAATATTCTCCACCACTTAATTAATGTAATGAATGTATTTATTTTAATAAACAATATATTATTAATAATAATAAAGAATATAAATAAAATCAATTTATACATTGTAATTTACACATACTTTGATTATTTATACAATATTATAACCCAACATTAATTGATAAATGAATATTTAGCTATTCTTAGTTAGAGGATAAAATAAGGATAGTAAAACTGTCAAACATTGTAATGCCTGCTGACAATTACTGCTTTCTTCTTCACTGTTACTCTATAAGGAACTGTTGAAGACATCTTTGTCCTGCAAATGGATATTTATTTAAAAGGCTGTTTTTATCTATATAATAAATAATGCTGACAAATCTTTATTTATAAATAATTTTTACAAAATAATTTAAGAAGGTTTTATATATATATAAAGTCATTTTATTTTATAAAAATTTAAATTAAGATTTAATTGCAAGTTAATTATTAATTGGCTTTTTTTTTAAAAAAAAAAAAGGGGGGGGGCAATTATATTTTAATTTCAGTTTATACATACTTAATCTCAGTCTATTTTAATTCATATATACATATAGTTCTAACTGCTCTTTGTTTTTTATTCTAGTAAAAAAAAGTGAAACTTATTTTCTGCTATATGAAAATTAAAATTAAAAGAAATCTTGGGTGATTCGTTTGAAATCTAATTCTGCAGGAAGCTAGAGCAGAAATAATTAAAAAAGACAAAAGGTGATTGAAAGATTTTGAAATGTGAGAGGTGGATGAAAATGAAAGAAATTAATTGTGTCAATAAAAAATATCAACACATTAAAGAAATATAGCAAAGAAACAGTATTAATTTTAAAAAATTACAAAATTGAAAAATGGTCTATGAAGGGATTTTTAGAGAGTAAAAAGAAAGGTAATAAGATAAATCTTTAAAAAAGAATCTAGACAAAAAAATAGCTATTCATATTTTAAAATGTAGTAATAAATAGGAATTAAATTATCATTTGATAGATAGTAAAAAATAAAAATTATCCCACAGATAACAAAGCTGAAACAAAGAATTAAAACATTGCAAGACAGAACAAAGTAATTTTATGGGGGGGAAATGTAAATTTGTAGATAGAATATAAAGAATAACTCAGAATGGGAGAAAAGTCAATAAAAAAAATTAATGGTTAAAGATTAAAACATTTTAACTGAAAAATGATGGATTAGACTTTTAAAATGTTTTCTAAAGAATAAAGCATTCAGTGAAGCAATAATATCAGTAGGAAAAGATTGTGGCAGCAAACCTTTGCTTCACTTGAAGATTATAATTTAATTTTACCACATATCTAAACATATGAATAAAAACATAAAATAAGCAAATGACCTGTATGATGCATTTCATGCTGAACTGGCAGTCATCAGTTGGCCCAATAATAATCTTGCATATTTTTATTACTCTATTTTAATGTTTATCAATAACTTAGTAATGACTGCTAGTTTAGTCTGAAATGCACCTTGGAGGTCATTTACCTATTTTACATGTTTTTTAACCACGTGATTAAAGTACAATTAAAGTTACAAATATATTATTATACATAAAAAATTAGAATGAAGTTAAATTATTTTACATATTTGTGTTTAATATAGATATATTTATTTTTAATTAAAATTTAAAGTGTATATCTGAGCTAAAAGTAATGTAATAATGTCTAGTCTAAATAATGATTAGTAACAATCATTATAGTACTTGTTTAGAATGGATGATCTTATAGTTATGTGTGCAGTAAGTTTAGAATTTTCATAATAAGTTGTAATAAAATTTGATACAAATTTTAATTTGTCTTTTTTACTTTAACAATATTTCATAATTACTATATCTACTTTTATATATAAATGCAATATATACAACATAGAATATAATGAATTTAAATTAGTCTAAGATTTAAAGGTAAATCTGAAAAATAGTGCATCTATAATAAATAATGCAAAAAGAAATCAGTTTTTAAATAACTAATTGCAAATTAACAACTCTGACCCCCCCCCCCCCATTTCCACAAAAAAAAATTGAAGAAAGCTATTATTAGGATATCCAATGAAGGGAAGTTTTTTAGCATTTTTTCCACCATTATTTTACTCTCTAGCTAAAAATAGCTAAATATCCATTTACAGATTAGTAATTGGATGGCTAAATAAGTTGGTCATGAATAGTCACCCCAAACAAGTCTAAGTCTGTTTAAAATTTTAAAATAATTTCTAATTTTTTCTATATTATGATAACATGAAGATTTTTGCAACTCATTTATGAATTTATACATAATATTAGTTGGGATAAAAAAAATATTTTAAATCAAATGAATTAAAATGTAAATATTAATTTGTTTATGTTAAAACATTAAACAAAATATTTAGCATTAATATAGTAGCATATTTAAGTAAAAATAAAAGTAAAGGGAGAAAAAATAAAAAAAATAATTAAATTACATACTGAATCCCTGAAAACTGAACGAAGTTGGCACTTTGATACAGAAGCCTAATTATTAACAAAAATTTCATTATATCAATCCTTCCATTTTTCCCTATTTTTTTACATATCATTATTAACTTAATATTAATATATATTCTTTAATAATAGACTAAATTTTAAAACATTTCTAACCAGATACTAATTAGTTGAAAATTTAATAACTCAGTTTTTTCAAGTGCTAGTATTCCAAAAACCCACATATAAGTTATAGACTGACCTAGATATATAAATAAGGCAGGTTTTTTCTTTTTTTGCTAATCCAGAATACAAAATATAAATATTACATTCATAAATATTTCATCTCCATTTTGGATTATCTTTTTCAATGACGGCAAGCCAGAATTTATAATGGTGGGCAGCTATCAAAAATGTAAACAAAAATGATCTGTAGTAAATAGTCACATACAAGAAGATTACATACACTTGTTTTCCTATGAAAGTGCTGTTGTATCACTGGAGTGCAGTAACATTTGCCTATCCAATAGAGAGTGCAAACAAAAAGAGTGTGTATCTAATCAAGAGAAAAAATCACTACAAGTAGATTGCAGATACTTTTTTGCCCCTTTACTTAGGTAATATATTCTATTTGTACATTTGTGTAAGATATATATATATATATAGGAATTTAATTAATATACATATTTAAAAATGATAATGATTAAACAAAAACATTCATCTTACACTAGGGGAGCTGCAGCACAGCAGCCCCTATGGATGGGCTGCCACTGACCTTTTTAAAATATACAATGCTTCTTCTCCTTTAACTCTTTATAGTATCAGTTTTCTTTAAAAAAAATTATAAATTTGCAATATATATAAATTTTAAATAATGCAAATACATCATAGAGAATATGAACATTTTTATAACTTTACTAATTAAATCAATGGCCATAATAATAAGGATTAAATAAATAAAGTTCTGATTAAATATTTAAAAGCAAATAAAATATATATTTTAAATTTAACCAAATTTACTATGACAGCTTTTGAGAAAATTTCTCAACATGTTGATCAAATATTAAAGTGTAGAAGTTCTGTAAATAACAGATTATCTCATTTCAATGCATTAAGTTATAATAATAATATGAAAACTAGAAAATAACATTATTTTTAATTAAACAAAACATATTGGATTTCAGTTTTATTTAAGATTATACTATTTACAATCATTTTAATGAATAAATTACCAAGTGCAGATAATTACATCTAAACTTAAAAATTTTCATGGGAAAAGGGACTGGATAAAAATTGTATAACAAGTGTGCAATTTTTTCAATATTGCAAAAAAAAGTGACAATAATGGCAGTAATCAAATTCAGAGAACATCATTGCCTATTGGCCCATACTAACCAATGATTGATATCTATCCACATGTCTACATATTGGCCATATATTTATACTTTGGTCATATGTTTACACAGTGGTTATCCGCATGTTTACATATTGGTTAGTGGCAACGAGTGCTCAATCCAATCAGATAAGGACAGGATCTGGACTAGTCCACTTCTAAGAGCAGGGTGAGATATGACATTTGTGCTATACCTTTTAGAATTACAAATGAAATACATAATTTGTAAGATGTATTGCAAAATTGATTACCCCATAATATGTTTAGCAAAAATATAAGAATAGATAAATCACTTTGAAAATCTATTTTATAGAAAATCAGACAATGTATTATATCTTACATGATTAACAGAATCATATATGGTGCGTATGGTACTTTGGCAAAAAAAAAAAAAGAACAAATTCAAGTGCATTGGTATGAGTTAAATGGATTTTTTTCAAGATTATGCAAGCAAACATTTTTTTATATAAATGTCTTTTATGATAATAAAACAGAGGTGAATATCATTTATTCTCAATTAATATGTAATTCCAATGGGAAATGATGGTTAACAATTAACATTAAATGCCTGTGGCTTTTTAGGATGTGTGTAACTATGTATTTGTATACATTTGTGAATGATTTTTTATATTATAATTTTTTTTGTATGCATGTATGTATTTTGTAAATATTAAATGATATTTGAAAATACAAAAGAAATATATGCTATTATTTGTTTATCTTCCTATCTGTCTGTCTATCCTATTATCTACCTATATATTTTAAAATTTCTGTGTATATTTATCTATTTATTAATATGTATGATATTTTTCATAAATATACATGTATATTTTTGAATGTCTTTATATATATATATGTATATTTGTGTGTTTTAATTAAAATAATTGCAAATTATGATTAATAGTAAATTCATTTTCTTATAAATCCCTCTATTTTAAACGTTTCACGAAGAATGGAAATAAAATTAAAAATAAAAATGTTTTTTTAATTTATTTATAATTAAAATCATTATGCACTTGAAAATAATTACGAGATTTAAATTAGTATGTGGCTGAAAAATGAAAAAAAAAAAACTAAAGTAAATTAAACAAATAAATTAAAATTATTTTTATTCCTAAAACATTGTTTTTTACATTATTATATTAATAATAACTTATTCTTATAATATATATAATTAATTAGCGTGGATGATATATATGAACATATATGCTTTATCACATATCTTGTATATATAGATGATTGTACGGTCTCTTTGAAAATAAAGACTTCTCTGATTGCCTTCCAAAGACTGCTTAATTAAAGTAGACCTATCATTATCTACAATTATTATCAAAATCACCGGATATGATTTTTCAAGTTTAAGTCTTTTTTTTTTTCAATTATGATTTCTTAATTCCATATCCTAGCAGCAAACTTTATTATCATATCCTTTTATCTCATATGTAATCACTTTATAATTATATTAATTTGAAATCCAAATAAAGATTTCAATTGCTAATCTATTGACATCTTTTTTAAAAATATGCTTTATTATTTCAGCCTCTTAATTCTTCTGGGACTATCAGGGATGCCTTTATTATTCTCTTATCCAGATATTTTTTTAGTCCCTCCTTGTTAATTTCAACATACATCTATTCATACTTTACTGTGTGGTTTAAAATAATTTTAATATTCTTCTATTAGATATTCATATAATTATATAATCATTGGTAGAATACATTTATTAAAAAACTTTCATTTTATGCATACGGGATTATTTTCTTTCAATATTAAGTTACTTCTACCAAAAATATTTTATTTAAGTTTAATTCTATGATTAATTTCATACATTATGTTTTCATCTGTAGTAATAATCTGCCTAAGGTGCTTATAAATATTAACTATTTTTATAATTTATTATTATTAAATTAATTTTTTTTTGAAAATCCATTAGACATTGTTTTACATTTATTTTAGTTTTACTATATTATTTTCATCTGATAACTCTTGCAAGAGTTCCTGAAGCTCTAAAACATTACTTGTGAAGATTTACACATTATCTCAAAATCTAGATGATTTAAGTAATCTCCATTTATTTTTTATTTTTTTTACCATCTCATTTTAATTTACAAAATAATTCCCTCAAAAGTGGTGTAAACAGTTTTGGAGATATAGATTCTTTCTATCATACTCTCTTATCAGGGTTAATCTTTTTTGTATCACTATATAGTCTGATTACAGCTTCTGCATTATAAATAATTTATTTAGAATTTAATAATATCCTGTGACTATGTCTTAACGTTCGAATCCTTAATCATAGCAAAAATATTTATAAAGTTAAATTCTTTTTATAATTTACAATTTCAATTCTAATGTAAAATGACTCTTTCTTTAAATTTTCTTAGTACACAGGTATGACTTGCTGTGCTTTAATTATTTTTAAATATAACTTATTCTTTTGGTTAGTCTGAGTTCAAAATTCTCTGAAGATAAATTGTTAATAATTTTTGTACAGATCTTGTATAAAACTTATATTTTCTTTGATACCCTTTTGAAATATCAATATCATTACTTCATTCTTTCAAGATTATTTTTATATATTTTAATCATTTAGATATTTATTATAAAACTTTGCCAACAATTTCTTTATTTGCTTTTTTAAAAATATTTATAATAATGCCATTATTTCCTGAAATTTTCTTTCCATTTGTTTATAAATATAATTCCATGCCTTTTTTTTTTCATTTAAAACAAAAGATGTTACTGTAATTGTATAATATTTAGTTTATTTTATTGCTTTTATTACTATAACATCATCATTTCTTTTTATTACATAACAATTTTCTTTCCAGTATTATCTCTATTTAGAAACTTATTGCCATTTCATCTTTGCATTTCTTTGTGCTATTTTTTTTTGTACCATTTTATTTGGTTTTTCTAAATGAGTCATTTAAAAATATTTTCATATCTTTTTTTTTTTTTTACAATTGCTTGGTCTCATGAAAACATGTTCCTGATTTTTTTCTTTTTATACCAATTAACTATGAAAGGGTTTTAGTAAAATATTAGTTACTTCCTAGTTGACTTTATTCAAGCTTCAAGCAACTTCATAGTTTGTTAATAGCATAAAATAATTTTCAAATTTAATCTGCATTGGGATATTTTTGAAGATTATGATTTGTTAATATTACTTTTTTATTATGTTTTGTATTATTAGCTTTGCATTTACTTATACTTTGTATATTAAAAACAGATAATCACTTCTTGTCTACCTATTTTCTATTAATTAAAAAATGATTAGACTCTAATGCACTTTTAATTGAATGTTCCTATTTTTATTTTCACTTTGGATTTTTTTAAAAAGCCATAATATATAATTCTGTTTTCTTTTCGAATTTTATAAATTGGGTCTCATTTCTGTCTTCATATCCAAATGTAACCATAGTACTTTCATGTTTAAATAACTTTTCAATTCTAGCATCACAGTTTTTCAGCAATTTTAAAGATTATTTAATCTAATCAAAATTATTTTGTTTTATCTATATAAAAATCTCATTTTTTTCAATCACAATGAGAACTTATTGAGACACCAATCTGAATTATCTGCATTCAATGAAATAACTAATCTTGCCATTATGTTTGATATTCTATCAGTTTTTATAATTTATGTTGATATTCCATCTTTATTTATAATAAATATTATTCCACTTGTGTTTCCACTATTCATGCCTTAAATGGCATGCCCAATTTTTAAATCATCTGTTCTTACACCTTTCCTTTTAACTTCAAAAATTAGTTCCATTTAATAATTAGTTCTTTTTCTAATTTGTGCAATTTTATTTCAATTGTACATTTGTAGGTACTCAAATAAAAAGTCATCATTAAATGGTAGCCTAGATCCATAACTCATGACTTTTATCTTTGTCTTCATTTACCAACTACTGCCCTTTTCAATGAATTTCCAACCTCCAGAATATGGGGCTGTAATTTCATTCATCTGTTATGATTATAAATGAGCATTTACATATGCATGCATGCATTGTTTCTGTTTTTAAGAAAACCAATGATGGCTCAGTTAAGAACTATAAGATATGTAAGATGAAAATTATATTCTGTAAGAAAAAATTAATTACGATGATCAGATTGCCTGGAATGCAAATTAGGAATTTTCATAGTTTCTTTAAAGTCTAAAACATAAATCGAAATGTCACCTTTCAGTTAATGGCAAATTCCTTTTTGTAGCATATATTTGTGTACAAATATGAATATTAAGTTCACTATCTAAAGTCATGTATACAAATACATCACATCAAAATATTAAAAATAATAGTTCTGATTAAAGCAAATTATAAATGAATCAGACATTGTTTATAAAAGATAATTAGCACTTGATTTTTACAGTTGTTCATCATTATTTAGGAAAGCAACATATTTCCCTACGTGATCTTTTTATTTCTATAGTTTTCTCTCTTCACCTCCATCTCTGTTTTCTTTAAATAAGAGTAGTATTTAGTATTTAATTATTTCTGTGTAGTTAAAGACAAAATGCTATTCTTGGCTAAAGAGCAATAGTTCAGCTTGGGTTTGTCAACTGTTATTTATGGTTACCTATCAACATTATTACAGAACATACTATTAAATGGAAATTCTCTATTTATTCCTCTGTTTACATTTATATTATTCTGGTATTTAGGAGAAATTGCAATGTAATCTTGAATCATATCTTTTTAATTATTTATTTAAATTAGTAAGTAATGGTTAAATAGTGCAGTTTCTCAGAAATAAACAATATTTGAGTAACTTTGTACAATATCATTTATTTTCATTAATAACATTCTAAAATGTATAAAATATGAACCTGTTAGTTAGAGAGTTTAATTCTTTTGTGTGTGTGTGTGTATATATATATATATCATCAATCTTTTTGATAATAGTTTTGTAAATGTAATTTTGTATATGGGTGTAAGTTTTAATTTTTTTTAAATAAAAAAACTTGTCTAATAAAATCTACTTTTTATAGATGGTCAATTATAGGTAAATAATGAAGGCATATGAGAAGGGTTTGTGACCTGGCCCAACGAACCAGAAATACATGTTGGGGTTCATTTGTCTTTTTTGTGACATCTTTAATCATTTGTTTGAAATTTAAAAATATTAAATAATAGTTTTCAATTAAATTTAAAATATTGTTCATGTGCAGAGAGAGAAGAAGAGCATTAAATTAATAAAATTATGTATATACAGTTAATAAGAGGCGATAAATTACTCATTTTTGCGGTTCAAAATCTGTGTTCGGCCAAAAAAATAATATCTTTGGCCCAATAAAAGATTGTTAATAATTGTTAACTTATGTATATAGAGATGGTGAATTTATAATATTTATAAATTGAATTTTGGCATTTTACAAGAAATAAATAATAAATGATGATGAAAGCATTTTAAAAAAAGTTTATATCCTGAACCAAGTTAAGGTGATACTGAAGGTTGCTTAATTTTGCTCAGCTAGTTTTTTTATTGTTGGTCTAATTTTGGCCATGCACACACAGATACAAAGTTCAGCCTCAAAGAAATTTCTAGCTTTGCTCTTTAACGTCATTACGGAAAAAAACTGGTGGTAATATAAGTTTTGTTGTAATAAAGTGTACTTGTATTCATCTGAAAATTTGATATTATTTATTTCTACATCTTGTGTATCCCTAGAAAGTGTTTACAATATTTCAGGGTAACCCAGTTGGATCGCTGGTTTAACTAGATGTAATTCGGAATGTAATATTTAAAATAATATTAAATAGAATTATTTTTTAAACATATTTGCAAATATTTTTGTTTAAAAAAACTTAAAATACAATTAAAGAAACTGTAGGCCTAAATATATATAATAAATTAAATGAAAACATTAGAATTAAAAAAAATAATTGTTTTATATATATATGTCAAATGCGAATGGGAAGCGAATCCGGTCCAACTGTTTGGAAAGCAGCTATGCTAACCACCAGGCCACCAACACTTGACAAAAAGAGATTGTTTGCTTAATAAATTCATTCTTTTCTCTGACATTCAAATTTAAATGACTTTAGACTAAGTTGTAGAGATTTTTAGAAACAATATTTTTATTCACAAAATTTTATGGAGATTAGGAATTTTTTTCCCTTTTTCTTCTATTCTTTTAATCCTAATGTTTTAAAAATTTTAAATATTTTTGGCTTTATTTTGCATATCTTTTGAACTTCTTGCAATTTTTTTTACTTTGAGCAATTTATCATTTGCAGAAATATTATTTACTTTCAATGCTCTTTCCAGATATATTAACTTTATTTTAAATGAAAAAAAAATTACATATAAGATAATCTTGATCTTAGTGGCCATAGGAGTGTGATAATCCTATTTTCAATGATGAAGATATAATCACGTTTTGTTTCATAGTTAATGAACCAATTGCCATTTGATCAACATAGATAGCTAGTTTAAATAAACCAATTATTAGTCAATAAAGAGTTGTCGAGCTTTTATTAACTAGAAGTAACGTTTCTAGGTAATCAACAATGGACACATGTGTTCTCATGTGCTAATGATAAAACAAAAATTATATGATTTAGACATCTGTATTAGTAACACCTATCACACTCCTACAGCAACTGGATCTATGGTTTACTTTTATAGCTTCTTATAATAGAGAATTTTAATAATATTAGTTAGACAATATTTTCACATATAATAATTTATATATTAAAAAATAAATTATAATAGTTTTCAATTAGAAAAATCATATTTTTTTTATTTATAAGTTATATACTTTTAAATTATGACATCAGAAATTCCATATCTGCAGAGAGCAGAATAAACTGTAAGCCTAATGTGTAATGCAAACAATTTTTAATTGTGATATGAAATATTCAACATACTATATTATTTTATACTTGATTGAACTATTATCATTAGTTTAAAGGCTAATTTAGAATCAGAATGTCATTTCATAATAAATGTTTTTTATATGTTAGTCTTTTTTTATAATCCTTGCTATTTGCAAATAGTTTTATAAAGTAAAATATATTTTATTATTTGGCTTTTTTAATCATTTATTTTACTTTGGATTATCTATGAGTTTCTCATTAATATCTTCAGAATATACATCTACATTATGAGAATTTTGTTTGCTTTTTTAAAAATAAAAAATATTTTAAGATAATTATATTCTGCTATATTTCACAATAAATATTGAGAATAATGAATTACATTTTGAACATATTTTCTAAAAAGAAATAGTAGTCTTGTATAATACTGTTATCCTTGAATCCTGGCACCATCTAACATTATTTAAGTATTGGTCTATTGGTATATTCTTTTTATTACATTTAATGAAATGTTTTAGAAGTTGGAAGGTATCTTAAAAAGAGCATTAAAAATAAATATATTTTTTGCAAACTGATTCTTAAGAAAAAAGAGCAAATGCTGGGACATATTTGGTCAATAAAAATGAATTAATTGATATTCACTTTGAATTTATTAATTAACTTCTTACAATTTTGTGTTTGTATGATCTTGATTAGTACTTATTTGAAATGAAATTTTGCTCTAAAATAAGATAATGTAGTATTAAAAGATCCAAGTTCTGCTAAATGTTTAGACAGAATAAACTTGATAGAATACATCAAATATGATATCCAAATCTCTATCTGATCAATAAATGATATAATTGATGTTTTGTATATTAATAATCTTTTATTAAATAATTATTAATGCTTGCTTGCATTTTTGAAAATGTACTTACTTTGGGTCTGCCTATTGTTAGGCCATTTAGTCAGCCACTCAGTTAATTTTGCAAAAGATGATCAGTTTTAAGCTTTTTTCTATTAAAGATCTATTGTGAACAAAGTTTAATGATTTTTGGTGAATATTACAACTAATTAGTCATGCCCAGCACATGAAATAGTCTGACACCAGTAATGCCTTATTAGATTTGAGGTCAGGTTCATACTTTTTATTTTATAATATTAATCTATTTAAATGATTTTGTTCTTTTTGAAATGGATAGTTTCTTGTCATTTTATACAGTTAGCTTAGGCTTTTTACTTGATAGTGATGTATTTTATTTTTGTTGTTTTTTTCACTTTTGGTACTTCTACAAGACAACGTTTTTATTTTCAGAATTAATAGTTTTTTCTTCATTTGTTATCTTAATTGCTTATTCTTTTGAGTTTTTTTAATTTTAACAGAGGAGTTATTTAGGGAATAGAATTTTTGGTTATTATTGGATATGTTCTATTATTTTTTGAATTTTTCAGTTTATTGTATTTTTTTTTTTTTTTTTTTGCATACTAACTTACATTATTTAAGATAATATTATGAACAATATCATGTTTTTTTTTCTAATTTGCTTCAAAAAGCAGATTTTTTTATCCTATTTTAAAATTATCTACTGTAAGCTTAGTAATCAATGACTCCATATGGTATACTACTATGATATTTTCAACTTTTCAACTATATTCTGGATTTTATTCTCATCAATGAGGTCTAAGATCCAAAGTTGGAACCAATGCATTTATGAATATAACAGCCATCTTTTATTTTACTTTTTATTGAAGTTTGAAATGTGAAAAACCCAAAGATTTTGAATATAAGCATAAATCTGAGGGGTATAAAATATGTAGAAACTTATCTGATGTTAGATCTATAAAACTATACAAGTCAATTAGCTTAAGTTCAAACTTTTATGGTTTTTTAAATTTCAGTGTTGAATAGTAAACAGGAGGAATAAATAATCAGTAGATGCATAACTGCATTAGTTAAGTTTGAATCTTAATCCTAACTGAAAAATGCAAAAGTGAAAACCTAATATGAAAATGGAAATATTATAGCACTATTATTGTTTGATACCTATTGATTATTTAAGCTTACAGTAGATTGCTTTAAAGTTGAGTGAAAAGATTTGCTCTTGTATTTCAATATTTTACATTTTTTATTTAGTTATTTTGTTATATTTAAAATGTTATTTCATTATTATCATTTTTTTTTTTCAATTTAATTCATTTAAAATCTTTGGTTTTTCAATAATTTCAAAAAGCTTTTATTTATTTGTTTATTTGTAACTTCACCATAAATTTTCCTTAAATAATTACTGTATCAGCTATGTACATTTGTTTATTTTCAAATTTATTTCTTGTTTTAGCAGTTGGCCAAATGGGTCACTATATAGGCTAAAGAGATGTAAGTATATATCCTTTTAATCACTGATCAGATTTTATAGAGATTCTCTTAAAAGACAAATGTTATATAGTATAATATATTTTTATAAAATTTCGTTGAAGTTTTTTTCAAATTAGCATTATTATTATTATCGTTATCGTTATTGTTGTTGTTGTTATTATTATTATTATTATTATCATCATCATTATCATTATTATTATTATTATTATTAAGAAAAACTTTGAGAAAATTAATTATGGACTGGATTATAATTGATGATAATGAAAAACTTTTTATTCTCTTTAATTATTTTATTATATATTAATGTTTTTTTATTTTATTTGCACATGTACTTTTGTTAAGCTCCATGCGTGATTTTTTTATCACAAGCAGATTATATATTTATTAAATTAAATTATTATTATTATTATTATTATTATTATTATTATTATTATTATTATTATTATTATTATTATTATTATTATTATTATTATTATTATTATTATTATTATTATTATTATTATTATTATTATTATTATTATTATTATTATTATTATTATTATTATTATTATTATTATTATTATTATTATTATTATTATTATTATAATGATGATGATGATAAGGATAAATATAAGGATGATGATGATGATATATTGTAACAGGATTTTACCGATTTATAGAATTTAAAGTAAAGTTTGTGACCTGCTTTACCAGTTTATTATTTTCTATTTTATATATATATAAAATTATATTTTAAGTTATTAGCTCATATTAGTCTAATTATTTGACTTTAAGACCCTGTTACTCGAGAGGAGGAGTAAATATGATTAATGCTTACATATTAACCATATCCCCAGTCAGACTGAGATTTAATAAAAGTATTAAACAACAGTCACTTTTCCAGACTGAGGTACTCTCTCCATGACTGCAAGAAGCAAGATACATATCATGGGATATTTATAATGGGTTTAAACCCTACAGGTATCATCTGGCCTTTGACTGGAGCCCATGAGATGACATTAACACACTTTAATTGCTTGATCCATGACTAGCTATTAAAACATGAGATCAGCATAACACAGAATATCTAAATATGATTATTTATTTAAGCAAGGTAAAGTGAGAGAGAGAAAAAAACTTAAATCACACTAATAATTTACAACATTTTTTTTATTAAAAAAAATAATATAAGGAATTGTTAAAACATTTAAATAAAAGATGAATACTTATTCAAATTATAATATTCTAAAACAATTATGTAATTATTTATATATATTTAAAAGTTAACAAGTAGAAATGATATTTAAACTAGCTAGAAATAAATTTTAAAAGTTCACGCTTGAAATAAAATTTAAAAGTTTTATCAAGGACATCTAACCATATTTACCTAAGTTTTAATTCAGTATTTGGGTAATCATCCTGTCTTCTGATCCTCTCAGATTTATAGAGGGCTTCTATTTTATGACAGTTGATCACTTCTTTCTGGCTCAGCTTACTACTGTGAGGTCTGGTTCCGTAGATTTGATGTGGCAGGTAAAAACATTGGCAAAGACAAGTTAGAGATAATATTATTACATCTGGCTAGTGGTATTCAGGAGATGGGCAGTAGAAAAGAATGAACACTCAGTGTTTGGTCTACCAATGCATTTTTCTATCAATATGACTGTATAAAGATTGTTTCATCTTGATGGATTCAGTCATTTTAACTGTTTTTTACTCTTCAGTGGACTGCTAACTGGCCTTAGTCAATTATCCTTTTAAAACTCTGACTTCTCTTTTTCTTTTTTCTTCCCATTTCTCTTTTGTGCATTTTTCTATATGTTTCTATATATATCTCAATACATCTTTGAACAATAGGTGATTGCATTATATATACACTCTGACTCCGCCCACTACTTGATTTGTTACCCACATTACCAATTCACTTGATCTTTAATTTTTTTTATTTTTAATTAGTTATATTTTTTGTTACCTTGTTTTCAGTTCCTTATATTTTTAATTACATAGAAAATGTAGTGACCATTGTTTATTTAATCAGTTTGGAATCGTATCTCCAGAAGTGACTACATACTGTACAAAATTTGTTTTCAATTAAGTTTAAACTTTTAAAAAACAAAAGGTAAGTTATAATTAGTCTAACTTAATTCCAAAAATTCTTTACTTTTTCTTTTAATTAATTTTTTTTTTTTTAAACAATTAAATATTGAAATATAATTCTTATTTTATTTATAAAATCGTGTAACTCATATATATATATATATGCACACTTAGTACCATGAATATATATATACATTGTTACAATATATATATATATATGAATAAATGAGGCATATAAAAAACTTGTAAAATATTTTATGGTGGTAGAAACTTATCCATTTTAATTACTTAACAAATAAATAGTGGCAGTTACATAATCTGTTTTCATAATTCAATATTTGGATCTGCTAGTGAGCTGGAAAACTCTGTGGTTACTGATTGATACTCTAAACTGAAACTTGAATGAAAACTGAATGAACTTCAATGAAAAACAAGTGAAACTGCAAACTGGAAACTTGAATGAAACTAAAAACAACTCAATTAGAACTTAAATTGAAGCTTAAGTGAAACTGGAAATGATGGACAAGCTGACTTTTTTATACCTAACTCTCCCATTGTTTATCTTTTTATCATAACTTTAATTTGATTGAATTAATTTTACATTTTTATCTAATCTTTCTTTTTAGATTCATCTACTATCTTATCACATTCATGCCAATGAGATAGTTTACAAGAGTTTTCTTTTTATTAATAAATAGTATTTTTTATTTTAAAACATTTAACTGTATTGAATTTAGAAAGACTTGTAGATTAGTAATGCTTAAACATGGGATGATATACACATGAGCATAAAATGACTTATGAGTTTTATTATGTGTGAAAACAGACAATAGATCATTATACAAGGAAAAATCAGTGGATGCATAGTTCTGGTAATAATTGTTTATACCCATGATTTTCAAAATAGCTTGATGACACTTGAATAACATCATAATTATGAAAGCTTAGAATAAATAATGTTGATACCACGCATAACCATAATAATAATGGGACCATCCACCTAGTGATTTTTCTCCACAGTAAATCATTTTTTAACTTATTATTACACAAAGAAAAATCCATAACAACATTTTATATCTTTTACCTGTGAAAATATTCATGTCAACAGCTATATGTATAATAAATCACAACAATTTTTAATTACATAAATGATCAAGTATAATTTTGAAGAAAAGTGAAATTTAATTTCAACTATCTAAATTATCAAGCAGGCTTTTAGCATTTCCTATAGCCCAGCCTGTGGCACAGAAGTATTAAAAGCTTTCTTAATGTTTATATTGAATTTTATTCTTCATCAAAATTCCACTTGATTATTTATTAATATATAGATTAAGATAATGCTTTTCGACTTAAAAAGATATATTTTTAGTATTTTTTTAAAATTTAAGAACTTCAGAAGAACTAATAAAAACATCAAGATAAAAAAAAATATGGATATCTGCTTTAGAGAGAAAAATCCAATTTTCAATTTCATTTCATAATATTAATATTCTTGAAACAATACTGATGAAACATAATCACGACTTATTTTGAACAAATTTGATCAATGCATAACAAATTTATTAAGACATTGCAGTGAAGGAAAATGGAGAACTAAAGAAATGTATTTTGACTAGTTAAGAATGCTATGGCAAAGGATACATAAATGACAATAATTGAAAAATATTGTTGTGCAATATAAAAGTAAATTATAGAAAAAAATATTTATTTATTAAAATTTTATTTTTGAAGACAACTGTTTTATGAAATTACTGTCAAAATGTCAATGGAATTAACTTTAAATAAAGCCCAATAAAACGGTTTTAAAGACTGCGTGAATTAATATTAGTTCTTTCTTAAGTGTTAAATCAATTCTTTTTTTTAAAAAAAAAAAATGCGACTATTAAGAGACTTATGATATCTAAACCTGTCAAAAAAATTAAATAACATAATAAATATGTCTCTTTTAATAAACTCTATGGCATTTAAAAATTAAAAATCTAATTTAATCTTCAAGGCCTGCTAATATATATATATAGGGAACTCACAAAAAAAGAATTACTTCTTTCTACGGTTTCATAGCTCCAGTAAATGGAGAGAAATGATGAAATAATAAATAAAGCTGAGAACTCACTGAAACCTTAAAGCAAAATTAACTATGCACTAATCACTTAATGAATTCTCTATGCTTAATTTTGATTCTAATTAATATATAAATAGTGCTAAAATATGGGATAAAAGTAGAAGTGACACTGAGATAGTACAATTAACAAATTTCAAACTGAACTAATGGAATTTTATAAACTTTAATGTTTTTAAAGCTATAATTAATATCAAAAATAAAGAAAATTCATCATCTACAGTAATTAAATAATCCTAGTGGGAAAAAATATTTTCTCAAAACCTTACTTCAACATTCATATTTCTGTTTAAAAAGAGAATCAATCTAATGCGTTAAAAGGCACTTCAAGAAAGCTTATAGCATATTTAAAGAAGCTAATTTATTGGTCTATGTAAAGGTATCCACAAAATTTGGATGAAAAAAAATCTGCAACATAAAAAGAATATATCCAAACTTGCAATTTTTAATCATAATGAGTTGCATATTGAAATTGAAAATACAGCAATATATTATAGTAAATCTCATATAAAATTACAGGACAACATTTTTCATTTATCATATTACTCTGTGACCAGAATACATTCTGATTTGCTGTGACATATTAGGAAAAGATTACCATGGATTAATAAATGTTGGAACATATCAAAAATGTAATAAATTTAATAATCCTACTAATCATGCAATGATACTAACATTTTTAAAATGAAGCCTAGTTACTATAAATATTGTTAAAACAGGCAAAACTCACTATACATATTGCCACACATACAGCAAGCTAGAGTAATCAATATATGCCAGAAGGCTTGTTTATAAAATCCCCATCTAGTGCCTACTCATCCAATATCCCCAGACTAGTTTCTGGCTTGTGGCCTTCATCAGTGAGGAGCCTTGGATCTGAGAGCACTGCACCTAGATCTTAGGATCTAATGCAACCCTCCAGCAACCACCTTTTATCTCCATTTAACTACAAAACTATGAGTCTTAAACTGAAAACACCTTAATGTTTTCAATCCAAGCCCATTAGCTTATATAGTCATATGGGTCTGAACCCAGTTCAGTACCCATACATTTTGGTGTCTTTGGTTCTTTAATAACCATAGCCACCACTATCCTATTAGGCAGGATTGGTTTTAAGCCAATAAACATCACATGACCACCACCTCTTATGCTTGTGTATAACTGTTGTTAAAACAGGCAAAACTCACTATACATATTGCCACACACAGCAAGCTAGAGTAATCAATGGATGCCAGAAGGCTTGTGCATAAAATCCCCATCTAGTGCCTACTCATCCAATATCCCCAGACTAGTTTCTGGCTTGTGGCCTTCATCAGTGAGGAGCCTTGGATCTGAGAGCACTGCACCTAGATCTTAGGATCTAATGCAACCCTCCAGCAACCACCTTTTATCTCCATTTAACTACAAAACTATGAGTCTTAAACTGAAAACACCTTAATGTTTTCAATCCAAGCCCATTAGCTTATATAGTCATATGGGTCTGAACCCAGTTCAGTACCCATACATTTTGGTGTCTTTGGTTTTTTAATAACCATAGCCACCACTATCCTATTAGGCAGGATTGGTTTTAAGCCAATAAACATCACATGACCACCACCTCTTATGCTTGTGTATAACTGTTGTTAAAACAGGCAAAACTCACTATACATATTGCCACACACAGCAAGCTAGAGTAATCAATGGATGCCAGAAGGCTTGTGCATAAAATCCCCATCTAGTGCCTACTCATCCAATATCCCCAGACTAGTTTCTGGCTTGTGGCCTTTGTCAGTGAGGAGCCTTGGATCTGAGTGGCTTACTATAAATATTACTTTACTATAATCTACTCTGATGCTAATATAAATAGGTAAACAAATCTGCAAAGAATCTAAACTAATTAATCATAGTCTTTTAGCAGTAATTTCATAATTTAAACTAATACTACTGATTTTAAATTCACAACAAAACAATTTATTATAAAAAAATCTTTCAAGTGTCAATATTCATATCAATGATATGCATCAACACTACCTGAAAGACCTGATAAATGTTGGATTTAAATTTGGAGCCATTAATAGGAAAGTCAAACAATTTTATAACAAGCTAAGAACTAACCTGGCCAAAGAGGATAAGCTATGTATGCTTTTACCATATATACCTACCTTGGCTAAAAAAATACTCGTTAAAACACTCTCAACAGATTTCAATTTAAGCTTTCACATACCTCCAGCCACTAATAGACTAATCAATAATACAAAAGACAAGATCACACCTGAACAAACTCCTCAGGCTATTTAAAAAATTACATGCCCCATAACAGCTGTGGTGTGGCATTTTATGGAGAAACACAAGCCGCAATTGCTACCAGAGTATTGCAACATCAATATTTATATATCAGAGCAAAAATCAAATTTTGAAGGTAACTCAATATTTTTCGAACATCAAAGGTTCACAGGCCACATTTTAGATCCTACAACTGCTGAAATAGTTTGCACTGAGTGCAATGACACCAAGTACAAGATAAACTTTATGGCAGAAAATTCCAACTCCATCAATAGGAGAGACGCTTGCTTCTCCATTTCAAAAAATGGGCAATCTAGATGATTTGCATATATTTGTATACATCTCTATTAAACAAGCTAACAACAAATATTATTATTATAAACTATGAATATGGGAACACAAAGCTCTGAAAAACACTAAGCAATTATAGACTTTTAATATAGCTTTATAGATGTGCATTTCAAGCTCAATATATAGATTAACTTATAATAGATTTAGATCATTTGTCTTATTATCATTGAGCTTCTTTGATTTATTGAAACAGTGCTTTGAATAGAAACTAATGTCTGATGTTTTACTCAATCCATTACTCTTAGTTATGGGCTTTCAAGATCACCCAATCAATATTATTGGTTAAATATTGCATTTACAACAAAATAATGCAATTTAAATACTTCAAACAATTGATATTTATATACTTACTGAGATAAAGATTTCAGAACCACCTACTTATTATTGAAAAATTACTCTCAAAACATACTTTTCTATCTAAATTTAACAATTATCTGAATCAGAGAAATATTCTATTCATAAAATGTTTAAAGAAATTGTCATATCTCATTAGACAGTAAATGCAACAGCTACTTAATTGATTTACTTTTAATGCTTCACCTATTCATTCAGCAAAAAGAAATGTCATTTTATTTACTCAGAACAATCATTCTACAACTTTTTAAACTGTAACTATCTTATCCTACTCCAAGTTCTGAAAAACAAACTTATTAACTTACCATTTTTGTTTTAAGATAATTATACCTTACCATTGCTATGAGTTATGGGGTTTTCTTTTATTAATATAGTTATATCACCATTATCATATGACTTTTTTTGCTTACACATATATTATAAAAGCAGTTCTTTTAATATTACTCTGTAACCATTTGTTATAGACCTAATCAGTGGACATCAAATGGTCAGATAGTATTTTACCTGCTCATAATATCAGTATAATATTAGCTACTTACAAATCTTTTTCTCTGGCCTAGTAAATATAAAGAATAATTACAAGATAAAAATAACTTATAAGCTTAGAAGCTGTAGATGTATAAATTGCTTAATAAAGTTGTAGATATTATATTTTTCATGATTAATGCATTAATTCTCGTATCCTGCATAGTTTAGAGTAAGGGTAGATTAGTAGATGTTAGAACTCAGGATTATGACAGTTAACTCTTTTATGTCTTGTTTTCAAACTGAAGGTTTTCTTTCTCATCTATGACTGATTTTTAAAAAATCTCTTGATTCCTAGCTTGTTGCTGGCTGATTTGGTTATATGCAGGTTATTTGAAAAAAAAAATGCACTTTTTTGTAAGTTTCTGAGTTACATGAAAAAAAAAATTTTTTTATTCTGAATTTGAGTCCTGAGTATGGAATCTAATACACTAACCACTACACCATAAGATCTCCATAGAACAATTCAGCAGTTTGGAATATAATGGGGTATTATATCTGCTCAATGAATTATTTCTGCTTTTTTAAAAATTAGCTTTCTTTTAATTTACCTGTATAAAACTCTACAAAATCAAGCAAACTTAACAATTCATTATTATCATGCTTTTATTATAATTAGTTTTTGAAACACTAAATAGTATTGCTTGAATGTGGTTTTGTAAAACAATTTTGAAGACTACTTAGGGAAATAAAAAGAGAGGCAATACTTACTATTATCAGGTTAGTCAAATAGTTAATGGTAAGAATATACATTTTTCTTGTTAATTACAAAATGTCTCATGAATTAATACTTTTTCCAGCCACTTCCATTACTTAAAGCATAAAGTATAGGCTGAGAGAATCTTGTAAATTGTTTTAGGTCACAACAAACTTTAGATTTTTTAGGTAGCTGATCCATAGCTAACCCTGTTAACTCTCCAGTATTAATATGTAGGTATCTGTCAAATATAACTCAAAGGATAATGGTTCCAGATTAGTTTAAATTATATAAATGAATGTTGAGTGATATATCTTCTTTGCCACAGATAAGTGAGATGTTATATTTATATGAGAACTGATTTTATGTTATATACTTTATTTTTCCTTGTTTTATCCACTAGATTAAAATGTCTAGATTATTTTTAAATTTCATTCGGATTTGATTGTGGGCATAGAAGTCCAAATGTGCGACTGACTATGTTTCAAAGTTTGTTTGTTTGTTTTTGTTTATTTTTATTTTTTTTAATATATGGATGTATGTACTCGTATATATTTTTTTAATAAACTTATTTGTTTGATTCAAAAACTTAATGATTTTTTTTCGTTGAGAACATTTTAAAACTAAACTATCATTTACTTAATTATGGCTTAAACTACAAAACATCTTACCTTTGACTGAAGAAGATATTTTGTGAAGATTTTCAATGATTGAATGTTTATCTCCTAATTGCTCCAAAGAAAAAGATGCACTCACAATAAAGTTATAATGACGTAAAGTCGTATCAATTTTATGAGCTAAAGACATCCATAAGGAATCGTCTTCAAAAAATATCACAGAGTTTTTCCATTTAAAATATCTCATTAGTGTTACAATTGCGTAGGCAATATCTTCATCTTTAGGTTCTGTACGAATATATGAAGAATAGCGCATGTAGTCCGAAAGTGTGTTTTGAATACAAGGCCATGCTATAAGAATCTTTTTCCAGTGTGCGGCTAGGTCCGCCGCTGCTTCGCACACACTATGTTTCATTGTACCTATAACTGCATCGGCACTGTTGTTCACAAATATGTCAACAAGCTCTACTATCCCGTCAGATGTTGAACAACCAATACCAAAAATTTCATAATTCAAAACAACAGTTCCGGATAAAGAAATTTGTTGTATACTATTAAAAGTGAATTGGACCGCCGCATTTATTAGAAGCGATGTATTTTTATCGCCACAACCTGTAGGCGACAGTACCAGTATAGTGAAATTTTTGCTTTGTGCTCTGTGTGCAATAATAACAAATACAGCAAGGTACCAAACGGGCACTGCCATCACTTACCGACGGAAGGGGTGAAACTGAGCTTAACCCGGGCTTTGGTCATACTGCCTGATTAAATCAGTGCGACGCTAAATTATTTTATGTAAATTACATTACTAAAAACATTCAAATTGCTAAATTGAGCTAGAATAATACTAATTAGAAAAATGTTAATCATCATGGTTTTACGCGCTTTAGAATAAAAATCTACCTTAGTGTGTTTTATTTTACAGAAAGCGTTAAGAAGTAGCGGCGGCACTCTTTCACAAAAAAAAAACACCGAAGTATTCGAGAATTGCGCGTCAGCATCACCCCCATTTACCTCAATGAAACTGAAATGATTGATAGAGAATACGTTAAAAAAAAAAAAAACTCTCCGATATTAAAATTAACATTTATTTACTTCGCTTTACTTAATGACAAATATTTGAAATAAATTAATCAACTGCCAAATAATAAAAATATACATTTCTTTCTTTTATTATTATTATTTTTATCTTTGTAGCTAAAAATAATGCATGGTCATTTTCTGGCCCAGAGCCGACCCGAAGGGGATGCGAACGATCGACGGCGTATTTATTAAGATCCAGGGCCTGCCCCTGAATGATCTGCATCTTTTGCGAAAATCAAAAAAATAATTAAATATCTCATCATTTGCTAAATGTACTTATGTTTCTTTTTGTGCAATTTTGTTGAATGAATATTTGAGTAAACGAATAAAATATATGTAATTCTAAGCATTTTTTTTTTTCTTGGAATGTTTTCCTTTTTGCCAATTCTGATTCTAAATTAATACAAATGTTAATGAAAAATATACTTAATACAAATGTTAATGAAAAATATACTTCTTGGCGTAATTTATACTGTTGTATGTGTGGGTGTCGATAAAAAGTATGTTACTTTCCAATAGCAAATAATAGTACATTGGAGACTTTTTTGGACAATAATTCCAACAAAATTTTTTAATGAAAGCCGACTTTGACCTTTTTGGGACAGTAATTAATTTGAACAGTAATTAATCAGAGACTGGCTTCTTTTTTCTGTTACTTTGCATATCTGAAAAGTTACTGTAATTTTAAATACAAAATTAAATTACATTTTGCCCCCTTTTTTTTGAACAGTAATTAATAAGACACCACGTTTTTGGAGGAGGGGGGTAAAAGTTAAATTATATTGCACTCTTTTTGTGTGTATATATATAAAATTACATTACTTTTTTAATAACAAATAATAGTAAATATAGCAGAGACTTATTTGGACACTAATTAATCAGAGACAGGCTTGTTTGTTTTGTTTTTTTTTTGTTTTTACATATGGAAAAGTTATGGTAGTTTTTTAAGAAAAAATTAAATCACATTTTATCTTTTTTGGACAGAAATTAATCAGACACTGTGTTTTGGGGTGGGGGGAATTAAATTTGATTGCAATTTACCAAATAAAAGTTATTAATAATTATAACAAACTATTATAATGAAATCCGACTCCGGTGTCTGGAAATTGGCAATTAAAATGAGAGTTGGAAGCAGCCATCTTTCCTATCTCAGATGATTTCTTGTGATACTTACTTTCATCATGATTTTCGAAATAGTGCTGTGCTCCACCCTAAAATCCAATTTGTAATTCTAACACAGTTCTGATGGAACAATGATGACACTGTTAAAAGTGTTAGAAGGTACCAGTAGGTCAATCAAATGAAACAAAAAAAAGGTTGACCTGAAAAGTTAAATTATTTAGACACAATGCAGTCAACACACCATCACACAATACTGTAGCAAAAATATATAAACCAGCATTACAATAAAGTGCATAACCAACTATGGTAGCCAATGAAGGCATTTTTCTGTGCTTTTAGCATAGAAAAAAGCCACAGTGGTATCTGGCAGCCAAGTAAACTGACTCTTTCTGTGTTTTATCATAGAAATCAAGCTATCTGCTTGGTTGTGGCCATGGAAATGGCATATTCCTAGCAACTTAGCTAGAAATAGTGCCATCAAGTGGCTGACACAATAGATCAGAACACAACCCAATTCACATTTTAAAATAATTATCTACCAAAGAATCAATTATTTTTTTATTGATAAAAAAATTATGATAGCTATCCAGTCAGGTGACCAAGTCGCTGGTACCAAAGCAATTCCCATAAAAAATGATGATCTTAAAACTCAACCAAAATGTATGCCAATGTTGCCAAGTCTTATGTCCAAACGACTAAAACAAAACATAACTTAAGTGTATCTGTTAACACTGCAAGAACTATTCTATCAAAAAGTCATTAATAAACTTAACCTGTAAATCAACAAGAGCTGAGACCTCCTCCCTTCTATGCAATGGAGTACAGAAACTGTACAAACAGTAAGTATCAGCTTTAATAAATTCATACTGAGAACACTGTTTAATTCTTTCAAAAGATTTTTCTCCTCAATATATTGTATTATCATCTATAAATAAAAATCTAACACTATATAAATTCCCCAGATTATTACTCTATGAAACTTTAACAAAAAATGGACTTTAGAATGTAGTGCTATGAATAGCAGACTATCCTTAGCCAAGATATCTGGCAGTGATATTTTTTGAAAAATATCAAAAAGCTGATTTCAAACTCAAGTCACAACATTAGATAACTATGTACTGGTGGGGATAGATAAAGGCTCCCAAAGCTACATTACATGTATATTAAAAAACCAAATACTTCAGTTATACTCCAGCATATAATGGAAGCATTTGGGAAAGATTTAACTTTTAATCCAATATGCCTAATGGATACCCTGACACTTGTTTATAGCAAAAAAAATTTGAGTTCAAACTAAAACTAAATTTCAATGTAAATCCAGAAAACATACCTACACAGATCATAGATCAAGAGACCATGATTTGTCCTTACAACAAAGGGTTAAGACCACGATGCTATTCCTGCAGCCAGCATGTCTACCTAGTAATACACTGCATTGTAAATTAAATTATACAAGATTAGCCAACAAATAACCAATTTATACAACACTCACAAAAAGAATCTATAGATTCACTTCCCAGTAGTACCAGTCTAGATAAGCTCACAAAGCCAGTCCTCATCAACAATCCAAAAATCATGAAAAAAACTTCAAACACAAATATAGAAACACTGAACCTATCATTTAAAAAAACAAATGATAATCAAACATTATAAGCCTGTCCCAGATGACTCCAGAACATATACAAGAACCACATGATACTCCTCCTCCCATGATCAATAAAAACAATAATGAATCAAAAAAATAGTGACAATATCAATAAACTGACTATGACACCAAACCAGCATACACACACCTATGATAATCAAAAAACAACAATACTCATAACAGAAGCAATAACTATATAGATGACTTCAGTCAGATGGATCTTACTCTTCATCAGACTATTGAGGACTTTAAACCAAGTCATGATGATGACCATGAATCACCCCAAACACCATGATAACACACCAAAATACCACCTTCCTCCATCTTATATAAACTTGATGAAAGTAAAAATAACTGCAATTAATGTGAGCGAATTGAACTCCATCAACTAAAACAATGGCTCAAGATTACACAGCCTCATGTACTTGGTTTACTTGAGAATAAAGCCTACTCTGGCTCTCAGACTAAACTATCAACACACTTTTGAAGCTGGTTGTATGACAGCTCCAAGGACTCATCATCACCCTCTGGAGTCACTGGACTGCTCATTGCATCAAACTGCCCACTCTCATCATCTAAGATAATATTCATAGTTTCATACCTGCTAATAGTGACCTTAGATCATTGAGTTATTTCAATTAATATATTGTTTATATTTTACCCTTACATCCTAGTCTTATATATTGTTTTCTTATTTCAAATATAATACTTAACATTAATTCACTACTTGTGAATTGGAGACCAACATGAAATACAAAGAATTTATCACCCAATGACTGCATCAAATATTTTTTCCTCTTATGAGTTCTGGGGGATTTTTGCCAGACAATGCAGTCACATTCCACTATGACTGATATGCCTCATTGATAGACCTTTGTTTCTAATGGCCTATGTTACATCATCTAATTGCCATGAATCTTATGCCCTCACCATTCTTGGATCACTCAGTGCCAATGATAATTATCAACCTCATGGAAATCGAAACATCTACACTTCAACTAGGTAAAACAATAAGAATACTGCTCTTAGCAACCACTCCAGAATTTATATTTTCAGAAATATTATGCTCAATAAAACATGCAGCTCAATCTTATACAAAAATACTTAATCTTCATTAGCATACTCTCATTTAACATTGACCATATCATGAGAAAAACACCCCCTCTTTATAGATTATTAGTGTTGGCCAATGAGCCGCATAGGCAAATTACCAATTACCATGATAAAAACCTTTACACCATGTCCAACAATATATATATATATATAATGATAAATAATATTTTAATAATGAATAACTATAATGACGTGGAAATTTTACAAATATGATGTGATGTGATGTACTGTAGCTTCTCCTTAAATGAAGTCAAGAATCTCTTAGCAATTATGCCCAGAGAAACCTGTTAGCCACTTTATTTTCCATTCCCCAGTCTAAGTTTTCCCATATTCTGCTCCATCTCATTTCCACAACATAATATTTGTCAACTCTGTGACCTTTATATCTAAATCCCCTTATCTTTTTCCAAACCCAACATAAAAACCAATAATCCACTTTCTGTATAATCACTTTTTTCATATTTATTCTTTCATAACTTCATTATATGTACCCTTTCTGTTTGCAAGCATTTACATTCAATTAACAGATGCCTAATATTTTCTATTTCTTCATTACATAATTTACAGACTAAATCACCCATATTTTTTCATCTACATGTATATTCTCTTGTTGTTAAAGATCACATTCGAGCCTTAAACAATAAACTACTTTCCATACTATTATCATATATTAATTTGTACCTAATATTCTGTTTATTTCTATATATATTTAAACTTTTTTTACTCTCCATACTAGTTATCCATCTCTCTAACTCCCTATTCTTTATTAATAAATCTATTCTTTTATCCCATTCCTTACTACTATAACACTCAACAATCCTCCTAACACAATCATCCCATCTTTTGTACAAATATACTGATATAAACTCTTTATTCGAATCTTTTGCATACTGCATTACCTTTCTCACCCATCTTGTTGCCTGCCCTTTACTCATAACCTAATTAAATACTATTTTAGCTATTTTTTTATTATCCATAAAATGCAATCTACCAAACATTTTCATTTTACTTTTTGCATCTCCCATATGAAAACTTGACCATCTTATTTCTCCTTGAATTGCCTCCCTTGCTGTCCATATATCTGCATCCAATGCATGTCTTCTTACTTCTCTTTGAACTTTTTCTGAATAATTTAATACCCCTTTACTAACACATAATGCACCATTACCATATGTTAACCCTGCTACTGCAACTCCCTTCCATATAATTCTAGTTACATCATATTTATTATATGAAAACACTGTTAATTTTCTTTATCAATCCCTTTCTTTTCTTTGCTTCATTTATCAATTTTTTCTCCCGTTCATCCAAATAATTTTTCTGATTACTTAAAATAATTCCCAAATAACTATATCTATTCACCAAACTTAACTTAATATCTCCCAATAAAAATTCTACATCTTCTCTTTCCCCAGTATTAACCATCATTTTATATGATTTTTCTTCACTAAATTTAATGCTTCGATGCTTTTATACCTATCCTTCCCATAGGAGAATAATGACTGTAGTTTTTGAAAAACCAAAGATATTAAAATGTATAGATGCAACTGAGTTCAGACCTACACGATTATAGAAGCGAATGAGCTTGAGTTTGAAACATTATTATGTTTTCATCTTGGGCTCCTAGCTTTATAGTAAAACAGATGATATTTAATATTGTTTATTAAAAATAGAGAGTTTATAAGAACTTATAAATGTGATCAGTTTGAAAATGTCAAATAAAATATCTAAGCATATTCTATGAAAAATGATCAAAAAGCAATTACAAAACTTTCTTTGAAACTTTAGATATCTTTATGCAAATATATGACTACTTTAAAGATTATTAAGTTTACTTTTTTTTACTTCATTAATCCAAAAATATCGCAAACTTATTGCCCAAAATTCCCTGAAGGTGGTTATGGAAACTTAAACCTTGTTAGTAGGTATTTTGATTTTTTAAAGTGAATAAATGTTTATAATTCAGATGATTTACTAATAAACTTTTTGAATATATAAATTCCATCTATTTAAATAATAATTGAACTTGGCAGCTAGAGGGCAGTTCAATTATTATTTAAATAGATTTGTAAAATTTTCACGTCATTATAGTTATATATGTTGATACGAAGATTTTCACTGGTTGCATATATAAAAGACATATTTTGCGTGTTCATCCGTGAATGACTTGTGTGATCAAGTCAAAATGTCAGTATATCAATATTTAAGTTTTTTAACACGGATGAACCCACAAAGTATGTTTTATATATATATAAACTTAAACAAACACAGCAATACATGCAAAACTCTTAAAAATTATCTAAAGATCAAAAAAACAAGATATGCTTCACCCAACAACATGTCTGGATAAGAGACTACATAGAATGGGCAACTAGGACACTAACATACCATCAGAGTTCCAATGATTATCCAAGCTGGCAAGACCACATATGCAGACCATAGCATGATAATGCCTATCTATTCATACTTTAAACAAAAACTGCAAGCAAATCAGCCAACAAAAATTCCTGCTGACTTCTTTGGCACACTAAAAACAACAACCACATTCAATACCACTAAGTTCACCATAAAACTAGCTACCATCTCAAATATATGCCATCCTGAAAACTATGGCATTTCTCAATTCATATTAGTACATTTTAGTCATATTACAACTAAATATCTCTGTGATCTAGCCTATCAATTGTCACAGAACCTTCAACCTACAGAAGGCATTTATCCCATTGCAAACCATTCATCAAAAAACAGCAGCCATCTCTTCTTTTACCAATCTCCAGCTCATATCTGTTAAACCACAACCAGTTAAAATCATTCAGAAAATCATGGAGGATAAAATAGAATCACATATACTTTCACTGATCTTCAATATGCAATTTGCAAAAAAAAAACTCATCAACCATGCAAGCAGTACTAATCATCAAAACAGACCTGAACGCAATTCAAATAAAGAAGAGATACATCTTAGCATCCCAATAGAAGTCCAGCTTGACATTGAGGGAACTTAACAATATCAATCTCCATGTACTTATAGACATGTTAGCCTGTACCACAATTCCTAAAACTCAGCTATATTTACTTTCAAATTTGCTACTGAGCTGTGAAATTCATATCACACTCAACAGCAAGCACTCTCAGTCATTTGTATCTAAACAGTCCATATCACAAATATCCCTACTCAGCTCACTCTTATTCACAATGTACATCAATCCTCTTTTACAAAAAATCCAAAAAACATTAATAGGCATCCCAATATCACAATGCAACACATGCTTTACATACATGGATGATTAGTCTGTGTTTCTACTTTCCAAAAATACCCTACCCAGTTTACAAAAAGTTGTAGTACAAGACTTCACAACCACACACAAGCTGAAATTTAATGCAAATAAAACTGCTGCCTGATCACTCTTTACAGGTAAAGTGTGTGCATACACATACTAAGCCAAACCAAATGCTTTTCTTCACTTTCCATTTCACTTAAGGGCTTTAACAATAAGATACTTTATAAGAACAAACTTAAAGATGAGTGGAGCAGATCACCAAGTCACTCTCAAAGGCTAAGATGAGCTGAGCAGATCATCAAGTCACTATCAAAGGCATATCTTGCAATATACTTAAAAGAACAGCTATTTAATCAACTCATCAACACTAAAATTATATACTATCTATCTATTATACCTTTTTAAGGCATTCAAAGCCAAATTGAAATCCATTTGCAATAAGCTCATATGGCACAGAAAGTCCACTACCATATCAACTAGATATCTCAGCCAACCAGTCACAAACAACAGACTTTGACATAAGCATTTTTCCAAATCCAAAATATCACAAACTTAATAGCTAAAACAGACAATTATAATGCCTGATTCAAATCATATCAACTGATAGACCTCCCTGACAACAGTCATACCTGTCACCAATCACCTACCAGCAGAAAACAACAGCCACCCAGATAGCAAATATACATATTGGTAGATTTGTACACTCATGCATCAAGAACAACCAACAACAACTCTTTTCCAATGCTGGGAATCAACAATAAAAAGTAATTCACAAATTTCAACAAATGGTCACTGGAGCCTAAATTGTTTAACTTCATAATTTAAAATTAACCTCCATATCCTGTCAACAATTAACTTTCTCCATTATTGGCAACTGTACATTACTACTGTCCCTTTTGTGGGCTATGTCATTGTGTCGAAAAAATACAACAACATCTAAACTATGAATGTCCAACACCTGCAGGGACATAAAGGATAATGTGTAACACATATTGATGGGCTATCATCTTAATACAACATATTATCGCATATCATGGAAACTCAATTCTTACAGTATTGGCAGCCACATTCATTGTTTATGCATTCTGGTGCACATGATGCACCCCTCTACTTTTCTCAATAAGCTAACACAGTTAAAAATCAGAGATAGCAAAATAGCTCATCTAGATATACATACTGCTACTTGGTCACTACTCAAACAACAAGCAGCCTTATGACCAGATAAATAAAGACCTAATCATCATCACTCTGTGGGAAAAAAAGAGAAACAACTGAGATAAAATCACCTCAGACCAGCCTGCTATTCATATTAGATGCTGAAACAAGAACTAAATCCCAGCTACTTTCAAAAATTAAAGACTCTACCCCACACAATCATTATAGCAAAACAGAGATTCAAACAAGTAATATTTGAATATCATGAACTGCAAATTGAAATATCAAAATAGTGAACTATATAGCATATTTATTGAAAACAAATAAACTTGTTCACTGCACACATATGTAATTCATTTTGGAAATAATCTCTGATTGTGAACCTTATTCCTGATTAATTGCAGATGGTAGGACTATAACAGAAGACTTGTGAACTTTATGAACCAAACAATGAGATTTATATAATCTGTCAACCATTTTCAAAATTGTAACCCCTCCTTTTCACCAATGCATATGGGCAACAAACACTATCCTAAGTCTCACATATCTCACACATCAATCAAAGCAAAAATCTTCAGAATTATAATACTTAACTTGATCATCATAAATATTTGGCCTTTTCAAAACTGCTACCTCATCCCTAATACATACTATGTACATATACAAAACATTGTGCTTGTGCAAACCAATCAATTACAAATGCAAACAAATGTGTGATCTGAAATATATGTAAATACTTTTTAGTCCAATGAAGTTCCTTTTAATCATCATCATCATCATCATCATCATAATAATAATAATAATAATAATAATAACAACAACAACAACAACAACAACAACAACAATAATAATAATAATAATAATAATAATAATAATAATAATAACAACAACAACAACAATAACAACAACAACAAAAATTTATTAAACAAAATAAGATCAATTATTTTATAAATAAATATATTGGTAACAAACATATGTAGAAATTCCAATCAATAAGAATGTCAGCATTTGTTACTGAGTTTATGGATACCAATATATATAAATAAAATGAAGAAAATATATTTTGTAATAAAAATGTGTATTAAAGAAAACAAAATGTAACCCATGTACAAAATGTGTATTAAATAAAAGCAAAACAAAGATCATCCATAGTTTTAAGTTTTAAATGAAAGCAATTCCTTACAAAAATCAAATGCAGATGTAATTCTAAAAGAAAATCCATAAGAAATTAACCTTTTAAAAATAGAACCATTTATGCAAGAAGCCTACAAAATAAAAGCATGAAATTCCAAGTATATTTCAGCAACAACAACAAAAAATTGAAATTGGAAGTTTAACAATGAATTTGTGTATGGAAAGTGTTTTTAATGTCATTCAAGAATGCAATAAAAAAGTATTGATGATTACTATTTCTTGATCAACATTTTAATAGTGCCTTTATAAAAAAAATGGTGAATTATGACTCTTGACAAAGTTTATACCTGACATATTAACATCACAATTTTCAATATTATATCACTTTCCACTGGTATAATTCAAAAATAGTGAAACATCACACTTATGGGTAACTGCAATTTAAAAAATATACACTTTGGCCTGCATGTATTTGCTACATATGTTTTTCAATATTCTTCAAATAAATTGCCTTTTGGCTCACCCCTGTCTTTATTTGGTAAGGAATTACTTTTTCTTGGAATACCAATATCAGTGAACTACTTTTGTTTTATTTAATTCATATTTTATTTTATATTTTATGTATGGACTATCTTTTGCTTTATTTTATTTAATAACAAGAACATTTTTTCATTTTATTTATCGGTAAATTCAATAATAAATATTGTCATTTCATATGAATTTATATTTCTGCATACATTATTATTGGCATATTTATTTGTTAAATTTATTCATACTTTTTGTTAAATAAATTACTATTATTGCAAAATATGTGACTTACTTAATTTTATTTGATATTGATTAGTTTTTATTTCATATACTGGTAAATACTGATTATAATAAGTCAGGTAGATCATATATTATATTAACGTCAAAAATTCAGTAGTTGATAATTATCTTGCTACTTATATTTTACCTTATTTATTTTTGTGTCAAAATTTTTTTTTAGATATTTTTTCTAGGATTATTTCTAGATCTTTCTATCCATTAGACACTGCTTAATCTTGTCTAATTGTTCTGCACTTGCATTTTTTTTTTAAACTAGATTTATTTTCACTTTATCATATAAATTGGATGAAGATTAGTTTTTAAAATCCAAACAATTTATAACTTCAAATCAAAAATTGTAAGAATGATTTTGTTGACTTCTTCAACAGGATCACATCATCAACTCTTTAAAATATGTGTGGTGTAATTTTTGGCATGTTTCAAAAAGATTTGCTACCAGGATCAGGGTTTAGAGTTGTTGGCCTATTATTTCCAACTGAGAGCTGCTCTTATAAATCCCAAACAACCTGAGAAGGAAAAAAAATCATCCAAATGCTTTTTTCTAATTAAAGAAAGAAAATCAATCAAAATGTTTAAGAGAATAAAAAAAATGTCAATTTTTTTTTCTCAAATAAGAAATATAATAAACATTTATTCACTTCTTTTTATTTTTTTATTTTAGAATTTAAAATGTTGCAAACAGTTTGATATTTGACAGCCTTCCAAAGGCAAAATTATTGATTAACAAAAAATTGTTATTGCTTGTTATCATATCTCTACTAAAGATTATTAGCCATCAAGTTGTTTTTGAACAAATATGTCATTTAACCTGCTATAGAAAGTTTCCAATAAAAAATTCTGCAAATAAATGAATTATACAAAATTATAGGAAATTACACTTTTTGACCACATGACAAATGAATAGTGATTGGAAACAGAAAACCTATTTTTATATTAAACAAGGTATTCCAAACCTCATAGAATGTGAACAGCTAACATTAAAATAGAGATATCAAATTTGTCTTTTCTCAATATTTTTACAAGGAATAGACAAAACTGAAAAAAATTGTATTTCACATCTATTATGATGAAAGGATGATGCATTTATAGTGAAGGAAGTGTCAATATATCTAAGAAAATGACATATGTCTATGGATGGGCACGAAATCCATGATTACTGATGATGATACTGATGAATCTAAATACATAAAATATAATTATTAAATATATATATAATACTTCAAAGATTAATAAGCGTACATATATATATATATAATAAAATATCACTGGTAAAGGCCTCTCCTTCTCCATAGAAAACATAAAGGAGATGGCAAAACCGACTAGTTAATAAACTGCTCGATGTCGAGGGTTTCCGATTTTTGTGTCTTATAAATGTAATATTTTCACCAATCAATTAAAAACTGACAAGTAGTAAATAAAACTATTGATTAACACAATTTAATAAAAATTGCTTTTAAAATAAAGAAAATGTTATTAATCTAGTTGACAGGTAATTCAACTGGAACAAAATAAACATATCAAAGAACAACAAAAACTTTCAAATAAAGTGAAAGAGGGAAGTGATAAAATAGTGATATTAATTATTTAAAATGTTATAATATTATGGTAAATATATAAATTAGACGTCTAACAATTATGGATAATATATACACACACGTAAATATTAACTATAAATTATTTTATACGAAATTAGTGAAAGTGATATGACAAATTTGACACTTTATTTTAAATTTACTATTATATCTAATTTTTTTGATAAAATCGTTATCTTTCGAAAGCAAACTTTAAAAGATGTTTTACAATCATTTACTGTTGGCACATGTTTAATACGTAATGCAATAATATAGTTACTATTCGTATCATACTTTTTCCAACTTTATTTTATCTATCTAGTACACATATTGCCACCATTTGGACAAATAAAAAAGCTTATATATCAGTTTTTTTCCAAATTTCTGTGATAATAAATGTAAAGTTATTTTATCATTAATTTAAATTGAAAAACCACAATCCAAAAAAATAGTAGCTTCTCCTATATTTTTGACACTTTCAACAAATTTAAATTGAAAATTTTTGACAAGTTAACAATGTCATTTTGTTTAACATTATATAAATGTGTGGAGATTTTGTTTTGACATTTTCCACTTTTGTAAACTTAAAGAACTAGACCTTTCTAAGTTTAAAATATTGATGAGAATCCTTTTATTCCTGTCATTATATTAAATATTGTCTTGGTTCAAAATTCAATACTAGTGCTCAAACATCACATGATTTTCTAAGAGGTTAAACATTTAACCATTTATTTTTATTTTTTGTACATAAATATTAGATTATTATAAACTCATTATAATAAAGTATTAAGAAAATTATGCTTTCGGCAGACCAGTGCCAGAATCATAGAACTATTTTGTTTAGCAGTCGAAAATTATGCATATGTGGGTATAATTTATTATGTAAAGAGGCATTTAAATATTCCATTTTTTTTGACAATGTAATCTATGAATCTTTTCTGTTGATTGCATTTGAATTCTTTGCAATCACATGTCTCTTTGTATTATCGTTTTCTCTCTCTTTTGGCACAAACCATTCTCACATTAGTAGGACCGAATGTATGACCCATAGGGGCCATGATCTATCAAGATCAAATTATATTAATTATTTTGTTTTGCCCTGTTTTATAAGCATGTGTGCTGGGTGATCCTTGTAGATCTACTCATCCATGATTCTCCATAACACATTTTATTACAAAAAGGGGCATTGTACATAATTGTGTAAACTACTTGAGGAGCATTTAAATGCAATCAACAGAAAAGATTCATGCATTCCATTGTCGAAAAAATGGACTATTTAAATGCCTCATGTACATAATAAATTACATCCATATATAGGCATAATTTTCAACTGCTAAACAAAACAGCACTATGTTTCTTGCAGTGGTCTGTCAAAGGCATGCTTAGCGCAATATAAAAGTTTTGAATATTAACTATTATCTTTTCTTGGTACTCACTTATAATGAGTTTATAATAATTACAATAAATAAAAAATAGAGAATTAAATATCATTTAGAATATTACATTAGAAAATAATATTTGCTGCCTAACTCATTACAGATCATAATATATGCAAAAAAAACAGAGAGAGAGAGAAAGAGAATAAAAAGTAAAAACTATTAGAATTAATTATTTTATGCAACAGAAATATACATGATTAAAAATAACCCTGAAGATTTTAAAATTAAATGCTTTTGTTAGATCTATGGTAATCAGTGATGAGACATTTTCTAACAAAAATATAAATGAATGCCATGTTTGTTTTTATTATGAAAGAACGGAGTTTGAGCAATTTTTTGAAAATTTTTAAATTTATAAGCAGAATTACAATTTTTAGACAATTTGCTTATTTTCAATCTAAACACTAAATACTGATTTGTCAATTGTTATTAAAATATTTTTAATAAGAAGATAAAAATCACAGGTTAATCAGTTTTAATTTGATCAGTATTGATATATTGACTTTAAAAGCAAAACATGATTGCAATAATATATTGTCTTCAATTATGATGATAGAAGTTTCAGTTTCCCATAAGCAGGAATCTGTGTTATATCTTCTACTTTTTTATTTTATAGTTAAAATAATTTGATAAAATGCATTCCAAACTTATTTAAATTTTTTATTAAATATAAAAATAAATATTTGAAATACAGGCATTATTCATATACCTGGTGCCTAATTGTAAATATAGTGGATTTGAACTCAGACTTTCAAGAAACCAACTATTCGTACTAATACTACTGATACACATGTCCACACACATGTAGAAAAGATAAATAATCACTAATATATGCATTTCATGCTGAAGCAGCACTCATCAGTTGGTCCAGATTATCATCTCCCACACACATATATAATCAGTGCTCAGTTTATATTAAGATAGCAAATCTTTATACTTTAATGGACAGGCTTCAATCTACTCCAACCTCCAACTCTTCAGCTATCCATACCATTGAAAATCTAATTATGAAAAACCCAAATCCCATGCTGATGCCAATATTATTATGCCCATGTTGACCTCAAGTCACTCTGACCCATCACATATAGGACCTTATCCATTTAAATACATAGAAGAGGGATGAGCAGATGCATGCTTAATGTGTAAATATTTGAAATACTGGCATTTTTCATATACCTGGAGTGCAATTATAATTATAGGGAATTTAAACTCAGACTTTCAAGTCCCCTTTAGCTATCCACACTATCTCATACTACTGATACACATAAAATATGAAATACATATATTGGTGATTATTTATCCTTTCTGTATGTGTGTGATCATGTGTATCAGTGGTATGAGATAAGGTGGCTAGTTGAAGGGTACTTTGAAAGTCTGAGTTCAAATCTCCTTTATTTAAATATAAAAGTTTATTTATATTTATATTGGAAATATTTTTTTATTAAAATAGTATTGAAACAAAGAAAATGTATTAATTAATTTATGTATATGTTGTCCTACCTTTAGATCAATAATTATATTGGGGTGAATAGATGACAACCTTTACATGGCATGTCCTGGTACCCAGAATTCTTCTTGATGAACTCCTGGTTAAGACAGCACATTAAAAAATACACAATAAAATTATTAATGGAACTCCAGCATTATTGTAGAGAATATCTATGCCACATTTACAGTTGAGTGGCTTTTGGCTCTCGAAAATCTCAAGTGCCAGGTATATTATTTACAGAGCAATTTCCTTTTCACCTAGAAAACAATAAAATTACCTCAACATAACATGGAGGATGTATCAAAATCAAAAATGGAGATTCTCTACAAACTAAATTATTCAGAACAATGCTGATGCAATTGTACTTCAAGAGACTCATTAATATCTTCTATTAATGCATATATTCCTAAAACTTTTGGATTTACATTGATAAATAATAGAAATTTTAAACATTATATTATTATTTTTATTTCTAATTATCTCATAGATCAAATAACTTTTATTGATGATAGTTCAAATGATATAATGGAGTTAATCAGATGAAGACAGAAAGAACTCATGATTTATCTTTTATTTCAATAAAAGATAGTTTTTTATTATCTGCTGAATTACTGTATTAGATTATTCTGCCCATGCTCAACATAAACCAAATCTAATCATTCTTGAATTCTGCATTTTTATAATTGAAAGCTATCCTGATCCAAGATGGAATTTGCATAAAGCTAATTGGAATAAACCTCTCATATTCCCTGTTGTTATTATAGGCTTTACAAACTCTTAATAAAAGCTGCCAAAGAATCCATTCCTCTATGATAACAATTGACTTTAGATTGGAATAAAACCAACAATGCTCTTTATAGTCAATTTTTTTCTAACAAAGATTTTGAAATTGCTGAAAAACTTATAACATCACTACACAATGCAAATCATGGAGAAACAAAATTTTAAATGATCTAATTGTAAGACCTAGTCACTTTTACAAAAGTTTATTGGATATAATAATATCTCTAAAAGAATTATTATTGTTATTGCTAATGAGATTTCCAGTCTTATATATCAGATTTCTAAGCCCAAGAAAGTGATAGAATGAGAAACAGTTTCATTAGAGCAGAATTGCTTTTCTTTTACAATATTTTACTAATATCAATCAACCAGATAAAACCTGTAAATTTTGGTAAATTCAAACTTGCCTTTGTTTGTCTTAAATCAGAAAAAGTGTCAGGAGCAGATAATATATCCAGAGTTTGTAGACAATTTAGGATCTAATGCTAAAGTAGGACAGAATTATTCAGTAAAATTATTCATACAGAAAGTATTCCTACTATAGCAATCTTAAAACAAAACAAAAACAGCAATAATTCAAAAAACCATCACCTAATATTGCTATGTCTTCCTATAAATATTAATCACATTATTAAGAATTTTACCAATAGTTGGGTGGGATGAGAGGGGGGTAAGTCAAGAAAAAGCTATTGTTAACAACTCACGTTGAAAAAGACTTTCAAAATAAATTAAATACTGATGTTTCCTTTATTGATCTAATCTCAGCTTATGATTCTATTTGAAAAAGTGGTCTTTTTAAAATTTCTAAAATTCTTAACTGCAGGAAATCCATTTATTTATATGACAAGATGCTCTCCAAGAGAAAATGCGACTGACACTAAATGACCATCATAGTAAATACAAAATTTAACAGAAAATGACTCTGTCACAGGATTCAATTCTTTTACTTACTTAATATATTCATCAGTTTCAGATACAGAAAACTAATCTATAGTGATGAAATTACTTTGACTTTTTTAAAGATATCCTTTCCTGATTTAAATCAATTTCTCAATAAGGATTTTTAAAAAAAAAATGGAAATGTTTTTCAAAGATTGGGATTTTATTTCTAATCCAATAAAAAGAATACATCCATTTTTTTCATTTAAACAATAGGGAATCATCTTGTAATCTGAATCTGACCTTTTGCAATAGTAGCCTAAAATGTGATCCCTTTCATTTAGCAGTGATCTAACTAACTTTTTTTTTTATTTATCTAAGATTAAATCAAAATTATTTTTTAGAAATAATCTCCTTGCTGATTGGCATTACTTTGACTTATGATGCAAATACTTTACTGACAAATTCCTTAGCATTAACATATTCTGTTCATAAATATTGTGTCTTCATATCAAAGAAAATATCTTAAACTACAGGATATTTAATTAAATATTACTATGAGTAATATTACTGGTATACTCAAGTCTATCCCTTTGGAGAGGTTTTCTATTTTTTCACATATTTTTAAAGCAGATATTGGAAGAGAAATTCCCTCAGAAATACATATACAAAAAGCTATTAATAACTGAAACACAGGCTTACTATATACCTGTGTCTATATATGTAATATATAGGGTATATGAACACAGACTTTGACCTGACCCACCACTCTTCACACTATCTCATAACATTGATACACTTAAACACATATATGTCAAAAAGATAATCACCAATATATGTATTTCATGCTAAACCAGAAATCATCAGTTGGTCCAAATTACCATCTCTATACATATATGCTATAAGTGTTCAGATATATATTAACATAGCCAAACCTCATACTTTAATGTACAGGCTTCAGTCTACTCCGCACTCCAACTCTTCAACTGTCTATCCAATTGAAAATCTGATGATGGAATGCTCAAAGATCACCCTGGGTCATATAAAAGTCTGTGCTCATATACCCTATATATTACGTATTTAAACACAGGTATATAATAAGCCTGTGTTTCAGTTATTAAATAAGTAGAGATGTCCACCCATCACTTGTATGTGAATTAAATGAATTGTGTCCTGTACATGAGGGGTCAGATTGACCTTAGGTCAACATGGGTGTGACAAGAATCTCGGGCTCAGGGTGTCCTTTGAGCATTCCATCATCAGATTTTCAATTGGATGTACGGTTGAAGAGTTGGAGTGTGGGGTAGATTGAAGCCTGTTCATTAAAGTATGAGGTTTGGATATCTTAATATATATCTGAGCACTTATAGCATATATGTGTAGAGATGGCAATCTGGACCAACTGATGATTGCTGTTTTAGCATGAAATACGTATATTGGTAGTTATTTATCTTTTCAACATATATGTGTTCAAGTGTATCAGTGTTATGAGATAGTGTGGAGAGTGGTAGATTATGTGAAAGTCTGTGCTCATATACTCCATATATTACATATATAGACACAGGTATATAATAAGCCTGTGTTTCAATTATTACATAAGTAGAGATGTCTGCCCATCCCTTGTATGTGCATTAAATGAATTATGTCCTGTACATGAGGGGTCAGATTGACCTTGGGTCAACATGGGTGTGATAAGAATCTTGACATCAGGGTGACTTTGAGCATTCCATCATCAGATTTTCAATTGGATGTACGGTTGAAGAGTTGGAGTGTGGGGTAGATTGAAGCCTGTCCATTAAAGTATGAGGTTTGGCTATCTTAATATATATCTGAGCACTTATAGCATATATGTGTAGAGATGGTAAACTGGACCAGCTGATGATTGCCGTTTTAGCATGAAATATGTATATTAGTGATTATTTATCTTTTCAACATATATGTGTTCAAGTGTATCAGTGTTATGAGATAGGGTGGAGAGTGGTGGGTCATGTGAAAGTCTGTGCTTAAAAAGCTATTAAGAAAATTGCATTTGGTCATAACTCATGACTTATTTTACTAAGACCTGGTTCAAATTAAGATCCCCTTTTTGGCTATACAATCAAGATTCTACAATCAAAGGATTATGGTGTAAAAAAATGAAATTTTTTATGAAATTCTGAATTTTTTTCCTGATCAAAATAAATGTCATCTGTATTAGGTCTTTCTAAATAGAATTTATAAGTCACTGATCATTGTAAATGTGAACAAATACAAAACTATAGTATTTGTCTGAAGGTTTGTGATGATGATATTTTGGTTGTATTTGTATGTTGGACTATTTCTTCCATCTAACATTAAATCATGAATGTCTTTAGAAACATTTTTAAACTTTTGAATATTAAATTTTAAGGTGATGCTCTCACAAATTGAGCCATTCTTCCAAAGGCAACAGTTAGTTGAAATTTTTAATTCCTCCTGCTTTCTCTACTTTTTCTAAAAGCAAAGTTAATTAATAACTTCAGGCATTATGTATTGTAGGTTGGCTTATGGCATCATTTGCCATTACCATGTGAGTAGCTTCTTTGAATTTTTTGTACCTTTTCAGTTCTATCTAGTACCTTTGTATTTTCCCAGGTGAATATATGTTCATTAGTACATACATGGTCTGCTACTTTAGACACATCTGTTTTCACTTTTCTTATCACCTGGTTATGTTCTTTCAGTTGCTTTTTAATGGGGATTCTGATCTCAATATAATCCACATTCATGTGATATTTCATAGATACAGTTTGAGTTTTTCAGCATTTCAAGTTTAGGTTTTATAGATGTCAGAATTTCTCATAGTGTGATATGGTTATGGAAAGCTGTTCATATATTATTAACTGCAAATTTTTTTTGGTTTGTTGCTATTCCTGATATGTATGGATATACTACAGTGTCAATAATTGTTTTTTCTTTTTATGTTTCTTTTTGTTATCTGCTTAAGGTTTTTTTAATGAAAGCTGATGGATAATCAGTTTTTGTGAGAGTTTGTTCTATATAGATCTTTTCTTTTTCCAAGTCATTGTTATCTGAACCAACTTATTTTGCTTTGTTTTACAGTGATAGCATAATTCCATGTTTTGTGTTTCTGGTATGACTGGATGTGCATGCCAAGTATTTTTCTGTATGTGTGTGTTTTCTGTAAACTGTAGTTTTGATTTTGCCTTGAGGAAGTCTTGTCATAAAAATATCTAAGAATGCCAAATTTTATTCTTGTTCTGATTCTATTGTGAATTTAATTGAAGGTTATATGTTTTTGATGTGTATCCAGAATATTTGTAATAGAATTTCACCAATGTGGAAATACAACATATACTGTATATCATCCACATAGTGAAGCCAAAGTTTAGGTGGATATGGAATAGTATTTATGGTTATAGTTTCAAGTTCTTTCATTAAAATATTGTGAACTAGAAGTGGCAATGGTGAGCCTAAAGCCATATCTTGATTTTGATGGAAGAATTTCCTGTTGTATTGATACTATGTTATTGTTATGCAGAATGTTAATAATTCCATTATATTACTAATAGGAAGAGCAGTTTTGATTTATAAACTGTTATCACCATTTCTTTACAATAGACAATGCTTTATTACATGATACATTTGTGAATAAACTTTCCACATCAAAACTTACCAATATGTCAATTCTTTCCATTTTTCATATTTTTTGATTAATTCTGCAAAGTGCTTAAAATCTCTGACAAAGAACTGTGTCTTGTACACCAAAGAACTAAGATATTTTGAGAAGAAATCTTGATAAACTTTGGCAAAGTCAATCTCTAGAACTAACAATAGGTATAAATGGAAAATGTTTCTTATTGATTTTAGGGAGATAATAAAGTGAGGAATTTTTCTGAAATATAATGTTAATTTACTTTTTTCTGAATTTAAAGACATTTATAATTTAATATTATATGATAGAAATAGTTTAACATATAAATACAACTATAATCCATATAGTTAATACCTGTCAGATTTAGGACTTACTAATGCACTAGTTATTCTATCTTCGGGTGGAAATCTTTACAGATTTTTTTTTTGTGATATCTTGTTAATAATTAAGCTGCTATATTCTTATACTAAATAGTAATTATATTATATGGATTTATATACTTTATTATATTTTATTAACTGATAGTATTGTTGGTTTAAATAATTATTATTTTAATGATGTAATATTGTTATCTAAATGTTAAATTTTAAGTTGTATTCAGAAGACGATTTTACAGTATTAAAAAAAAGTTGTATTTCAGATGAGAATTATAGACAATAACTAAAATTCATAGTTTAAATAGTTTAATAATTACTTTTAAATTGGCTAAATTTAAACAATTAATTTATTATTTGATATATGTATTTGCTTGTATATTTATTACACTTAAAAAAAATAATTTAAATTTTTTCTCCTAACAAAAACAATAAATTCTTTGATTATATTCAGCATATGTTAAAACCATCACTATTATTATAAGAATTAAAATTAAGTGATTTTGCACTGCCCTTGGAAAAATAGTTGTTCACATGTGATGACATTTAATTTATTTTGAAATTTTATGACGTTACAGTGATAAAAATTTGCATTTTATAAAAATTTCATTTTGTTATAATTTTAATTACTCTACTATGAATAAACTTTCATATTCATGAAAGAGAAATATTCAATTATTTTTGTCTTGAACTTAAATTTGCATTGTATCAAAAATTCTTAACTCAACTAATATGTAATTTATGCTTTTACACCATAAGTTGAGTTTAATTAGAAGTAACAAAGTTAGAGCCACAATCCATGGACCTTGAACTACAGTGTGCACTTTTAATTACAAAGTATTAAGATATTATTTCTAAGACCTGAATTCTAACTAAGAATCTCTTTAAATCTCTCAGGTCAGAATTAAATACATAACTTCCAAATCCTTTGAATCACATGGCTTTCTAAACCATCATAACACTGTTATAGTGAATAAAATTAAAATTAGGTCAAAGATAAACTTATGTCAAAACTGAAATCATTAAAATTATGACCAGAAATTATAAGAAGTTTAAGAGCAGTATACAAAGTGATATTAAATTAATCAAGTTTCCCACTTGATTAAAATGAATTTTTAAAAAATTATTCTTTATAAACAAATTTTCAAGTAATAATTTACAAATCACAAATCAAGACATTATAATAGTAATGTAACTTTGGTTTTTGATGTGTTATGAAACATTAATTATTAAATTGTCTCCCATTACAAGGTTCTTTTATTTTTATTACTATTACACCTATCTTCATCATTTTTCTGGCCTACCCATAATTATTTTATTGAAGTCTTCTCTATTCCTGCATATTTGCATATTATTTGTTGCAAATATTATGATTATGACTATTGTTAACTGATTCATTGTTCTGCATGGTTCAAAGCAATGGTAAAGTAAATCTCAAGCATTAACATCTTTGATTGCAGCTCTATCCCTTTTAGCACTTGAACAGTACCAAATTTCCTGAGTGATGAACCATTGTTTTATTTAAATTGATTGAGTTTACTAATTTTGCACTCCTGTTTATTTATTCTTATTATTATCTAGACATTTGTTCAAATATTTAATAAATGCCTGAATTTTAATGCACCTTCTTATTTAGGGATTTTTACTCAGAATAGTAACCTATCCCAATATTATTGGAATTGCCATAATTTAAAACTTAATCTGTTTTATCTTTATAATACCATCTTATTTAATAAATATCTGATTTTTAATGCATCTTCTTATTTAAGAATTTTCTCAGGATAGTAACCTGTCTCAATATTGTTGGAATTGTTTTAATTTCAAACTTTAATTTTTCATTTTCATCATATCACCTTTCGTTTGGTAACAGTAAAAATAATTTCATTTACTGACTAAAATTTTTTAACATGTTGGAATCTGATGGATATTTTAAAATATATTATATTTGTAATAATAGTAGAAAGCAAAACTGTTTTTTTTATTATTATTATTTTAAAAACTTTAAAAGCTGAATGAACAGTGAAAAAAAAAACCTATTTGTACAAGAATTTAAATTTTTTTAATAATTTCAAGAGAGGAAATTTTGAAACTAATAATATCTAAAATGCCCTTCTTGTAATTTTTAATTAACTGTTTTAAATATATATAGTTTATATAATACAATAACATATTACAATTAATATTAAAAAATAATAAAAACATTGATCTTGATAAACTTAAAAAAAGTTATTTTAATTCTAATTTTATTTATATTTTTCTTTGGTTGCATAATATTATTTTAAACAATATCAAAATGTTAATAAAAAGACTTTAGCTAATTTATTTCTCAATAGAGAATATCAATGAATAAAAAAAATAACCTCTGGTTTTTTCTTTTCATAACTTTATTCCGGAAAGCTCTCCATTCAGTTCACATATTTTATCATTTATATCAATTTATTTCTTTTTGAAGTTGGAAAAAAAATGCTAGACTCCCTTTGAAAAATTATCTTCTCCACTCCAAATAATTATATGAAATTTAATGATAACATGGTCTTAGCATGTAATGTACTTTTTTGAAAAAAATTCCTTCATTTATAATGCTCTTCTTAATAAATTTCTTGATTTACTAATCCGTTTTTCATATAATGATAGTAAATTCAACTTATTATCCTAATATGAAGAACTATAAGTTCTCTTTTTAAAGCTTAGCTTCTCCTTTATACTAAGATCTTTTTCAAAAATAATAGATTCTTTAAAATAAAAAAATAAAAACTGTATATCTCTGAATTATAAGAAGTGAAAGAGAAAGAGAAGATATTGTTATTATTATTTAATAGCACAAAAATGTTGATTTAAATTTTTTAAAAATGCTATTCATGAGACTATGATTTTTCAACAATAAATGCTAAAAAAATATTATTTATGTTTTATTCTTTCATTTCACTTCTCATCTTAATTACACGCAAAACAATTTCTAACAATTTTGTTTATTTTGGTATATATTTCTTCCAATAAATTTTTGGGATGTTGACATGTATTATGTGTTTTCATTTGGTATGTAGATCATATGCCCTAACAATGTTCTAATTTCTTCACTATTTGAATCTATAAAAGCAATTACTTTGTCTCCCAAAAAATACAAATAAATTTCAAATAATTCAAATATAAAAAAGAACATTTTTACACAGGCTAACTTAATATTAAAAAAACAACAAAAACAATAATATTGTCATATTAAAATCTAAACTATAAGTTGGTAAGGTGGATTGATAACTATTAGATGAATATGTTAATGAATTCATCGTTAGGTAGATCAGTGAATAATTAGGTAAAATAGGCATACCAATAGATCACATAGGCAAATATAATTACATAAAAAAAATTAAGTGTGAAAAATACATCATAGGGCTAATATATCCCAAAATATAATTGTACTTTTGTTAAAAGTGAAACGTTTAACAACATCATCCAAGTTATACTGCATATAAAAAAAATAAATAGAACATTTTATTTTGCTCATTACATTTAAATAACTTAATTAATCATTAGTCATCAAATGCTATAAATTATTTTCTTCAAGTCTTATATAATTTTTCAAATACAGCCATTTCCTTTTGCCTATGACAATTTGTCCTTTATTCTGCTTTCTTCTTTATTTTTTAACATTTTTTTAATATGTCCAATGTCATTATCTTTCTATTTTTTATTTTATTTTATACATACATTGAATATCTTTCTTTACAGTTTCTAACTATATTTTTTTCTGTGATTTTTCCAAATCCAAGTTTTAGTTTGCTTATTTGAGTAATATTTTTTTTACCGATGCAATTTTCTTATGTATTTGATAATTTTTTTTTTTTTAGTCTTAAACTCAATTCATTACGAAATGATCTTATTGATAGATTTTTGAATAATAATTTTTATGAACGCTTAGAAATTTTAAAAGTAAATATTGAGGAGGAAAAAAAAAGAATTTTGTAAAATATAAATTCTCGATTTAAATCTTACATGCTAGATTAATTAATTAATAGAGTAATTATGTGTGGTAAGTAAGGAAAAGTGAATCGATTAAAAATATTAATGAATGAATAAATATATTTTTGAATGGATGATGTGATAAATAAAATAATAGACAGATTGTCTAAATAATCATCAATATAACGAAAGTTGCTCTGCAATCGGGTCAAAGTGTGTGTAATATTTTATAATTGATTGATCACTTTGTTATTCTCTTTTATAGCACTAAGATATCACCTAATGCTTTAATAAATAATGACTTCTTTATTTATTATTCTAGGTTAATTGTTTGAAATAGTTTTCTTTATCATCAACTAATTTATTAACGGAAAAAAAAATTGCTGATAAAACTTAATATGTGTGTGCGTGTCCTTATTTGAGACACTAAAAAAATTATCTATATAAACTCAATAACTTAAAATTGAAAATATCTAGTTCAATTTAGAATATCTAAATTTTTAAAGGTTAAAAAATGAGACAAATTAATTATAAAATTGTTTAGTATAAATTTAAAAAATAAATTAGTAAAATAAAAGCCTTGTGCTATATTACCTATAATTTTCACAATTGGTTAACAAGTGGATTTCACATTGGCAATCCAGACTATAATTTTTCTAAACCGTTTTTATTCACAATTCTGAACTTCTATTCTGACGATCTATATTACTAAAACATAGGTAAAATAGTCTTTAAATAATCTATCATGATTGGATCTCACATTGATAATACAGCCTATAAAATTCCTAATACATTTTTGACCACAATTCTGAATCTCTATCGTATAAACAAAACATAGATAAAATAGTCTTTAAATAGCATCAAGCATTGGTAGACGAGTGGTCAACAGTTGCCTTACAAGCAATTGTCCCGGGTTTGTGGGTTCGCTTCTGGCCGATGCTTTGACACATGAAAAAAATATTAGCCTGCTATAGGAAAAAAGATTTCAAGCACTTTCCCATAGATGAACAATAAATAAGACAATCCTCATCAAGTTTGTTAAAAGCCATGTTTGTTTAGCTGTTTTCAATAGCTAAAAAAATTAGATATTTTATTAAGAAATAATTGAGCTGCTAATTAGTGATGGTCTACTTAGCTTAAAGAAAAATTCTGGTGCTACTTAGAACCTAAAAAATGGCCAAATTTTATCTAGTTTAGGTTTAAACACATAGACATGATATAGTATACTAAGCTTGCCACAAGCCTCTTCCTATTATGATATTCAAACTAACAGTGTGAAGCTTTACTTTTCCTGACATTTTTAATCAATTCCATATCCTTATCAATATCTAAATATATTGATAGGAGGCTACTTTTAAATTCAGCTACTTATAGAAAATTAAATACAATTCTTTCTCTCCCCATAAATACTAAAAAAAATTAAAGGAACTATTGATCTCTAAAATACAATATATTTAGTTAAAATTAAAAAATGGCATACATTAAAAAAAGTAATTCATTCAAATTATTAATATTTTTACATTTTGTCTACATTTATCACAATCTAATAGGATATAGACAGCATAGACACATCAGTTTGATCTATAATGCATAATTATAGGATTTCATTAAAGCAAATGAAAGAGCTGAGATTCACACTCCTGGGTACTACAGAATAAAGTGAAAACCTGTTGCTAAGAGATTCTGTAAGTATTAATTACTTACTAACCTGTTATTCTTTTTACATTTTATAATCTTTTAACAAATTATGAAGATAATGCTATTTTTCTATATGTCATTACTAAATTTTTTATAGAAAAAAATTATAAAGTATTACAACTTTAATCTTTTTTAATTGCATTACTCAATTTAACCAATACTAATTTCAATCACTTTTCTTTATTCACTTTTTTTACAATGCATTATACACTTATAATGCATTGTAAAAAGTAAATAAAGAAAAGTGACTGAAATTAATATTGGTTGAGAAAAATATGAATGATGTATTTATTTTAATTAAATTTATCTAAGAAAATTTATAGATATTTTCATAGATAACTTATAAAGCTTCAAATATAAAATATAAAAAATTCAATTGAGTCATTATATATAATACTATTATATTTGCTGTATTTTTATTCCAGTAATGGAGTAGATCAATATTTTTTTTATATTTGAATTTCTAAGCAATGACATTATTAAAATATATTTGCAATATTTTTTAATCATTTGTAGAGTATAACAAGACATAATCCTTATATTTCAGTTTTCGGTGAATATGGAGAACACATTGTGAAGAATGACTAATGAGAATAAAAGGCCTTTGAAATTATGGTTTCATGTGTAATAATGTCATTTTTAAAAAATAAATTTTTGAATATAAAATATTATAAGTAAGCTTATATGTAGAGATAGGTGATTAGATAAAAATAAAAGTAAGTGATAGATGGATGGATGGATGGATGGATGGATGGATGGATAGATAGATAGATAGATAGATAGATAGATAGATAGATAGATAGATAGATAGATAGATAGATAGATAGATAGATAGATAGATAGATAGATAGATAGATAGATAGATAGATAGATAGATAGATAGATAGATAGATAGATAGATAGATAGATAGATAGATAGATAGATAGATAGAATAATGGTTGGACAGTAGTTTGACAGATATATACTGAATAGCAGTCAGATAGATCAACCATAGAAAGTTAAATGGACTATAATATAGATAGGTTGATAAATGATTTTAGAAAACTTATACAACAACAACAAAAAAAGCTAAAAATAAAAAAAAAAGAAACTAAAACTAAAAACATTTATAAAAACACTATCCAAAAGATAAATTAATTAGCAGAATCAATAACTTGTGTTTTTTGTTTTTTTTTACTTAAAAGTTATTGATTTTCTTGAATGAATACAAAGCAAAATCAATTTAATTGATACCCTAGTTTTGTTTCAAATGAAATCTAAGTTATATAACTAGTAAAAGTTTTTTATTAATTAAATTGAAAGAATACTAACAGCTTTTAGCAGGTTTTTTTTTTTAATTTTAAAAAAAAAATCTAGATGTTGAAAAGACAAGTTTTTGTCAAGTAATAATGTATTATCAGTTTCTATAATGATAAATCTCTATCATAACAAAATAAGGCGATTATGTTTGAATATGTAAAAAAAAAAAAAAATTTAAAAACCAGTAAAATTTTTCATGAAATAATATTGTTATTGATATTTTTTAAACTTCTGATAAATATTATTTTATTTTTGCAAGATATTACAAAGGTCCACAAATTAAATACTTTCATTGCAGATATTTCAACGCTAAGTGATAATACAGTAGTAGTCTACCATTAACCCAAACTCCTCTAATTTCAAAACCGCTATTATTTCTACAAAGCTTCAATGTTCTATATTTATATATTGGACTATTTCCATCATCTAATATAAATATTAAATGTCTTGAGAAAATGTAACTTTATCTAAATATTCCAAGTAGAGCCTTACTTTAAAATTTAATATTCAAGAATATAAGGGTCCAGGTTCGATTCTCATGCTAGTACTATCACTGGTAAGCCACATATAAAGAAGAAGAGAGAATAATTCCTTTTGAAACATTGTGCATTTATTAATCTATGTGCTATTACTAACAGTTGAATGTATTTGGAATGTTTAAATAAAATTAATTTTTTTTTTCAAAACATTCAATACTTATATTAGATGTCTAAATTTAATATCTGAATATTGACTCATTGTAAATCGAAAGATTTCGCGAACGTTAATGTTTAACAGAAATAGTGGACTTAATCAGTGAAGAATTTAAGAGTTTCATGCTCCCAAATCAATATGCTTTAGATTTGCCTATATAATTAAGAAAATAGGTTCAGAGATAAGAGGGTCCCTCTTATCTTTATAAAGTCGAATCTTGCATTATGATTTGTTAAAATTAAGAACTCAAGGTGCATGTACTAAGGTTTTAGCTTTATATAAGTATATTAGATGATGGAAATAATCCAATATATAAATACAACTAAAATACAATCATCCCAAACCTTTAGAAAAACACTTCAAAGTATTGCTTTCATTTTTGTGCTCATTGCTGCTATATAAAATTTTGTATTAATATAAAACATTCTTTATTTTAAGGGTTATATTAATATTGATTTTTAAAATTTGAAAGCATATAAAAAATATTTCAATATATATTTACAACTGCATGGATAAGAAATTTCTTTGTGCAAGGTGAAATATTATTGACCCCTCCCCATTTCTATGAAATAAAATTTGTAAATTAAAAGACTTCTTTTTTCCTAACACTTTTGCAAGAAAATTTTTTAAATATAGCTTTATTTATTTAACATATTTTATTCATTTATTTCTATAAAAGAAATCCAGAGATTAAAACACATACTAAAATAAAACAAATTAATGTTTAAAAAATAATTTTTGAAACAATATTTAAATAATATCTTGAAACAAAAATACTTAATTAATAAATATAAAATGTTTAATTTTTTTTTCAAAAGTTTTCGTATTATTTTTTGAACAATTTTGTAAAATTGCTAGTAGAGATAAAAAATACTTACGAATAAGATATTTTTTTAATATATGTGTTTTTATCATATTTAAAAAAACACCACCACATACCACACACATGAAAACATGGGCCATCTGCCTCTGTTTCTCAGATTTGTTCTGATTTTATATAAGTAATTCTACTTCTAGTTTACCTACTTAAAAATATTATCGACAGCCAAAAAGTATGATTTTGTGGAATGCTTTGCTTTTGAATTCGTAGTGAGGAGAAAAAAAGATCTGGCTTATCTCCATTACTCTTTCTGAAGTACAATGATTATAAAAACTGACATAACTCTTAGACTTCTTTACCAATATTTAGATCAACTTTAACTGACATATCAATAATTAGTTAAAAATAATTTGTTCATTTGTTTGAAATCCCATTTAAAATCTCTCATGCATAAACTTATTCACATTTTCTATTAAGAAAGTTATATTTTTTCAATAATAAAATATTTATACTATTATTTAATTTTTTGTATACATGTTATTCTATTATTAATACATATAATTTATTATATATATAATCTGATATTTTAAATTTTCATACATTGTTTATTGATATAACTTTTATATTTCATTAGGACCATCAAACTAGGACAATTTTAAATAACATGGTTGTTATAAATCTTTTATTCCATTAGTACCAATAATTGTTTTAAAAATCTATTAGGTACTTTTAATTCATAATCTCTTACATATAAATAGTTTATTAATATATATATGTGCTCTGCGCACAGGTAATGAAGCTATTAATAAATTGTCAAAATTTTTACTGCCAAGCGCTTTCAGGACAGTCTACAGTCCCATATTCATGGCAAGTTATTCTGTTAATAACTGTAAAACTATGCAAATTTTATGCAAATTTATATGCAGATGTTACATGGACCATTTACGAGATAGGGAATAGCAGGCCTCTCTTCTGTTGATTGCTGATGGGTCAGCCGCAATGAAGTAAGCTTCACTAACTTTACGTTTGGTGTCGTTTGTTTCAGAGCAAATGACACTGGCTGTGGTAGGTAGAAAAGCATGTCCAGAGTTTCTCTCATGTTCGACAAAAATCGAATTACCTTCATACTTTGTTTTGGTTTTATTGTAAAGGTATCGGTGTTGAGCTACTCTGGTGGCAATGTTAGTTTTGGTCTCTCCATAATATGTTGCCGCACAATTTCTTTGGGGGCAGGTAATTTTGTACACAACTTGAGGGGTGAGTTCAGGTTTGATCCTGTCTTTGGTATTATTTATCAGTCTATTGGTGTTGGGAGGTGAATGGAAAGCGACTTCAAAGTCACATGATAGTTGATTGATAAGGCTTTTAGCGGTAGAGTGAATGTATGGGATTAAGATTCTTGGTTTGTTTTCTTTCTTGTGGTTGTGATTTATTTTATAGAAAAATTTGTTGACTTTTCTGTTGATGGATGAATAAGTGTGTCCTATTTTCCTTAAATCAGTTATATAATCGATGAGATTTTTTCTTTTATCTGCCTCATATTTGCACAAGTTATGGTTCCTAAACATGAATGAAGAGAGGGCTGCAAGTTTGTGTGAGTGAGGCGCATAAGAATTAAGGTTATCTATATTTTTGCTAACACATATGTCAAGGTATTTGACCTGTTTGTCTTGGTTTTCCAAAGTAGTAGTAAAAGTAAGCTTAGTATTATTATGGAGGCTATTGTGAAAGTTAGAGATGATGTCTTCTGGGGCAGCAACGAATATGTCATCAATGTAGCACATATATATCATATGTGGGGTTGACATGAAGAGTGCAGGTAGTATTAGCTTCTCATAATGGTCAAGTACAATGCTTGCCATTATACCACTAAGTGGGAGCCCATCAGCTATCCATTGTTCATACTAAACTACTTATCTCTGAAAACAGCAATTATATTTAAATCAAGCCATTTTAAAAAATTGATGATGAATTTGGCACGTGTAGGTGGGCAGTTTCTTGCAATTAATTTATCGTTGACTATTTCGATAGATTGTTTACAGTCAATGGAGCCATATAGCTCTGCCACATCAAATGATGCGATTTTAAAATTAGCTGGTATAACCGCATGTTTAATTTTTCCTACAAACATGAAAGATGATTTAATGGTGTAATCGCCAAAGCCTAATATATCAATAAGCCAGTGATTGACCAAAACTGCCATATTGAAATAGTGTGCCTTGCCAAAATCAATCATAAGTCTCAAAGGTTTATCAGGTTTGTGCAGCTTAATGTTAGTGAAGATTCTAGGAGGAGGAGAGGTTGATGGGTATATACGATGGTATTCAGCTTTTGTAAAGATGCTGTCACGATTTATTCATATTATATTGGATATAAATCTATCTCTGTTAAGCCTATAGTTGAAATTATTTAGATTTACAAATTTTAATTTTTCGATTTGTGTATTAATCTTAATATTATATTCATCGTCATCTATCAATACAAATCTGTTCCCCTTGTCTTCTTTTAAGCAAATGATGGAATTATCCGCTAGAAATTGATTTGTGTTAGTAATTTTCTTGTTCCAATCATTAGGATAATTGTTTAGCTGCTTATTTTTTATAGTTTTTGCTATCCGTGTGATAATTGGTTCCTTTAGTGGGTTGTTCATTAAAGCTGTTTCGACGTCAACAATGATTTCCATTTTGGGATTCTTCCAGCGTCCGCCTATGAATTTTGGACCTAATTCAAAAACTTCTTTAATTGTGTGTGGAATGTTTGTGTTTGTAAGGTTGACAAACTTGTTGCTATTGAGTGCATCAAATTGAATATTTTGCTTTGTTGCTAAAAATTTTATTTTATTATTGAATTTCTTGAACAGACCATTCGTATGTCTATTGCATCTGTCGGTGATAAATGGGGGGATCAGGTAGTTGTCAGAAATTATGTTCCATCTTCTTGATTCTTTTTTTAAGGCCGTTTTACATCCTTTAATGATAGAAATTAATAGTTGTTTTTGTAAATTCGTTTTGATTCTATCGTAATTATATACAGTCTTGTTAATAATAATTTTGCAGCAGTTAGGTACAATTTTACACTGATAACATTTTGTAAAGAAATATATTCTCTGCTGAAATGTCCAAATTGACAGTCCAGTATGAAGTAGCTGCCGGTCTTGTGCATAGTTATTTATGTTATTGAAATAGTTAAGATTTTACTTCATTAACGCTTAAATAAATTAATATATATATGTGCTCTGCGCACAGGTAATGAAGCTATTAATAAATTGTCAAAATTTTTACTGCCAAGAGCTTTCAGGACAGTCTACAGTCCCATATTCATGGCGAGTTATTCTGTTAATAACTGTAAAACTATGCAAATTTTATGCAAATTTATATGCAGATGTTACATGGACCATTTACGAGATAGGGAATAGCAGGCCTCTCTTCTGGACAACCCACTAAAGAAACGAATTATCACACGGATAGCAAAAACTATAAAGGATAAGCAGCTAAACAATTATCCTAATGATTGGAACAAGAAAATTACTAACACAAATCAATTTCTAGTGGATAATTCCATCATTTGCTTAAAAGAAGACAAGAGGAACAGATTTGTATTGATAGATGACGATGAATATAATATTAAGATTAATACACAAATCGAAAAATTAAAATTTGTAAATCTAAATAATTTCAACAATAGGCTTAACAGAGATAGATTTATATCCAATATACTATGAATAAATCGTGACAATGTCTTTACAAAAGCCGAATACCATCGTATATACCTGTCAACCTCTTCTCCTCCTAGAATCTTCGCTAACATTAAGCTACACAAGCCTGACAAACCTTTGAGACTTATGATTGATTTTGGCAAGGCACACTATTTCAACGTGGCAGTTTTGGTCAATCGCTGGCTTATTGATATATTAGGCTTTGGCGATTACACCATTAAATCATCTTTCATGTTTGTAGGAAAAATTAAACATGCGTTTATACCAGCTAATTTTAAAATCGCATCATTTGATGTAGCAGAGCTATATGGCTCCATTGAACATAAACAATCTATCGAAATAGTCAATGATAAATTAATTGCAAGAAACTGCCCACCTACACTTGCCAAATTCATCATCGATTTTTTAAAATGGCTTGATTTACATATAATTGCTGTTTTCAGAGATAAGTGGTTTAGTATGAACAACGGATGGCCGATGGGCCTCCCACTTAGTGGTATAATGGCAAGTGTTGTACTTGACCATTATGAGAAGCTAATACTACCTGCACTCTTCATGTCAACCCCACATATGATATATACATGCTACATTGATGACATATTTGTTGCTGCCCCAGAAGACATCATCTCTAACCTTCACAATAGCCTCCATAATAATACCAAGCTTACTTTTACTACTACTTGGGAAAACCAAGACAAACAGGTCAAATACCTTGACATATGTGTTAGCAAAAATATAGATAACCTTAATTCTTACGTGCCTCACTCACACAAACTTGCAGCCCTCTCTTCATTCATGTTTAGGAACCATAACTTGTGTAAATATGAGGCAGATAAAAGAAAAAATCTCATCAATTATATAACTGATTTAAGAAAAATAGGACACACTTATTCATCCATCAACAGAAAAATCAACAAATTTTTCTATAAAATAAATCACAACCACAAGAAAGAACACAAACCAAGAATCTTAATCCCATACATTCACTCTACAGCTAAAAGTCTTATCAATCAACTATCATGTGACTTTGAAGTCGCTTTCCGTTCACCTCCCAACACCAATAGACTGATAAATAATACCAAAGACAGGATTAAACCTGAACTCACTCCTCAAGTTGTGTACAAAATTAGCTGCCCCCAAAGAAATTGTATGGCAACATATTATGGAGAGACCAAAACTAACATTGCCATCAGAGTAGCTCAACACTGATACCTTTACAATAAAACCAAAACAAAGTAAGAAGGTAATTCGATTTTTGTTGAACACGAGAAAAACTCTGGACATGTTTTCTACCTACCACAGCCAGTGTCGTTTGCTCTGAAACAAATGACACCAAATGTAAAGTTAGGGAAGCTTACTTCATTGTGGCTGACCCATCGGCAATCAACAGAAGAGAGGCCTGCTATTCCCTATCTCATAAATGGTCCACGTAACATCTGCATATAAATTTGCATAAAAATTGCATAGTTTTACAGTTATTAACAGAATAACTCGCCATGAATATGGGACTGTAGACTGTCCCGAAAGCGCTTGGCAGTAAAAATTTTGACAATTTATTAATAGCTTCATTACCTGTGCGCAGAGCACATATATATATATATTATATATATAATTTATTTAAGTATTAATGAAGTAAAATCTTAACTATAAATAGTTTGTTTTCTATTAACAAAAATAGATCAATAATTACACTAGTTTATAATTTAATTTTTTAATGCTTATTAATAACTAAGTCAAATTATATATATTATATTTTATTATATAGTTTGAGAATTACGGATTTAGCCAGGATTCATTTAAGGGAAGAAATTTTAAATGTTTATACTTAGATTATTTATTCAATAAATTTCATACTTAGATTATTTGATAAATTTTTAGAAGCCATTAAAATACCTTGCCCTTTATTTCATTTATTCATAAGTTCTATTACAGCAGTGTATATTGTCCTCATGAATAGGCCATGGTCTCATTGATAGACCACATGTATAGACCCCTAAGACTCATGGGAGATGAGCAGAGCTGTCTCAGTGCCTGATATTTTTTCTCTGGATACTCCTCGTGAATGATCTCTTTAGGTACAAGAGAGGTAGTGCTTAAAGATGAGGTATTTTTTCATGACATCATGGTGCATTGTATACTTCTAGTCCATGCTTGGCTGTCTACTTAACATGGCATGGGGAGCTGCAGTTCACATATTCACTTTTCCTATATCACCTTTCCTACTTCATCAGCAAAAAGAGATTTTGAGATTTATATTTTTTTAATTCTATAAAACAATTTTATCTTTTGTTTATTAATAATTCTATAAAACAATTTTATCTTTGGTTTATTAAAAAAAGAAAGAGAAAGACATTTTAAATCAATCAACAATCCTCTGTCAAAAATCTGATAGGACTTATTTTATGAAAAAAAGACTATTCAGCAAAGAGAATGAAATTGCGAGGATAATCTATAATAATTTTATTGTGATAAATACAAATGTTATATAGATAAATTAATATATCCACATCTGTGCAAATTACAGATGTATGCATTTCAGTAATTTGTATATCATTTAACTGAAACTTTAATTATTTATTGAATTTTTATATAACTTAAGATCTTGATAATTATTTTGTAACAAGTCAAATATGTTCAGAAATCCCATGCACACACATATATTTGTGCCTATATAGATCAATGCTTGTCAAGTACAACTTATATGTAAATTTTTAATTTTTTTAAAATTATTATTATTTAATGTTAACTGAAGTATATTAATAGTATATTAGAAATCATGCATCTGTGCACACATATATGTAAATCAATGTAACAATTTGAATTTTAAATAGTAATTATGTAAATTGTAATATGATCATTTGAAATTTTGTATAGTAATCAAAATGTGTGTAATCTTATTTTTATAGTCCTTAATTTCAATCATTTTTTATTGTTGTTAATAAACTTGTACTCAATTGTTAAAAATTGTTTCCATCATCTCTTTGTCACATACAGTAATAGAGCTCATGCTCTCTGAGCTAGATTCAAGCATGGGATAAAATATATAAATGGGGATGTGTATTTAGTGCTTTGGGGGCATCCAGAAATGATCAATCATCATCATCCTGGTTGGTGCATAAGATTATATTCTTTAAAGCCCATGCACTACCTTTAATTTTTGTTTAGTCTCATTAATAATTTTAAGTTTATAGTTGGCCAGTATCTTAATGGTACTTAAGTGGCCAGAGCATTGACGATGATCAACATGTTTTAATATCCCAGTATTATTGTTTACATTTTTTGTTATGTATTCTGAATGATTCACACTTAGCTTGTGCCTCCAAATTAATGGTTAAACAAATGCCCCAAGCTGGAAAAGACTCAAATAGTCAGCCTGATCTACATGAGACCCATTTCTGATCCAGTCACAATGTTAACTGTTGATTTATATTTTTTATTGTTCAAATCCAACCACAAGATGGATTTGATTTATTATACTGATTTTTTTATTCCTATCAATTATGATGATGGATGGTTATTTCTCTTGAATATTTACTTGTACTTATTTTTTTACTTTATAATGGTGATTGGTGATTAATTATGCTTTTAGTGGCTGGGTGATCTCTAAATGATCTCTCAGAGATTCTCTTGATCTCATGCTACTCTTAAATATTTTATACTTATATATACTTTTGCAAATTATTGATTTTTTTATTTACTTGGGTTTGATGCTGATTTGCCATCACCCCAGGTTCACCTCATTTATCCCATCCCATTACAAATGGTTACCTAACTGAGAGTCAATGGTAATCATGTGTGACGATCTCAAACCACAACTGAGAAAAAAACAAATATGCATTTTATGCAAAATTAATTTAAAAATTACTGTGAAATATGTGACAAGAGTATTGATGATGATTATAAATTATAAAATAGTAATTTTCATTTATTAAAGAAATTCATGTTTAAAGTTAAATAGAAAATTGATGATTTTGCAGATTGAATTGGGTGTTTGATTGTTGAAGTTTGTTGAGCTGTATTTTCAATTTTGATGATGGGATGGAGATTTTTTTTATTGGCTTGAGGATGCAATGTTTTCATGCAACTTTGAGGATGTTCTATCTCCACTATTTGCTCCAACCTAATTTTTGTATTTTGTATTATTTGTGATAGAGCAATTAATGTAATCCTGCCATGATTCTAGCCTCTAAGTCTCCAAAGAAAAGAAGCATGGCATAGCTTGTATTTCCCAGCCCATAAGACTCAAAAGAAGCAGGGCATAGTTTTGTATTTTCCAGCCCATCCACAGGAGAGATCTTTGCAAAGAGTTTTGCATTTTTCTTATAAGGGTTATAGTAGCTTATAGTGTCTCATTTGAGGGAGTCCTCTTGGTAATCATGGTGCACTGTGTACTTGCAGTCCAATGGCTGAATTCTTTATCTATCTCAAAATTGCAGATCACTATTCATTCTGTTAACTGTCAGATGTCTGTCAGATCTTTAAAAACTTGATGAATACATAGTTTAGATGATCTGTTTTGATTATACATGTAAATTATGATCAATATTGTTAGATAGGTCTTTCATTTTTATTTTCCTTTTCCCTCAGACCAGGGCATGGTAACCAGTTGGGTTACATAACACACAATAATATAGTGTGTGTGCATATATATATATATAATAAATAAAGTTTGATATCTGTATTCGTTTCACAATATATGTAATATACAAATCAATATATATATCAAAATACAGTACAATTTATATAAATTATATTCTTTTAGAAGTATTTTCGACTATACACTTTGTAGTCTTTATCAACTATATAATGTTGAATAATCAAAATGAGACAACCCTTAACAATACCCATAGTTCAATTCAGATTTCCCACAATTCTGTTATCTTAACATTTGATGACTGGTGATTCATTAACATTTGACGATTTCTTTGAAATCAACATAGCCTCTTTTATTTTACGTTTATTATGACAACGTTCAATTTGAATAATTTTCATATTTTTATAATCAAATTTAAATCCATATTGACAAGATTTATTATGATCAAATATAACAGATGATGAAGGTTTATTTACATCTGTTCCATATTGATTCTCTTTTTGAATTCTATTATATAAAAGCATATGTTCTTTTATTCTCTTCTCAAATGTACACTTAGATTCACCAATGTATTGTACGCCGCATCCACATATCAATCTATATATAATAGAATTTTGATTAAACTTTGAATTTTAGAATTATTAAGCAATCTATTTATGTTATTTGTAGAGAAAAAAGCAATATGACACAAACCATTATAAATTTTCTTAATAAACTTGACCTGCTCATCTGATATAAATGGCATTAAAATCCATTTCATTTTGATATTTTTAATTTTATTATAGTGTTGATTTCTTTTAAATCCTTTAATAATATTAGCAATAGCATTTTTATAATAACCAATTTTCAACAAGTCATTAACAAATAAATGTACATTTTTAATTTTATCACTAGAATATTTGCATAATTTTTCATTTTGAAATAAGAATGATTTCAATGAGGCTTATATATATATATTTGCATGTTATGATAAATTAGCTAGTCAGCTTCGTGACTGTTATAATAATGAATCAATGATTTTTTTTTGTTAAATTTACTTGCTTTGTAAATAGTTCATGTCTTGTCATGTATAACTACCATGGCAAGGGTTGGAATAATAAACACCCTTAATCATTTATATGGTAGAGATACATACTTGACACATATATATACAAATTATTTTTTTTATTATCATGTTAAAAGAGTTTGAATTTTTTCTGTTTTCAAATAAATGTTGTCAGTTTGATTTAAATTAAAATTGGTCTCTAGTTTATGAAATCATTCATATACTCATCCATCAATTTATTTGACTATATACATACACACACATATGTACTATTATTATATGTAACACAGCAATAGGGTTGGATGTATTTTAAGTCAATGAGAACCTATATAGAGCTGAAATAGTTGCTATATAAAGTAAATTCACCCCTGAAGAGAGTCAAAGGCAACATTCTCCCTGAGTTTGAATACTGAGGTGTAATGCAATCCGAAAGAGGGGTGAGGTATGGATGAACTAGCCTAAATTGTGTCTGAATTTAATGTGTAAACTTAGAGCTATCCCATTAGAGATAGAAACATTGGTTAGGTACTTTGTGTCATTCACAGCATTCTACCCAAAGACCCTAGGTCTGACCATAGTGAGATGTGTTCTCCCTCTTTTGATGGAAAACCCAGACAATTACTCTTTTTATTAATCTTTAAATTTAAACTTTGTCTGGAAATAGTTCAAAATTAGAGTATAGAATGTAGAACTCAGTGAATCAATTGATTGATTTATTTGCTTAGGTTTACTACATCCAAGATGAAAAGATTATTTTTTTTTGCTTCGTTTTTAAATGTGGAAATTTAAACTATTGTATCTTTCATAAAAATATATAAAATACATTGCCAATTTATTTGGATCTTTACTCTCATTTTTGTCTGTATTGTATTTGCATTTTCATTTTGGCATATTTTAAACTTGGGATTAATATAAAGTAATGATATAACAGGAGGTTTGAATTCTAATACAGCAGATTAAGCTCATTATTTATCATAAATGATAGTCAGAACTTGTAATGCTGATTATATTATATAATATTTCATATTGTAAATTTATAATATTTAATGTAATTATAATAAAGTAGTTCGATAATATGTACACATTAAAACCACAAAAAAAATCCATCACAATTAATACACTCAATTAACAGAATTGATTAAAAGTATCTGACAGAATATATTACTATTAAAAACGTTTTAAGATATATTAAATAAATCGATGTTGCCAATTTTTACTAATGTCAAAAATTATTTATTATATAGCATAAAGTCAGTGAATTTCATTTACATAAGTGTCAATTTGAATTTGTAATTTTTTTAGATAAAAGATAGAACTAATGATAAAAAAAAAAGTTTAATTAAAATGCAAAAAACAGGACATTTTGAAATATTTTAAAACCTTAACTGGATAAAATATAAGATCTCAGAAAAAAAGACAGATGGCAACACTGAATTTTGAACAATTTTTTAATTAAACAAATTCTAGAAAATAGACCTTCCCATTTTTCAGAAGTTTCTTTAAAATTTCTTGTATACTATTATATACCATTATTACAAAAACTTATAATACTTGCAAATAGTAACGTGAAATGCTGAAACCTTTGACAGATGCGCCATAAAAATGCTTATATGACAGTCAATCAAATGTAATAATGACTGCACAGGAAACTCTCAAATCAAAACACAGGCGGAGATTTTATGAGAAAAAGATGGTTCATTTTTTCTACATCCAATGTAACTTAATAATGAAAATTAACGTAATAAACTTTTTGTATAGATGGTGTCTTTTATGTAACATGATTTTATTAGCATGTCTATAGGAACATTAATATGTAAATGTTTGTCTCTGTTCTTTGTATTTATGATGATTGTTAATTTATAAAACATTAAACAGATTTTGTTTGATTGAATGAAAGTTCTTCACAAGATTTTCTTTATAGTGAAGAACAATTCAATCTACCTAGTTATAGTAGGCTAAATTCTAATGTCTAATATATATATATATTATAAAGAACAAAAATATCATATATAACATCTATATAAACATATTGAACTTTTTGTAGTAAAGCAGAAATCTTTAATGTCTACATAAATATATTAGACCATACATAAAGGTAGATTTCCACCTTTTTTGTTTAAAAGAGGTTCCCTTGATATTAGATTAAGATTTCTGATTGTTATTGATATTGTTTAATCATTGACTGCTTTTATATATTTACATTATTTACTTATCTAACCATGGCCATTAATAACCTTATTATGTAAGTAATGCATAGTTTGAGTGCAGTTTGAAAGTTATAATTTCAGTTTATATGTTATAATTGACTATTTGTTAGTCTACATTCAGAATAGATTATATTTATCTGTTTAAAGAAATTTATTTAAACTTCTTTGAATTAATAATTTCATTCTTTGTAGTTAAGTTACAATTTTTAGTGTCTATATAAATATATTAGACTTATACAAAGGTGTTAAAGGAGTTTGCATTGACAATGAATTAAGATTATTGTAAAAACATATACTATACAAATTTACATATACTACTTTATTAAATAATTTTCCATTCATTTTTAATTGACCAGTTGTTAACTAAATTTGTTGAAGTCTTATAAATGTTTGTAATAAGATAGCATATATAGTTGTATAGAGTGTATTTTTATTTATTTAGTATATTGTTATGATATATACTTAATTGTTTCAACTTTTATTGAATCTCTATATCATGTTTTATTTTTTTATTATTTTACTTCTATTATAGAACATAAATTCTTTGAGCAAAAATGGGTTAACATTAAAAAAGATGTTAAATAATTGATAAGGGTGCAAAACTTTGTGCCAAAAAGGCTCTTTATATATATATTGAAATGAATCTTTTCATGAATAAAAGATGTTTTATGAAACATGTTTTTAGAAATAACCATGAAACATGTTTTATAATATATATTTTGTTATTATAATTTATATAAAAACCCAGCATAATGGACATTGTTAATTTCGATTTTTGATGATACACAAAAAATATTGCACTCAACATTTATTTATTACATTTCTTTCAAAAATGTTATTTGCAAATACTATAATTGCTTCAAGAAATAAATTTGCACTAATCTAGCCAGCTATCTTCATTTTCAGTTTTTCTTTAATTTACTCTTTAAACCAGTAATGGGAAACCTCAGACCCATGGATCAAATTTGAACCTCAAAAGATCATAATATGGTCCTTAAACAAACACGTATACAATGGCCATGTATAAAACTTCTATTTAAACATACATAATAAAAATGTTAAAGTAAAAAAAGTTTAGTAAAATAAAACATTTATTTTTTCTCTCCAATCTTTATAATTCTAGTTCATTCTATCAGAGGTGCAATATTTTAAAAATAATTATCTATATTGTGTGGTCTATCTGACTATGGATTTAATCTAAGGACATTTTGTTTGTTTTTATAGTGATTTTTACAGTCAATTGTATACTAGCAAAAATAAAAATAAAATTTTATTTCATTTTATTATTTTTTATTACTCTTTTTTTTTATTAATACGGCTACACCGAGTAAAAAATGATACAGAAAATCATGCATTCCAAATGAAATGAACTAATGCATATTTTTTATAGAAAGAAATAATAATTCAATATGCCTGATAAGTGTGAAAAGTATTTCACTTAATAAAGAACAGAATATTAAGAAGATATTCTTTATCATCACACAATCACCATTTCTTATGCTTGCTTATAACTGTTGTTAAAACAGGCAAAACTCACTATACATATTGCCACACACAGCAAGCTAGAATAATAATCATCCTAAGATCTAGGTGCAGTGCTCTCAGATCCAAGGCTCTTCACTAATGAAGGCTACAAGCCAGAAACTAGTCTGGGGATAATGGATGAGTAAGCATTAGATGGGGATTTTATGTACAAGCCTTCTGGTATTCATTGATTACTCTAGCTTGCTGTGTGTGACAATATGTATAGTGAGTTTTGCCTGTTTTAACAACAGATATTCTTTATCAAAACATTTTGATTACAACAAGAGTGTTGGAGAAGAAAGAAATATTAAAATAAAAAACTTAAACAAGAGCTTCATCAAGTAACTGACATGTTTTATAAAAAGCTCAAACAAATCAGTAAATTCTGGAAAAGCAAATTACATTTTTTTTAAAAAAAAGAAAAGCAAAAAATTCAAAACCATTTTCGAAAGGAACATTTACAAAAGACTATACCTTAAACTGCTATAGAATTTGAAAATATAAATATATTGAAAAACAGTTGCATGGTGAATTTAAAATTACTATGAAATATGGAATAATCAATAATAATAATGGTGTTACTTTATTTTTAATTCATAAAAGAATTATGGCCCTCATTTAAAAAGGGAAATTTGAAAATTGGCTTTCTGGTTTAAAAGGTTGCCCACTTCTTATGATTATGGATAAATTAAATTTTTGATCAAATACAGCAGGCTAATTTTTAAATCAATAATTTTATTTGGTTATTGAATAATCTTATAAGTATCTAAATAATCATTGACAAAACAAAAAGGTTTCCCATCCCTGCTTTAAATACTGCTTTGAAGTCATAAAAGAATACTGGGATGACTAATCAATCAATTGAAGATTTCTTTGAAAAAATGATTATTTATTGGAATTTATAATGGAATCTAAAACTTTTTTTTAGTTTTCATTGACAGGTCTTTTTTTGTGAACTTTCATCTTTTCAATTTCTTCTTTTGTTTTGGGAGGGTAAAAGAGAGGGGATATGGTTAATTAGAAGTTTTTTGTTTTTGGATTTCTTATGATCATAATACTACCTAATATTAAATTAAAAAATTAATTGAAGTAGAATTCCAAACAACCTCTTTTGATTTGTAATTGAGAGACTTGTTTTGGAAATTTCCTTATTTGTCTTTTAAATTTTTTAATATTTCTTCTTTCTTATTGGCTTTTTAAAAAGTAAGGATAGAAAGAAAGAAAAGATGGTGATTTGTGTTGTAAACATTGATAAAAACAATAATTGTTGATATGTTCAATATAAAGTACAGATCAAATCAAACAATTCAAATCAAAATGAACTGGTTGCTTTTGAAACAAAAACAAATGAACCCATATAATAATTAATTGATGAAACACTATATTACTTTTATGATGCTTTATTATCCACCCTTTCCTTCTGTTTACAGTTTCGATTGCCCCAGAAATCTTCTTCAAAACCTTATATCTCCTAATCTCACTGTTACAATCAAATTTTAAAAAACTAAAATTTGAAACTTTTAAAATTTGATTGTAATAGTGATATTAGGAGATATAAGGTTCTGAAGAAGATTAAGATTGCTGGGGCAATTGAAACTGTAAACAGAAGGAAAGAGTGGATAATAAAGCATTGTAAAAGTATTATAGTGTTTCATCAATTAATTATTATATGGTATATATTTGACAATGCAATAGGAAATAGTAGTTATTATACTTCGTAAACAAATGAACCCCAAAAAATTAAGTCATTAAAACTAATTAATTTATGAGCATCATTTGGATGGACAATACAGTCATTCTAAATCCCTTTATCTTTCTTTTCTCCATTATAAATGAGTAACATAAAGACATTGATTTTAAATTAAAACCTAAAAAATAATAATACAAACATTTTAATGAATATTATTTTCAAGTCTAATGTTTCCAATTGCTTTTCAATTAAAATATTTTACTCAAGATGATCGATGGAGAACACAAAGTTTATTTTTAAATTAATTTCTAACAAATTAAATGAAAAAAAAATTTCTTGTAATGTGTGGCAGAGGCAGGAAAATGTTTCCTTTTTATTTTATAGTTATTTTTTATAACTCTTTACAAATCTAAATACACATTGAATTTATAAATTAAATCATAATAGTATTATTATGATAAATCAAGACCATATTTCTCTATTCCTTCACTCACTTTTGAAAAAGCAAAGAAAGTTAAAAATTTCTAAGGTCTAAAGAAGAATCAAAATTTTCCAAACTGATTTTTTCAATTACAAATATGAAAAGGTTGTTTGAAATTTATCTACATTTTGTAAGACAATATTAGGTAGGCAGTATTATGAGAGATCAATCATGAAAACTTACCATCACCCTCCCCCAAACTCTCCTACTCCATCATTCCTCTCTTCCCTTTTCTCAAAACCAATAAGAAATTGAAAAGAGAAATAAAAGTTTTGCAAAAAAATCCAAAATACCTGACAAAGAAAACTACTATTAAAAGATTTTAGATTACACATTAAATTTATAATTTGTTATAGTAATAATTCTACAATAAATCACCATTTTTACAAACAAATCTTCAATTGATTGATTAATCATCCCAGTATTCTTTCACAGTGTCAAAGCAGTGTTTAAAGATTAAATTAAAGAGAAAATTAAATGTAGATAGCTGACTAGATCAATACAAATAAATTTATTTATGGCATATTTCTATCATTATTTCTTCTCAGTAAATATCACATGTGATGTGATGTATTATGGCTTCTCCTTAAACGAAGTCAAGAATATCTCAGCAATTATGCCCAGATAAACCTGTTAGCCACTTTCTTTTACATTCCCCACTCTAAATTTACCCATAATCTGCTCTATCCCATTTCCACAACATAATTTTTGTCAACTCTATAACCTTTATATCTAAATCCCCCTTATCTTTTACCAAACCCAGCATAAAAACCAATAATTCACTTTCTGTATAATCACTCTTTTCATATTTATTTTTCCACAACTTTATTATATGTACCCTTTCTGTTTTCAAACATTTACATTCAATTAACAAATGCCTAATATTTTCAATTCCTTCCTTACATAATTTACAAAATGAATCACCCATATTTTTTCCATTTACATGTATATTCTTTTGTAGCTAAAGATCCCGTTCGAGCCTTAAACAATAAACTACTTTCCTTACTATTATCATATATTAACTCACACCTAATATTCTGTTTATTTCTATATATATTTAAACTCTTTTTACTCTCCATACTATTTCTCCATCTCTCTAACTCCCTAGTCTTTATTAATAAATTTATTCTTTTATCCCATTCCTTATTACTATAACACTCAATAATCCTCTTAACACAATCATCCCATCTTTTGTACAAATATACTGATATAAATTCTTTATCCAAATCTTTTGCATAGCGCATTACCTTTCTCACCCATCTTGTTACCTGCCCTTTACTCATAACCCAATTAAATACTATCTTAGCTATTCTTTTATTATCCATAAACTCAATCTACCAAACATTTTCATTTTACTTTTTGCATCTCTCATATGAAAACTTGACCATCCCATTTCTCCTTGAATTGCCTCCCTTGCTGTCCATACTTCTGCATCCAATGCATGTCTTCCTACTTCCCTTTGAGCTTTTTCTAAATAATCTAATATCTTTTTACTAACATATAATGCATCATTACCATATGTTAACCCTGCTACTGCAACTCCTTTCCATATAATTCTAGCTACATCATATTTATTATATGAAAACACTGTTAATTTCTTTATCAATCCCTTTCTTTTCTTTGCTTCATTTATCAATTTTTTCTCCCATTCATCCAAATAATTTTTCTGATTACTTAAAATAATTCCCAAATAACTATATCTATTCACCACACTTAACTTAATATCTCCCAATAAAAATTCTACATCTTCTCTTTCCTCAGTATTAACCATCATTATATTTGATTTTTCTTCACTAAATTTAATCCCCATCTCTTTACCCACCCTTGCACATGTCCTCAACATAACTTCCATATCTTCTCTTTTTTCTGCACACAAAAATATATCATCTGCAAAAAAAAAAGACCTGACAAAATATATACTCCCTTACTACCTATTAATGGTATCTCTATCCCTCTTCCTAATCTTTCTATTGCTCTTTCCATTTCACTCAAATACAACACAAACAAAATAGGTGACATAGGGCATCCTTGCCTTAGTCCCACACCATTTTTAACTTTAATTGATTCTATATTCTCTAATTGATATATATATAATAATTATTTTCATATAATTTCTTAATAATATCTATTAAAGCTTCATCCATTCCCAAATTTTCTAAACTTATCCATAATCTATTTCTATTTACTCTATCATATGCCTTCTCTATATCTATAAAACTCATATATAACTGTTTATCTGCATTCCTACTCATATCCATAAGTTGTGTAACTACAAATAAACTATCTCCTATACGCCTATCTAATCTAAAACCTCCTTGCATTTCACCCACTACATTATTCCCTTCCATCCATTTTACAACTTTACTAGCCACCATATACGAGAAAACTTTATATAAAACTGATGTTACCGCTATCGGTCTATAATTATTCAACTTTCTATGATCCTTACCCTTTCCTTTAAATAATAACCTTACTCTTGTACTACTCCAACTACTTGGGAAAACTCTATTCTGTGCCATTTTATTAAAACAGGATAATAACTTTACTTTTGCCCTATATCCTAAATTCATTACCATCTCTGCTGCCCATCCATCTAAACCTCTTGCCTTCCCACTTTTCAATTTCTTCTCTACCTCATTTAGTTCATTTTCTGAAAAACTAATATTCCCATTACTATATTCTTTCATATTTTCTAATATTCTATCATTCACATCTAACATCTTTTCTATATTCATTACATAACTATTTAAGATTCTCTCTAAATCTTCTCTAGAACTACACTCAGTTCCCTCATCATCTAGTAATACTAACTCTCTCTCCCCTACATTTCTCCTTTTAATATAATTCCAAAATTTTTTACTTCCATCTCTTCCACTTTTATTAATATCCTCCAACAATTTACTATTCAATTTCATTCTCTCTCTATAAATATCTATTTTAGCCAACTTCTTCTTTTCTAAGTACTTTTCCCATTTAGCATTAATATCTTTTTCACTTTCCTTATTCTTAATAGCACACTTATATTCTCTACATGCTTCTTTCCTTTCTTTTACACTTTTACTAATTTTAATTTTTTTATTACTTTTATTCTTTTCAATATTCTCACCTAAAACCCTATTTGCAACTTTTTCTACTTCCTTACACCAATCCTTATACTCATCCCCAACCCACTCTTCCATTATTTCTTCAACTTGTATTTTATACTCTTCCAACTTATTCTTATCATTTACTCTCCATCCACATCTTTCACTATTATTTCTACTTTTATTTCTATTCTCCATCACATTACTAACCATTTCAATTACAATGAAATTATGATCACTAGTGCATACTTTTTCTTCATTATCAAATACCTTAATATTCCGTATTTTATTTATTCCCTCTTTCTCTACCAATACATAATCTATTGTGTGAAATATATTATTTCTGGACCATGTGTATTGTCCCTCATAAATATTTAATAAATTTCCAATACTCAAATTCACTTTCTGACAAAAATTCTTCAAAAGCTGTCCATTTTTATTATCTACATCATCAATTTCTTCAATATGTCCATTCATATCCCCTATAACCATTATTCTCTTCCCCTTTTCTTTAAAAACTTTGTATATCCTTAACTAAACATTCGTATATGTTACTATTCCACTCCAATATAATTTGACTATCTCCAGTAGCTATATAAACTATAGCCACCATCCATTCTTGTCTACCCAACCTTATTTCAAACCACAAGTGTTCTTGACATTTAACAATATTTTTTTGATATAACACCTATACCACCACCCCTTTTTTTCTTTTTCTTTTCTATTTATACCCTGCCATACCAACTGTTCCAAAATAGGTTCTTCTTCTTCTCTTAAATGTGTTTCCACTACTGCTAATACCTCAAGCTCTTCATTTTCAATTGTTTTATTTAATTCCATCCACTTTTCTGGTTTCCTACCACCTTGCATATATATAGTGGTAAAGATGTAAGGAAGGGCAGTTTTCGAAAAGAAAATGATTTAATTTTCACTGTCAGAAAAATTAACACTATGAATGATTGATTTACATCAATTCAATTTAATGGTTATCAATTCAACATCACTAACACTTAGTATAAAAAGTTTTATAATCAAATGTAGGCATAATTTAATAAAAGTTGTAGACAACATAATCACAAATTGAAGCAGAAATGAAGAGACAGAAAAAAAAAAAAAAACGTTACTAAGTTTTAACTGAAATACAGGCTTATTATATCTATAAATTTAATAATCTCTCTTTATCAAAACATTTTAAAAAAAAATTATACAAATTCCCAAGTCTACACATGGACATTCAGACTTTACCGGCATTAATCCCACTCTTGACATTCATTTATTGATTAAAGATTAAATAGCAAAAACATAGACAGAAGATTATAAAACAGATCATAAAGGGCATATCCAACAGGTAATCCAGAGAACATATTTATTACTTTCACAAAAATAATGTTTAAGCATTTTTTTTTTCGTAGTGTCTTTTTTGCTTAATTGTCTCAACCATCCATTCAAAAAAAAACAAAAAAACTAACATATATAAAGTATTTATAAAGGAATATCAATATTGTGACTAAAAGTGAGAAATAAGTTTGAAAATGCAAACTGAAGTTCATAAACATTAATTGAGACGATATTCTTTTACTAAAATCATCTGTCACATCCAGTGCTGGAAAAAGTCATGGTTCTCATTTTTTCTTCTGGTTAATTATATAAACACATAACAAGACTAACTGAGAACAGTTTTATATAAAAAGGCTCAGAGTTTAAATAAACATTAATGTAACATATATTTAGATGCATTGTAATAATATTTTATTCAGTATAATGATGAGTGCACACATTTATAATTGATTCATGCATAAAATATGTGCATGTAATGTCTGTTTGTTAAAAAAGTTATATATGCTTATTTAAAGAAAACTCACATGCATTTTATATTTCGTATGTATATTTTTAGTTCAAATGCATTGTTATTTGTATTTTAAATGAAAGTGTTATAGCAAAGTTTTACTTTTTATCACAGAAGTGTTGAATGCTGAACTCAGGCTATGGACAGAACTCACAGAAGGTGATAATGGAATAACTTTCACATATAAGACTTAATTATAAATAATATATAAGAAGTGCTTTGAATAATAAAATGCTAATTTTTCAAAGACTAGACAATATTTCTATTATAAACAGTCTTTTCTATGTCATCTATAGTATTTTCCTCTCATCATTGCTTCATTTAATTAATTTCTCTTTTACATTATTATTTTCAATGACTACTGCTAGTATAAGTGCTAGATGTCATGAGCCTCTCATTCTATCGATTATTTTCCTCCTCTAACAGTCATAAACATAATATTTCTTTCTGGAATTTTGTGTACAACTGTTTTTTTGCACAACTCTTCACTGCTAAAAAATGACAGGATAGGTATAATAAATGGGTAAGTTTTAGCTGTGATCTTACCTGTGTAAATGTATTTTCTGTTAACAATTCCATACATTTATTTATTCTTTAGTTTTTATGTTTTTAGAAATTTGCAGAGGTAGTTCTTTCACATTCCATGTCTATCACCTAGGATTCAAATCCAGGCTGAGTAAAATTCTTGCCATGAGGCTTAAAAGTTTTTCTCTAGTGTAGCTGACCCCTAGCTAACATTAACCAACTAATTACTTTTAGATAGAGGATAAAGAAAATAAGGATGAAAAATACTGCTCAAAACATCACTCTCAGGAAATTAGCAAGATTGGTTACTGTTGTCTTCTCTATTTTTTTTTCGTGTGAAAGTTCCCAGAAAAAGACTTTACCCAAAATGAATTTTTTTTTTTAAAAAAAAAAAAAAGTGCTTCACTTATTAAAAAAGTGTAAGATTGACTAATATCCTTGAATTTTGAGATCTATGATGTTTTATATTTGCGTGTGTAATCTGCAAATAATTTTTGGTTATATTTGTGGATTATTTACAAAGATGAAAATAAATTTCTCTAATGGTAAATGAAACATATAATATATGATAGATTTTATTTTTTACCGACAGATCTCTGAGCATTGATATATTTAACAATGGATTCTAGTAAACTTTTCAGAATCACACCATTAAATTTAAATCTCCAAATTACTTTCTATTAACGAAATTCTTAAAAGATCAAAACGCAAAACTTAGAATGCTATTAAAAATGACCTTGAAAAGTCTACTCAATCGAAAAACAATTTGAGACAGAATTTTCTTAAAAAAAAAAAAAAAAATTACTATATATTCAATTAGAACAAATAGTAAAAATTTAATTATTTAAAAGCAGTTAAATGACATTTAAAATAATATTTTTTTATTTAAAAAATAACAAATGCGAATCAAGAATTTTTTTTTAAAGAAAATAATTCAACATTTTTCTCATTTATTATATATATACAAAAAAAAAACAACTCATAAAGCATTAGCCAAAGTTTCGGGTCATTTTCAATTTTATTTTTTAAAAAAGATCCAGACCCCCCCCCCCAAACAGCGGCTCTTTTAGGGTCAGCGAGTCAACTACTATTCATTTGAAAACAAAATTTCATCAATAAGTTCCAATAAAATAATTTTTGTTTTATATAACAAAAAGTCTGAGTAATAAAACACTCCTAAAATGGAAATAGGATACTTAAAATATTTATTCTCTCAGCTACTAAATAATACTTCAATTTTCTAATGAAATGGAGGGTAGGGTGAAGATGTTAAACGGAAAACAAATGGCTTATTGATCATATATGCAACCTGGTGGTACTACTGAAAACATTAATATATACCAGGTTCGAATTTAAAAAAAATAATGTTCTCAAAAGTTCATAATACATAATAAATTATATATAAAATAAGTAATTATAATGAATGCAATATATATAATAATTTAATGAGATTTTTAAAAGTATTTTACAGGTAAATTTCAGCTGTTATAACCAAGCAAAATATGACTTAAGAAACAGGTAGTGCAAACTGAAATTACATCATGTACTTATAATCTTTGTTGAATCACTTTAAATTAAAAGTATTTTTTTAAATTTATAACTCTAAATTATATACAGATCCCAGATTATACATTAAAACTTTATTTTATAATTAAATAAGAATCTCCTATAAAGTTAAATATACATATATAATGTTTGAAATTCTAGTCTAATATTGATTAATAAGTCTAATAGTTTAATTGAATCTTGATATCAGGATTTTTTATTAAGCTACATCTTTTTATATTTGATTTAACTGTGTAACTTCTGTGAACAGGTTTTGTTAAATCTATTTTTAAGGTTTATAAATATTTATGCTGGCCAGTTATAGTCATGATTTGCGTAAGTGTATACTGTTTTGAAAATAAAATTATTTTTACAGTAACTAAGAAACTCTAGGATTAAATTTCTTTGTGATTTCTTTTTCGGTTACTTTTTGAATGACCATCATTTCTGAGAATTGGATAGAGTATAAATGATAATGTTTAAAAAACATGATTATACAATCACTTTTTACAGAATCTTATAATAGCTATCAAGTTCAAAATGTTTCTTAAACTGTAATTTTTTTATGAGTACACACAAAAACAGTTTTATGTCATACAATAATGTATCAACAGAGATGTGTTTATTTTAGAAAATAGTTTTACACTTGTAAGTCAAAGAATTAATGATTCTCTTGATCTTGATTTTTATAAAATGGTTTAATGCCATCTGATCAGATTTCTGGTTTAATGAATGAAAATTGTTATTATGATTACTGTATGAATTTTCAAAATATCTTTTTGGCAACATCATATAGTTAACATACAGTATTAAATAACGATCTGTAAAATTTACTGGGAAAAAACACTTGTAAATACATCATAAATAAATTTAACCTCATGACAAGCAGATCATCTTCAGTCAACATTTTACCATGAAAATAAATAAAGCTTCCGAGTTTAGACCATTTTTAATAACTTTTAATGATGACTGTAACATCTAAGCTTCCAAATTTTTATTTCACAATGAGGAATTCTTTGCCAATAGTAATTTTTAAGGAAAAATACTGACTTATTCTTCAAAATGAAATTACAATGATGAACTGTGAGAAATTTAGATCTACCAACCACTTTGCTTTTACTGCCTTTTTAATGCTATGTGCTAACAATCTAGACTGTGAAGACCAGAGATGCATAATTGCTTGACTACTATAATTTTATTTAAGAAGATATATCATAATTCACAATACCAATATTTCCATAAGAATGGAATTCTTATTTTAACATTTGTTTTTAAGTCACACTTGATAGAAATAAATTTTGACATTATGAAAAACAATTTTTTTATTAAATTTTCATTGAAATTGGATAAAATGATAAATTATAAGATTTTAATTAAGCATGTCTCAACTAATTGCATCTTTTCAAAACCTCTCAAGATTTATTCTCAAAGTTCTTAGTTCTTTGTCATATAAGACGCAGTCCCTTGTCAAAACTTCTAAAACCTTTATAGAATTAATCAAGAATATAAACATTGAAAAAACTTATATATTGGTAAGTTGTGATGTGAAAAATTTATTCACAAATGTACCATGTTATGAAACACTGTCTAAAGTAAGTATAATTAAATGATGATAATCACTAATAAAATTATCATAACATCATCGATATTAGAAAATATAAATTTTTTTAAGACTAGTATGATTATATTAAGAACAAAAATGGTAGCCTTTTGTTGAAAGATTTGTCTCATAATTATATAAACATTGAATTATTGCATGATCAAAGGCTTTTCTAAAATCATTTTGTATTGCATTATTATTTAGATAACTATATTTTACACAAATGTTTCTAAAAATGATAAATTGTATAAAGCATATTGCAAGAATATGATTGACACTGGTCATTCTTAAATGTTGGAATTTTTTTTATCATTAACAGTGAATATTATTGTTTTGTTGATTAAAGCTTATTATCATAGTATGATTAAAAAGAACATATTTTAAAGATTTGTAAATTTAGATGAATTTTAGAAATCTATTTTAATTGCAATTTTCTTTTTCTATTAATTTTTGATTAATTAACTAGATGCCAGTGTGTGGAGAATTGACAAACAAAATGATTTTGAATGATTTCTTCATTAGACTGATCAATTTTCTCAAATTATCAAAGTCTATGTTAATAGGTGAAGGTTCATTAATAATATATAATCATATAGTAATTTCTTAAGTTGGCATATATGCACTCTAGTAACAGATTAACTATAACCATTTCATTCATTTGTCCAGAGTTTTGTTCCACATTATTCAGTTGAGAATCAATCCAAGTAACACAATGATAATTGTTTAGCAGACCATGTGATATTCAAACACTAAAATGTTAACCCGAGTTTTAATCCCAACATTTCTAATGTTGAACCCAAAACTCTACTACCTCTATGAGGAGTGATTTTGTTGCAATTAAACAAGGCAAAACTCTCCATACAGTAGTGCCACTCTGTGCCAACCAGAGAGATCAATGGATGCCAGAAGGCTTGTGCATAAAACCCTATCTAGTGCCTACTCATCCAATATCCCCAGTCTAGTTTCTGGCTTGTGGCCTTCATCAATGAGGAGCCTTGGATCTGAAAGCACTGCACCTATGATCTTAGGATCTAATGCAACCCTCCAGCAGCCACTTTTAATTCTACTTAACTACAAAACTATGAGAATGAAATTGAAATCACAATAATATTTTCAATCTAAGCTCAATAGCTTATATAGTCATATGGGTCTGAACTCAGTTCAGTACCCATACATTTTGGTGTCTTTTGGCTCTTTAATAACCATAGACACCACTATCCTATTATGCATAATTAGTGGTAAACCATTAAACATCACATGATCACTATCTCATACTAGCACATAATTGTTATTAAACAAGGCAAAACTCTCCGTATAGTAGTGCCACTCTATGCCAACTAGAGTTTTGCCTTGTTTAATAACAATTATGTGCTAGTATGATGTAGCGGTCATGTGATGTTTAGTGGTTTAACACTAATCCTGTCTAATAGGATAGTGGTGGCTATGGTTGTTAAAGAGCCAAAGACACCAAAATGTATGGGTGCTGACCTGAGATCATATGACTATATAAGCTATTGAGCTTAGATTGAAAATATCAATTTCATTCTCATAGTTTTGTAGTTAAGTAGAGTTAAAAGGTGGCTGCTGCAGGGTTGCATTAGATCCTAAGATCTAGGTGGTGCTCTCATATCCAAGGCTCCTCACTGACGAAGGCCACAAGCCAGAAACTAGTCTGCGGAAATTGGATGAATAGGCACAAGATAGAGATTTTATGCACAAGTCCCCTGTCATCCATTGATCACTCTGGTTGGCACAGGGAGGCACTACTGTATGGAGAGTTTTGTCTTGTTTAATAACAATTATGTGCTAGTCTGAGATAGTGATCATGTGATGTTTTGTTGCAATTACTTTAACTTTTTTATTATTGTCTTAGAACTTATGCCTTTTTATTTTATATATTTTAAATGATGTTGTTTTATTATTGCATATAATTAAGTATATAATAAATAAATAAATGTTTTGTTGCTTTGAAGTTTACATGAAATATTACATAAAGTTCAAGCATAAGAAATGAACTGCAATCTATAGATCTTTCAACTCTAGAATCTACCATTCTACTATTAATCTAAATCACATAAAACAGTTATGGCTACAATTTAAAATATTGAAAAATGATCACCAATAATTCTGGGGTGTGTTAATGGTATTTGTCATTTATTAAAAAGAAAAGTTGATTTTAGAGTTTTTTGATTTATGTTTGTTGTTTGATGTTATATTTGTTTTAGCTTTTTAGTTCTTTGATTAATTATCATTATGAGATGTTCTGGGTGGAAAAGATGAATAACATTATAGAATATTTAGATAAAAAAGTTTTGATGCTTCACAAAATGAAAACTTTATTCATCAGAAGTTTATGAGATAAATGGTTTCTCTAGGCTGAAGCTTATAATATGCATGCTGACAAAATTATATGAATGATCTAAAAACATTGGATGCTATACTGCAACTATTTTAATTTGAGAGTGATTATAGTACAATGTATCTAAAATTTGCTATTTTTTTTGTATCTCAGTATTGCAGAGCATACTTCTTTTGTTCTTTATGTCTTCAATACTATTCACACTTTCATAAAAAGCACAATATTGAGCTTAAATGAAAAATTAAAAAAAGAAAAAATAATGAGTAAATTGTACTTATCTCTCATTATTTACAAATACAAAATTACGTTAGATATTTAATTCAGATATCAAAGTAGATTCAATACAGCAATAGTTCATATTACTTGAAATTGATATTTTTTACTTAAAGATGAAATTAGAGTTAAGATATTTATTTCAGAACAGTTATTTAAATATATTTTTTGTATTTCAGTATAACCACAAAATATATCTTAAAAAAAAATGCACTTAAATATAACTTATTATTAAAAATACAATGCCATATAAAAATTGCCAATAGAAAAGCTTTTTCAAAAATATTTGAAAGAATCAGCAGCAACAATAAACAAATTTGTCTAATTTACTGCTGTGCTTTAAAACCTTAAGTGCGAGTCTGTTGTGTTGTTATTTTACCGTATCATGGTTGTTTTCTAAATGCTGTTTTTTTTTTAAAAAAACATTCCCAAGACTATCGAAAAATTTATAAACCATATGATTTTCTAGTGTTATTTAGGTGCATATCTGCATAGGCAATTCTTTTTAAAATTCAAGAAGTAACTTTTGCACAGTATTCTAATTCTCTCCTCCAGAAATCATTCATTTCACTACTTTTTGGATTTTATTAAATTCTGATGTATCTATGGAACTAGTGAAAACTTCTAATAAAATTTAAATCATAAAAATTTAAATAAAAAGCATATTGCAAATAAAAAACATTTATCCTAATAATGTTTTTACTTTAAAGAATCACAAAACCTTTTATTACAAGATGAATAAAAAATAAAACCATTTTAATTTATAATATTAAAAATCCTGAAAAGTATTGATACATTTGTTTCCAGTTATTTTGGGATCAAAAAATAGGACATCATTTATTTTTCCTAAGAAAAAAAATATTTTTAATTATTAGAAAGGAATTAGTCAAATTTTAATTATTTTTAAATTGAATAGGAAGAAAATAAATATTGTCTTTCCTTTTGTTTAATTCATAATTGCGCTTTATTTCTCTATTTTCCATAAAACTTTAACTTTTGCGTTGTTTTTTTAATAAATATATATATACAATTCAGTAAAATATTATACATTACGTTTATCAGTGTATATTATCATGAATATGTAAATTGTTGATCACTGATGGCAACTCAGATTTTCTGGCAGACTCCCGTTACTAGATTGATATTTCTGTCATACGCATGCCTCACGTCATCTCGTGCCTCTAGAAACATAATCTGAACAGAGCAACCAAGGAGAGATGAGACACATCAGCTGCAAAAAAGACTTTCTACAAAAACAAAATTTAAAAAACCAAGCTAGAGCATTTTCTTATCCTAAGAGCAGAATAACAAGTCAGATATATCAAATAATATAAAGCTTGAGTAAGTCAGAGAAAACTAGTTAGATATTATTTCCAGAATATGTAATGGTGACAATCATAGAATATTGAATATGCCATGTGATTCAAGTTGCAATTAATGGTAATTGGTGTGAAATTAGAAAAAGGTAATGCAGTCATGGATGCCCAGTCTCAATATTGTGAATCTGTTACTGAACAAATTATAAAAAGAAACATCTATTATAACTAAAAGAGAAATTGTTGTTTGGCATACGGAATGTATAAAAAGTGTTGCACAAAAGAATTTTATATTAAGGTTGAGAATTATTAATTGAACAAAATATTTTTTTGAAATATTTGAGTCACCTTGGCAGGAATATGACTACTACATGATAATCATGTGGTCTATTTCTCAGATGGATTTTTCAATAGGATGAAATGGTAATTGTTATGAACAAAAAATTAGATCACTATATTGAAGCCCACAATCTAATAAATAATTGAACATTGACAATTATACTACCAATAAAATCATGTAGATTTCACATAATTTATGCCTTCTTGCTAATGTTTGACATGCAAAATTTGAATTAAATAAATTTCTTCTCATTTGTAGATCCAATTAAGATTTTCATGTCAAAAAAAATAACTGTTTTAATAAGAGATTCCAATGCAAAAGTGAGAGATATGAAAAAAATGATTATCTAAGAAATATAATGGAAAAAATATGGAAAAGATTTAAAAAATAGAACATTTTATATACTATACTACTGAAATAAGCTTCAAACAGAAGCAATCAATATTTATATAAATAAAATAATGCCTTAAAGACATAAGTACTATATGTTTAATGTCACATTGGATTTGAGTATAAAAGAGTGAAAAAATTTTGTGAAATGAGAATATGAAAAATTGCAAAAACACAGGATAAAAATTATAGAATTAAACATACTTACTATAATGACAACTTTTTTTTACTATGCAAATAGTAATTAATCATCAGACATATACAATAAAGTACATATCTCTTGGAAAACTCATATTCAAAAAACAACTAATTAAAAACTCCGATGAAAATATTGGGACAAACAAACTAAAATAACTAAGTTATGGAAGGAATATTATTTCCAATTTTTACTATGACTCATATCAATCATATATATTCTCAGAGAACAATTGAAGAGAATGGTCTAAAATCTGATATTCTTAGATCACAAATAGATAAAGATATATAGAAATTAAATATAGAAAAGCTCTCAGTGTGAATGTAATAAGAAGCTAAACAAATATGAGATCACAGTAAAATAAAATCATTTAATATTACTAACAGTTAGTGAATATACCAACCTGTTTGCTGTGATATTACTAACAGTTGAATGTATTTGGAATATTTAAATAAAATTGAATTTTTCTAATGACATTCAACACACATATTAGATAATGGAAATAGTCCATTATAAAAATACAACTAGAACACCATCATTACAAACCTTCAGGAAAACATATTTAATATCTTTGTTGTAGGACTATTAAGCAAATGATGTCACTCATTTTTTGTTCTACTCTAACTCAACTAATTAGAATAATATACAATTGACTTAAATTTCAAAGACTTATAAAATAATACTCTGCATAATTAATAAGCATCTAAAGGCATTTGTTCTTCTGCAAATATCTGATAAATTATCATGATATATATCTAGAAGAAAGATGAGGGAATAGATATTGAAATGTTCATTAGATGATTGGAAAAACTAAGAAATGTAATATCTTAAAAATAAACAATTCAAAACAAAACAAGTAGTGGCATCCATTGATTGCTCTTGTTAGCACAAGATGGCACTACTATATGGAGAGTGTTGTTTTGTTTTGAATTGTTTAATAACAATTATTGTGCTAGTATGAGATAGTGATCATGTGATCTTAAAAATACACATGTGGTTTGTAAATTTAAAAAAAAAAGTTTACTAAGGGCAATATTCTTGAACTTTTGGGTATTTATGCATCTGATACAATTTATCTAAAATTCTTATGAATATAATTCTATAAAAATTAAAATAGGCCAAATTTTATCAATATAATTTTAAGTTGCAAAAGGCTATATATTTATCTCCATTTTTCTTCAAATGCAATGTTCTTGATGGCTGAGATCATGAGATAGATATAGTGGTAGATGAAAAATAAAAAAAATATTTTATATATTTTGATGTCACTCTGTTATTGGCTGTGGATGAAGAGACATTTACATACATTATGGAAAAGTTACCAAAACAAATTAACTGGTAAGGTATTAAAATAAATGCCCTAAAAATCAAAATCATGATTATAAATTATGTCACTAACCATTGCCTCAGGAAGGATAGCAGATCATAAGCATATAATGGTCAATGTGATTAGAAAATATGCAGGTAGCAAAAACAGTAATGATCTAAAAAAATGAAAAAGACAGAAAAAATTCAAGACTCCTCAAAAATAAAATATTTGCCTTATTTTTTCTACACTGCTAAAATATGAAAAAACTCAAGAAATCAGATGAAAAAAGGGACATATATTTGAAATGTGGTGCTATCAGAAAATGCTTCCAATTCCCTAAACCACTCATGAAACTAAACTATTTTAGAAAGACTTGAGATCAGAAAAAACTATCAGTGCTAGTAAGGATATGGATAGAATAGCAACAAATTTGAGAAAATTTAATGATAAAATTTAATACTATAGAAAAGTTTATCATAGAAGAAAAAGTAGAGTTATTGGCATATGACTTAATAAATAAAATTGGGGAAATCACTACTACAAGTTACATGAGTCATTACAAATGACCCAAAACTGTGAAATATGGTGGAGAACAAGAGAGTGTTTCACATGCCAAGATTACACTTTTCAAAAGTTACATACTGAGATGAAGTAAATATCACAGTTTAATTGATCTATAATACTGATTAAATATCATTAATATTACTTTTATGGTAACATGGTTTTGATCAACCCTAAATTCAATCTTCATGTTTCCTTTTACTTGAGAAACATGAACTATGAAGATTGCCACAGTAAGCCCTATTAATAATATTCATTGATTATTAGCTTGTAAATATTTACAATTCTAAAATGGAAATAATATTTAAATAATTCAGCCAGCTAATGTATTGATGATATGTTACCAACTATGGTATCACACTAAAATAGCAGTATTTTCTTGCACATTGAACTTATAGAATAAGTACTAACTATGGGAACAAATCACAGTCTTTGTTGAAATTCATTAAAATCAATATTTGGATAACCATTTTATATAATCATTGAGTAATCAATCGATATTAAATACAGTACTAATTCTTTTGAAAGTTCTGGTCAATTATCTTTTTTTGGTAAAAGCCACATGATGTTTTTTTAAGTTATCAATCCTGTTGAAGAATTATTTATAAAAATAGGGCCAAGTTCTGAGACACAATGGCATAATGAAAGGTATGCTGGAAGAATAGTAATAACAATCAAGAAATAGGCCATGCTTCAATAATTTATTGTGTATGGACATAAATATTCAGAGTTGTGTTGGACTGAATAGGATGGCTAAAATTTGATTCTTATGGAGTTTTCATATCACAAAGATTGAATCCATTGCAGAATTAAATGATTGATAAACACAAACATTTTTTATTGCATGGGAAAAAATATCAGAATATCTTAACTTGTAAATTTAAATTACTATAAACATGATTTTTGAGTTCATATGCAAATATGTACATATGTATTTGTACATATTGTGTATTTGTGTGATTGGACACATGTGTACACAAATAGTGCTAATGATTTATTATAGTCCCTATAATAAACAACTGTAACAATTTTAGACATTAATAAGTCACCAAGCAACTGATTGTGCAATAAACAAAAAAATTATGGAGAATTTAGCATCAGATAAGGTAATATTTTTAAAAATTTCCATGCTTTTTTTTAATTATCCTTTTCATCAACTTGTCAATTTTCATAGCAAGATAAAAATATAATCTGAGACAAAAATTGTCAAAACCTGATACAGAATCTAATTTTAAATTGTTATTGTAAAATAATATTATTCTTTACATAACTATGATACCATCCTCCCCAGACCCAATACCCTAAGATATATATTTTAAACTTTTCATTAAAAATAAATTTACTTATTATTATTTATTACAGTTTCAATTACACTTTTTCCATGTGTAATAAAATACTTATAACTTTCATTTTATCACATATATTGTAATCACATGAATAAAAGTATCTGGAAAAGGCAAATGACTTCTGTAATGTATTTTATGCTGAACTAGCACTTGTTAGCTCTCAGGTCAAAATCTTTCTTTATTATCCTTGCTTAGTATTTATTTAATATCAAATTATTGTGAAGATGTCAAAGTTATTTTACACACAATTATGACATCAGCCACTCCAAATAATCATTTTCACCAAATGTAAATATTGAATTTTCAAGGACTGACTAGAAAAATTATATAGTCTACTCCAGCAACAATGATCATTGCATCCATTTGACAGCTATTGACAATTCTGAGAAATCTAGGATGTACACAGTTCTAATTTTTTTTACTGAAATATTTTTGTCTTTTAAAGAATCTTGTAAATAAGGTAAATTTTAAGTCACCATTAATAATAAATATGTAAATAATGTAATTTTATGTCATGGCTTTCATAAACTAAAATATTGGCTACAACCTCTGAATTATATATTGAAATGACCAAGATGGTAGAATTATAATATTTACCTCAAAATTGTGCCCTAAATAAGAAAATAGTAAAGCTTTAATAAATAAAGGTAATAAAAAGGGAGCAAGTATAACTGATTTGAATGCTAAAAGGAGACGTTCTCTTCTTTAGAGGGAAGGAAATGGTTGTCAAAAAGGCTAAGATTGTTATTGATCTGAATGTTAAAATTTATTTTTTGTGGAGGATTAATGATTAAAGACCATTAATAGATAGTAGAGCTTCAAAAATAAGATGCAATATAGCAGAGGTGGCCAAACTTTTAGACATTGGGGGTGACTTTTTTGATGAAAGTATACCTGAGGGTGACTATGTTTTTACAAGACTTTGAACCGGAAACCAGAAAAAAAATTTTTTTTGCCAGAACAGAAAAAATAATGTTTTGTAAGTCCTGGTTTTTTAGAATGTACTTAAAAATTGGTAATTTTTTTTATAAGGGCTCTTTAGGTACTCACAAATATTGGTGATTATGAACTGTTAATTTTTTTTCCTATAAGATACGAATTGTCAAAGACATTTTACTATGATTACTATTAAATTACTTCAGCTCCCTCTAGTATTACAATTTGTCCATGTTTCTTTATAAAATATTTATTAAATTACAATTATTAAATTATCTACAAATAATTATTTTCTAGAGCTGGTCCTGAATTTTAAATAAAATTATAAAAAAAAAGAAGAAAATTATTGTTTTAGAATTAATTGTATTAAAATAAATTAGTTGCAAATTTTACAATCCCTGCAATATAGAGAAATTATCATCTTGAACATTAAATCATGTGATCCAATATTGCCTAAAAGTTTTTTAAATTTGTAACACCTAATTCTGCTATTTATCTTAATGACAATAAAATTGTGGTATTCATGATGAAAAATTATGGAATTATTTGATTCATGACATGCAAAATATATTAATAAATATAAATTATAAAATATTTAATTCATTCTGTTGATCCTCAAAATTCAAAGATAGTCTAAAATATATACAAATACCTGTAGTCATACAATAATAGAATGCATAAAAAATTGAAAATCTTGACTTCATAAAACTAAACTATTAAATGATAATTTTTTAGTGTCCAATCAAAAACAAATACAATTTTCAGTTCATTTATTAATTCACTTGTTTACTTTTCTCTTTATTTTTTTTTATTATGCTCTTTTTATTGATTTTTTATAACATCTTTTTTTTTCACCTTTTACTTAGCAGGTTTTTTTTGTTTCTTTTCTCATATTTTTTCTCTGCTCATATTTTATTTTTAATCATTTTTATTGAGGCATCGATTTTTTTTATCTTACTTTCAGCTATCAAACTTCTGCTATAAATCTTTCCTCTTTGCTTTTCAATTTTTTTTTTTTAAATATTATATATATATTTAGACTTTTAGAAATCTGTTTCTAATCATTTTTTTATATTTGATTTTTTATTGCTTAATGTATATATTCCGTATCATTTCTTTCCCCTCCCCCACATTTTTTTTAATGTCCTTATTTGTTTTGTTTTTATTGTGCATCTTTATTTAAATACCACTATATTCACTCTTAATAAATTTTAAATTCAATTTAAGAATTATAAATATAAAACAAATTAAAAAGTAAAGAATTTTCAAAAAAATTATTTATAAACATATACAAAATAGAAATAAACAATTGTGCAATTAAAATTTAAAATATCAACATATTCGACCGGGTAATCATAACAAATATTCATTAATTTTTGTGTAAAGTCATTCTCCATGGGAGACAGCTCGTAATTCTTTTTTTGACACAGACCACTTGTGATCTTTTTTCTGAAACAAAAAAAAAAGCCCTTTAAAAATAATACATATATATATAAATACAGGTTAAAAAATAATCATATTAATTAAATATAATTAATCAAAAAATTACTAAATAAACTGAAGACCCTAATGAATTATTATTGCTCAATATATACAATAGTATAAAAAACCCATAACTTTTAGACTAGTCTTCACCAACTATTTTATTATTCACATATATTCTAGATTTAACATTAGAGTTGAACAATGCTTTGAAAAGTAACCAAACATATTCAAAACGAAAAATATAGCAAATAAATGATTTGAATAATATTTAAATTTCACATTGTACCATAAATTGCACCATGCATATTTAAAATACTACCAAGTATATCATACAACTATGAATAAACAATGGAATTATTTTTAAAACTGGACAATTTTTATGATAGCAGTCTTGGAAAGAATTATAGAAAACTTCATGAAAAGGTATTAAAATGCAATATAAGTTTGATAACATGTTTTGTTTGAATTGAATATATGCTTAAAACAAAAAGTCCTTCTTGTTGGTTATATATTTATAGTATTCTGATAATAGTGCTATCCTTTCCAATCCAGAAAATGATTTCCAGAATGTTTTTAATGTTTTGAGTGCAACTTATAATATATATAAGGAGTTAGTACTATGATGCAGTAAAAAGAGAAAAATATCCTAGTAATTTTTGTCTTAAATTATTATTAGCTTGGGAAGATAAAGTAGTTTAAATAGGATGTTTTAATTAGACAAATGGATTTGGATGACAAAGAGCAGAAATGATGCCAATGTGTACAACTACATCTAACAGATTAAATGTTAAATCATTTTATTACACTTATGTAATTACTTTAAATAAATTACTCTGTAAAAATTTATTTACCTTTAAAATTTGTGTTTGGATGTAAAGCATAAACTTCTTATTAGGGTAATGTAAACATACTAGAAACAAATATTAAATTCTATGGGTAATAAGATAAAGTAACAATGTTATCTTATAGCTATTATGAGAACAGTCACCATAAAAAAACAGGCCCTATTAAAATTTTATTTCAAAGATATGAATAAAAGATAAACTATTGTTTTCTTATATTGCAATGATATAAATAAGGATATAATATAATAAAGATCAGCAATAAGTCAAAGTGCTGAAATCTGTTGTTTGTTTCAGAAAATGTTAAAGATGGCATTGCAAGATGTCAAGCAGCATACATTTATAAGGTTCAACATATATGTGAATATATTTACGAGTCACAGATTGGTTGGTATAATCACAAAAATATCTGACTTTTTGTTCATTTTTATTTCACTCTTTTTTTTTAGAGTTAGAATGGCCAACACTTGTTTATGAGTGATAGTGATAATGGTTTTACAAAATATATTGGCAAAGGCTTTGCATTATTATTATTGACTTATATAGTGATATCTATTTTTCCCATTAATCAATAATTTTGAGCGTCAAATCTTAATGTATTCAATACTCTTTATGTTTCTCTTATAAATTTTCGCAATTTGGAAAGAAAATGGATAAGAAAAATCTGAGTGATCCATAATAAGATTCTATGCTTAGAAAATAATAAAGTAAAAAAGAAAGTACAGAAGATAATACAATAATTTATTTTTTATTATTTTTAAAAATTGAAATAGAAGCATCCTTAAAATTATGTGGCATAACTTTACAAGGGCAGAAATGTCTAAATAATTGAAGTAGTTTTGAAACTAACACATATAAATGTATTTAAAAACTTTAGTGAATATTCCTTATAATCCTATAACTAAAGTGATCCCAATATACAATTTTACTCATTTTAAAACTTTCCTGTCAATCATTGAACTTCTGCCTTTAAATTATTATATTATTAAAGAACCTCCACAATTATTTCACTCTTTTCCCAAAAAATAGAATTCTATATTTTTTTTTTAATCAAGACTAAATAATACAATCATTTCCAGAAAAATTGTCATGATTTTTTTTTATTGAAGTCAAGAACTACTGATTCATATTTAACTATACTGTCTTATGATAATTTTATTTCTCAGTAACATGATGTTTAAGAATTCAACCTGGTCTTTTTTTAGTATTTTATTATGTAATATATAATCTTTTTTTTAATTCTCAAACATTATGAAAATATCTGCAAAGATTCAAAGCAGTATACAGATTCTCTATTTAGTTCTTTAAATCATTTGGTTCTGTCATTGTATATATAGGTTAGACAAACATTATTTATACAGTTCCTGGTTTGTGTTTGGTCTCATCCATGTGAGACAGTGCTATTAAATTTCATCCTGAAATATATTAGTTCTGAAACCATGATTAGTCTTGAATGTGACAATGAGACAATTTAAAAAGACCAAATTCTACAGCTGGCTTTATTACTGGATTTGGAGAAATGAAATTTATTTCAGACTTTGCAATAAATCCATTCTTTATATTACAATTCTGTGACTATTTGAAGGGTTTTGGTTAATCTTCCAGAAATGAGATCACTATCTGAGATGTGTCTTATATAGTAAAACTATAACATGTTAGTGATCTATATATTTGTTAAGTTTATATAAGAATGCAACAAAAACTAAGTCATACAGATATGTTTGATATATATTTATTAATATAAAAATGCATATTTACACCATAAATAATGTTAAAATCTTTACCTGATACTGTTTGCTAGGTAAAGATTCTACTTGCCTTGCAATTATAGAAAGAAGGAACTTTATGTACCCTTATAAGTTTAGTTACCATTTCCTATTTTCCATGCCAGCCTTCTATGTGAATAGGTACAGTGATATTTCCAGATGCACTCTGACAGATTGCCTTGTATCTGATTTAGGTTCTAACAACTTCCAGTCTTGAATGTAGAACTGCCTCACGGCATTAGCCATATACTGCCATTCAACTTTGACAATTTTTGTTTTACTTTACCTCCAACTGGACTAACTACTTATAGTCAGATCCTTTCCTTAAAAGAAATAATCAGATTTACTAAGAATCATTACCTATTGGTCTGTTCTTGCTATTAAACATATGTTATATACATGTATATTCATTGGTTCATTGTAATGAATGCTCAATCTGATCAAGATAAGATGGAATCTGAACTAGTTCATTATTTAAAGGTAAGGTGAGAAATAACATTCCTTTCCTCTGGATAAAATATCTTAGACAGCATACTCCTTCTGATGATTTGGTATATGTCTTTGTCACCTCTACCTTTATCATGATTGATGACTTCATCAGCCAGTCCAGGGTCTTTATTTGTAGATCTGAAAACTTTTTAATTTTGAAAACTCATCATTGTTGTCTAATGACTCCTCATTGTTAGCTGATGATCTTTACTGGTGACTTATGTCTCTTCCCTGGTGACTGGTAAAATATAATTCAACATTAATTGGTTTCTGTGTCTATGATATTGCTGTCCATCAATTGTTATGACCTTTAATTTTGATCACAATTTCTGAAATCTATTCAGTGGTTCCACTATACATGTGGCATAGGATTTGAGCACTTATTCACTTTTTTGCACTTTTGCTTTCATGACTTATTTTAGGGTTCAAGTCTGGTTTATTAACAACTACTTCTGGGTAGATCCTTTTTGAATCTATTTTTGTGAGCTGGTTCACTGTATTCACTATTAAGCCTAGGTGTTTGGATAAGTCACATCCTAATAAATTACTACATTCATCTGATAATACAACTAAAGGCAGATATTTAATTTTATTAGGCATAGTAACTTTTAGCTCTGATCCAAAAATGATATTTAATTGCCTTAGAAATCAATGTTTATTTTGCTGCTAGAATGCAGCTAATCTTTATTTTTTTATTAATAATATCCCATGTCTTTTATGACACAATGGACACTGCAGACTCTGTGTTCAGTTTCCTTTGTTACTGGTATATCATTAACAATGATTTGGGGTTTGAAAAGCTAATCAATGTCTTTGACGTTATTTATACAGGCTTTGATATAGCTTGATTTTATATTTTCTTTCTGACTTTTTGGAATAGATTCTTCCCTTGTCATTAGAAACTTGTTTTCTTTTAAAGCAAGTTGTTTTTGTCTAACTGATATGTTTGCAATATCTATACACTGTACACCAGTGTGAACATTTGACATGTATGTATTTCCTCATTGTTAATTTATTCAGGCAATTTTTATTATTGTCAGCTGGGTATTTGTTTGATTCAGTTGATCAACAATTTTAATGTTGTGTTCTATTTTCTTCAATGGATTTGCTTGACTCACTGTTGACCACACTAGAGTCACTCGAGAGAAAGCCAAATCAAAAATATCAGCATTAGTTTTTCATTTCACAAACGAAATTTGTTGAAGAAGTCTTTAAAATTATATTTTATGGCTAGTTTTCTGATTTTAACAGCAAAATCTCTTTCTTTCTCCAACTCTTCTTATGTACAGAAGTGTTGAAGTGATATCTCTGCATTATTTTAAGAGTTTTGGGTAGAAAAGGTTTGTCAGCAAAGACCATGCTTTGTCAAAATCAATATCATCTGGAAGCACAGGGCTGCCTGTGCATTAAAAATCTTCTATGACTGAGATATGATAACTGAAATCAGTGTGGCTAATTTAAAGCCAACCATTTTGATTTAATTAGCCTGCATTACTCGATTCTTGTAGAGTGGCAATTTTCAGTATAGCTCAGATTGAATTTTTCTATTAAGCCAATTTTAGCCAGTTGATTGCTTTTCTTTTTTTATGCTGTGAGAGAAAAAAATTTTTGACTTTTTTTTAATAATGAATCATTAACCTTTCATATTTGGATTTTTAAAATGATTATTAACACACTGTCAATTTTTGAGATTAGTAACAAAAGATCTAAATGAATATAAGACCTGTCATGACATGCCAGCTGTTGTGTTTATTCAAGAATTATTATATAAATACAGGCATGTAAAATACATTTTTTACATTATATAAAATGTTATACCTTTGCCTGATACTATTGACTAAATATATATTCTGGTTCATGTGCAAATAGAAAAAGAAGGGCTTCAGGCACTTTATAAATTCAACCTATGATTTCTAGCAGTATTGTGACAGCCTGCCTCATAAGTGACTCTTTTAGCTGTATTTTGTCAGTTTGTCTCATGTTTGATTTAGGTTCTAGCAGCTTCCAGTCATGAATGTGAACTTGCTTCACTGTATTAACCATATAATGTACAACTAGCAAACTGCCATCCAGCTTTGACAATTTTTATCTCACTTTCTTCCAGTTGGACTGACTATTCCTTTCAATGATGGAAACAGATTCCCTGACTATCATCACCTAGTGGTCACTTGCCATTGGATATATGTTTATGTGTATATTCATTGGCCCATGGAGACAAATATTCAATCTGATCAAGGTCAGATGAAATCTGGACTAGTCCATTATTTGAAGGTAAAATATAACAATACTCTTAATAAGATATATAAAATAGGTGAAAGATTGGGAAGCACCTACAAGAAGTTTGATGCGAATACTTTTTCTCCAAAGAGGAGTATTCTAGTTCTAAGAGAGCTATTCATAGAATATTTGCAACACAACCATAAAAAATTCCAGAAATTGAGATAGATTTATGCTTAGTTCTGCTGTTGCAAAAATATATACTTAGTTTGTGAGATTTTTCACTGTTGTTAGAACAAAACTGAATATACTATCTTTGTGAAATTAGGAGCAAGGTCACCCTCTTTTCTACATTTTTCACATCTTTATTAAAAGAATTTTCTACTTTATATATTTTTGTGTGATTTTAAGGGAATGAGGCTGGCACATATAAATTTTCTGCATTTTATTTATGATCACTAATAAACAGAAATGAATAAGTATTTTAGTGACTATTTGTAAAGTTTTATATTTGCTAAAAGATTAAATTAAAAATACTTTTCTTTTTTTAGAGCACTTTGTCAATAAAATCAATGTTTTCCTTATATTGAGAAACTCTGAAGGCTTCTAGAAAAAATAATTTTTTCCAAAAAATAATTGCAAACTAAAATGAGAATAAGTTTTTGTGATTTTTATTAATTCTTCCCTCATCTTTACTAATTTTTCTCATGATGCAAACAGTTTCCAATTAAACCTGCTCATCAGCTGAACTAGAATGTCAAAAACCCAAACATCTATACTTGTATTAAAAACTTGATATTTATCAATTACACCACCTTCTCAGAAGGTAACATTATATCATGAATGTAGCACAAGTTTTAATTTTCAAAACTCTGAGTTGTTAAAGACAGAATTTAGCTCACAAAAGCCTCATTCTAGCTTCTAAAGATAAATAATTTTCAGCTCCTCACATAATTTTTGTTAAGATTTTTTAAAAAAACTTGTAAAAAACATACTTTAATAATATTAGATAATAATTTTGAAATAATTTTTAAATTTATTATGTTTCATGAGACTTTACAAAATTGTCAGCAATTTCTGAATATTTGGAATAAAATGCCGGTATTAACTTCAAGGAAGTTTGTCAGATATTGCTATAAATTTGTTACATCTATTGTAGAAAGTAAGATTGAGTGGAATTCTATTAATATTTCTTTCAAAATATCCAGTATATTGATTTCAATGGATTTTTAAAATTTTTCATCATAGAAATGGATGGCTTTCAAATATGGGAATGAAAATTCCAAGAGTGATGTTAAGGTTGGCTATGAGAAAAATAACTCAACATCCATAAATCATGATGCAACAATGAACTATTTTTAAAGAAAATAAACCAAGTCAGGGATTGTCTTGGATGTTCATAATATTTAATGTTACTCATTTTAAAATTTAAAACCATGCTATTTTTAATTGGATATTACAAGAATAGAAATTTCTCATTAATATAGAAAGTATGCATATTTAGAAAAAAAATAGTATGATCAGTTTGCAATGAATTTTTTACACATTGTATATAAAGATTATTTATTCAAATAGAAATTGCTGCATAATGAATAGAATTTCTGCATTGGACTATTTCTTGGCTAATATATGACTAATAAAAATTATTAGTGATTGCTACATCATGTGATTTATCATCAACAGAATTGTGTTTGCTTTGCTAGATGTAAAATTTATTACTTTAACAGCTGATGAAATTTATCACAAGTGGTTTTGAAAGGGAGAACATCAAATTTTCTATCAGTATGTTGGTAATGGGATTCGTGTTTAATACAACTATCATTTTAGCCTTAGAGTACATTAATCAGAACTAAGCATTTTTTTAACATACTTGGCTCAGAATTTATCATGGAAGTTTTAATTGTGCATTGATCATTCTATCAATGAGATAAACCACATATGATGGTATTACATGATTTAAATTTGAAATATTCAGATAATACAATACAGTTTCAAATTTGAGATTCTTAAATAAATTATGTCAAGAGGGTAGCAACTATACTAATTACCTACTTGTTTTATCTTCTTACTTAGTTATCCAAACTTATCTTTAAAAAATGAACATAATATACTTTCTTATTTACAATATTTTATTCCTAAAAAAACCCTTAAGTTTGATATATTATTATTTAAAGATTGTTGAACAACTTTATACTTACATTTGTGTTTATATTTTCAGTGGGCATATTTGAATTTCTGATTGTATGTAAAAATAAAATTTATGAAAAAATGTATGTATTCAATGGAACAATGTTCATTTTTACAAATCAGCTTAGTATGGCACAAGTATTGGCACCAGTTAGGTTCTCTTGTGAATTTGTGTGAAATAAAATTGTTTGAAGAAAATTGGTGTGCTAAGGACTTAAGTATTATTCATTATAACTTAGATATGCTACAGTTTTAATTTTATATTTGTTTGCAAAAGTGAAAGATGTAATGCTTTTCACAATTATTAAGCAAAGTATAGTGATATTCTGAATCACTAGGAATTGTAATGTTTCATTTCTATAGGCCTTACTATGAACTCACACAATTGTGTTTTGTTTATGTAATCAATAAACACATACACAAATATATTTTACAGCAGTTGGAACATAATAAATTCCATTTCATATTAAATTAAATATGCTTTAAATTTAAGTGAAGTTTATTGTATAGGAATCAGATTATTAAAGCATCCTCTGCTAAGCTCAGTTTCAAAAAAATATTAGATGATATATATTAATATCCCATTTTTGAGATGTAAACTATGACAATATGAAACTCATAACATCACTTTTGAGCTGTGCCAATACACAAACTAAAATATATCTCTTAAAGTTCAGAATAAATTTAATATAGAGAGCATTTCAACCCTTGATTCAAATGCATAGTCATTGCTTTAAATCTGATCAAAAAAATTACAACTAAAGCCATTGAATCAGAACCAAATTCAATATTACCACCACATGTCAAAGTAATTTTTTTAAATGCTTCAACAATAGAAAGTAAACTGACAAAATTACATAATTTACAAAGAGAGATGATAACTATTACTTTATATACACCAGGAATCACTAACTTATGATGCATGCATTGTCCCCTAATTATAAAAATAAAAAGTAAGATTATAGTCTTGTAAAGTAATAATGTAATCAAAAAAATAATTTTTAGCTTATTGACAGAAAAAAATATGTAAATATTCAACTTCAATGAATGAAACTAAAAAAAAAAATATCCAGAGATCTATTATATAGAAAAATCAATCCATTAAGAAATGGCTAAATTGTCTATAAATGCATGACATTAGTATTCTTTACAGACTGAGACAGTAGTATAAAATTCCAGGAAAACCAAAACTCAAGAGAAGGAATCACTAAAAAGAAAAATTCAAAAACTTTGCCAAGTACCTATCCTCTTAAAAATTGAAAGGCATCCTAGAATATCATAGGATTTATAGACTTCAATTATTATTTTTTATAATCCAGACTATTGATATATCTGAATATGGAGTCGATAATATTCAAATATTTACATTTTATAACTAAACTAACTTACTGAGTTAAATGAATAAGTGTAATATTATTTCAATAAAGTCTCTCTTTATATGTTTTCCCGATACATAGCGCTGGGTTCAGTTTAGTTTTTAAAGAGAACATTTGCATTACCTGAAGAATCTTTGCTTTTATGTATTCAGCATATATATTTCTGAATGCGAATAAATTTAAAAAGTGTCAGTAGTTTTGAAATAAAATGCAATTTGCTTGAAATTTAAATACTGAACAATTTTTTTGTTATTAAAGTTATTTTTAGTAAAAAATGTACCTTCTAATAAATTTGCTTTGATATTAAAATGTTAAACCATTATTCATGCTAATTATCTGCCACTCCCTTTTTTTTTCTTCCTATTTTGCTTAACTCTTTAATAACTGAGATTTAAATTAATTATAATATAATAATATTCCTATTTATTATAGTCAGCCTATAAAACATATACTTTTATAAATTTTAATTTCAATTATTCGTTTCCATAACCGCTATTAAAAAAATTAATTTATTTTGACACTAAAAATGCACTCAGCTATTATTAATAAAATAAAGATACGAAATAAACCTTTTTCTTAGCCAGCATTAAAAGCGTTTCGGGCAACTAATTACATACAATATAGGGAAAAGGATAACAACTTCGAATATACTATTAAATAAATAAATAAATAGTTATTCCTAAAATTAAAACTCTTTTCATAGGCCAATCTCGAAAGTTTAGATAGAAAATTGCTAATGCTTACCTCTTTGTGGCCATAAATGAAACTGCTCCATTACCTACAATTTGCTTATATATTTATACAGGACAGGGTTCATCAACTTTTGTCACCTGAATCAAGCCTTAAAATATGCACCTTTTAAATTTATTGAGAGGAGCTCATAGTGAAAAAATGGCACATTCACCTACCATGCCTAATACAAGGCTCAAATCCAGAGATCAAATATAATTATTTTCAAGAGGCCGAAATTTTTTCTCAGATAGCTGGATTAAAAGCAATTTAGTTAATCATGCAATTTTAGATTTAAAATAGCCTTGTGGAGCAGAGATAACATGCCTCTATCATGTCTAATTTGTTTCCAAGAACCTTAGAATTTTTTTCTCACATAGCCAAATTGTAGCCGATCTAGTTCATTATTCTATATTGGTTGGTGAATGAATATTAGATACTCTTAGCTAAAAAATAAAACAAGAAATGTAAAAACTCTCACATTCTCATCACCTGTCCATTGGCAAATTTGGTACTATGAAATTCTGTGAGAAAGGTTTTTGCTCTGAGATTAATTTGTCTATTTAAAGTCACTTTCTGAAGTAAGCAATAAATAATAATAATGATGATGATAATAATAATATTATAACCATTTAAAGTCATATAATATATATATATATATACACACACATTTAAAGTCATATAATATATATATATATATACACACACAGTAAAGTGAAAGTGACAGATAGTACAATAATAATAATAATAATAATATGAAAGATAAGTAATTAGTATATAGATTTCATTATGTTTAGAAATTTAGCTTTATCTATAGATAAAATGTCTATTTCTAATTTATTAATAATATCAATAGAATTGTATAATTTGCTTATTCTTTGCAAAATAGAATGTTCTAAATAGAAAGTTTTGATAGTTAATACTTCTAATTTATCATAATACTGTGTGTTTATTCTTTAAATTTAATTTTGGTTATATAATTTAATAGGCATAAATTCTCATGTAAAAGATAATTAATAATATTAGATATTTTAATTAAAGTGATCCTGATTTTACCAGTACAGTACTATTTTTTTGGCCAGTGGTCCTGATTAGTTGTGAAATGTAACTAGTACAGTTTAAAAAATTATAATAGTGTACCTTTTTTTTTTTATTAAAGTCATTTTGTTCTAATACTATACTTGATTTTTTTGTTATATGCCTTCACTTAAAGACAAAAAAAAAGGCATATTCCATAATTTTTTTTTTCAATTTACATTCTATGAATGCGATTATAAACCATGCTGTCTAAGCTATTTTAAATGTCCTTGTTTTAAATTTGAGAAAAATGATAACCTTAATTTTAACTGTCTTTGTTTTACAAGTGAAAGATAATACTTCTTCTGATTTGCATTTATATATTTAATAATATTATTATATATTTTTGTAGCATGTTCATCAGTGTTACATTATTTCTATTCCATATTTCTGATCCAAAGTTTATATCAAGCCAATACTAGAGCTTTAAATAACATAATTTTCATTTCTATGAAGAAGTTTTTATCATTTTTTAATATTCTTTCTATACTTTTATAACTCTTTTTTTTTTTATTTCTTTGTAGTGTGGGTTGTATGAATTATTACTATATAAATTTATTCCAAGATCCTTCTAAGATTCTTTTTATATAATTTTTTTTGTTACCTATATAATAATTTGTATTAAAAATTGTAGAGTTTCTGGTATCCAATACAACATAATATTTCTCAACATTTATTTTCATGTTATTAATAATATACCAGTTTTTTGTAATTTAATAATATCACATAGATCATGTATTACCTTAAATATCTTGTTATTATTAGCATATGATAAAATTTCAGAATGTTTTATATTTTGGTCTATAACTGCTGTAAAAAAATATTAAATACCAATGGTGCCAAGCCTCTTAATTGAGATATATTTTGATTGATACTTATTAATTCACTAGATTTACTGATATATTTTGATTGATACTTATTAATTCACTAGATTTACTATTGAAATAGAAGTAAATCATATAATCTTTTAAGTAAGAAGATATCCAATTGCTTTTATAATTATATTCAATTTAATCAATTTGCCTAATAATAATTTATGAGAGACTAAATCAAAAGCAGATGGCAAGACCAGATATATAACATCAATTCTTTTCCCAAGATTTAAGGCATGTGCTATATATATATATATATATATATATATATATATATATATATATATATATATATATATATATATATATATATATATATATATATATATATATATATATATATATAGACTGAATTGTTATCAGATTAGTAATGACTGATCTTTTTGGTACAAGATTTGGTTAATCTTATTAATATTTTTCTAGTTTTGAATGAAAACAATTTTCAAAAATTTTTTAGAGTTGGCAAAATCGATATTGTTCTATAATTCTTTGGATCATCTTTTGCACCTTTGATACACTTCTAGTTATTTTTAAATCCCTAGGAAAAATTTCTTTATCTAATGATTTCTACAATAATTTTTGCATCAAAGGAGCTATTAATTTACAATATTCTTTCTAAATAAATGTTGGAATTTCATATAAATTATAATTCTTTTTATTTCTAAGTTTTTTTATTGCTCATTCAATATTTTGCTGATTTATATTTTTTAGTGAAAAAAAAATATATTTGATAAATTATCAGAAATAGTTTTGTTATACTCATTAGTTATTTCATTTATTTTTGTCTTGTTATTGTAATATTTTTCAAAATAGTAAAATTATTACCAATAAAAAAAAAAATACATATGCATACCCATGAAAAGCATATAAATTTTTAAAATACAAAAAAATGAAATAAAATAAATTAAAATATAATTTTAAAAACACACAAAATAAAATCATATTTTTAAGTCAATTTTGGGCTTTTGCGATAGAAATATCTTGATAGCATTTTTTTTCAATTTATCATTTTAGATATAGCCTTTTCTATAGAAATTTCTGCTAGATCACTTAACTAATTAATTAGAATAATCTTTATAAATAATTTTGCTAAACTGAAAAATTGCCTTCAGCTGTTTTTACAATTATAGATAATGTTAATAGAATATATTAGCTGCCACAATAAATTTCAACAGATATAAGGTTTTTTTTTTTTTCATATGTCATAGCATCGGAGATATAAGGTATTGTATGAAAAAAAGAAGGAATATGAAAATATTTAAAAATAATCCATTAAGAAGAATTGAAAATATAATATGAAAAAGAATCAATAAGATGCAAGACTGGAATCAGTTAATTTTTGGTTCCTTTGTCAAGTCTTAAAAATGGCATTTTTTAAAATTATTTAGAAGGGACCCGTAGTGGAAAGATAATGTATTCTTCTACTGTGATTATAACTATGCATTTAAATCTAGGCTAAATAAAATTTCTAAAACTTTAGATATTTTTTCTCAAATAACTGGATCATAGCCAATCTAAAAAACTATCCAACAATAGTCATAAAGAATATAAAATACCCAAATTATCACCATAAAGCAAGTGTAAATAATACTGACTTTCTCCTTTATCAAATTTATTTGAGAGGCTGTTAGAAAATTTCAGCATATTGAGAATATCCAAGAAATAATTTAGTTCATATCTGAGAAAAAAAAAAGATATGTGTATCATTAAAAAAATTACTAGAAAAATTTTAATAGAAAATCCTTTAAAAATGTTCCCAAATTTTTATTTTATGTTTTTTTTTCTGCTACTAATTTAATAAAAAAAATATTATTTTAAAAATACTGTCACCTTTTACTGCACATCTCATTTTAGCATCCAAGACTGCTTTCTTATTGCTTTATCCTATTAAACTAAATCGTTATCAATATACATGTAGAAATATTTGAACTTTATATAAATATCAATTTAAAAAAATGTAAGGATGTGAGATATCTATAACAATATGTATGTTCTTTTACTTAGTGGAGTTAACAAAATTACAGACCCAAGAATACATATCAATGTAAAAAAAAAAAAAAAAAGGTAATAGAAACCTAAGTAATAAAATTTATCAGATAAAAATTTGCAATTAATTTTATAGGTTTATGGGAGAAAAAAAAACGGTACTATCAATGTTTAAAAGAATTAAAATATTGATACCTAATTATCTGGAGCTTTGGATTAAAAAGTAACAAAAATTTAATGTTTCAAAATTAATAATCTCAAATATGATGTTTGCATTCATTAAAGATAATAAAACAAGATCTGCTTATAAAAGCAGTTCTGAAATACTCTGATTCAGGTATATATATATATATATATATATATATATATATATATATATATATATATATATATATATATATATATATATATATATATATATATAAGGCTTAAAATACTAATCAACAATATTACATGATAGTGTTATTTAATCCATATTTACAGATTAATAGGTTTATGATCTTCAACAATGAAAAGTAAAGCCTATGTGCATTTCACCAGCAGTCGCTTTTAGCTTTTTTACATTGCCAAGAAAGAAAATCATATTTCAAATATAAGCAGGGAAAATCTCATATGATGTTTTTTTTAATTATAAGTTAAGGCTATTGAGTAAAGCTGATGAATATAAAGAATTGTATTCAAGATATACAAATCTTAGTGTAACAAATTACAAAAGAGAAATCTGCAAGTATATAATACAAACATTTATAATAATAAAAAATAACTGAAATGTATCACCAAAAGAACAATTACATCATTTTAAAGCTTATGGGAATAGTATGATACAGAAATGTTAATATCATGAATGTAAAGACAGAAAAATGATGAGTGAAAACAAATCAGATAGTTAAATAAATTATTGCATTCTTTCTCCCCAACCTTTAAAAGAATTTATTTATATTAATTAGATTGCCAATCTCTCACATATAAAACATGATGGTAAATCTGGCACTTTTAAAAGGTTCTGATATAATAATAAATTTTGTGATGCTTATTTTTAACTTCAAGTTTCTATAAAGGAATGAGTTTGTTACTTATATTAGATTTTTAAAAAAAGTCCATCAATACAGCTGCATAGCAATTTCCTCTTCAAGAGCTCTTGATAAGAATGAGAATGAGATAAGAATATAATGGTGTATCTTCAACATTTATATGAATAAGAATTGTCTCAGTTCTAAAAAGATTTTACAGCTTTCCACAAATAGGATCTCATAATATAGTACTAATGAATTCTGCTGCTATTTTCATAACCTGGATTCTAATTCATCTTTTTTTAAAAAATGATTGGTCTACAGCATTTAACTAAACATTAAATATTGGTCAATACATAGATATGTAGCTGTTCTTCATTATATAGTAAAAAGAAAATAGAAAATAGTTCCACCAAAAAATAGCAAGCATAGAGAGCAATGCTTTCTCCATTATTTCTTCACAATAACTGACACCTTTTTTCTGAAAGTGGACTATTTAATAGTTGTTTATCTTATCTTCAACAAATATCCCATAAATGTTACTTTATGAATATTAACTCTATATGGTAATCATTATTAACTATAGTTTAGATTGTGTTCTGCCAATTATAGGCATGATGGGTTACTAACAAGTTTTAATTTCTAAATTATCATTTTATAGCACTATAAGCAATGTTTTTTGTTTTTTTTTTTGCTAACAGAATGATCCTTCTGACATTACTGAATTTATTTTAAACAGAACTTTTATTATATGGATTGGGATCTTTTTTCAATATGTGAAAAAAAATACACTTGAAATTCTTTTAAAATTTCAACTATATTTTTTTTATCAAGACTTTTATCCAAGTATTAATGGTCATAGTTTTTGTGTAGAATTGTCATTCATTTCTCCAATATTTATTCTCTCTTTTAAATTGTTCCTTGAGGGGTTTTTTTTAAAAAGCAATAAATAATGTAATGTAATTCTATTAACTAGGAACTAGTCTCACAATTAATTATTAGGATAAACTCTTTGTCTTTATGACAATTCATGCAACCATACTTCCTTTGCAACATCATTAAACATTAAGAAAGAGTTTATCAATGCCCTGATCTAAGAAAATTATTTTAAAAACAATTTTTCACTAAACCCTTTAATAAACTGAAATGCTGTTTATAACAAGTTTTCTGTCTGTATAATTGTAATCTCAACTAAATTACTCCTTTAAATACAAATATCACAATATGCTACTTTTCTAAAGCATAAAAGAACTATTTAATAATTTGGCTACAATAATTATTATAAATTCGGACATTAGGGGAAAAAAACACATTTCAATCTGAAGTGGATTCAAAGTATTTGATTTTTTTAACCAAATAATTATTGTAGTCTTTCAAAAAACATCATTTTATTGTTAAGTCACTTTACTAAATCTCAATATCTCAAACTATTTGATCTTAAGAAAATTTTAAATTTGATAGCTTTGTTAATTCTTTAAAAAAATCCAAACAAGAATCAACTAGACATCTGTTTTATTTTAATCCTGTTTATGTGCATCAGCAGTGTATATTTCATTTTGTGAGCTACTGTGTTTTGAATTCTGATAAGGTGAAGTGATGAGCAAGTAATCATAGGAAAGCAATAAAATAATTAATAACAGGTGTCTTTTGTTATTTAAGAAAGTACTGAAAAAATATCAATAACTTTATATTAATCTACTTTGATCTGTCAATTCTAGCTTCAATAATGGGCTCATTTGTGGATTTTGGTCATAAGCACTTAAAGTTAGATTTTATGAGTAAATCAATGTAGCTACTTCATCATTAATCTTAAGTAATCTCTAATTATTTTGAAAATAGATTTAAGTAGATGCAAATTTTAGATAGAGTTTAATAAATTCAAAAAATGATTTCTAAGTTTATCTGGTTTATTTAATTTCAAAATAAAAGTATTTTGTGATAAGTTAAAAGTTTATTAGAAACTATAACTTTCACTAAGTATTCATTCTACTCTCATCATTAGAAGTAGACTGGCTATATACTTCACAACACATGGCTCATTAGCCAATGAAAATATTTAGAGTACATAAAGATAATCTCAATTGTTAAGATTAATTGAGTAATCACCATGGCTAATATTATTTCTGAACCCAAAAAATTCAAGAATGTTTTTTAGACTATTTAATTATTCTTCCTTTAATACATATTATTTTTTTATAAATAACTAAAAATCTACTTAAATTTTTTTTTTAAATTTGATAGAGGTCAGCACTATTTATGTTTTGTTTATTAAATTGGGTTACATGTTGTGGAAACAAACACTAATGACTAGAAAGATTTTATAATATGAAAAATTAGTAGACAGAGAATTTATTTCTATATAATTATTGGGACAAATGGGTATTGAATATATTACAGGTTTATAATTGTGAAGGGAGAAAAAAAGGATAAATATATTGTTAAAGAAAAGTTACTAAATATGGAAAAAAAAAAAACAGTTTAATTATTATAAGAATAAAAAATATATAACATATGAAAAGGTGCATGGCAATTCTAAAGGAAGTTTATTGCTATGTAGTGCAATGTTAGAAGCTTTGGATATTAAAAACTGAAAATTAAGATGGAATAAGAATTTGGATTGTAGACATGATGTATATGAAAATTGGTGAGTATTGAACACTTATTTTTGGAGTATATAATGTTAGAAGAGAATCAGCATAAATTGAATGGATAGTCTTTATTAAAATAGATAGAACAAAGAGAGTCCATTCCAGAAAAATAATTTGATAATAGTCAGATTAGATGACTGTAACCAAAGGAGAGAAGTAAATGAGTTTTCATACTACATAAGTGATTGAGGGAGAAGGCATATTTAGTTTGACTAATAAGATGTCTCTGGGAATTGGTCCTATGCACAGAACCTTGTAACTTCTTCTAACTTCATCTGTAAAAAAAGCCATTTTATATTATACCACTTTTTTTTTTTTTAACAAATAGTAACTTATTTTCAGGAAAAGTATTTTGCCTTATGTAGTGCATCTATTTAGAACAACCATGATCTGGTATTTAAATCTGGATGAAGCTTGGGCATTTTTCAAATATAGGAAAATTTTTGCAGGTTTGGGAATTTTCAATATCCAATATTAATTATACATAACTTCTTTTTAGCTGAAAGAAAATCTAGATTCACTGTTCACAATATAAAAATATAATCGTATAATCCTTAATCCTTTATTAGACATGTCCTTAGATCATGTTTCACCTTTTGCTATATAATTATAAAGATCAAGGTTTAACTATGATTAGCTGTAAATACCAATCTTCTTTATTCTCAACATAATTTTGAAAATATAATTTTAACATCACACATTTACACGCATACACGCACACACATATATATTACTATTATTTGATCCACAAGAGCCAAATTTCTTTCACCTCCACCTTTGATATCATTCATTTTAAATAAATTGCTTACCATTTATTCAAGAAGATAATATCATAACATTTTCAGTCCAAGTACAAACTTTAAACTGAATTTAAGATAAAGATATCTTAATTTTATTATAACACACATTTTAATCCAATTAATTAATCTTTTTCTAACAGATAATGTCTCAGATATAATTTAAAATTTATGTATATATTAGTAAACAATAATTGTTCTATATATAAATACGATCAATCAGAAATATGGATTTTTAGCACAATGGATGTCTGCTTACAATAGTATAGATTTATATTTACATAGATGTGTATTAGAAATCCATATTTCATTTGGTTACATATTTCAATAATAGATATAAATGCTTTATGCTTACCAATTTTATTTTTTTATTTTTGAGGTATGTTTCTCTCATACTGATACTGAAAATAAGATTAACGATCAATTTAAATATAAAAAAATCTTTTATATAATTCTAAATATAATAATTCAAAGCAGTAATGTATAACTGTTATACCATACTTTAAAGCAATATGAAGACATGTTCCGATTCCAGCCAGACAATGCCACCAAGCATGAAGCTGTGTGATTGGACGAAGTGGACGGAGAAGATTTTCTCTTAACAATCTATAATGAACAAATAAAATAAATAAATAAATATTTCGCTGTAAGTCGCACTTGTTTTAAATTATTTCAATTTTTTACTTTGCTTTAACTTTTAAATAAATTAACACTATTTATGCACATTAAAAACTAATATTTTTTTATAATTATAATATCAATGTTATTACAGAAAAAAAGAACCTACTTTGACATTAAGAGTTACAGAAATTATTATTTATTATGCAACATTTGCATAATGTATAAACAATTGTCTCGTTAGTTAAAATAATTTGATGGTTAGCAAAAATAAATGCATAGACTAAAAAAAAGTTAGTCTACATATTTAAGATGGAACGGCTATGATTCAATTTTAATCCTTATGCCACTTAAAAAAGTCTTTTAAGATGGATTGATATGAAACTTTAATAACTTATTTAAAATAAAATAAAAAACAGTGAAAAGCATAAATACTTTTATTAATAAGCATATGAGACTCAAAACACAATCTGGATAAAATTAATTATCTGATAATATTCTTCTAATTTAACTATCATTCTACTATAATGCATGATACTATGTGTACAATATTTCAAGGATGGCAATAGCTTCTGCTCTTATTGGAGTTTATTAATAAAATTGAAGTCCTGACATCCATAAAATGTTTAACTGCAAAAGATAATGTAAAACTGTACTTTCTTTTCTTTACATTAACCGATTCTAACTTTTTTTCTGCAATCTTTAAACCAAAAATGAATGGATGTAGTATAATTTTTAAAATGGATAATAAAATAATAAAATTAAATGTGATATAAAAATTGAGAAGTCCAAAAACAAAAAATAAAGTTACATAATTGTTTGAAATTACAAATTAGGAAAATCTAGAATTAATATCTGTAGTAGATAATTGTATATAAAAATAGTCTGATAATATTATAATACTATTATGGTCACTTCAGGCATGTGAAAATTCATGTAGTTAAATTCATTGTGAACATTATACAAAACCCAGAAAAAAATTATGAGGAAACAAAATGAAGTAAAATAAAATTTCAATAACAAAAAATATATGATATGGTGAGTATTGTTTACACAAAAAGAATTTTGTGCATGCTAATACTAAATTTATTTTTTTAACAGATATAAATAAAATAAAGTTAAGTACTTTTTACAAATAAATAACATCTAAATAGTTATTTAACAATATATTACATTTCTTTGATACCAAAAAGCTTATTTCAGCAATATATTATATATGTGTGTGTGATCAGTAGATGGCGTTTTACCAAAACACAGAACAAGTGTATAATTTGTTTACATAAACGACAAAAGATTCAGCATTCACTATCTCTTTCATTTGCCCAGCTATTGATCATAAATACAAGTGATATAGCAATTTACGTGATTCTAACTTGTTTTTGTTTTTCATATATATATATATGGGTGTGTATGTGTGTGTTTAAAATAATATTAATACTTGATATGATGCAATGCAACATGGCTTCTCATTTATAGAAGTCAGAAACTCTCATCCAATAAGTCAAACAAAACTTGTTAGCCATCCATTTCTCCTTTATCATTCTCTACATTGCATAACATCCAAAACCTCAAATCTATTTACCTTCTATCACATTTGCACTACATTATCTTTATCCATTCAATAACTTTAACCCCATAATAAAAATCCAAAATCCAATTTCTGTATAATCACTTAGATGAGATTTACTTTCCTATAAGTTACCATCTGCATTCTTTCCACTCATGAGGGCTTACATTATATTAACGAATGATTTTTTTAAAAATTCTACATCTTCATTACACAGTTTATAAAACAAATCATCCAAATGCCCACATATACTACTTTTCTTGCAATTATTAGAAACTGATTTACATCTAATAATTTATTTATACTATATATTCAAACATTTTTATTCTTCATACTTCTCCATTCTCTGGCTCTTCTTTTTATTGAAATTATTTTCATGTTCCAATCTTTATTTCTAAACTACTCAATAATTTTAATAAGACATCCATTTTATCCAAGTCTTTAGCACATCCTATTATCTTTTTCAATTATCTTGTTGCTTGCCTTTTATTGAAAACTTAAAAACTATTTTGACTATTTTATTACTTCTAACTTGCTTTTTGCATCCATCATGTAAAAACTTAACAATACCATCTTTCTTTGAATTGCCTCATTTACTGTCCATATTTATTTAATAAACATCTTTCTATTTCCTTTTTAATCGTTTCTAGACTATACAATTAGTATATTCAATACATCAATCCATAAGTTAACCACACAGTTCTTATTACATTATACATGTTATAAAAAAACAATGTTAATTTTTTTATCAACCATTTTTTCTTACCTCATTGACCAATTGTATTTTAATCACTCAAGTAATACTTTGTTTATTCAAAATGGTTTCTAGATAATTATATCCATTTACTACATTTCATATTTATATCCTCCCCCCAAAAAAAAAAAAAACACTTTCTCCAATATTTATCATCATTATTTTTTATTTTCTTACAAAATTTAATCTCCATGACTTTACTCACCTTTGCACAGATCTCCAAAATTACTTCCACTATCTTTCATTAATAAGTATCTTTACATTTCCATTTCTTTCATTGACAATTTCCCTTCTCATAAATATGATAAAAATGAAATAGGTGTTACAGGACACTTTCATCATAATCCAACATCATTTTTAGCTCTAAATGATTCCATACTTCCTAACTAATAATTATAATAGTTATTTTTTTATATAATCTTCAAACAGGTCTATTAAAACACATCCATTTCCAAATTTAACTAACTTATCCACGATCTGTTTCTACTTACTCTATCATAAGTCTTCATTATACTTATAAAAAAAATATTTGTTTTCTTATAAAAATAGATATAAAAATAGGTGAAGTGTTATAGATTTTTTCACTGCTATTCTTTTACATCCATTTAACCACTTTTCCTACAACCTGGAAAGACAAATATTTTAGAGATCATTGATGCTTCAGTGACAGTCTACAATTAATTAGTATTTTATGATTTTTTTAATTTTTCGTTTAAACAACAATCTCATTCTTGTAATATTATTCCAACTATCTGTCTTCTGTATTATAGTATTAAAATGTTATTAAATTTGATTTTGTCCAAACTTCCAAAATTATCAACATTTCTACTAATATTCACCCAAATTCTTTTACTTTTACATTTCTCAACTTCTTAAGAAACTCTAATCAATTGATCTCTGCAAATCTAATATTTCCTTCACTATATACTGTGCCTATCGAAATTGGAGATGTATTTCAATATGTGGCAAAATGTCAGTTATAATTTTTTTTCTTTCTTATTTGATTTTTGGATAATGGATATGTTAAACTATGAAGTATTAACTGTCTTGCTATGACAACAATAATATTAATATAAAATAATTTAATATTAATTGTTTTATAAGATTATAAATTGACTTTATTCATTTTAAGAGAAAAATAAATATGTGAATAATGTATATAATTTGGATGAAATTATTTTGTATATATATATTTCACTTTTGTTACTGCATTCACTATAATAAATTATAAATAATACAAATAAATGTTTAATATTTCAAATATATTTGTCATTTTTATTTGTTTAATATTATGCTAGGAGGTATGTATAAAAATACATTTCTAGTGTGATATATTGAAAAAAAAATGATATAGATTGTTTAAGTTTTGTTGAAATGAAAAATAATATTGGTATTGTAAAAACATAATTTTTTATTGTATGTAATATTTCTAAAATATTTATTTTTGTTGGTTGAATAGTAGAATTTTTATTAGACAAACACTATACTGGAATAAATAGCTTAATGAGTGAATATAGACAATTACTATGGCTATTCTGATTTCAATAAGAAAATCTTATAAATAGGGCTGAATAATTTGAACTTATTGTTTTATCTCTTATTTTTGTTCTATAGGGAGGTACATATATAAATTTCTTTTCATGATTTTTATTTATTTATCTTAAAATATATAATTGTCAATATAAAATGGAGGAGTAAAAATTAGCAATGTTTGCCCATTGACTGGGACAGATTATCAATAAAATTTGATGGGAAAAGACAAATTTATTATAAAAAAAAAAATCATTAAAAAATGCTGCATTTCTTAAACTATCAGATTATTTCATTCTTTAAAAATGGATTTCATCTATATTTTAAAAATTGAATACAAACATCAGAAGGTGTAGGAGAATCATATTCACTTGCTTGTGTAATTTAATCAGATTGATTGATCAAATTTTTATGAGATGTGAATCAGTTTAATTTTCATCATATTACTATAGAAAAAGATAGCATTCATTCATTCATTCATTTTGATTTTAAATAATACTTGCACATGAAAGGATGTATCTTCTTATTATCACAAATATAAAATAGTGCTTATGTGTTTAATGTCATATAAATCAAATAATTATTATTTGAAGAAAGCCTAATTTGAATTTAAAAAAATATTGGAATTGACTCTGAATTTAAAGTTCTAGTGAATTCATTATATCTTCTCTGGAATAAAGTCATACTATCAGTTTTGTAGTTTGAAATATAGACATCAGAACTGTGATGCCATATTGATAAATACAGTATATAAAGACTTTTATTCAGATTGTTTATTTATATTAATCATTATTATTAATATATATATATATATATATATTGTTTATCTTTATTTAAAAAGTAAGTTTATTTGTTGACAAAATATATATATAGTTTTAAGTTAATTAGTAATCTATTCACATACTAAAATATGAAAGCTATGTTTTTCCTAAGTTTAAACTTATATCTTATGTTATTGTAATTATTATCTTAATTTAAAAGATTCCTTTTTTTAGTGATTATAAGAATTTAACTTTAAATATATCATTTATATTGAAAGTTTAAAAAGATTTTATCACAATAAGTATTAATTTTATTTTGTTTTCTCAAATTTTTACCCAAAGCATTAGATTCATCTTTGTGTGTGTGTGTATATATAATATATATAAGGTATATATTTTGGAAAGTGGAAATACAGACATATATATTTAATTTATTTTTATTAAAAAAAATTGGAAATTAATAAGCAATCATATATGTAAATAGCAAATTAATGTCAATCAATGATTTATTATATATTCAATTAGATTATATATGTATATATCAATTGTGTATGATCTATATTTTTTTCATTCATATAATTGATATCTATTTATTAATAAATTTGAACTTAACTTAAATTGAATAAATTGTTTGATTATTGCCCAGTTGTGCAAATAGATGTATTACTTGATAACATTTAAGTGTAAACAGATAAACTGTTTTCATCATAAAAATTTATTTGAAATAACTGTATTCTATAACCCAGAAATCAAAGTTCAATATTAATAGATAAGTATGATTATATTATTTTATTGATTTAATTCTATAGTTATTATATGACTAGATATAAACTTTATGTGTTAATCACAATCAAATATTTCCTTTTTATCTAAATTATTGTTGTTTAGATAATTACTGCATTAAATCCATGGTTGGTAATTAAGATATTAATCTTATTCAATTATAAAGCTGATGGTAATATACTTTGTTCTGACTTAAGTCAGAATGATTTGTCCTAATTATATTTAAAGTTAGTTGAGGTGGATTGTAAATCCAATTAACTATTAAATTTTAATATTCATATTTGATTATAATAAATGCTAATAATTATTTTTTATATATTTTGATTGTTGAAATATATAATTTTAATAATTTAATTACAGTAAACTTAAAACAAATTGATATGAGTAGTTAATTGTACTTAAGCAAATATCCAATAGAAATCTACTGTTTATCTTTTAAAATGGTATGATTGGATATTACAGATTCAAGATTATCTAATAGGTTAATTGATATTATATCATTATTAAACATTTCATTTTATTATAAATAGCTTAATTGGCAAGAGTAAAGTCAATATAAGAATATAGCATGGGTTACTGTAATTTATTATTTATCATTTTATTGTCCTTTATATTGTTATAAATAATGTGATTAGTAATAGTAGATTAATATAAAAATACAGCATGGATAAATTAATATTATTTATCACTTTATTGAGCTAGAATTTAAAATTAATTATAGAGTCATATATCTATTTAGATATTATGAACATTGTAAACTTGTAAGACATAATAAATCTGTTATCTCAATCATTCATAAATTATTTTATTTAGATAAGAATATCTTTAGAGCTTAGTTGTTTAATGATTTATTATTGTTTTTATTTGATTATAAATGAAATATATCTTAAACATTTATTATTGTTTTGGGACAATGATATTTGACTTAACTGCTTTCTCTTAATCTATATTAAGTAAGGATTGTATTTAGAATATGTGAAATGATGATCTTGTTGTTTTCTATTTATTTTAAATATTGTTTGAATACAAGGTGCTGTAATAAGAAATTATCATCACTGTTTTGTTTAGTATAATTGACAGATGGAAATATGATTAAATAAAGAATTATATTAAATACTGAATAATAAATTACTGATTGGTATTCATTTGCTTTAGTGCATTATATTTATTCTGTTATGAACAATATTATTATTTACAGGTATTATAAACTGCTTTTTGCATCTCTCATATAAAAATTTGACCATCCCATTTCTCCTTGAATTGCCTCCTTTGCCATCCACACTTCTGCATTTAATGCATATCTTCCTACTTATCTTTGTACTTTTTCTAAGTAATCTAATACCCCTTTACTAACACATAATGCATCATTACCATATGTTAACACTGTTAATTCCACTCCCTTCCATACAATTGTAGCTATGTCATATTTATTATAGGAGAACACTGTTAATTTCTTTATCAATCCCTTTCTCTTCTTTGCATCATTTATCATTTTTTCTCCCATTCATCCAATCAATTTCTCTGATTATTTAAACCAATTCCCAAATAATTATAACTACTCACCACACTTAACTTTATATCTCCCAATAAAAATTCTTTGTCTTCTCTTTCCCCAATATTAATCATCACTACTTTTGACATTTCTTCACTAAATTTCATTTCCATCTCTTTACCCACTTTTGTGCATTTCCTCAGCATAACTTCCATATCTTCCCTTCTTTCTGCACACAAAAAAAAAATCATCCTCAAATATAAGACCTGACAATGTATATACTCTCTTGCCACCTATTAATGGTATCTCTACCCCTCTTTATGATCTTTCTATTGCTCTCTCCAATTCTCTCAAATACAACAAAAACAAAATAGGTGACAGAGGATATTCTTGCCTTAGTCCCACCTCATTTTTAACTTTAACTGATTCTATATTCCCAAATTGATACATGTTGTAATTATTTTCATATAATTTCTTAATAATATTCACTAAAGCTCCATCCATTCCCAAATTTACTAAACTTACCCATAATCTATTTCTATTTACTCCATCATATGCCTTCTCTATATCTATAAAAACCATATATAACTGTTTACCTGTATTCCTACTTATATCCATAAGTTGTATAACTACAAATAAAATATCTCCTATATGCCTATGTGATCATAAACCTCCTTGCATTTCTCCCACTATATTATTTTCTTCCACTCATTTTGCAACCCTTCCAGCCACCATATATGAGAAAACTTTATATAGCACTAATGTTACTACTATTGGTCTATAATTGTTTAGCTTTCTATGATCCTTACCCTTCCCTTTAAATAATAGCCTTACTCTTGCATTACTCCAACTACCTGGAAATTCCTATTCTGTGCCATCTTATTAAAACATGATAATAATTTTAATTTTGCCTTCTGCCCTAAATTCATCACCATCTCTGCTGCCCATCCATCCAAATCTCTTGCCTTTCCACCTTTCAATTTCTTCCTTGTCTCGCTCCATTCATTTTCTGTAAATTGTATATTCCCATTACTATATGCTTTTATGTTTGCTATCTCTGTGTTCTTCACATCTAACATCTTTCCTATATCCATTACATATTTGTTTAAGACTATCTCTAATTCTTCTTTAGAACTACACTCTGTTCCCTCATCATCTAGTAAAACTAATTCTCTCTCCTCTATATTTCTTCTTTTAATGTACTTCCAAAATTTTTTACTCCCATCTCTTCTACTTTTATTGGTAATAATTTACTAATCAGGCTGATACCTATTGAGATATTGTATATCTAAAAAAAAAACCCTAATTCATAAAATCAGCAAGGCGAGTAGATAAACATAAATTTACTTACATACTATACAACATTTACATTTTTTTAAGCAGTACAAAGGCACATGTAGAATTAAATGATTGATGGAAAATATTATGTAATATATGTATGTATGGGTGTGTGAATGAAAAAACCAGAAATGCTATTAGGCATGCATAACAGATCTTGGCCAATAATTAAAATATGTTCCTAAAAATTGAAGTGCTAAAACAAAACAAAAAAAAACTACCGAAAATAATTTTAATAACGTATTGGTATATATATATAGGCAAAAATATAAACATATACTGTGCAGCAATTTTTAAAAAAAATTCAATGTCTAAAAAGTAATCGTAAACATATGGTATAAGATGTAATTAGAGAAAAGGTTTCATGTAATAAAGTATACAAACATTTGAAGAAAATACTTCAAAATGAGATAGAATTCAAACCAACTTTTGAACAATTTGGGATGTTGGATGATACAAAAATATTTAAACCTAAAGATTTTATACAAAGTATGGAGAAGATGCCAGATTCATGCCATCCCTTTTGCCCACTTAAGCCAATTCACTTCTACTTATCTTGCAGACATGACTAACATTCTTACAAAAGGGATATATCATATTCAGGATATACACCCTATAGCAATCGTTCCATTTATAAAGAAACAAACTTCGCTCTGTACAGTGTAAAACATAAGGTTAATATCTATGGGCCCATAGAGTATTCAATTACTCAAAACAGTAAGAACCATGCTGTATATCTTTGTTATCACAGGCACAATTTGTAAAAAAAGGCTCATCAACAGGTCAAGCAGCTTTTGTATTCAAAACTGTAATTGATACTATGCAAAATGCAGTAGAACTGGATAGAAGACTGCATTTGATTTGGTACCAATTGATGTACTCATAAAAACATTAGAAAAAAACAACAATATCAAAATCAATATTATATTTTCTCGTAAACATCCTAATAAATACAGAAATATACATAAGTCTAACTGGGAAATAATCTCTTCCTTTTAATCCAGATCAATCAATCGCACAAGGGTTTCTGTTTAGTGTATTGCTATTCACCATGTACATAAATCCACTACTTAATAACATTGAAAAATGGCTGCCAGGGATCTATATACCCACATTCAGTCATAATGTAGCCTGCATAGCCTACATGGATGATACAACAGTTTTTCTAACAACTAAAAAACAAATACAAATACTGATATATTTCATAAATACACTTGCACCTATAAACTAGAATTTAACATTGATAAAACATGTGCATGGTGTATATATACAGATCTGATGTGATGTGATGTACTGTAGCTTCTCCTGTTAACCACTTTATTTTCCATTCCCCACTCTAAATTTTCCCATATTCTGCTCCATTCCATTTCCACAACATAATCTTTGTCAACTCTATGGCCTTTATATTTAAATCCTTCTTATCTTTTCCCAAACCCAGCATAAAAAACAATAATCCACTTTCTGTATAATCACTTTTTTCATATTTATTTTTCCATAACTTCATTATATGTATCCTTTGTTTTCAAGTATTTACATTCAATTAACAAATGCCTAATATTTTCTATTCCTTCCTTACATAATTTACAGACTAAATCACCCATATTTTCCCATTTGCATGTATATTTTCTTGTTGCTAAAGATCCCATTTGAGCCTTAAGCAATAAATTATTTTCCTTACTATTATCATATATTAACTCACACCTAATATTCTGTTTATTTCTATATATATTTAAACTCTTTTTACTCTCCATACTAGTTCTCCATCTCTCTAACTCCCTATTCTTTATTAATAAATCTATTCTTTTATCCCATTCCTTACCACTATAACACTCAACAATCCTCCTAACACAATCATCCCATCTTTTGTACAAATATACTGATATAAATTCTTTATCCAAATCTTTTGCATACCGCATTACCTTTCTCACCCATCTTGTTGCCTGCCCTTTACTCATAACCCAATTAAATACTATTTTGGCTATTCTTTTATTATCCATAAACTGCAATCTACCAAACATTTTCATTTTACTTTTTGCATCTCTCATATGAAAACTTGACCATCCCATTTCTCCTTGAATTGCCTCCCTTGCTGTCCATACATCTGCATCCAATGCATGTCTTCCTACTTCCCTTTGAACTTTTTCTAAGTAATCTAATACCCCTTTACTAACACATAATGCATCATTACCATATGTTAACCCTGCTACTGCAACTCCCTTCCATATAATTCTAGCTACATCATATTTATTATATAAAAACACTGTTAATTTCTTTATCAATCCCTTTCTTTTCTTTGCTTCATTTATCAATTTTTTTTCCCATTCATCCAAATAATTTTTCTGATTAATTCCCAAATAACTATATCTATTCACCACACTTAACTTAATATCTCCCAATAAAAATTCTACATCCTCTCTTTCCCCAGTATTAACCATCATTATATTTGATTTTTCTTCACTAAATTTAATCCCCATCTCTTTACCCACCCTTGCACATGATGCTCTTCCGATTCTCTTAAATGGAGTCAAGAATCTCTCAACAATTATGCCCAGAGAAACCTGTTAGCCACTTTATTTTCCATTCCCCAGTCTAAGTTTTCCCATATTCTGCTCCATCCCATTTCCACAACATAATCTTTGTCAACTCTATGGCCTTTATATCTAAATCCCCCTTATCTTTTCCCAAACCCAGCATAAAAACCAATAATCCACTTTCTGTATAATCACTTTTTTCATATTTATTCTTCCATAACTTCATTATATGTACCCTTTCTGTTTTCAAGCATTTACATTCAATTAACAGATGCCTAATATTTTCTATTTCTTCCTTACATAATTTACAGACTAAATCACCCATATTTTTCCATTTACATGTACATTCTCTTGTTGCTAAAGATCCCATTTGAGCCTTAAACAATAAACTACCTTCCTTACTATTATCATATATTAACTCACACCTAATATTCTGTTTATTTCTATATATATTTAAACTCTTTTTACTCTCCATACTAGTTCTCCATCTCTCTAACTCCCTATTCTTTATTAATAAATCTATTCTTTTATCCCATTCCTTACCACTATAACACTCAACAATCCTCCTAACACAATCATCCCATCTTTTGTACAAATATACTGATATAAATTCTTTATCCAAATCTTTTGCATACCGCATTACCTTTCTCACCCATCTTGTTGCCTGCCCTTTACTCATAACCCAATTAAATACTATTTTGGCTATTCTTTTATTATCCATAAACTGCAATCTACCAAACATTTTCATTTTACTTTTTGCATCTCTCATATGAAAACTTGACCATCCCATTTCTCCTTGAATTGCCTCCCTTGCTGTCCATACATCTGCATCCAATGCATGTCTTCCTACTTCCCTTTGAACTTTTTCTAAGTAATTTAATACCCCTTTACTAACACATAATGCATCATTACCATATGTTAACCCTGCTACTGCAACTCCCTTCCATATAATTCTAGCTACATCATATTTATTATATGGAAACACTGTTAATTTCTTTATCAATCCCTTTCTTTTCTTTGCTTCATTTATCAATTTTTTCTCCCATTCATCCAAATAATTTTTCTGATTACATAAAATAATTCCCAAATAACTATATCTATTCACCACACTTAACTTAATATCTCCCAATAAAAATTCTACATCTTCTCTTTCCCCAGTATTAACCATCATTATATTTGATTTTTCTTCACTAAATTTAATCCCCATCTCTTTACCCACTCTTGCACATGTCCTCAGCATAACTTCCATATCTTCTCTTCTTTCTGCACACAAAAATATATCATCTGCAAAAAAAGACCTGACAAAATATATACTCCCTTACTACCTATTAATGGTATCTCTATCCCTCTTCCTAATCTTTCTATTGCTCTTTCCATTTCACTCAAATACAACAAAAACAAAATAGGTGACATAGGGCATCCTTGCCTTAGTCCCACCCCATTTTTAACTTTAACTGATTCTATATTCCCTAATTGATATATATAATAATTATTTTCATATAATTTTTTAATAATATCCACTAAAGCTTCTGAAAAATATTCTTTATAAATCAGAAACCCTAAAACTTCACTTCCTCGTTTTCCTAAATGCAACTCATCTTTACTATATAACTCCCTCTTTCCAATAAAACAATCCCACACATCCACAAACATAACATTATTTCTCTCACACAATTTTTTCAATCTCTCATTTATAGAATATGCCCTATGTAACAAATGCCTCTTGTCAAATCTTGGTAATAATCCAACTACTCCTACTCTTCCTTTAATCATAGTCAAATTCCTAATCAATTCTACATACTCGTCATTATTCTCTCTGATGATTCTTGCAAAACATTACACACATAATGACATCTAGATTTTGTTTTTTGAATTACAATGTTTTAATAATTATATACATATATTTATTTATTAAATACATATTATATAATAAATTATTATTATTATTATTATTATTATTATTATTATTATTATTATTATTATTATTATTATTATTATTATTATTATTATTATACATTTATATAATCACACTGTCAGGCTGAAAGTAATGATTTTTTTTTAATATATATATATATTTTATATTACCCCCCCCCCAAAAAAAAAACCCTCACAAATGCATCTTACACAATGAACATATAAGTATACTTTTTTTTAATAATCCATATATATACACACGAGTAAACACACACTAATGCATAATATAAAATATATGTTGTAATGCATAGTCATAGTAAATAGTTCCACACATTTTTATTTTTTCATATTTAACAATAAAGTCAATGGAGTAACAGCCCATAATTGTAGCACTCATCTGCTTCATAAATGGAATTTATCTGCCAATGATCTATGTAACAAGAAATTGTAAAATATGAATCTCTGCCAAATTTATTGGCTACAATGGCAGAATTGAATAATTGAATAAAGTTACTGGTGAATGTGCCTCCTGGTTGTAAGCTCTACAGACTCCTTTATGATAATACTTAACCTGTATAATATATATATATATATGCTTAATAAATACCTATAAATACACATGCATTAAATAATTTTATTTCATTTTTAAATGAATTATTATTAGTTTGGCATAGATGTTTTACATATATCCGTTTTTTTTTTTTTCACTATATTTAATGTAATTAATCTCGCAGATTTTTTTTCTATTAAAATCTTCAATGTAGTGTTTATGTCTAAATATATATTTTACATTTAAAAAATTTTATATTTGTATTTAATTTTAACTCCATTTATTTTCTGTTTAAATAAATATAATTTTTTGTTCTAATGAATTTAATTATAATAATATTCAAAACTTTGATTATAAACAAAGTTTAAAATGCAAAAATAGTAATGTAAATCTTATTGATGTATAATATTTTATGTTAGCATATTAATATTCAGGGCTATATTACAATTTTTTATGGATTTATACATATTTTATTGAAGAGTTCAAACATTTATGATATTGTTCTAAATATTAAAATTCTCAAATAGCAAATTTCTTTTCCCATTAAAGAAATAAATAATCTTTGGTCACATCATCTTCTTACCTAGCTACTTCTACTTGTCTTCAAGCAGAAAGTTTTAATATATAAAAAATATATAGAGGGATTAATAAGTCATAATAATAACAGTAATGCATTTTAGTCAATATTCTATATATAGTTTATAGATGAGTGTTTTAACAGCATTAAACAATCCACTGCATGTCATAGACCTCTCCAGAATCTCTCCAGAAAAGAATGATGAAAAAAAAATACTAATTAATTTAATCAACTATTAAGTAATGAAAGATTTTATATTTTTAATTTTTAGTTTTATTTTCTGATTAAAAATTATTATTTGAAAAATCTTAATTATGTGAACAAAAAATCCCAAGTTTCATTCCAATTTGATCTCTGGTTATGGGCATGTTAAAAAATGTGCTAAACACTACAGTATAAGGCCTTTTTATATACTGTACATATTAAATGCATCAGGTTGTCTCTGTATTTGTGTGTAATCACATGATAACAGCCCAAGCTTATCAAAACCCTGACTCTTTTTGTCAAAGCAACTTCTGAAAGTAAAAGATGTATTCCACTTTTTATTCTGGTCTAAAGTATTAATATAGACAAAGAGAACTGGCACAGAACTTTAACAGACTGAGATTTTTATATTCCTGGATGAGTAAATAAACCCATTAAATAAGTAAATATAATCTGTTTTGGAATCATACTAATAAATACTCTTTTTTTAATTTACAAACACCACTGCTATCAAGCATTATTGAAATCCATCTTTTATTTATAAAAGGGGCTTCAACAATATAAAATGGATGGAAGAAAATAATATAGTCAAAAAAATGCAAGGAGGTTTTTGATCAGGTATGCATATAGGAGATAGTTTATTTGTAGTTACACAACTTATGGATATGAGTAGGAATACAGGTAGACTGTTATATATGGTTTTTATATATAGAGAGAAGGCATATGATATAGTAAAAAGAAATAAATTATGGATAAGTTTAGTAAATTTGGAAATGGATGAAGCTTTGGTGGATATTGTTAAAAAATTATATGAAAATAATTACTACATGTATCAATTAGGGATTACAGAATCAGTTCAAGTTAAAAATGAGGTGGGACTAAGGCAAGGATGTCCTCTGACACCTATTTTGTTTTTGTTGTATTTGAGAGAAATGGAGAGAGCAATAGAAAGACTAGTAAGAGGGGTAGAGATACCATTAATAGGTGGCAAGAGAGTATATACATTGTTGGGTCTTTTATTTGCGGATGTTTTTTTGTGTGCAGAAAGAAGGGAAGATATGCAAGTTATGCTGAGGACATGCACAAAGGTGGGTAAAGAGATGGGAATTAAATTTAGTGAAGAAAAATCAAAAGTAATGATGATTAATATTGGGAAAAGAGAAGACAAAGAATTTTTATTGGGGGATATAAAGTTAAGTGTGGTGAATAGATATAACTATTTGGGAATCGTTTTAAGTGATCAGAGAAATTTCACGGATGAATGGGAGAAAAAATTGATAAATAAAGCAAAGAAAAGAAAGGGATTTATAAAGAAATTAACAGTGTTCTATTATAATAAATATGATGTAGCTAGAATTGTAAGGAAGGGAATGGCAGTAGCAGGGTTAACATATGGTAATGATGCATTATGTGTTAGTAAAGGGGTATTAGATTACTTAGAAAAAGTACAAAGAAAAGTAGAAAGACATGCAATATATGCAGAAGTGTAGACAGCAAAGGAGGAAATTCAAGGAGAAATGGGATGGTCAAGTTTTTAGATGAGAGATGCAAAAAGCAAAATAAAAATGTTCAGTAGATTGCAGTTTATGGATAATAAAAGAATAGCCAAAATAGTATTTAATTGAATTATGAATAAAGGACAGACAACAAAACAACAAAATGGGTGTGAAAGGTAATATGTTATGCAGAAGATTTAGATAAAGAATTTATGTCAATATACTTATATAAAAGGTGGGATGATTGTGTTAGGAGAATTGTTGAGTGTTTTAGTGTTAAGAAAAGGGATAGAAGAATAGATGCATTAATAAAGAATAGGGAGTTGGAGAAATGGAGAGCTAGTATGGAGAGTAAAAAGAGTTTAAATATTTATAGAAGCAAACAGAATATTGGGTGCAAGTTAATTTATGATAATAGCAAGAAAAATAGTTTACTGTTTAAGGTTCGAACGGGATCTTTAGCAACAAGGGAATATACATAAATGGAGAAATATGGGTGATTTAGTCTGCAAGCTGTGTAAGGAAGATATAGAAAATATTAGGCATCTGTTAATTGTATATAAATACCTGAAAGCAGAAAGGATATAATAATGAAGTTGTGAAAAAATAAATATGAACAAAATGATTATACAGAAAGTGGCTTATTGGTTTTTATGCTGCTTTGGGAAAAGATAAGGGAGTTTTAGATCTAAAGGCCATGGAGTTGACAAATATTATGTTGTGGAAATGGGATGGAGCAGGGTAGAAAACAATATGGGAAAACTTGTGGTGGGGAATAAAAAGGGGTTCAAAGTGGCTAACAGGTTTCTCTGGGCATAGTTGCTAATAAATTCCTGACTCCGTATGAAGAGAAATCACAGTACATCACATCATATCACATCAGATGAGCTTGGTATTATTAACATATTATATTTATAAAATCTCTTAGCTTTGTGTAAAATCAGATTTTTTTGTCTAAGTAGTAATTGATGGCAGTGGAGTTTGAAAATTTTAAAATTTGACTGTTTAATGAGATTTATTTAAAATTCTAGGAATATAAAAATTTCAATTTTATTAAAAGTCTACACCATCACTTTTTGTCTATATCAAGATCTTAGAATGGAGTGAAAAATAGAGTTCATATTTTATTTGTAGAGGTTGCCTTGACAACTGATTGAATATTCATGATTGAGATAAGTATGGACTATTATCATGTGATTAAATATATACATGTTGTGTGTAATATTACTATTCTTCACACACGTCCTATGAAATTGACATAAACTCTCCCATCAATAAATGTTTTAAAAGCATAGATTGTCTACCTATGCTTAAATTATTCTTTAAGTATACCAACATTTATTGATCATGCTTAAATTAGAGCTTGAACTTATTACAAGTCTGATTTTTAAATCAGCATATTACTTGTGCAAGTTCAGTTTATATATTATAGAGAAGAGAAAGTTTCTCATTTTTAACTAGTGATGTTGGTTTATTTAAAGAATAAGTCCTAAGCATAGGTGGACCACCTATGCTTTTAAAGCATTTATTGGTGGGAGTGTCAATTTCATAGTATTTGTCTGAAGAGTAGTTTACTTCCACAGTATTATATGTTTATAAATCACTATATTATTGATTATCATACACACATATATAAGCTTTCTGTCTAAAAGATGCTATGACCAAATACTAATACTTGAACATTATCAGTAGTACTTTCCATGTGTTTGCAATTCTATGTGGGTATATATATTCTAACAAAAATTAAATAATCGGGCATCCACGTTGTGACCAATTCTAACTTAAATCATTGGACATCCACGTTGTGACCAAATATAACAAAAATGATCAAGCATCCACATTGTGAGCCAATTCTAACAAAATTAATAAAGCCATCCACATTGTGAATCAAATACAACATATATGATTGGAGAGTTTAAGCTAATTATAACTTTATTCAAATGGTCGCACATTCTTGTTATAGATCAATTGTAAACCTTTTATTTATTTCAGCTTGGGCAACCATGCTATGCATTAATTATAACCTATATTGAATCTATCTGGCACTCAGACACTTGTGGCCAAGTTGCCTGCCAATTGTAATGTTTTAAGGATGGATCGATGGATGCTTCATCGTTCCCAGCTAACACTATTTCTAAAGCCTACTGGGATGATGATGATGGGATAGAACATCCATAATCTTATTTGCCAGGGTGCCAAATTGCAACTTCAATGAAATATTGAGGCTAAACCTCATTTCAATAACTTATTAATAAATTTCAACAATAATATTTAATGAATGGGTTAATAAATAATCAATCGATTAAGAGACCACTGAGAATGCATTAAAAATAATAATATTAATATTCTTGGAAATTCTTGGTTATTCTCAGCACACTCCCCATTCACTATCATTAAAGTCACAATTAAAATTTTGTTCCAATTACAAATAGTTCTATATCCATCTCCACCTTCCTGATCCATCCCCCCATCATCCTCACATTCATAGGTCTATTGCACTATTATCTCTTTTACTATTAAATTTTCCATTGTGCTAGCTCATTTCTCCCATTATAATCTCTTCTCAGGGTTTTTAGAACAATAAGGTGTGGAGGTCGAACAAGCTGCTATGGATTATTGGTGATAAACACCCCTCTCATGATCACCTCCAAGGTTGATCTTGGCTGTCTTTAATGTAGTTTAATGTCTATTTACATTAAAGCTCGAATAATTTAAGCTTATTAAATTTTTTAGAAATAACATATTATGAACGCTTTTATAATTAAAGTAAAATCATAAGGAAGTGCATCTAGGGAGGTGTTTGAATACAACGGATGGGGAAAGGATTTTATGCCCACCCACTGCATCCACTATCACCCAATAACCATCCCTATTCATAATTTATATTTCAACTATATTAAATTATTTGGTAATCTTGAGTATTGCCGTGCCACATAAGCTCGGAAAATTAACCATTTTAAATAAATTTTACTGGATATTATTTACAAAAATGATGATTCAACTATTAATAATAATATATTGATGTATGATTGGATTTGAGATGTCTAGATTATAATAACCCACAAAACATTGAGACATACACAAATTTTTATTTAAAACAAATAACAAATTTTATTAACATACTACAACTCAATACATAATATATACATTCACTTGATGACTCACATGGCTTTCCCCTGTTCTACAACCGTATTATGATATATAAAAAAAAAAACTAAATAAATAAATATCCCTAAATCAATAGATAATGTCAAGAGGTTTTAAACTATAAATATTCATTTTTAATTATTAGGGAATCAGGATTACCATGGAGTAATATTAATATCAGACAGATAAAATATTATTTACCTTCACATATATTATATTTTTGTTCTCATTTTTATCCCAGACATAGCGAACATTAAATTTCTCCCCCCAGTGTTTAATGCTTTTAGTTACTGATTTGTTTCTAAGGGTAATTCTTCCAATAATAAAATTTAATAATTTTATTTAATTATTTTAATCTAATATTCCTTCACCCTATGCTCTACAATAGAGATATTTTATGTATGGTGGGACTAAGTTAATTTTAGTTACTTTTCAAATGTCAATGAATCGGTATCTAGCTGAATCATCATCACACGTGCATACACACTATATTCATGTTCTTATGACAATAATAATATTTTAGTAATATTACCTTTCCAGCGAAGTTCTCAGCTGGCTGCAGATATATTTATTAGATAATTTCAGATACATACGCATGGCTTACGATATTCGTAGGTTTTATTTAACCCTTAAGTTGAATATTTATTGACGTTATTACTCTTGGCTCTCATTGATAAATTAAAATGTATCAACAAAACAATGTTCAAGTACACCAATTGCACACACACTATCAGCACTCATCCTGACATCAAATTGAGTTTGCGACCCTGTATCCAACATTTATAAGTAATGCTTAGTAATAGCTATATTTCATACACCCGTAAGGAATATCAACATTAACATGAGGCAGGCAGTGACCCGAATAAGAGAAAACCTTTTCACTAAGGTTGAGGTATGCTAGGATTTTTATCGCTAGTCATACAAAGAGACTTGGGTTTACCTATTAACCTTTGGCCATCAACAAAGAAATCATCTTACAGTGTAGAAAATAACTAAGTGGGAAAACTCTTCCACTGTGTTTAAATACTTTATAAATATAGTATAAATATCTTAGTGAGCAAGCTAAACTATGACTCCACTAGCTTGGTGGGGACTCTTTTTTGTCCATCCACATTATATATGGGTCTAACATCAATTTGTACAAGTAAAAACTTTCACATCTACATTACTCTTGCGAAATAGTACACTAGAACATCAGCCAACAATTTTTCCAAGCCTTAATTAGCTTGTATCTAGCTTTAACTTTATGATAATAGTAATAAGAAATGCGCATTAAAATTTTAAAACTACTTCTCTGCACTTTTATAGGATAATGATGATGTTTTAGCCCAACAGTCACACAACCTTCATAAAACATAGCATTAGGTCTAAGCACTTGACAAGAATTCCTGATCCGATCCAAAAACATTTCCCACAACAATATCTCTCACTCTTTTCATAAAAAAAAATGTAAAGCATTTAAAACAAGGCACATACAGAATGATTTGGTATTAATTTCATCTACCCCTAAATGATAATAATAATAATAATAATGAAAGCATTTAACAGGCACATACACAATGACTTGATATTAATTTCATCTACCCCCAAAATAATAGCAATTATAATTCTAACATGGATTAATTTTAAATGGATATATATGATAAAAAAAAATTATTTTCTTTTCTTTTTTTTAAATTAAATGTTCTACATGAATATCAAATAATAAAAATATACTTAAATAGTTCTCCAGAAGTGTCCTTCAGGTTTTTGGTTTCCATTTTTCCATTTTTTTCTTCTTTGGTTTGTTTGTGTGTGCACATGACTTTATGTGGAAAAAGTCACTGTGATAGAATTTGATTCCTATGCCAAAATGTACAAAGTTTTCATGTTGCTGAGAAGCTTTCCTCATTTTGATTTCTGTGGATTACAGCTGAATAGAACTTGTTTTAATTTTTAAATATATAAGTCCACTTCTTGTTGTATTTTTCAATTCACTTAGTATTCAGATTTAACGCTTTATATGAAATTATAGCATTCAGATTTAATGCTTTATATACGAAATCAAAATCAAAATTTAGATTTTTTTTTTCTGTAGTTTAAATTTTACCATTTGCTGATTCTTGATAAATCAACTATATAATACAAATCATGACATTGATTAATTTCGGGAAGAACGATGTGCACCAATAAAAATTTACTCAAGAGACTTTTTTTTAACTTATATTATTAAATTTGGCAAAGTTTGTTTCAAGAGACAGACAGAATAATTAACAATAAACGATTTCTTTTTCTCTCTTTTCTTCTTTCTTAAAAAAATGTTTCTTTAAACTTTTACAGCAAAGCTTCTCTATAAAACCAATGATGAGAGCCTGCCAAGAGAGATAACCAATAACAGAGACCAGCCAAAAGAGATTCCTTTTTTTTTTTTACAAAAGCACGAGCTCTTATAGTGTCTGGCTTCCTTCATTCCCCTGCCTCCCAACAGTGATCTTCCAATAACCTTTCCAATGTCTGGCCAGTGTTTTCCTGATTAATTGCCTTTTGTTTCTTTTTCTTTCTTGTTATTTTAAACTTCTGCCCTTTTGAAAAACCATCTTCCAAATTCATATCTGCATTCCAATAGATAATCACCAATTAATTTTAAACTTACATTCCTGTCGTTATAGATATCACTTAAATCACTTTAGTAATTTACTTTGGTAATTCGATGCTTGTGGAAATCACACCAAAGAACAAATGACAAAAAGCTCTCCCCTCAGAATAAATGAGAGAAAGCTCTTTTCCCCCTTTTACTTTTTCTATAATAATAATAAAAAAAATGTATAGCAACTCAACTTCAAACCCAGAATCTTGACCGAAATTTTGGCTGCTATGAATAAACTATTAAAATGACTTAATTTCTTCTTTAAGGAGTTCCCCATGAGATGATTATTATTATTTAATTGTGAACTTTATAATTAAAATCCACAACTAGCTTAAATACACACGCATACATGTCTCATATATACAATTTCAATTAAACCGATTGTTTAATATTCTAATCCTTAATTATTATTTTTTTTACAATTTAATTTTATGAACTATTTAGTTCTAACCTGTCAGTGTAAAACTATGACTATCTATTTTCACTCTCTAAAGTAGTTTTACAAACTGCACATCCCCTCCCTTCTTTCCAATCTCCAACTATTAAATGATCTATAAATATTGCTTATCTAATAAATTATATCTTTAATATTAAATTGTCCCATAAATTAACATTAAATAAAACAATCTTTTGCCTAGAAATCTTTTAATGACAAATGCTTAGATTGCCTACCAAATAAAACATATGCAATCCCTAAGAATATGGGTTCAAACCTAGCATTGGCTAGAAAGTTTGTCTATTGAAGGAAAAATATATATACAAACTATGAGGAAAATTTTTATTAAACATTATCCTACATAGTTAATTCAAAAAAAGGAGTCTTGGGCAGATCCAAGAGCTACAATATATATTTAATTCTAAATTTATCTTAAATATTAAAAGTAGCTACTGTGTTAACAGATTGTGTAAGCAAAAGAAATGGTGATCATGTGATGTTATAGTGGTTTAATACATATGCAATTATTCAGAAATCTTGGATTCAAGCAAATAAATTGTGTTAATTTACTTATTTAAATTTAGTATTGTCTTCTTTAAAAAAATCCATTCTCAAAAACTACAAAATCTGTTCCAACACACAACTTAACGGCAAATATGTATATATAAAAAATATCAACCCTCTATTGAAAAATGATTTACAATAAAAAAAATTTTACACATTAAAAAATATTTCCATAAAGGGTAAACAATAAACTAAAGTTAATTCTGAAACTAATTCTAGAAATAAGATCTCTTGAGTTAATGTATCACTAAAAAAACTTTTGATGTTTTTGATAATGTTACTGATACATAAGGTCTCCCCAATGTTGATATAGGTTCTATAAAAGCCATGATGTAGTAAATATTTACTAACATTAATGTTTAATAATTCAAAACAATTTTTCATGATACCTGGTGTCAAATTTAGCTAAAACAGATGACAAAATGAATCTAATTTTCATCTGATATCCAAGTTCATGAATAGACATGTAGAATAAACAATGACAGCAACAATAATGAAATTTAGATGCTCTTATTGTTTATTCTTTTATATATCTATTTAAAAACTTTGGACATCCAATGAAAGTGGATTCATTGTTTCAGCTAGTTGGCATAAAAAATTATGCTCGATTGTAAAATGACACCATTAATTGGTGAATATTTTTATAAAATCCAGTTTAAAAATGTAAATTTACACTGTTTTATCTATATATAAAAATTTTAATATTTTTAAAAATAAAAAATTATTTAATAATTCGTTTTAAAAAGAATATCCTAAAAATCTTTTTTTTTTAAAAAAAAAAAGAACACGATTTCAAAAACAGTATGAAATAATATTACCTCTGATAATCAATTAATTATGATAAATGTCTTAACACCCAAAATTTACCATTCAAAAGAAAAAATAACATTGAACACACTTGAAAAGTTTAAGTTTAACAATTATCTTTGACATATTCAATAATTAATTGAAGAGACATGTGACATGGAAAACTATCTTTTTATATGACATTCCTATACAGAATACTTATACCTGACCTGGTAAAAGAGATTGAACTAATGGATGTTAATTTGTTCTCTTCTGCCAACTAAAGCTATCTTGCTATATTTATTGAAATCAAAATTAAAAATAAATAAAAAAATTCTAAAATTAAGTGAACAAAATTTGCATTAGATTATTTATGAAATATAGTCATAGTGAAAAACCTTAATCTCAGTTTCTTCAATAAAAAAAGCCCTAATCTCAGTTTCTTAATTAAATAATAACTGTGATAAAAACACAGTTGCTGAAGCTTTAAACATAAAATTACAAATATAAAGCTATAAAATAAAATATAATAAAAATAAATATTATAACGTCCACATTTTAGAAATATTAAAACAAGAATCCTTTCTATTAATAGCATTGGGATTACCAGCTATAAAACAAGCTTCTTTAATCTTACACTTTACAGCATTCTTCTCAGTACACATTAATTTTGCCTCTACTGGTTGAAATAGATGTCCAGCCTTATTTTCATGTTCCACAAACACAGAATTACCCAAAGCTTTAGTTTTAGTATGATATTTATTGTATTTTATATTTAAAGTTGTAATTATAAATTTATTAAACGCTCACTATTATTTCAGTAATAGTTTTAACAAGGCTGTAAACCTTAGCAATGAGCGTCTGAAAAAATCGTCACTAGGGACCTCTGTAGGTCTTTAAAACACATGCTTACGTTATGAAGTTATATATAAATAGGTGAATATCGTAAGCATGTGTTTTAAAGACCTACAGAGGTCCCTAGTGACGATTTTTTCAGACGCTCATTGCTAAGGTTTACAGCCTTGTTAAAACTGTATTTTATATTGTATTGGGCTATGATTATGGAGGCTTAAGTCCCCCGAAAGCGCTCAGCTTTATATTTGTAATTTTATGTTTAAAGCTTCAGCAACTGTGTTTTTATCATGGTTAATATTTAGTTTATTGATTTTTGTTGAAGTATATATAGACATTTTTTCTTAAATTGTGATGTAACAGGGTGTGTTGATAAAAATTTAAAAATCTGAAAATATTTCTACTGTACAATAATTACTGTTTTTCACAAGGTGTAAAAGAGGATAGAAACCAGCCCTACCTTCCTAGAGTTTAATTGAAACTACAAGTGAAATGCCTTTATCACAAATTTTCTATCAACTGCTACTATTTTCCTCTTTAATAAAATTATCAAGTTTTGTGCATGATGATTACTTGAAGAAATCTGTAATCATGTGAATAAAATAAACAATATTATTAATGTAGGATGATTGCAAAATTGATTAGGAAAGAGTTAGAGCTAACTAATGGGTAATAATTATATAATTAAATTTTAGGAAAACTGTGTGATGTTTGAGCACCAAAGCTAACTGAGCTAAAAATTGGGAATTTGTCCATCAACTCCTATCTTAAGACATAAGAATATTTATTGCATTGCCCAGTATGATCTGATTCAGTGGAAGAGTGCAAACACTCAACTTAAAATCGACAGATCATATCCAATTCTGTCAATTATGGTACCTGAATTTCTTTTGAACTCTTCAGTAATTAAGTCATTTGAATGTATTTCTTTATTTATTGCATTTGATGTTTAATATTTTTAAATATCTTTTCCCTTCTGAAAAATTGGTTTAAATATTTTTTCTGGTTTAAGATAAAAATGATGTAGAAATGAGTATATTGAATGAATGATAAATATATATTTATCAGATCAGGGATTATCTTTATTAAATTAAAACTGCTAATCTCCAAACTTCTCTACTATTTAAAGATGGTATAAGATTCCAATGGTGTGAGAGTATCTTGAAGAAATTTGAATTTATTTTATTTCTGTTATTATTAAAACATCATGTGATAATTTTTGAAATAAAAAAAAGAATACATCTGTAAATTTTAAACAAGAAATTCTATCCATCTTATATAGAGAGCAGTGAAAATAAAATTTAAACAAGCATTGTCTAAGTTTTATTTTCTCTTTAAAAAAGTATTTTCTCTACATATCTCTATTTCCAGTGATCTTTATCTCCCAAGTTTTTGAAGTTTGATTTATATATCTGTTAGGGAATTGTGATTTGTTTGAGCTAACACTCTTTTTTTTTTTTCAAAAAAAGAATTTTATTAACTAAATCAAAAAAGAATACAATGACAAATCAATCTTTGGACTTGAGTCTTCTGCTAAATAATTTCTGCCAGATGGCCTGATTGCAGGTAACTGAAGATCTTGGGTTGCAAATTCTTACTAGACTATGTCTATCTTAGCCAAGAATCAATGTGTAGCCTGTCTGATGCAAGAAGCTGGTCTCTATCATGAGTACTTCTTAATAGTTTTAAGAAGATATCGCTGACATTGTTATTTGCCTGTCCAAAGATGTACTTGCACCTGGTGAACCAGACGGCAAAAGTGAGAAAAATGGATGTTCTGATGGTCGAAAAAATGCCCATGTGTTTTGCATGCAACGTGTGTTTCTATAGTCTATTGAAACTTTTTGGTGGATGAAAGTTCTGAGTGGGCTAAGGAATGGGCAGTCATGTAGGAGATGGGTAATGGTTTCATCAGCTGTTGAGCAAAGCTGACACTGTGAGTTGAGATTGGCAAAACCTCTCCTATAGACCAGGAAGTGGCTTGTGAGTAGGGAGGAGAGATTTAGTTTCTGGAAAAAATCTATATGTTTGGATTTCAAAAACCATTTTTTGGATCTGAGAATTAGCAGTTTATTGTTTAGTCCCAGAGAGTTCAGAGATGGAGTAAGGTTTGGGTTTTTAAGTTTGTAAATTTTCCAGTATGTTCTCTTTGATTCTAGGATAGGTTTCAATAGACTTATTCCCCCTGTTATGTATATCCATAAATCTGACAACCATTTGCTGCAGAATGGTGGAGGTGTATCCATTGGTGTTACTGGTATGAATGTGTTCTGATCGGAGTGCTTGTGATATATTGTCCTCATGACTCCAATTGCTTTTTGTAGGTAAAGCGTGGATATGGAATGAAGACTTAACCCATTCAGATCTTTGGGCATGTGTGCTTTTGATATGCTTATAGCAACTACTTTGCCTTTCCATAAGAGCCTCAAACATAGTGAGTTTAGTGCAGTTTCAAAAGTTTTGGTAAGCTTTATCATGGGAAGAAAGTAGTTCAATCTGGGAAAAATTAACATGTTCAGTAGTGCAGATTTGCCAGGCAATGGAGATCATAAGCAGTAAAATCTGCATAGAAAATGGATGTTAGATAACGATTCAATAATTACTCATGAGAAATTAAAAAAAAAACCAAATGTCTCAATAAACTTCTAGGAGAGATTTATTTTATTTCATCATTATTTTCATTGATAAGTATATAAGAATCATCTATTCTTTTTGGGATGGTGCTTAAAATTTCATTTCTGGTATTGCAATTTTTCTTTTTCTCTTGATACCACATGGAAAAAGGATTTTTTTCTTAAAAACACTGTTGTGATCTAAACTTTCATATGCTGACAGTTTGTCAGGCAGCTAGAAATCACAATGCTATATCTGCAACAATAGAAATAACTATGCTGCTTACATTTCAAGTGGAATGTAATGAAAGTCAGACAAATGCTAGCAAAAATCTTATTTCATTAAAAGTCTTATATTATTTTTCAAATGAAGGACAAATCCTCTGGTTTTGATCACTTTTTTCTTCATCTAGAATAATTTACTTTATAAATATGCTCATGATTTTTTTAGATGAAAGAAAATTAATTTTTTTTTTAACACGCAGTAATCATTTTCATTTGATTTTGGATTTATAGTTTGGAACACTTTTATTGTATATATTCAATTACAAGGAAGTCTTTGAATAATAGATACATAAAAGTAGCAGAATTTACAATGTCAATCTGCTCCAATGTATATAAATAGTTAATAAAATTATCAGATGAGTGAATAATCCAAAGTATTGATGTTTGGTGACATTTTTTTCCATATGTCATAGCATCAGCTGGGAGGCAAACCTGCAAAAACCATCTGCAACCAACTGCTTGCTTGCAAGGCGGCTGAGCTGATGGCTAATAACACTTGCCATGTTTAGTGACATTTGAATGCAAAAATTACAGTAATTATTTAATTTTATAATGGCAAGTAATGTAATTCTTTTTTTTACATATATGATTGTTTAATAGTGTGGATAGTTGAAGGTTGTTTGAAAGTCTGAATTCAAATCCCCTATATTTACAATTGGGTCCATGTATAAAAATGCCTGTATTTCAAACCTTATATATGGTTGTTGTAGAGACTGATTTTTTTCATATGTAGCAATTAGTTATCTCTATAGTTCATACAATATATGGTAAAGCAAACAGCTTTCTATTCTAATACTATAGTAGGCTTTAATAATAATAATTATTAAATGTTAGAGTATTCAAATTCCTATTCCAGGCAAGTTTTTGGCTTTTGCATTTATCAATAGGCTCAGAATTCAAAGCTGGAAACACAGTAGTTATGCATCTAGAGACCATCTTTAACTTCATTTTATAATTCACACTAAAAACTTAACATTTAAAACACTCTGAATTTAGTTCAAAATCTTAAAACATTTTAAATTGCAGGCCTTTAACTTGAATAATAAAATGGAATTAAAATTGCTGCATTACTTCCTAACCTCACTGATAAAAGTAAAAGTCAGAAACCATTGCAGAGTGACAACAACAATGTCAAACGCTAGATTTTTCTTGAATAAAAACCCCAACATGTAACTTCTGATGGTCATATATCATATGAACTCCCAAGTGGCTAACCATTTATTTGGTATAAAATTATAAACACAATGATATACAAATATAACTCAAAACTTTGAAAAATGACTTCCAGTAATAATAGACAATCAAAAGGATGATTTAGCAATAAATAATTATTGATAATAATGTAAAAGACTAAAATTTTTAACACTACAAATTAAAAGCCTGAATATCTGGTATGCAATATTTAAACTAATACAAATTTGTTCAAAACATCTTTTTTTGATATGTTTAGATTCACAAAAACCAAGTTATTCCACAAAACTAATAATCGCTAAACTCTAAATCAAGGGAAGTTAATTCATATCTTAGCATAACAATAATGACAGTTATTAAAACAGGCAAAACTCTCCATACAGTATTGCCACTCAGCAAGCTATAGTAATGAATAGATGCCAGAAGGCTTGTGCATAAAATCCCCATCTAGTGCCTACTCATCCAATATCCTCAGACTAGTTTCTAGCTTATGGCCTTCATCAATGAGGAGCCTTGGATCTGAGAATACTGCACCTAAATCTTAGGATCTAATGCAATCCTCCAGCAATCACTTTTTATCTTTATTTAACTACAAAAGTATGAGTCTTAAATTGAAAACACAATAATGCTTTCAATCCAAACTCATTAGTTTATATAGTCATACAGCTCTGAATTCAGTTCAGTACTTACACATTTTGGTGTCTTTGGTTCTTTAATAACCATAGCCATCATTATCCTATTAGGCAGGATTGGTTTTAAGCAATAAACATCATATGATCATCATTTCTTTAATAACAATTATAAGCAAGCATAAGGAATGGTGATCATGAGATGTTTATTGGCTTAATAATAATGTGAAGGAGTTCACCCTTTTTATAAATATGGATCTTTATAGTGATCATACTAATGAACTTTTTTTTTATTGGACTTTTCTCCAGTAATAATTATACATTTCTTGATATATTTTAAAAATAAAAAAAAACATTTTCTCATATAAGGTCTTAATAGCATTAAAAATTACAAAATAGCTTTGTACCAAATACATTCTCCTGTTGTAAAAATATATAAAAATAGACCAAATTCTCCCAATATTTATAACTTAGCCAAATGCTGGCTCATCAGGATTTGAAAGCACATTAGTATCAACCCCATACATACAATCTATTTTGAGAACAAGAAAAAATATATAAATCACATCTTTTATTATATAACAAAAATCACAATATCTATTTTTAAAACAAATAATATGTTATAAGGACGGGGCAATCACTTGACTCACTGGTTAATCTATTATTAAAATATTTATTACTTTTAAAGAAAATGAGTTGTTGTTTTTTTTGCACTAAAAAAATATTTTGAAAATAGAAGTTATGATTTTGCTAATGTTTTTTCATACTGTTTATATAATATTACTGTGTTTTCTATAAAAAACAGAAGAAATAAGTCAACCAGACCATACCGTAATAATACTATTTTATAACAAATATTTTTATAATAACTCACTAAACTGATAATATTCAGAAATAAAAAACAAAAGATACAGCTGAGAAAAACAATGCAATAGTATATATCATTTCTAAAATACATTTACACTTTTATTATTTAATCATAGAATGATTGGTTATAATTTTTAATTTAAAAGAGGTTTTATTTTAAAATTTTGCATCACTTTAGGTAAAGTGGGCTTACATATATATAAAAAAAGATCGCTAGCAAAAAAAAAAATATCTATATTTCATAGCAGAAAGGGTAGCTCTTTATTAGAGTTCACAAAATCACAACATGAGCACAAATTGCCATATTAGTATTTCTTTATTACTTAGTTTAATATAGCACAATACTTTTCTTCTTTTTTTTTTTTTTACACTTTTTAAAGCAATTTTATTTCGTTATAAATAAGATGTAGAAATGAGATACTTATTAAAAAAATATTTTTATTTAATGTTACGGTAATATACTTAAATGAAATATTTAAAAAAAGTAATTTGGAACATGTTTAAAGAGAGAAATATTCTAACTTCTCTTTTCTTTAATCAAAATGATTTAATTTAAATAAATAATTGATTTCAAAGGTAAATAAAATTAAAAAATAGAACACCTAATAATTAAATGGTTATGAGTGACTCTATATAAGAATGACGATGATTGTCATCATAATCACTCGTTATTGTTCCACAGCATGTTGAAAATCTCTTCACATTTAAACCAGTTTTCAAGCACATCAGCAAACATTCTTATTTCATCCATCCATTTTATATGAGAGCTAGAATATTTACAATTTCTTGAGATCCTGTTAAGAGTTCAACTGCCATATATAGTCAACACTGGTCCATTTCAGTTTTTTAATTTTTTCAGTGATACCTATTTGTTATCACATTTACATTTTCAGTCTCCTTTTATAAAGGTTTTAAGGAATAATCTATTATGATTTCTTTTCTGTTTTTTCTTCAGTTTCAATTTACTTTGCTTTATTTTTTTGCATGATTGTTTAGTTTTATGATATTTTGGGAGGTGTTTTGTAATAAAAATATTTTTTACATTCAACACAAATTTTTTCTTATTATTATTCACTGCTTTCCTTTATAGATGATTTTAAGTAAATAAAAAAAGTATTTCATAATAATTAGCCTACTTCAGGGCAAAGAATATTCAGTGAAGACAGCAGTATTTACTAGCTTGATAACTATTAGATGGTAAGAGTTTTGACAGTTTTCTGTTCTTGTTTTATCCTCTAGCTAAAGATAGTTAAATACCCATTTTCCAACCAATGTCCAAGTACAATTACCATTTGGAATCCATTGATTACTTAAGTTTATAAAAAAAAAAAAAGACAGATGTGAGATATGAAAAATATTACAATTATTTTGTTGCCTAGTTACTGCTGTGAGGAAAAACTCCAAATCTGCAAGATCACCACTAGATCCAGAATAGTGAAATGCACAAATATTTTTTTTCTAGTATAGAAGACAGAAATGTATTGCTTATATGATGATATTTTAGAAGTTAGTGTGAATTGGACGGGATACTTTTGTACAAAAAAAAAACAGACTATCTAATAAGAAATGGAGAAGTTTTCAATGTTCATAAAGAACATAGAAAGGAAATTGAGATTTATTCACTTTTGTGACTATTACTGTAATGTCTATTTTTAGATAATATCTAGATATCTAGTACTTTTAGAACTAATATTGAAAATAAATTTGATATTTTGGATATAATTAATAATGAATAAATCAATTGTGAATGAAAATAAAAAATAATAGAAGATAAATCTGAGAAAAATTTTCTTAAAATGAAACAACCATAAAAAATATAAAAAAATCACCATGCATGTCAAAAGACACAGTAATGACTATAAAGAGGGGAAAGAGTGAAAAATTATTAATATTTTTTTTAATAAACTGTATAAAAAAATTCTGTCAGAAGCTAAATTCAGGTTACTATATGGGATCCATACATAATACAAAGTGGAATGATTTTCAGATATATCTAGTATGCAAAATCTGACTAACATTATTTCCTGCTGCAATATAAAGTAAGATATTGAATCATTAATGAAAATAGTTAGTTATGGTTTCTTGACACACATTTTTGTATTTTCATTTGCCTTTTTTAAATTATCTTTCTCTATCTCTCTCCCTGTGAATTTTTTAGCATATAGACTTTTCATTTAGCTAAAATTCTATATATATATATTGTTTAATAAAGAATTTTATTAAATATATAAAATTGAATATAAAAAATTAAAAATATAAATCAAAAATAATATATGCATAAAATTTTATATGTATGTATATTATGAGTGGACATATTTATATAAAGATCATGGCATAATCATTAGCACAATTTTCTAGCATGCACATGGCAAATCTCAACTTTCACATGCATGGAAATTTTACTATTATATATATACACTCATGCATGGCATTCACCGCATAAATACATAAAATTGTCTAATGTCATGCAGTATACAATTTATATTGTTTGAATCATTAATTAAGAATAAAAATATTCAAATAGTTTACAAAAATTATTCAATGCCAGATTTAGTTTAAATCCAATTTAAGACTATGCTAAAATGCATTGTGTTCATTTTTTTCAGCTTACCAATTACATCTTTGTAAGTCGTTGCATTTTTACTTCAGTTAAAAATATATTTTCTCTGGAAAAAATGTGTCTGAAATGACATAACGTGAAATTGTCAACTCCGTATATTTTCAGATAATTTGAAAAAGATTATACTTTATATAATAATTGAGACAGGATTTACAGCAATCACTAAAATAATTTGTAATGCTTTATACTTTGAGATTGTAAAGAATATTTGTGTATTCTTTGTCTTACAGCAAGCATCAAATAAATAACAAAGTTATGTTCTAAAAAATCATAAATAATTTTCTAAAAATATCCATAATAAATGTTTCTAAATTCAATCTTATTATTTTCAAAAGATGAAGCTGATCAGCGTTTGCAGATACAACTATTATTTTCAATTTTTCATATCAGTCCAAATATTGTTCCAAATTCCATAATGTCAAAATGACTTTATTTATCAATCTTTACACGCACCATCTTCCCAAAGTGTAAAAACTAAAATTATTTTATTCTGGAAACACTGTTTTGCAATATAATTCCTCTAGTGGTAAAAAAATGAAATACTGTGGTTCAAAATAAAATTTCAATTATTCGTTATTCAATCAATTACTATGTATTGCATGATTGTAGAATTATTGCTTACTTTTTACTAATAATAATAATAATAATAATAATAATAATAATAATAATAATAATAATAATAATAATAATAATAATAATAATAATAATAATAATAATAATAATAATAATAATAATAACAACAACAACAACAATAAAAATTAACACAAATAAAACTGCTGCATGGTCAATATACACAGGCAAGCACTGTACAGAGATGTTTAATGGTAAACCATCTGCTTTCCTTGGTTTCCCATTCTACCTTGGAACCCATGGAATGAGGCAAAAAATTCAAAATAAATTAAAAAAGATGCTGAAAAAATCACAGCCTCACTTGAAAAGTCATACCTGTCAATATATGCAAAGGTAGCACTATTTAATCAACTTATAATTACAAAAATTACCTACTACACACCTATAATCAAATTTGCAAAAACATTCATATCTAAAATCTCATCAATCTGTAACAAATTAATATGGAAGAGAAAGACAGTGGCAATTTCTTTAAAAAATCTGAGCAGACCACCACATAGCAATGGACTTGGACTCCATACAATTAATGTTTTTCACACACAGAAACAGTAAATCTAATAACAGCAACCATAAAAAGATTTCCAGACCTGGAGTGTGTAATCAGTATAATACCCACAGACAGACCACCCCCTTCATATGGATATATATCCACACTGATTGAAGAACTCAAGCCAATATACAACAAAATATCACTCAATAATGACAACAAGTATACATACTGGGACATTTATAATATACTATATCCAAACCAGACACCTAAACTACATCCATCAGTTCTTGGGATAGACAACAGGCAACTACTGCAACAATTCAGAAAATGGACATTAGAACCAAAATTTTTTGATTTTCTACTTAAGCTTAATCTCAATGCTCTGCCCACAATACATTTCCTTAGATTTCGTAGATTCTATACAAATATAGACCCCATGTGTGGGCTATGTCATAGAGAAGAAGAGACACAAGATCATTTTCTTCATTCCTGCAGTGCCCTAGAAACAATACATCGCACAACATTTACCACATACAGAAAGGCTATCTTTTCAATTGATGAAATAATAAATACTTTTAAAAAAGACAACAGTCCTGCTATTCGTGCGGCAACATACAGCCTTTATGCCTACTGGTGTACAAGATGCACTTTTGCACTTTCCAATAACCCATGATGCCACCCAGCAATATATTCAATAAAACTAGAACTGTTCAGAAAAAGAGACAGCATCCTAGCTCAACCAGATGTGTTTGCAGCTACATGGTCGCACTTGAAACAAAGATCCAGTCTATGAAATATAAAGGCCAATAAGATAGATGATGACATTTTCAACATCAGCATTTTTTCCAACTTCAAAGAGATGCAAGCATAAACTGAACTAAATAGAAGACCAAATTTAAAAACAAGAAAAAAGAAAAATATGCAAAAATGATAAAGACTTATATACTGAAAGTTGTAATTTGTTTTTCATTTGTAACAAATCAATATAGTACTAGATGTGACTCTGTAACTTTTTAGACTCAATAAAGTTTTGCTTTGAAACATCATCATCATCATAATAATAATAATAATGATGATGATGATGATGATGAATTTAATAATGACTACATAAACCAATTTATGGACTATGAATACATCCACATATAGGACAATTGATCCATTATTTATTTATATATATATTTGTGATGCAAACTTTTAATTTTTTTTTTTTTCATGTGTCAAAGCATCAAACGGGAAGTGAACCCGGAACAACTGCTTGTAAGGCAGCTGTCTGACCAGTCGGCCACCAACACTTGACAACTTAATTTTTTTTGCATAAAATTTACATTCTGAAAGACTTCAACACATTTAATTGTAGCTCTCCATTTGTCCTTTATCTTCATCCATGCTTTTTCAATAAAAATAATCAATAATCTTTATAATGTAAATGGAATATGCCTCTCCTATGAAATCCATGCTCAAGTTCATTATAAAATATTTTTTATGAGCATTATTTATTCATTTCATGCATTCAATCCAATGAAGATATGATTTTATATAAATGGATTCTATCCAGCAACATATTAGTCTTATAATTCTTGTCATCATATTTTTAGAATTTTTTATGGATCATTTTTAAATGAAATTTTTATAATGTCTAGTCCACTCTCTACTTATAAAGCATGTCTTAGATTTTTCCAATTGCAAATAATAATTACTCCCTCTCATTTTATCATGTAAAACAATGGGTCTTAACCTAGTGTTTCTTGGAGAACTACCATTGTATGGACTTTTTACAGTATTCCATGAAATTATGAAAGCAGCACACTATGTTTAAATGAATTTTAATGTAAATTAGTAAATGCTCAGTTGACAATGATGTAATTTATGTTTCCAAGTGAATTACATAAGCAAATGTCTCTATGATAAGCATTTAGATTGCTTGGTTTAATGAAGTCCATTTTTGATGTGTATTTGGTCCATGTGATGTATATAAATTTTATAACTAATAATATTTTTAACCTAGTTTTTTTTCCGTATACAATCAAGTAATAAATGATTTCAATAATTATTATGTCCATTTTTCAATAAAAATGCATTATTTTAAAACATAATATCATAATAGCTCCTGATGGATAAGTTTACTATTAAATAATAACATGATTCTGGGTAAAATATTAGTGATGAAAAAAATATAAGTAGAAGCATTACTGGAAATGTATCTCATATGGAAGACAAAAATATGCATAGTAAAATAAAATAAAAATAATAGATAATATTTGAATGACTATTCATGTTCTAATTTTACACGATAAGGTAAAGAAGAAAAACTGCCCAATAGAACAAAATTGAATGCTACTTTACTATGAAGCAGAACAATCTTGAATCAAAAACTAATGATTGTTTATTGGATAATAAGTTAAACAAATAAAATAGTTTGAAAAAACTTAAAATTTCTAAGAAGGCAACAATTTGCTTCACATAAGATGAATGATTTAATTATTGTTCGCCAGCATATTACGAAATAGTAGAAATTATGTTTAGCAATAAAAATAAAAAAATTATGAAAATTTCTCATTCAAACAATAAAATGAAAAATACGTCAGAAAATATTGAGGAAATAATTAATAATAAAGTTGTCAATAAGAGTCCACTGACATTAGCTCATATATAAAGATGCATTCATTTTATTAATGAAAATGAAACAGTGAATCAAATTCTGTGCTGCAGTGAATAGAACAAAATACTTTTTTTACCTTATTACATCATATTTAGAAAAAATTAAAAATATTCATGGAACTGTGTAGGAATATTCTATGCAACCTCTATATTATAATTTTTAATAAATGGCATGTTCATGCATATTTTTGTTAATAGTTTTTCCCCCATAAATAAAATTTTGTGACTTCAAAAAGATTATAAACCATTGATGTAGATATTGTATAATATTTAATGTTCCTTGATGGATAACCAACTAATTTCAAACAATGCTATCTATCTGTTCAATTAAATCAATGAAATGCTTGAACCAAGTCAATAAATGCAACATGTAAACCACTTCTTTGTTCCAGACACTTTTATTGCATTTGCCTGGCAACAAAAACTATATCTATAGTGCTTTTTGATTTAATAAAATTATATTGAGTCTCTGGGAAATATTCATTTAAGACTGGAAGCACCTAATGCACAATATTCTTGAGAGTATTTTTAATTAGAGCAATATAAATGTAAAATCAACTTCATGAGTCTGTGTATTTCTTACAAATTCCAGCATTTTTGAAGCTAAAGTATCGCCGCCATATTTTAAAATTTTTTCAGTTAGTTCATCAGGACTTACTGCCACCTTTTTATTTTTAAAATTACAAAGATCTTTATTAATTTTATTAATTTGGATAGATTTAACCAATCTAAATAAATAAATAAAATGGATATATCATTAAAAGTTATTAGCTGAATTATATTATTATTTAAAAGATGATCAAAATTACCCTTCCATCTGTTCAAAATATGACTAAACATTACATGATCATCATTCTTTATGCTTACACAAGCTGTTTACACAAAGGCAAAACTCTCCATATCATAGTGCCACTCAGTGAAAGCTAGAGCAATTAATGGATGCAAGAAGGTTTGTGCATAAAATCCCTATCTAGTGCCTACTCATCCAATATCTCCAGACTAACACAAACCTTCTTGCATTCATTTATTACTCTGGCTTGCACTGAGTGGTGCTACTGTATGGAGAGTTTTGCCTCTGTGCAAACAACTTGTGTAAGCATAAAGAATGGTGATCATGTGATGTTTAATGTTCTAATAACAATCTTGCCCAATAGGATTATGGTGACTGTTGTTATTAAAACACCAAAGACACCAAAAAGTATGGATGCTGGATTGAGTTTAGATCTATACAACTATATAAGCTACTGAGCTTGAATTGAAAACATTATTATATCTTTATTTTGGCCTCAAACCTTTATAGTTAGCTATAAAAAATGGCTGCTGGAGGGTTGCATTAGATCCTAAGATCTAGGTGTAGTGCTCTCATATCCAAGGCTCCTCTCACTGATGAAATCCACAAGCTAGAAACTAGTTTGGGGATATTGGATGAGTAGGCATTAGATGGGGAGTTTATGCACAAATGTTCTTGCATCAATTGATTACTCTGGCTTGGAATGAGTGGTACTACTGTGTGGAGAGTTTTGCCTCTATGTTTAAAATATCATTGTCATCATTTATAAAAGTGCCATTGGTGAATTTAATAAATAATAATAACAATATTTTTAACACAATATATTTCACTTTTTAATGAAAATTAACTTTAATTTTTTCTTAACATACTTTACAATAATAAAAAAATAATTAAATGATTGATTGCTCTGGAGTTCATAAGAATTTTGAGCAAATAAAATGACAGAGATTAAATCATGATTCATAGTCATTGGGTTTTGGAGACTGCCAGTTAAATTACAAAGATTACTCTTATGGTACTTTTTTGCAATAATTACATATAAAAGGATTAAATACTTTTATATCAACTTATCATACGATCATTAGGGGAGGGGGCAAGAAAACTTTTTCAGTTTTGCTGCACATAACTTGTCATTTGAGGTAAAACTGAAGAAATTTTATCACATAATATTTCTTCTAATAGAAATATTTGTTTTTCAAACTATTTTTTACATTTATCTATTGATAAGTCATAAAGTTTACTCTAATTATTTTTTTCTATTGAAAATTGTAAAGATTCATTTGCCATTTAAAATAAAACGACAGACATATTAAATTAAAAAATAAAATTCTAACTATCTGTTAAGTTATAATTAAAAGAGAAACAGCCTTAAATTTTTTTAAAATGTCATGTTTTTAACTTTTTTTATCTTGTTTATTTCACTAATAAATTGTCCAGTGATACAACTTTGTGCTAAAAAAATGTGCTTGTCTTTACATGCTTACAAATATAGACATTGGGGGGGGGGGGATGCTACTTGCAATTATTTTTAATATAAAAAAAGTAGATTCAATAATAAAAATTCAGTTGTAATAGTATATTTATAATATAAATTCTGTAATTAAACTATGATAACATATGCAATAATATAAATGCTTATTATTATTTAAAACTCTAAATAATTTATTTTTGAAATGTTTGTTTCATGAAAAAAGCATTTTTATTATTACATAAAATTAATATAGTATAATTATTAAAAAATGTTATTAAGTTATATTAATTTATCAAAATATACTAAGATATGTAAATCAAACAAATAGAAAATAAAGATTTCTAATAAAATAAGCAAAATTTAAAACTAAATAGAATTTTAAACACTAACTTACCTGAGATGTGGACAGAAATTATTATCAAGATTCCAGAGAAAAAATCCAAATAAGTAAATGATGGTAGATAAAATAAATAAGGTGAGGTTACACTTTTGCATTCTAGATAAAGAAAAGAATTATATAGATGTATAAACAAAAATCAATGATAAATCAAAAATGCTAGTAGTAAAATTTAATAATTAATATTTGGTAACACAAATATAGAAAAAAATATTTATATTTTAATATTTGAAATTTTAAATCACATGAAATAATGCACAAAGTTAAATATTTATATTTTGCAATATTCAGAATCCATAGCAAATAATAACACTTAGTGATATTAACAAATGTAAATTTTTGTCTTACAAATATAGCAGATGATCTATATATGTGTGTGATGATAAATAAACTATAATTAAAAATTGCAAACTTTTATTAATTTTTTAAATAAAAAATGAATAAAAAAATTTATATAAGAATTTTTATATTTTAATACTTTCATTTTTTAACATTAACTGTAAAAAAAAAAAAGAATAGAAGAGCAGAAGTAATTATTTTGTTTTTTGTATAAAAAAAAAATGTGAAAAAATTTATTCTTTCATTCTTTGTTTCATTTTTTATTTAAATATATGCAAGTAGTTTTATTTATTGATAATATCAACTTCAAAACATGTTTATGTTTTTCTTAATTGTTTTTCAAATTTTCTAAGTTCACATAATTAAAGAATGGTGTCAAATATGTTATTCTAATAAGACAATATATAATACTTCAAACTAAAAATGTTAGTTTTTAAGTAGATGTCTTAAATATAGTTCATTTATTTTTTCAGATCATGTATTAATTCAGTGATATGTCACAACTTTTCCTACTTGTAAATTACACATCCAGATAAAAATGATGAGCTAAAATTTTTTGAATCCTGTAAAGTGACTTTGGAAAATGACCAAAACTGCCTCATTTAAATTTTAAGTGATTATATATAAAAAACGATTGTAGAATGGATTCTACAGATCCAGCATCAAGAAAACTGCTTGATAAGTAAAAATTTTAAAAGCAAAAGAATGTTAGCTGTACTATTAGCAGAAAATTTAAAGCAAATATATTGTGACAGAGGTCAATTCATTACTGCTTTTATGTGAAGAACTAAACAAAGAGCAATACATTAAAATAAAGATTGAATCAACAAGCTATAACAAAAATCTCTAGAGTTTTAACAAACAATAGATTTTTAAAAAAAAGAGCATTAAAGAAAGCTCAGAATCAAGATAAAGAAATGCACTTTAGTAGTTTTTTGTTTTAAAAATGTCTATTAGTTTAATTTCTTTTAATAATTCTAAATAATAAATCGGGAATTTCTCCAATCAATATTGTTTCTCTCTCTTGATATATATATATATGCTTTATTGATGTATGTGATTTTCAATCTTTTTTAACTTTTATTTTCATTATAATCACTTCCAACATGAAACATTATTATAATCAGCCAATTTATGACACATTCAATCTATTAAATTTTTGGTGTCCCAAAATGATAATCAGATATTTCTTTGCACCTGGGAAGAAAAATAAATAAATACCATAAAGTTTTTTATTATCAGGTAAAATTTGAAAGCTAAATAAAGTAAATTATGATGCCATTATATATTGAGACAGATAATCTTAGATGAATACATTATTGAAGTAAATAAAAATAATAATAATAAACAAAAATCACTGATAAAATCGTTCCATTAGTTCATTAATCTCTTTATTGAGAGCTAAGGACACAACATTAGTTCTCAATAGCATGTGATTGTATATCAATGCACGCATAAACATATACCAATAATTTCATATATTTATTTATAATAGTAATTTTATAGATTTGTTTATAGTAATAATAAAATATGTGATTAATTAATGAAGTTATTATAATAGAGGGGATTTGAACACAAAATTTTCAAGCTGCTTTAAACTATCCAATCTATTTCATACAACTGTTATACATAACCACACACATATAAAAAAGATAAATGATCTTCAATACACATATTTTATGCTAAACCAGCACTCATCAATTAGTCCAGATCACTATCCCCCCCCCCATATATATATAATGAGTGCTCAATTTATATTATGATAGCAAATCTTCAAACTTTATCTACTCCATCCTTCAAATCTTCAGACATCCATACCATTGAAAATCTGAAGATGGAACATCCAAATCTCTTATTGATGCCAATATTATTTATTGAAATTATTATAAAAAATGGTAATGAATAATAATAATCGCCATAAATCTAGTTAATTAATTATTATTATTTTAAAATTTAATATTGTGTAAAACAATACATTAAATAATATTGTTTAGCATTCCAAACAATCAATTTTTTAAAAAAGTCATATGTAATTCACTAATGTGTAATATAGAACACTGAGGGGGGAAATAGTAATCAACTTGGATACAAGATTTTTTTTAATAAGAGATTTAAAATATTTTATTTATTTGATAATCATTAACTGCATGGCGAGTTAACAACAGCAGGGATATGAGAGTGATTCCATTCTTTCTTCTTTGGCTGCATTGATAAGAAATAGGAGAATAATAAAAAATTTCACAGAACTCTCTCTCATTCATCTAAATTACAGATGTCTAACCATCATTGTAAGCAAAGAACAATTAGAAATAGGAATTCTACATAATAACTGGTAATTTGAATACTCATTTGTGGATAATCATGATGTGTGCAATAAAGAACTTAACACTAAAGGTAAAAATGTTTGCCTATTTTATTTAATATGAATGCTAGTTTTAACAAATATTTTATTTTAATGAAAATGATAATAATACAAATATAAAATTTGTATTATTATATTAATATTTATTTTAATGTTATTAAAGAATTACTAAATATTAATTTTACTTTTAAATAAAATAAAATATATGTGATGCAAGAAGACATTTTTATTATCAAAACTTTTAAAAGTTTAACATTGAATTATACCTGATATCACAAAATGAAAATAATATCAATTAATTAACAATTAATTCTTTTATGAAATATAATATATTTAAGATAATAGATAACACATTTTAAAAAAGGAAAGGAATAAGAAGAGCAACCCCAGCTGATGGGCTATTAGATGTAGAATAATGAAAGTAGCCTAATCTGTGCAATTTGTCAATTATCTTTTGATTTGAATTAATATGTATTTTTGTCTCTCCCAAACAAACTAAATGAGGCAAAAACTTCTTTGTCCATTGAGCAAGAGCATCAACTCTTTTATCAGAGTTAAGCCCACGGACATTTAAGCCAGATATTTTTAATTTCATTCAATATATATAAAGAAAAAAAAGTTTAAAGAATTAGCTTGAGTCTAGATATTTTGTATATTTAAAAAAAAAACCATTTAGAGTATGAGTGACGATTCTTCAATCTTATCATGTTTTTTATCAAGGTTATCTGTAATACTAATACAAAATTTCAGAATTAGCTTTTTAAACTCTAATTTAATCTTTATAACTATTTTTATAAACTCTTTCAAATTCAATGTAGTTTTTCTCTACTTAAACAAAGATATTGGGCTCATTCATAATCAAATACATCTCATTAATTTAGGACTTATCTCAAATCCTTTTCCTACAATTCTTCTTGGAGACTTCAACTCTACTTATGACTGTTTCAATTCAAAATTTTTACACCTTCTAAATTCTCATTTCATGTGTGTGCAGGGTTTTTTCCCACATGATGCATGTTCATTTTATACAAAGAAATTTTCTTCTCTTATAGACCTATTATATTACTCTCCGAAACTGCACTTCTTCATCAATCCATCTTTACAACCATTACCTTTCTCTGATCATCATGCTATTATGCTTGATCTGACATTAGACTTACCCAATCAAACCTATGTACACCTTAAATCTACAATAAGAATTTTGCTAAAATCTGCTACACCAAAGGCGATTATCTCTGAAGCTTATATTTTTTTCAAGAAAATAGACATTCTAGCTCTTCCACCAGCTGAATCTTGGTTTGCTTTTATAAATATTCTTAGTTCTTTGATTTCTCATTACACCAGAAAGAATAAAGGGCCGATTGGGTTACTTAAGAAAGCAGATAGCTTAATTACAACATTGAAAGATATACCTCCAACACCAGCATCTGTACAGGTTATTATTGACCTGAAGCAACAATATGTAGAGATGCACCAAATCCTAATAGACTATCTGGCTACTAAAAAGGCGAGGCTTTACCTCTCTAAACCTCATAACTTCTCAAGGGGATATATAAGGTGGGCTATGGGTTTTCAAAGTAAGTCTAAAATTCCATCAGCAATCACAGTGAATAATATAATTTTCTCGGGTAATAGCATGATTTTACAAATTTTAAATCATTATAAATGCAAGCTAGTAGATGTTTCACAGAATTTGGTGCTTGATACATCTATATATTCTTGTGAGACAATTCATGGTATAAGTAATGATGATATTAGAGCTAAACTCTCATCCATGCCTGATAGAATACACCCTGGAATCCATGAATACCAAAATTCATGTTCAAACATCTTGAAGCCTTCACAGTACCAATAGTGAGTAGAATGATTGATCTACTTGCCTCAGGTCCCCTTACAATTGATCAACTCTATCCCACTGCGATGGTCCCATTTCTTAAGAGTGCTATTATCCCATCGCCTCTGGAGAACCTTAGACCAATCTCGATGACTCCATTGATTATTAAACTGATTGAAGCAATTATCAAAGATAAAATTCAAAATCTCATTCTGCCTTTTATCTCTAGTTTTCAATTTGCAAAGAAAGGTAGTTCCACAGCTGAGGCACTCTGCCTATTCAGGTTAATTACGGATTATACAAGAAAAAATAAAAAGTCAAAGCCAATAGTTGTCCAACTTGATATTTCAGCTGCTTTTGACTCAGTCAGAATTCCTCAACTAATACATCTTCTAAGTGGTCTGAACATTCCCACAGGTATAATGAACATCATTACTAATCTTCTATTAAACAGACATATTGCAATTTCATTAAATGGAAAAATTTCAAACTCATTCACACCTACCAAGTCGATTCCACAGGGTTCTCCTCTTAGTCCCTTACTCTTCATTCTATATATAAATCCATTCCTTAAATCTTTAGAGATGAATCTTCCTGGATTGTACATTCCTGGTATCAATAAATCCATTCAGCACATATCCTACATAGATGATGTGGCAGTGTTCTTACCATCTAGAAAATTCATACCAAAACTAATTCAAATTATGGACAATTTCACCGTAGAGTCAGGTCTTGCGTTTAACCTTAGAAAATCTGCTGTATGGAGACTTTCATCTGGAAAATCCATTCCATCCCTTTTCACAGCTATGCCACAAAACTTTTTGGGCTTACCAATGAGTCTCTCTCATGCAGCAATAAGGAAATTAATACAAGACACTATCATGAATTCTGCAAGAAAAATAATTGATTCACTTTCAAAAGTTTATACATCATTATTTGCAAAAGCAGCCCTACTCAACATGTTACTGTTCCCCAGAATTGCTTGCTACATGCGGTTCATTATATTCTCATCAAAATTTATCCAGAATATAAACTCTCTTTGCTCTAGATTAATGTGGAAGGGTAAAACTGTTGCTATTAGCTTAAGAAGAGTGCAGAGACCAACAAGACTTAATGGCTTTTCACTGCATTCACTTCATGTTCTTTGTCTACAGAAATCAAATAACCTCATTACAAGACTTAATGGGATTTTTCCTGATGACTCACCTTTTCTATCTATTCATCCTACAGATACTCCACCTCCAATTAATGATGGTTGGCTGACACAAGTCTTAATTGACATTGCAAAAATTCTCACACCTTTAACTCAAATAAAACCAACGAAACTTCGTTATTGGGATGCCTATCTTCTTTTTTTTTCAACAATTATCCCAGATCATAGCATTCTCACCTGTACAAACTTTGCCATTATAAAGAAATAAAAAAGATGTAATCTAGAGCCAAAATATTTGGACTTTATTCTAAAGCTAAATCTCAATGCCCTTCCAACAAGCCACTTTCTTATGATGTATAGAGGTTTTTCATCTTTGGACCCTGTTTGCTCACTCTGCCATAGGGAGGATGATACCATATTTCACATTTTCAACGATTGTTCCTCTCTTCAGGGCTGTAGAATATTGATTAATAAAATTTATACACCAAAACATCCAATTATCAACACATTCATAAAAGGTTTTGCTTATGGGGATTTTGCAATTATAAGAAGTGCAACTTTCATCACTTTCTGTCTATGGTTTGTCAGATGCTTCCTAATCTTCAAGTCTGTTATACCTGATCCAATATTAATTTTTTTACAAAAATTAAAAGATATCAAAGAAAGAGATTTGAAGTTAGTTCCTCACCTAATAGCAAATTCCACATGGAATCTTATTAATACTGGACATTAAGTAATTTAATGGTTTAAAAATGTATTGCCAAATTTAATGTTATTTTATAATTTTTTCTTTATTGTAAACATAGTTCAATAAACCTGTTTTTGATACTAGATAACATATTTTATCTTTATAATTCGCATTTATTGTATAAAAATGCAGATGTATATTTTAAAACTTATAACAATATTTCTGTCCAACCTTATAAATAGCATAAAGTATGTTTAGGATTATAATATACTTTTCACCCATATTAATTTATTTAAAATAAACAATATTTGTAAGTCTGGATACAAAAGAAATAAATAATTTTTAAATCTTTTTTCTTATGCTCCTTATTTTATATCAGTGTTGATATAGATTTATGATTCACCTTACCCTATAAAATATATGCATTTTCATACTGTAAGTTAGCTACATAAAATTGACTTTGTCTAAAATATGGCGCATATATATATTGGCCAAGCAACATTAAATTAAAAGGGGGAAGCTATTAAAAAATACTAAATAATAGTTTTGAATAAATAAAATACTTTAATTATTGGGATTACAAATGTATATAAAAGTTGGTTGTTTCAACAGTAATAAAATAATCCAAAAACTGTTTCATCAGAAAGTGTTTAACTTAAGTCATTTACAACTAAGAATGAAATATCAGGGACAACAAAAACTATAAAAAGCAGAACAAAGGTCAAAAAAATATCACAATTTCAGATATATCAATTAATTATGCAAATGATGATAAAGATGGATAAAAAATATTTAAAAAATAGGAAAAGTTCAGATAAAATGTTTCAGAAAAATATAGCAATTGTTGCCTATAAATACTGTAATTACGTATTTCAAAATGATGTGATAGTTGTTGAAGAAATTTAGATTGGTGGATACAGTCTAAGATAATGGCAGAGACCAATGACACATCAAAATTTAATGATGAAAATTCTCAAATGGATACATTAGATATAGATGCATGGAGTGGCTTTTTTATGGGAATATATGAAAAGTTAGTAAGTATAACAATACCTTCCATAATGTTGTTGTAGATATTAAAAAAGATTAGGCAAGAAAAATTAAGAGATAAAAAAATACCTATATAAAAGTTACTGAATTTTGAATGATGATGTTTAATTGCATAATGAAATTCCAAAAAACAAACATTTTACAGTTTGATCACTTTATATAAAAAAAATTTCAGTGATATTGAAGAAGTCATCTAAGCTTTAATTTATAAAGAATAATATGAATATATACTATTTCAATGGATTATGAGAATGGAAATAAACTTAATTTAAATGTGCTCTTTATAATAAGAAAGTTTCATCACTAATAATGGAAATCTATAATCACTAACTATAGAATATACACCTCATAAACAAAGATGTAAATAAGAGTTTTATGACAATAAACACAAAATATCTTATAAATAAAATCTTAAAAGACACTTTTAAATAACATATGTAAGTAAACTGTGCTGGAAGTTATTGTTGTTAAAACTGAGACAATTTTTTTGATGATTGTGCTTTTTTCTATGATTGCCATTGGGGGTAAAGATGTTTTTTGGATGTGTTTCTGAGGGCACTTGGTCATGATCAAAAGAAATGATGTTGATGACCCAAATTAGTCATTATATCTTGAAAATTTGTACAATCCTTGCCAGTCATCTTGATTTTTTTTACATTTGCTGATGCTAAATGCTATTTACCTAATGTTTCTTAAATATTATTTGCCAGAAGATTAAATATCTGATCATTCTTTACATTTTTTCAGTAGATTAATTCAGGTGACTTATACATATATGTTAAAAATGAAGATTTGCATGGGTTAAATATATAAAAAACATATTTTGCGGGTTCATCCATGTTAAAACTGTTAATATTAATATACTGATGTTTCGACTTGGTCACATGGTTGTAGAGGCGCTACAATCACTGATTTGAAAAAAATGTTAAAGTTCCACCAATAGCAAAAATGTTAAATTTAGGAATGTTTTTTAAAAAAATCTTTCCAAATAGGAGGAAATTTGCATGTATCATCTCGCTTATTGATACAATCTGGCCTTTTAAGTATATATATATCAAAGGAGCATTTATTGCTATATAAACCAGTGCAAATATCAAGACAAGAAAGTGTTAGAAATGATGACGTATCACCTTCAGTATTCTTTGATCATAATGTTACATGTATATATGTTTTGATTTTGATGTTAATAAAGTTAAGATTTTATGTATTGAAAGAAATAATAATAAATGTAAAATTAAAGAAGCTATGCTAATAAAAAATGGAAAGCAGCATTTGATAAATAGACAAGCTGCTAACATAAAAATTAATGAATTGTGGGAAAATTGATGTATGACATAATTATTTTTGAATACATTTATAACGGTTTTTTGTAATCGAATTTAAATATAGTTGATAACAACTACTTAGATAGTCAAAAGTACTTCTATTAAATTATAGTACATATTTGTTTTTAAAATATTGTTTACTATATTAATTATTGTATTGTTTTTTGAAGAAATATATATATATATTGTAACATTTTTCTCATTCAGTTATTGGCCTTTAATTATGCACTAGATGCATGAGTTAATCAAGCTATGAAAAAGAAAAATATTTCATTCATATTTCTAAAAAAACATAGCTATATTTCCTGATTAACTGAACCTAAGATTATTTAATATTATGATTGGAATTGCCAACAAAGTTAGTTTAATTTATAAAAAAGGAAGGAATAGAAAATATTAGGCATCTGTTAGTTGAATGTAAATGCTTGAAAAGAGAAAGAGTATATATAATGAAGTTACGGAAGAATAAATATGAAAAAAGTGATTATACAGAAAGTGGATTATTGGTTTTTTATGCTGGGTTTGGGAACAGATAAGGGGGATTTAGATATAAAGGCCATAGAGTTGACAAAGATTATGTTGTGGAAATGGGATGGAGCAGAATATGGAAAAACTTAGAGTGGGAAATGAAAAATAAAGTGGCTAACAAGTTTTTCTGGGTATAATTGCAGAGAGATTCCTGACTCCATTTAAGGAGAAGTCACAGAACATCACATCACTTCCTCATATTTCATAATTTTGAAGCAATTAGCTAAAAAGATCAGGATTATTATTTTCTGCAACTTAATTTATTTTCAGAGAATATTTTTCCCAGGGCTTAATGAATAAATATTGGTAATGTAACAGTAGCCAGATTCAAACACTGTTACAAGGGAGTTATATAATATCCCCCAGTGGCCTAAATAAGCATAAGGCCAATAAATTGGCCTCAATGTGTGAGTATGTATATAAAGAATCATATAGATATATGTCGAAGAAAGAGATAAAGTTCGAAAGATTTTCTTTTTATTGAAAAAAAAATAAAAAGAGAAGGATGTATATAGTTATAGTTGTTTATTTTAGAATACCTTCAGAAAAATATGTGTTAATAAATTGTGAGAATGCAGTTATACGCAAATGTATAACTTTTTTAATATTATTACTTATTTCAAATGTATATTTTCCTTTAGTTTTATGTACATAGTATTTTAATGAGAGTAATGAAAGAACTTTGATATATCTACCTTGAGGCAATTTTGTGACTTTTGTTCCATTACTTAGCCACTCTAAATTCCAGGAAATCTTAAATAAATGTACAGCTAAAAAAAAGAAAAGAAACCTAAAAGAAAAATGTTAAAAGCATGCCTGATAAATAGAGATCTCAATGCTGATAAACTATTTTGGGAAATAAAAGAATTGATTTAAGGAGTATGTAAAAAGGAAAGAGAGAGCAAGAGTGTTTTTCAGACTGAAATGTTGTATTAATATTTTTTTTTGCTAAGTTTACTGGTGTGGCTATGCTCGCATTATAAAAAATGAAATATTAAATTCAATCAACCATCTCAAGAAAAAAATGGATTTAGCAATATCAACTTATGCTGGGGTAGAACAAATACATGTAAGGTGATCACCCTAAGCTCCAAATATATATAGCTGTTCCTGTTCAATGCCTGCCTGTCCAAGACCCTGAAGGACCCTGATGATATGCTGCTAAAATAATCCAGGAAGGAATGAATCTTGAACCGTATACACTAAGAAAGCTTCCAATAAGACATCATTATTTTCTATATCCAAGCAATACACAAAATGCATGGTCATGCCGGACTTTTGTCACTAACAAATTTTTTTTTTCATTTGTTGACAATAAAGAATCCATAAATTTCATTTGGATCATTGAAACAAGCTTACATGGAAATAAACTTAAACCTAATCAAAATAAAATCCCGGATACTCCAAGGTAAATATGACTAATTTTTATTGTCTTAAGTGAACTGAAAATTGCCTATCATTACTCTCTAAAGATTTAATCATTATTTAAAACTATATAATTGAATTTGTAATGTATAAATGCATTCTTACACATGCTGTTTAATTATATGTTCTTTTATATTTAACAATTTTCTTTTTTTTTATGTTATCATTTGATATGTAAATTATATATATTTTTCTCTTTTCTCAATATTTAATTAGACGGAATAGTAATTAAATTGTATACTTACTTTAAAACAAATTATTTGTCTATCATTTATGAATATCTTTATCACTTATATTGGCCTAGTTCCCTTCCTGGCATTATATCTCTCAGAATGAATTGAGTATGCTTTTCTGAGTAAGCAATTATATTAAACGTACTTTTAAATTCCAAACTATAAATTTGATAAGGAAATAGATTGTGTATTGAGGGAGTTAATGTTTAGAAATAGGGAGTTCAAAGTAGCTAATTTTAAATGACATATGATCGAATTTGAGAAGCATAGAAATCAGGGAAAGATCATTCCAAATATGCAAATTATCCATTACCTCCATTCAGCCTGATAGGTTTTGTTACCTCCCAGTCCTGGAATGTAAGCTAGCTAGAGGGTTCAGAACCTAATTAGTGATAGTTCTAAGATTACTTAGATAGGAAAAGTATAATTCTTATGGTACTAGTGAGATTGGCACTTGAGATCAGTTATTAACTGACGCTCATAAATGTGCTTTTTCTGAAGAAATTGTTGTTCATCTTTTTAATAAAATATTGGCCACTAGGTAGATTTTTTTTTGTTAACTTACATCCTTATATAGGATTTGTAAATTTTATTTCTTAAGATTTCATTAAGAAAGTGGATTCGTATTCGAACCCAATATGGTAGATAGTATTCAAATTCTATCCGCAGGTGTTATGGTGACTAGACAACCATAGTTTTGCATTTACTACTCTACATGGTCAACAGATCAGATTTTTTTAGATCTTTATACAAACAACAAAATTGTTACTGGGGTCACCTGTTAAAGTAAAGTACATTTAAATTCTAATAAGCTAACATTAATAATGTATAATGAAAAGTTTATTTTAGAAAAATTTTATTCTAACAAATTAAAATATTTAAAAGATAAATTGTAAAATAGAATTGGAAAGCACATACATGCTAATCCAGATAGTTAAGTAAAATAATTAAAACAATTTAACAATTAAAGTTCACTTTTTAAGTTTCTTCTAAAAAGTTCTTTGAATAATAAATATACAAATATCTCTATTAGTAGCATATTATAAGCTTATAGAAAGGATTGTTTGCAAACACTTAATTTAGTGACAATTGGGATATGAATAATCTTACCGGTAAGTTTTGTACTATATATTTTGAAGAGCCAATTGAAGTTAACTTCTTTCACTATGTCAACATTTTTGTATGTCCATGGTCCACCCTAATGCTAAACTCGAAGGTTATCCTGAGTGACCTATATGATGAAAAGTATCTAAATGCATCGGTTCCACTTCTCATGATAATTCACTTCAGCATATGAGTAATCTGGGATAGGACATTTTCTCTATCCCAGACCCAATGGAAACTGCTAGTTAGGAAAAGATACAAGACCTTGATTGCCGTTATTTTTTTTATTTTTTTTTACTTATGATCAGTTTTTAGACTCCTGCACATATATTATCTTTTGTTCTTTTATCACATTACAAAATAATAATCTCGGACATTATTTCTTATTTTCAGCTACAAAGTTTATTTTTTTATGAATTATGTCCACCATCTTTAATTATTGTTAGATGGATTTTCTGATTGTAATCTTTTACTTTGGTATTTCTTTATTTATTTTATTTGATAGTAATCTGTGTGTCTTTTCATTCATTCCAATTTCAAGTTTTATTTTTAATTGAATAAATAATTCGAAACAAAAAAAAATCAACTTTCATTGCATGTTTAAGACTAACTAAAAAAAAAAACTAAATTGTTTGAAATTTTACTTTTTTTTAAAGCTTTTAAGTATTACCAACCATACATATATAAAATGGTTCAATATATATAGCCAGAAAGATAATTTCTAGTTATTTTAATCCTTTAATTATCTTTGTTTAGCTCAACTTGTGACCATGCTTTGAAAGATATAGATAACAATATTGCAACAAATGGTTCTTCAGAAAAGCATGTTGCCATTAGAGTTTTAATACAATCATGGATGATCTTGCTGCTGACAATGAGAAACTAAATTTTGATACACAGTACAATCCCAAAATTATTATTATTTTTATAATATCCAGGATGCAAGTCATTTTAGATACTATTATAAAAATCTGTTACACTTTCAAGATAAAAATTAGATTGTAGCATTTGTAATATGTATGAGAAGGAAATAAAAATAAAGAAGTTAAAAGGTAATTCACAAAACTATAAAAGTTATGAATTTATTACTAAAACCAATGGATCTTGATATTCATATAACCATAGACAAAGATCTGGATAGAATTTTAAAAATCTGATAAATGCTGACTAATTATATATTCTAAGCACATACTTTAATTATTTAAATGTAAACCAAACACATCTTTCTGTTGCATATTTAAATAGAGAAATATAAATCAAAGCACATTTGCTGCAAAAGACCCAAACAAGTATGAAACAGGTTCTAAACAATCCTTAACATATATCAAATGTACCTAATAATGCAACCCAAAACACATGAGGAAGCAGATCAAATAAATCAGCAAGATATCATCTGAAAATCCAAACAAAAATCTGTTAGCAGTATTCTAATACAAGATTGTAAATATTTTTAATAAAACTTCTGAAGAAAATAATCTTCAAAAAAAGGAGTAATAAAATATTTGACCAAATTAAAGCTTTGGATGAAGACAATAAATCAAAATCTGAAAACAAATTTCAAAACATTTAAGCTTTCAAGAATCAGAAAATGCAATAGTCAGTGGTGCTTAAGAAGTATAGCATGCAAACTACTATTTGACAAAAAGGGATAATAAATAGCAAGAGGACCAAAAGTAATATCTTAATTGGTTGTTCCATACATGGATAGATCCTTATGAAATCATCACTAGACTAATGTAATATTGATTTTAAATGAAGAAAGAAAAAGAGAAGATCAAAAATGCTAAGACTGGTCAGATGCAATCTTTTTAATCCCGAAAAGAGAGAAATATCAACACTGGTTATATAGTCCATAATATCACTTATATTTAAATTATTTTGTTTTCTAAAAATAGCATTAGATATACATGTGATAATTAACAAATTATAAACTTTTAAAAGTCCTTTTTTATATATAAAAAGAGTAATAAAAGTTTTAAAAGTGTAATATTTTCATTTATTTTTTATTTTAACTGTAAAAAAAAAAAAAAAGGAAGAGAAGTTATTTGATAAAAAAACATGGAAAAAATATTAATTTCATTTTTTAATTTTTGATTTAAAAAATATACAAGTAGATTTTATTTATTGATAATATAAAATTTAAAACATGTTTTTTACTTTTGTTAAGTAGAAAACATTTTGATAAAGAGTTAACTGACTGTCATTAAAGAAAATGTCAAATTTATTGTTATAATAACAACTCCATCATTCTCCTCTAGCAGATTTGTTTTTGAAATTAATCAGCATATAAGTTACTTTCAAACCAAAAAAATCAATTTTTAAGTGAAATAAATTAATTTAAAACTTTTTTTTAGTTGTTCAAAATCAACACCCAGCATGTGTTAGAATAGTGGCACAGCCTTTCAGATATCTCAGCAAAGATAACTCACTAGAAACTTTTGATTTTCTGCTAATTTCTCTAACAAGTAACCTAAAAAACTATCAAAATAGATTCATTTAAACTTTGAATGACTACTTAGGAAGAAACTGCTGAAGAATAAATTCTGTATATTCAGCATGGTGTAAACTTTGAAAAGTAATAATGAAGAATCCAAATAATTTTTGGCTGCACTATTAGCACAAATTAGATCCAACATGTGATGTGTTAAAAGTGAATCAATTGCTGTTCTTTTATGAAGAACTAATCAAGAAAAACATGAAGTTAAAACGAATATTGATTGCAAAAACTAGAGTTTTTACAAATAAGAATCTTCTTTTTTTTTTTTAGTGAATGTGTATTAAAAAACGTCTATAGCAAAGCAAAGTATTAATTTTATTTTCTTTAATAAATTGAAATAATAAATCATATATGATTAAATACTATTATTAATTAAATATTTTTTGTTTCTTAAATATGTGTTGTGATTAACATTTTAAAACTACATTTTTAATAAGCTGAAAAGGGAAACTATTTCTACTGAATTCTGAAGACTGGTTGTGAATTACATAAAAGTATATGCATGTTAAGATTTAGTTGTCACATCTATAAGATAGATGGTGTCTCAAAAATATAAATATTTCTTTTCTCTAGAAATATGTGCATGTTTAAGATACTTTTGCAATTTTATTGCACACATTTCTGGAGAGAGAAAAAATCAGTTATAAGCATTTTATTATATACTCCTATCCAAATATAGAAAAAGAAAATGGAAAATACAAAATACAATTTGAAAAAAAAAATCATTTCTGATATAGATAGGCAGAAAAGAAATAAAGATAAATAGAAAATAAATGGAAATTGGCAGTAGTAATATTAATAAATTACGATATTTTTAATAGATGAAAAGAGAAAAAATGTAAAATATTCATAAAATTTAAAAATAATAAAAAAAAACAGATATTTAAAGAATTAGCTTTTGAAATAATTAAAAATATAATTAAAATTATGAGAATGATAATGGAAGAAATGAAGGCATAAATAATAACATGAGAATGGTTAAAAAAATGCTTTTAAAAGTTAGATAGGGAGAAACATATGAGAATTTAATTATTGAATTGATAATAGATATGTCTCTTTAATGATTTCTGCAATAGTAAAAAAATGAACTCGAGATAACAGTTTTTGATTTCATTTCTTGCTGAGAACAAGATATGTCAATTAAATACAGTACTTGTGCTGATTCTATTACTTCAGTATTTGAACACCTAACCAGCATTTGTTTATACAGTTAATAGTATTTATTATTAAAATAAGAGAAATATTATCTGAACTGGAAATACTTCAAAGAGCTAAATTACAAATGTAAGATTAATATTTAAAAAACCTTCCCTGTGTCACATGCAAGTATTTTGTGGTGATGCTGCTAAATGATAAAGTTGTCCAAGAAACTTCTAACTGCCATTTACCACTACAGATAATTAAAGCTCACAAATTCAATGATATAAATTTATTATAGTTTATTTGTAGTTAAATGTTATGTTTGCATTGTAACAAAGATGACTATATGAGGAAAGACAATTTCTTCAAAGAGTGCCACCAATCAATCTAAACTATAGAAAAAACTAAAATATTATGTTTTTTATTTAAAATGTTATATATACAATTGTAAATTAATTAGTAATTGGGAACTTATTCAGAATGAAAATATCTCCAATATTGCATCTAAATATTGTGAAAGGACTTTTCTCACTGACACCATGCTGATAAGAATGGATTCCACTCTTTCCTGAAGTCTTATTTGAAAGCTAATTTAGACAATATCAACTGTAAAATTCAATTTTTAATACGATAGTAACAATTAAGTTCAGTTCAAATTTATATCCTAAAGCAATCATTAAATATTCATTTTTAATAACCTTGTAGAAGATCTATGCCAAACTTAGATATGAATTATTAATATGAAGTATAAATAAAATTTTATTTTTACCACTGAAATTCTGTATATTAGCTTTCCAGATAACAACTTAGATTGTAGCCAATGCTAAAATCATTCTTGTTGACATGGCAACTAGATAATAAATTTAGCACTTGGTAAGATCTTCATTTTGAAAGTATTCAGTAGTGTAAAAATATCTAATATAATACTTAATAAAAATAAAAAAAAATTTTAAATGTAAATTGTTTTTTGTATAGAATTTGAAATCACATGCATGCAGTTATAGTAAGTGATAAAGTTGTTTTAAGAATATTTATGTTGTTTTTTTCTAATTTCTATTTTATTATTTTTTAAATTATTTTTTATTACTTTTAAATATATATATATATTATTTTTAATAATGAATATATATAAAGTTGCTGGCTTGTTATCATTTGGTACAATAACTCATGGAGCCCAAGACGATGGATTGCAACCAAGTGTTGTTCTTGAATTTCCTATGAATTCCCAAAGTAATAAGCCATGCAATTGTTGAAAAATGAAAAATATTTTATAGCAAATTATATATATATATTTATAATTTGCTATTTTTTCCATTTTTCTACAAATAGACACACAAATTGATTTTTAAAATGATATATATACTGAAAAAAAAATTTTTTTTAACAAAATCGAAAGAAAAAAGTCCACAATAAATGAATTAAAAGACAAGATAAAGATAAAAGAGATATAGTTAAGTAGAGATTATTTCATCCCTTTGATATATAATATTTTCAATCCAAGCTCATTAGCTTATATAGGACTGAACTCATTTCAGTGCCCATACATTTTGGTGTCTTTGGTTCTTTAATAACTATAGAAACCACTACCCTATTAAGCAGGATTGGTATTAAACCACTAAACATCACATGATCACCATTTCTTATGTTTACTCATAACTGTTATTAAAACAGACAATACTCTTCATACAGTAGAGCCACTCGGTACAAGCCAGAGCAGTCAATGGATGCCAGGGGGCTTGTGTATAAAATCCTATCTAGTGCCTACTCATCCAATATCCCTAAACTAGTTGCTAGCTTGTGGATTTCATAAATGAGGAGACTTGGTTCTGAGAGCACTGAACCTAGATCTTAAGATCTAATGCAACCCTCCAGCAGCCATCTTTTATCTCTACTCAACTACAAAACCATGAGTCTAAAATTAAAAAAATAATATTTTTAATACAAGATCATTAGCTTATATAGGCAAACAGGTTTGAACTCAGTTCAGTACCCATACATTTTAGTGACTTTTGTTCTTTAATAGCCATAGACACCATTATCCTGTTATGCAGCAATTGGTACTAAATCACTAAACATCACATGATCACCATTTGCTATGCTTGCTCATAACTTATTAAAACAGGAAAAACTCTCCACACAGTAGTGCCACTCAGTGCAAGCCAGAGCAGTCAATGGATGCCAGATATCTTGTGCATAAAATCTCTTTCTAGTGCCTACTCATCAAATATCTCCAGACTAGTTTCTAGCTTGTAGTTTTCATCAATGAGGAGCCTTGGATCTGAGAAATGGTGATCATGTGATGTTTAGTGGTTTAATACCAATCCTGCCTAATAGCATTTGTGGTGTCTATGGTTATTAAAGAACCAAAGTCACCAAAATGTATGGGTAATGAACAGAGTTCAGACCTATATGACTACATAAACTAATAAGCTTGGATTGAAAATATTATTGTGTTTTCAATTTTAGACTCACAGTTTTATAGTTAAGTAGAGATAAAAGGTGGCTGCTGGAGGGTTGCATTAGATCCTAAGATCTAGGTGCAGTATTTTCAGATCCGAGGCTACTCATTGATGAAAGTCACAAGCTAGAAACTAGTCTGGCAATATTGGATGAGTATGCACTAGATAGGGATTTTATGCACAAGCCTTCTGGAAACCATTGATTTGCTCTGGCTTGCACTGAGTGATATTACTATATGGAGAGTTTTGCCTGTTTTAATAACAGTTATGAACAAGCATAAAAAATGGTGATCATGTGATGAAAAAAGAAGGTAATTAAAGCTACACATTAAAAAGACTTGGCCATATTATTTGGTGATAAAAAATTACATTAGTATTTATATGGTTATCTATTTAAAAGTAATACCAGACAACAAATGCTTATTATGATTGTTATAAGAAAATAAATCAATACCAAAACATCTAAATTCATGCAAGCTCAGAGGATATATATACCATTTAGCATATCAGTATGAGCTTAAGTAGAAGAAAGGAAATCAAATACAGCATGCAAATAATTTTCTGACAAGACAGAACCACATCTATAAGAGGTAAAAGTAAATTACCTTAATTACCTGCACTTGAAAATTTTAAATGGTGATACAAAAGTTAGTTGAACAAAAAATGATTAAGTTTATCAGTTATTTAAGAAAGGTTGGCCAATAAGTAACTGAAAATACTTCTTATAGCACTCTGAAATGTATACAAAAAAGTATCAATGAGTAAAAATTGCAACTTTGATGGTGAAACAGTATGATTTGGTCATCATACGTTTCACTTACTATATAAATAGTAGTCTTCATTTCCCTAATTCAAATCCTAGAGGTACACATATATATAACAATATACTTGGGAATTTAATATACATAAAAGCGTATATTTATGCGTATAGGTGTGTAATTGTATATGCACACACATCTGCTATGATTGTATATACATTTTGTAATATTTTTATTTGCTAAAAATTGTATATTCACATCTGATTGATATTATCATTATATAATGTACACACCTTATAATTTCATAAATATTTATCTTATGATTTTAAATTATTAAATTGGTTTTAAGCTGTGGAAATTGTATTATATAAGAACAGAGTTCCCTAAATTATTTCGAACCATCTTTGAAGTTATCCAATTACTAAATTACTTAATCACGTATAGCAATTAAAAACAAATGTAGTTTATTCAGGTGTATGTTAAAATGTTAGCAGCTTAAATCTCTTTCAAGAAAAAAAAGGAAATCCACTGTTTAAAGAAAAATAACTTTGTAAATCTTATGACATACCACTTGCATAAATCTAGATTTTATGATTCTTATAAATTAAAAATTGGACAATTAAACCTGCAATAAAATCCAGCTGAACTTGAACCTTGTGAAATAAAAAAGAAACAATTAATAAACATTAAGCCTGAAATCAATCTAACTTATTCATTTGAAGTTGATGCAATTAGGACTTCTTAAGTTTTAAAGTCTAAAAATAAAGATTGTGAATGAGCTATAAGAAGGGGGGGTTAAAGAAATATAAAAAGGCCAGTTGAAAAGAAATCGTAAATCCATTTTGCTTTACTCATGTGTCAACTTATACCCAGGCAGTTTGCCCAGTTTTTATCATGAAAATAAGTGGCTAGAAAAGCAAAGGCCACCTTCCCAGTGGCCAAGAACCATTTATGGAGACCGGAGACCCAAATCATAGCCCTACTGAAAGAATAGCCCATAGATGAACCAGCTCAGATAAATCAGTCCATGCATGTGTGTTTCATACTGTAAAACTGCAAACCTTCAGAGTAAATAATCGGTAACAATTTTTCAACCAAGCTAAATCTAAAAGCTATAGCAATCTATAATTCTTTCCTAAAGCTAGCTATATAATATAAATAATGTGCACAAACTCTTAAATTCAAATCTTATAAATTAATCATTGTGCACAAACTCTTAAATTCAAATCTTATAAATTAATCAAACTATGTTAAAAAGTGTATTCTCTCTTAAATTAATTAACTGTATTAGATAAACGTATCTCAATCTGTATAATTTTAAAATACTTTAAAAGTTAAAATGTAAATCTTGCCTGATCTCAAATTCTTAAATCTTTTTAAATTCAATTATAAAGAATATTACTGCCTTATTATTTTCTCTATTTATGTCTATACTTTTGCATTTATATATATATATATTGTTAAAATGCATTTATTGATTTGTGCTATTTATGTCTATACTTTTGCATTTATATATATATATATTGTTAAAATGCATTTATTGATTTGTGCTATGCCTTCAGAGCAGAGATTATTAATTATTATAAACTTAAAGAGACATTTTTGTTCTCAAGTAAATTAATGTATGCTGTTGTTCTGAAACCTACTTTGATATATTAATCGAGCTGCTATGTTTAGCTTAATATCACATATATGTTGCTTATTAAAAGGTCTGTTTAGTTAAATACGAGAGAGTGATAATTTAAGGCATATTCAGTAGTTAGCCCAGTTTAAGTCCCAGATATGCTTTAGACCCCATTAATGTATTTTCATAGAATATGTAGTCAATTAATAATCTAGATCATTTTAATAAAGTCCTCTTTAGCACAATTTCAGTGTTTATTTAACTAACTGGCATAGGGTAGTTGCTGAAGAAACTATAGATTTCGCGCTTTACTAATTGTAATAATTAAGACTTAGAAAGCATTGTGAATGAGTTTTTACGAAGCACTGAGGTGCATTCTGCCTTGCTATCATATAATTATTAAGATAAGATTAGGTTTTAAGGACTATCTTATCATCCCTAGTTTGGACAGCCCTCTCTCTTGAATGGGATAATGATTTTAAGGGTCATTACCATTACCTCCTTCAGAACTGGAACACCGAAATCCAGCATCTTATATTATGGCTGTACGATCATCCGAACTAAAAGTTCACATATAGCAAGCGCCCGGTATGTATCTGAGAACCAAGTAAACGTTTACTGAATCTCATGAGTAAAGGCACATTCAAGCCGCATCTCTGATGTAATTTGCATAGCACCGTAGCCTCAGAAGCTATGCTACAAAATGCCAGTTCATCTGCTTCAGCATTGATCTGAACCTCCGATCTAGTTTGTCTAATAATATCTACATAAAGAGCACATTGACTGCTCATCACGTAATAATAAATTTAAGTACACATAGTACACTCTCTTAAAATTTAACCTTTAACAAACTGAGTAGGAATGGCAGATCATAATTTAGGCATCAGTGTAGATGTAAAAATAAATTAAATGTATAAACGCTATAATAAATGATGATCGTTAAGTACAATTGATTACAGAACGTGTAGTTCGTATTTTCACCATCCCACCTGCGAGTGGAATATGCAGTATATTTAATTGTTATTGTTTGTGTTTTGTCAATATTAAATAATTTTAAAACATATTAACATCTGCAGTATTATTCCCTTTATTTATAGTAAATCATCATCCGTAATTATTAATACATGCATTAGATAATCAGCCATAAGTTGTGTGAGTGTGTTTGGTTAAGCTATAAAGTATTTAGTTAAGTATTCCCGAGTCTCTCGTTTTACCCTTTGATACCGCCAGCGTGGAAATTAAGAGAATACAAGTGTGACCTCATATATGTCATTCATAAGGTAGTAAGTCAGGGAGGGTTGGTGAAGGAGCTGAGGTGTGGTCGGATTTGGTCTCAACCCTCATCTAGATCAGCCTTAGTATAATTTACCAAAACTCTGGATTTTGTTGCGTGAATGTTCAAATATGACTGTTACAATGGGATACTGCATTCTAATAATATCCAAAAGCAATGAATGACTATTGGAACTCCTGAACAAGGGATAACCATGTAGGATTAAAATTAAGGCTATAGCATGTAGATATATCTGATGCCCAGGAACGTAATTAAACGTCTGAAAATATTTTTCATAGCATTTTTGGGATGTATATCAGTCAATATGGATTGCTAATTTAATGGAAAAGAAAATATGATAGTATCGGTATATATATGTTTATACGGAATAATGTGCATACATTAATAAATTAAAACATCAGCTATAAAATGAATAATATTTAGTAAAGGAGAAAGTTGGTTTCGGAGCTGAATAATAATGAATTTGATTGTTATTTTAATTAAAAGAAGTATTAAAAAAAGTCTAATCCAGTTATTGTTTTTACAAATAGAATTAGAAAAGAAATGCAAGTAAGGAGAAATCCGTTAAAACTAAAATAATGATATAAAGTATTATTCACCAGCCTTATGAATAAGAGTTTTAGTACTATTCTTATCTATCTTAATGATCATCATGAGATGATAACTGGATTGGATCTGAGTTATGGTTTTACCACGTTGTGACTATGTCGAAATTACTATAATTGTTTTATACTATTTTTTGATTAAAAAGAAATTTGCTCAAAGGCAGATTTAGTCATCCAGCCAAGAGAGTATTTTTACAAACAATTAATCATTATTCATATTATTTCCTTTTTAATCCAACTTTCTTTTGTAAAATAACTACACTCTAAACCCCCCCCCCGCCCAGATCATTCAGTATTGCTCTTAAGATAAATTTCAATTTTAATAAGGCCTTCAAATAAAAAATGATAGCCAACTTTTCCTTTTAAACAAATGAATGTTATCTTTGATTAATGCTTCATTGAACTAGAATGTAGGAAACAGTCATATAATTGTGTAATTATTTAGATTTTTTTAAATATTTAATGTGTGTTACTTTGTGAATTTAAAATATTATTGACTATATATATAAACATTTCATTTATCACAATGATTTAACTACCTTTGATTTATTTTCGAGCTAAGAAAATGTATATATCTATTTACTGACGAAATGATGACTGAGTTGGATATGAATTTGGGTCTCTTCTTTAAACCACTAAACATCACATGATCACTATCTCATACTAGCACAATAATTGTTATAAACAATTCAAAATACAGCAAAACTCTCCATATAGTAGTGCCATCTTGTGCTAACAAGAGCAATCAATGGATGCCAGAAGGCTTGTACATAAAATCCCTATCTAATGCCTACTCATCCAATATCCCCAGACTAGTTTCTGAATTGAGTTCAGACCCATATGACTATATAAGCTATTGAGCTCGGATTGAAAATATTAATAGTGTTTTCAATTTCATTCTCATAGTTTTGTAGTTAAATAGAGTTAAAAGGTGGGTGCTGGAGGGTTGCATTAGATCCTAAGATCTAGGTGCAGTGCTCTCAGATCCAAGGCTCCTCACTGATGAAGGCCAAAAGCCAGAAACTAGTCTGGGGATATTGGATGAGTAGGCACTAGATAGGGATTTTATGCACAAACCTTCTGGCATCCATTGATTGCTCTTGTTAGCACAAGATGGCACTACTATAAGGAGAGTTTTGCTGTATTTTGAATTGTCTCTTCTTTACTATGGCTATATTATGATTAGTCACTTCAGAGAGTTTATTCCTCATGGTAATTGTAAATATCTTATACAGTTTGTAAATAAATAATGTTTTATTATATATCTATTTTAGTAAAATGTTAATTATTTGTATTATAACACATGTATCTCAAGACTTAACAGATTTGTAATATAAATTTTAAAAAAGTATCTGAAAAAATTGAACAATTTGTCACCGATAGACCAACCTTTTCTTATTTTAAATGTTTTTTGACTGTTTTATATAATTGATATATGTTGGACATTTGTAGAAAAAAAGGACAGATCAACATGATCAAAGAAGGTGTCTCAAAGTGTACACCATAAAAAAAATTCAATTAAATCAATGATAAAATGTCTTGTGAATGAAATCTAACATGTGGCACATCCTAAAAATGTTCTCTTATGAATAATTGCAGATCACATGTATGACAATGAATGACATAGAGAACAAGTAGGTAACAAAAACCCCTCTCTTGCCATTCTATTAAATTCTGCATAATCATTAATTAAATAAACATTAAATAATAGAATATAGTGAGAACATATTCTAATTCTTATTACTTGGTAAGTGGTTCTTTTACAAAAAAAAATCTAATTAATCAAAAAATATGTTGTTTTTTAGTGATTATTAACACCAAATTGGTTAGAATCAAGAACAACATTACTGATAACTTACTAATTCTACTTACAAAAATCATCTCATACTTTGTTTTGATGCATTGACAAAGAAAAACAAATTTAGTGCCATAAAATTTTTGAATTAAGATTTATTGATGACTGGGAAATTTGTATTAATTTTTTATAGCAGCAAAGATTATCTTACCTTAGAATGTGAATAGATTTACATAACATACTGAACACAAGAAGGCCATAAGCTATCTAAAATATTAAAAAAATTAAAAAAGCTATAAATAATTCCTAAAATTAAAAACAAAATTTGTATTATATATAATATATAAATTAATCTCAACAACTATACTGGAATAATTTAGTGTGGGTAATATAAATGCTTTTTAAAGGGGGAAAAGTCATTATGTTTATTAATTACATTCTTAAGTTAATTTTCAATGCAAAGCAGCCTTTTCAAATAGCAATGTAATAATATATCAGATTGTTAAATGTATTATAAAAAATATCATAACTTGGATTTATTTGCACTTGCCCAATCCGCATCTAATTGAACACTCAGATTTTTTAAAGTAATGCAGGATGTGTATCATGTTGTCTTATTTTTTTGAATCATAAAAGAATATGAGATCATGACTATGACAATAAGAATGTAAGGATAGTTTGAAATAAATAGGATGATAGAAAATAATGAAAAATAAAAAAGATATGATTATTAATAGTGCAGATTCAATGATGAACTGAAAATCCAACAGAATTTATTTGAGAATATTTTAGAGCATGTGCAAATATATACAAATTATCTTATTTCTTGTAATACATGTAATGGTCTTGTTATTCTAGCATTAGCCATTTGAAGAGGTTGTATTGCATGGAAAATGAATTTAAGAATTCAAATTAATAAGTATATTAAAATATTTATTTTGCAAAAGCAGCCATTCTTATCTTTTAAAAATATCTATCTTGCATTTGAGTTTGAGAGTGCCCTGCATACTCATTAAAACATTGGTGAGTTAGTAACATGATTAAACAGTACATGTCAAAGGCTGATTACCTTCTGATTAAGAATTACTAATAAAACCTGCAGTTGTAAATTATATTGTTATCATAAATATACTAACCGGTAATTATGCATTCTTTTCAATACGCATGATAAGTTTAATTTTGTTATTCTTACCTGTGCATTTAATTATAATTAAAAGTAATTTATAAAAATTTATGTTTTCATTCTTTGTCCTGGAAATTTAACAAATTATATTTTTTCTTTCAAAATCTTTTGATTTGGTTGAATATTTTAAACATATACTTTTAAAATCAGTCTGAATTTGTCTTTATTAATAAAATAATAATATTATTAATATGTATATGTTTCCCTCCTTCCTTTTATTTATCTTTCACTGTTATAAATATAAAAAAATAGTTCTAAAAATACAATCTGATATATATCTGAACTTATCTGTTCACAATTATTATTATTATTTGGTAATTCAAATGTAAAAATTTTAATTTTGAATATAAACATTATTTACAATAGACAATGGGAATTATTCATAATTACTGGTAAGTATAATAAATTGATCAGATATAATCATTTTCCTGAAGGTTTGTGATGATGGTATATTATTAGATGTGATATGTTGGACTATTTCCATCATCTATGAGTGAATGTTGAATGTATAGAAAAAAATTGTAAACATTATTTAAACTTTTCACATACAAACAAAACATGTTAGTAATAACACACAAATAGACAACACAGGTTAGTAATTACACAACATTTTAAGTAGTATTATTCTCCACTCTTTTTCAGGTGTTGCTGGCCTGATATGCACAGTGACAGTATTCTCATAGAAGGCAAATTTGCACCTTTAGATTATTGAATATCGAATTTAATGCAAACACTCAGTTGGTTAGAGCATTTGTCTTAAATTTGATAGTCAAGAATCTAAAGGTGTGAGTTTGACTTCTATGCAAATACTGTTACTGTGTATATAAGGCCAGCAACACCTGAAGAAGAGTGGAGAATACTACTACTCCAAAATGTTGTGTAATTACTAACCTGTGTTATCTATTTGTGTGTTATTACTAACAAGTTGTTTGTATTTGAAAAGTTTAAATAAAGTTTAAAAATGTTTTCTATACATTCAACATTCACTTAAGATGATAGAAATAGTCCAACACATCATATCTAAAGATATAATCATTATTTATCAAATTTATCATGCTTGTTGGTAAGTATGCATAAATAACAGTAAATATATATATTTTCCAATTTATTGTATTTACAATAATACGTATATTAAAATATTACTGTTTGGACAATTAAGATTATACAACAATTTAAAGATTGGTGGTGTTTACAAATGTCAATGGAATTTTATAAACTGATACTGTTTAAAAATATTATGTAGTGATTAATAGAAGTCTTACTTTCACCCATCACTTCAATTAATGTAGAGATAGAATGACAATTAATGGAAATGAAGGTCCAATGACCACAGGCAATTTCTGGCAATTTCGTTAGTCAAATTATTTATGAACCCTGAGCATTTGATAAATCCAACTAATCAATAAAAAAAATCACAATCAATTTCAGAATAAATTGTGTTTCATAAATTACCAATAATTATTTCAACTTTGATTTTCTATACACTTTTAAACTGTTATTGAATTCAACTTTTGTTTTTATTAATCATTCTTTTTTAAAAAAAACATTTTTTTTTTAATTAAACAAAAAGTCAGTGTCTGAAAGAAGAAAAAACAGTCGACACCTTCCTTCCATATTTAAAACTTAAAACGTGAGTTCAATAACACAAGTAAAAATATTTTTAAAGCAAAGTGTCACATAATTTACACTTAACATTTGTAATAATTATTAGTAATCCATTTTACATCAATCTAGACTAGAATTATCTACATAACCAATGGAAAACAGATGCCAAATTAATTTCTGGTTATAATATTCAATTTTCATCTATGACTAACTTAGAATTGCATAAGTCCATCTTATAAACTTTACATTTAAGATATTATAAAAATAAATGAATAGTTAAAAAAAATCATAAGAAATTTAAGCAGTGACAGGACTTAAGCTGTGATCCATGAGACTTATGTTAGGAGTTCCCAGTCTGCTATAATACACTAAACCATACAAGGCATTTGTGCAGGTCAAGATTATAATTTAAATATTTCAAGCAGTAAAGCAAATACATATTTAAAGTATTTTCAATTATGCTAATTATAGACATTAGTTACATTTTAGTGAAAGTATGAGATGGTACATATCAAACCAAATTTTTACTTGACTGCTCCAGTCTACCTGTGAGAATTTTGCTTTATCACATACTATTATTTTTCTAAAATATTAATAATACAATAAAATTAAAATAAATATCAGTAAATAAAGTTAATATGCAATGAATAAAGAAAAGATAAAATTTAATGAAATAAAGATATTTTATGGGAATTGGTTAGAAAATTCAAAAATCTATCAGAAGAGACAAAAAATAATATTATATCAGCTTTTGCACTGAAACTAAAAATGAAAATCTTCCTTTTTAGTAGATTCATGAATAAATTGTAATAAAATCAAAATAATAAACATTTTTAAAAAAAAATTGATGATTTATTGCTTGAGAATTCATAAAAACTTTGAGCATTGGGAGTAAAAGAGATGGAGCTGTGATCCAAGGACCTTGGAATCTAGGGCCCATCTCTCTACCACTGCAGTAAACATTCAGGACAAAAAAATGCTATGAATATAACCTGCCACCTTGAAAGCAATGCTAAACTGTTGATAATTTGTAATATTAATCTTTCCTTTATAAAAAACTACATTCTGTATTGAATTACAAATGGTTTATTGTGTAGGGATTTATAAATATTCAAGAACTGGAAGTGACAGAGAAGAAGCCATGGTTCATGGATCTTAAACTCCAGAGTCCACCATTTTAAAGTTTTATCTTCTCAACAGCTATTCTAATTCCTGAATTTCATACTGTACAATTCAATTATATGTATATAAACCATATTTTTTTGTGCAAATAAAATATAATTTACTTTAAAATGTAGATGTTTTAATTATACAATTATTTAATATGACGGTTGCCAGATACAGTAATGCTACCATAATTATCACTCTATCCTCCAAATACTGTGTCATTTATTGGAGGTTAAGGATCTTCTCTCATTGACCTTTTTTTTGTTTCTCATATTGACTTCAAAATTTCAATTCCCCTGTCTAATGTTTCATTTTCTGACCATATTTGTGTGACTCTTACATGGAGTATCCTTCAAAATAAATAAACAATTTATAAATTTACATTCATGTGGCAAATTCCTAGTGAATTTAAATTAATTACTGATGATATCTCTAATATCCTAATTACCAGTAATTAGTTTTATCAGCTGCAGAATCTCTCTTTGATTAAAATATGGACACTATTAAAAAGACTTCTAAATAATTATTGTTCTGATCAATTAACAGATTGTCATTTAAATAATCTTATAAAACAATACGTTGATGACATCAATTCAGCTATTCAAGCTATAACAAAATTCAATGATGCAAAACTCCTTATTCATAAGATGCAAAATGAATCCCTAATCTTTCAACACTAACAAAAAACTACAGTAAATTATATAAAATCAACTCACCCTTATGCCTATGGTATTCCAATTATACTGAAAAAAAATACACCTGTGACAGGCAACAATACTGAACTTCTTAATCACTTAAAAAAATACTCTAAAAGCAGTCGATTATCATCTATCTTCTACTAACTGTAACACGTATCTTATTCAAAATTATTACATCTCAAAGCAACAAATTCTTGATGAAATTATGCACTTACCATCATGCACCTCACTAGCAAATAGTTTTATTCCAGCTAATATTTATAAGCATCTAAATTATATTATTTCTCCCATTCTATATAAGTATTATAATCAACTTTGTTCATATGAATATTACATGTCTAATCTACCCACTAATGTAATTTTCTGCCTTAGTAAAATCTCAAAAGCCTTATATCCATCAGTAAATGACCTGCATTCCATCACATAGGAGGACTTTGATCAAATAATGTTTGTAAGAATTATTCTTAAACAAATAAATGATCTTATCCTCCCTAAACTTTCTTCATCATATCATACAGTTAAAACCCACCATGCATCTCAAGCTATTCCATTAGCACAGGAATCAATATTATATGCAAAATGTAATAAATTAACAAATTATGTGGCATGTCAAGTTGATTTTAAGATTGCTTTGGATCTGGTGAACTGGGAATATTTATTTAGCACATTAAGCAAACTTCTTCCAAGCCATATACATCTAATTACTGCCATAAAAATTATCTTACCAATAGATCTATCAAACTAAAAAGTTACAATGCATCTCTCTTCTACTTTTAAACCAAGCCAAATATCCCACAAGGCTCACTCCTTGATTCACTATTATTTGTAATATGTATAGAGATCAGAGAGATTGAGCAGTGTACAGAAGGCCTTTTTTGTCCTCATCTTGGTACTACTGTTAAAGTGATATCTTTTGTTAATGATGTCCTGCTAGTTTTCAGAGACTTTTAAAATATTTTTCTCATTCTTCATATTCTAAACAAATTTGAAACCCTAACAGGATCTACAATACAAGTGTGTAAGTCATTCATGTGGCAGATAGCTATAGAACACAATATACCTTTATTTTTCACAGATACAAACTCATCTTTTTTCAGAATTCCAATTAACTTATCTAAAACACAATTAAACTATTGTCTAAATCATCTGGTTATAAACAAGTTCAATTCACCCAAAATTGCTTTACCTGTAGTAAAAGTTTGTATTGTTAATGCTATTCTGGGTGGTAGTCTTGATTATTATAATCAATGAATGCATCTTTTAAGGAATACTGTTAAAAATATCATGACCATAATAAAATCATACATCTGAGAGAGATGGTCAATTGAATATGTTCTCAACCATTTATGCTCTATATCAGAACTAAGATGTACATTGCAACCACAGTTAATCTAATCCTCAAAGTCATTCCTCCATCTGTAATACTGATTGCTCAATTTCCATATGCAAATTACTTTTTATACTGAACTTGCTATTAAGCATGCAGATCTGTTGAAAAATTATAACATCAAATCTTTAACTGGTGTTTTATTTAAAAATCTGAAAAAAATTATATATACTAACAGACATCTATGGTCAACCATCCCAATTGCCAAATTCCACATGTGTTTTTCAATCATGGCTACAATTTTTGTTTAACTTATTACTTAAACACAATTCTTACAAAAATTTCCTCATTAACTGTTTTAAATTAAATCTGGATCCCACATGTATCTTATGCCATCCAGAAGATATGATACACATTTTTGAAACGTGTCCGTACTTCTCATCTTTAAATTAAAACATTTCATATTCCAAGAAAATAATTAATCTGAAAGAATTACTTAAGAAAAATATTAAAAAATTTAAATCATGCAATAACATAGTAATTATTCACACTATTAGAACCATGTGACTTGCTCACTGTTCTGTAATTTTAGACAACAAAAAATATGTTTAAAAAAATAATAATAAAAAGTAGTATAATATATATTTACATGTCCTAAAATATATACTCAGAAATATTATGAGAAAAATTTGGCAGAACAATATATTTTTAGTTGTTTATTATTTTAGAATGATATAAATTATACTTTAAAATTGAATCATTGTGGATCTGCCTTCAAACCCTAGTCATAATAATTATATTTTATAAGCCATTCCCCTTTTGTCATATAAAAAGAAATTCTCCTTGTACATATACTTGTATATAATTTGTAATTGATAAAGTTTATTGCATAAAAATAATAATAATAATAATAACTCTACAATAAGGAGACTTTTGATTAAGAATCAATTATAAATGTAGTTATTATCTAACAATAATCTTCAATATTTATATATAATGATGATTATTAAACCATCAGATTTGATAAAACAATGATGTGATTAAACTGCTATTAATACTACTCATACAATAAACTAATAGTTAAATATAAATTAGACTTACCTCTTGGAAGACAGGTTGCCTAATTGTTAAATAAATCTTTAAAAAATATATATATAAAAGAATTTAGAAATTAAATTACATATCAGTATACATATTATTTGTAATAATAAAGAAACAATTACAAATAAAATTCAAAGAAATAACAAATCTATTGGATTTTGTAAATTAAGTAAAATTACATTTTTTTTAATCAATAAAACAAAATAATCACTTTAAAATGGCATTTAATGGTAACATTCGAAAAATTATTTTGATTATATGACAGAAGAATAAAATGAATAAGAGCTACTATTTTAAATAGTATTTTAGTTCTAGAATTAGTTGTCAGCTCTGACTATTTTTTTGCACAATTTTCTAATGTAATATATATATATACTGTTTTCTGTAGAAGTTTACATTCGCATTGCTATTAGTTATTCTCTTCTATTATAATAAGATCATCTTCTTTGCCTTTTGCAGTTGACCTTATTTTTATCATATCATACAATAATTACTCAATTAATAATACAGGCAAATTAGTTTGATTTATCTGAGTTGATTTTTTCAATTAAATATAGCATTTCCAAATTGAATTTCCTTTTAATGTAACTAATAATTATTTCTATTAAAATACCTCCAATTTCTTAAACATCTCTAAGAGAACCCAAATTCATCTAACTTTTTATTTAAAATTAATTCTTATAGCTGCTGCATTTTTTTTCCAAAGTTTATACTTTCATTTATTATTCAAACCTAGGAAATTAATTATTTTATTGCTTTCTCTTCACTATTTCAATATAAATGTTGTTCATTGGTTTACATATATTAAAAAAACATTCTATGGAGTACTAATTCTTTTGATAATGACAGACCAATAATAAAAGAATGGTCAATGATGTTATCAAAAAGAAGCATATTAGTGCTAATAGTTTATTTCTGATATCATAAAATTATTTTTCATTGTTGTTTTTGCTGTAAACTTTTTTCATCAGTCTTTGATTTTTAAACAATATCTACTAAAGGTATATTATTTTAATTCATATATTTTTTTATAAAAAAGCAGATCTTGTTATTCTAAGCTGGGCAAAGATTTTCTTTGTGCTTCTGCAGTCTAACACAGAAGACACAACACACATATTATCAGTTGGGGAAAGATTTTTATAACTTTCCTTTCTTACTTTATTTTCCTGTTACATATAGAAGACTTCTACTGATCAATACTAGATGGCACCAGACTGGTTACAAGACAAATACATAAAAAGTTCTCACTATTAGTTTCACACAGGATTTAAACCTACACCATGTGCAACACATTTAATTACACAAAATCCCTTTATTTATTTAATTTTCTATAAAATTACATCATAAATATGAGTCAACTTATAATGACTGGAATATATATTGGGACCTTTAGTTTTTCCCTTAAACTAAATGCCAGGGCATGTCTTATGCCAAAATATCTTTTAAAAAAATTATATAGTTTAATTTTATAATAAATCAATTTCATTAGTGCTTTATAATGCTATGATTCTGCTTATAAAAAGTTGCTATGTCCATATACTTGTTAATTTTATAGCTGCAAAATAATTTTGAGAGTTTTAACTTATAATATTTCAATCTTGGATAAATGCTATTTATATCAAAAGTTTACATTTTTAATAGGTGATAAATTAAAATGATAGATAATGTACTTAACATTTAATAGTGTTGATTTATTTATAATATAACTGCTAAAATATTTCAGAAAGGTGATATTAATCTTAAATATAAAAACTGGGTTCAAATTCTATATTCAGGTTTGATGGTAATGAGATAAATTCATAATGTTTTAATTTTAGGTAAGTTCTAACACAAAATATAATTAAGTATTTTAAATTTATTTACTTACAAGCAATTTAATAAAGTCAATAATAATTAAAGGTAGGATTTCTAAATAATAGACAAATAAATATCTGAATGAATGAATGAATGAATAAAAGTTTTAATTATAACATTTATTTAGTTTAAAGTACTTATTAAATGTTTAATTTTTAAAAAAAGACATTATAAAATTATATTTTGAGAAACATGTCTAGGTTAAAATCAATGATAAATTAATATGTTAAGAGTAATGTTTATTTTATTCAAACAATGTATATTTCAGACATTTTATTTTGATTTCATAATATTTAATTTATAAATTAATATACCAAGAAATATTTTTAATTTTATTTGTCTAGGCAAGATAATTGATTTATCTTAAAAATCAAATATTAATTAATTAAATTTTTTGTTAGCAACCTTTCTTATTTTCACTAGAACATGGATTTAAACCAGTAAAGAGAAGGAGGCATAGATTCAAATGTCAATAATCAGTATTTTAAAATGGTCCTCAGACTACTACTATAAATAAATAAAATTGATATATTGCACTCTCCCCACTATTCATTCTATATTATTCTTGTTAACATCATACTTTTGTAATCAATTTTTTATTGTGTTTGGGTTTTTTTAAACCTCAGTTTAATTAAGCAGTGTAATTTTATTTAAACTTTTTATTTCTTAGCTTCAAATATGTTAGGGTAATTTTTAAAATTATCTAGACACAATATCTGAATATAAACATCAAATAAAGAAATATTTTTTCCAGCCAGCTTTATTGGTAAAATTAATTAATAATTACTATGTTCAAACTTAGTATATTTAAACTTTGCATATTTGAAAGCTGTGAAGACATTATCATTGTCACTATGATAAAGTACAGACCATTATTAATTTCAATGTCTATTTTATATTTAAGTTTGTTGTAAGATATATGAAACTTTTAGCAGCAAAAACAATAATGTTATTAAAATGTTAAATAACTTTATCGTATATTTTCTAAAATACTTATTTTCTTAAGAACATTATCTGGAATTAATTTACATCAGGTAAAAAATTTTGAATTTTATCTAATTAAAAAATTACTTTATTAGGATAAGTACATTACCAGTTTATATTATGACTGCAAGAAAGAAGGAAAAATAGTTGATATTATTATATTATCCTGTTGAAATAGACAATTATTTGTGTTGTTATTTAATGAAACATTATTTATTACTTTATAACTGTATAAAAGAACTCTCATTTATTATGACTACTTTCTCCTCAGAGGAAAGAAATATATTACTTGGATTGAGGGAGAAAAAATGAATACATTAAAAAAAATTAACAAATATTTTCAAGTATTTAAATGAAGTACTTACTTTATAAATGGAAACATTAAATATTCATACAACTGATGTTATATTTACATTATTTAAATCAACTTTTCCTGCAAAATTATTTTGAAAGCCTGGATAGCTCTCTCTCTCCTTTAGTGTTACTATGGAAACTACAACTGTAGTTTAAAAACTATAATATTTAAAAAATATCTCTCCTGGTAAATTACTATTTGAAAGTAACTATTTATTCTTCTGAATACTATTTTCATCATTAATGAATAAAACATATTGAAGAATTAAAATCAAAAGACTCAAATTAATTGTGAAACTTATTATATTGCATCTTAATAATATATTTATTAATCCATAAAAATCTGCTCAGTAAATGACCATACTTATAGTTTGCTAGCATAATTTATTTAAAATTAAAAGCTTTATTTAATTAAATGATATTTGTGTTCACAAACCTTTGTTGCTGAATAGACTGTTTCTTTTACCATTTAATGGTTAATAGTAGAAAAACAAAAGAAACAGAAGAACTTTATTTTATTTATTTTAAAATGGGAAAGGTTCATATTTTATTTATGCATACAATTTTGCTTACAAGGTTATTATTTTAAATGCATAATATTTTTATGATTTTATATGCTATTTTAATAATAATATTTTGATCAAAGTTCTCAGAATATCAGTATATGATATTTGCATATTTTTAAACAGTATGTTTCCTTTTTCATATGAATCATTTATTTATAAGATATATATTATTACACTGATGCAGTATGAGCAAATGTATATTTCTATTACTTAATTGATTGCTTATTTATTGCCTAGTTTTAATAAAATTATATTTAGCATTAATTATAATTTATCATCTTTCATATCTGTTAGATATAGTATTTTTCTTAGAGTTCCCAATTAGTCTCTCTCTTTATTTAAGAATACTTATTTTTACCAGTACCATTAGAGATTTAGTATGTGCTCACATCCTTTTTGCTAGTTTATGATGGTAGCAGCAGTCTCTCATATATAATTAATCTCCCTAGGGTTGCAGATTGTAGCTTAGATTCTCTAGTTTAAGGCAATTCTATTTAGTATTATTGTCTCTGATGTGAATTCTTATCATTCCTTGACTAGTGACAAAATCCTAAATCATTTTGTTGCCTTCAAAAGTAGGTGAACTTATTTTAAGTTAGGCTATCATATGTTTACTTTGCCTTGTCTCAAAAATTTAGTTTATTTTAGAAATGTATTTTGTAAAGCATGTCTAATATTTTATCATGACTTTCTATGGCAATTATACTTGTTTTTATCAAGATATTGAGGAATAGAATCCCTTATCTCTATGGCATTCTTGGTTTATTTAGATATGAATTACATATTGTTGATAATTTGGTGCTATATTTAAGCTTTGTTGAGTTAGGACATAAATTAGCTTTAAAATTTTAAATTATATTTTAGATATAAATAGACATTATACACTTCTCATAACTCCTTCATCACTGAAATTGGTAAGCTTGTATTTTTAAGTATGGTTAAAATATTCATAAAAGGGACACTATTCCTGAAATTGATATTATCATTATATGAATGATTTAATATGTGAGAACTTATTAGAACATAGATTAACAAAGTTCCTTTGACCAACCAGATTATTTTTGTTTAACCAAACTTATTATTTTACATAAACTCAGTTGTAACTTAACCTTCTGACATAGTCTTAAAAAGAAAGCAATGTTTGTAGAAGCTCTTGGGGTTTTGGAACAAAAGGATATATTTGTGACTTGATATTATTTGTATTTGTTTGCTGTAAAATAAATATTTGTTTTTCTTATTAAGAAATTTTATATAAACATTTATCTGCATTATCCATTCATTAACTAGAAATCTAAACAATTATAAAAATACACATAAATGATTTTAAGTGTTTTGTCATAAGAGTATATGAACATTGAAACTGATGAGTCACTTTATAGAATTATATTTAAGTATGGGAATTTCATCTAAGAAATATGTATTTTGCTTAATAAAAATTATAATTGCATATTTTAATTTGAAATCACTTCAGCCAATTTAGTTTACTTATTAAAAGATCAGTGTACTTATTTATTTTGAAACTGTTGTCTTAAATATGAAAAATTATATTTATTATTTCATGATAGATTTAAGAGATGAATTAGCTCATATCTGGAAGATATTAGGTGGATTTATTCTATGATATTTAGAATAGCTATAAAAATCCCTAACCCATTCTTGAAATCTGAATATTATCCTAAAATACTTAATTTATTCCAAATTAAGAAATCATGTTGCATTTTTTTTTAAATTAATAATAATTATTATTGTAATTGTGATAAGATATTAGCTTAGGAGTAAGTTACCCTAATTTGTTTTAAAAGTCATATTATTAAAATTATTTTGCTGATGAAGAAATTATAAAACAAATATCTTGTGGGAAAGATTTAAAATAACTTTTAAATTTTATAAAATTAAACATGTTTTATTTGTTCATAGCAATGAGATACTTACGATACCAATAAGAAATATGGTAGTGGTAGTAGATATTGTAAGAGAAAAGTTTTTAAATGTAACCTTAATAGCATATGCTTGCAATACAAGTCTTGTATTTATATTAAAGTGAGTTGAGAGTTCTCCTTTTTTTAAGTTCTTGATAATATTGCTTTGTATTTTAATATTTATTATAATTACTTATCACTATATCTTTTCTTATTGTGGCATATGGCATTTATTCTAAACCAACTGAGCTTGTTCAGTGATACTTTTTAAGGTTACAAATTTGGCTTGCCCATCATGTTGGACTTCAATCAGCTGAAAATACTGATTGATTTTCCTGAATAAGCATTTGGGGATAGATATATATATATTAATGATTTGAATCTCTTTATAGGTTACAGTTTTGGCACACAACATGGGGCCTTCAGTTAGATGTAATGGTCTAACTAAATGGGTTATTTTAAAAATCTCAACTAGATATATGGGCATAAGTTGTAATAGTAGTTGATTTGTGTTTTACTATGTCTGATAGATTGGATAGTAGTCATATGTATAAAGCATCTTGTTATGTTGTCATATATTGCAGTGATCAGATTCTTATGCCATACCAAAATGATAATTATAATATAGTGATTTATATTTTGTAATAAAAGTTGAACATTTGGTCAATTTTGCATTGATCCAATTATAATTTTCAATTAGTTTAATAAAAATCTTAATTGCTTATTATTACTAAGTTTCTATTTTCAGTTATTTTATTAGGCATAATAATGTGAATTGTATTCTTAATTAATGTTATTTATTTAAATTATATAGTCAATTTTAAAATAAAATACTTCAAAGATTTCTGAGGATGATAATGTGAAATTATATTTTTAAAATGTATTTTAGTATTTAGAATATTTTAGAAGTAGGGAATTGGTAAAGTTGCTGTTGTGAGGATTTTAAATGCCTTGATAGTTGATATTTGGATTTTTGGACCTGTATAAATTATTAGTGATATAAAATTTTATAAAAATTTGAGTGATTCAGAAAATGTTGATGATTTTGTGGGTTCCAGGAAATATTGTCCCATAATACCCAAAATATTGAATGGGGAGATTTCCTACTTATCAAAATGTTAATTTTGTGAAGGACCTAAGATGTACCATCTTTTAATCCCAATGAAAAATATAATTCAGCTGTTTAAATCTATGGAAACTAAATTTGAAAATAAATTTGAAATTAGATACAATTCAAATGAAAGAGATAAAACAATCTCAAGAAATCTAAAATAGAGATGAAACAGTTTCAAAGAGATTCAAAATGAGGGGATGAAAGAATCCCTTAATAAACTTAATAGTTCACAAAAAGAGATAAAAGAATCTCTTAATAAACTTGGTATTTTACAAAAATAGTTGAAAGAATGTCTAGAGAAAAAATTTGATAATAACCTTTGCCAGTTAAATGATAAGTTAGAAGATTTGAATGATAAATTATACAAGTCTCATAAAATTTTAGAATATAAAATAATGGAGTCCAAGGAAGAGCTTTGAGTTAGTATTAAAAAATAATTAGTGTGTAGATTGGTAAAGGACAAAGAGCTTACTATGGATATTATTAACCAAAGATTCAAAGCAATGAAATTAAAATTGTAAATTAGAAAAACAGGACTCAGGTCAAAAATTAGATAGTATAAGAGATTATTTATTCAATATCAAAGTGAATTTGATGTTATGTTTAATAGCTTAGAGTTCAATATAAAGAAAACTAATGAAAATTTAGCTGAACATATAATAGATATGAGTAGTTAAATGAAAACCTTGAAGCTAAATCAAATCAAATTGCTGAATTTTTTAAACTTGAATTAATCAACTCAATCAGACTGATAATAGGCAGGCTAACTTAAATCAAGATATTGAAAAATGTCCATAGAGTATACAAATAAAATTGTGGAAGTTGAACAAAATATAAATTTTCAGATTAATTTAAGCATGCATGAAATAAAGCATGAAATGATTGATTCAATGCAGGAGTCTAAACTTGAAGTAAAAAAGATTTAAAATTTCACAGTCTATCTAGATAAAGATATAAAACAGTTACAAATGAATTTGGCAGAAAAGCATAATAGAATCAATGTTTTTTCTTGATCAGAAAACAGATCAGAAAAATGACTTTATTCAACAAATAAATAATTTTAGGCATGAACAAAAACGGTATATTGAGATTTTGTTTGATAATATGAGGGTGAGTTCTAAATTTGAAAACATCAATGAGAAAACTAGGGAGTTAAAAGATGTAAAAGTACAAAAAAATTTCAGTATAGTTAGAAATAATCATAGGCCTACAGGTGTGGCTGAAGTATATTAAAGAGTTTTCTTTAAGGGATGATGTTATATCACCTAATGGTAATATTTCTCTGTATGAAATTCCACCTGAAAATGGAAATTTTAAAATACCAGGTATACATTGTAGTGAAAATAATAAAAGTAATTTGATAGTACTTAATTTTTTTAAAATTTAAATTTTTTGTGGGGAGTACTTGGAACCCTGATGGAGTACTTAAAAAATCTCAAAGAATTATTTCCTTTATGCTATATCTTTAAAACAGAGAAGGTCATCATTGCAAGCAACCATTATTATGTCACATCTAAAGACTGGTGGAACTCCCTGTTTGTGAAGCCACAAACATATGAGGATTATAAGCTTTTGATTCCATGCAGTTTCTGGGAAGAGAATCATCAAGACAATATATGGTATCAAGTCTCTCAGGAGAAGTTTAGCAATACAAAAAGGCAGCTATATACAGTTATTTAGAGGGATGATGGTTAAGGTAAGGACTTTAACAGTCTTTCCTACATTTGAGTATTAAATGGAATTCTCCATCATAATCTTCCAAAATATGTGGAGCAGATTTTGATCATAGTAGATCATTATACCATTGAAATGTGGCTAGAATTCTAGAGGCATTCAAGGCTAGTAAAAGAAACATGGATAGTAAACAAAAACAGTCAGGAAATCCCACTATCCTTTGAATGGTTTGAGTCTGCCATGCAACACTAGCATAGCAGAAAACTGATTCAAAGTATAGTATCATCATAGATCAGTTTTTCATGCTAGAAATAATCCACATAAGAGCCAACTTAGGATCAAAATTTAAAGATAATTATCTGGATCAACCCTTTACCAATCATTTCCAAAGTTAATTGGTAAGGGTAAATCAAAAGATAGTGCATTAAACTAAGTAGGACCTTGAAAAGAAGCTCATCACTGTGAGTCCCTAAAGGTACAATAATGAAGGACAATGTTATGTGGTTGATGAATACAATAGATTTAGATATTGATTATTTAGAGCTATATAGGATAACTGAGCCATCTTTTTGTATAATTGCCCATTTATAGTCAAGCATCTATTTTGTCTGAAGATACATATAGAAAAATATGTAGTATTAATCAGATAATTCCTTTTCTGCCAATAGAAATGATACATGTAACACTGGCTAATGGGAAGAAGACTAAGCTTTCAAATAAGCATGTCTTCATTACCTTAAAAATTAATGTCTGAATTTGGCATTTCCTTTTAATAATGCCTGGATTAATTAATGAAGCTATACTTGGATCTGATTTTGTGAATATCAGCAACTGTTTTATTTATTATGATAATAAAATTTTGAAAGATCAAAAGAAATTTTTTCTTTCTGTGGTTGATTTAGACAGTCAGCCTAGTTAATTAATGTGTGTACAAGAATCAACAGTTGATGTAAATATTAAGTTTAAGCTAAATTGTTCATATAATATGGATTCAGAATATTTTGAACAGATTTTACCAATAGTTGTTCTTGAAAAGGAGTATTTTCTCCAAGGTCCCTAGTATATTAAAGGGATACACCCATTGGATTAAATTAAGTAGTAATGAATCATTCCAAAAGTATGTGTATCTGAACCTGTATCAGTATGACATAGAGGTTTGACAACAGATAGATAAGATATTGCAATAGTATACTATTAGAAAGAGCCTTTCAATCTATATAAATTTTTTAATTATTCCTAAGTGCTCAATCAGCATACTATTCTGGAGTATTACATACCTTCATCTGTATATGAATTATTAATCATATTTTCAACATTTGATCTGACAGCCAATTATTGGCAAATTCCATTTCTGAAAATGATCAAAAATATATGGCATTCTGTTATCAGGACCAATCTTATGTATTTGAAAGGATGACTTTTAATTTGGTAAATAATGGTTCTGGCTTGATCAGATCTCTCCTCTAAATAGGATCTTTTCTAAACAATTAAGATATTTTAATCATGTATGTGGATGACATTGTTATTGCTTCTAGAAACTTGGTTGATCATTAAAACCTATATGCTTTTACCTATATGAATACTCAGTTAACAATATCCAAATAAATTTGGAGAAGTGCACTTTGGCTGCAAAAAAAGATCACCTTCCTTGGTCATTTGACCAATGAAGAGAGGATAAAACCCCATCTGGAAAACATTGCAGCTATCCAAAGGTTTCCTGTGTCTAAAACATGGAAACAATTGAGATCATTCTGGGATCTGTGTAATTATTACCTCAACTTTTATAAAAATTTTGCTTAGGATACATTGATTTGTCTGTTTTGTTTAAAATGTAGGAGGTGGATGCCAGAGCATACTTCAGAGTTTAATAAAATTAAAGCACATCTTTAAATAAAGTTACATTAGTGTATTTTGATTTTAGCAAAAAGTTTTTCCTTCAGGCTGACAGCAGTGGATTTGGACTTGGGATTAGTTTTATATTAGATAGGTAATAATGGTGAACCTAAAGTGTTGATTTTCTAAGCAGACAGTTGAAAGATGCTGAATTGAATTTATACCACAATGGAAAAAGAAGCTTTAGCTGTTGTCTGGGGATTTCAGAAATTAAGACAAATTTAGAGATCTTAGATTATAGCTATTACTGACCACTGTGCCTTAGAATTTTTAAATAAAAGTTATCTTAACAATAAAAGATTGATTAAGTGGAGCATTTATCTTCAGCAGTTTAGTTATAGTATTTTATAATGTGAAAGTAAAAATATTAGTCACAGATGTTCTTAGCATGAATCCAATTGAGGTAATTTATCATAATCCTAGGGCAGAAAACATTATAGTTAATAATATAGATGCTTTTATTAGAGGAGTCTATAATGATTATAAGAACTTAGCTCCACTTCAGTCTTATGAAGAAAATAGTACATGTTTTGGTAGATCCTACTAGGTTAGAGAGTCAGAATGAGGGTGAAGTTAGAATTAGGGATAATTATAAGTTGAGACAGAGTATTTTAGTGCATAGGTTAGTTAGGGATGATGATAGCTCATGGAGGGTAGTAATTTCACCTTGTTTAGTAAATAAGTTAACATATTATACTCACTGTCAATATGGATACTATGGTGTTCAGAATATTTATTACATCCTTAGGCAATATTTTCACTGGCCAAAAATGTTAGCTACAATAGCAAACAGAATAAAATCATGTGAAATTTGTCTAAAAACTAAATTTAGTAATATGTAGGAATGTTCCAGCCCATATTTCTAGATAGACCTAATGAATTGTTGCCATAGGCCTCTTCCACCTTTCAATTGTCAAGATTTCATACTTGTGGCATGTGATGTTTTTACAAAATATATTTCTGCTTACCCAAAGACTTATGCTAAAAATGTGATTAAGTGCCTGAGAAATCTCCAATTTCCTCTAATAGGAAGGCCAGCCTCTATTTTGAATGATCATGCTATCATATTCATATCTGGGACATGGAAAAAAAGCAAAAATATTAAACATATTATGAGCTCTATTTGGAATTCTCAGTCAAAACTGCGTGAGTGGGTAATGCAAAAATTAGGGAGATTGTTCAGTGCTTACATTGAAAAAAACCATAGTCAATGGGTCACTAAGCTACCAGATGTCATTAATTATAATATTACAATAAACTATAATATTTTAAACAGCATTAAACTGTTGCACATACGCTTTAGATTTTAAAATATTATAGTTTATAAAAATAAACATTGCACTATATAAAATAATTGACTTAATATTACAATAAGTAAATCCACCAAGTTTAATCCAATTCAATTGCATTTTGGATGGCCTGAGTCACTGTTTATAAAAACTTTTCTATCTCCTATTCTTAAGAATATTGACAGTGAGTTTGATCAGGAGAAGACTGGAATTAATTTATAAGAAAATGAGTTATAAGTGCATTTATCAATTCAAATCAAATTCACATCCTTTTTAAAGTTCATGACTATGTTTCAGTTTGGACCCCTCATGTAAGCAATCCCCAAAAGCATATTTACATATCATTTTAAAATGTGTATGATGGGCCATAACAAATCATAAGTTAAATGGGAGAAAAGGTATCCATGTTCTCCACACCTGATGGACCATGTGGTACCTACAATGCATACAGCTTAAAACCATTTTCCATGGGAATAAATAATTTTTAAAAATATAAGCTAAATGAATAGCTTGAATATAAGTTGAAATTAATAGTAATTGTTAAAGTGATGATAATGTTGAAGTTTGCAAATGTGCTATTTTAAAAAGTTTTTTGTACTGTAAAAATTAAAGTTGGTAATGCTTAAATTTTTTTCCCTATAAGCACAAAGGAATTGTGTCATCTTTAGCTTTTCCCTTAAGCTAAATGCCAGGACATGTCTTATACCAAAATATCTTTAAGAAAATGTATATATTTTAATTTTATAGTAAATAGATTTTGTTAGTGCCTTATAGTGCTATGATTCTGCATATAAAAAGTTGTAACATCCGTATACTTATTAATTTTATAGCTGTAAAATAATTTTGACTGCTTAACTTATAATATTTTAGTCATGGATACGTGCTATTTATAACCAAAGTGCTTAAATTTCTAATAGCTAATAAATTAAAATGATAGGTAATGTACTTAAAATTTAATAGTGTTGATTTATTCATAATTTAACTGCTAAAATATTTTAGAAAGCTGATATTAATCTTAAGCTTAAAAACTGAATTCAGATTTGTTGATAATCAGCTAAATTTATGTTTTAATTTCAGTTTAGTTCTAACACAAAATATAATTAAGTAATTTAAATTTATTTACTTACAAACAGTTTAATAAAGTCAATAATAATTAAAGATAGGATTTTTAAATAATAGACAAATTAATGTCTGAATGAATGAATGAATGAATAAAAGTTTTAATTTTAATATTTAATTAGTTTAAAGTACTTATTAAATGTCTAATTTTTTTTAAAAAGACAATTATTTCGAGAAACTTGTCTAAGCTAAAATCAATGATAAATTAATATGTTAAGTGTTAAGGGTAATGTTTATTTTATTCAAACAGTGTAAACTTCAATTGTATAATATTTTTTTATTTTGTAATTTTAATTTATAAATTAATGTATCAAAAATATTTTTAATTTTATTTGTCTAGACAAGATAAAATAATTGATTTATTTTAAAATTTGAATATTAATTAATTAAATTTTTGATTAGCAACCTTTCTTAGTTTCAGTAAAATGTGGATTTCAACCAATAAAGAAAAGGGGGCATAGATTTAAATGTCAATAATCAGTGTTTTAAAATAGTCATCTGGTTACTACTATAAATAGATGACATTGACACTTGCACTCTCTCCACTGTTCATTCTAAACTCTTCTTGTTAATACCCTACTTTTGTAATCAATTTTTTTATTATGTTTGTGTTTTTTTAAATTTCAATTAAATTAACTATTGTAATTTTATTTAAACTGTTTATTTTTTAGCTTCAAAGTACGTTAAGGTACTTTTTTAAAATTATGTAGGCACAATGCCTGAATTAAACTTCAAGGACAAAAAAAAATTCATTCCAGGCACTTTTATTGATAAAATTAGTTAAGAATTATTATAATGTTTAAACTTGGAATATCCATTTGAAAACTGTGAAGGACATTATCATTGTCACTATGACAATTTACACACTATTATTAAATTCAATGTCTATTTCATATTTAAGTTTGCTGTAAGATATTTGAAACTTTAGAAACAAAAACAATAATGATATTAAAATGTTATATAACTTTATCATATATTTTCTAAAATACTGATTTCCTATAGGACATTATTTGAAATTAATTTATGTAAAGAAATTTGAATTTCATATAATAAAAAAAACTACTTTATTGGGACAAGTATATTACGAGTTTATATTATGTCTTCAAGAAAGAAAAAAAAAATTAATGTTATTATATTATCCTACTATAATAGACAATTATTTATGTTGTTATTTAATAAAACATTATTTATTACTTTATAACAACATAAAAGAACTCTCACTTCCATCTCAGAGGAAAGGAATGTATTTCTTGGATTGAGGGAAGTAAAACAACTGATATATTTAATATATATATAACAAATGTTTTGAAGTTTTAAATAAAGTACTTACTTTATAATTGGAAGTATTAAATATTCTTACAAGTGATATATTTAAATTATTTAAATGAAAATTTCCACCATAATTATTTTGTGAATGCCTGCATATTCTCTTTCTCCCTTGGTGTTGCTATGGAAACCACTGCTATAGGTTAAAGTGTATTATTTAAAATATACTTCTCCTGTTAAATACTCTTATAATTTTAAAATGGATATTTGAAAGAAGTATTTATCCCACTAAATATTACTTTAAAAAAATATTTTGAAGGATTAGAATTGAAATGTTTAAATTAATTGTGAAAAATATTATATTGAATCTTAATAAATATTTGCTATTAATCTATAATATAGTTTGCTAGCATAATTTTTTTTAAATTTTATTTAAGGATAATTAAATATTTGTGCAAGATATCTTAGCTGTCCACAAAACTTTATTGTTGAATAGATTGTTCCTGTTCCCATCTAATGGTTAATGGTAGAAGAATAGAAGAAATGGAAGGACTTTATTTTATTTATTTAAAATTGTAAAATGTTCATATTTTATTTATGTGTATAATTATGCTTACAATATTATTATTTTAAATGCATATTATTTTTATGAATTTTATATGCTATTTTAGTAATAATATTTTGATCAAAGTTCTCATAATATCAATGTATGATGTTTTCATATTTTTAAATAGTATGTGTTTCCTTTGTATATTATTATGCTAGTGCAGTATAAGCAGATGTATATTTCTATTATTTATTCTATTGCTTATTTATTGTCTAGTTTTAATCAAGCTATATTTAGCATTAATTATTATTTATCATCTTTCATATCTGTTAGTAATAGTATTTTGCTTAGAGATTGCACCTTTAGAATCTCTTTATTTAGGAATACTTATTTTTGCCAGTATCATTACAGGTTGTAGTATGTGCTCTCTCTTATCATTTTTTGCTAGTTTATTTCAAAAGAGGTGTAGCATTAGTATCTTGCTTATGTATTTTATCTCAAATAACAGGTATATTTTGGAGATTGTAGCTTCATTCTATTTTAAGTCAATCCCATTTAGTATTATTAACCCTGATGTGCATTTTCATCATTCCTTGACTAGTGTCAAGGTATTAGATCATTTTCTTATTGCTCTCAAATATAGGTGCACTTATTTTGAGTTATGGCATTATATGTTTGCCTTTTCTCAGTAATTTAATTTGTGTTTTGAAATGTATTTTTTAAAGCATGTGTAATATTTTATCATGAATTTTCCTGGGAATTATAGATGTTTTTATCAAAGTATTGGCAAACACCATCTCTTACCTATTGAGCATTTATTGTTGATGTGTAGGTCTTGAATTTAAGCTTTGCTGAGTTAGGATATAAATACAATAAATAATTAACTTTAAAATTTTAAATTGTATTTTAGGCATAAATAGACAATATATATATATATATCTTATCACTCCTTCATCACTTAATTGGTAAGCTTGTATTTTTATGTAAGGTTAAATATTCATTAAAGGGACACTATTCCTGAAATGGATATTATCATTGTATGAATGATTTAATATGTGAGAACTTATTAGAATCTAGATTAACAGAAAGTTTCTTTTGACCAACCAAATTATTTTTGCTTAACCAAACTTATTATTTTTCAAGAACTCAGTTGTGACTTTATCTTCTGACACAGTCATAAAAAGAAAAAAAGCAATGTTTATAGAAGACCTTGAGGTTGTGGACCTAAAAGATATATTTGTGACTTGTTATTATTTGTATTTGTTTGCTATAAAATAAATATTTGTTTTTCTTATTAAGAAATTTCTTATAGTCATTTATCCACATCATCCACTCATTAATCAGAAATCCAAACAATTATAAAAGTATCATAAATTATATTAAGTGTTTTGTCAAAGAGTACATGAACATTGAAACTGTTAAGAGTCATTTTATAGAAGTATATTTAAGTATGAGAATTACATCTATATTCTGCTTAATAATAATTATAATTGCATATTATTATTTGAAATCACTTCAGCAAATTTAGTTTATTTATTAAAGAAATCACTGTCCTTATTTACTCTAAAACTGTTTTCATAAATATGAAAGACTATATTTATTTGTCCATGATAAATTTCAATTCAGAGATAACTTAGCTCATATCTGGAAGAAATTTAGGTAGATTTATTCTATGGTGTTTAGAATGGCTATAAAATTCCTTACCCATTCTTGATATCTGACTGTCATTCTGGATTATTATTTAACTTATTCCAAAGTTAAGAGAGCATATTGTATTTTATTTAAAACCAATAATAATTATTGTTATTGTAATTGTGATGAGACATTAATATAGGGGTAAGTGTATGTTTTTATTTGCTAGGATTTCATTCTATGTGGAATAGATTTGAATAATCAACGAGAATTTATTTACTGATTGAATTGCTTATATTTCCCTGAGATATCCTAATTTGTTTTAAATCTCATATTATTAATATAATTTTACTGATGAAGAAATTATTTTTAAAAGATGAATCTCTTGTGGCAAAGATTTAAGATAATACTTCTATATTTAATAAAATTAAACAGAATGTTTTATCTGATCATAGCAATAAGATATTTTAAAGAAACTTATGATACTGATAAGAAAGATTGTACTAATAACAGATGTTGTAAGAGAAAGATTTTAAATGTAACTTCAATGGCATATGCTTACAATAACAAGAGTCTTGTATTTATATTAGAGCAAGTTGAGAGTTCTCTCGATTTATTAATAATATTGCTTTGTATTTTAATGATATTTATTATAATTATTTATCTCTGTATATCTTCTTATTGTGGCATATGGCCTTTATTCTAAACCCACTGATGTTGTTTGTTAATACTTTTTAAGGTTACAAATTTGGCTTGCCCAACATATGACTTCAATCAGCTAGAAATACTGATCAATTGTCCTGGATAAGCATTTGGGGATATATATTGGTGATCTTGCATCTCTTTATAGATTACAATATATATATATATATATATATATATATATATATGTAATCTATAAAGAGATGCATATATATATATATATATATATTAGTATTAGTGAATAGTGAGATGTCCAGAAACAGCTTTACCCCCCTTCCCACCCAATGAAATGTTAATGTTGTTAGACAATTGAATAAGTTTTGTTTATGAACAATTAGTAATAAAAAAAAGTACAAGCAAAAATAGAAGTAAAAATAGTATTGGTGAGAAAGTGTCTTAATGTAACCCTGATTTATATTATAACTTATTAGAATATAATAACAATTGTCCAATTGACTTTTCAGAGAATTTTGAAATAATTAATTCCTTCAAAATTACAGGTTAAACTGACTTTTGATGCTGTGCATTTCCATCAAAGACAATAGATAAAAATCAATTTCAATAAATAAAGAAACTAGTGGGCAATAAGTGGCAAACTAAGACAGACATTAATTTTTTTATGAATACAAAAGGATATGTAACTATCTTTGTGCATCAGATCAAATAATTTATCTGTATGGGGAAGAATATCTTTGTTTACAAAATATTTTAATCATGCCACTAATGTTAAAACTTTAGTTTGTTGCATAAAATTTTCTGGTTTATTTAATGTATTAACTGCTCTTTCTTTGCATGCATTTATTGGCTTTGGCAATGATGTATAGTATTATAAGCTTTTAACCTATAATTTTAAAACAATTAATTATTTCATAATGGACATTTAGTTGGAAAATTCAATCAGACAATTGATTTAGTTACAATGATAGGATGATCATTCTGAGAAACAAAATAGCTTAGGAAAGCTTTCAACTATGGACTAATTTATTTCATATTAAACAAAAGATCCATATAATTTCATAACAAATAATATACATATAGCTTTATTTCAAACTGATATAATAGATTTTGAAAATTTTTGATTATAAAAAGTTGAACTAATATGAGTTTTACTAATGGTTTTGAATAATATTGCAAATTTATTTTTTTACATTTGATGTAAAAAATCAATTTATTCATGACATCAGAGACTGCATCAACTGTGAAGTGTGGATTCATATTCCAGTCTTGTTTATGTGATTTTGAGCACAATCATATTCAATAAACTGACTTAGATAATCTTGGGATTTATTTTTTCCCAGTTAAAAATAGTGAAATGCCCATTTACTAAGCAACATTGAATTGTAAGAACAGTTGACTATAAGAAGTATACTTGCTTGTAAAATCTTCAGACATTCGAAGAAAAACTTATCCAATCTTAATCTACTAATATTAACAACTGCACCAATGTGATTTTCACTTGTGTAAATTACATATTAATAAATCTTTAAATCAATTTTTTTTCAATATAAATGAAATAACTGTTTATATAGGCAGGAATATTATATAAGCATTAATGTAGAAGTAATACATAAAAATTTGCATTCAAAATTGTTTGGAAGATCACCTGATGTTCGAGTATCCTAATGGCAGATTGAGCATTTAACAGTTTCGTTCATTTAATCTGAGCAGTTGTAGAATCATTGCTTCAGGAGTTAAAAATCCCTGGATCAAAGCTTAATTCCGATGCTTCCTGTGAACGAGCATCACATGACCTCCCAAGGAAAAAACCATTCAATACTATTTATTGTTGTTATTGTTGTTAAATAATCACCACTTAATACCGTAATAAAATTTAAAAATGCAAGTTTATTTTCAAATGAATTTAACAATTTTTTTCTCCTATGTCATAGCACCGGCCGGCAACCAACTACTTGTTTGCAGGACGGCTGCGATGACCTTTCGGCTAACAACGCTTGACCAATGAATTTAACAATTTGATTTTTAAAACACTCAAATTAATATCTAATAACTTCATTCACTATGTTGTTAAACTAGTGTATATTAAATAAAACTCTGACATAGATAATTAATTAAATGCTAAAAATTAATTAATTTAATGCTTCGTTAGTAGGTAAGCATCTAAAACGAGATGTACATTTTTTATGTCCCCTTTATTTATCCAGGGAGAACTTTTTTAATCTGTTATATTTAATAAGTTTGATTGACACACTTTTTTTTTTCCTTTTAATAATGAATAATGTTCTATTCGCTTTAGAAGCTTTTTTTTAGATTTTTGTCACATTTTCATCAATAGTATTAATTTTAATTTCTTCATCTTTTTAAAATTCCTTCTCATTTTTGCGGTATCCCCCCCTCCTCCTATATACTTTTCATCATTTTTTTTTTATTAAATGAAAAGGCTAATGAAACAAATGCGATGGAAAATATTCATTACTATTAATAAATAGACTAGAAATAAGTACTCTCTCATTAAACAGAGATACTTAGAAATTTTTCTTTAGAAATAAATAGGGTTCCAAACACTGATATTTTTCTAAACCATCTTCCTCCCTATGTTGCATATATCTTGTATGGAAATAGATATTTATATCAGTGGACAAACAAATAATTTTAATATCACAATAAACCTAAAAAGAATGTAAGAATAGCAACAATACAAGATACACAGAATTTACAAATTAAAAAATTATGAAGATGAAAATACTTAACTAATAAGAATGGTAACTAAATCTAATTTTAAAAATATATATTTTTTAATAAAAACCACTTACTAGACTCACACATGAGCAGTAGAAGACAAGGAATATTATAAGAGGTAGATTGGCTTTATGTGGGTGCCCAGTTATGTCATACCTTAAACAGTAAAAAAAAACAACTTCCTATTGAAAATAATCGGTCAGATTCCTTCTTCTAACAACAAAGCACAACAAAAATATTAATGACATATATTTATTTAAAATGTAAAAAAATAAGACAAAGAAGATTTTAATAACAAAAAAAATTTAACTTTTTAAAGTAATATTATTTATGTGAATAGGAATAGAAAAATTTTCAATGTGTAATTCCAATTCCTACTTGACTAAATGTTATTTTTAAGTGTGTTTCTAAACAATATGAAAACAGTCCCTACCAGAAATCATGTGGTGTAAAAATGTAATCATAAAAAGAAGCATTATGTTAAAACATAAACTCTCATGAACAATGAAAATATAAAGTGTAGAAGTTTTGCAACAAATAATAAAAGTGAACAGAAATTCCAGATACTAACATTAAATAAAAACTGGATATCTTGAACTTATAAATCATTTAAATCATCATGGATAAATGCAGACTGTCAGTAGATGAACCAAACACGTGATTCTTTAGGAGAACTTATGTTTCGAGTAATATTTTTCACTATACAATGAGAATATGATAAATAATATTAACCACCACCACCCCCAGAAAACGAGGAGAAAGAGAGAAAAAACTACTCTAAAATGAGTTTTGTGATGACTGCACAACAATATAATATAGAATGCTTTATTAGTAGTACAATCAGAGAAATTAAAAAATCTAGTTATATCTATTAAATAAGAAATACTTATTTTTCACATGACAAATGTTGTGAACTTAGTCATCAGAAATGGAAATTAATGAAATCCATTATGCTATTCTTTCATATAAAGTACAATGAATAATAAAAATTATATAACACTAAACATCACATGATCATCATTTTTTATGCTTGCTCATAACTGTTATTAAAACAGGCAAAACTCTCCATACAGTAGTGCCACAAGCCTTCTGGTATCCATTGATTACTCTAGCTTGCACTGAGTGGCATTACTGTATGGAGAGTTTTTCCTGTTTTAAAAATTATATACAACAGCATTATTAATATATGTATATTAATAATAATTACACATAAAAAGCCTTTTGGCACTTGATTTCAAGCCCTTTTTTAAATGCTAACTCATCTACTTTAATGTTAATCAATTATTCCAAATAGAACATTATCTAGTGTTCGTGAAAGTAAAATAACAATAACAAAATAAAACATCAATAATATAGAATAAAATTTTCATAATATACAAAGATCCAATATAACTTCAAAAAATTGACTGTATAACATAACAATATACAAAATAAATAATAAATACTTTATATAACTTTATGCATACTATTTTATATAATTTTTCATTTCATTTTTAATTGATGAGTTGTTAACTAAATTTATTAAAGTTTTTTATGTAAGTAATGCTTAATGTAATATGTTTCATATTGTAACAATCCGGAGAAAGCGACTTAACGTAGTCTGCACTACAGGGCGCCATCTAGGCATTTGAACCTAGAAAAATTTATAAAGTAGGCAGATATGTAAGTAAAAAAAAAAAAAAATTTTTTTTTTATTTTGATTCCGGTCGTTAGCCCATGTCACTAGCTCAGTGGAATAGCAGAGATTAAATAATATAATATCTTATCTAATTATATTTCAATATTAAAAAATAAATAAAATAAGCCACTGCCAGTAATTAACATACAATTATTTATTTATGCACATATATATAAGATTTAAAATTATTTTAGTATTAGTTTTACATTTTAACATTTAACATTATTTTTAACTTTGATTTTTGACTTTAATTTACATTTAATTACTATTATATTCTAATTTTACATTTTAATTAAGTTCGCACAGATGGGATTATAAAAGCTTGTTTTAAGATGTTGCTATAGATCGGTTACATAGATTACACGGTTAAAAACATTTCAAAAGAAACATAAACGATCAAAATACAAAATTATTGACTACTGACAATTGCGGAGGGAAATTTATACGTAACCCAATAGTATTCACCATAAGATATTTGCATTGTCACCAATAACTTAAAAGACATCCGAATAAATACATTTTAGATACTCACCGTAAGGTATCATTATTTATCGAATGTCTATATATTTTGATCAAATATGAAAACCCAAAACATACTTAACCGATAACCAATCCATGCAAGCGTCTATAAACAACTTAAATTTACTGCATTTTTATTTAGGGTCAAGTATGAATAGACCACATAAATTTGCTTTTGAAAATAAACATTCTATCCCTATTTAACCTTAGGCTAAAATTTGTAGTCAAACTGGCATCAATTCATCTGATATATCGATGTATTCAATGTAATAAAATACAGCAGCACAAAAGGTTAAGAGAAGAAATTGCCTCTTATGAGATAGGAATATTACATCTATCTGCAAAGAAGAGCAATAAAACAAAAAAACTCCATAGAAAAGAACTGCGGTATCCGACTTATAATTCCTTCCATAGGCAAACGGAAGTGTGCGGCGTATGAAGCGATTCTGCCCGTAGCGAATCAATATTACATCTACTAATCACACCAATATATCCAATCCATTGACCCAATTTAACCACGAAACAAATAACCTAAGATTACCCTCCCCTAATATAACTTTACAAATCTATACAGCCATTCACGCCCGACTTAAGTTTAACATTTATATAATTAATTTAACGAAAAACAAAAAAAAAAAATCATGATAAAAACTTAAAAGAATAAAAAATAAATAAATGGAAATGATTTTACATAAATAAGGAAAAAAAAATACATCAAATAACACTATTAATAAAGAATTTAGTTTGGTCAGATAGGATTCTATTTGTAACAATTAAATACTAGGAAAGTTTAAAATTTAAAGTTCTTAGTGTTTTCAAATTAATATTGTTCGTTATATCTATCTTAGAAAGTTCTTACGGTTTTAGAAATGTTCATCTTTTACAATTGCTTGCCGTTTGAAATCCAGCGTTAAATTTCCCGATGATCCTGTGGTCCTCTGAATATAAGAAAAGCGATGTTTCATTTTTCCATTTTATAACAACTGAAGGGATTGAACGTGCGTCCTTCAATCTCTTCTCCCGCACCTCCGCACTAACATCTATCTGTCACATCATAATAATCAAAATAACTCCCTAATAATTTCCAAACTTGTCCTTTTATATTACTTTGAAAGATTGACTTAACATTACGTCATCGATGTGATGATCCTTTTCGTTGAGGTCCGATTTCCCAATGGATTTATTTCATTTGCTAAAAGTTTCTATTGTTTTTCCTATCTGACCGGTGTTTTTACATTTAAATGCCCAAGGCTGGTTTACATTTAACTAATTAACAATCATTTCCATTTCTGATTAATTAACCTGTTTTCCAAATCAAAGATATATTTTTATCTCTAAATCTTTTTAAGTTTTTGTTTTTAAAATACCTTTTCTATTTTTAATACAGTTTTATTTTAATAATTTTTTTTTTTATCAGTGCGATTTAATATATATGAGTTTAAGATGATATTTAATTTCAATTTTTAATTCTTAAAGAAAATTTTTAAATGCGAACTTTTTAATTTACTTTCATGTTTAAATATAAAAAAAAAAACAATGTAACGAACGTCTGTGCTCGTTACAATATATTTATTTGTCTTTTTAAATTTTTAATGTAATTTAAAGATTTAATATGTTTGTAGCATCTATTTTATATCGATATATTAAGTAATGAATATATAAAGCAGATTTATTATCTCACCTACTAATTACCATGTTATGTTCTTTGCCTCTTACCTCTAATTGTTTTTTTTATGATCATAATAAATCATATTGCAAAGATCAGTGTTAATTTTATATACAATTCCTTTTTTGTATTTTATATTATCTCTTAATTTATAATTACCTATTAATTTATCAAGACTTATTATTTAATCATCCAATATTTAGAAGCCTATCAATATAATTTTTGCTTTTTATTAATGTATTACAAATTTTCGGATAATAGGAAAGTTTGATCTATTTATGATTTAAACTATTGTTACTATTATCATTATAATCATTTTGCCTAGAAATGTTAGTATTTAATAAAGATTTCTTAGAATTAAAAAATATATTTTTAATAGTTTTAGGGTTATATCCAGAATCTTTATATAATCTAATAAATTGATTCTTTTGTAAACCACTACAAAAAGATTATGAATATAACTCTAAAACTATTAAAAATATACTTTTGAATTTTAAGAAATCTATATTAAATAATAACATTTCTAGGTAAAATGATTATAATGATGATAGTAACAATAGTTTAAATAAGAAATAGATTAAACATTCATATTATCCCAAAATTTATAATATATTTATAAAAAAAATTATACTAATAGGCATATAAATATTAGATGGTCAAATAGTAAAAATTTGAATAAATTAAAAAAATATATAAAATACAAAAAGAAATTGTATATAAAATTAAGTGTGACCTTTGTAATATGATTTAATATGGTCATACTGGGAAACAGTTAAAGATAAAAGCCAATGAACATAGCAATGTAATTAATAGGTGAGATGATAAATCTGCTTTATAAATTCATTACTTAACATATGGACATAATATAGATGCTGCAAAAATATTAAACCTTTAAATTACATTAACAATTCAAAAAAAAGTCAAATATATGAAACATATTACATTTAGCACAACTTAAATAATTGTATGAATATTTATAAAACTTCAATAAATTTAGTTAACTGGTCAATTAAAAATGAATGAAAAATTATGCGATAGTATGTATAAAATTGTATAATGTATTATAATAGTATCAAACAAGGGGTCAATAAGATATTGTTCGATATTACAAAACCATAGTAAATAACTAATTAAAAATAAAGCAAATGAAAAGTATAAATTAACATAATGACAATAACCAATTGTAAAAATGATTTGTTTTACATTTTTGTCACTATAAATTTTTAAATGATTAAATTAATATTTCGTATAAAAATACAGTAATTATATTTATTGTTTTAAATATAAAATAATGTAATTCCATATATATATCTTACAAAAAATATAGCTGTCTTATAATTTTTTTTAAGTAAAGAAAAAAAAGTATCACAAAATTTTACTTATAATTAAAAATAATCATTTAATTAGTTTACATTGTTTAAAAATAAGGAAGAAGAATGTACTTGATTTTATTTTCTTTTGTTTTTAAAATATTTTAGATAACCAAAAAATGATATAGAATTCTTTGGATTTATTATTTTTTAATTTAACTTACATTGTTTTTTATAGTTTGGTTATATTGTTTAAGAGACAGAATTTATTAGCAATTTGAAAAAAAAAATATTTTTTATGGTTTAAAAAAAAGATTAAACTGACTAAAGAATTATGACTGAGGACTGTAGAGGGGTGTTATATTGTGAGAGTATATAAATGGGCATTGAAAAGACAATTTCTCTTGTCAAGTGTTGATGATCGAGTGGTCAGCACAGCTGCCTTACAAGTAGTTGTCCTGAGTTTGTGGGTTCACTTCCTGGTCAATGCTTTGACGTATGAAAGAAAAAGACAATTTCTCTTGTTTCTGCTCCCTTTTTTTTGCTTGACTGATGACAATATTGGACAACTTGAAGAAGTTGATCTAAGAGCAACTATCATACAAGAATTGTTCTTAGAAGAGTAATTAGAGGTCATCAGCATTTGAAGCCAATGAAAGTAATTGGCTGTTTCTTTTCAGCATTCCAGGATAGCCAAATTCATTAATAAAATGAAATTAAAAGAATGCCCTGTTAAAACCTTGGTCTTTGCCAACATGTGGCTCTCCTGTAGCAAAAGAAGAAAAGGTGGCTAACTTATAAGATCTATCCATTATATATGCACTTATAATAGTCAAATTTTCATAAACATGGTAGCATGATTTTAAAGATTAATCTAATTAATTTTAGTAAAATGAAATTTTATTTAATTTATTATTAATAACAACAATTTCTAATATAAACCCTTACATATTTTTATTACAAGTTTTAATCTAAGATATATGAACTTTTCTTTGTATTCATTTCTAATATCAACTTATATTTGATATCCAATGTGTGTTGGGAATATATCATTAGGTATTTAATTAAATAAATCTGCTTTTGTTTATTATTAAAATCCGTATTGTGTGTGATTTGACCTCATTCCTAGCAAGTAAACTTTATAACTATTTCTTTTAAGTTCATGTTTGCTGATAAAAAAGTACTGGGGTATATGGAAGCATCCAACAGAGGAGGGATGTAAATAAAAGGTTCTCGAGTCAAATAAGATCATTTCTCAATTTGAAATGACACTTAGACATGTGTAATTCATTATCCTATAAAGAAAGAATTGTTTGACTGAAAAAATATATTAGTTTTAGATTGATAACTGTGTGAGTAGAATAATTCAAATAGCTAAATGGCATTGTATATGTAAAATTATAATACTTAAAATTGCATATAGAATTCATTTATATATTGAGATCTGAGAAGTTTAGAGGTCTAGGTTGCTATAGTAGTGTCATGGACTAGATTATAAGATGATGATGGTATTAGGTTGTTCCATAAAATATAGTCAAAGAAGTAGTTATGAATAAATATAATATAAATAGTAGTTAAATGTGAAACTGTAACATAGTTAATTTAACTGTCAATTATCCCTTTTCTATCCTATAGTATATTAAGTTTCATTTGAGTTCCAATAATTAATAAGTATAAAGTACTCCTATCCATTATGTGGTCAATTGTGTTCCATTACAAAATATTATTTATTTTTATATTGTTATATAGTCAATTCTTTCAGATTATACTGAATTTCTACATAAAAAGTTTTATTCTATTTTACTGATGTTTTATTTTGTTATTGTTATTTTACTTCCATTATATAACACTAGATGATGTTTTAGTTGCAATAATTGGTTAATATTAAAGTAGATGATTCAACATTTGAAAAGAGCATGAAATCATATGAAGCAAAAGGCTTTTTATGTGTAATTATTATTAATATACATATATTTACAATGCTGTTGTATACAATTTGTATTAATCATTATAATGTATAAATGTGGTACCACCTTTATTGTTTAAGAAGGTTGTCTTGACTACAGGTTGAGATTGTTGATAGTTTAAGGGTTGATTATTATCATAACAAATACTATACTGAATTTGTTCATAATGTTGTTTCCATAATTATTATTAATAATCAATTTAACTCAATTGAAATAAACAACTAATACTAGATAATTATTTTATTCTAACCAGTTTTCATTCAATATTAAGTCCTAATATTGGATGAAACCTGTTAAAATAAAATAATTATTTAATATTAGTTGTTTATTTCAATTGACTTGAATTGATTGTTAAAGTATAGTTTATATATTAGTGTAACAAAATAAATTTAACAATCTTTTTACAAACATGAAATATTTCAATTTCACCAATCTTTTTTTCTCAAAAGTAACCTTTATTAATTAAAAGATTACAAATTTTTTTGGGTACACTTACCCGTTGAGGATTACAAAGTGTTTAATGTTACATGGTAAAACAATTATTGACAAGGTTTATATAAAGTGCACATGCTCAATAAAAATTATGTCCATAAAAGGGTTACTATAATTTGATTAATGTGTATCTGTACATGGATAATAAACTCTTGACCCACAGCTGAGCCATGTCAAGACTATTATAGGTACCTCTTTCTCCCAATTAACAGTCCAAATGTGCAGGGACCACATTCAGCCTACTGCCCAAAATTGGAAAGCCAACTAGGGAAAAACTAACAAGTAACAAGCACAGATCTGCACTGCCTAAAACCAACCTATCAAGGGCAAAGCAGCTGACAGAGCAAGAATGGTGCTGAGACTTTGACCAGGTACCCTTCTAGCAGGTTTTCCAGGTAGTGGCAATAAATTGTCAACAGCCTGCACCAATAAACCAGGCCTCTAATGACTGCCACCACCCCTGAGGAAGAAAATAGAAATGCAGATCCATGCCTGCAAAATTATTGCAACAACTCTATCAAAGCTACAAAATATGTCAGTGGCCCAAAGCAGACCAACTTTAAAGCTAACTAATGGAACAAAAATAAGAGCTCAAATCAACACTGTCCTAATAAACAATCCATCAAGGTGGTGCAGGAGCCTCTCAGGGCAAAGTTCAATGGAGAGCAGCAACCCTCACTTGGGCTTGGTAGTGATGGTCATCCACCCCCACAAATGAACCAAGCCCCTCATGACTACCCCCCACCACACATGAGGAAAAGAAGAAGAGTGCAGACCCATGCCCACCAATGCAACAGTGGATTCATTGTAATATGTAATCAAGCCAGATTTACTGGCACATCATGAATACACACCATTTGTCTATATCACATTGCACACTGAGGTCAATAGAGCTGAAAGTCTGTAATCATTATTACCAACCTCCTGTGTCTGCAAATGTTCACAATATCTGTTCAACCCATCCAACTATAAGGACCTTCAGGGTTTACTATGATTCTTATTTGTTGATACTAATTGGATTCTGCTTCTTTGGATTGAATTCTGCGTCTTGGTTAATAGTCAAGGATTCAGTTGTATAATCTGAAAGTTTGTTGTTAAACTTTGGAATAATCTCAATAATTGTTGAATTAAAAGAGGATGAATCATTTGTGGCTTCAATGTCTCTGTTTAGATCTAAAACATCATTTGGACTAATTTTGCCTTTAAATCATTGTTTTGTAGCTCAGGAATCATTTCGTTGTAATTTTATGTTGATTTGAATATTTTTTCATTTTTTGTGGTCCCCCTAATCACACCGGAAGTGTGCTAATAACTTCTGCTGTGATCATCAGAGAAATTTGATTTTTGTGCAGGAAGATAGCTTAAGTCCTAATCTATAATGTTTAATTCCAAAATTGAGATCGAATTAAAATTCAAAATAATTTATTCGCTCTGGACTGATTTACGGCAACTTCCGGTTTGACAGACTATATAGTAATTTTATTCCTATGAACAATTTAGCATTGGGATTTCTTTTTTCCTTAATTTCATCAATCTTGACATATAAATTTACATATATCGATATTTACTCACACATTACATGAATGAACTTTGAACTTCTTTTTGAACAGATGTGCATATTATTAGTTATGTTGAATTGAATCAATTCAATAACTTTTTCCTAGGAAGCAACCTTTTTCTAAAAACGCTGAAAAATATAGAGCTGTCTAGTAACACATTTTTACTGAACCACTCATTTCAGATGGAAGTATATTGTGGAGGGTTAATTTATATTTAATGTTAAAATTTAGATACAGAAAAGATTTCTTGACTTTTTTATTTAGTTTAAAAAGTCTAAAACGGCTAGGCATTTTAAATATTAATTATCAACTATATTTTCTTGTTATGGTGTCATAGTGAGAGTCAAATCATCTTGAGAATTTTTTTAGAATCCAAATAAGGTTTATGAATATTAGTCATTAGATCTAACTATCCTTACTAGAGTAATGTAAAATAACTAAAATCTTCATTACTCAGAATTACAAATCTAGTAAAAAAAAAAACATCTTTTTATCTTTATTGTTCCTCTGCCAGAAGCTGACTTTGTCAAGTAGTGCAAATTTAAAGATGCAGTTTTACTCTTACTTATATATTGTTTAATCTTTCTCTGTAATTATAAAAACCATTTAAATTTTTTTTTTTCATTTTTAATTGCAAATGTTTGTTTGTTTTTTTTTCTTATTAACTTTTGAATTTTTTTTTTTTTAAATGTGTCAACGCGTCGGCCGGGAAGCTAACCCCGGGACAACTACTTGTAAGGCAGTCGTGCTAACCATTCGGCCACAAACGCTTGGCATCTTTGAAATCTTTTCTTTCAAATATGATTGAAATCATCAATAAGATATGGATTAAGAAATTAGAAGAAAAAAAACAAAGTATTGTTATTATTTTTAAAAAAAAAAAAAAAGACATCCAATATCTAGAAAGTTAGAATTATGATCTGAATAGTCAACTTGCTCAAAGTTCAACTATCCTAAAAGGCAAATTAAGATGGTTTAATTTTCAAAAATAAAAAGTTTCATATAATTCTAATATATTACTGTTTTACATTTTCTTTAAAAATCTACATATTTTAGTTTTTTAGTAAGTAAAAGTTACCTTATTGAATTAAATACGACTTGAGTTTAAAAATATATATTATGAAACTCTTCTCTATTATCAGTTAAAAATAAATATTTAAAAAACTAATTAATTTGTGCACTAAAAAAACAATAAACATAAATTCTATATCTCAAAAGTGTGATAAAAGCTTTTTAATTACTTATAGCAGTTAACTCGATTTTATTAATATTTTATATTGTCAATAAATAACAATTCATACTTTAAGTATATAAAATAATATTATTTCAGCATCATTTATATCCAAAAACAATTACATTTATTTTGTATTCTTTCACCATATAATTGGATATTATTCCTAAACTAAATATTAAAAAAGGCATATAGCTTTATTGCTCGGGAGTTCATAAGAAGTTTGAGCACAAGACCTGCTAGTACCAAAATCAATCTTGTGACCTCCCAATATCAAGTCAGGCATTTTACCATCTATGCCAAACCATAAATGGTTTTCTGAAATAATAACATTCCTAAGCACATATTATAAAAATATTTCATAAATCAAATTTTCCAAAAATAAATTTTATAAACTTGCAAATAATACTCTCTCATAGAAAATTTTTAAATATATGAAAAATGAATCTGGTTTTGTCTAGTGTCCAAGATCTTATATAGGTGGCCAGATAATCATTGATGGTTCAAAATTATGAAATATTAAATTAACAATGTTTACTAATATGTGCCTGAAGATCATTATTTCAAAAGTATTATACATGCTCAATGCTACATATTTAATAATAAAAAGTTGTTAAAATTAATAGAATATATATACATTATTCTTCACATATAAACTGTGATAAACAGAATATAAAAATTCAAAAAACATTAATCACTAATACTATTTTTCCAAGCACTTTCAGTATTGGAACTGAACGGTTAATATTTCAGTACATGCTCAGCAAAACACTAGTGTTATGCTGATTGATAACATTATAAGACTTTGCAATAAACCAAGCCTTTTTTAGCACTTGGCAAAATAGTATTAATAGTTAATGTTTTTTTAATTTTTCTATTTTGTTTATCACAGTTTATACATGAAGAATAATTTACATTGCTTGACAAAGTTTTTGTCTCATTTAGAACAGTGGTCTTCAACCTTTTCACACCTGCAGACCGGTAAAAATATGGATAAGGTTTCACGGACCAGCAAAAATAAGGATAAGGTTTCATGGACCAGCAAAAGTCTATAGATAAATTTTTTTAAAGCTGTAAACAGCTTAGCATTAAATGAAGTTAATATATATATATGGAGTTTGTATAATAAAAAACTTTTTTTTTTTTAAATTTTTAATTTTTTTAGAAAAGTAATAAATATTTAATTCTATTCCCCCCCCCCCATAAACATCTGTGATAACTAGAAAAACAAATTAATTTATGTATGATTGATTAGATTTTGTTCTGTTTCTTTTTTTTAATCAGGTAAAAGTGCGATGAAAAAATGAATAAAAATTGTTTATATTAATTAAAAGTTTAAAATCTTATTATTTTGTTATTAAAAACTTTCTTGCCAGTCTAGCATGGACCAGCAAAAAACTTCTACGGACTGGTGCCAGGTCGTGGACCTGTGGTTGAAGACCACTGATTAAAAATATACATACATAATTTATTTTGTAGCCATGTTTAAAATACAGAAAGTTCTTATTTTATATTTGAAGAATTTAATTATGTATAAAAGATATTTAAGAAAATATAAATCTTTATTGCTATGATATGTGAAAGCATAACTTTTTAGAATAATCATATTATAGTGTTTTCATATTGAAAATATTTATATAAAGCTTACATTAAAGACTTCTTATGATATTTAGATCATATTATTCCAGTAACAAAAAAATATAATATAAAGAAATAAATAAAATGTCAAAACTCAAGAAAATAAAACATAATCATGAAAATATAATAAATAAACTTACAGAAAAAAATGTCTGCTAGTAGACTGTGCTCTATCTGTAGGATGGAGTCATCATTCATGTCCCAATAAAGCACAGAAAAAATAATCGATAAATTTTATATTTTCATTAAAAATTAATTTAAAACATGAAAATAATTTAATATATTTATATCAAAAATAAATGAAACATGAAAATAATAAACAAATCTGAAAATAATATATTTAGAAAATAAAAAATAATGATTAAAAAACAAATGCTTTCAATAAGTATGATCAATACAATCATTCCATAAAAAATGTAAATAGCAATGGAGGCAAATGCAACTCCATAATAATTTAAAATTGCAAAACAATCCATGAATTGAATACTAATAAAGATTTAGCAAACATAACAATGCAAAAATTAAGCCATGTAATCCATAAGAAAGCATTGATAGCAATAAATGCTTAAGGAATTAAATTCCAAAAATATATAATATTAAGGATTTTAAACTTCTCCCTCAATAATTTAATATACAAATTAAAAAGTGTATGAAACATCTTGCATTACCACTATGAATATGAAGCAAATGGCCTCGAAAGCGCTTAGCGTATAATAGCTTCTCGTTCAAGTGTTTCATCCACTTTTTAATTTGTATAAAAATATATAATGTATAATGAAAATTAAAAATACAGACTATAAATGATAAATAAATACAAACATGCAAAAACAGCCATGTAACTATACAAAAGCAATTGATAGTAATAAATTCAGAAGAAATTAAATTCCAAAACAAAATATGTGGATGCTATAATAAAAAGTTATTATCATAAATGTATATTTTCATGGTATTGCTGCCCATAAATATACAAGAAAAATCAAAGCATGTATTCCACAAAAAGTATGCAGGTGTCCATATTTGTTCATTTTCCTTATGGATATTCAGTTATTTAAAAATTCAATTTCTTATAAAGTTATTGCTGTCAGTTATGATATGGCTTGCTTTTTGTATTGTTCAACTTGCTAAAATCAAAGCTTGAATAACCACATTTATTGAATGTATTAGTTTTGTAATTACTATGCATTGGTTTGATTATTAAATATATTATTTTCATCTTTTTAAATTATATAACTTTGTTTTTACTTTTTTTTAACGATAAGTATAAAAATTATCAATTAGTTTTTTTTCCTTTGCTTCATTGGCATGTGGTAGAGTGGAGACTTAGTTAATACTCAGACAACAATAAACTTTTAAAAACAAAAGACTATAAAGGTGGAAAAGTCTCACACTATGCTAATTAAGATGCAAAATAAGATAAGACTCATTGTTAATCAGTCTTTTAACACTGTGGAAATAAAATTAAAAAATTGACAAATGCTGAAAGTAAATAAGTTGAATTTACTGCCTGAATAATTTCGTTTTGTCAATACAACAAAGATAAGAAAAAATATAGTGAACAAGAAATTGAGTTATTTATATATATAATGACCCTGACCTTATACAAGAAAAAAAAAAAAAAGAATACTTACTAAAAGACAAAATCAGAAAGAAAATTTGTTATTTAATTTAGATGTTAATAATAGAACTAATAAAAAAAAAAATTAAGTTAAAAATAATAATATATAAGATTAAAAATGATAGAAAATACAAGACAATAATTTTTCCAGAACTCCAGTTAAAAAACAAAAAGCAGAAGAATATTTATATCAAAAAGTTTTATTGAATTAATTCATTGCTGGAGAAAAAAAATTATCATAATATATCACCCAAGTCCTTTACTTCCAGCTTAATAGTACAAAAATATTTTAAAAATGAACAACGTAAACTAACAAAAACAGATTTAATAATTACCTCTTTAAGCTAATCCAATAGATACTATAAAACTTCACAATTTTGTAAAAAATAAAATAGCAAAAGAAATAACTAAAACAAACTTTATCTTTTTCACTTTTTCTTTTAAAATACAACTACAATAACAAAAAATTATGATCAAATGAAAAATTAAGTAATTGTATTAATTAGAATAGGTAGCAAAACAATTTGCTTTTTTGGAAATCATAACTTTCATCTATAGTATCAAACCTAGAAAATTTTTTAGTATTTCTAATAGTACAATACTGTCTTGCCATCAGCTATTATTGTTCTAATAGAATTATATAAAATCATAAAAACTTTATAATTCTACTAAATTTTATGTAGAATTAATCCGAATGTTTAAACCATTTGGTTTAAACTTTCTTTTATATTTGTATTTTATTTTTTCATTAATTCTTAAGCACGTCAATTTTGTAAATATATAATAATCTTATATATAGCAACAATAGGCAAACTGTCACTCAAGAATCGCATGCAACTCTCCAAACTACATTGTGTGATGAGACAATATTAATTTTCTATGCAATTTATCCTAAACTTTTATATTAATAATATATAGTATATCAATATTAGAATATTTAATTTTATAAATACCTTTAAATTTTAAACAATATTTGTCAAAGAGTTATTAACATGAATTTTATTATACAAGCAGTTGGTAAAAAGTGTTCCAACATTTGATAACTTGTATTGGTCCCACCAAAATAGAGTCTAATTATTCACCAACTCTGTTGCCTGGACTCTACATCATCACTCTTCATGCAAAACACATATTATTGTTTGTTGTGGTAAAAGCACAACATTATTAATACAGTGTAAATAAATACTTTTCTAAATGAAAATTATATTTAAAAAACTAACTGAGCAACAAAAAAATATAAAATGAAAATACAAACATACAAAAAGAATGTTTAACTAACAATCAAGGTGGGAAAATGATTTTTCTATAAGGGTTAAAAGTAAAAAAGTTGTGGATCTTACTTATTAGCCTTCAATGAGCAGCAATTAAACTAATTCTCCATTGATGACTAGAACTATTAACATGTACTTTTTTATTATTCATATATACAATTTGAAAATATTTTCTGCAATTTTTGAATATTCAAAAATTTGTGAAAAACATTATATGTAACTCTTAGTTTCAAAATTCATTATTGAACTATAAGTTTATAAAACAGTACTTACTACCACATACATAGGATAAAGTAAGAAAAGACTAAGAGCTTTTAAACAAAAGAAGGTATGTCGTTTACATTATATACTCTGTATTTTTATCCTATACTAAAGATGGGGAAAATTACAAATCTATGTGTAACAGAAAAAAAATACAATCTTGAAAATAGTTTAATATTTTCTGACTGCTGCATAGGATTTACATTCTTCTAAGTACATCATTGCATTAATGTCTTTTTTGCTTTTAATTATCTAATTATTTTATAAGAGTGAGTCATGCCATAAATTTTGAGTGATTGTCACATTAGTGACCATGTGTTGAAATAAATGTTTGTTGGTGAAATTTTTTTATCCATTACACATATAATATTCATTTTGTTCCTAAATGTATTTGGGTGTTTTTTTGTGTTTAAACTGTACATAAATGTACATCTGGTACACCATAATGAGAATAGTATAAATGTGCTGGTCCAAATGTGTGCATAAATATCTTTTTTAAAATATATTGAGAAGTGTATGTATGTTGTAATCTTTATTTTTAAATATTTGGGTGATATCACACTGGATATTATTAAACATGGGGCACATGAATAGAAAATGTGATTGTGTTTCTGATTCTCTCTGACATAATTTGCATATGTCTTTAATATTAGTGCAATTCCTTTTATATCTGTAGAAATAAAGGGTGGTAAGGCTTCAAGATTTAATTTTAGGAGAAAATCATAATATTTTGGCTTTAATGACCAGTATTAGAATTTTTTAGTCAACTGCTTCTTGGTTATGTTTAAAAAGGATTTGTTAGTATCATTGAATGGGCAAGCAAAGATTGAATGTACACCCTAGTATTTCATTTTATTCTTGGGAAGGCTATATATTAAATTGGGAATACATAATTAACTTTATTCCAATAATTGCATATGGGTGGCAACTTGTCTGTAGGTGTAATTTTAAAAACTATTTCTATGTATAGAAATATCCTAGTGCATGATGATATAAAATTTAAGTGTTTTTTGAATTTGGAAAATTTTAATATAATGTAAACCCAATCCATTTTGAGATAGAGGGTACAGAATCTTACTTAGGGATATTGATGCCATTTTTTCCCCACAACAATTTCCTACACAGTGAGTAAATTTTTGATGTAAAAGCTTTTGTGTATATTATTATAGTGTGCAGTATATAACCCATATCATTAAATATGATTTGGAGAGAGAATTATATTCTCAACTTTATTCATTAATTTTCCCTGTATTTGTGATCACATTTCCGAGTTACTCAAATGAAAATTTCCACAAATGAGCCAGGCTTTGCTTTGAAGTATTGCTCATGTTGGTATGCTGAGTACATAGACCATGCACTGGATTTTTGGAAATTGAACTCCAATTTATATTTGTCTGAGTAATTATTTAGAATTTTTATTAGTTTTGGTATCTGTTTTTTAGTTGGCAGAAAGATTATTATGTCATTCATGTGTGCAATGCATGAAACATTTGCCTTCATTCCAGGTATAAATATTCCAGTCATCTAACTTTCAGTTGCCTTAAGGAGAGGATTGATATAAAATGTGAATAAAAAAACACTTAATCAACTGTGTGGAATCGAGTTAAATGGAATGAATGATAAGGAATATTTCTCACTAAGAGTTATCTGAATTTCTCAACTTAGAAGACAATTCATAATCAACAAGTTTAATGCCCTGGGTAATGATGTATCTGCTAATGCATTAATTAAAATATCAATTGGTATCATATAAAATGCTGATTTAATGTCCAGCTGAACTATAACAGGTCCAGATTTTTTTATTGTTTCTGACTGTATCGATTACCATCTTATATAAAGATGCTGCTTGCCCATTTAATGAGTTTTTTTTTTTTGCAAACTGGGTTTTTGACATCAATGACAAAATATAAGGTTTAATTCTATCTTTAATCACTATTTCCAGGATCTTAATCTCAAGTGTAAGGGTCTGAAGTTTTGGAATGTGGTTATAGTTTCCTTCTTTTTAACAAATGGAACCAATGAGATGGGATAAAGCCCATGAATGTGATAGATTCACTTTGCTAAAAAGTTAGCTAACTTTTGTCAAATATTTTGCCATGAATTGACTTAAATGTCTGTATTACAAAACAAGATATTCCATGTATCCAGGGATGACATGAGTTTGGCACTGTCTTCAAACTCTCTTGGTACAAAAGTTATATTGTCTTCTGATAATATTTCTCCTTTCTGCAAGTTGTTTTTGTAATATAAATAAAGTGACCTTAGCATGTTGTCATCAGTAATGATTTGCTCTTCTATATTGATTGCTGTCATAATGCAGTTTAGTGGAGCTTGACCCAGTGCCCAACAAATATATTACCTAGACCATATGTGGTTTTGATTCAGGTATTTTTTTTCCTTTTCCAGGTATTCTTTGAGTGAGTCACAAGCTAACCAATATGCTTTCCTCAGGGCTATTATATTTCTACAGCCCTCTGCTGTGGTAGTACTAAGTGTAATTCTCTGGTGCAATTCATCTACAAGTGCCAAAACCTTTGAAAGGAGGGGGTGGTTTCTTATCATTGTATCAACTGTATATGAGATTATGTTCATAAATGCAATCTATGTTTGAACAGGATCCATTTCCAAATCATGAATTTTGAATAATGATATGTATATTTCTGAAAAGAGATATTCTTTAGTCCACTCTGAAAGGGATAGTTTTACCTGTTGTGATCGTAGGTCTATATGAGAAATCATTTTTAAGACAGATCATCTCAACAGAATGATCTGAAAAAGGTGAGTTTTTTTTTGTGATATTCTGATTACATGATCCAATTGTGGCAAATAAAAAACCAAGATCAATTAAAGACAAGTATCTGACATTGCTGAAGGAGATAGACTTCTGTGAAAGAAATTCTTATCCAGACATGAGAGGTAATGCCACTAGATGTAACCATTTTTTTACAAATTTATTGTATGACATGTTGAAGTCTCCTATTAGAATTATAAGATGTATCAAGGATGCAAATTTTTGAATTTAATGCATTTATAAGTTTATTATTATTTTACCTCAAAGAATGTACATTTATACTATATTTAGTGTTATTCTTTTGTGGTATACTATAGCAATTAGCATGTATGCATCAATATACATTATTGTAAATGAGCTGAATGGACAGATTTTGTTTATTACAATTCCTGTTCCAGTTGAAAGTGAGATTGCTGCTCATGAAAATAATGAATATCCTTGATTATCATAAAATTTTGATGGATCTATTTGTGATTTGTTGTATATTTTAGATTCCAGAAAACCAATTATGTTTGGCTGAATAATATGAAACCATTTTTTATGTTGACAGTTTTTTTCTACAGAGTTTAATCCTCTGACATTGATAGATCCTATTTTTATTAATATTGTCTTATTTATTGTATAGATATAAAGAATGCAAGAAATTTATTTATGTTAACTGTTTAGTTCTATCTAAAGATATTAGGTCCTCATGTGACAACACATAAGCAATTACATTTGGACATGACTCATTTACCTCTGTTATATTGATAGGCTCATATGAGTTATTGCCTGCATCAGAATCTGGCAAGTTCTTATTTGACTTTTTAACTTTTTTAACATGGTCCATAATCTGTGGCATATCCTCATCACTTAATCCTGGGGTTTGCAATTCACCTTTTCTTTACCTTTTCTTGTATAGTGAATGATCTGTTTTGTGTTTGTTATTCAGTGCATTTATATCCATACCTGTGTGTGATGAACAAGGTATTGTTGATTCTATTGTTTATTACAACTGTTTCTGTAAGAATTTTACTTATTTCGCTTGTGGCCTTTTGTGATAAGAAAATGTTTTGATCTGATAGTTGACCTTGTCTTTGAATATTATCTAATGTCACATTGGCAATATATATTTTTAATATAAAATTTATTTTATAATGTATTCAGATATTGAAGCTTTACTGAAAATAATTACATCAGCAGTTTGTTTGTGATGATTTCACACCACATAATGAATGAAAAAAAAAATGTAGAAAAAATATATTTTTTCCATTTTTTTATTTAATATTTTATTGATTCAAAGGGCTACTGAACATACATTTATCAAAAACAGGTTTATTCAACTATGTTTACAATAAAGAAAAAATTATAAAATAACATTAAATTTGGCAATACATTTATAAACCATTAAATTACTTAATGTCCAATATTAATAAGATTCCATGTAAAATTTACTATTAGGTGAGGAGCTAACTTCAAATCTTTTTCTTTGATTTCTTTAATTTTTGTAAAAAAATTAATGTTGGATCAGGTATAACAGACTTGAAGATTAGGAAGCATCTGACAAACCATAGACAGAAAGTGATGAAAGTTGCACTTCTTATAATTGCAAAATCCCCATAAGCAATACCTTCTATGAGTGTGTTGATAATTGGATGTTTTGGTGTATAAATTTTATTAATCAATATTTTACAGCCCTGAAGAGAGGAACAATCATTGAAAATGTGAAATATGGTATCATCCTCCCTATGGCAGAGTGAGCAAACAGGGTCCAAAGATGAAAAACCTCTATACATCACAAGAAAGTGGCTTGTTGGAAGGGCATTGAGATTTCCTTTAGAAGAAAGTCCAAATATTTTGGCTCTAGATTACATCTTTTATATTTCTTTATAATGGCAAAGTTTGTACAGGTGAGAATGTTATGATGTGGGATAATTGTTGAAAAAAAAAGAAGATAGGCATCCCAATAATGAAGTTTCGTTGGTTTTATTTGAGTTAAAGGTGTGAGAATTTTTGCAATGTCAATGAAGACTTGTGTCAGCCAACCATCATTAATTGGAGGTGGAGTATCTGTAGGATGAATAGATAGAAAAGGTGAGTCATCAGGAAAAATCCCATTAAGTCTTGTAATGAGGTTATTTGATTTCTGTAGACAAAGAACATGAAGTGAATGCAGTGAAAAGCCATTAAGTCTTGTTGGTCTCTGCACTCTTCTTAAGCTAATAGCAACAGTTTTACCCTTCCACATTAATCTAGAGCAAAGAGAGTTTATTATTCTGGATAAATTTTGATGAGAATATAATGAACTGCATGTAGCAAGCAATTCTGGGGAACAGTAACATGTTGAGTAGGGCTGCTTTTGCAAATAATGATGTATAAACTTTTGAAAGTGAATCAATTATTTTTCTTGCAGAATTCATGATAGTGTCTTGTATTAATTTCCTTATTGCTGCATGAGAGAGACTCATTGGTAAGCCCAAAAAGTTTTGTGGCATAGCTGTTAAAAGGGATGGAATGGATTTTCCAGATGAAAGTCTCCATACAGAAGATTTTCTAAGGTTAAATGCAAGACCTGACTCTATGTGAAATTGTCCATAATTTGAATTAGTTTCGGTATGAATTTTCTAGATGGTAAGAACACTGCCACATAATCCATGTAGGATATGTGCTGAATGGATTTATTGATACCAGGAATGTACAATCCAGGAAGATTCATCTATAAAGATTTGAGGAATGGATTTATATATAGAATGAAGAGTAAGGGACTAAGAGGAAAACCCTGTGGAATCGACTTGGTAGGTGTGAATGAGTTTAAAATTTTTCCATTTAATGAAATTGCAATATGTCTGTTTAATAGAAAGTTAGTAATGATGTCCATTATACCTGTGGGGATGTTCAGACCACTTAGAAGATGTATTAGTTGAGGAATTCTGACTGAGTCAAAAGCAGCTGAAATATCAAGTTGGACAACTATTGGCTTTGACTTTTTTATTTTTTCTTGTATAATCTGTAATTAACCTGAATAGGCAGAGTGCCTCAGCTGTGGAACTACCTTTCTTTGCAAATTGAAAACTAGAGATAAAAGGCAGAATGAGATTTTGAATTTTATCTTTGAGGAGTCATCGAGATTGGTCTAAGGTTCTCAGAGCCGATGGGATAATAGCACTCTTAAGAAATGGGATAATAGCACTCTTAAGAAATGGGACCACTGAATGGGATAGAGTTGATCAATTGTAAGAGGACCTGAGGCAAGTAGATCAATCATTCTACTCACTATTGGTACTGTGAAGGCTTCAAGATGTTTGAACATGAATTTTGGTATTCCATGGATTCCAGGGAGTATTCTATCAGGCATGGATGAGAGTTTAGCTCTAATATCATCATTACATATACCATGAATTGTCTCACAAGAATATATAGATGTATCAAGCATCAAATTCTGTGAAACATCTACTAGCTTGCATTTATAATGATTTAAAATTTGTAAAATCATGCCATTACCCGAGAAAATTATATTATTCACTGTGATTGCTGATGGAATTTTAGACTTACTTTGAAAACCCATAGCCCACCTTATATATCCCCTTGAGAAGTTATGAGGTTTAGAGAGGTAAAGCCTCGCCTTTTTAGTAGCCAGATAGTCTATTAGGATTTGGTGCGTCTCTACATATTGTTGCTTCAGGTCAATAATAACCTGTACAGATGCTGGTGTTGGAGGTATATCTTTCAATGTTGTAATTAAGCTATCTGCTTTCTTAAGTAACCCAATCGGCCCTTTATTCTTTCTGGTGTAATGAGAAATCAAAGAACTAAGAATATTTATAAAAGCAAACCAAGATTCAGCTGGTGGAAGAGCTAGGATGTCCATTTTCTTGAAAAAAATATAAACTTCAGAGATAATCGCCTCTGGTGTAGCAGATTTTAGCAAAATTCTTATTGTAGATTTAAGGTGTACATAGGTTTGATTGGGTAAGTCTAATGTCAAATCAAGCATAATAGCATGATGATCAGAGAAAGATAATGGTTGTAAAGATGGATTGATGAAGAAGTGCAGTTCCGGAGAGTAATATAATAGGTCTATAAGAGAGGAAAATTTCTTTGTATAAAATGCACATGCATCATGTGGGAAAAAACCCTGCGCACACATGAAATGAGAATTTAGAAGTTGTAAAAATTTTGAATTGAAACAGTCATAAGTTGAGTTGAAGTCTCCAAGAAGAATTGTAGGAAAAGGATTTGAGATAAGTCCTAAATTAATGAGATGTATTTGATTATGAATGAGCCCAATATCTTTGTTTAAGTAGAGAAAAACTACATTGAATTTGAAAGAGTTTATACAAATGGTTATAAAGATTAAATTAGAGTTTAAAAAGCTAATTCTGAAATTTTGTATCAGAGATTGGAAAGGAATAAGAAGAGCAACCCCAGCTGATGGGCTATTAAATGTAGAATAATGAAAGTAGCCTAATCTGTGCAATTTGTCAATTATCTTTTGATTTGAATTAATATGTAATTTTGTCTCTCCCAAACAAACTAAATGAGGCAAAAACGTCTTTGTCCAGTGAGCAAGAGCATCAACTCTTTTATCAGAGTTAAGCCCACAGACATTTAAGCCAGATATTTTTAATTTCATTCAATATATATAAAGAAAAAAAAGTTTAAAGAATTAGCTTGAGTCTAGATATTTTGTATATTTAAAAAAAAACATTTAGAGTATGAGTGACGATTCTTCAATCTTATCATGTTTTTTATCAAGGTTATGTGTAATATTAATATTATGTTCAATATCCATAAGTTTTTGAGGAGTGACTTTTTTTGTAGAAATCTTGTCCATGTTTGAATTCTTTTTAGAAGTGATGTCAGACATCTGAGATTTAATTAATGTTAATTTCAGATTGTCAGCTTTACGTTTTTTGCTCTTGACATTTGTTTTGCACAATTTATTTCCAGAAGAACTTTTATTTGAGTCTGACAAATCCTCAGAAGTCATTGAATGTGATTTTTCAATAAAATTCCTATTACCTCTTCCTGCCTTTCTTTTGGATTTTTGACGAGTATAAGAATAATTTGTTGTCATAATTCCATCCGAATCAGAGTCCATTAAGTGTGACTTGTTATCTATAATCATTTGCATGTCAGATTGTTCTTTTACAATATGGTTCTTTACAGGAAGTAACTTCATGACTTTGTTCTTCTACAATATGGTTCTTTAGAGGAAATATAGGCATCAGAAAGTACAGGCATCAGAACTTCATGACTTTGTTCTTCTACAATATGGTTCTTTACAGGAAATATAGGCATCAGAACTTCATGAGCTTGAGGCTGTATGAATAATTCTGAAGGTGATTGTAATGTAAAGTATATTTTGATTTGAAGACCTATCACAGTTATGGAATTTGCTGTTTCTTCCCTTGCATTTAATGCAAATTCTAGCAGGGAAGTCTTTTATGAGATGTGTTCTTAGATGGCATAGGAAACACTGTGGGGGAATACCCCTAAATGAAATTATAAGAGTAGCTGACTCTGCACAATGAATTGTAGGAATTGAAGTAGGAGACATACCTTTAATCAGTGATAATTTAAATAGAGCAGAGTTTGTAATGACTTCAGTATTTGCCCTTTTTTCCAATATATATTTGAACTCTGAAATTGAACCATAAGGTTTTAATAATTTTTTGGAGATCATGTTGCCCGAAATTCAAATAACAGTTTTTTATATGGCCTGATAAGATTACTGGCCTGTTCATGTTTACATTAACCACTATTTTGTTGTTAATGATTTTAAGAGAATTTAGTAAAATGCTTTTCTGTAGAATATTATGACATTGAATTATAAGATACCTATTATTTGGGTGATTTATCAATTGATAAATATGAGACCATAATTTTTTTTCAGTAATTTCTTGGCAAAAATGATCAACAGGAAATTTGTTTCTGTTTGTAACTGCCAGAACAATTAATTTTTCATTAGTGTAGTTGATGAAAGATCTTAGAAGCTGATCAGGGATAGATTCATTAAACTGAGAAATAATACTATTGATTTTATCTTGGTCTAAGTTAGCCACTGAGGCTGAATCATTATTAAAAATATTTTGCAATGAGGGAGATGTATCTTTATCACAAATATTGAATATATCATTATTAGATAAGGATTTTTAAGTGAATACAAATTTATATACTATGTTAGATTTACAAGAAGTGAAATTAGTTTTCTGCTAAATTATTTCCTCTTCATCATCATCATCATCATAATCATCATCATTAAAATCATCATCATCATCATCATTATTATTATTATTATTTAACTCTGAAAGTATGCCACTTAGAATGTTTAGTGCAGGTACACATAAACATTTTATTCTCTAATTAAGAATAGCAAGATATTATTTATTCATTAATAATTCTATTTCTTCTTTTCTAATTCTGCCATCTTGTGGAAGCTTGAATTATCAACAGATGTCATATGATAGTATTTAATAAATCCCTAACAGTATTGATCTAGCTATATCACCATACTAAATACAAAACTTCTCACTGATGAAAGCTATAAACTAAAAACTAGTCTGGGAAAATGAATAGGATACCATTGTATAGAAATGTATTAAGCACAATTATTTATTATTTATTAGATATTATGGTTACAAAAGGTGACAAAACGCATATAAGAGAAAAATAATGTGTAAACAGAGGTCATGCGATGTTTTATTGGTATTACTGATTAAATATTGGATAATTATCTGGGTTGGTTATGAGCTGATTATTTTTTATAAAGTCTGAGCTTACCTGAAAATTCTGTTCATGCATAAAAACACAACTCTATCCTGACATTAATTCCAGATGAAGAGAACAATAGAATAAAGCTCTTCTCAATTTTATAAAATTTTTGTGGTTTTCAATGATTCTCTACATCCAGTTGTGTCAGTGCTTAACTCTTATATTCCTGCTTCTTATATCTCAATCACATAATTCTCACAGTTTCATTCTAAGTGTTTTCAAATGACATTCAATATAATAATTCATAAACTATAAAGTATTTGTGATTGTAAATGACAAAAAACCTCATAAAATGTATATAAAACATATCACTTTGATGATGATAAGATTGTGGATGACCAACTTGTAAGCTATTTTCTCTTCATTTTTTTACATGCTTTCACTGTTAACCTATCCATCCTGTGACATTATTTCTCCATGACAACTTAATTATCCTCATCTTCTTGATCATTCACAATTCTAATCATGTCATTTTTTCCCCAGTATATTCACCTGGTCTCATTACATGTCCAAAATAGTATACTTTCTTCATTTTACCATCTCTAACAGTTGCCTCTGTGTATCTGCTTTACTAAAACCCACTCATTAGCTCCCTTAACTGTTTAAGAGTTTCCATTTCTTGACCTCTTTTCAGTGTTCATACATTGCAACATTGCAATGGAGCAAGCATATCAAAGCCTTCGGTTTTCTATTTTAACCACATACTTGTGCCACTATCTTTCTATAAGGGTATTAATTTTATAAATTTACTTAGTAAATTGTAATGAGTAATATATATGCGATATATATTTCACACAAATAAAATTATGAGTGTAAAGTAAACAAATAAATAAATGAAATATGATAAATAAATAAAATAGATATTGAGTTTATTTGGCTAAGTACTTTCGAAGGAATATCTTCATTATAAAAGCTGTGTGCTACATGAATTGTGAAGTAAGACCATTGCTATGAAATGCAAAGTGTATGCAAATTACGTTTGCCATTTTTTGGATATTGCGTAACACATATCTCTTTTGTTCATCAAATTGCAGTCCAAGTTAATGAAATATGCTTCTTTGATCTTTCTCTTTAAGTTATGCCACTCTCTGCATATGACTCAAGGGTTGTCCAGAATGCAAGGGTAGCCCATGGAGATGCTATGCTGCATGAAGATGGAGATGTGCATGAGTTCTGTTTGGACTTTATTATAAACATATGTGTGCTGTGAGAGTCTTGTGTGTAAAGTTGCCTTCATTTCCCCATAATATGATGCAAGGCACTCATCATGAGAACATGCTATATTATATACTGCTTGTTGTGTATGTATTGGGGGTAGATGATCTTTATTATTGTTAAGTATTCTATTAAAGTGGGGAGGAGTGTGATAGCATAAGCTGAAATTATCATGAAAAATTGTGTATAAATTCTTATGTATGTTCTTTATATATAGAAAAAGAATTCAAGTTCAGCTCCATGTGTTTGCTGGGTTAAGTTGGTATTTGAAGGTTCTGATTATGTTATCTACATTTTTTTCTGTTATATTTTGCCAGTAATAAGTCCACTCGCATACATTTCGATGTTAGCATTTCTGTTAGCTTCAAAGCTGCACAGGTTGACATTTCTGTAGAGAAATGCCTTTAAGCCAGCCAGTTTGTAAGTGCTGGGAATGTTTTATTGATGATGGACATGGCATCTTATGTGCATTGGCTTGATTAGCATTTTGTAGCGAGAGCACTGTACATGCACTTTCAATTCTAAGTATTTGACAGAGTTACAAGCATCTTGGTGTATTGTGTTTATAATCAGAGCTGTGGCAGTGTTCAAGTCTGTCTTCTATGGTTTCAAGGGATGCAGCTATGGACATATCATCAATGTGGTGAATGTACAATACAAGGTCTGTGGACAGATGTCAGGGGATGATAATCTGCTCATATGCATTGAGGATGATGCTGGCTATAATTCACTCATAGGAAGTTCCATCTGTCAACCATTTTCCATGAGATACCATTGCTGGTCAAACATAGGATAAATGTTTTGTCTAGCCATTGCAGGAATGCTACTACAAATTGTATGCATTGCTGGTGTATGCCATGCCTTGTTAATTTCTTCCTTTACAATGGTTATGGATTTGGGTCTATCGATGGAACTATCGATGGAACCATAGAGTTCTATTATATCCATTACTGCCATGCTCATGTCATGTGTGGGTGTGACTTTCTCAATTCTATCCATGAAATTGAAAGATGATTTGACTGCATGAGAGCCAAAGCCTATGGTTTGCGTGCACTGACCACATTGGATACATTGCAATAACTGCACCCCTCCAAAGTCCATCATTAAGCATAGTGGCATGCCTTCTTTATGCATTTTGACATTAGAGAACATTCTGGGAAGTGTTGTGGCTGAAGGGTACATTTTATGATAGTCTGCCTTGGAGAATGCTTTGCCACTATGTGGTCTGAGAACAGATGATATGAACTTGTCTTTGATCATTTTAAAATTGAGAATAGACACTTTAATGAATCTTAACTTCTTGATTTGTTACTGAATCTTGGCTCTATAGTCCGGAGTAGTCATGATAATGAATCTATTTCTTGTATCCTCATGCATGCATGTGATGTTGTTATATGCAATGAATCTCTTTGCTGTTATTAGTTTCTGCTTCCATATATCATGTTGTGGTTGTATAATATACCACATCCATCATCAATCAAACACCTCCAGCACTTATAAACTGGCTAGGTTAAAGGCATTTCTCTACAGAAATGCCAAACTGTGCAGCTTCGAAGCTGACAGAAATGCTAACATTGAAACGTATCGAGCAGACTTATTAAAGGCAAAATATTATAGAAAAAAACATAGATAACATAATCACAACCTTCAAACATCAACAAAAACACACAGAGCTGACTTCAAATTCTTCTTCCATATATTAGGAACATAGACAAAAATTTATACACAATTTTTTATAATAATTTCAGCTTATGCTATCGCACTCTTCGAAACTTTAACAGAATACTTAACAATACAAAAGATCAGCTACCCCCAATACACACACAGCAAGCAGTATATAATATAGCATGTCTTCACGATGAGTGCCTCATGTCATATTATGGAGAAACAATGGCAACTTTATACATAAGGCTCTCACAGCACACATATGCTTATAATAAAGCACAAACCGATCCCACACACACCTCCATCTTTGCGCAGCATAGTACCTCCATGGGCCACCCCTGCATTTCGGACAACCCTCGAGTCGTATGCAGAGAGTGCCACGACTTAAAGTGAAAGATCAAAAAAACCTATTTCATTAACTTGGACTGTAATTCGATGAACAAAAGAGATACGTGTTAGGCAATATCCAAAAAATTGCAAACGTAATTTGCATACACTTTGCACTTCATAGCAACGGTCTTACTTCGCAATTCATGTAGCACACAGTTTTTTATAATGAAGGTATTCTTTCGAAAGTACTTAGTTAAATAAACTCAATATCCATTTTATTTATTTATCGTATTTCATTTATTTGTTTGTTTACTTTGCACTCATAACTTTATTTCTGTGAAATATATATCTTATATATTACTCATTACAAACACAGGCACAAAGTGATTATTTATTAATTATTAAATGCATAATTAAAATAGTAAAATCTTTATTCATTTCCCTTAAAAAGTATTTGTTAGCAAATGATTTATGTATCTATAATTTTAAAAATTGAAATGAAACCTTTAAAAAAAAATCGGTGATGCGATGAATTACACGTTATTTGCTTATTTTTATTTTAACCTAAATTTTAATTAATTCTCAAGATGCTTTCTTTATTGCAAAATGGATTGCTTTTATGTATGATATCTAAGATGAGCAATTTTTTTGAAACCTCATTTAAAATCCATTGAAATTGAGTTTTTTAATAGAAAAATGACGTGTTTTTTTTTTTTTTTTTAATAATCAGATACTTATTAAAACTCTTGATGTAAGCATTCATTAAAGTTTATGTAATTCTAAAACTGAGACGTTAAAAGAATGACAGGTAATGGCAAACTATCACTGATGATAATCAAGGATTATTGCTGGATCATTAACTCTTATTTTCTAACAGATTTTAATAACAATCAATCATTTAATTATTTAGCTTATATAATATATTATAAAATAAGAGCATCTCTACTTTAATGTCATCTAAAAGAAATGGAATAACCCATGATTATTCGATGGTATGTCATTTAAATCCCATACTTAAACTGGTAACGGCAAAATGCCAAAAAATAAATGAGGATTTAATTGCAATAACATCAAATAATCTCTGACTATGGCACTAGAACAGAAATCTATTGTTTTATCAAATTTTATTAAATATCTAATTTTTTTAAAAAATAATTCATTTGTATCTACAAAATATTATAGAAGATTTCCTAATAAAAGATTTGTGGTTGATTGTTCAATAATAAAGCTGCCACATTTCCAACATGTAATTCTCAAAAGCAGAACTTTATATGTCTCTTGTTGACTTTAAAATGAATATTATTTTTAGAAATGGCTTTATTAAAATGCTTGAGAATACTTAAGAAGTTTGAATGCCAAAAGTCTCATCATCAGAATGATCCTATGATCCCCACATTTTAACTGACATCTAACAATATGCTAAACTACACAGTATGAACACAAAATAAATTCAAACGAATGTTAAGATCTTAGTTAAAGAAGGCTTTAGTGTTTTGCCTAGCAATAGTAGACAATAGGTTTCTCAGGTCATAAATTTATGAAATCCTCATAAAGATAGTGTATTGAAATAAAGTAAAAGTCATTGAGAGTTGATATTTGAAATGTAAAGAATTGAGAAGTATTTGTAAATTGAAAATTTGAAAAAGGGAAATTGAAATAAATAATATTGATGTTATGGGATTAAATGAAGGGAGGTGGGAGAGATGTGGAGAAGTAAATAGTAGGGATGCTGTTTTATTCTAGTGCTGATAAAATAGAAAATGGAGTAGGTATTTCTGTCAGAAACAAAATTTGCAAGTCTTGCAAAAATAAATTGAGTTGATGATAAACTTACGATAATGAGAATAGTCTATGGATTTGGTATTCCTACAAGCATATATGCCATCTACTAATTTATGATGATTAAGAAATTGATGAATAGTATGAAAACATGGAAGAAATAGTATTAAAAATGCATGAATACCACTGTCAGATGATTAGAATGCTGTAGTGGTAAAGAAATTGATGAATAGTATGAAAACATGGAAGAAATAGTATTAAAAATGCATGAATACCACTATCAGATGATTAGAATGCTGTAGTGGTAAAAAGTGAGGAAGGAAAATATTAGAAATTGTGATATTGGGGGGGGGGGTGAACAAAAGGAGTTGAACTTATGGAATTTTGTTATGCAAACACTCAATATAAATAATTATCTAAGAAGATTGTATACATGGAAAGCTCTGGGTAATATAAAAAAATATCAGATAGATTATATATCAATACATAATATATACAAAAATACTATTAAAAATTCACATACTTTATCTAATGCTGATATAAATTTTAATCATAATATGATATGGTTAAATTAAAGTTGACTTTAAAAAAAAAATGAAAAGAGCAAAAAAATATGTAATATGGGATTCAGTAAGTTATAGAAATGGAGAAAGAAAGATTTGCTTTTACATGTGAAAATATAATAAAGAGAATTGATAAAAATGAGAAATATGTGAATGATTCTGATAAATGTTGGTGTAGGATTAAAGAAGGAATATTAAAATGGCAAAAACTACAATAGAAACTATTCAATTAAGAAAAGCTGAATAACTTTGGATAACAAGTTATGTTAAAAAAGATGGAACTATAGAGAAGATGAAAGAATGCTAATAATGAAGGACAAACAGCATACAGAAAAATTAAAAATGAACCAAAGAGAGAAACTGATTTAGCTATAGAAAAATGTTTGAAACAAGAATATGGAGAGATAGAAGTTCTTTAACAGGCAAAAAGATATCAGATATTTTATAGAATTAGAAATATCATTTCAGATGAAAAAGAAATAGTTAATGAATAAAATAGTTATCAAAATCACACTTTTCTTTATTTTTGCCATAATATCCTATAAATAGAATTTATAGAATAAAATAGTTGATAAGAATGGAAAGACGTTAACTGACAGAGATAATATATTGAAAAGATGGAAAGAAAATCTTCAATGTCTCTTTAGAAAAGAAAATCATGCAATTAATTATGATCTTGAAAATGAAAAAAAATTTGAAGTAGATGACAAGATATACCATACTGACAAAAGAAGTAAATAAAGCAATTCAAAATGAAAAATGGAAAAGTTGTCAGATTTGTTACAATACTTATAGAATTTTTGATAAAGATGGAAGAAACTACTATGAAGAAAATTGTTAGACTGTATAATTTGATACATACTGGTAGAGTCTGGCCTGAAGATTTCATAGGATTAGGGTTTGGCCTAAAGATTTTATGAGTATTGTAATTATTCCAACTGCTAAAAAGAAGAAAGTTATTATGTGTGAAAAGTATAGGACAATAAGTTTGTCATCTCATATTTCAAAAATATTATTGAGAATTTAACTCAAAGAATTTATGGAAAGATAGAACATTGGAGATGGAGAAGATCAATTTCCTTTTCAGAGAAAGAAAAAAAGATGCTACTGGAATTGCAGAAAGATATATTTAAAAAGATAAAGGAAATAGTATATTTTGTAGATTTGGGAAGAGCATTTAATGGAGTAATCTGGAATAAATTGATGATTAACTTGGACTATTTTACAATGAGAAAAGATTAATTTGGAATATACATACTGGGCAAAAAATAAGATTGGAGAATAATGAGACTGAAGAAGTGAGTATAGAAAGAGGAGTTAGACAAGTATACTACACATCACCTATGTTTTTTAATGCTTATTTAGAAAACATGTTAGATAAATATTTAGAATGTGGAGGGATTAATATTACAAAGAAATTACAAAGAAATCAAATCATATGTCACATGATCTAATTAACAAGCTTGTATTACAAATGTTATATAAAGAGCTCGCAAATAAGCTCTTAACAAGCTTTGCAGAATAACCCCAATCCCAGATCAGTTTCTGTTACTGGCTTCCTCAGTGAGGTGCTAGGATATCCAAGCATTAAAGTAAAAATACCATATCAGAAATAGAATAAAAAAATATAAAAGATTCATAGATGATATGACTCTTATAGCTGATGATGAGGAAAATCTTTGGAATATATCTGAAGAACAGATGTGTAGAATATGGCATGATGATCAATGCTGAGAAGGCCAAATGTCTACGGATAGAAAGGAATATAAAAATAATATAAGTGCATATTCATGATAATATAGTTCAGCAAGTTAATTAATTTAGATATTTCAGTAGTTGTTTGAGTGAAGATGGAAATTAAATTAAAAGAAAAATAGAAGTGGCAAAGAAGCATATATTAAGAGAAAAAATGTATTTTATGCACCTTTGAAGATAGAATTAATAGAGAAAATTAGATGAATAAAATGGCAAATGAGGAAATTTTGAAAAGAGTAAATGAAAAAAGAAAATTGATTGAGAAAATTAGAGATAGAAAAAGAAAATTGTATGTATTCTAAGAAAAATGAATAGTTTAATGAAGAATGTTCTGGAGGAAATGGTAAATGGAAACAAGAAAAAAAAAAAGAAAGATTGACATTGCTGGATGATATAAAAGATGGTAAGAGAGATATGGAATTGAAAATGTGAGCAATGAACAGAACAGAATAAAGAAATGGATAACTTAGCTGTGTTCTTGCTCTTTAGATCTATCCATAGAACAGAACTCTCTTAATTGACTGATTATTTAGAAACATAGAAGTAAAAATAAAGCCACGTTTGGTCATTTAGAATTCAAACTCAATAGTTTTTAACAAAACATTGTATCTAATATATTAGCCTTGACTCATAAAAAAGGTGCAAAACTCTGTTGTTGTTTTTTTGCTCCTTATAATATTATTTATTTAACAATTTCGCATAAATAAGCCCTGAGTGTTTTTGGTGCAGTGGTGATTGGCAGATTATGGCGCTCAAGTACCATAGATTGCAGCTCTGGCAGGCAGTTACTCAGGACTTCTTACAAACTTCCGAGCAATAAACCATTCGATTATTTTAAAATGTAAACAATCTTAAAATTAACATTTTTCAAAAGTATCATATAACAGTCTCATATAGTAAACAATTTAACATACTCAAGATTTTAAAAAAAAAAAAATCAAGCATTTAAATAACAGTCGATATCTGAAGAAATGTGAATACCAAATATACAAATGAATTAGGTGTTAATTTAACAAAAAAGAAAACAATTATTTCTTTCTTTTTTGAGGAAATAATTTTTTTTAAAAATTGAGAGATCAAAACTATTCATATTTATGAGATATAAATTACAAAAAAAGTACTTACAGTGAATAAACCAACACCGCACACCCCCAGATCATTGGCAGTTCATCCAGCAACTGATTAAAAAAAAAAACAGCATATATAACTATCATTATGTAATAAAACAAACTAGAGGTCGGAGACAATTTTCTTAAAAGCAGTAATTAAGAGAAATTAAGTTGTCGGCTGAGACAAGCGATAAGCAATAAATCTTAAACATCTTTCTTTGTGAAAAAATGAAAGCGAGTGTTGCCTTATTCAGTTTTATAAATACTTTGAACATTTAATGTATATGAATGTAAACACAGTAGCAATAAAAAAAAAGTTACATACACAATTAATTACTACTATATAGAAGTTAATCAAACCTCCACACCAGCGCCGTTAAATAAGATCGTGTGTGGAGGTTTGATTACCTTCTACATAGTTACAATTTAAACATTGCGTTTGTGAAATTTATAGAATATTACACAATTAATTACTGTAATGCATATAGAAAGATATGGAGTAATCTGTTGGAAAATAGGTTGTCTCCTGGCAAAGGCGATACTAACAAGAAAAAAAAATCCAATTTTCACTGATAGATTTCAATTGTTTTTCATTTAAATTAATACATAAGTGTGCAAGTTTCTATGGTGATAAATAACTATATATGTCTACCACAGTGTCAAACAAAAATAATTTTAATTAAATGCAGTGAACCAATTGGATAATAAATAAATAATTAATGAATGATTTATTGCACAAGAAGTAATAAGAAGTTCAAGTATTGGATGGTACTGCAACCCATTGATCTTGATCTCCAGGAACTGCCACTCTAATACTACATTAAACCATGCAGAGCACTGAGAAGTAATTAGCTACTATTAAAGATCGTTAACATTATGTTTCACAAATACTTCTTTCTCAGATTTCTTCTGGACAGAGTTATTATTAGTGCCCTAAGTTGCTCTAAAAAGCATATAAGAAAGTCATATGTTTTGCATTATTTTAGATGGGATTAAATTAAGTGCTATAACAATATTAGTAGTCAAAACAATTCTTTAAAATCAGCTTACTTTCAGCAATCCACTTCACAATCTCTACTCCAGAGTCATCTATTTTAAGCAGTAGTCCATATGATATATTGTGCAATAAAGTGAAAAGAAAATTTAAGCAGATAATGATAATAATTATGATCTTCAATCTAAGTATTTCCTATTTGTAAGAACGAATGTGTAGCAAATTATTGTCAATATAACTCTTAAGCAATTTAGTTAATCATTATTTTTTACAAGTTAAATGTTTCATAGTATATTTATATTACTGGTATTACTTTCAAGTATCTGTAACCCTTGCCTCTGAGAAACTGGTTTTTTTAGATTCTTTATGGAGAATTGATAGTATAATAGTTGCTAGATGAAAAGTGCATAAGATATCAGAAATGCAAGTGCTTTAGATCTAGGTTCAAAACTTCTAATTGAAGAAGATCTTAAGCCAGAAACCAATCTGAATATATGGATAGGATAATACTGAATAAGGATTTAGTAAGCATTATACCTAGAATATACTGATTACTTAAAATTATAATAGATGGCAGAGCTGGATGTTCAAGCAGATATTTTCAACATTCTTTAACAATTTTTTAAGAATCAGAAGCTCTGAGGAAAACTGTTGATTAATAAAAATTTATTTGCAATTATGAAAAATAAATTATTGGATTATGTAAAATGTACAAGAGAAGTGATTTCATTCACTAGTAAGATTACACTCAATCTCATAACTACTTTTTATTTTCTCAATAAATAATTTTTTCTCACCCTATTATATTTCTAACCATACCTTTATAAATTATCTTTTACATTCTCCATCAGATACAAAATAAACAAATGGAAATCTCTTTTCCATTATAAGAATGTTTTAAATATCATTTATATAAATTTTCATCTACATAGAATTAATTAAAATTAGTTAGAGTTCATCATAAGGTGGTAGTGAAAAAGGAAAGAGACGATAAAATATTCTACTTCAACAGCTCCTCATAGTGAGGAGAAAGCAGTACTCATTAGGTTTGAAAATTCCAGTTATGAAGGCTTAGCATCCATTTACCAAACAATACTAGATATTATGGGAAATAACTATTAGGCTGGCAATCTAGAATAAAAATTCAATGCCAAGTTTGCTCAATTCAGATTAAAACCCAGACTATGGTTGTGATAGGTAGTTTCATTGGCATTGCTTTATAAAAAAATTTAATATATAATTAAATATATATTAACAAAATATGATATTATAATAAAGTGAAAAAGTTTATATTTATAACAATTATTTTTTGAAGATTAAGGCTAGGTCTAAACTGAGATCACCTGCTCTTCTATCATAGCAATTAAGAATTTCACAATGAGAGATGGAACCTGGAGAACAATGTCTATAAATGGTGACAGAATTTAAAAAATTTATTCTACAACATCCATCATCACTAAATTTATTTTAAACCAATCTATATGTGAGCATCATTGATCATTAAGTATGAATAGTATTTACATGAAAATATGCATGTTTATTAGGGTTTTCTATAGTTGGTTTAATGATCTTAGTTCCCATTCATTTGTTTTGGATATTCTGTTGGACTGCTTTTTCAGAGTAAAAAAAAAATTGTTATCTGTGTTGTCTTGCAGAAGATCAATCTGGAAACAATGACAATATTTATAGCATGAAATTTGCTTCATAAATAATGTTACATTATCTATTCATGAATGTGATTGTAGTTTTCTACATATTTTCAATATCAATTTTAATTATGATATGACTTTGATGTTAGATAAACTTTAGATAGTAAGTGTTGGTGTGAAAATTATAACATTTGTTTCAATAAAAAAGAGAAGAAAAGATCTACCATTAACATTACTATGCATTTAAGAGCAATTATCTTCATCTTACTCTAGAGCTACCTATTGGAAGTTTAAATAATTAGTGGACACTATAACAAATATACAACAGCTATATATATATATATATAATTATACATAAAAAGCCTTTCTTGGCACATGGTTTCATGCCCTTTTCAAATGTTAATCATCTATTTTAACATTGTGATGTGATGTGATGTGATGTATTATGGCTTCTCCTTAAACGAAGTCAAGAATATCTCAGCAATTATGCCCAGATAAACCTGTTAGCCACTTTCTTTTACATTCCCCACTCTAAATTTACCCATAATCTGCTCTATCCCATTTCCACAACATAATTTTTGTCAACTCTATAACCTTTATATCTAAATCCCCCTTATCTTTTCCCAAACCCAGCATAAAAACCAATAATTCACTTTCTGTATAATCACTCTTTTCATATTTATTTTTCCACAACTTCATTATATGTACCCTTTCTGTTTTCAAACATTTACATTCAATTAACAAATGCCTAATATTTTCAATTCCTTCCTTACATAATTTACAAAATAAATCACCCACATTTTTCCATTTACATGTATATTCTTTTGTAGCTAAAGATCCCGTTCGAGCAATTATTGCAGATAGAACGTCATCTAGTGTTCCATAATGAAAATAAATAACAACAATAACAAAATAAAATATCACTAAAATATATATTATTTCTCTATATGAAGATTTTATTCTAACTTCAAAGAAGTGATTTATAACATAATAATGTACAGAATAAAGAATACATATCTTAATAATCTTATATAATTTTCCATTCATTTTTAATTGGCTTGTTGTAACTAAATTTTTGAAGTTTTGTAAATATTCATATAATTATTTAAGTTATGTTTACTGTAATGTTTCATATAGTTGTCTTCTTTTTGAATCTTTAATGTATTTTAAAGATTTAATATTTTTATAGCATCTATTTTATGTCCATATGTTAAGTAATGATATATGAAACAGTTTTATCATCTTGTCTGTTAATTACTGTTATGTTCTTTGGCTCTTACCTCTAACTGTTTCCCTGTATGATCACAATAATCTATATTGCAAAGGTCACAGTTAATTTTATCAAGATTTCTTAGAATTAAAAAGTATGTTTTTATAGTTTTATGGTTGTTTCCATAATCTTTAAATAATTTAATAAATTGTTTCTTTTGTAAATGAGCTATATTTTTATCTATATTAAATTTATCATATTTAAAAATTTTAATAACTGACATGTTTTGTACCCATGTTTGTTGTAAATCTGTAGAAATAATTTTCCTTAATTTGTCTTTTTTAATAAAATGTTTCAATATAATTTTATTATCATTATCTACGTGAATTTCTATATTTAAATATTTAATTTTACCTTAAAATTCTACTTTTGTAAATTTATATAACATTGTTATTAAAATCGTTGTAAATATTATTTATAGTTTTTTTATTACCATTAATTAAAATACCATCAATATATGGTAAAATAATGTATTATTTCTTGATTAATTATTTTTATTTAATTATAATAGTTTCTAATTCATTTATAAATAGCGATGACATTAAGTCACTAATTGCGCAACCCATAACCCATCCTTTATATATATTTCAAAATTCATTATTTCATTAAAAATTTTATATAAACTGTTATAAATTAATATTAAACTCTCTTCTACTACATAATATTTATTATATTTTTATCATTTATATATTGATTTAAATTTTTTATTAATATTTCTATACTTTTTAAGTCTTGAATTACTTGGATACATTTTTTCAATTATCCATTGTAAAAATATTTTGATTCCTAGTTAATGTTATATTATTTAATTAGTGCTATAAAATCTCCCTTTCCCAATATGCTTCTGAATCTTGTAAACTAAAAATTGTTCTGCAAATGATTTTGTAGTGCTATACTATCTAGTGTCTACTGATTGTTCAAACTTACATTTAATAGCTCTAGAGTTGGGTGAAGATAATTGCTCCCAAAGAAAATGTAGAATCATGTGATAATAGTGTTCTGTTAAACATTAACATACATTGCTTGATAGTAACAAAAACAAACAGCTTCTGTTTTTAGAGGTCCATTAGATTCAGCTAATATAAACAATGCATGAGTTTAGATTACTTTCTTGGTATAAATAAGAATGATTAATGATAGTGTAATGTCTTCCCTTATCAGCCCAGTTTGTTATTTAGTATAGATAACAGTTTAATTAGCAGATTAAGCTAATGGCAAACTAGTTTATAATTAATTTTGTAGGTTTGTTAATTAATGAATAATAAGAGTTCATTTGGTATATATATATTGTAGTGGAGAAAACTTATTTAGCCTCAGAGAGATTGACAATTAGTAGTAATTGATAGTTTTCAGGCAACATCAAAGACAAAGATTATCTCTATTTGCATTGATAAAATCTCATTTGTTCTCTATTAGAATAATCCATGAAAAATATTTAATTCAATATACATATGCACACAGAAAAAGATATTTTGTTTTTAGTTTAAAATGATATTTTATTTGCAGATATATGACTATTTCTATCATCTACTTGAATAGTAAAATGTTTTTTAGAAAAATTCAAATGTTATTTTAAAAACTGTCTTTATTTATATCCTTTCTAGTATGTTTAATTTTTAGTACTAATACACAGATTAGTATTGAACACATATTTTGAATGGTATTATTCTTCTCCCTTCCTTAGATGTTACATTGGTCTGACCAGTGATAATCTGGCAAGAGAACTCAGCCAGTGATTTTTGATTCATGAATACTGAATTTAATGTGATGCTACAACCAAGTATGATATTGTGTCAAAGACAATGGTGAATAGAAATTTCATATACTTATCTAGAAGATCTTTCTAATTTCTCCAATTTTTCCTTTTTAAAGACAAGATTTATAAAGTGTTTTCTAACATATTAATTTCCCACCCTATTTATAGTGTTACTTTTCATTCACTTTTTTACCTTTTTTTTACCTTTCTCTCCAATATTTTTGTGATCTCTGTAATCATTACTTTTTCTTTGATCATTTTTCTGTGAGATAGTTGGTTTTACCAATATAAATTATTTTACATTCATATGGCATTTTATAGGCACATTTTTGTTTTTCAGCATTTCGAATATTAGATTTTATTATTCATATTGTGCTATAGTTTACTGCCCTGCAGTGAAAGATAGAAAAAGTTCCAGTAATTCTTAATAAAAATAAATAAATTCAGCTTCATTTCTTCCAATTAAAAAAAGATTGAATGATATTTTTTAATGTATTTAATACAGTATATTTCCCCAGTTATCTATCAAATAAATATTAACTACTTTATCCATGCTTAAACATACTTTTTTTAAATAACATTCATTACTTAAAAATCCTTCCACCACCAATCCAAATTTTAATTTAATAAGAAGCAGATATTTTATTTCAAATATTTGGAAAAAATATATAAATGATTATTAAATTCTTTTTAGGTAGTATATCTACTTTATGTTAATGAGATTCAACACTTTTTTTATTTGAATAATATTTCTATTATAAAAATTTATTTTTGGGCGGGGGGGGATTGGTTCCAAAAAGATGTTTGAACAGATTTTAATATTAGATAAAGCATATAATAGATCTTTATCAAAAAAAGTATTGTAAACTTTGAATAGACAATCAAATAGGAAAAATATTACATGCAATTTGAATATATATTTAAAAAATGGAATTTATAAATATGAAAAGGGAAGGGCAGAAGTAAAAAAAAAAACAACAACTAAAGAATGGATGGGGGCTATAGTAGATATATTAGAGTGAGAAATAGTTTTTAGAATTTTATTGCAATTATTTGAAATAATTTTGTTTTATTTTAGCCAGAGATCATTATTTCAGTAATACTTGTCTGTAGATAAATGTTGAATATTTGTGTCTGATTCTTTTTAAAGTAATCTAAATACCACAAACAATACTAATTATGTGCAATGAATAATTGAAGCATTTATTTCAAATTGTTAATTATATATAAAATATCATATTTATAACATGATTGTCAGATTTACTTTGCCAGTTACGTTTATATCTAAATTGTACAATATTTTTCTTTAAAAAAATGATACTCCTAATTTAATATAATATATAAAAATATATTTTAATTAAGATAAAAATTAATCAAAAAATAACTTTTATCATTTAAAATAGTATTTTTCATATTAATAAACAATAAGTAAATATTCATATAGTCAATTATTTGGCAGGTCATGTGACATTTGAGCACCCTAGTTGCAGAGTGAGCATTTAATAGTTTTAATCAATTAATCTGAACTAAATAATCAATGCTCAAACCCTCGTGTTTGAGTCTGCCTCATAAAACTGTATTAAATTTCGTAAGGATTAATAAACAAGTCATTCTTGCAAAAATATACATAACAAACATATTTAAAAAATCGATTTAAACTCCTTGCAAAATTTGAATAAGTTGATCTACATATTCACAATATGAAAGAAGACTTTACAGCACTGTAATTTAATAAAGACAAACATCACCATTTTAATCATGAATAATATTTCTGTAGAGTAATTTTCACTACACTACTCTTATGGAAGGTAAGGACTGGTTTCTATTCATTTTTAACGCCTTATGAAGGGGTGTAATCATAAACACATGACTGGTGAATGACTAATAAAAATTATTAATATATCACCATTCTCTTTGGAAATATTTCATTAAACTTTTTTTAATAAAAAAAAAAACTATCAAAATTCCAATTGATTATTCTTTATAAAATTTGAGAAGTGAATAGCATTAGGAAAAAAGTTCATTGTTTTTTAAATATTCTTGATAAATATCCTTGTCAATATTTGTTAATATTTCTGATGAAGACAATGACTCACTATTGGTAAACACTAATATTATTTATTAATAAATGATAATATTTTAGATAGTGTTTATGAATATCATATTCTTAGCAAAGTGAATATTAGACTTTCGGAAATATTAATAAATATTGGTCAGGATAATCAAACATTTATCAAGAATATTTTAAAAAAATAGTGAATCTTTTTCTAAAGCTAATCACTTCTTCTCAAGTCTTTATATAAAGAATAATCCTTGTAATTTTGATATTGTGTTGTTGTTGTTGTTTTTTTTAAAAAAGTTTAACAAAGAATTTGCAGAGAAAATGATATTTGTTTTTGTTATTTTCATCAAAATTACTGTTTCATTAAAGAATTGTATTTTATATAAATCTCAAATTAACCATTTTATTAATTACTGTTTACATATCTAGGATGAAACTTTCATATATCTCATTTTATTGTAATCCACCCAAAATAAGACTCTTTAACTTATCAATAGATTTATTGTTTTGACTTCAATCACATTTCTGTCATCATTTTATCTATGATCTATATTACTTTTATACATATTATCATAAATCATAGCACTTCTGAACTTGCTTTATTGCTACTCACTTCTCCTAAATTACTCTTTTTCAACATTTTTTTTATACTGCTCACATCAGCACATTTCATACTTTTTATTTTTATTCAACTTTTTAACCAATGCTTGTCACATATGGAACTCTTTATCTAGTAATATTTATTTTTTATTTTATTATAAAATATTCATTCTTTTAAAACTAATATTATTTAATACTTTTATAAACATGTGATTTGTTTTTAATTTTGTATATATCCTCCTTTTTTTTTACTTCTTTTACCATTCAGTTTTTCTAATAGGTCTACTTTTGTTTCAATAAAACTTATTATATAATATCTTTCAAAATACAGTTCAACAAATAACACATAGCTAATCATAACATCTATCACATGATCATTTTCCACTGAATATAAGTAAAATAATACACAAAAATATTTAAAAAATTTTAATGACTCATTTTGCTCCAATATTAGAATTCTATGACCATAATCTCATATGTCCAAAATAAATTAAAATGAAACATAATAGCTATTATGAAATTCTCCAAATATTCTTTTTTTCTTAACTCACAAAATCTAAGAAAGATTTGATAATACTTCATTTTTCATTACCTACTAATTGCACTAGCATGATAATAATGTATTAAAATATATCTATATTTACAGTATATTTGATTAAGAATCACTCCAATCTTAACCCTGTCACAGATAGAAAATATAGAAAATACCAGTTATTCTTCACTTAATGATCAAAAAGATAATTCAGAGTATGATATTGTATTCTGGTAGAGAGAACACATCTCACCAGTAAAACTAAATATTCTCACATCATTTAAGAACTGTCATCTTCATTAGACCATTGAAAATTAATAAGAAAATCTGCTTGAGCCATTTTTGATCTCATAAAAACAAATTGCAGCTATTAAACATTATTTTTCAAATGAAATACATAATTTAAATAAAAGATATTAAATTTTATACATTTTGATGGCAAACTTTAAATTAATTTTAAAAGTTAGATATATTAATATTTTAGTCACCTCAAATTTTTTCCTAAGTTTGAACTTTTTAAGCATATGTACACACAAGTACTAATGCTAAATTAAATCTGTAATCATTTTCACTTTAGTACAATCTCTTTCAAAAACATCACAAACTATAAACCTGCCTCCATGAGCTGTTTCAACTGAATTGTCACTTCAGGTGGCCCAAACACATAATACATTTAAATTATATTTTTATCTCTATTTCTATATATATACATATGATAAAGAAGGATATGGATCAAAATATTGATATATTTATTCTTGTAAATTAATTTAAACTTATATTATCAAGATTTATGAAATTTAATATTTTTCATGTTTGTAATGTGAGTCCAAGTTTACTTTGTCAGTTATGTTAATATCTAAATTATATAATATTTGTTGTATAAAAAATGACATTTGTAATTTAATAGATTTAAATTTGTTTAGATGTGTGGAGCTCAAGGATATTTGAGTTATAATAAATATCTGGGTTAACTGAAGTAACTATATCAGTCAAAACACTCTGAGGGTAAGGGGCGGGGACAAGTTTACATTTTCCAATAATTTTTAAAAAGATTGGTTGAAGATTTAATTTAATATTAATAGAAACAATTTACAGAATAGGGTCTGCAATAATGTAGAATACAGTGACACAAACAAAATCAATATAAATTATTTATCTATTATAACGGCATATCACTTCCATGCTTCTAATCTAGTACCAGAAACCAAAATAAATCATCAATGCCTAAGAAAGTAAATATATGAAAAAAATTATGTACTGAATATTGTAAAAGTCAAATAATTAACTCGAAATCTTTTTATATGGAACTTAACTGATCTGACAATGAAAAATTATAGTGTAAGTTAAAAAAGAAAAAACAAGCCTATTTTTTATTTTATAATGATAATGGTAAATGTTTCTATTAAATATTAAATCTTTATAGGATACTTTTTTTTCCTCTATAAAACTATAAAAAAATCTTTAAAAATTAATTTTGAAAATAAAATCTCATTTTAAAAAAAATAATGAAATCTGGTGACATGAGTTTTAAAGCCCTTGGTTTCATCGTTTAAAATCTTTTGTGTATTGGACCAATGCATCACTTTAAAATACAGTGGCCTGTTCATGACACTATTTAACCCAATAGCATGTTGTTAGGCATCACACAAATATTACCTTTTTGCACATAATTGTTATTTTATTTCAGGTTAAAGATTGTATAGAAAAAAACATTATTCTGGAGATTAATATTGATTAAAATTAGAAAATTTAATCAAACAACAGATGAACATCAATGAAAGTGCATTAAATAACAGAAAGAGAATAGTAATTAGATTATAATATATAAAAAAGGAAAATGATCCTTGCAATGAAATAGCTCCTGATTCAAAGTTAATATGGTTTGTTCTTCAGTTGTTATGATGGAAAAAATAGTCTTTAAATCTAATTGTGGCTAAAATAGATGAAATTATTCATCCTATAAATTTGTGCATTGATTTGAAATTAATGAATTTGGAAATATATAAGATCTCAATAAATGTAACATGTTTCTTTCAGTGCTCAAACTTTTTATAAATATCCAAACAATAAACCATTCAATTATTTTTTACAGGGTCTTATCCCAAAAATAAAAAGTTAATGGATCCTGGAAAATGCTATGTGTTAAATATATATTTACAAATTGTGATTATATGTGTGAGTTGTTGATATTTTAGTATTCTGGCTGATTATGAAAATATTAATGTTTTTGATAAATTATTATTATAAAACAGATAAATTAAGAATATCAGAATATTTAATCAGTGTTTAATTAGAGTAAATATTTGACTTAATAAAGTTAACTTATTAGCAATTTTGTTACATTAACTTTAACATAGATAAAATATGTGTAAATTTGAATTTGGAATAAATGAATCCAGATTTTAATATGAGAATATTAAAAGTCCAAATAGAATTATCACATGCATATTGAAGCAATGGATCTGAAGTCCAATCCATGCTTCACATCTTCCTATAAACTTGATTAATATTGTAAACCTAAATTAAGTTTATAGGCCAATATCAGCAGGGTTTTGCATTACAGCTAAAATTAATTACGTTTATTAAATTTGTATTTGCTTGTTCTTTTAAATAAATTCCATTGTAACATTAAAATGCTGTTAAAAATATTACTTGTGAAAACCGTTTAGTCAAACATATATATACGTCAAGCATATATATATGAGTTAATGCAAAATTCTGCTGAAATAAAACGCTTATTGTATTAAAAGAAATAAGAATGTATTTTACTTTTAAATCTTGTTCAAATATTTAGTATGATTTGATTTTGAGATAAGCCCACCAACATTTTCTAAAAGAATGTATATTTTTAATTAGTTAAGCCCATTCAAGTCAAATTAAAGATGGCCTTCTCTTTCTTTTTTTTAATTAATAAAATCCCAAAGTTTAAAGAAAGAAATTTAGAGTAAAAAAGTAAAAGTTATTTTAGAAGGTGTTACTTTGAAACAAAGGAGCATGGGGAGGCTTATCAAGATCTCAGATCATACAAACAATAGAAGGTAGCTGACAGAGAGGGTATAAATAAAAGGGAGAACAAAAGATCAGGCATTCAGATTTTCCTTTTTGAAAAAGATCAGTCAATCAGAGTTTCCTTTTGGAACAAGCATTCAGATTTTCCTTTTTGGAAAAGAGCAGTCATTCAGATTTTCCTTTTGGGAAAAGATCAGTCATTCAGATTTTCCTTTTGGAAAAGATTATTCATTCAGAGTATTCTTGCGGGCTGTCAGATTGCTCCGTGGAGAACTTTAGAAATTTTGCTGTTGCCTGTTGTGATTTTATTATATGAATTCGATGGAGTCTACCATGCTTGGCTAGGCAAATAAATAACTTTGTCTACCGCCGAGGGTTCCTCAATACCAGAAAAATGCTGTAGTATTTACTCAATCATCATCTGAACTCTGTGCCGTGTCTGGAGGACTTTTTGTGAAACCATGCTACCGATTTCCACTTTCCTTGTCCGGACAAACACATCTCATCAGACGGATCAAGCTACGCCCGTCGATGGAACATGACCAAGGAATAAGGACGGTAATCATATCTCTCCTCATGAACTATTTATTATGCTACCCTTTTTGTCCATACTTTTTATAATTGCTTTCTTGAATATTTATGAAATGTGTGCTTAATGATATTTATAATGTAACTATTTTTATTAGACTAGTTAGATATATGTATATGTGATCATCTATCTAGATATTTAACCCCTTTTCCTTCGCTATTCTTCATTACTCCCATGTGTAAATATTTTAATTCTATTGCGGTTAAGTTTATTAGTTAATTGTTCATATAAAAATCCCTTTCCAGTTTTATTCATACTTGTAAAATTTAGTACGAGTAAGTTTCCTTTTTTTTGTTTGCCAACTTGATCTCCTCGATAACGCTTCTTTTGTCCGCCATTAGCTTCTTACGTATGTCAGATTTAGCGATATACATCTTAAATGATTTTAAACTCTGTTTTAGTGCAAAGCAATTAGAAACTGCTTTGCGAAAGATTTTTATTATTGCACTTTATCGAGCAGATTCGAGTTGACAATGTTTAATAAAACTGGGAAGGAAAGATTTAGACCGCAAGCATATTAATCGGGTTTTCATTGTCTCATTAGTTATTCATAAATTTTGGGGAATAGCGAAGGCCATTAAATTATTAATAATATTTCAAATGTCATTTATTAAAGATATTTATTTAACTAAAAAGCTTGAGTTTGCTAGTTATCTTTCAATGCTTTGTTTTACTTTTAAATGATCCAGGCACGCAGAACACATATTTCTAAGTATTTTTGCAATTTAACTATTTAAGCTCCGTAGGTGGTTCTGTCCATGTCTCCCGCTGATGCTAAGCTCGTGGCTCGGGAAGAAAATATCTATGCGTGTCTCAGATAGTGTTGTTCGGTTCATGATAGCTTCGAGACTAGACGAATAGGGCAGAGGTCATAGTATTCTTGGTTTAATATTTCGCATATGGGTGGCCTCGAGGTACTTTTGCCTAGTATTCGAACTGGGTTAAATCAACATACATCATCTGACTGTCACAATATATAAACAAAAATCATTATCATTATCAATCATTATTGATCCACTTCAGTCTATAGCATCTCTTCTTCACATCCTAACAGCAAACTTTATTATTTAAATATCCATTTTAACTTTACATGTGACTGCTTTTTAGGTCTTTTATAATCTGAACTATTATCTCTTTTAGCAATATGATTAACCCAATTTTATTTCATTCTTTTTTTTACAACATTGAAAATATCAGCAAATAAATCCCACTAGTTAGGTGACATTAATTAGAATTAATAAATATGAATCTCTTAGCTTATTTATTAATGATATAAGGTTAAATCTCTAATGCAGTATGGTCTGAGTTATAGTAAAGTTGTAACACCTTGGAAATTGCTGAAATTGATAAGCTTCATAATAAAGTTATATCTTCTAATGTAGGAAAGGCGTGTTTTGATATTTAATATATAAAGATTGATAGTTAAGTGAAATGGAAAATTATTATAACCCCAAAATAGAAAAACTACATTGTGGTGATTGATGCTATATCAGATAAAGTGGCACAATCAGCTATTCAACTTGATAAAAGGTAAAAATTCAAAAAATTCTGATTCAAATGCTCTTTTTTTTTTCATATGTCATAGCATCAGCTGAGATGCAAATCCACAACTGTCTGCAACCAACTACTTGCTTGCAAGGTGGTTGCGATGATCTCTCGGCTAACAAGCTTGACAAAATGCTCTTATTTTGATGAAGAAGTAGAGAATTTTTATATAACTTTTGTAGAATAATTTTTGATCAGACCAGAAATATTTTAAAATTGGCATGGAATTTTTAATAATAGAATTACAAAATGATTGAAAGATGAAAGTGCCAATAATAAATTTGAATATGAAAGCATACACTTGCAAAATTTTCAGAAAAAGAAAAGCTGGAAATTATGAATTCTATTTTTGTGAGAAAAATGCAAAACAGAAAAGAACATACAGCATATCAAATGAAGATTATAGCATAGTTCAATTACATTTTTATTAACAGAAATGAGGTATTTTAAGACAGTTAACTGATACATTGCTAAAAAGATGGCTCCAAAAATAGCCAATTCAAAAAAGCAACAACTTTCACAGTTCTAATAGGATATCCTAAATGATATAAAAAAAAGTTAAGAATTACATAAGAAAATATAACTGCGACTTGACAATTATGAAAAGCTTTAAAAAAGAACATGAGTCTCAAAGATATAATATTGTTTGGTATTAAAAGAAAAGAAACTTCAACAATAAGCATAAAGACGATTCTATCTCTAAAAAGAGGGTTGCCATTGATATGTATGTGTATGTTTAAATGCACATACATATATAATTGTAAAAATGAGAAAAAAGTAATAAATTAAAAATATTACACAACTTGTAAAGATTTATTCTTTGAAAGTAGAAATTAAAAATTATATCTTTAGATTAGAAAAATTAATTTCTAAAATGAATAATAGACTAATTAATAAGAGTAGAATAAGTCGTTATTCAAATGAAACAAATTAAGGAATTCGACTTAGAATCCTTTTTTAGATAACGACAATCTACAAATAACTGATTAATTAAAAAGACAGAAAGATGATAATAAAATTCCAATGGAATATGGAAAAGAAGAATCATCTGATCGGATGGGCATAGGGCTAACCAATCATTTGCAGGGATTCAGAGATAATGAACTGCCTTTAGTACTAATCGGAAGAACAATAAGGGAGGGCTAAGGGAGAAACTGTATGATTGGAGCTTCACATGTGTAGACTGATATGAAGTGGAGCAAGATGTCTCCCTCATACATTGACTTCAAGTGTGGAGAGCTTACCTCCGACCATGTGAACAGTCAGCTAGGACACTTAAAGATCGTATTGATCTTAATTATTATTTGTGTATGCCTTCGGGGACCTTCTTATGTAAATAAGTATATATATGTTATTAGTTAAATGCTTTAATCTTAATATTAACTGTTAGTTGTTATTTGCATTCGTGGAAGTGCATTTTATCTTAGCTAGACATAGCAGATATCATAAAGTGTTTGAAAAAGTTCAACGAAAAAATTGTATTATAGTAAAAAAAAATATGAAAATAAATTTGTCCCACAAATTACAATAACTTTTGAAATACCAAGTATTTTATCGAAAGGTGAGACATTCAATTAAATCTATGAAAAATGCAAAAGCTGTCAAGTGTTGATGGTCAAGTGGTCGGCACAGCCGCCTTACAAGCAGTTATCTCGGGTTCGCTTCCCAGACGATGCTTTGACACATGAAAAAAAAAAATGCAAAAGCTGCAGGAAATTATGGAATATTTATTGATATTTTAAAAGAAGGTGAAGAAATAGAAAAACTATTGGGAAAACTATATACCAAACGTATAAATGATAAAAATGTATAAGATGAATGGAAAAATACAGTAGTAAAATTCATATATATGAAAGATTAAAAAGAATATATCAGAAATTTCAAATCTATCAATCTTTTCTCATTTCTATTTATTAAAATTATTGCAATTCATCTACAGAGAACTTTCAGTTCAATTAAAAGACCAAGCATATCTAAAATTAGTTATAGCACAGTGGATACCATCCAAGTATTAAATAAAGTAATATAAAGAATCAGTGAGTATGAGTTGCCATTTTGCATTGGATATGTAGGCATTTGAGTCTGTAAGCCTTTATGGAGTGATTAACATAGACGAAATGTTATCAAATTTAGAAAAATGTTTAACAGTAATAATTAAGTTAAATGGTGATACTAAGAAGATTAATGACAAAGATTAAAATAAGATAATATAATCTACCCCAAACTTTTTACCGAATGTATTTTGTGAATTAAAATGAAACGCTAAAGAAATAAAAATAAACAGATGGTGAGAGTGTTTTGCAAATAATGTTTTGGAACTCAAAAAATATTATCAAAACTAGCAATTGAATAAATGCAAAAAAAAAAAGAGCGACAATAATGACTGATAGTACAAAGAAAAAGTTCACTAAAAAAATTTAATCAGATTATTAATACTTATGAAAACATAATAGATTAAATTAATTATAAGATTAAATTTATTTTTGGTAGAAATAATTTAATATTGAAAATAAATACAAATATATGTTTGAAGAAAAAATTTTTTTTATAAATATACTTGACCAGTGTTTGCACATTAATCAGAAATTTGAATAGTTAATAAAAGAGCAATTGAAAGACTAGCCACACAATAAATATGTGGAAATAATAAGGAGGAATTAAAAACAAAATATATAGGTCAAAAATCAAACAGGCATCAGAGACATTATTGAAAAAATTAAAAGGTTGAAATGGAGTTGAAATGATGACAATAAATGGATAACTGAAATATTAAACAGAATTTCAAAAGTTTGTAAAGGATCTAGAAAGTGACACCAATGAAATGGAGAAATGGGATAAAGAAATTTGCTGGAATGATGTGAAGAAGAGAAACCATAAATCATAAAAACTGAATCAAACTTGTAGAAATCTTTATTTTGCAGAAAATCTACAATGATTGGTTAAACTATATTTTTCTTCCATTTTTCAATAAAAAGAGTTATCAAATCAACACAACTATTTTATCTATTAATAAAATGATCATGCTAGCTTACAGCAAAAACCTATTCAAATCTTGTGGTCACATTTGCCTTTTGACAAAAATCTAAAATAATAAAAGTATTTCTTTTATTGTCTATCTGAATTAAAATACATTGGTGCAGTATGTATATATTATAACAGAAGATATGTCAGATTGCAATACCTAATGTTGGGAAAATATGGGTGATATAAATAATTATCATTATTGGACTTCATAATTGTTGCAATTTTTTATGTAATGGAAATTGTTATTATATGCATCCAAATATGATAGTGCTTTATCTTTAATGATTATTGTCAACAGCTTTATTTTATTTTATAATAAAGAAATCATATAAACTGTTCTGTAGCAATATAATGCTGACTGGTGATGACAAAAATCAACTAATCACTCACATACACACAAATGTATCTTTTATAATATCCCAGGCTAACTTCAAATGTGGAACATGAAACCACGATAATCAGAGGAGTGATCAGTACTTTGAAGTGTTGAGGAAAAAAGGAAAGAATAAAAATAAAACAAAACAATATTTAATTATCAAATTAACACTAATTAGTACATAATATGACTATTTACAATTTAGCTTATGAATATAAAAATAAAATGATACATATATTTAATTAAGAAGTTTAATTATTAGCATCGATGTAAGAACAAGCTTTTAATCCAACTGCTAATCATGATGGATTTTCACTTTTTATATTATTGAATATTTGTGTTAATTAGTACATAATATGACTATTTACAATTTAGCTTATGAATATAAAAATCTTTAAGTTTAATTATTAGTATCGATGTAAGAACAGGCCCTTAATCCACCTGCTAATGGCGATGGATTTAGTTTCACTTTTTTATATTATTGAAGATTTTAATAATAGTTAAAAATCAATATGCCAATAATTAGAATGATGTTTTGGTATAAATATCTCTCATCAAAGTATTGTATAATTTATGAAACATCATTTGTTAAAGTAATAATCAAAAGAATACAACAAATGTCAAAAAATGTGCACACATCAACAGGTTTTTCATAAAAATAAATGCGTAACATTATTTTTACAAGAATTAATAGTATAGAATAATTTATAAGCAAAATGTTAGTTTGTATCTCAAAATTTGAATTCAGTGATTTATATTTTTTCTTGCCTATTTAGTATTTTTTCTTGATACCATTTAGCAATGTACAACTAGCTATAAATATATTCATGATGGTACAATATTCAGAATTTATCAATGAATAATTGATACTAAATGATAACAAAAAATCATTAATATGATGATTCTAACTCCAAAAAGGAAGGAAGGAAAAAAGAAAGGAAGGAAGGAAGGAAAGGAAGGAAGGGAGAGAAGGAAGGAAGGGAGAAAGGAAGAAAGAAAAAAAAAGAGAGGGGAAGAAAAATACTCTAAAAATGAGTTTGTGATGAGTACACTAACTAATCTATGAACCACAAATATGCTGGTCCATTTTTCAGTTTATTTGATATTTTATAATGTTGTCTTAATTTTTTTAGTAGAAAACATTACTTTCTGAAATATGTCAACACCATGTCTAATTGTATCTCTCCAGTGCATTTTATTCTCTGCAATATCTTTCCAATGGAAATAATTGACATTGCATTTCTTTATAATGTCTTTGGGATACTCTTTATAACATAGATAAGGTCTATTTATCCCATAAAAACTATGCTCAAGTTTACCATAAAACACCTTTTTAAGGAGTCATTTATTTTACATGTCCAATTCAATGATAGTGTGGTTTTATAATAGTGGACTCTATATTATTACATCCAGAAAATTGATTAACATATTGGTTAGTTTTATTATCTAGCCATTGTATTTTAAAATTTTTATAGAACATTCTTAAATAAAACTTTTCTAATGCCTTTATGTTGCACCAATAGGGTGCTCAAATGTTACTTCCCATACAATAAATGAAATAAAATAGCAACTCTCTATCCAGATAACTTAGGTGCAATAGTTATCTTCCTGAGTAAAATATTTTTTTAAAATTTGTTAAAAGCAGCAACAACACAATGGAGTCTATATTATACCTCAGCATCTAAGCTTATCTTTCTACTTATAAAATAGCAAGGCATTAAAACTAATTATATTCTCAAAGTAATAATCATGCAAGCTAAAAGTTTCTGAGGATTTTTTTTGTTATTGACTGATAAAGTAGTTTTTTTAAATATTAAATAATAAACTGAAATCTTTATAAGTTGCATTCAAAACATTAACAACATTCTGTATTTCATTATTTGTAATAGCAAAAATATCACAATCATCAGTATACTATAAATCCAGAATCCAAAAAGAAGTACTTGTTTTTGCTTTTAATCAGTTCAAATTAAAAATTTCTTTATCAAACCTGTATCATATTTTGATCCCTGTTTGATTAAATCACCTATAGACAATTCCAAAGACCACTATCATAAAAATTGAAAACAACACTGGACTAAGTACACTTCCTTGTTTAATACCAGTTTTTATTTCAAATGCCTCAGATTTTTTACTTGGAATAATATCTCTTATTCATCATATAGAAGCTGTAATAATATCAATAAAGTTTGATGGACAACCACCTAATCTTAAACAATATCATAGACTTGTTCTATGAACTGTGAAATACCTTGACCAAATCAATGAAAGCAATATATAAATCATCCCTTTTTTCTCTGACACTTTTTTCATTTGCCTTGCAACAAAAACTTCTGGTAACAACTTGTCTCTTGAAAGTACATTTGCTGCAATGGATAACAATGACATTTCATGATAATTGCTGCAATTTTGTCTATTCTCTTTGCTTTTAAAAATTGGAACAATACAATCTTAATATCAGGCAGAACAATTTCATGGGCCCATATATTTCTAAAAAATTCCAACATTTATAAAGCTAACATATCACCAGCATATGTTCTAACACTTCTCCAGGTATTTCATCAGGATTAAACCACTAAACATCACATGATCACCATTTCTTATGCTTGCTCAAGCTGCCAAAACAGACAAAATTCTTTAAATAGTAGTGCCACTCAGTACAAGTCAGAGTAATCAATGGATGCAAGAAGGCTTGTGCTTAAAATTCCTATCTAGTACTGCCTACTCATCCAATATCCCCAGACTAGTTTCTAGCTTGTGACTTTCATCAGTGAGGAGCCTTGAATCTGATAGCATTACATCTAGATCTTAGGATTTAATGCAATCCTCCAGCAGTGACCTTTTACCTCTTTAGTTAACTACAAAACTATGAGTCTAAAATTGAAAACACTAAATATTTTCAATCCAAGATCATCAGCTTATATAGTCATATAGGTCTGAACTCAGTTTAGTATTCATACATTTTGGTGTCTTTGGTTCTTTAATAACCATAGCCACCATTATCCTATTAGGCAGAATTGGTATTAAACTACTAAACATCACATGATCACCACTTCTTATGCTTGCTCAAGCTGTTAAAACAGACAAAACTCTCCATATAGTAGTACCAATCAGTGCAAGCCAGAGTAATCAATGGATGCAAAAATATCTGTGTATAAAATCCCTATACTGGAGGGTTGCATTAGATCCTAAGATCTAGGTGCTGTGCTCTCATATCCAAGGCTCCTCATTGATGAAATACACAAGCTAGAAACTAGTCTTGGGATATTAGATAAGTAGGCACTAGATAGGGATTTTATGAACAAACTTTCTTGCATCCACTGATTACTCTGGCTTGCACTGAATGGCACTACTGTATGGAGAGTTTTGCTGTTTTATTTCATCAGGACTTGGGAATCTTTCCATTTTTAAGATTACAAAGATATTTATTTTAACTTCAGTAATCTGGGTCATTGAACAAATATAAATGACTGATAAAATGATATATTGTTGAAAGTCATCATCTCAATTTTTGTATCATTATTTAATAGATCATCAGAATACTCTTTTCTTCTTTCCAAAATGTTGGCTCTAATATGACTGAGATATTGAATTGCATTTAATGCATGAAAGAAAGATCTAAAAGTTTTAATACATTAATCATTTGTAAGCCTTCTTATCAGCCATTAAACTTCTGCCTTCAATGTTTTATATTTATTAAGTTTCACATTGAATTTATTATTTTGCCAAGCAGAAAATGCAATATGTTTCTTTTTAATCAGAAAACCAGTCATGATTCTTCTTTTTAATGAACCCAACATTAGATTTACTTGTATTCATAACATATTTCTTAAGAGAATTTCATGCTTCAATAATACAACAACCCTAAAGATCCTTATTAGTTATTTCAAGGATTAATAGAAAAGCAGTTGACATATTTTCTAATATAATTATCCTTCATAAAAAGATTGTATTGAAGTTTCTAATTTAAAAAATCAGGAGTGATCTTTGTTAAATGAAAAAGATAATATTCACAAAGTAATTCAAGGAAGAATTGTCTTAACCAAGCACCATTTTAATATCGTTAGCTGTAGCATCAAGTGTTTAGCATAAACAGCAAAAAGCATTAAGCTACTGCACTTGTCCATAAAGTAAGCCCACTGCAAGACGTCAGCTGGCATCCTCTTCTTCTAATTGGTGCAGACTAGTATGTTTCTCTTAGTCTTTCACTTCTGTTCTGCTCTATTCTCTGCACTCAGTCCCAAATGACTTAGCTGTCAGTAATTTTCTATACTTTTCTCAATTGTTGTTTAAAAGAGTGGCTTTGTTTTTCTATTTACAAACCTATTACATCAAATTTTAAAAAACAATGATGAATAACTGCTGCAATATAATTAGATAGTTCATTTTCGACTTACTTATGTAAATAAACATACAAAAAAAATTAAGATAATAAATACTGTTTATGTTTAATCTTATGTCTGTAATAATCACATGTAAATTAACATATTTTGTTTTAAAAATTAAAAACTGCATAAATTTAAATTTAAAAATCAATAATGCCCAATTTTAAATATATTATTATGCATAATCAACTCATTAAATTTACTCATTATCATCACTTAAGATTGGATAGTCTCTATAGGGCTTTTTTTTAAATCTATCCAACTAAATGAAACAATTGTCCTGATTTAAAAAATTATGGTACTCTTACTTGCCTTTTTGACAATCTGCAGGATGATTAATCCAATATCAATACGAATCTTAGTGCATCTTATGTGATAAATATTTATTGTTATCTAAATTTTTAAATAAGATCTTTCTTGCAGGAGTAGCCTTTCTGATAATTCTATTAATTGTAACAATATTCTCAAAACTTATAGCTCAGTCACCAAGATGTGATATATATACATATGTACATTCTAGCAATTTTAATAAGTTTTTAAATAGTTTACAGCTTATTAAATATGTAACACCAATATAAATTTATTCATGGAATAATCAAGCTCAAAAACATTACTATGATCATTCATAAACAAGATCCCCAAAGAAACTTTCAAATAACTTCCACTTTTTTTATATCAATGCCAATCTATTCATCAGATTAAAAATGACAAATAGATTTGGTATAAGAAAAGTAGGTTTTATTTGAAAGTTTATTTAAATGATTCTATGAGGATCTTGTTTATGAAATATCATAGTAATGTTTTAAGGCTTAATTACTCCTTTAATGGGTCCATATATGCATGTAGATTGTAAAAGACCCAGAAAGATACCACATGTGAGATGGGTGAATGAAGTAAGAAAGAGTGCAGGGGTAATGTGGAGAAGAGAGGCTAGAGATTGAAGAAGATGGATTGAATTTGGAGAGATCTTCATTCTGCAATATATTGATAATGGTTGACAATGATGATAATGATGATAAGCATGTACATTGAAATTAACATTCTCATTGAAATCATCATTCTTGTGAATTTTATGGTCCATTTACAATTCCTATTTTTATTTTATTTTTTTATGTTTTACACTTTTCTAAAATTAAAACATATATTTGTGTGAATGCATATGATATAAAGAAATATATATCTGTTAATGCAGATATTTATACTCTTAACAAGTTTTAAATGAATGGGTTTTATTTCTTCCTTTTTATTATAATTTACATTCTATTGTTCATAATTTCACCTCTCTAGGACCAGAAGATTTATTCACGCAACTTAACTATTGCTAAAGACAATTGTTAATTTCTGCATGTCTATATTTATAAACGTATTTTGAATGATAAAATCATACATTTATTTCAAATTTAAATTTTTATTTATTGTTAGTAATAAAATTAGCAAATTAATTAACTTGATTATGTTAGTACAGAATTACTTTTGTCGTTTCAAAACATTTTTTCAATGTTCTGCATGGATTGTATACTAAAATAAATTATATTTATTCATCATTAAAAAGAAAAATTAAGTTGCATTTTGCTTATATTTATAATATCTTCATTAAAATGAGGACAAGCTAAATAGAAAGAATGAACAACAAACAAAGAAAAGATTCAGATGAATTAATTGGAAATTAACTTGAAAAGGGCAATTTATTAATCTAACCATCTGGATAGTACATTAATTAAAGTTGATCTTTCTAGTAGGTTGTAAGTAATAATTTTTTTTAAAAAAAAACAAATTAAAAATATTATTTTTATTTTTAAAATAGTACTTATTTTTAATTAAATAGGTATTTTAATATAAATATAGAATGGCAGAGTATGGGCTCAATTTTCAGTCCTAAAACTTCTTAATAAAGTATTCATTTAGTTTTTTTTTATTAAATATATATAATAAAATGAAAATAAGATACATACACAAGTGATGCAGTAATGAATATGTTAGTCTGTCTTGTTTATAACCTAGGTTCAAAACCAGATTAGAATTAAAAAGTTTAGACTAAACACAGAATTAAATTTTAGATAATGTAGCTAATGATCTGATATTAATTGGTAAATGAATATTTAACTATTATGAAGTAAAAAAAAAAATCATTGGCCAGTCTTATAAGTTACATCTTTTTCTCCAGGCTATTAAATTTCACTGGAAGTATTGCAAAGAAGTTTCTTCAGTTAGTGGCTTAATTTATAATTTGCATGAATAAATTAGTATATTGGATAACATCTCACATTCTTAGCATTTTTATATGAGTTCTAGACTGTAAAATCTTTGTGCTGGTCTATATAAAGGCATAATCATTTTTAAAAAGATCACCAATTTAGAAAAGATCAAAGACAGTGTTTGCAAATTCATAATTCCTTTATATCTTTCTGAAATTTAGCCACAATCACATAGCAGACACTTTCTTCTATGTTTTTGGGGTATCCATCTAATTTTTTATGATATCTCTTAGTCTTTTTCAATGCAAAAATCAGTAAAATTTTCGATTTTAAGAGTACCAAATTAATAAACACCTGATTCTTTTAGTTCTTTAAACTTGCCAGATTAACAATTTTTCTAGATACTCCTATTACTTCCTCACTATAACTTTAAATTTTGAAAACTCATATTTCATTATAAATTTAACTATTAAATAATAAATATGTTTTAATATATACATACTGGATATAGGTTGCTATAGAATGAGATTCTGTTTTTTACCTTTGTATATATGAGTATAAGTTTGAATTAATAATACTGCCTTTATATCTAGTTTAACTTTAAAATATATTTTTATTTGAGTATTTATCAAAAAACCAAATTTTATTTAAATATGAGACTAGAAAATAAGCAATTGAAAGTTTCATTAATAAGTTTTCTGACAATGAAAGTGAGTGAATACACTTATATTTGATAGCACAAATACTTGACTTTTATTTATTATTTAAAAATGTTGTTATAAAATGAAATGCAGTCTCTTACTTTTGTATATTTAAGTATTAAATTCAAATAGATAATGTCACCTTTATATCAGGTTTAAGTTTGAAATTCACTTTATTCTAGTATTTGTCAGAAAACCAAGCCTTAATAAATCTAGGGCTATGTTTTTCTAATAATGAAAGTGTGTATATATCATTTTGTATTTGATAGCATGTGAAAGTTGGTCAGGTTTTTTTATTTGCATATTAAGTATATAACTATAATATGCTTTATATAATAAACTGCATTCACATTGATGCAATATCTTTACTGCAATAATCAATAATAATAATATAAATATTTATTAATTATTTTTCTTCTTCTCATTTATATAAATATTAAATAATAAGAATATTAACAAAAAACATCATAAATCTTTTTTATATGTTTATTCACATAGCTATTCACTATTAATTTTAATATTATTCCATATTTTTATATTGTTATAACATAGTAAAATTATTGATTAATTTTTTTGTTCCATTTCAATTTATTTAGTGATTTGTTTGTTTTTTTCTCATTTATTTTCTGATAAAGTACTGTTAAGATTTAATTATTAGAATTAATATTTTATATTAACTTTGTAAAAACCATAAAGTCAAATATATATAAAAATAGCTTTAGATAATATATTTTAAATTACAATTAATAAGTTGTTGAGTAAATCATTCATTCCTCATTTCAGAGCAAACATAACTGTTGATAAGGATTTTTTTAAGGGACAGTAACACATAGATAATACTAAATTTCTAATGACAAGATGGAATTTTTCATAATGGAAATTAATTCAGTCAACATTACAATTTAAATATAGTTAAAGTAGATTTTCTGGAGAAAATGGGCATAAACAATCCAGGGAACTGGACAGCAGAGGTAAACAAGTTTAGATTTTACAATTTATACTAAAAATATTCTTATCAGGATTTTTAAATTTTGAAAGAAGTCTTGGACATAAGACATTAAAGACTTTAAAAGATCAAATTTCAATGTTAAAATTTTTCCATAATGGTGCCTTTTATATATAAAATTAAAAATAGTCAATTTAAAACAAAATTGAAACAGACAACTCACTATAAATAAATTATTCAAAAAAATTTAAATAAATGTGTAAACATGGTTAAAGGTCCAGCACAATTAGGGGAAAAGGGGAATATAGAGTTATAATTTTAAAATAAAGGTAAAAGATAATTATTGTTTTGTTTTTTAGATTATTTTATAAATATATATATATATATATATTATTAAAAAAAGGATTGTAATAAGTTTAATCATTTTATGTACATATATGTATTTTACTAATTATATTTATTGTAATATAAATAATGTCCATTGGATGGAGTTGCTGTATGATAGTTAGTTATGTGATTGTGTAAAAAGAAACATCTTGAAAAGAATTCATTAAGGCAGTGGGTCTCAACATTCCTAATGCCATGATCTTTTAATACAGTTCCTTATGTTGTGGTGACCCCCAATCTTAAAATTATTTTTGGTGTTATTTCATAACTATAATTCCCAATGGTCTTATGTGACCCCTGTGAAAGGTTTATTTGACCCTCAAAGAGATCATAACCCACAGGTTGAAAACTGCTGCATTAAGGAATAAAAACCAGGTTAATATATTAAATTTTTTTTTTTATTTATAGTGAGTCATGTTTCAATTTGGCTGCAGAAAGGAGTTTGCTATTAACTGAAAGGAGACCCTTTGATTCCTCTTGGAGGCCTTAAAGGAACTAAGCAGGGCAAATTCCTAATGTCCACTCCATACGTGCTTGTTGTTGCAGCTGTTATTACTATGTGATTATTCATATAGTATACAAACATGGATGGGCTGCTCACCAACATGCATTAGCCAGCGTGGTGAGTTTATTGGCTTTTTACCTCCGAGTTTAAGAATATTTTTTCAATATATACAGTCATGACAGACAAAAATAAATCATGGCCCTTATTCCCAGGAGGCTGTAAAGTCACCAACCAAGGCAGCGGTTGGTGGCCAAAGGCGGAGGGTGCTAAGAATCCCCTGATTGTGGACTCAGGCTGCCATTTGATGATGACTTTTTATTTAGGTACTTACAACTGCAGATCACTTTCAAGTGAAGGAAGATTGCAAGAATTAGAAGAAGAACTGTCTTATATTAAATGGGACATTATTGGACTTTGTGAAGTTAGAAGAAAAGGTGAAGAAACAATTGATTTAAAAAGTGGACATATACTCTACTATAAAGGCACAAATATTGGAAATACAAGTGGAGTAGGATTCATTATAAATAAAAAATGGAAGAATAATATTGTGGAGATTGATGGTGTATCAGACAGAGTGGCAAGATTAGTTTTACAACTTAATAGCAGATACCAAATGCAGATAATTCAGGTTTATGCCCCAACAAGTTCTCATAGTGATGAAGTTATAGAAGATTTTTATATGGATGTACAAAAGGCTTTTGATCAGAGTAAACAACATTTTAAAATTGTTATGGGAGACTTTAATGCTAGAATTGGTAAACAAATGAAAGATGAAAATGCTGTAGGTAATTTTGGTTATGGTAATAGAAATGAGAGAGGACATAGACTTGTGGAGTTTGCAGAAAAAGAAAAACTTTATATTATGAATTCTTTTTTTTGAGAAAAATGTTAAAAGGAAATGGACATGGAAGCATCCAAATGAAGGTACAGCAGAATTGGATTATATTTTGACTAACCGAAAATACATATTTCAAGATTGTAATGTTCTTAATAAATTTAACACAGGAAGTGATCACCGATTAGTAAGATGTAAGATACATGTTAATGCAAAACTAGAGAGACAAAAATTATTAAGAAAAACAATATTTACAGTTGATATTCCTAATCTTCAGAAACATTCTAATGAATTTAAATTAGAACTTACAAATCGGTTTCAAGTATTAGTAGATTTTGAACATGATTCAGATTTGAATGACATTAATAGGAAAATAAGCGATACACTTTTAAAAACTGCAACAAAGATAGCTGGTAGAAAAAAGCAGCAATTGACTAGTAAAATTTCTACTGAGACTAGAGAATTTATGAAGAAAAGAAGGAACATGAGGATATACAACAATGATGCATTAAAAAAGATTGAATATCTCAAATTTTGTAAAATGGTGCGGAAAAGAATTGAAAATGATATAAGAAAGTATAATTGTGAACTAGCAAGGAAAGCTGTAGAAGAGAATAAAAGCCTAAAGAGTGTAAAACAACATTTTGGTATTGGTAGGAAATTTATATCTGCAATAAGAAAAAAAGATGGCATTATTACTAAAAAGAGAGATGACATCATAAAATGTGTAGAAGACTTCTATCAAGAATTATATAGTAATAAAGAACAAATGCCTCCTATACTTATTATATCTTCTGAATTGCCCAGAATTTTGAATGAGGAAGTGAGACATGCAATTAAATTTATGAAGAAAGGGAAGGCTCCAGGTAATGATGGAATTGTAATTGATATATTAAAAGAAGCAGGTGAAGAAATAGAAAAAAATTTAGCAAAGTTATATACCAAATGTCTAAATGATAAAGATGTACCAGATGATTGGAAGAATGCAGTATTAATATTAATATTTAAAAAAGGTGATAAAGAAGATATTAGAAATTACAGACCTATCAGTCTTTTATCAGTTTTATACAAAATTTTTACTAAGATAATTACAACTCGTCTACAGAAAACACTGGATTTCCACCAACCAAGAGAACAAGCTGGATTTAAAAGTGGTTTTAGTACAGTAGATCATATCCAGGTATTGAGAGAAATTATAGAAAGGACAAATGAATATGAGTTGCCATTATGCTTAGGATTTGTAGACTATGAAAAGGCATTTGATTCTATAAACATTTCTTCAGTGATTAAAGCATTGGATCATCAAGGTGTAGATCCAGGATATTGTCATATTTTGAAGAATATTTATAAAAATGCAACAGCAACAATTAGATTACATAATGATAGTAGGAAAATCAACATTGAAAAGGGTGTAAGACAGGGTGACTCCATATCTCCAAAACTTTTTACAGCAGTGCTGCAAGAAGTATTTTGTGGATTAAAATGGGAAGCTAAAGGAGTAAAAGTAAATGGAGATTATTTAAGTCATTTAGATTTTGCAGATGATGTAGTTGTTTTTGCAAATAATGCTTTAGAGCTACAGGAAATGTTGCAGGAGTTATCAGATGAAAGTAGGAAAGTAGGACTAAAGATAAATGTTAAAAAGACTAAAGTAATGTTTAATAGATTTTCTCAAAATATGAAAATAAAGATTGATTATGATGAGTTAGAAGAAGTTAACAGTTACAAATACCTTGGTCAGATTATTAATACAGATGGAAATATAATGGATGAAATTAATCATAGAATTAAACTTGGTTGGAGTGCTTTTGGTAGAAATAACTTGATACTAAAAGGAAATATGCCTATGTGTTTGAAAAGGAAGGTTTTTAATAAATGTGTTTTGCCAGTTCTTACTTATGGATCTGAGACTTGGACACTTAATAGAAGAGCAATACAGAGACTTCAGACCACTCAAAGAAGTATGGAGAGATGCATGTTGGGAGTAACAAGAAGGGATCGAAAATGCAATGTATGGGTAAGAGAACAAACAGGTGTTACTGACCTCATTGAAAAAATTAAAAGACTGAAGTGGAGTTGGGCTGGACATATTGTTAGAAAAGATGATAACAGATGGACAATTGAAATTTTAAACTGGATTCCAAGAGATTTTAAAAGACCCAGAAAGAGACCACATGTGAGATGGATGGATGAAATAAGAAAGTTTGCAGGGGTAATGTGGAAAAGAGAAGCTAAAGATAGGAAAAGATGGATTGAACTTGGAGAGACCTTCATCCTGCAGTGGATTGATAATGGTTGATGATGATGATGTTTCAATTTTGTGTTAAATTTATTTGTAATTTTAGACATTAAAAACATCTTCAAAACAAAACCAATGTCAAATTATGGCTATTAAATTATATCTGTGTACTGAACCATGTTTATCCTTATTTTTATTTAATTTATTTGTTGTTGTTATTATTATGAATGCTTATTATTTCTAAATGTATGTATATTAATAATTAAAAAAAAATAAATTCAAAATGAAGTTCTGGTATAAAAAAAAATCAAAGCAATAATCATTGTAAAATAATGGTTATTTAAAACTTAATTATTATTTTAATTTGCTTATCCTTTTTACATTTAATGTCTTAAATATTTTTAAAGTATTATCTTAGCTGAATATACTGTAATAATTATTATCTGTGTGCCATAAAAGTAGAATGTGAAAGCTGATTACTGTTTGTTGTTAAAAAGAAATTCAAAATAAAACACTAATAAAACTATAAAAAAAACCAAGTACTATGCATGGAGTCATTAAAGTGAAAAATGTTATTGGTTGAAATAAAAAATGTTATAATAATAAGCACTACTAGCAGTAGCAATATGCATAAGACTTTTCACAGCACTTTAACTTTAAGTAAAACATTAGACATCAATATTACCTTAAGTTTTGTGAATTTATTTGCATTTAGTTTTTCTTCTGCAATTTTATTAATTTTACTAATTTTTAGCTTTAAAAATTTTTTTTATATATATATGAACAAATATTAAATTATGAGCCAGAAAGAGTAATGTCAAAAAAATAATCAGCATTGAAGTGAAAAGAAAAAGACTTCCTAAATTAGCACTAAGCATGAAATCACTAAGTCAATGAATGTTATTGGCTGAAATAAAAAATGTTACAACAAGCACTATTAGCTTAAATAACAACCAGGTGCATAATCTTTTTCACAGAATTTTAGCTTTGAGCAAAACATCAGACATCATTATTATATTTGATGAGCTTATTTCTGTTTAGTTTTCTTCTAAAATTTGTTAAACTTAAATTAGTTTTTGTTTTTTTAATTATTTTCATGCACCATGTAAATATTAATTTTAATTATGAAACATAAAATAGTGGCTAATATATTGGTACCATTAATCCACTTCCTAAACATGCAACAACTTTTAACATTTAAATAGATAAAATATCCTTTAAATTTTGAAGAAACTGGACAATTATTTTACCATGGCTTATGATTTAGTTTTTTTTTTACTTTTTATGTTAAACATGAATCAGCTTTTAAATTTTATTTTGCTGATTCATAGCTAAAATTAAACATTAATATTATACTTCCTATTTTGAATTTATTTTCACTGTATTTAATTTTCTTTTATTTAATTTTACAAAGTCTAAAGCTAAATTTTATTAATAAATTTATAGCATCAAATCATATAAAAAAGATTTCACCCTTTTAATTACTTGTAATATTATTACTATTAATATAAAACAATAATAAAAAATATATGATAATGTTATAAATATAATGTTTAGCTTAAATCTAATGATTTTATAATTCCGATAATTACATTTCTATGTTCAGTGTTAGAAAAAATTTATTAATTTTTAATTGATAAAAGTTTGTCATTTATTTGATTTGATATATTTATATATAGCTAAATTATATATACGTGTGTATTTTGATAGTAACACAAATACTAGAGTTTTACAAATATAATTTAAAATAAACATTTACATACAAACTTAATTTTCATCATAATTAATAATATATTAAATATAATAAAATTATTAATTAATCTTAAACTATTTTGCATATCTTCAGGTTTTATTCACACAATATTTTTTGGTTTAAGGCCTTCATAATTTCTCTATGTGGAGTGGATATATTAATTTCCAATGTAAATAACACTTCTTATATAAAAGTATATACAATTAAATTTTATCCTTTTAGTGAATTAAAATTTTAATGGATTTTACTTTCATTTTTAAAGTTTTAATAAATGACTTCCTCAAAGTTTTCATCAACATTATAAGACAGTATTCCTGATATACAATAAGCAATACATTCTAATGATAAAATAATTTACATAATTTTCTAAATTTGCTTTATTGCCTCTCATGATAAATATTAATATACATTTGCCTGATTGAGTTATTCAAATTAGTAGACTTTGGTTAATAATTCCATATATAATCTGACAATAGACTTTAGTAAGGCATAATAGATATTGTACTGGACGTCGGCAGTACAGAGACATGAGACTCGAATTAGGACTGTTGAGGATAAATTCCCGAATGAGATATAAGAATTAAAATAATACATAATTATATAAAACCTTTTTATATTTTAAAAACTAACCAAAATAAATATTCAAACTCTGGATAGGATTAAAAGATACTTTAATTTAATATTATATAAAAACAATTTATTCTAAACATACATTATTTATATAGATCACACTAGAATAGTTTCATTATGCTTACCTCTGTGATCATTATGTGATATCATGCTAATGTATATATATATAGTGCGGTTTATTTATATGCCAATGTTTGGGGAAAAAATTACATAATGGGTTTAAGAAGAAAAATACTATTTTATCATACGATTAAATAATGACCTAAACAAATGAATTTTCAGTGAATGATACTTTAATATTTAAATAAATGAATATCATGTATTTAACAAACTATGAACGATGTCACTTCGATCACACAAGAAAACTACATGTATATAACTGCGATGCCAGGTAAATTGGTCTCTGACATCCGTTATACTTATTAAATATTAAACATCAAAGTTATAAAACAAGTGTCAATATAACAAACGTTAAATTTTAACTCTTGAATTAAAATAAAATAATGAATTTTCATTTATACAAATGGGAGTTGCTCATCTAAGGGAAATAGCTTAATGCAAGCTTTTCATGACATTCTACATATAAATACAATAATAAATAACAAAAATGGTTTAGTTATATCACAGTGTTACAGCTTACAGATTAGTTTTAGGCGTAATTCTAAAATACTATAAGAAATCACAGTGCAAGCATGAGGCAGCAATTATAAAATTCGGTCCATTTTCAGCTGAGAAATTACTTTAACATGTAAGTGAGAAAAGAAAAATGTACACCCGTTCTTCTGGTCGGCCATACCTGTAGAAAAGGAAGATGCAATTGTACACATAGGTTACCAATGCAGAGCTTCCACTACTCTTTCCGAAGGTGTTCTAGGGCACTTCCAATGCCAGCTAAAACACATACATATAAGTGAAGATGGAGAATTCAGAGTTCCCGATGATCTTCAAGTTATGATAAAGTAAATAATGACAATGGCTGATCTATGCTGGCAATGCTGTGAAATTATGATACACCATTTAATGATGTCAAAATAACTAATGGCCTAAATATAAAGTTTTAATCAGGTGTAATTGCACGACTTGTATACTAAACCAGATTAAATAATTGAAATATAAAACTATATGAATGTCTTAATAACATATGATTACATTTCCCATTATTACATGGTTCCCACATGCATTTGGAATCAATAAGAATTATTTAATATTATAATGCTCAAGGCGCTACATATAAATGATTATTACATTAAAAAATGGTCATTATTATTTAAAATATCTTAACTGGAATTTAAGAAAAAGCGTTCTTGAATAAATAATCAATAAATATATACTTATGGCAGTATTATAATAATAATCTGCCTAGAACAGCAATGATATTATTTAACTAGTTCTCAACCCAGTGAACAATGGCTTTAAAACAAATAATTTAAAGTAATTAAAATATCCCAGAAGTGCTGGGGATTTAAAACACTAATCTAAAATATAGGCTCACGGAGTTGAGTTGACTTGGCATATAAATTACATAGAAAAGTAAATAAAATAGTAAATAATTATAATAGTAAAATTTATCGCACTAAATAAAATGTAGGATTTAAATTTAAATAGATATAAGCATTTACACACATATATTTGATAGGATTAGAGAGAGTCTTATATGCAAAGATTAAATATAAATATAAAAAAACATATTAATTAATATTTATAGGCAAGCACAGACAACTTTACATGGATATTGGACTGTTACCTTGGCATACTCTGGGTAAATGGCTGGATAGTTTGCTCTCTGAGCTTCGGTTTAGGATAATCAGCTTGGTGGTCAGCAATCTTGATCACTATTACTTCTTCATTGGTAACAGCATTTTTCCATAGCTGGAGATTTTTGGCAGCATTCCAGAGGCAGTCTCAAGAGTGGGAAAAAATGATTTGGGTCCCCTACTCAACTGACATTCTATTATGCTATCTTTTTTTTTTGTTATGGAAAAACTCGTGAATAAAGAGAAAAAGCACAATAAAAGTCAAAAAGCAAAAAAAAAAATCACCTTATCTCCAATCTACCCTATTTATACATTCTCAACTATGACAGAAATTCCTTGGTTCATTTACCCAGAGGCAGATAAGCAATAAACAAATTACAGCTCATTTTTAATTAAAAACAAGACCTATGAAGATGATAAGGTTCAAATCACATTTCAGCTCGAAAGAATTTAAATTAATATAAATTAAACAAAAATATTTCATTAATGAAATATTTTTAGTTAAAATAAAAATGACTTTGATAAGAAAACAATATTTCAATTAATGAAAGACAAGCTTTTAAAATACTTAATTAATGAAGCAAAACTTCACAATGGATTAATTTGAACCTGCCATCTTGTTTATATCTTTTATTTCCTTACAAAATGAAATTAAATGCAAATAATTTTTACAAAAATGACAAACTTTACAGTCAAAAAGATTTCATACAATATTCAAAAGTATCAAAATCAAAATTATAAAATATTTATTATATAGTAAAGTTTTAGCATAGTTTAAATATATATATACATATTGCCACATAGTAGGTGATGGCAAGATTAGTACATTAAATATAATTGCTGGATTTGAACCCTTGTAAATGGTTAGTTTTTAGGAAGGAAAGCATGAAACTCACTCTGACTACAGAGTGATTGCTTCAATATGTAGCAGCAATATACATTATGATCGTCTATTCTTTTTCATTCAAAAATAATATTTAAATTATTTTAAAGTATTCTCTGATTTATATTGACATAGTAATTACTTATAAGGCAAAATTCAAATAACAAATAAGTTTGTCTATAAAGAAAATTTATATACTAAATTTTAAAAAATGTTGCTGCTTTTATTTTATACTTTCTGGAAAATCTGGCATATGATTAATAATTCTGACTGAATGTAAGTCCCTATTTTAAATGTACAGTATCATTAAATTTCTTGCTTTGTTAGGAGACTTTTTTAAAAATATAAAATTTAAATTATGCTTATTTCAATTTCACTATGAAATAAAATATAAACATTCACACATGTTAACATAAGTTTTTCCACTTACATTACATTCATATATGCATGTGTGGAAAAGAAAAGATTTTTAATAAGAAAAAATATTTAATTTATTACAATTAAATATAGAAATATTAAATAAAATAAAGATAACTTTAAAATTAAATCTCTTTTTATAATTTCTGACATTTTATTATCTTTATGACTACTTCTATTATTGTTGTTTTTTCATGCTGTCAGTAGTAGATAAACTGGAATGAAGGTGGTTGGGGAAAAAACATACCTTGAAAATAATCATAGCATTTGGTTGAAATGTAGGTAGAAGTATATAATGGTATACCGTAGACATAAACATGAAGACATTTGATTCATAAAATAAACAAGATTTATAAAGAAAATGTGTATTTAGAAAATATTGGAAATAATGTACCATTTTTAAAAGATAAAAAGAGTGGATATTTATTTATTAGACTATCAATATTCAACTTGTATGTATCAATTATATATATATGCATAAACATCAATATGTTACTATAAAGCAAATTAGACTTCTTTTTTTTTAGATTGCTTCAGTAATTATAATAGATTTTTCAATATCAAAAGATATTCAGATTTGGGAAATAATGATTTTAAAAAAAATTGCTTAAAAAATTATGTTGAAACAATGAGAAACAATGGAAAATTGTGATTAAGTATTGATATAATAGTTTATTTAAATCTGCTTTTAAACATAAAATATATATGTATTGCATTGATTTAATTTTAAAAATTTGATTTTGACATAATGTTGGCGTCAATTTTAATGAAAACTAATTTTATATTTAACTTTTTAAAAAGTGAAGTAGAACAAAATAAATGCATATTTAACAAATTGTCAATTTAAAAAATAACTGAGTTATTAAAGTGAAATATCGTTTTTAAAATTACAGCTGATAGACAAATAGAAGATTAGCACAGAGATGGGAAAGATAGATGAATATGTGAACGGATGAATGATATATAAGCAGACAGGCAGATTGATAGATAATTATCTTTATTATCAATAAAAAGAATATATATATATATTAATATATTAAATGTAATAATAAATTTAACATTTGTAATTTTCCATCAATCTATAAATATGTAAACAATATAAATTGGCAAAACAAAATAAGATATACATTAGCATAAATAAATTTAATATAATGTATTTATTTCCTCTCACACACATATATAGATAGATATAAATAATCATACAGAGATAATATATAGGGTATATGAGCATAAGACTTTCACACGACCCACTACTCTTCATTCTATCTCATAACACTAATACACTTGAACACATATATGTCGAAAAGGTAAATAATCACCAATATACGTACTTCATGCTAAACCAGCAATCGTCAGTTGCGTATATTGGTGATTATTTCTTTTTGACATATATGTGTTCAAGTGTATCAGTGTTATGAGATAGAGTAAAGAGTGTGGGTCGTGTGAAAGTCTGTACACATATACCCTATATATTACATATATTGATACAGGTATATAATAAGGCTATATTTCAGTTCATACAGAGATAAATAAGTCAAAACAAATTCATTATTTTTTTTTCCTTTGTTTGTAATCAAGCAGTAAAAAATATATTATTAATTAATTAATTAATTAATTATTATTATTATTATTATTATTATTATTATTATTATTATTATTATTATTATTATTATTATTATTATAATATCCGCTTTTTATGAGTTACAGTATACAACTAATTTTAAAAATAATTATATAGATAATCATTAAAAATATTTCTGATCAAAATTAAACATTTAAGTATGCACATACCTGCATTTCGTATAGCAATGTCATATGAAAGCACCAGGAACCAGCACCAACCACTACGATACAAAAGACATAAGGCAAATTTATAAAAAAGACTAAATTACTAACTAATATGAAAGCAATCGAGAAACTACTCTTACAATTTAAATTACAAACAAAATTCTTCAAAAAAATTTTTTATCATTATATATACAGGATACTCTGGTCTTTATGAACTAGACATCTGACTAATCTGAGGAAATTTTCATTTAAAATAATATTAATAATGTTTAATAGAAAACAGAAAATAACATAAAAATAAAAAGACATATATGATGTATGTAATAAAACGTTTTTATTTATTGTTGTCATTGATTATTTGAAATTATTCTCCATTTTATAAAAAAAAAAGACATATGTAAATAAGATGTAATAGTAATATTATTTACAATATAAGATTTTGTTGTGTACCATTTTATTTTTTGATTTTTTCAAAAGATAGACAGTATTTTCAATATATATTGTATTTCAATAAAGTAATTTGATTGCATGTATTAGTGAAAAATATAAAAAAAATATTTATATCAATTTATATATAGACCATTAGAAATAATATATATACACATTTAAAAATAAAAATAATAATAATTCAAAATGTTGTAGATAATAAAAAAGATAAATATCCTTATAATTTTACCACTAAAAAATATCTCAACAATGTTATTTCAAATTCTATATAAAAAATAATTTAAATTATATAAATAAATTTAAAAAATACTTCAAAGTTTTTGCTTACTCTAAAAACTTAGAAAAGTAAATAAAAATGGATTTGGCTGGATTCATTTTTAATTTGCAAAGCATATTTGACAATAGAGTTCATTGCATCAATATAAACAACATAAAGAAAATCTATTATTCCTATATTACATATTATTAGTGCTGTATTAATTAGTATTTACATATAATAAATAGAGAAGAATTTCAGTCTAATAAATATAGTTAACATATCAAGATATAGTTTCAAACTTTTCAAAATCACCTACACTCATGGTTTGTATTAAAATATTAAATAAAAGAATTTCCAACTTTGATTTAGATGAATACTATTAGAATGCTATTTAAATGAATGACTTGAATTAGAAATAATCCACTCATTTTGTTTTTTGTTTCCAGTGAGTTTTTCTCATTCATTATAATGATGTTATTAAAATTAAATATTGGATTTAAATCTTTTTCATAAATTAAAAAGACAGAAGTGTAATGTGGATCCTTTACTTTACTTATATATGCATATAATTATATATATATTGAAAAAAAAATTCTAAAGATAGGAAAAGATGGATTGAACTTGGAGAGACCTTCATACTGCAGTGGATTGTTAATGGTTGATGATATATATATATATTGTAACGGTATACATATGCCGTTACATTATTTTAAAATTAAAATAAAGAGGAAAATAAATCTTAAGTAAAAATGATTTTATTAAAAACTAAAAGCCAAAAATTAAAAGAGTTATGTTAACATATATATATCACACAGATGGAAAACTTTAAAAGTATTTTTTTTTTAAAAAAAAAGTATTTGAAAATACTTTTTTGTAAAAAAAAATAAAGATCTAAAGATAAATAAATATTTTTGTTAAAAAGTTGTATAAAAGAAAATAAAAATAAAAATTGATTTCTATTATGTTTTAATCTTAGAAAATGGAAATGATTGTTTTATTAATTAAATGTAGAGAAAACTAGCCCTTGGGGCACTTAAATAATTAAACGGTCAGATAGGAGATATAAATAAAAATTAGAGATTGTTTCCTGCTCTAAAGCAGCAACAAGTGCACTAACCATAATGAAAAAACATCTAGACCTTAGGATCAGTGACATCATGTTCAGTCAATCGGGGAAAATGCTGATAAGAGGCTAATAAATGTATAAAAGCCAAAATAATTGAATTCATTAATGGTTGTCTTAGAGCTGACTATTAATCTACATATGAACTGTACCTGTATTGCAGACTCCATGATGTAGGAGTCTGCAATAGATTTCATTTTTTGACAACCAGCTGAGGCCTCCCAATGACAGTTCTTGACCAAATGAATGGCAAGTAGTGGCTTTGTTTCAAAGGAGGACAAACAATCTACAAAAGTGATGATGAAGATGAACCTCTAAATCTGCAGAATCCGTAAAGTATGAACTCTTGTGTTTACCTAATATGAATTTTTTCAAATTTGCAATTAGTAACTGAAAATAAGAATTCTTATCTGACCTAAAAAAAGAAAAATTCCAAATCAATTATTAATAATAATTTTTTATGCTTATGTTTAATTAATCATTTCCATTTCTTTTTTTTTTGTTACGTGTTAATTAAAATGTATTAAATTTAAATTGAGTGTAGATGGCTGCATAGATTCATTAACATTTATGTTAGTTATTTCCTAAGATTTTCATATACATAATATATATATATTGTATATATATATATATATATATTTATATATATTGGTAAATATGACACCTCATGCTGAGTGTCCAAACATATTTATTCATATATCTTTTAAGTTATTGTTGTCAATGCAGCACCTTAGGGTGAGTGTCATTGGATTTACTTTATTGTAAATTTCCCTCAGCAATTTTTAATTAATAACTTTATATTTAAATGTATTTCTTTATTTTAAAGGGGTTTAATTTCAGACTATTTGTTTCATAGTTAGGTCAATGCTAGTAGAGACATATATGGGTGTTTATATCAATGTAATGTGAAGTGTGTTAGCATACAACTGAATGCATGACTCCAAAGATATAGACATTGTGTTGCAATGAATGCAGATGTATTTCCTGTGACATTGAATCTCTTTAGTTCTATGGATAGTGACTATAAGTTGGAAAATAGATTGCTCACTCCCATACATAGCATTTCTCTTAATATTATATACATGATTCCTTCACCAGACAGTTGCACATTCCTGTACTAGATGAGAATCGTGTTATTCAAATAATATTATGCTGCAGATGCACATTCCTGACAGCATGGTTTTATGCTAGCATCTTCATATTGCATTGGTTGCATCCATATATCAGGAAGCAAGTGTTGGTTTGGCTACAAACTTTTAGTCTGAGATTGAATGATTGTTTTTAAAAAGTTTTTAACTGAGTAATCTATGTAGCCTATTTATACTCAACATTATAAAACAAACTTATAAACTGTCCATCTGTGCAGACTTTCTAAAATAATAATTTAAATTTAAAAATAATAACAAATTTAAGATGTATTCCTCAATTTTAAATATACATATATATATATTTGCATCAATAAATGTCTTTTTTGTGTATGTTATTACTGGCAGTGGGTTATTTTATTTTATTTTTAATATTAAAAGTATTTTTTAAGAATTTAAATCTTTTCTTTAGTAAAATGTTTAAGAAGTTATTCATTATAAATCTCTGCATCTTCTAGAGCTAGTGGCATGGGCTAATGGTCAATAATAATATAAAGTTGGATTTTAATGGTAAGTATCTGCCTACTATATAAATTTCCCAGGTTCAAATGTCCTGGAGGTGCCCTTATATGGCAGATATGGTAAGACTCCAATCCATCCCATCTGTTATAACTGCACCCAACATGGGGCATTACATTATAACCATGAGTACCTTGAAAGTTATGCCAATAATATTTTTTTAAATGAAATGTTTTTAATCTATATTATATAAAGTTTTTAAGTAAAAAGTACTGCCAGTAAGAAAATTGCACATATATAAATAAATGTGAGGAATAAAACATAATTAATATAAATAATATTTTTTTTTAAAAAAAGTCTAAAATTATGTAACTTGTTTGACTTGCCTAAGTAATAATGAAACATAAGAAAAAGGGAGGAGGCATAATCTTAGCTAGAGTAGAAAGGAAATAATAATCAACAACATTTTTTTTTATTTTGTAATTACTAACCAAAGTTTTTGTCTTTTGAAATTTTCATATATAATCAATTTGTGTAAAGTAATTACTAACACTAACAAAATTTTTTGTTGTTGTTTTTGAGGAAATTGACTGATATGTAATGGTATACATATGCCATTACATTATTTTAAAATTAAAATAAAGGGGGAAATAAATCTTAAGTAAAAATGATTTTATTAAAAAGTAAAATCTAAAAATTAAAAGAGTTGTGTTAACATATATATATATTGCACAGATGAAAAACTTTAAAAGTATTTTTTTAAAGAAAAAAGTATTTGAAAGTACTTTTTTGTAAAAAAAATAAAATAAAAATAAAGATCTAAAGATAGATAAATATTTTTGTTAAAAAGTTGTATAAAGGAAAATAGAAATAAATGTTGATTTCTATTATGTTTTAATCTTAGAAAATGGAAATGATTGTTTTATTAATTACATGTAGAGCAAACTAGCCCTTGGACATTTAAATAATTAAAAGGTCAGATAGAAAATACAAATAAAAATTAGAGATTGTTTCTCAAGCAGCAACAAGCACATGGACCATAATGGAAAAAAAAACATCTAGACCTTAGGATCAGTGACATAATGTTCGATCAATCCAGGACAATGCTGATAAGAGGCTAATAAATGTATAAAATTTAAAATAATTGAATTAATTAATGGTTGTTGTCTTAGAGCTGGTTATTAATCTACATATAAACTGTAGCTATATTGCAGATTCCACAATGTAGGAGTCTGCAATAGATTTAATTTCCTGACAACCAGCTGAGGCCTCCCAATTACAGTTCTTGACCAAATGAATGGCAAGTAGTGGCTTCATTTCAAAAGAGGACAAACAATCTATGAAAGTGATCACAAAAATGGACCTCTAAATCTGCAGAATCTGTAAAGTATGAATTCTTGTGTTTATCTAATATGAACTTTTTCAAATTACTGAGAATAAGAACTCTTATCTGACCTAAAAAATGGAAAATTCCAAATCAATTATTAATAATAACTTTCTATTCATATGTTTAATTAATCATTTCCATTTCTTTTTTTTTTGTTATGTGTTAATTAAAATGTATTAAATTTAAGTTGGGTGTAGATGGCTGTATAGATTCATTAACATTTATGTTAGTTATTTCCTAGGATTTTCATATACATAATATATATATATATATCGGTAAATATGACACCTCATGCTGAGTGTCCAAAGATATTTATTCATATATCTTTATTAAGTTATTGTTGTCAATGCAGCACCTTATGATGAGTGTCATTGGGTTTACTTTATTGTAAATTTCCCTCTGCAATTTTCAATTGAATAACTTTATATTTAAATTTGTTTATGTTTATTTTAAAGGGGTTTAATTTCAGGCTATGTTTTGTAGTTAGGTCAATGCTAGTAGAGAGACAGGGTGTTTATATCAATGTAATATGAAGTGTGTTAACATACAGGCAATGTGCCCAGCTGAATGCATGACCTCAAAGATGTAGTCATGGATGCAGACATATTTCCTGTGACATTGTCCCCTTTGGAAAATAGACCCCTCTCCTCCATATGTAGCATTTCTCTTAAATATTATATATGATTCCTTCACCAGACAGATGCACATTCCTGTACTGGATGAGAATCATGTCTTTCAAATAATATCATGCTGCAGACGAACATTCCTGACAGCATGGTTTTATGCTAGCATCTTCATCTTGCATTGGTTGCATCCATATATCAGGAAGGAAGCATTGATTTGGCTACATACTTTTAGTCTGAGATTGAATGATTGTTTTTGAAAAGTTTTTAACTGAGTAATCTATGTAGCCTATTTATACTCAGTATTATAAAACAAACTTATAAACTGTCCATCTGTGTGGATTTTCTAAAATAATAATTTTAATTTAAAAATAATAACAAATTTAAAATTAATTTATTCCTCAATTTTAAATATACATATATATATATATGCATCAATAAATGTCTTTTTTGTGTGTGTTATTACTGGCAGTGGCTTATTTTATATTTTTTTTAATATTAAAAATAATTTTTAAGAATTTAAATCTTTTCTTTATTAAAATGTTTAAGAAGTTATTTATTATAAATCTCTGCATCTCCTAGAGCTAGTGGCATGGACTAATGGTCAATAATAATATAAAGTTGGATCTTAACAGTAAGTATCTGCCTAGTATATAAATTTTCCAGGTTTGAATGGCCTGTTGGTGCCCTTGTATGGCAGATACACTAAGCTCCAATCCAACCTGACCATTATAATATATATATATTGTAACAGTATATAATATGCTGTTACATTATTTTAAAATGAAAATAAAAAGATTGTAAATAAAAATTGATTTATTAAAAAGAAAAAAAACTTAACTTAAAAACTGAAAATTAAAAGTTGTTTAACGTATATATAGTTTGCACCAATGGAAAACTTAAAAGCATTTTTTTTTTAAAAATAAAAAGTGTTTGAACGTACTTTTTTATAAATTAAAAAAAAAGTAAAGATTGATATTTTTTAAAATAGAAGTAAATGATTTCTATCATGTTTAATCTTGGAAAATGGAAATGATTGTTTTATTAATTAAATGATTGTTCTAAAGCACACTAGCCCTTGGGGCACTCGAATAATTAAATGGTAAGAAAATAAAAAGAAAATAAATGACCAATGCAAGCACAAAATGACAGCATGGACCGTAAATGAAACATGAGAGAATTAGTGATATCTTGCTCATTGAATCCGAAGATTTGATGATAGGAGGCTAATAAAAGTATAAAACCCCAAATTTTTGAATTGAGGAGGAGGATTATAATTGTTGTTATCTTAGAGCTGACTATTAATATACCATTATAATTAGCTATATTGCAGATTTCACGATGTAGAAGTCTGCATTAAATTTAATTTTCCAGACAACCAGCTGAGGCCTCTGGATGACAGTTCCTGACCAAATGCATGGCAAGTAGTGGTTTTGTTTCAAAGGACAAACAATCTATGAAAGTGATCATGAAGATAGACCTCTAAATCTGCTCAATCTGTAAAGTATGAATGCTTGTGTTTATCTAATAGGAACTTTTCCTAAATTTGCAATTAATAGCTGAAAATAAGAACTATTATCTGGGCTAAAGAATTCAAAATCAATTATTAGTAATTTTTTATGCATCTGTTTAAGCAATCATTTCCATTTCTCTCTTTTTTATGTGTGTAACGTGTTAATTAAAGTGTATCAAATTAAAGTTGGGTGTAGATAGCTGCATGGATAAAAATTATTAATTTCAGGTTATTTGTTTCAAAGTTAGGATGATGCTTGTGGAGGGATATATGGGTGTTTATATCAATGTAATGTGAAGCATGTTTAGCATACAGGGCAACGTGCCCAACTGAATGCATGACCCCCAAAGAGGCAGTCATATCGTTGCAATGATCGCAGACATATTTCCTGTGCCACTGACCCCTTCTAGCTCTATGGACAGATTTATAAGTCGGCAGAAAGACCACTCTCCCCCATATGTAACACTTTTTAATTAATTTATATATATGATTCCTTTGCCAGACAGATGCACATTCCTGTACTGAATGAGGATCATGTCCTTCAAATAACATCACGCTGTCAGATGCACATTCTTGTCAGCGTGATTTTATGCTAGCAACTTCATATTGCATTGGTTGCGACTATATATCTGGAAGCAGGCATTGGTTTGGTTACGAACTTTTAGTCTGAGATTGAATGAGTGTTTTGATAAGTTTTTTTTTAAGTGAGAAATCTATGTAGCCTATCTATACTCAACATGCTAAAGTAAAATATTATTAACATGTCCATCTGTGTGGACTATTTAAAATAGTAATTTAAATTTAAAAATTAATGTTAAAATCTAAATATAAATTTTATTCCTCAATTTTAAATGTGTGTTAATAAAATCTGTTGTGTTATTAGTACTAGCAGTGATCTAGTTTTTTTTTTAATCTTTCTTAAAAATATATTTTAATAAACATGTTTTAAACCTCTGCTACTCCATGAGCTATGGCAAGGGCTGATGGTTTAAATAACATATATGTATAACAGTTGGATCTTTAACAGCGCGTATCTGCCTACTCTATAAATTTTCTAGGTTCAAGTAACCTAGTGGTGCCCTGTAGTGCTGATATGGTAAGACTTTTTGATCAACCACACCCAGACCATTATAATATAATATGTAATACAGGGAGCATACCAATAACTCAAACAAGCTCTTATTGATATTTGCAGTAAGAGAAAAATATTTAAAATGTCTATCTAGAATATTCCTATCCCCAGACCAATTGGTTTCAAGCTTTTGGCTCATCTCAGTGAGGAGCTAAAACATGCAGACACTAGATCTAAAATAACAACATAAAACCCAGCATTTATTTAATATATAACTATTGAGTAGAAAATCTTAAATTTTCAGACATACAAATGTCTTTAACTCTATCTATCTAACTCAAATAGCTATATGGGACTGAAGCAATGTTACTCAATATATAACTTGCTTTATTGATTAATATGTATATAATATGAATGAATAATTTGTATTCAAATAAGGTAATTATAAAAAGATAAATGAATGACTAAATTGGAAAGATTTGCAAAGCAAAGATGAAGAATTTATTGCAAATCAGAATTAACTGATTGATAGATTTCAAGTGATGAGATATAACCCTAGATATCTAGACTTTAAAAGCTAAACCAGTCTGTTTCTCAGATATATATGACATTATATCAACAGGATTTTTCAAATTTTTGAACCAACAATGGAAACTAAAAAAGCTTTCTTTTTTAGACTATTTACAGAAATCCCTATTGAAAAGTAATTTAAGTGTAATAATATAGAATTATGCTTGATGTGAATGTTGCAAACATATTTATAATAATAAAATGTTTAAAAGTGAAGTTGATAAAACATCCAATGTAATACAATCTATGAAAGAATGTTTTCAAATTATTACGTGGATGAAAAAAGAAAGTGAGTTGTATTCAGAAATTATATCATTCTACTAAAATATGATGGAACCTTTGATTCATAATTTCTCAAGAAGTCTATAGCATATTTTAACCAGATATTTAAAATGAAGACTAAAAAATACCCAAGAATCTAAATAAAATGTTAACTCAATTGTTAAATTGATAGCTTTTATAGTTAAGGAAACTCATGCTATATGCTCTTATAAAAGCTCATCTTCCAAAGTATGTGTTTCAATTAATTATAGTAAGTGGTTTTAAAGAAGCTATGGTAGAAATACTAAAATCTATATAATTAGTAACTGTTAAATAAAAAATAAAATAAAGTAGATGAAAAACAAAAAAATACACTGAGTGTGGAAGCAATGAAATAACCCACTAGAAGAAAACAATCTAAATTTAAATGTAATAGAGAAAAAATTCCATCACAATAACAATTTAGGCATTAGAGACATTTAACTGTACTTTTAATATTATGAATATACCATTTCCATTCAAGAAAAAGTTTCTCCTAATAAAAGCTCTCAATGATAGAAATATATATTATGGTCAAGATTAAAACTCTTGACCACAATATTAAATCATACTTACTAAATAACACTTTTTAAATAAATTGCTATACAGACATATATTAGTATAGTAATGTTCAAGATTATCATTTAAAAGTAATTTATGTTATAGTAATTATTATGCTTTAGCACATAAAAATATGTATAATAAAAGAATGCAGATTTTTTTTATTAAGTCCTAAATAAAATTCTTTATGACAATCTTTATTGTATCAACAAAGAGAACTCAATAAAAGTTGGACCATTCTTTTAATATATATATATTGCCATATTCTGAAGCTATGAGACATACCAATTATTATACCAATAATTGACATTTTAAATATAAAAGAAAAAATATTTTGTATGTGTGTGTGTTTATTGCAAGGAGGCTTTAAAAGTGGAGCATATGTAAGATTAGTTGGATTTTAGGAGGTTTGCTATTAAAATAATTTTCAAATTGAGTAAAAGAGTGATTTATTAAAGAAAGAGGGTATTGTTTGAGGTATAAGTTTAGGACAAAACATGTTTGTCAGTCATCATTTTAAAAAAAAAAGTTTTCTTTTTCCTTTTATATAAAAGGTTTGAAGAGTGGTAAAAAAATCATAAATTTAAATATAGAGTAGGGGAATTGAAAAATAAGGAAATATGAATTGCATTTGTATCCCACAATGAATATAGGATGATCAGAAGGAACATAAGTGTGCTTTGGTAGAGTATATAGTATCTGATAAGGTTTCCCATTTGAAATGCTTAAATAAGACTAAGAATGATGTAAATGGTGTATGGTTGTGTATATCAAGTATAAATGTGATTAAAAAAGGTCAAAAATGGTTTTTAAATGTAGATAATTCAAAGATAAAGTCAGGAGAAATGAAGGAAAATGTAAATAAGGATTATAGAATAGAATACATATTTAGTGCAGTGACAAGAGGTTTGGATGACAAAATAAGTAGTGCAATGGAGATAGGCAAATGAAGATAGAGGAAGAGGTAATGGTTGTAGAAGTAAAATTAAAAGCATTAGACATGAAGTATGAAAAGAATAAGGAATTAATGAATAGAAATGATAAAAAAGAAATAGATAAGGAAATCCAGAAGATGGAAGAGGATGTTATGGTTGAAGTAGGGAAAGTAAACTATGAGACAGTCTTGATAAGAGACTTACTAATTAGGAAATGTAGAAGTGTAATTGCAAGAAAAAATAGAAATAGATATGTAAGAGTATGTTGCCTGGAACTAGAATTAGGGGTATTATAGATAAGGTAAAGAAAGATAGGAGTAGAGATGTTTATGTTATGGTAGGAACAAATAATTTGCCAGACCCCATCAGAGAATTGATTAGTAGTTTGAATAAGATTAAAGAAAGAGGATAAAAGTAATTGGATTACTACCAAGATTCAACAATAGGTATATGTTAGATAGAACATGTTCTATAAATGAAAAATTGAAAAAATTATGCGACAGAAATAATGTTATGTTTGTGGGTGTATGGGATTTTTTTATTAATAAGAAGGAATTATATGGTAAAAATGGATTGCACATAGCAAAACAAGGAAGTGAAGCATTAGATGGGTTGATTTATGAAAAATATTATAGTTTGGGAAATATATAAAGGAAATAGGGTTTTTAATTACAATATTATCAAAAAAAAAAGGTTAAAAATGAATGGGATGTAAGAAGTAAGCAAAGGGTAGCTGATTCAGATATAAATGTGGGAGGGAATGGGTCTGTAAAAACTAATTACAAATGTAATAGAGAAGAAAGAGTCAAAAGAATTTATAAAAAGAGTAAGAGGGAAAAAAATTGTTAAAATTGGATATTTTGAATATGCAAGGTGGTAGGAGACCAGAAAAGTGGTTGGAATTAAACAAAGCAGTTAAAAACGAAAGGCTTGAGGTATTAGCAGTAGTGGAAACATATCTAAGAAAAGAAGAACTTACACTGGAAGATTTGGTATGGCAGAGTATAAATAGAAAAAAAGAAAAAAGGGGTGGTAGTATAAGAGTTATGTCAAAAAATATTTAAATACTGTAAAGTGTCGAGAACATTTGTTGTTTGAAAGAATGGATGGTATGGCCACTAGAGATAGTCAAACTATAATGAAATGGAACAGTAGCATATATGAATTCCTAGTTTATGATATACAGAGTTTCAAAAAAGGTGAAGAAAATAATGGTTACAGGGGACATGAATTGGCATATTGAAGAAATTGATGACATGGATAATTAAGAATGGACAGCTTTTGAAAAGTTTTTGTCAGAGAGTAAATTTGAGCATTGGAAATTTATCAAATATTTATGAGGGGCAATACATATGGTCTAAAAATAATATATTTCACACAATAGATTATGTATTAGTAGAGAAAGAGGGAATGAATAAAGTATGGAAAATTAAAGTGTTTGATAATCAAGAGAGAATATGTAATAGTGATCATAATTTCTTTATAATAGAAATGGTTAGTAATGTAATGGAAAATAATAAAAGTAGAAAGGATAGTGAAAGATATGGATGGAGAATGAATAAGAATAAGTTAGAGGAATATATAATAAAAATAAAAGAAATCATGAAAGAGTTTGTTGGGGTTGAATATACGGACTGGTGTGATGGAATAGAAAAAGTGGTAAATAGGATTTTAAATGAGAATATTCCGAATAATAAAATTAATAAAAAAGTGAGAATTAGTAAAAGTGTAAGAGAGAGGGGGGGAAGCATGCAGAGAATATAAATGTGCCATTAAAAACAAAGAAAGTGAAAAAGATGTTAATATTAAATGAGAAAACTATTTTTTTAAAAAAAGAAGTTGGCTAAAATAGATAATTATATAGATAAAATGAAATTAAATAGTAAATTATTGGAGGATATTAATAAAAGTGGAAGAGATGGGAGTAAAAAAAATTGGAAATATATTAAAAGAAGGAATGTAGGGGAGAGAGAAATAGTATTACTAAATGATGAGGAAAAAGAGTGTAGCTCTAGAGAAGAATTAGAGACAATCTTAAATAAGTATGTAATGGATATAGAAAAGATGTTAGATGTGAAGGACAGAGTGATAACAAACATAAAAGCACATAGTAATGGAAATATTAGTTTTACAGAAAATGAATTGAATGAGGGGCAGGAAAGAAGTTGAAAAGTGGAAAGACAAGAAGTTTAGATGGATGGGCAGCAGAGATGGTGATGAATTTGGGAAATAGGGCAAAATTAAATCTATTATCATGTTTTAATAAGATGGCACAGAAGACAGAATTTCCAGATAGCTGGAATAATACAAGAGTAAGGCTATTATTTAAAGGAAAAGGTAAGGATCATAGAAAGATAAACAATTATAGACCAATAGTGGTAACATCAGTGTTATATAAAGTTTTTGCATATATGGTGGCTGGAAGAGTAGCAAAATGGATGGAAGAAAATAATATAGTGGGAGAAATGCAAGGAGGTTTTAGAATGAATAGGCATATAGAAGATAGTTTATTTGTAGTCACACAACTTATAGATATGAGTAGGAATACAGATAGACAGTTATATATGGTCTTTATAGATATAGAGAAGGCATATGATAGAGTAAATAGAAATAGATTATGGGTAAGTTTAGTAAATTTGGGAATGAATGGAGTTTTAGTGGATCTTATTAAGAGATTGTATGAAAATAATTACTATACATATCAATTAGGAAATATAGAATCAGAGTTAAAAATGGGGTGGGACTAAGGCAAGAATGCCCTATGTCACCTATTTTGTTTTTGTTATATTTGATAGAAATGGAAAGAGAGCAATAGAAAGACTAGGAAGAGGGGTAGAGATACCATTAATAGATGGCAAGGAAGTATATACATTATCAGACCTTGATAATATCTTCTTGTGCACAGAAAGTAGGGAAGATATGGAAGTTATGCTGAAGATGTGCACAAGGGTGGGTAAAGAGATGAGGATTAAATTTAGTGAAGAAAAATCAAAAGTAATGATGATAAATGCTGGGGAAAGAGAAGAGAAAGAATTTTTATTGGGAGATATAAAGTTAAATGTGGTGAATAGGTATAACTATTTGGGAATTATCTTAAGTAATCAGAGAAATTGCTTGGATGAATGGGAAAAAATTGATAAATGAAGCAAAGAAAAGAAAGGACTGATAAAGAAATTAACAGTGTTTTCATATAATAAATATGATGTAGCAAGAATTGTATGGAAGGGAATGGCAGTAGCAGGGTTAACTTATGGTAACAATGCTTCATTTATTAGTAAAGGGATGTTAGATTACTTAGAAAAAGTACAAAGTAAAAAGATATGCATTAGATGCAGATGTATGGACAGCAAAGGAGGCAATTCAAGGAGAAACAGGATGGTCAAGTTTTTATATGAGAGATGTAAAAAGCAAAATGAAAATGTTCAGTAAATTACAATTTATTAATAATAAGAGAATAGCCAAAATAGTATTTAATTGGGTTATGAGTAAAGGGCAGGCAACAAGATGGGTGAAAAAGGTAATATGGTATGCAGAAGATTTGGATAAAGACTTTATGTCAGTATACTTGTACAAAAGGTGGGATGATTGTGTTAGAAGAATTGTTGAATGTTATAGTGGCAAAGAATGGGATAGAAGAATAGATGCATTAATAAAAAAATAGGGAGTTGGAGAGATGGAGAACTAGTATGGAGAGTAAAAAGAGTTTAAATATATATAGAAGTAAACAGAATTGTGAGTAAATTTATAATAATAGCAAGGAAAGTAGTTTACTGTTTAAGGCTTGAACAGGATCATTAGCAAACAAGGGAATATACACATAAATGGAGAAATGTCAGTAATTTAGTCTGCAAGTTATGTAAGGAAGGCATGGAAAATATTAGGCATCTGCTAATTGAATGTAAATGCTTACAAGCAGAAAAGGTACAAATAATGAAGTTGTGGGGAAATAAATATAAACAAAGTGATTATACAGAAGGTGGATTTTTGGTTGTACTGGGTTTAGAAAAAGATAAGGGGGATCTAAATATAAAGGCTATAGAATGGACAAATATGATGTTCTGGAAATGTGATGGAGAAGAATAGAGAAGAATAAGGGAAAAACTTGGGTGATAAATGGAAAATAAGGTGGCTAACATGTTTCTCTGGGCATAGTGGCTGAGAGATTTCTGACTCAATAAAGAAAAAGCCGTAGTGCATCGCATTATGATTACTATTAAATGATAATTTTGAACAGTATATTCACAGTTGTGATTACTTATAAATGTAGTATATTATATACAATGGTTTTTTTTTTACTATATGACGTTTCAAATGATCTTTAATTAAATAAATCATAATTTATGCTAAAATGATCAAGTATGTTGGTCATGAAAATGTGAAGTGTTCCCCCAAGTGAAATTTTACTGAAAAGAGTTTCCAAGATATCAGTTGCTATATTAATGATATTGCACTGGTAGTAAGCATCTACATTATTTATCATAGCAATTATGAGAAAAAAAGTTAATATTTTGTTGACTAATTAATAAAAATATTAGAACAAATTTGTTTAATCAATTTGTAGGTTTTTTTAGCAATTTCATTGTGAAAGAGCCTCTAATGGCTATCAGATTTACATTACCACTTAATTCACTTTGGGGTGGAATGGTGAGGAACCGATTTTATTAACTAAACTGTCAATATAGAAAACTTGAGTATTTGTTGGTAATCAATTTCCCAATGCAAATATGTTTTTAAAATAATAATACTAATAATTATCTATAACAGGATTTTTTGTTTTAAAATTGGAAGATTTGTTGTCAACAAATATCCAAGTTTTTAATCTTGACAATTTCACTAATAAATTCTGTATACCAAAATTTTATAATAATCCATCCTGAAATGGAAAAAAAATCCTGATGACCTTAAGTATTATTTTTTAAAAATTATATATGTGTGTGCACTTGTATGTTAAAAAAAATTAGATCATTGCCTTTTTAAAAAAAATTTTATTATTAAATAATTGACTGAATGTAAGCATGCATGCTAAGGTTTAGGTTTGATTATCTGAAAGCTGAAATAATTCTTCAGAAATATGATATATCATTTAATTATATTATTTTGTAACAATCAACAATTATAAAAATTTTACTTTTCATGTTTATTAAAATGGAATACAAGTTGCTTAATTTTAGAAATGCATATTAAACTCTTTAATAAATTAACCCTTCGTTAACTATAGATTTATTTAATATATAAATATTAGGTAGTTCATATTAAAAAATATTCAGAATCAGTAGAACTGATCAATGCTTTCCATCAAGTCTTCACAAATAATAAAAGAGGAATGCAGCCACCCCATTGTTTTCAAAATTCATTTAATTTTAAGTGATTTTATATTAATTTGCCTGGTCTGTTATTCTATCAGGATGCCCAGATTTTTGAATTTTTAACAATAAAAAAATCTGTCCCTCTTCAAAACTTGAACTCACAAAATATTAGGTTTCCCAGGAAAAAATCCTTAACAACTGAGCCAACGAAACAATACATTTGTAGAGTAAAATTTTGTTAATATTTTCATTTAACTCATATTTAACTAATTAAAAATAAATATTTTCTATTAAAATTTGAATTATTATTCTAAAATACTTAATATTCCATAAATATTTTGTGAAAAAAATGTGTAAAAAAGGATTAGAGAATTAATTAAAAAGCCAATACATAAATATTTTTATATAATAGAAGATCACATGATATTTAAATTTAGAATTCATTTATTAAAGGGAGTATTTTTAATTTTCATGTCTTATTATTAAATTATAATTTTTATCAGATTTTTTTTAGTTTTAACAATTTTTTAAAATAATACATAACTAAAAAGGAGAAAATAATATGTAAAAAAAAAATTTTTTTTTAAATAATGTTTTTATGTGAATAGCCAACTAAAAAGTAATAAAGTAATTCACCTCTTGGTTAATTTGCCATTCTTGGAAAATATCAGAGACCTTAAGAATCTAAACTTGTTATAAAACAATTAGAAATTGCAGGGTTATTATCATTTAAATAAAAGTCTTTGAGGTTCTTTGATTTTTGTGACTTATTTGAGTCTCAAATGCTTTTATTTAAATGACAATATTCCTTCAATTCCAATTGTTTTATAACAAGTCTAGATTTTTAAAATCTCTGATTTTATCCAAGAATAGTGAATTAACCAAAAGGTGGATTACTTTGTTGATTACTTTGTTATTTTGTACTTTTTAGTAAGCTATTTACATAAAAACATTATTTTTAAAAAAACTTTTTTTTACATATTATTTATTTTAAAATGGGATTTAAAATAATATGTTAAAAGAAAAAGTGGTGAATGAAATATATTTATAATTTTTTATTACCATAGATTTTCTACAATATTTTATATTTAAAGTTTTAATGGTAATAATTTTTATTTAACAATAGTAATAAAACTTTTTTAAAAATATAGAAATAATAACAATCATAAGGGAATCATCCCAACACATGTGCTATATGAATTTATAAAGCTCAGGAGTACTCTCATTTTCTAAACATAAGATAGAGTATCTGGAAAGATAAGAATGAATCCACTTTAACTTTTTTACCTGAATTCATATATATATATATAGGTCAGCTAACGTATTTAGAAATGAGAGCACTAGATAAATAAATAATTAGTTATATATATTTAATATCACATCTAATATTGATGTGCAATAAATTGTCACAAATGTTATTTATTAATATATAGTGAATGAAATTAAAAGTGATTGATTAAGACCATGCTCCCATTTCTAAGTGCTTTAGATTGGCCTACACATATATATATGAATTTAGGTAAAAAAGATAAGGTGAATTCATTCTTATCTTTTCAAAGACACTATTTTGTGTTTAAAAAGTGAGAATATTCCTCAGTTTTATAAATTCAAATAGCTTATATGGTGGGGTGATACCCTTATAATTATTACAATCAGGGGTTGGCAACCTTTTGGAGAGAGAGGGTCAGACTGTTATGCAGTGTCTTGAAGGAGGGCCATTATATCAAATGTACTACAAATAAATCATCTCAACCATAAACCACTCTGACCAGAAAGCTGTCTTGGTCTTAATGTAGTTTTATTTATACAAACTTACTTATTTTACTGTAGGAATAACAGTAAAACAACTACCTTCTTCAAACACAACAAAAAATTGCAAATTCCTTACTATAAACAAAATACAATTAGAAAGAGCAAATTAATTAATGTGAGACTTGTTTCTGCTTATTGCTTATTAACTTGTCCAGATCAGAAGAAATGTTTGTTGATGCCAGAAGCAAAATATCATTCAGGTGGTATTCATACAATCTTGTTCTTAAATGATTTTTAGAATATATCATTTTTGAAAAAGTTGTTCACAAGCATATGTATTTACAAATAATGATACCATCATTTTTGCATTATTCCAAGATATCATTTTCAGCTTGGCAATACATATTTCTTCTATAAATTAGTAGTGACCTGAAGTGAAATTTTGATTTCAAAAATTTATTACATTGTAAGTAGGTTAATTCCAACTGATATTTTTCTGCCACTTGTTCCACATCAACTTCATAAAGAAAACCAAATAGCATATTGCTGGAAGTCCACAAAATGGGAGATAAAACTTGCTTCTCAAATCCTGAATAGAGCTCACAAAAATGTCTGATATTATATCTTTTTTTCATGATTTTGGATATTTGGAAAATGAAAGTAGTTGTCTGTCTGAAATTGTGATTTCCACAGTCAATTTTTTCTTTCAACAGTAATAATTTAACCAAACATTTCAAATATAAGCTCGTTTTATTCTTGAAGCTAAAGATTTAAATGGTTTATGTGGGTCATGATGTCTACAATAAATGCTAACTTGATAATCCATTTGTGGATCCTGGAAGCAAGAATTATCTTAAACTTTGCCCTCTAAAACATAGCAATCTCTTTTCTCAATGTATATAGTCATTCCAGCATTTTACCTCGGCTATTCCCTCTAACATTTAAAAAATATGTAAGAATGCCATACACTTCTTCAATCTGTTTTAAAAGTTCTTGAAACTGATGATGATTTAGTCCTCTTGAAAGTATAAAATTCACTGTTTTATGACCACTGCCATTATATCCTTAAAATTCAATAACTTTGCACATAATGCATGCTGATGAATAATGCATTAAAGTTTGATTAGTTTGTGATCAATACCAATGTGTTATTGAAGCAATGAAACAAACCACTTTTTCTCTCCATCACTGTTGTTCTATATATGGTTACTCCAATAAGCTTTGATTAATCAAAATTTATTTTAGAAATGGATTTTATAATGCCTCCCAAAATATCTTCTCCATTGCTAGTGTCCTTCATAGGAATCAATTGTACAAATTCTTCCATAATATCAAATGTTGATGTTACATCCCTTACAAATATTGCAAGTTATCAACTATCCATCATATCTATGGTTTCATCAATAGTTCATAATACACCAGATTTGTTAAAATGTTCTTTAAGGCACTTCTGACATTTCCTGTCAGTTCTTCAATTTGTCTTCTTACAGTTTTTGCTGATAAGCTTATTGCAGAAAATAATTCCTTTTTTTCTGGACAAACAACATCTACTATCTTCAACATACATTCTTTGAAAAATTATTCATCAGTAAAAGATTTCATCTTTTTTGCAATTAGTTTTGACACCTCATAGCTAGCATGAAAGTCACTTTTTTCAACTTTTCTTGTGAAAAAGGATGAATGTTTTGTTAAATTATTTCTCAGCCATGCAACTTTGTTTTCTCATGTTTTCCCAGTGAAATCGTTGTAACAATTATGGTGAGTTTCATATTGCCATTTAATATTTGAAATTTTCTTCATGGCAATGGTATCTCACAAAGCAAACAAATACATTTCCAAAATGCTCAATGAAAAAATAGCTAAGTATCCAATCTTTGTTAAAATTTCAGCACTCAAGATCTGCCTTTCTTTTTGTAGTATCCATGGGTTTGTTTTTTCTCTAAAAAAAAAGAACTTCTAGAAAGGAAAGAGAAAAAAAAGAAATCAGTATGGAGAAATAAGAAATAATGAAAACAAATGTACCTGCAGATACAATAATGTGATGAGATTTAATAATTGTAAAACATTTGTTGGTACAATGATATCTAACTATTGGCTACTAGTTATCTAATCTCTACATAATTAATGTCCAGTTATTAAGCTAGAGGGTTGAACAAAAATCTCTCACAAGCCAGATTTGCCCTGCGACCCTTGGGTATCTGACCCTTGTGCAAGATAATAAATAATTATAGAAACAATAACAATACCATTACTTTATCAGACTGCATTTTAACTGATTAAAAACAGATGAGGTAAGGGAAAAAGATAAGTTTTAAATTTTAAAAATATAAGCATGTTCTGAATAGATTTTACTAGAAAAGTTAGTTTAATTTAATAACTTTATTTATTTATTTTAAAAAATAAAAAAAATAAAAAAAATATTAATTGTTTATATCATTTATGCAAACTAAAGTTATATGTAACAATAAATCTTATGAGAAGAATCATTTTTGTTCATCAGAATTGAGATGCAAAAAAACGTAAAGAAAATAACAAAAGTCAATGACCTATAAAAAATCTTAAGACTGATTAGTGGATTAATAATGAAAAAAAAAGTTTTTGCTGATCAAGATCACTTACAGTCTTTTTTTTTTCTAAGACATCAAAAGTATAATTCTAAAAAGCAATATTATAATTGTAGATGCACTCTTTTATGTGATAATGATGAAATTTTGAGTAAATGTTTAAGTAATATTTTATTCTACAAAAATGTACATACATTTCAACTACAAATTCATTTAAATTTGACAAAAGGTTACAAATTCTAATAAGATATATGGAGAAGTTTTAAATACCTTAAAACTATTGAAAATTTTCAGAAATACATAGACTCGTGATCTGAAGGATGCTTTTCTTATTTAAATTTATAAAATATAATTATGGAAGTTTAAATATGTTGTTATTTTGTAGTTTTTTACACTTGAGAAGTCTGCTTGTAGCAGTGAAACCATTTGTAGTGTTTTAGAGTTTATCTTCTTGGCTAGTCTGCTTGAGTTGTGAATTTGGGATAATTTGGATTATTTATTGGCTAGTTTAGCCTTATGCTTTTAATGTTTATATAATGATGGAAGAGTATAATTGTTAAATTGTATAAAAAAAAATACTTTACAAGAATTTTGTTTAATAAATTGCTTCCAGTAATAAATGAATGATTACCAGAGACTCATTGTAACTTTAAAGATTAAAAAAAATCACTATAAATACAGTTTTTTACCAGTCAAATGCAAAAAAAAAATATCAAAGGCAAGGTGTGATTTACATAATAATTTGATTGATTTGATTAGTGCATTTGATTAAATTAATTGCTCAGATTTATGTCAGTATTTGAAATCAGTTGATGGTCCATTGAAATTAAGATTTTATATGATAATAAATAAAAATAAATATTATTCTTTCTTATTTAAAAAATCAGCATTTGAAATAAAAATTATAGCTTAACAAGTATTAATACTAGTCCAAACTTTGTTCTTCATTTTTATACATTAGTCTTTAAATGTGATTTCTTGAAGCTGGCATCAAGTTATATGGATTTGATAGCAGAACTTTAAATTTAACCTAATTAAAATCAAAAAGAAAGAATTTAGTCTTTTTTTTTTTTTTACTTAGAATATATTAATGATTATGCTATTCTTATCAATTCAACAAAAGAGCTACAGAATGTTCTTAATATTTTGAATGTATTCTCTAAGGACTTTGATTAAATAATTGTTGTGCAAAATATTCATAAGCTTTACCAGATATTTAATGAAGAAATATCATAAATAATTTTTAACCTGAACAGTTATCACTTTGATAATAGTAATTAAATTACTTAATAAGTTTAAGATACAAATTTTAAAATAGGACTATTCATTTAAGCAATATAATTCTTTCATCTTAATTAGTTGTGTATAAAGGTGTTAGTTTCCCAAATCTGTAGAAATACAGTGGTATGATTATAAAATCAATCAGTATATTACTGAACTAGCCATAATCCATAATGTTAAATCGTCTATTGTCAATGCACAACTTTATTGAATTGTTTTAATGACTACAAGCATTTTTTCTAAAAGCATTTAATGATGAATTGATTATACTGATTGCTTTCATTAAGACATTTTAGTTAAAAATAAATTTCAACAGAAAGTTATCACTATCTTTTTTAAATTATTCAAATATATTTAGTTGTTAGTAATAGCATGTTAGTATACAGCATAACATTTTGTGTAGTATTAGTCTCCTCTCTTCTTCACTTGATGCTAGTCTGACAAGTAACACATATGAATAGAACTTGGAATTTTACATTTGTGAATATTATTAAATTTAAGATGATGCTCTAACAAATTCTGTCATCTTTTCAGTACAATAAAGAATTCTTACAAAAACTCAAGGACTGGCTATGAGTTCATCACTATCTATCCTGATAAGCAAAATTTGCATGGGAGAACTTGAAACCATAATCATAAATAGTAACCCCTATCTATCTGAAGTTTGACTTTGCTATATCGATGATACATTTGTTGGATGACCATATGGTAAAGCACTAATACAAACATTCTGGATATACAATAGTAACATATCCCCTTCAATTTTATTCACAAGAGAATCATAACAAAAACAACAATTGGCACTCTTGGATGACCTTGTGACAAGATTCCCTCTTAGAAAAATCACAACTGCACTTAACAGAAAACACACACAGGGAAATACTTAACATATACATTCCATCATGTTAAAAATGCAAGTCATGGATTTATATTATCATTATGGAATACAGCAAATGAAGTTTGTTGAGAAAGCATTGATTTGGAAAAGTCTTCATAGAACAAACTCTGACAAATGGTTATTTAACAACTGACATGAAAAAAATTTTTAAATAGACAACAAAAATAAATATCAAAAGAAATCTAATTGTAAGTACTATAGCTATCAATATATACTAGAGATAGTGAATGATCTAAAAAAAATTTTTACAAATAATATAACATCAGAACACCTTTCCATAGCCTTAGTATACTATGAGGAAATGTAATCTCTACAAAACCTAAACTTGAATTGCTGAAAAATAAAAACTGCATCTACAAAATAGCATGTGAATGTTGAAGAATACACATTATGAAACCAGCCATTCTATCAAAAAGCAATTAAAGGAGCACAAACTGATGATTAAAAAAACAAGATATATCTAAAGTAACAAATTTTGTATATAGTAATAAACATATGTTCAATTGAAAAAAAGACAAAAATATAGCTCAGAGAAACAAAGTACAAAAAATAAAATTTATAGATGCTGCTCATGTGATAATAGTAAACAACATCATAATTCAATCTAGTGCAAAAATTTTATAATGTTTGAAAACCATTCAGTAGAAAAAAAGTAAGAAATCAGTAAGACCATCATAGATAATTATATGAAATTTCTATTAATTATTATCTTTATTAGAATAGCATAGTCAGTTAGAGCAACTCCTTAAATTTATTATTCATGAATCTAAAAGTCACAAGTGTCATTCTAGACAGGTCAGCAACATATGAAGAAGATAGAAGAAGAATACCATTTGAAAAGCTGTGCTATATACTAACCTGTGTGTATAAAACATTTAACAATTAATACTACATAATGGAAATAATCCAACAAATAATTAGAACTAAAATACCATCGATATAAACTTTGAGACAAACAATAACTATATAAAATTTCAGTTTTTTATTATCAAAACATATGTATTAATAATACTAATTATATAACATTATACAGAATTAACTCACCTGCTAGTGCCATATAACTAAAAATAAATCGTTTTTCCAGACCAGAGGAATAGGCTCGTAGTGCTCCCAAGGCTGGAGGAATTATCATAAACACATTACTAACTGTATTCCCTAAACAAAATACAAAACAAATAAATTATTTTTAAATTGCAATAGGAAATTAAAAAGCAAGTCATTAATTTTCAATAAATTAAAAAATATGCATTAAAATTTTATGTTTGTTTCTGATAATAAAAAAAAATGCAATCGTGCTACAGCATAAGACATTAAAAAAATTGAATAAATAAAAGTCATTATTTTTTATACACATATGTGCAAAAAATAGATAGTTAGCATTTAAAAAAATTTCATTATATAATGATCAAAAACTTATATAAGAAAAATAAGATTTGAATTTGATTACCTATATAATATACTGCCATAAATGATTGCTGAATCGCAGAAATATAAACAAAAACAATTGCTAAAAGTAATGCTTGGGAGTTTTTTTTACTAATATATTAATAGTTAGTGAAGTTTATCATTTTAGGGATGAAAATAGTTTATAGCTCTTTTGACATTTTTATGTCATTTTAAAAACTGTATTAAAGAATAAAGTTTAATAATTAAATCACAATGCCAAAATTTACTCATTTCATTGTTGCTATCACAGTTGTATTAGATTATCTTGCCACCCAAATTTACTCTTATTAATATATTTAAAAGATAATTAGACCCAGAACATTTAATTTTATATCCAAACATTTTAATTTATTTTTAGTATTGATGAAAAGTCTAAGTTCAAAAGTGTTCTTAGTATCCTATAAAAATTCTCTCAATACTCAATATTTAGATCAAACAATAGGCTAAAATAGTAGCCTAAAATAATGCATATATTATTTTAAAAATGTATATTTAAATTAATATTAAAGCAACTCTGCATATCTTCATTTTATATCTCTATTGGAAAGACCACATTACAAAAATAGCACTATACACAATCTTTTTAAATTATATCTAAATTTATTTTTTATTTTTAACTCTAACTACCATACATACTATCTTTACAAGACAATATAAATAAATCATGATGCAATTTTTTAATCTTTAAACCATTAAAACCTTTTACTTAAATATATAATTAAATTTCTTATTATCATAACACTCTATTCAATTTAAGTTTTAAATTTTCTATATATAATATAGACTCTTCTTCCCTTTTTTATGTATTGATTTCTATATTTCCAACTTTTTTAAACATTTCAATAATACTTTTTTTTTTATATCAAAACTTTATTCTTTCCAAAAACCTTTTAATATTATGTATATTCTTCACAATCGTATATTATACACTCAAATAAAGTTTTGATATAAAAAATAGTATTGTTAAAGTGTTTAAGAACGTTGGAAATGGTATGATTTGTTAATATAGACTCTTTTATACTTATACTTCTGTCTTTATGTATATTGTATTCTTTAAAAACATATATATATATATGATTATGTCTGTGTAATTTATTATTTCATGTTATTGTCTATTGTTTTTTCAATAATGAATTATTGTTATGGTCAAAATGTTAAAAATTGAAGAATTTTTATAGTCTACAATACAATGCAATTAAAACAATTTTTATCAAGAAAAATGGTATTTCAATTTTATTTTTCATATGAAGATGTATATAAATGTAAAATTTATCTTTGACATAATCTAAGTTTGATTTCAATTTTCATGTTATTTTTTTAAAACTGTCAAGTTGAAAAATATTTCTTTTACAGTTATTGTATGGCTTTATATTTAAATAAAAAATGATAGATACTTTAAAACTGGAATGCTGAAATAAAGATTCATCAAGGAAATCTGTTTTCAGATGCAAACACTAAATTGCCCCCTGTCCACTAAACAACAACAAAATAAAATTTAAGCCATAAAAATTAATTCTAATTTTTAACTTAAAAATACAACTCTAATATTCATCATGTACACTAAAATTAATAATATATAAATGAAATATACAAGATAAAACAAAATATCTATAAATGAGAAACATATTAAAGCAAATTAAATTATCTAATTGTTTAGATTACTAACTTTATACCAAAATACATTCATAACATGCAAAACTTAAGACAATGACGCATTATTCTATGATGATAGAAAACAATATATAAAGAGTTAAATAAAATAAAATAAAAAAATCTCTCAAATTTTTAATTTAAATTTTACATTTTTTTTTTCCATATGTCATAGCATCGGCCGGGAGGCGAACCCACAACAACCGTCTGCAACCAACTGCTTGCTTTCGAGGTGGCTGCGCTGACCTCTCGGCTAACAACGCTTGACAGTTTTACATATTTTATATCTTTAATTAGATATAAAATAACATTATTATTCTATATCACTGTTCATTGAAAATAGATTTTAATTAGTTTTTCTTTTGTATTTTATTTTATACACACACACATATATATACTGTATATATAATAAATAGATTAATTGTATTTTAAATTAGATGTGAATAAATATGAAAAGATGTCAACTCCAATTGATATGCAGAACAGTGCCATAATACTAACTAACAAATCATTCTGCAGAATAAATTTTAGGAATAACTTTTTTTGTCAGTTATCTTACTAAGTCATGTGATCTATGACTCTTATTTTGACTATCTTACTAAGTATGTTTCAGACAAATTAGAATCCAATTATTATTTTTTTTCGTATTAAAGCAACTTTATGTGAACACAGACAATGTTTACATGTCATTCCCTGAAGAATTTGTGTTGCTAGAATAATTATATCAGATATGTATTCTTGAGTTATTATCCCTATTTTGAAAAATTTAAGTTATTAAAACAGAGATACCAAATATAAATTTAATTATGGTTCATAGAAGATATTTTGTTATTATTACTTAAGAATTTATTATTCATTTTTCTGTCATATACTGATTGATATCAGATATGATGAATTGAAAATTAAATATATATATATTCACATAGATCATGGAAGTAATAGATGAACTTTGGACAATATGGAAGAAGCAAAGTATTATCTGGACATAGACTTTTAAGAATTTTGAAGGATGATATTATAAGGATGGCATTGAATGAATCATGGCTACTTCATTATGTGAATTTGTTGATAATAGAATAAAGCAGATATCTTATGATCCAATCATGATTATATAAATCTCAGAATATATATATATTTCATAGAAAAAGAATTGTTTATTTTTTACATGACAATAATATTACTAAAATTTAATAATAACACTTTGAGAAAAGTATTCAAAAAATGTATATTAATACTTTTTTTCAAAGTATATTTTTATATGTTGGTAAAAATAATATAACATATATGCAGTTGTGATAACTGAAAAAAAACATTCTTCTATTTTTTTTTAATTTAAATTTTACATACATCTTTAATTAGAAATAAAGAAACAAAGTTATTTCATAAAATTGCATGTTGAAAAAAAAAGTGAAAGTTTTTGTCTTGTCTCTTTTTATTATTATATTATAAAATAAAATAAATATGACTTCAAAGAACTTATTTATTGAAAACAAAACAGTTTGCTCATTGACTTATCTAATTATACTAATCCATACCTCAAGTGTGCTGAGAAACCAATATAATGTTATTTTGTTTTTCTCTTAATATAGTAGAAAAACTGTAAATACTACACATGCATATGGCATGGAATCTATTAGAAAATTTATTTGCCATTAAAATGAAGATTTTAACATAGCTGTATTATTTTTTTTTTTTATATAAAAGCTATTTTTAATATATATATATATAGATATAAAAATCACAAAGAATTCATTTTCAATATTTTGGAAGGAAATGATATGTATTTTCATGATAGAGATATTAATAATTATATTTTAATAATAATTTATACTACACTGAATTGCTTTAATAAATTATTTCAATTTTATTCTTTAGAAAATAAAAATACTTATTATATGTGAAAAAAATTAAAAGTATATTAATAATTTATGAAAACAATATTCATTATATTATGTGTTTAGGCATGTGCATATAGGGGATATAAATTGTCCAAATGCAGTTATTAATGCAAATTTGCATTTTTAAATTACAATTTTATTAATATTAAATAAATACTTGAAAACAAATAATTACATAATCCCCTCCCCCTCAAACATGTTTTCATTGATAAGTATTTGATTAAAAATGAAATACCAAAATATTTTTATTTTTATAAAAAAAAAAATAGCATAAAATATGCTTTTAATATTATTTTAGTCATGATTTTGGGAAAATTAAAATAAACCTATTAACAAAATTCCTATTTTTAAATTTACTCAATTTATAAATGAATTTCAAATTAACAATTTTAAAAATGTTTAAATTCTTTATTTTTATGTCAATAATTATATTTTCTCAGTTTTATTATTTTTATGGAATATTAGCTTTATGAAACATATATTAAGAACTATAACCTTAACAGTATGTGCCTAGATGTGACAGTAGGGACCTCTACAAATCTTTAACACAAGATTAATGACTTTAAAAAACAAGAGCAGCCACTCTTATCTTCAACCTACTTTTTAATTATATAGATGAATCTAAAGCATTTTGATTTGAGAGTGTGAAACTATTAACTACTTCACTGATTAAGTCCACAATTTTAATGCAAGCTAACATACACAAAATCTTTCGATTTACAGTGAGTCAGTAGGAAGCTCTTATAATTATAAATCTTTTAAGACAATTTAAAGTTGTAATTGATAATTTGTTAAGCTCATACTCATTACCTAAGTAATATATATTAAGGCTATAACCTTAAGACTATGCACCTAGATGTGGCAATAGGGATCTCTACAAATCTTTAACACAAGATTAATGACTTTAGAAAACAAGAGTGGCCACTCTTACCTGTGACCTAGGTTGAAGGTAAGAGTGGTCAGTCTTGTTTTTTAAAGAATGGTTGCTCTTGTTTTTAAAGTTGTTAATCTTGTGTTAAAGATTTGTAGAGGTTCCTACTGTCGCATCTAGGTGCATAGTCTTAAGGTTATAGCCTTAATATATATTATGTAGGTAATGAGTATGTGCTTAACAAATTATTAATTACAAATTTAAATTGTTTTAAAAGATTTATAATTATAAGAGTTTCACACTGACTAACTGTAAATTGGAAGATTTTGCATACATTAGCTCAGGGGTCCCCAACCTTTTTGCACTTAAGAGCACATTCTATAATACTGGCCAGGTGGCAGGCACCATTTATTTTTTCAACCAGGTAGCAGGCACGATTTATTTTTTCAATGTAAATTTATAGTTGGATATTGTTAATAATACACATAATGTACAAAAAAATATTTATTTCAAAAATAAAATTTTAACAAATAATTAATGTTTGTATTCTTACACTGTAAAAGTATAGAATGTCCTACAATTTGATTACAATATAATACAATAATTTATAAGAAATTTTAAAAATTAAATTTATTTGTATCAGATAAATAATTTTTTATCGTGTTCAGATAGTGGCAGGCACACGTAAAATGGTCTGCAGGCACTATGGTGCCAATGGGCATAGGATTGGGGACCCCTGCATTAGCTTGTATAGAAATTGTGGACTTAATCAGTGAAGTAGTTAATAGCTTCATGCTCTCAAATCAAAATGCTTTAGATTCACCTGCATAATTAAAAAGTAGGTCGAAGATAAGAGTGGCCACTCTTGTCTTTTAAAGTCATTAATTTTGTGCTAAAGATTTGTAGAGATCCCTACTGTCACATCTAGATACATAGTCTTAAGGTTATAGCCTTAATATATATGACTTAGATAATGAGTATGCACTTAACAAATTATTAATTACAATGTTATGAAACATATAATATTTTATTTTTAACATCATGTAAATTGTAGTTATTGTGAAAAATGCATATTTATCTAAATACATAAAATTCAATTTGGCACACATGTTAACAAGTTAAACATAAAACTAATATCAGTCAATAAAGTTAAAATGGATACAAATGCAATCATATATAATTAAAGTTATTTTGGTGTTTACTTAGTTCTTTATATAATTAAAAAAATAAAAATAAAGTTAAAGCTGAATTTTTTCTCTTAGCAAAGGTTTATTTATGAAGATATCATGGAGAAAATACAAAAATGAATTTCACTGGAGCTGTGATATATACTATTTTATTTCAACTTCTGACATCATACATAGCATATAATTGCTCACATTTTGTTGATAAATTTTGATTAAAATTTTAAAAAAATATTGTTTATTGAACTGCAAATGTGCAGTACTTTTCAGTATGTAACTGTATATAATACAGATGCTTTTTATATATATATTGAACCGTGTTCGAATATGTGTATTCGAAATACCGGCCTCTTAGGCAGAGAAGAACATACTCGGAGAGTATGTATGCCCAAACGATAGCTATAAAGTATATAACTAGCGTTACATTTCCAGGACATAGCTTCTTCTCGGCTGTTGAGTTCAACACCAAGTTCAAAGCACTTTTTTTTTTGTGTATAAACACGGGTGCCAGCTGCTTATTCTAAAAGAATACTAAAAGAATAGACAACGCACTTTGAATAGTGGCCACTAACTCAATGCCTAAATCCATGACTAGCTCAGTTGTTTGTAATCACTAATAGATTATACTTAATTAGTGATTAAAAGAATTAATAAAAGAATTTGTTAAAAAGAATTGATAAAAAGAATTGACCGACAAATATAGTTTAATTTTAAAGATAATTTATTAACTAACATTTATTTACTAATTTTAAACATTTTATAATTCTATTAAACACATGCATATTTTAAATTAACATTTCTAAATAGTTTAAATATTCTTGAATATTTTCATAACAGAACACTGGGAATTTATCTACTTTGACTAATAATATTGATATAAGGATCACGCACATATTAACTCATGCACTCACATAATAATGATAATAAAGGACTACATAGTATTTGACATTTAATCACACACATCAATAGTTCATTATGTATGATATAGAGTTCATATGATTAGACTCTTGAAAGATTCGTACAAATTAATGCAATGCAATGGCTATTACAGTATAAACGAAAATAAGCAAATGTTTTACCTAGGATTTTGAACGTAGATTTAACACTTTGTTTTCTTCTTGTTTGTTGTTTCTTCCAGTATGAATGGTTCCAGTATGAATGCTTCCAGCCGGCTGGGATGTTTCCTTGCTGATTTTCACGATTATTACTATCGGAGACAAATAGATACTGATGGAGATTTTCTAAGATGTTAAGCTGACATTATTTCACAGGCAGATCTACTGTTTTCTCGGACATCTGGGCTGGAGATAAACGTGCGTTCCCAAGATCTTCTCAACACTGCATTTTGTTTGTTAACTGCTCAATTAATTTCTGAACTGCACTACTCAATTACTTTGTGAACTGATTGTCTCAACTCAATTAATTTGTGGAATGCATTGTCCGATAAAAAAAAGGTCTATTTATACCTGCGCCTTGTTGTCTTTCTAATATCTCCGGCAAAGATCTGTTGTCAAATTCCAATGGTAATCATTTGATAAACGTGTTTTGGAAGATTGCTTAATTAGTAATAGCCCTGCAATAAAACGTGTTGTTTTATTTTATTAATAGCCATTGCCGTGGTTTTTAATGATAATCTTCTTTTATTTCGCATACATTTTATTTATTTACAAATCGCACATATATACGCACATATATTTTTAATACAATTTACTATTTAGTTTTAACATTATTTTTTCTTTAATGAAAAGAGATTGGTATGTTTTTCTTTAACGAAAGATTGTTTTAATAATATAATTTTAGATAAAATTATATGTGCCTATATCAATATAGGTACAATATATATATTGTAACCCTCTATCTCGTATGTGTATGTGGTCCCAACTACGTAATGTAAGTGCACTGAGAATCGTTACCTCGATCACTGATCAATTCCCGTTACACATTGTCAGCTATTAAGAGCTGTATCCAAAAGCATATTATGCTATCTATTTTATGCACCAAAGACCACAACCAACATCTGGAGCAACTTACCACAGACCAAACTAATGATCTAACATAAACTTTTATGATTTAATTTGATCGCAGCCAGGGTGTACCGCGATGACCTATCATAGTAGTATGATAAAATACAGTAAACAAATTATAAGTGTAATGTTGTTATGTTACAAACCTTAATTTGCGATTTTTATTGTATGAGACCCGATGGCCGACCATGTATAAGATGGCATAATTTGTGGAACTACATAAGATTATGAAATTTTAAACCATCTATATGATTTTTAATACAAATGCTAGTCCAGGTAAAGCTTTGCAATAAATAAATATAAATACTTGGGTTCTTTTTTTATAGTTTACTATATCATTGAGACTCTTTTTATACTGACAAATGACAATTTAAAATGTTAAGTAAATATATTCAATCATATCATTATTTGGTAAATCTGTTTACAGGTTTAATAATCAATTTGTATGGTATACTAGAATCAACTACGCAAAGCCAAAATGATGGAAAAGGTAAATGGGATTTTATTGTACCCTACACATCATAAACTACCAAAGACGAAAAGCATCCAAATGTTTTCTCAAAATATTACTAAACTTTTATATCATGTTGACAATAGTATGTACTTCATGTATGCTCTATCCAAGGTTTATGATTTCTGATTTTAAAAATGACACATAGCAACGGCACAGTAAGTTTAATTATAAATCAACATTTATTTACAAATTTATGAATAATAAATAATTAATTCCATTGTTATAATTAAAGACATAAATAAACAAATAAAATAAATAAATTATAATTCCATCGACTTCCTTCAATAACATATCATAGGTACGGTTTTAAAAACCTAATCATACCTTATTTCAATTTGATATAATGAATCTTGAGCAAATTATACTAAATTCAACATCAACTCATGAAATATTTAACGTCATTTCCAGATTCAATAAATCTATACCGTAAAATTATAATAATATAAGAAATAATTTATATCTGTAGGATTTAGCTATAATGTAATCATTAAATAAAAATGAAAATTTAAACTTACACTCCGGTAAATAATAATCAACTGACAGTTAATTATTATGAAGTAACTTGAATAGAATGTCCTGCTACAATTTGACGATCTAACTTATTAATTATGCTTACAAATGGAAGAAGATGATTTAGCAGATTAACTAAAATACTTTGCCCAACTTATATCTATGAAGTAAAACATATTCCTGTGGATGCGTTCATCTACACATAGGAATTAAATAATACTAAATGCTTTGTGGATTGATACACCATCATAAATTAATACGTATAATTACACAATTCCGCGGATTAACCACCAGCGCTGGAATGAGTGTAAAATACAAAAATGGCAATTAAATAATCTGCGGATTAACCACCAGCACAGATTAATGCCTTTCAACATTATAAAACAACATTACTATTTACTTCACATTAAAGTGCAAAATCATCCTCCTCAGTTATTCTGATCATTCAGAAAACACTAACACTTTAGCAAATGTGGGTTCTTGCATAATAAAATGTTACACTAATCAGGACAACTAATGTACTAACTTATCTTGCTTAAATAAAACATGTGTAATACAATATAGTAATATTAGTATAGGAATATAAATCTGAAAGACTCACAAAATATCTCACAAAGATTGATACATCTCATGAATTCATTTAGTACTTTTCAGCTTTTTCAGCGCTATTTTCTTGAATAAATATTTTATTCAACCCCTATTAATTTAAACTTAATAAAATATAACTTATGAACTTCACATGCAAGTCATATAACGATAAAATTAAAGTAATGAATTATTCATCAACTACATAAAATCTAACAGGTGTGTGTGTGATATAAATTAAATGTATAGCATTTTATAGTTCAGTACATGAATTTTAGCAGGTGTGTGTGTCACAAATTAGATTGTATAGCATTTTATAACTACAAATATGATCCGTGAAATCCATGTACGATGTGTCGAATAATAAATGTGCTAAGTAATAGCTGAATTATAGTGAATTCCATACATGAAGTTATCCATTTGTATTAGTTATTATCAGCAATATTAGATTAACGATTTTACGTGGCTCCATAAACAAGAAACAATTTCAAAACATGACACTAGAATTTAAATGAAAATTTTTCATAAGTTATTAATTTCTCTTTCCATTAAAATGTTCCAAGTTTATTACATCCATGCTAAATATTTATTTATCCACGCTTAAATCTAGGAATAATAATCACAGCAATTAATTTAATCATTACAAACTGACGATAAAATTAGAAAATAGCTTTGATCAATTATTTGAAGACTGTTTATTATCCAAATGGCAAACAAATTAACTAGCAAATATATTACTGGCATTATAAAGTTAAATATCAATCAATACTATATTTTTTATTAGAATTAGAAACGAAATATTAACTATGTTGATAACTTTAACATTTTACTTTAATTTAACTTCTTCTTTTTAAAAGCAAATTTTCATATTTATAAAACTTCTGTAATTAAAATACTTATTTAAATTTTCCAAATTGTAGAACAATAAACATTTTAAAACATACCAAACTCTTGCAATTAATTCTTTTAAACTGGGAAGCTCCAACATTTTAAATGTAATATTGGGAAATTATTACCGGTGATTCGATCCACTTGGCCAGCCGACTTGAACAGACTTTTAAATTTAGCAATTCATCTTATAATTAAATACCACGATATTATTTTTATGTTTATAGAAAATTTGTGGTAATCCGTTTACTTGTTAACTATTTTAAAATAAGCTTATCAAATTTACACCATTTGCCTTTTTACCATTTTCTTTTCTTTCTCTCCCTCCAAAAGCAAACTAACAGACGATCTTCTCTTAAATTCGCGCTCTTTTCTTTTTTTTTACATTGAGACGCTTACGTAATTACTGTATTTATTTTTAATAATTTATTTTAATTGAACAAATGGTTTTGTTAATTCAATAGAAATAATTTTTAAGATCATTTTAAATAAATAAAACAAAATATTATATTTTAATACTATTTTACCAACTTAAATGTGTTGTCAAAATTTTTAAAAAGTTAAACATTATGATACGAATTAGTATATGGAATGAAGCAAATTTAAATTTATTAAAATAATATAAGAGAGTAATCTGTTCAAAGCACAAATCAAGCCAATCAAATCACCCAAGAAGACAGAGAAATTTTTTATACTAGTTACATCAATTATTATATTTTATGCTAAAATATATGGTTACAATATATATTATGTCTATATAAAAATAATAATATAGTTATTAATAATAAATTAAGGAGATATGTTTACATATATTTTTCATTCATATAAGTGAAAAAACTTACAGTAACATATTTTTATTTTTAAACAAAATAAATAGCAAAATGTCTGACTTTAATCACAATTAAATATATGGTCAATATTATTTGTTGCAAATAACTTTTTCTTTTATAAAACCATATTAGACCAATCTCACTATCATGAAAAATCAGTGTTTTAAAATTGTGTAAAACTTTTAGCATTATGCTTAGAAAATATTTTGTTATACAAAATACTACATATCAAATTCAGACATGATAATAAAGAAAGATATAATTATATGCTTTCAACATAAACCAAAGAAATTTTATCAATGAACATGATTATTTAAGAGCTCTGAGATGGAAAAATGACTGCTGGTGTAATTTTAAATTTATTTGCATTTTTTTAAACATGACCATGTATGCCACTAAAAAATTGAAAATAGTTGCCTGGGTATTGGTAAAGGTATTAAATTTGAAATTTTTAATGTTTTTAGTTTGTGTATTTATATTTTTGTTTGTTTTTTCACATTTTATTTTGGATACCATATAATTGAAAGCATAAATTTTAATACAGCATGGTTCATGGCTTCATTGTATATAAAATTTGAGCTATCTAACTGGTAAATTTGAATTATTATAATATAAAATTAAAGGATGTTTTTAAGTTTTGATTTATTAAATATAAATGATTCATCTATTGTTAAATTAATTTTTTGAAGACTACCAATTAATCTGAAATCACTGGTTCCAGGGCTTTTTTTAGATTTATTTTTCAGATTTCAAAATAATTTTTTTGTTTTTGTTTTTATTACAAATTCAAAACTCTGTTGAAAATTTAAATTAACATTAATTTTACTATTTATAGTTTATATAAATTGAAATATTTTTATTGTAATAATATATCACTTCAAAATGCAAATATATTTATATCAGCACAATTTTTATATATTATAGTAATTATAACAATAAATCAAAACAATAGTTTGCAATTTTGTCTGGATAACAGAAGTCTTTGAATTAGTAGTTCTGTCTACCTATATAATATTAACATTGTTAATATGGGGCTGATTTTATCTCATTTGGCCATTTTAAAAAATCACTTTTATTATGAAAAGAATATTTTGATTAATTTCATTTTATATATTATTATGATATAAAAAAGTAAGTATAACAAAATATTTAATAAAAATTAAATAAATTAAATGATTATTTAATTATCTCATCCAGTTTAATATATCAAATCTAATATGTACAGTGCATGATTTGATATATTACTTTTACCTTTGTGCATATTTTATAATTTTAAATCTAACATCGTATATTTATACAAATTTAAATTTTTATTAATTTAATCTATGTTTTAGAATGAAAATACATTTTAAATATGTAAAAAATTTCACCCATGAAAACAAATGAAGTCATCTACAGATTACTTTATAATTTTTTTCTACAATCTAACATCCTATTAAAACATTGGTTTGTCATTTCAAAAATAATGTAGAAATAATCTGCTGATTACTGGTGTTTTTTTATAATTTTATATATTCAAATTCTTATGCATGCTTAATTGTATGTCACTGGCATGCTACATTTTTTGAATTTGTGATAAATCATGTCTTTTTTACTTTTGGCTTGTGATCACAATGTCTTTTACATATCACTTTCATTTTATCGAAATTGTATAGATATTCTGTTTTTGTTTAGGAATATTAAATTATAGAGTTGTTTTTATCTTGTCTTGATGAATATATTAATTTCTTTAAGTTTGCTTTTGTTTAATAATAGTCTATATATACAAGCAATCAGAGAGACTACTTTTCAAAGTATATACCATATTAGGACATTATAGCATGCTTAATTTTCCATTTGCATTATTTATGGGTGTTTTAAATCATATTCAAAATTTTTGGATTTATATATATATATATTGCATTAAATTTGATTAGAGTTTAGAAAATTAAAGCTTATCTTATCAATAATGTACCTATGATTTGAATACTGTGATGATATATCTGCTGATTTAAATTTATGTTCACTAAAGTTATTGTTTTGTCTAAATATCCACATAAGATCATGAAAATAAGTGAAAGTAATTTATTTTAATTCATTATGTTTTATGGTTTTAGTGCTGAAGAGAAGTGCATTAACTTTGACCAATATTCTACAATAATATTATATTTATCTATTGACTAGTTGTACTTATATTTATCTTTTTTTTTTAAATCAATGAAATTCATCCAAAACATAATAGTTCACAATAATATATTAAAAAACTTTATTTATGATATTTTGAGATATTTGCTATTAATAAACTCATGTCTACTCATGAACAAAGATAACTTGAATCTAATTTTTTCAAAATTCTTTAAAAATTATATCAAAACCAAGATCTTTATAGCCATTTTAAGAAATACATATCTGCAAAGACAACAATAGCAATCAGTATGCTGACATATCTACAATTTTTGTACTCAAAAATTTAACTTCACTTATTATCATGTTAGCAATATAAGGTACTCAGTTTTCATGAAAAAAACCAAACTCCTGATCTTCAAAACTATCAACACCTTCTACAAGATATATCTAAAATTATTGTTCAATCTATTTACTAAAATGTTCTTACATTTTTTTAAAATAAATCAAATAAGCAGAAAAGATGAGTTATGATGTCATTTATTTTAAATTTGTATAATAGCTTCTTTACATCTATGATCATTTAGTTACAAGCTTCCATGCAGGTGCCTAAAACTGTTAATAATATTGAACTTTTTAAGTTTTTAACATTTATACATACTTTACATCTGAAAAAATTATTATTATTATTATTACATTTTCTTCAAATATATGGGAACTATTGATCTGGATTATTTATTTATTGAATATTACATATACATGATATGGTCATTTGTTTGCAAGGTTATTAAAATTAGTATTTAATTGTTCTTTCTTATGAATATAACTTGAGATTACTTTGAATGAGGTTAATTAAATATATATTAAATATTGCCTAAATTTACTATCCATATAATAATGGAAATTGCTGATATTTTACATATACTGTGTAGTTATACTTTATAACTAGTCCTTGGAAGTTCATCTATCCAAAATATTATATGTAGAAAGAACTTATTAACATATGTAACAAATATGAGTCAGTGTATGAATATATTTAATATGTTTACTCAATTGATCTTTCTCAAAAAAAAAAACAAGTCATTTTATTGATAAAGAAAACTGAAAGAATTATTTTCACCATCAACTTTGCACTTGGAGAAAAGTAATATTTTAACTTTTTAGTAAATTTATTATTCATAAAATAATTTTTGTATGCTATTCAAATTGTATTTAAAAAGCAGAATCACATTGTAAAATTAGTTTTCATGTTTTTGATGTTTATAAAATTATAAAGAAATTATAAATACAGTATATTGTCTTTGCATTGTTAAATTATTTACTATTTTGATAAAAATAAAAGATCAAAAATAATTTCTTACTTAAGGATCAAAAAACTTGATTGAGGTGTAGTTTTTACTACCAGCTATGTAATGATCACTTATTATTTGAACATACATTAAAAGACTCTGCAAACCTTTCTGAGTAACAGAGACTTTATCTTATATTCCATACTCAACAAATAGTGAATAAATTAAACAATAGTAATATTATATATTCAGAGAAAACATTGAAAATATTAAATATAAACTCACATTTTCAGTGCTGAGCATATTATCAAAGGCAACCAAAATTGCATTAAAATTGTATTTAATATTTTCAATGTTTTCTTCAAATATACAATATTAATATTATCTTTAATTTAATACATTTCATTGGTGAAATTATCATAATTAAATACATGTTAATATTGTACAGGATATAGATTTTTATCATGTATTTTTAGCAAATCATTATAACTTTACATAGTATAACTATCATCAAACTTAAAAGCATATCAGAAATGAGCAATATAATTCCAGCTAAATTACTTTTTAATACTGCCAATCTAATATTATTTATAAATTTTGTACATACCCTGATGTTTATCACTATAAATAGATAAATTAATATTAGAAAGATTAATAAACATTAGGCAGGCATTATACAAAAAAATTTACTAATATGGAAATAAAAACACCTTAAGAGTAATTATCATGCATAAATATATCAAAAAATATTTTTCCTTTAATAGCATTTACTGAAAAAATATTTAATTTATAAACATCATTCATACATAATTGTTGTCTTTAACCAATTTCACTATAAAATATTAATGCTTATCTGTAAATACAAATATTATCTTTCAATATTAAGTTTATTAAACTTTATAAAAGTTTTACAAAGTAGGTAAAACAGAACAATGTGATGGATACATTACAAAAAGGATACATTAATAAAACAGCAAATTGAGATTTCATGGAGGGTAGGCATTATTCAAATATATATCTCAGAAAGAAAGAACTATTTGTAGTTGTATTCTGCCAAAGTCTGATTACAATAATCTAATAGACACCAATTGCTGGTCACAATACTCTTACTGATTCAAACTTATTATGATAGTGTTTGGATATCTTTGTGAATATTGGTAAGATAAATAAGAAGAAAATATATTACTATGTGTTTTTAATATAGATAAATATTTTAATTTTTTATTAAAAATTATTAAAAATTAAATATATTGATTAATTTTTTATTAAAACTTGAACATTTTCCTTTATTATTTCTCCAAAAACATAAACATTCATGATATGTATTTACAGGCAAAAGAAAAATGCAAATGATTCATTTTCAAGATACATTTTGACAAGAACTATGTTTTGTCCATTGAACCAAGTAATCATGTGTACCAGTATCTATAAATAAAATCAGTTTATAAATGGCTTATTAGTAAACATTCACAAATTATCACAGTCTTTAAACAACTTTACTATTAACCGCTAACAATCATTTTCCTATGTCTGTAATTGTATATTTCAAAAAATAACACGTGTTTATATTGTAGAGAAATATAAGACTTAGCATATGAATTTTTAAAATATTGAAATGTAGATTAAATAAATGATCATGGGTTTAAAAAAAATTGTAAATGTATTTAATATAAAAATAAGAAAATATAACTGTGCTAAAAAAGTATATTAATTCCTACCCTTAAATATTAACATTAATAGTTATTAATGAAATTATATAAAGATAGCAATTATCTATAAACATGTGTAAAATAATGCTTCTAAATTAAACTGACATAATCATTATAAAATAAATATAAAATAACAGCAATATACATTGAGACATATAATGACTTGGAACAACTGAGAAGATATAATTTATGTTGTAATGCATCTTGAGGATCTTTTATCATTTTTCTGATAGTTTTCTTATATGAAATCGACAAATTTAAGCTTTCATATAATTTACGATAAGTAAATTATTTAGTTTTGTAACATTTTTTTTCTTTTCTTTTTTTTTAATTATTAAATGAATTTGGAAAAAATATTTATTGTGTGAAATTGATTTTTGCTTATTAGAAAATTAATATTTACTCTTACATGCTTAATTTTTATTTTATATACTACTTAGTTATTTTATTATATATACAAACATATACTGTACATAACAATTTAAGATAGTTAAAAAAAAAAAAAACTTTAAAATTTGAAAATAAATATTTTTTTAGGTAATAATAAAAATTACATGATGCCCTAACTTTAATCATGTGGTTGTGAATTAAACATTTTTTTCATTAGACTAAACACAGAATGACGGTAAAAACGTCTTAATTCATTATTTAAATAAATATTTCGAGAACAAAGAGAACAGTTATTTCTTTTTATCTAAGCATTAAAATCAACACTCTGTTACCAATCGTAAATTCAATTAATTGTCTGCAATTCCTCAATAAAAACAGGGAAGCAATCTTCCATATCAAAATGAAATTGAATATGAAATTAAATAAACAGAAAACTAATATTGCCGTAATTTGCTGGAGAGATATATGCTATACTAAATCAATGGAATATGCAATTATTTCAGATAAAGATGATATTCGGTTTTACTCTATAAACTAATTTTTTGAATCTAAACATTAAAATAACTATTATTTATCAATATTTAAAACGTAAATGACCTATTAGATTACGTAAAATAGTGTAAAATAGTTTACGTGCAGATTATCATCATCATTAATTCTTCAATCCAAAGACTAGTTAAAACTTTTAAGGAGAAATCTCCAGAATTTGTGACCCTTCTCTATTTGCTTTGATACATTGCATGTGTTAATATATATACATTAGAGATAAAGAACTATTTTCCAATCTAGATTTTTATATATGCTTCTATTAACACTCAAAATATAGCATCTTTAACTATATAACATTTTATGCATTTAATATTTTTGCTTATTATATATATTTTTAATTTTAGGAGTTATAAGTACGTATAAACAATAATACAAATTCATTTTAGTTAGAATGCATTTTTGAATATTCTAAAATATTCGTATTAAAATAAACTAATTATTTTTTTATTTTATTAATAAATTGTGTATGTTTATATATAGCTGTATATATATATTGAAATGAATTCTTAAAATATATTAGACAATTGTGCTGAATAATTTTTTTTTAATTCTAAATAGTATTAAGAAAGACATTACAGGTAAACACCATTAATACGTAATTCCTAATTCCAGGCTTTTTTAGATTTGTTTGTTGAATTTCGGAACTAGATCTTTTATGCCTCACTAAACTATATTAAAATAGGGTATATAAGCACAGACTTTCACACCACCCACCTCTCTCCACTCTATCTAATAACACTGATACACCTAAACAAAAGATAAATAATCACCAATATACGTATTTCATGCTAAACCACTAATCATCAGTTGGTCCAGACTATCATCTTTACACACATATATAGTATAAGTGCTCAGATATATATTAAGATAGACTATCCTCATAGTTTAATGGACAGGCTTCAATCCACTCCACACTCCAACTCTTCAACCGTCCATCCAATTGAAAATCTGATGATGGAATGCTCAAAGGCCACCCTGAGGCTGAGATTATTGTCACACCCATGTTGACATAAGGTCAATCTGAACCCCACATGTACAGGACATAATCCATTTAATACATATGCAAGGATGGGCAGACATCTCTATAATGTAATAACTGAAACACAGGCTTGTTATATACCTGTGGCTATATATATGTAATATAGGGTATATGAGCACAGACTTTCACACCACCCACCTCTCTCCACTCTATCTAATAACACTGATACACCTAAACACATATATGCTGAAAAGATAAATAATCACCAATATCCGTATTTCATGCTAAACCAGCAATCATCAGTTAGTCCAGACTATCATCTTTACACACATATATAGTATAAGTGCTCAGATATATATTAAGATAGACTATCCTCATAGTTTAATGGACAGGCTTCAATCCACTCCACACTCCAACTCTTCAACCATCCATCCAATTGAAAATCTGATGATGGAATGCTCAAAGGCCACCCTGAGGCCGAGATTATTGTCACACCCAGGTATATAACAAGCCTGTGTTTCAGTTATTACATTATAGAGATGTCTGCCTATCCTTGCATATGTATTAAATGGATTATGTCCTGTACATGTGGGGTTCAGATTGACCTTAGGTCAACATGGGTGTGACAATAATCTCGGCCTCAGGGTGGCCTTTGAGCATTCCATCATCAGATTTTCAATTGGATGGACGGTTGAAGAGTTGGAGTGTGGAGTGGATTGAAGCCTGTCCATTAAACTATGAGGATAGTCTATCTTAATATATATCTGAGCACTTATACTATATATGTGTGTAAAGATGATAGTCTGGACCAACTGATGATTGCTGGTTTAGCATGAAATACGTATATTGGTGATTATTTATCTTTTCAGCATATATGTGTTTAGGTGTATCAGTGTTATTAGATAGAGTGGAGAGAGGTGGGTGGTGTGAAAGTCTGTGCTCATATAACCTATATTACATATATATAGCCACAGGTATATAACAAGCCTGTGTTTCAGTTATTATATTAAAATAGAAAAAAGAGCATACAGTCTAGTGTGTTCAGTCTTATTATTTTATAAATATTTAGTGTTTTATTGTTTTTTAATTTTGTTTATAAAAGTATATAGTAACTAATTTCTTTATTGTAAAGAGGTTAAAGATCACTTTTGAAATTTTGTTTGAATAAGTTTAATGATATTCTATGGGGGCAAAAAAAATATTGACATAAAAAATGACTGAAAGTGGCAGCAAAAGAGATTTAAAAATATTTGCAAAAATGATGTGGTTTTATTTTTTAAAAATAATTTCAAAAAACGTATTAAATAATTAATAATATTTATGCAGAATGATGCTTTTCTACTTTTTTAGTATGATGTAGAAAATGTTATTTGAGATTTAGAAAAAAAATAAAGAAATAAGCAAATAAAGTTATATTAATTAAATATTTTTTTAACAATAAACATTTATAGTATGTATAAAAGCAAATCAATATTTTTTTTTATTTCATTGTGATCCGTGTAAAATGAATTATAACTTCAGAACAGAATTCATCATAATAAAATGTAAAATTTTTGCACTATCTTATAAATATATTATTTATTTACTCTTCACTGATAAGCCTTGCACAAACTTTCCAGATTCTATACTTTAGGAGATATATATATAAAAAAAGAGCTTTTAAAAACTCAATATAGAAAGTCCTTTCTAAAAATCTCTCTTATTCTTAGAGAAACGTGGAAGAAGAGGGCAATTTTCCCTAAGCTTATTAAGTGCTTGATAATCAGAGTTTGAATAGATTCCATCTTTATTTTATTTTCTAGCTAAGTGTACTCATATAATTACTTGTAACTTTCATTTATCATATTATAATTTAATCAAATAAATAAGAACATCTGAAAAAATCAAAATCTTTTCCAAGACATACTGAACACGCCCTTATCAATTGATCGAAATCCCCAACCTCTCATATATTTTTATTATCTTTGCTTAATATTAACCAGTATCAAATAAAATACATTATAACATGAGAGATAAAGTGGAAGGAAGTTAAATTAATTATTCATGTAGTTGTGTTTAATAATAATAGATATATTTATTTTTAATTAAAATTTAAAGTGTATGCCTGTATTAAAAATAATGTGACAGTTTCTATTCTACATAATAATTAATGAAATCATTTAAGTATTTATCTGGGAAGGATAATGTTATAATTGAGAGTGCAATAAGCTTGGTATCTTCACAATAAATTGTAGAAAATTAATATACTTATTTACTGACCAATATTTGACATAAACTAGATTATGTATGTGCTAACTATTTGAAAGAAAAATCCTAATCCTAATAAAAATCTACAAAAATGTGTCAAGTTTATCCAGCTAGATTCATTTAATTTAATATATGAAATTTATATGGAAGGTATTGAAAATCTCCAACAAGCTTAATAAACCAAAAAGTACAGAGTGGACCCACCTCTACTTTAACTTGCATTGTATATAAGCCTTCAATTTATTGACATATTACAATGCAAAGATGACTTTCACATATTACCATAATTTCAGGACAATCATAAATTATTCTGAAGTCACTATAACTAATCATAATGAAAGGTTGAGCCTCATATTTAATTACCTCTGAATATTATATTAATCTTCAATTAAATAGATGTAACTATAAATTGTGATAGCTCAAATATAGATGAAATTTATGTTGAAGTTACTAAAAACCTCCAGCAACCTATATGTAAATCAATACAACTCCATCAATAAATGAAATAGTACAGAATGGACACATTTGTACTTTAGAGCTAAAGTATGAATAGGTCCACTCTCTACTTTTTTATTTATTGATGGAGTTATATTAGTTTATGTATAGATCACTAGGGATTTTCAATACCCATCATATAAATTTCAACTATATTTGAGCTATCACAATTTTTATTTAACTTAATGTATGATTTTTTTTTTAGTCAGCTGAACTATTCACACTATATAAAAAGAAATCTTTAGAGATATCAACCAGGAGATAGAATCATAATGGCTTTATTAAGTCCATATCTGTCACAATATCCACAGATCTAATAATCATTAATTATGTGATTTATGATTTGTGTTTATCCACACATACATCTACTGAGATCAAATCTAACTGTTTCACTACTGAATCTAAGAAGAGAAAATTCACAGAATTGTGTCAGATGGTGTTTTTGATTGTTTTTGAAATTCAAAATGGCAGAGATCATGTACTAAAAGAGCACCCACCACTGAATCTGAGAAGAAAAAATTCTTAGAATTTCACAAGATATGAATCTTTTATATCTCAACTCTTTAATCATTGGCAAGGATTTTTGTTGGGTATTTTGAAAGGAGATCTTTATTTGATTCAAACTAGATTAAAGCTTTGAAAGGTTGATTTATTACCATTGCCTTAAGAGATTCTTCACACCTCATTTTATAAATACATAGATAGATAGAGAAACTACACTTAATACTCTTTTAGATAAAACACAGAATTGCAGAATTGAATTTTGATAAAAAGGTTTTTTTTTTTATAATGATTATATAATTATGTACACCTTTTATATAAGGATACAAATAAATCTCATGTTTAATAAATATCTTTGTTTGATACTGCTTTTAATTTTATTCTTTGATATATATAAAAATGATGCTTAAGGCTAAAAGAAAAGATTCATTAATAAACTGAATTATGAATATTTAACTTTATAGAGAAACATTTTAAAATAAATAAGTAAACACTATTCTTTTCAACCAAAACAAAGCACAATAATAATTCAAAATTTATTATCTCTAGTTACATTAAGAAAAAAACTATAAGAAGGATTCAGCAATGAAGTGTTTACTTTTTGCAAAAGTTTCCCATATGTATGTGTGATTATATTAAATATATGTGAGGTGCTTATGGCTATTGACAAAGTGCATAAATATAAAGTGCTTATTAGAAGTTAAAAATAACGAATTATGCATAAGGAATCAATTAATCAATACTACTGCCAAGTAAAATATTATATTAGCTCATCAAAAAAAAAGACCAATGTTAGCAAAATGCTTATGGATTTGGAAATTGATGTTGGTTCATCAAAAGCTACATGCTGCTTTCAATGAAAGAAGTCTTTTGTTTCTCTGTCTGCATTTTTCTCATTTTTGTTTTTGTTTATATTAGATTAGGATATAATTATTATGAATTTCTGATGCTTTTGATATATTGTATAGAATAATCCAATTGCTAGAAATTTGATGTGGTTTTAGAAAATTAAAAAATGTTATAGATCCCTCCTTTTTTTGCCAGAAAATATGTAAAAATGTATATTCAGCTTTGAATTGAGATTGCAATATAGGCAAATAATGGATAAATAAACTAATTAAGAAATTTGAAAAAAAAAAACTATAAAGAAAAATATATATTTTGAAAAACAAATGTAATTTCAAAATACAGACTTCTATAAAAGTCAGAGAAAGCAAATTTAGTCAGTTAAAATTTTGAGTTGGGAATTTGAGTGGAATAATTTCAGTATTGCAGATATTATAACATGTCTTCCAGATACTACTAGAGAATAGATTGATTTGTTCTATATTTTTCAATAGATCACTATATCAATAACATGGATGGTTAAATGATTAGAAAAACTTTGGGCAAACTGTCTACAAATTCTAAAAGAACAGCTATCTCACAATGTCATGCGATGTCATGCTTTTGTTAAGAATTAATAGACTTACATGAAAAATGATACTTTGAAGCTTATAATATACAATCTTTATTTATTTTCAAAATTGTTCATGTCAAGCCTGTATATAATCCTAGAAAATATATAGAATGAGCACTAAAAAATAATATAATAATAGACTTTGTTAATATTACTGTTGAAATTAACAAGTAAATTTATCTTAAAAAAGAAGTGGTGGTAATGTGATGTTTATTGGCTTAAATTTATTTTAGTAATAATTATCACTTTAAAGTTCGTTTTATGTATGCTATGTCAGTTATTTAAAATGAATGTTTAACTTTCATTAGATGTACAATAATTTTAATGTAGTTATTGTTAATGTTTTCATGAAATTGATGTAAGTATTGAATAACTACTAAAAGTTATATATATATATTTTTTTAAAATAACTATTTATTTTAGAGGTTTTAAAAACAATATTGCTTTTCTTTTGACTTAAATTCTACAATAATTAATCAATCATGTTCAAGATTCAGTGCTTTACTGAAGAATTGTTAATATTATTTAAATACATAAATTATATTTAATCAAAAGTTTTAATTATATTTTTAATAAGTATATATATATATATGCTGTTAATTGTCCTTATCTTAATACATTTTCTATATTATTAACTTATTAAATTGTAAAGTGTTTGAGTTTATTATTTGACCAAAACTAGTTGAATATTTATTAAAATCAAATGGGAATAAATTATATTAAAAGGCATAGAGTAAATTGGTGTTTTTCTTTAGCTTAATCAAGATGAATGAATATTATCATGTATATTCGGTTAATGATTCTGCTCATATAATATTACATGGATAAAAGTATTATATATATATATTAAGAATTACCTCTTATGTTAGCTGCAGAATAAGTGAGTTATTAAATAGCAATTTAGCTAGATTAAACATATTAAAAGATTCAAGTATAGATGTATGAGCTATTTGTGTGTGTGTGTGTAGCTTTTTTTAATGTATTTTAGTTTTGAAAAAAAAAAGAGAGATTAGGATCAGGTATATAAATAGCACATTTTATTTTGTCAAAAAAAAAAAGATTAAGATCTTTATTTCTGAAAAAATTAAAAGTTATTTTTCAATTAGTGTATAAAGAAAATATTTTTTAAAAAGAAAAAAATTGAAAAAAAATGAAAGAAAATCATTTGGTCAAAGCTTACTGCAGTAATTTCTGAGATAGTCATGATTGGATGCACAATTGATATTAGAGTTATTTTTTAAAAAACAAAAAATTATTTGGGCAGGATAATTTAGCATAGTTCAATAGTGGTAAGTTCAGCAGTCAGAAGCCCAGCTTGAAAGTCTATCTCACTCTTAGTTTTTTAAAAAAGAAAAATTATGTTTATTAAATCATATATATAATGAGCTATTTATTTATATAGTGCTATGTTTTAATCTGTAACAACATTATGGAGTTTACAAGTACTATGTGCTAAGGTCTTGCTAAAAGTTTATCATTATTAACCTAACTATATAACCAACTTCACTAAAAAGGAATATAGAAGAAGGGAAATATCCTTGTGGAAAACTTTGAACAAGTCTTGTATATTGATACATTCAAAATCATTGCTATCTTAACTTATATTAACTTGCAATAAAAATAATTGTTAAATTGGAAACCTGCAGTTAAAAAAAGAAAGAAAAGGCTAAATGAATAAAAAATGAAATGAAAATAATTGTTCAATTGGAAAAATGGAGCTACAAAGAAAAAAGATAAATATATCTATTGAGAAACTATAAAACAAAAACTTAGATTACTATCTTAAGATTTACAAGAATAAACATTCAACTAGGCGACAATAAATGTTACTTTATAGAGAAGTGAATATTTAAAAATATGGAATAATTTTTTTAGTAGTTTGTTAAAATATTTTTTACTAGGTAAAAATTGTATGGAAACAGCTTTATTGTTACAAAAATAAAGGGTGAAAGGTTTAACTTAAAATTATTTCCTTTATTTATTGTGAAATATTTTTTATGGTTTGGTTATTGTAAAGGAATAAATGTTCATTTTAAATGATCAGAAATGAATAATACTTACATGTGATATACAAAATTATATTGGATGCAGGAATAGGATTGATCAATATGTGTATTATCTTTGAGTTTGTCACATTATCATTTTCTAATATATATTTTTTATTAATTAAATTTATTAAACAATTTCTGGGATTATTTTTTTCTGATGTCTTTATTGTGTGTGACTGACTTTATCATAGAGTTGTGTTATCTCAATTAAATTATTTAATAATAGAATAAACTAAATGTATATATTTTCTTTTGCTCATAGTACTTAGAATCCTTATGATTACAAAGGTAGTTCATGCATAGTAGTGTTTGTAATGTGCATAGGTTTGAGTGTATATGTGTTGACATCCAGAGTGTTATCTATGGAATTATGTGAATGATGGACAATACACTCATGGCACTTGATGTCCCACAATAGTGATGATGGTCAGCACTGATGTAAAGACTCCAGCATTTTTGATATAAGATTATTTTTAAAATTATTTTAACACATAAATGTCTGCACAGATGAAATATTAATTATTGCTTTTTATTAGGACACCTAAGTTTGACAATGGCTAAGTAATAAGATTTTAGAGAGTATCTCTTTTAAATCCAGACCTAAAGGATGATGGTTGACTTTTAATAATTAATACAGGTGATGCTATGATTATCACTTATTTATTGCTTATTATTGGTTTCCACTGCTGACCTTTGCTTATTTTCTGTGTTCAGTAAAAACAGAAATGCTTTTGAGGATGATGATGATGGTACTATTTTTGCTAGACTCCATTTTATTGTACTATTATAATTTACATAGTGTAAAATAAGCATCTACCAAGTAAATATAAATCTTCATCACTCAATTGTAGTAATCTAGATAAAGAACCAATGCAATATCCTTTTTGCTTTCATTCTGAATATTAAATTAATTATTGGGATTTATATTTTGATATTTGCATTATATATAGTTATCATCAACCATTAGTCACCATCTATTGTTAAATATAGCTATATTTCTATTATCCCCTTTATCACATATATATTTAAATATTTATAAATAGTACACCAGGTTGTGTCTATTAATTGATTTATTTAATCATTTTCTAATCTATGTTATAAATATTGATTATCATCATTAGTAGATAATCTTTCACATTTTTTTAAATTCTATTTTAATATGTGTATAATTTTTTTAGGAAGCAATTTACTGTGTATATTAAGATATTATACACATTAAGACATTAACAAAAAAATAATAATAAAATAGAATAATGCAGTGAAGTAATAAACTGAAACAGAGATGAGAGAGATCACATTTATATATGTATATACTATAATCAAATCTAAGTGAGTACCTGATCTATGTAAATGTGTTTTGATGTTTATAAGTTCCTATCGATTTTTGAATTTATAATTCCTCATTTGCAATAAATGATTTGTCACTTTTCCCAATTGATACTTTGCTTATCTTTTTACAAATTCAATGATTTTTAACACAGTATGCTATAGTTGTCTGAAACTTTCTTCCTGCTCATATATTCTGACCACAAATTTGATGCTTCTTTAGTCTTTACTAAATATTTATGATATACTATGGATATAAGTCAGTGGTTTCAGAGCACATAAAGAATATTAACATAAATTTTGTTATCTTTTACTGAATATATGGCTTTCCATATGATTTTTTTAAAAAAATAAATTAATTATCAGATAAACAAAACATTTAATGCCTTCTCTTAAGCTTTCCAAAATGGCTAGAATCATTTACCTTGTCCTCCAAATTCATTTTAAACTAAATTTTAATTTTCTAATTTGCATCAGTTAAATAGTAATGCAAATGCTATTGTGGTGATTATAATGATGTGTCTGATTAAAAGTGTGGAACACAAGAAAAGCATCTACTTGCTATATTGTAAAGGCAAATACACATGAAATAAATGAATTTCTAATTTTTTTATTTAATATATATTTTAAATTACAGATTTTGAGAGTGGATACAGTGGGTTAGTGCATTTTTGCTAAAACTATAGTTTTATAGTTTAGTAATTATACAATGTATGTGTATCTTGCATGGAAGATTTTAACTTGTATTTTACAGATGTTTGATTGCTTTTCATATTTGTGTTTGTTATTTTAAATCTAGTGTTTTGAGGTTAGAAGCTTCAAGCCAATATGAGCACCCTGCAGCTTGGGGGCCACATATGACATTTATGACTTTATATATGCTAACCTTAATTCATGATTAAATGGATATATAAATAATTATACAAAACTAATATGAATTTTCTTTAAAAATAATTTTGAAACAATTTTTACTAAATATAATGTTTATGAATTTTTTTTTTATATAATTCAACCAATGACTAATATCTTAAGTGGCCTCCTACTCAAAAAATGTTACCTATTATTGCTTTAGACAAATACATTTATTAATACAAACAAAATATACATATTGACTGTTGAAACTTCATAGGTATTTCGTATTTTTCATGCATCTGGGTGACAAGAATTTGGCATGATAGAGGCATTATATATACATGAATTATTCTTTAAAAAAATATAAAGAAGAATGAAAAGTATGTATGAAAACAAAATACATTAATAATGATAATTACAATATTGTTTTATATTATTAAACACTCACTTTAATTAAATAAGTACAAAAATTTAATTCAATTCTTTGTTAAATTACTCATGTAAAATAATTATCATAGACATAATTTTTGAATTAATTGTAGCTAAAAATCTCAAATGCTCCTATCCACCCCCCTTCTAAAATTAATAGCATAAACCTCTTAAAATTGGAATTTTCATTGTATCACCAATCTATCTTTAATTATTTATATCATGAAGGAATTTGTAAACTCCTTAGTATTTATTATTATAAAGATATATTTTTATCGATGCTTTCTACTGGAATATTCTAATAAAAATAAACTAACAAATGAGTATAAATATAGAACTATTTGAAGTTTGACTTAAATAAATTTATCATGAAAATTCTGCTGCTTTTTTTAAATATATATATAATTATTAATCAGTTTTTTTTTAAGTATATATATCAGAATGAGCTATGAAAATTACACCATTTTGAAGAAAGATTTATGATTATTTATTTATTAAGGAAAGTTCATTTTTTTAAGTTAATGTAAAGCTATGGGAAATATTTAAAAGTAACATCTGTTGAAAAGTTCATGATTCATTATTTTTTTTTTTTTAATAAATTATGAAGGTGAACTAAAAAATATTATGCATCAAAATAAAGAGTGTTAGTATAGATTTGACAATTATTAAGTTTATAATCTAAGGATTATAAATTTTTTATACACTCAGATATAAATAATATATCCAAGGCACATATCAAAACAAGCATAAATATATGTAACAAAGTTGTTTAATGAAACCGTACACAAGCATAAAAATAGATAAATAGCTAGTTTCACATACAAATGCTTAAAAAAGACCATTATTTTCATCATTATGTAGTATTTCATCCCAAAATAGATATTGTCAGGTGACGCTGGAATTTAACACTACTCTACTTCCACACATATAAACGATGATTTTTAAAGTTTACATTTGAAATGCATGATTTTATAGGGGGTGGGGGGGATTAAATTCTTGCGAAATGCATATTTAAATGTAGCTTTTTAAAAAAATTAGAAATATGTTTTTCAAGAACACTCTCTCTTTCTCTCTTTTTCTGTACATTGATATGGATGTTTATCTATTTATATGCTTGTGTGTGGTTTGATTCGCCAATTTTGGTAAATCCAAAGTTTGATAAAATATAATAATTCCTAACTTAAAAAAAAAAAAAAAGATAAGTGATCATTTTCAATATTTTTATAAAAGTAGCACTTACAAAATAAATGACTTTTTTAAAAAATAAGAAGAATAATAGAATGGATTGGAAATATAAAATTGTCTAGAAAATAATATTTTTTAATTTTAAGATTTTGTTTCCACTATCACCACATGACATCCATAGTACAAGCAGATTATTAAAAATATAAACAAAACAATTATGTTGGTTCACTAAATTCATAAATCCTATTTGAGAACTGACTATTGGAATGCCTCTGATTTGGGTATAATTGTTTCACTTCTCAATTAGAAATAAATCTAAGATTCATTATATATTGAGCTAAATCTTATTATTAAACTAAACCAATAGGCCACTTTAAAATAATAATGCAGTAATATTAAAGACATTAACAATGATATTTTATCCAGCCTACACAAAAGACCAAACAAAAAAAGTGCATTTTATTGCTTATCTGATATTAATTTTTTCTGCTAAAATTAATATTATAGTTTAAACAGGTACATACAATAACAATTTAGTAGTAACTTGCATTTTCTCATTTGCTTCATTTATACGTTTAGAAACATAACTTATAACAAAATTTCCTATTACTTAGTACAATTTCAAATCTATGTTTCTTTTATACATTGGACTTTATATGACTTACATGAGAGCCTTATGATACAATGGTAGCATATTCATCTGATATGACTGCAATCTGGGCTCAAATCCAAGACAAGTAAACTTGAAAATATTTTCTAGAATAGCCCATAATAAACCCAGTTAATTATCTAATATTGATTAATAAATGGGAATTTAGCTATTCTTATCTATCAAATAAAAATAAAAATAAAAACACTCAACTCTTCATCATCTAGCAACTATTTTTTCATTCACTGCTCTTCTATGATGTATTGTTAGAGCAGTTTTAGCTTTTGTTATTCAAAGATTGTTCTATCTTAAATAACTTATAAATCACCATCATTATTGAACTAGTTTTTGTTCAGCAGATAAAAGGGATTTTAATTATTATCACCTTTTTTTTAGTTATTAGTAGTTTTTCTGTAAACCAATTACATGAGAATTCTTTTCATTCTTGACATAGTTCTTCAAGAATTTAAACCTAGCATAAAGATATATTGAAACCATAACTGATAAATATAATCTAAATGTAGCAAATAATTACCATTATATATATATAAAGAAATAAAAGAAACACTTTAAATCTTAATTAGAAAATAATAATTTTCTTTAAATAAGCATAAGATGTGATTAAGCTTTCTTAGTGATTCTTGAATATATATATTTTTAATCTTTTAAATCATCTGATCTTTATCTTGTATGGGTCTCAATTGATTGATAGCTAATTGCTTTAAACTAGAGATTAAATTTCAACATTACATTTCATAGATGTACACCTAGCTTCAACCAAACATCCTTATTATCTCTAGAAATGTCAGGATCCTATAACATAACTCAATTTGTAACGCAAATTCTCTTTTTGTTTTCATAAAATATGTAATACAGATATATAAAATTTCCATTTAATGATATAAATTTAACAATAAATTTATATCGGTTTAGGTTATTATTTATTTATTATTCTCATAGAAGCAACAAAAAATCTGTTCTTTGAATGGGAAAATAATAAATTTAAGTTAATATCTGTTTAAGTCAAATTATTTAGACATTAAATATATTTTACACACTTGAATTTGATTATATAATTAAATCATCTAACTTTCAAATAAAAGTTAAAATATGTGTTTGTATTCCAAAAAAAAATGTTCTTGTTATATATATATACACTACATGTCTACCAAGCAAAACATTAAAACTAATTTGAATAGGTATTAATAAGCATTATATCTAGCATCTATTGATTACTCGATTTTACAATAGGTGACCAAATTGCCTGCAATAAGTACATTGGAAATTTACCGAATATTTATGAGGGACAATACACATGGTCTAGAAATAATATATTCCACACAATAGATTATGTATTAGTAGAGAAAGAGGGAATAAATCAAAGTACAAAAAATTAAGGTGTTTGATAATGAAGAGAGTATGCAATAGTGATCATAACTTCTTTATAATAGAAATGGTTAGTAATGTGATGAAAAATAGTAATAAAAGTAGAGAGAGAGAGAGAGAGAGAGAGAGAGAGAGATAGTGAAAGATGTGGATGGAGAGTGAATGATGAGAATAAGTTAGAAGACTATAAAATAAAAGTTGAAGAAACCATGGAAGAGTTGGTCGGGGATGAGTATAAGGACTAATGTGGTGATATAAAGAAAGTGACAAATAGGATTTTAGGTGAGAATATTCAGAAGAATAAAAGTAATAAAAACATGAGAATTAGTAAAAGTGTAAAAGAGAGGAAAATAGCATGCAGAGAATATAAAAGTGTAAAATACGGGTAAAAAGCATACAGAGAATATGGGTGTGCTATTAAAAACAAAGAAAGTGAAAAAGATGTTAATACTAAATGGGAAAAGTACTTAGAAAAAAGTTGGCTAAAATATATAATTATAAAGACAGAATAAAAGTGGAAGAGATGGGAGTAAAAAAATTTGGAAATACATTAAAAGAATTAGTATTACTAGATGATGAGGGAATAGAGTGTAGCTCTAGAGAAGAAGATAGTCTTAAACAAGTATGTAATGGATATAGAAAAAATGTTAGATGTGAAGGACAGAGTGATAGCAAACATGAGAGCATATAGTAATGGGAATGTATGATTTAGAGAAAATGAACTTAACGAGGCAAGTAAAAAATTGAAAGATGAAAAGGCAAGAGGTTGGGATGGATGGGCAGCAGAGATGGTAATGAATTTAGGGCAGAAGGCAAAATTAAAACTATTATCATGTTTTAATAAGATGGCACAGAAGAGAAATTTTCCAGGTAGTTGGAGTAATACAAGAGTAAGGCTATTATTTAAAGGGAAGGATAGGATCATAGAAAGTTAAACAATTATAGACCAATAGTGGTAACATCAGTGATATATAAAGTTTTCTCATATATAGTAGCTGGAGGGTTGCAAAATGGATGGAAGAAAATAATAGTGGGAGAAATGCAAGAAGGTTTTCGATCAGATAGGTGTATAGGAGATAGTTTATTTGTAGTTACACAACTTATGGATATGAGTAGGAATACAGGTAGACAGTTATATATGGTTTTTATAGATAGAGAGTAGGCATATGATAGAGTAAATAGAAAAAGATTATGGGTAGGTTTAGTAAATTTGGAATGGATGGAACTTTAGTGGATATTATTAAGAAATTATATGAAAATAATTATTATATGTATCAATTAAGGAATATAAAATCAGTTAAAGTTAAAAATGGGGTGGAACTAAAGCAAGAATGACCACTGTCACCTATTTTATTTTTGTTGTATTTGAGAGAAATGGAGAGAGAAATAGAAAGACTAGAAAGAGGGATAGAGATACCATTAATAGGTGGCAAGGGAGTATATACATTGTTGAGTCTTTGATTTGCTGATGATGTTTTTTATGTACAGAAAGAAGGGAAGATATGCAAATTATTCTGAGGACATGTGCAAAAGTGAGTAAAGAGTTGGGGATTAAATTTATTAAAGAAAAATAAAATGTAATGATGATTAATACTGGGGAAAGAAAAGGCAAAGAATTTTTACTGGGGGATATAAAGTGTGGTGAGTAGATATAACTATTTGGGAATCATCTTAAGTAATCAAAGAAATTGCTTGGATGAATGGGGAAAAAATTGATAAATAAAGCAAAGAAAAGAAAGGGATTGATAAAAAAAATTAAGTGTTCTCATATAATAAATATGATGTAGCTAGAATTGTATGGAAGGTAGTGGCAATAGCAGGGTTAACATATGGTAATGATGTGTTAGTAAAGAGGTGTTAGACTACTTAGAAAAAGTACAAAGGGAAGTAGGAAGTCATGCAATAAATGCAGAGGTGTGGACAGCAAAGGAGGCAATTCAAGGAGAAATGGGATGGTCAAGTTTTTATATGAGAGATGCAAAAAGCAAAATGAAAATGCTTGATAGATTGCAGTTTATGGATAAGCATTTATTTTTATAGTGCTATGTTTTATAAATTGTAATACATTAAAGATCAGCCTTCTCAAGCTATTGTGCATGCGCTTTTTACGAGTGTTAATAATAAATTAATACTTTCATTCCCAACACAAGATATAGTATTTATGAAAGAATAAAATGAATCCACATATTCTTTTCAACCCAACTGCTTATATATGGGCAAATATTAAGTACTGGAAATGAAAGTGTGAGGATAGACCACTCACTTTAAATTATTGTTTACGATGTCTGAATGAATGCTGTCGGCGAAATTATTTGTTTCCTGTGATATTACTAACAGATGGTGCATATACTAACCTGTTTGCTGTGATATTACTAACATTTGTTTGCTGTGATATTACTAACAGTTGGTGCATATACTAACCTGTATGCTGTGATATTACTAACAGTTGAATACATTTGGAATATTTAACTAAAATTAAAATTTTCTAAAGACATTCAACACACATATTAGATGATGGAAATAGTCCAATAAAAAAATACAGAAAGTATATATATACTTTCTAAACAATAATCTTAATTTCAGGTTTTTTTATTTAAGTTTTTCATTCACATTTAGCTATTATTAATAAAACATAAATTCATATATAACACAATATTTTGAGTAAGGCTGCAAAAAGGAGTTTTCTGTTAACTGAAAGGAGACCTTTGATTCTTCTTGAAGATTTAAAGGAACCAAGCAGGGCAAATTCCTAATATCCACTCCATATGTTCTTGTCATTGTAACTGTTATTACTATGTGATTATTCATATAGTATATGAACATGGATGGGCTGCTCACCAACTCATATTAGCCAGTGTTGTGAGTTTATTGGCTTTTATCTCTGAGTTTAAGATCAAGAAACACTATGGTCTTTCTTCTCATTTGTCTGATAAGGCAGAATGAATGTTTGTATTTTTTCAATAGATATATACAATTATGATAGACAAAAATAAATCATGGCCCTTATTCCCAGGAGGCTGTAAAGTCACCAACCAAGGCAGGGTTGGTGGCCAAAGGCAGAGAGTACTAAGAATCCCCTGATTGCGTACCCAGGCTGCCATTTCATGATGACTTTTTATTTAGGTATTTGCAACTGCAGATCACTTTCAAATGCAGGAAGATTGCAAGAATTGGAAGAACTGTCTTATATTAAATGGAATATTATTGGACTTTGTGAAGTTAAAAAAAAAGGTGAAGAGACAATTTAAAAAGTGAGCATGTACTTTACTACAAAGGCACAAATATTGGAAGTATAAGTGGAGTAGGATTCATTATAAATAAAAAGTGGAAGAACAACATTGTGGAGATTGATGGTGTATCAGATAGAGTGGCAAGATTAGTTATTCAACTTAATAGCAGATACCAAATGCAGATAATTCAAGTTTATGCCCCAACAAGTTCTCATAGTAATTAAGTAGTAGAAGATTTTTATGTGGATGTACAAAAGGCTTTTGATCAGACTAAACAACCTTTTAAATTGTTATGGGAGACTTTAATGCTAGAATTGGTAAACAAATAAAAGATGAAAGTGCTGTAGATAAATTTGGGTATGGTAATAGAAATGAGAGAAGACATAGACTTGTGGAGTTTGCAGAAAAAGAACAACATTATATTATGAATTTTTTTTTTTTGAGAAAAATATTAAAAGAAAATGAACATAGAAGCATCCAAATGAAGGTGCAGCAGAATTGGATTATATTTTGACTAACAGAAAATGCATATTTGCAAGATTGTAATGTTCTTAATAAATTTACCACAGGAAGTGATCATCGATTAGTAAGATGTAAGATACGTGTTAATACAAAACTAGAGAGACAAAAATTATTAAGAAAAACAATATTTATAGTTGATATTCCTAATCTTCAAAAACATTCTAATGAATTTAAATTAGAACTTGCAAATCAATTTAGTAGATTTTGAATATGATTCAGATTTGAATGAAATTAATAGAAAGACAACTAATACACTTTTAAAGACTGCAATAAAGATAGCTGATAGAAAAAAGCAGCAATTGACCAATAAAATTTCTACTGAGACTATAAAATTTATGAATAAAAGAAGGAATATGAAAATATATAAAAATGATGCATTAAAAAGGATTGAATATCTCGAATTTTATAAAATGGTGTGTAAAAGAGTTGATACTGATATAAGAAAGTATAAGCATGCACAATCAAGGAAAGCTGTAGAAGAAAATAAAAGTCTTAAGAACATAAAACAACATTTTGGTATTGGTAGGAAATTTATATCTGCAATAAGAAAAAAAGATGGAATTATTACTAAAAAGAGAGATGACATCTTGAAATGGGTAGAAGAGTTCTATCAAGAATTATATTCTAATAAAGAACAAGTATCTCCTATATCTATTATATCTTCTGAATTGCCCAGAATTTTAAATGAAGAAGTGAGATATGGAATTAAATTTACAAAGAAGGAAAAGCTCCAGGTAATGATGGAATTATAATCAATATATTAAAAGAAACAGGTGAAGAAATAGAAAAAAAATTGGTAAAGTTATATACCAAACACCTAAATGATAAAAGTGTACCAGATGATTGGAAGAATGAAGTATTAGTATTAATATTTGAAAAAGGAGATAAGAAGATATTAGAAATTATAGACCTATCAGCCTTTTATCAATTTTATACAAAATTTTCACCAAGATATTACAACTCATCTACAGAAAACCATAACCATGAAAACAAGCTGGATTTAAAAGTGGTTTTAGTACAGTACATCATATCCAAGTATTCAGAGAAGTTATAGAAAGGGCCAATGAATATAATTTGCTATTAAGCTTTGGATTTGTAGATTATGAAAAGGCATTTGATTCTACATGTATTTCTTCAGTGATTAAAGCACTGGATCATCGAGGATATAATCATATTCTGAATATTTATAAAAATGCAACAGCAACAATTAGATTACATAAAAATATTAAAAAGTTAACATTAAAAAGGGTGTAAGACAGGGTGATTCCATACCTCCAAAAATTTTTACAGCAGTGCTGAAAGTTGTATTTTGTGGATTAAAATGGAAAGCTAAAGAAGTAAAAGTAAATGGAGATTATTTAAGTCATTTAGATTTTGCAGATGATGTAGTGGCTTTTGTAAGGTTCAGAACTTCAGGAAATGTAAGAGTTATCAAGTGAAAGTAAAAAAAATAGGACTAAAGATAAATGTTAAAAAGATTAAATTAATGTTCAATGGTTTTTCTCAAAAGATGAAAATAAAGATTGATTATGATGAGTTAGAAGAAGTTAATAACTACAAATATCTTGGTCAGATTATTATTACAGATTGGAAACATCATGGATGAAATGAATCATAGAATTAATCTTGATTGGAGTGCTTTTGATAAAAAGAACTTAATATTAAAAGAAAATATGTCTATGTGTTTGAAAAGGAAGGTTTTTAATAAATGTGTTTTACCAGTTCTTACTTATAGATCTGAGACTTGGACCCTTATAGAAGAGCAATGCAAAGATCTTCAAAGAAATATGGAGAGATGCATATTAGGAATAAAAAAAGAGATCAAAAACACAAAATATGGATAAGAGAACAAATGCGTGTTACTGATATCATTGGAAGAATTAAAAGACTGAAGTGGAGTTGGGCTGGACATAATGCTAGAAGAGATGATAAAAGATGGACAATTGAAATCTTAAACTGGATTTGAAGAGATTGTAAAAGATCCAAAAAGAGAGCACATGTGAGATGGGTGAATGAAGTAAGACAGTGTGCAGTGGTGATGTAGAGAAGAGAGACTCAAGATTAGAGATGGATTGAACTTGGAGAAACCTTCATCCTGCAGTAGATTGATAATAGTTAACAATGAATGATGATTTTGAGTAATAATTACTCTCTTCACTTCTTTATCCATTGCTATCCTAACTAGTGACAGTATTAGTAGGGGGGATCAAATTAGTGATATTTAGATTCATAAATATTGAATTTAAGGTGATTCTCTAACCAATTAAGCAATTCATTAAAGTTACTGATGAGAGTATCACTTGAAATGTTGTACTATATATTAATCTGTATTATATACTAATAGTTAAGTAAAGCTTTTTTTAAAAAAAAAAAAAAAAACATTTAGCAATTAAAAAAAAACTGGATGATGGAAATAGTTCAATATATAACTACAAATGATTTCAATGTTTACTACTAATCACACTATTTCCAGTTTATTATTTTTATATTTACTTTCTTTTCTACATATTTGCACTTTGATTCTAAAGACAACACTTTTCACATAAGCTTTTATACTTCTGAATTTACTTTTCATTATAAAAAATTTTTTGGTTTAATTTTTATCCAGACAATTCTTTTTTAGATATTGAGTTGTTTTATTTTTTACCTTTCTTTTATTCAACTTTTATATAAATCTTCTATATATATATTTTTTTTTACCATAACTTCTCTCTGCTATTTTCATATCACTTCTATAATTTTTTTTAATATACTAGAGTACACCTTTTATCATTTTTGAATCTTAATTTATTAAGGCTTTCTTCTATTAGTTCATGTAGATATTTCTTTTATTTATTTATTTATTTTGTTTTGTTTAGAACAGAGTTTAAGGTTTTATTTTATTGAAGTCAGTATTAGTCTTTTACTTCTTATAAATGTGATTTTTTATTCAAATAGTTACCAGCATGTAATTTGTTTCATCTTTCCATTAACTTAATATGAGTCTCATGTATAACAACACATTATTTTTTTAAAAGGTACTATTTTAAATTTGTATCCCAGGAATCACTGTGCAGTCTATTGTTTAACTTTATTTTACAGCTCTTATAACATTCTCAATGTGAGGTTAAGTTTTATATGTAGTGAAACATATTTCTACCACACTTTTTAAATAATGCTTTGACTAAAATTAATTTTCAAATTGTTACCTCCTTAGTAATAGTCTTTCTTTCTTTACTCTCATTCTCTCTCTTCCCACAACTCCATTTTCATTATAGTTTTATCAAATTTCTCCAATGATATTTCTTTGGTCATCTCATTATAAACTAAGATAAAAAGTTCTATCACTAATTCTTTGAATATTCAGTATGATATATGCTATAAAGTTCTTCTTGCTACTTCTTCTAAAGTAAATGATAATGATAAATGCTGCCCATAGGAAAGTAATATCCCCACTGCTAGGAATTGCTGTGAGTGCACTGAGCAAATATCTAGATATTTATTTACTTACCTATTCTGGGCTGACTTTTGGAACTTTTACCTGAAGAGAGATATACAAGGTTCAATTAACTACAATATAAAACAAAGATCATAGCATGATAGGCAATTAAACATATTATTATGCCTTCAGATTTTTTCTTCCAGTGTTTGCCATTATTTTTAATCATCCAAAATGTGATTCATTTCCATTCATTTTTAATACATAGTCGAATATGGATATTTGATTTGAATATATCAAGACAGTTTTCTTTTTTGTACCTATATATTATGCAGCATTCTTCCTTCTTTTTAGCTTAGCCTTTGCCTCATAAATTTGAATTCATCTTCTCTTCATCATCAAACATCTTTATCCTTTAAATAGTGCTGGTATCAATAGCTTCAATTCTTAATTTTTATTTAAATTAGTTATTTAGCCAAAGCAGTACTATCTCTCTCATACTTTTCCCAGTTAATGAGAAGTTAATTAACAGCAAATAGCCTTTTTACAAAAAAAAAAAAAAAGCCTTAGCATTAATATTCAATTTTTCTTCTGCTGCTGGGCGTTTTTGTTTAGCTGAAAGTTAATGGGATCCAGTTGATTTTTTTGACATTTTTATATTATTTTACAAATTTGAATAAACATTAACAACACCGAGAAATGTACTTGCATTCGCCTCTCCCACCACCCCATACTTGAGAAAAAGAACTAGATTTCAATTTAAACGTCAAAAAATTGTAATATCGTGGTACGCATAAACCCACTATAGAAAAAAGTAGGTTTTATAGTTTTAAGCAACAAAGAATCTACATGTAATATAATTATTTAAATGCATTATTTAAAACAAAAAGTGAAATATTTTCAGCTTGTACTGGTATTGCTATAAATAACAAAATAATAATACTGGTTGCATTCAAAACAATAATTAAGTAATGAGGCAAAAAAAAAAAAAAAGTGACCTAAATAAAGATAATTGTGGAAATTATTGCATATTTAAAAACATTATAAAACATATCAAAGTTTAAAAGCGAAATTTTAAATTAATAACTCAAAATAAAAACTGCATGAAGAAATAAAAATGATTCTTTAATTAAGAAAACTATTTGCAATTTCTATAGCATTAAAGTAGTTTAAATAGTTTTCAGCTAACCAAAGTATAATAGTAGCTATCCCCCCCCCCCCTCATCTGCATTGTAATTATAATGGTTAATTAATCTTAGTTCAGGAAGGAAGGGAAGGTAAAAGTCTTAGGATCATCTAGATTGGTCATATGAATATTAATAAGCTAAGTATAAAAACAATATGTAAGTAAAGATCACTTACTCCTGGTGCTCGTTTCCCACATATTTCCCGCGGTTTAACCTTATTGAACAAGCATGATTGATGTGTGTAAATGATATAAAAGAATGAGTCCGTAAAATGTTGATATTATTCTTCTATTCTGATCACGGATAAGCTTAACAAAAGATTCAATAACAACGCACATTAGATTTAAAGAAAGAATAACGCAGGTATACTATTCATAAATTGATCTAACCTTAATGGCACAAAAAGTATTTTAACCATTAAATTAGTAAGAGTATATATATAAACAGGGATATATACATAAGAATTCGTTTGTCAAGCAATGGCAACTTTTCATTACCTATGATAAAATGTATCATGTACTCTATTGCCTAGCAACCTCAAATGGCCTTCAAGTGGAGAAATATTGATCGTATATACAATTACTGATACTTTTATCTTAATTTGTTAGAGCTAGTTTGAAGACAATGCTGTTGTGAGACTGTCGAAAACATTTTTGTTTTAGTATTTCTCGAAACGTAGGCATCATTTACTTTCGTTTAAATAATGTAATCACTATTGATAATAACATTAAAAAATTAAAAGGTTCATTGTTCGGGAATTTATAAGAAGATGAGCACTGGAAGTTACAAAGTTGGAGCTGCAATCTACTGATCTTGAGTTCCAGAGTTCGCCACTCTACTACTGTACTAAACTATGCAAGATATCACCTTTAATTATTAATTGATTATTATTTTTATAAATTATACGATGGTATCAATATATTTTTCATTCATATATTTTCTAACGGAAATATATATTTTTAAACTAGAAATATAAGTGCATTCTTAAAAATTACAAAAAAAAAAACACAGTCCAAATAAAACGTCTACTAAAATAACAATTATTGTTTAATAATATGAATAATACATATATATATTGAAATGAATGTGTATTGGCGTGCAAATTATGGTGAACAGACCGGTTCAATCCAAAATCGGGGCATGATGACCAATCATTTTTACAACCCAGCATCAGAAATTCTGGTAATATCAGGATTCTACCTGAGGATCACAATATTCTCTACATGCATGTGAGACAACCAACGATATATAGGACCAATAACATTATAACATAACAAAACAATGTGCTTAAAAAAGAAAACCGAATAATAAATTTTTTAAAAAATTCGATTATTAAAATACATATTATTTTTTATTATATTTCAAGCTGTTGCTTACAGATTGTAATAGGCTTTTATTGCCCCTAATGTAGTCATTAAATTCAACACAGCTCATTTTCATGTTATAGTTGCAAAAAGTTGTACAATTTAGAGTTTCCAAATCCATTCTATTTCTTTCTTTTGTCCATTGACTACTTATTAAGGAAAAAAATATTTTCATATCTGTGTTATGAGCAGATAATGCAAAGTAATACTAGCATATTGTTTCAATTTCTGATACTTGTTCAGTAAATTTTACAGATGTAAAGAATTTCAACCAACATTTGCAGCATGAATTTTCGAATTTGTTCTAACACAAATTTTTTTAATACTATTAATATTCTATTAATAGATTATCATCGATAGGTATACCCATCTTATTTAAACCAATACTGGTGCAAAGTACATCATTCCATGGCATTTCTTTTAAATCTATCCAGCTAAAAGATGTAAATTTGCTAAAATTTGAAGTAGTTTTTCCCAAATTTGCTAAATAAGTTTTATATAGCTCTTGTGTATCTTCTTTGAAGGAATTTTTTTCTGTCTCTGACAGATCAATTTTTAGAAACATTTGTTCAACAGAGTGTGGAATAAATTTTATTTTCAAATTGTGCTTTCATCATCTGAATATATTTTTATTACTTCTATTATGGTTATATTATTCTTTTCAATTTTAAGAATTTGTTTATTAAAAATAGACAAAAAATTATGCACCAATAAAAGATAACATTCATTTGTCGGATTTTTAAAAAATCATAGTAAATTATAATGACTTCTCTTCAGATAAAAAATAAGATTTCAGTCCATGTGCAATTCAATGATTTTTTGAATCAATTTACACAAACTTAACCAGCTAGTTTTAGAGTGTGGAACTAGAATTGAATATTTTATATATATGAAATTGCAAAATTCTTTTAAGTTTTCTGTTTGGACTGTCATCATCAACCATTATCAATCCACTGCAGGATGGTCTCTTCAAGTTCAATCCACCTTCTGTGATCTTTAGCTTCTCTTCTCCACATCACTCCTGCACACTTTCTTATTTCATCCATCCATCTCATGTGGTCTTTTTCTGGATCTTTTACAATCTCTTGAAGTCCAGTTTAAGATTTCAATTGTCCATCTATTATCATCTCTTCTAGCAATATGTCCAGCCCAACTCCATTTCAGTCTCTTAATTTTTTCAATGAAGTCAGTAACACCTGTTTGTTCTCTTACCCATATATTGTGTTTTTGATCTCTTCTTGTTACTCCCAACATCCATCTCTCTATACTTCTTTGAGTGGTCTGAAGTCTCTGTATTGCTCTTCTATTAAATATCCAAGTCTCTGATACATATGTAAGAACTGGTAAAACACATTTATAGAAAATCTTCATTTTCAAACACATATGCATATTTCCTTTTAGTATCAAGTTATTTTTACCAAAAGAACTCCAACCAAGTTTAATTATATGATTAATTTCATCCATTATGTTTCCATCTGAATTAATAATCTGACCAAGGTGTTTGTAATTGTTAACTTCTTCTAACTCATCACAATCAATTTTTATTTTCATATTTTGAGAAAATCCATTAAACATTACTTTAATCTTTTTAACATTTATCTTTAGTCCTATTTTCCTACTTTCATCTGATAACTCCTGCAACATTTCCTGCAGCTCTAAAGTATTATTTGCAAAAACAACTACATCCTCTGCAAAATCTAAATGACTTAAATAATATTCATTTACTTTCACTCCTTTAGCTTCCCATTTTAATCTACAAAATACTTCTTGCAGCACTGCTATAAAAAGTTTTGGAGATATGGAGTCATATACAGAAAAATAGGAAAATTTTTTTACTGCAGTGACTTCAATATTACATGGTAGCCATTAGTACCAGATTGCACAGCATTATACTAAATGTGAGAAGTATAACTCACATCCATTAAATTTTTGTTGATATTTTTACAATTTAAAAAATACATTTTTTTTTCCTTTTCTATTCCATCCACTGAAATTTGCGTTAGTCTTATTAGCTCCACAAGCAATACATTTTCTGGAATCAATATTAAATTCTTTGAAACTACTTGCTATTAAATTATAAATAGAATCTGACGTTTCATTTGATTAGTTATAAATTTTAAGTAATTTTACTTGAATTCCGTTTTCTTTAGAATAATACCGTCCAATCAAGTGGAACATTTTAGTTGCATTATGATTACTTGCATCTATGGATATACTGAAGAACTTAGTATTGTTTAAATCACTTTTAAGTTGCTGTTTGCAGTGCTGTCCCAATACTTGCATAATTAATATGGTACTTTTAGTTTGTTCACATAAAAATTTTTGCACAATCTTCAGGTCAGGAACTAAATAAATTATTAACACAGTCCAGTGAACAAAATGACTAATGGTGCCAAACAGTATAATATTCTGATGGTAACTCACTTGCTGTAGTGCTGTCTCCTTCTGTGCTATCTGTTTGTATATGAAACAATCTAATTTTTTCAAAGTTGATGCCCCTGAGAAATATATTTTGTGTTTCTGGCTGTTTATATGAGTTTTTATTTTAGATTTGCCACTATGTGAAACATTAATATAAACATTACACAATTCCTATTTTGCTTCATAGTCATTGTGTATTTTTTTTTATAAAATTTCATTCCTGTGTATATTTATCATTGTAAGAACACTTACCTCTTTGGCATGTTGTCTATTGTTTAGGATTATTAATATTTCTATTAATTTTATCACTGCAGAAAATTAATATCAACAAAGAACTAGCAAAGTTAAAGCAGGTGCAAGCACAGTTCAAATTTTAGCCTACAAAAATCCAACTCTGCATGCTCCAGGGTGAGGCTGGATGCAAGAGTGCATCTAGCCAGAGAACCTGGCCATACAATATAATAGCAATCTTTGTTTTAGTGTGGTGGATTTTTCCTGAAATTTTTATAATATAATTGTAGAGACTGAAATGGACAGAGATGGTCAAGAAACTATCATTTTTGCAATAAATTATTTATATACAACAAATAATAATTATGAGTATTTGAAAATCGGAACATACAACAGTCCCAAAAAGACATTTCAGGAATACTGAGACATTAACCAAAAATAGGGACAAATCCTGAAAATTTGGGACATCTGATCACCCTAAGGCAAATATACTTTTGGCACAGTGGAAATGTCTTAGCTTTTAATTTTGTGCTTATATCAACTCAGAAAATAGTTTTAAAGAACTAATCCTGGCAAGTCTAAAATATATGCACCATTTCATCATGCACGTTGTGTGTTTTGTTGCTAATATTGTTATATATTTTTGAAAAAGATTTTGTAAACAAATTAAATGACTAAGCAATTCTGTTATTTTTTAACTTTTTAATCTTTTGAAGCATATATCATTGTTTTTATAAAACTATTGTAAGTAATGGAAAACTAAACTATTTTGATCATTACAAAATTCATTAAAAAATAACTAAATTGATCTTTATAAAACAATTAACAATAAGGCAATAAGAAATGTGATCTTTATTTTATAAATCAACGTGATATTTTTTTTTTAAAAAAATTTTTGATTTAATATTTATATAAGCAATGGATGTTCGACCAGCAAGCCATTTAAGCTTATAAAAAGCATAAAAAAACATGTCATTAATAATAAGCACTACACCTAACATTTTGCTTTTTTTTTTTTTTTTATTATAGATGAACTTTAATAAGAAAATTTTATCTAGATAATTTTTCAAGTTGAGTGCTACAATGCAAATATAAAAAACAACATCTAAATTAACAACACCCATCCATTCTACATATTTCTTCTCTACAGCAATCTATATAAGCAAGAATATTAAAAGAACACTAGGTTGTAGGGTTAAGCAAATCACCAGACTAGTTTTTGGGCTGGCCGTCATCACTGAGAAGGACTAAAACTGCATGTGCTTACAATTGCTGATCTAGTATCACATCAATGTAGCTGAACCAACAGATTAGTTTGGATTCAAAATTTTAGGGAATTAAAACTTCCAAAGTTATTAACTCGAATAATAAAATAGAAATGAATGTGACTTGTTTAATATGCATAAAATAATATTTCTCAATGATGAAAAATCAATAGCCAGAAAATAGTCTGCAAACCTTCTTGCCATGATCATCTTTGCATCTTTTGGTTACTTATGCTTACAAAAATATATCTCTAAAATATAGAAATATAGAATGACATATTGCTAGTAAAATAATCTTTGTATTTTTAGTAAAAAAAGTTATGGACAGATATATGCGAAACCATTTGTACGCAAGTATAGTGTTGGCTTTCACACAGAGCACGCAGCTATAAAATCAATCAATAAATTATAAATTAAATATACTAAACACAAGACTAAAAGCTATTTATATGAATTTCACCAACTATACTATTTTTCAAAAATTGTCAATTGAATTTCTTAAATAAAAATAAAAAATTGGCTTTTCAAAATTTCTGATATTTATTTATTTGGCTATAATTAATATTTTCAATTGCATAACACTATTCCAATGTAATATTAATGTTTTATGACTAATAATATTTTATAATAACTAGTTAATTGTATTACTATATTATGAAAAATCAACAAATATGTCATTATATGCATTTTATCTCAAAATTGGAACCGTTTCAGATACCCCTGGTGATAACTTCGTGACACATAATATTCAAATTGCAAAGCATGATTCTATTTAAGAATGAAAAAAATCAAAATTATACATATTATAACTTATAAATAATACAATAGGAATTGAATATCATGAAAATATTAAAACAACGATATGTTTGGTAATTATCTTCATAGGATAACATTGTAGATCTATTTATAAGTATACATTTTTCAAGTTTTTTTTTTCAAAACTTGAAAAGAATCATACTTTTTAATTCATGTTATATTTTCTAATTTGAATATTAAGTCGCCATACTGATGCACAGGAGGAAATTTTTTTGGATTTTTCAATGCAATGATGTGGATAAATAATTAATTTATTTATATGCTTGTGTGAAATTTGATTAACCAACTTTATTACACACACACACACCCACACACATATATATATATAGTGCTCTGAAAATGTTATAAATATATTAATTGTTGTTCCAAGTAATTTTTAAAGACAAACATTTTCAGTATCAGAAAAATCATTCATTGGTTTTTCTTTTGCAAAGACATAAACATGTTTTAAAAAAAAAAAAAAACTCAAACCATGATTAAATAAAACCAGATAGAATTTTTTTACAAAAACTAAGTAATTAAATCTAATAAACAATGGCAGATTCAATCAATTTTTTATAAATTTATTTAAAAACAATTGTATAAATTATCATCATTATTATTATTTTCAACTATTATTGATCCTCTGCAAGAAGAAACCTCTTCATATTTAATCAGGTTTCTCTGATCCATAGCTTCTCTTTTCCATATCATTTTCATAAACTTCCTTATCTCATCATCCCTTTCATATGAGCTCTTTTTCTATCTTTTAGATATTCTTAAAACTCCAACTTTCCATCTATTGACACCTCTTCTAGAAATCAATATCTTCAATCTAGCTTCATTTTAACCTCTTAGAGACTTTCAGTAATATCAATGATATCTGTTGTTTTTTCAACTATATATTTAAATTTTGATAATTTCTATTAAACCCAGATTTTTCATATTTTTCTGCATGGTCTATATCTCTATATTGTTCTTCTATTAAATATCCAAGTCTACGATCCAAAAGCAAAAAATTAAAAAATTCCTTTCCAAATATGTAGTATTTTTTTTTTTAAAAAAAAAACAAACAACATTAAACTCTTTATCAAAACATTAAAGTTTAGTTTATCTATATTAATCTGAACAAGCTATTCGTAATTGTTAACTTCTTATTAATAAATATCAGTCATTATTAGTTATTATTTTCATCTTTTTTAAAAGCCATTGAACATTAATCATTTTAGCATTTATTTTTACTCTTACTTTCTTGCATTTATCTGATAGTTATAACATTTAATGATATTCTGAAAAATTATTTGCAAATACAACACTATCTGGAAAAACCTTTTATTTTTATTCTCTAAGTTTCCATTTTAATTTAGAAAATGTTTCTGATAAAACTGATGAAAAATGTTTTAGATATAAAATTAGTATATTCTATATATATATTTATCAATGTTAATCTTCTTGGTTATTATTATGCAATCTAATCATTACAGTTGCATCTTTATAAATATTCTTCAGAATCTAGTAATATTCTTAGTCTATGTCTTAATGTTCCAAAACTTTAATCAAAGCATGCAATGTTTTTGCATCATCTATAAGATTAATCAAATGGCAACACAGCCTCATTAGTTCTTTCTACAACCTTAATACTTAGATGTGATCTATTGTATTATAACAATTTTTAATAAAGCTTGTTATTTGAATTCAGTTCTTTGTAGGTAAGTTGTAACATTCATAATAAAGATCTTGTATGTAATGATAGGCCTGCAGTTTCTAATATCTTCTTTTTTTATCTTTCTTGAATATCAAAATATTGATGCATTTTCTAACATTTTTATCAATGAAATATTATTATATTTATGTTGATTTAATCATGTATAAATTGAATTCTTATGTTGATTTAATCAAGTATAAATTGAATTCTTTGTTTCATCTACATAAATGAGTTTTATATTTTTACTTCTACATGACTTGCATTCAATTTTATATACTCCATTTATACATTTTTCTACTTTTCTAATATATTAAGTATATTCTTCTTTTATTTACTATTTTAAATTTTATCGCATTATTAAACTTTTTATTAATTCTAATAAGAGATCACCTATTTATTTGCATTCATTAGAAACAGGGCACAGATTTGAGAAAGATGGTATAAAAATAATTAATTATACAAATAATAGAAGGGATAGGAAAATTAAAGAGGCAATATTGATTAAAAATATAAAACAAGATCTTAATAGGGATTTTGGAGTTAGGACAATAATTTTATAAATAATTATTATTAATAATAGTTTGAATATGGAAGAGGTTAAAAGAATAAAGTTGAAGAAAAAGATAAAGGGAGATATTAAACAAGTATAAAAATTTTGAAAATTTTGTCAGTTGGATTTTGGAAATAGGATTGTAAAGAATTGAGTAATTTTTGTAATGTAAAAAAAGTAATTTGTAATGTGGAAAAAGTTAATAGTTAATTATAAAATATTTAATAAGAATTAAAAAAGGTTAGAAATGGATTAAAAATATGCGTAAAAACACAATAATATATATTAAATAGTAGAATAAAAAGTTAAAGTTTTTTTAGAATTAAAATTATAGTAAATAATTTTTAAAAGTAAAATAAAGTAATATAAAATAAAAGTAATAAAAAGGGAAATGATTTTTTTATAAAGGTTAGGTTAAAATGTATGGGGTTTTTTTTTTTATAAAATATAGAATTTTATCCAGAAATTTGGTTACAATATATGATAATATTTAAACATAGGATACATTACATGATAATCAGGGGGATGAAAGCTCAATATTGATATCTTGTTTGACACTAACCAAAAGGACTAATATGAAGCATATCAGCAAGGAACAAGTCCGGAATAGTATCTTGTTGATATAGATGACCACACTTGCATGTCTCATATTGTTCAGTAATAGGTTTAATCCTTTGTCCATGCTCCACATGACCAAGTCAACCCTTCATAGGTTACTTCCATAATAACTCAGGATCTGGGCAATAATCATGCAGAGAAAAGTGAGTTATCACAAAGGGATGCAGACCATTCAGCCTCAAATTACTCTCCAGGGAAGGAGATTTCTATTCAGGAATGAAAGGGACCAGCTTTGGGGGCCAGATCAATAACCTCCATGTAGAGTCATAGATGTAAGAGGGGGCCAAATTCTGGTCCCTTTTTTGAATTTTTTTTCATTTTTTTTAATATAGAGCTCGGGCGTACGTTCTAGTGCATGATTAAAGGTGAGCCAGCAACCGTGTGTACGATAGTGAGAACAGTACAAATGTTGTTATTCATATCTCCGGGATGGATTTACATAGTATATTGTCAATGAGAGTCAACAGGGCAGGCATATTGTTATTCAACATGGAGGCTATAAGGACTCTGTAGGGGTGAAGGGAAACACAGTGGCAGAGGAGGTGAAGACAAGTTTCATCCTCTCTGAGGCATAGTGAGCAAGTGGACTTTATGTTTGAGAATCCTCAGTGATGCACCAGAAAGTGTTTATTAGGCAAGTTATTAATATTTATCTTCATCAGGAAATCAAAATATTTGGGTTCAAGGAACCATCGTTTAAATTTCTTGATTAGCAGATGGTTGTTAAGCCTGAGGATAGTTGATCCTGCAGAAACATCAGGATTGAGAATGTAGTATGTGTACCAGAACTTGATTTTCATTGAAAAAGATTTTATAAGCATAGTATGTTTGGAGATAAGACATGCAGCCAGTCAGTACCAATAAGGAGCAGCTTATCTGTGGGAGTGACCTCTCTGGAATGTGAGTAGTTAGGATACTGCAGACACATTCTGCAGAAAGAATTGTAGGAACATTGAAATATAAAAGTAACTATGGAATGTAGGGATAATCCATTGAGTTTTGTGTGTTTCTGTAGATTTCTCAAGCTTATGGTTGCACTTTTCCCCCCTCTAATCAGATCAGTGCACATTTTGTGTATTTTCCTGATGAAGACTTTGGTAAAATTGACTACTGGGGTGAAATAGGATATTCTAGGGAATATTAGTATGTTGATGAGGGAGGACTTGGCAAACATGGACATGTAAACTTTGGATAGAGAGGATGTGATTCTCTGTGTGGATTGAAGTAGCTTTCCTTGGATAGATCTCCTCATGGCAGACATGGATTCAAATATAGAGAAGACCAAGAAGTTCTGAGGCTTCACTGCAAATGGTCCTGGAATGATCTTATCCGAATATATATACTAGGCAGATGACTTAGCCATATTAAATTGGAGGCCGGATTGATCGGAGAATTCTTTAAGTATTGATAAGAGTCTTGTAATTAATTTTTTTGATGGAAGGAAAATGGCCAAGTCATCCATATAGGTGATGTGATGAATTGATGTATTTAAAATTGGGATATGAATGCCAGAAAGAGATCTCTCAATTTGAAGAAGCAGAGGGTTGAGGTATGAAAAACAGGGCGCTCAGAGGAGAGCCTTGTGGAATGGAGGATGTAGTGTAGAATGGGGGAGAAAGCTTCCCATTAAGTGAGATGCTCAATTCATGATTGTAGAGGAGGTTTCTAATGATATTTATGATTCCGGTAGAAATGTCATGCTCACCAAGTATGTTTAAAAGGGTATTGAGTTGAATAGAAGCAAAGGCAGCTGCAATGTCGAGATTGCCTAGGGGATCTGATGTGGTCAGTAATGATTTTAAAAAGATTGATAGCATTTGTGGTTGAGCTGCCCTTTTTTGTAAATTGTAAAATAAGGGGAAGAATCTTGTTTTGAATTTTGTCCTTGATGATAGATTCAATGACCTTGATCATTAGTGGAGTCATAGAGATGGGCCGCAGGTTTTCCAGTGGGGAAGGAATTATGTTGCACTTTAGAAATGGCACTATTGCTATGAGATGACGACCATTGATTTCATGGACACCAGAAGAAAGGTGATTAACCAAGTTGTATATGATTGGAACTGAGAATTTAGACAGGTGTAGCAGAAGGAAATGGGGAATTGCATGGAGCCCCGGATGGGTCCTTTCAGGTATTGAGGTTAACTTAGTCAGAACATCTCCCTCCAAGATGCCATGGTCAGAGAGTGAGGAATCCCAAATTGAGTCCTGTTTAGAGTCAGGTGCATGAGTGGAAAACTTTTCCCTGAAGAACAAAAATTTTTTAGAAGCATGTTAGATCCTGAGTAAAGGTTATTTCCAACTGTAATAGATGAAGGAGTGGGTTTCTTGTCTCTATGGACCAGAGCCCACCTAATGTAGCCCCTAGACCAATTGTGGGTCTGGTTCAATAAAATTTTGACTTTTTGATAGAGAGCTACTCTGCCAAAATCAAAAAGTGTATTGGGATTTCAGGTTGATGATGGATTCTATAGGAATTGTATCAAGGGTAAGATTTTTAAGGGTGTTGTTGAATGATTCAAGTTCCATCAGGAGTGAAGATGGCCCTTTATTATGTAATGTATAGTTTGAGATTAATGACATTAAAATGTGGATGAAGGTAAACCAGGCATCAACCAGTGGCAAAGACAGGATATGAATTTTGTGAAAATATATGTATGCCTCAGAAATGATGGCTTCAGGTGATGTGGACTTGAGAAGGATTCTTGTGGTTGTGTTCAGACCTGGAATATTGGATGACTCAAGATTTAAAGATAGTTTAATGGATAATGCCAAGTGGTCGAAAAAGGCTATAGGTTGGAGGGAGGGGTTGATCAGAAAGTGTAGATCAGGAGTATAGTAGATTAGGTCTATGAGAGAGGTATACCTTCTTGTATAGAAGGAAAAGGTATTCGAAGAGAAGAAGCCCTCTCCACTGATGAATCTAGTATTAAGACGATGTATATATTTGGCTGTAAATTCCTGGTAGGAGGTGTTAAAGTCCCTGAGGAAAATCATTGGATAAGGGTTGGAAGCAATTGTGATGTTAATCTGTTAGATTATCTGTTGAATTAGTAATTCATTTCAGTAGAGGTACACATAAATTATATTTAAAGTGAAGGCTTTGTGGAATAAGGTGGCAATAATTATAGGTGGGGTTATGTATGTTTTATTTTACTTATGTACATGAACATGTGTATAAAATGTATTAATTTTATAATTATATTTTTGGATATTGTAGCTCTGATGATCAAAATTGTTAGAATAAAGTTTTTGATATAAAAAATAGTATTGTTAAAGTGTTAAAGAAAGTGTAAAGGGTAAAATATTTTGGTATACAGTTTTTTAAATAATTTCTCTATTTTTTTCAATTTCTTTCTTCAAGATACTGATAATAATTCTATTATTTCTTCAAACTTTTTTTTATTATTCATAGATTTAATTGCATGGCTCATCTGTTTTTTTAAATAGTTGGCATTTCATAAGATATTATAATTATAAAAGTTACTTTGTTTACTTGTTTTTTTTTTTAAATTGTAACTTCAATCTTTTAAAAACTTTTCTTAGAACAATGTAATTTAAAATAAATACATTCAAAATGTATGTAAAGAAAAGCTTGCTTTAATACTTTAACAACATGGTATGCTAAGCATGGTTTTGACTAACTCATAGTCATATTCATAGCAATAGTTGTTAAAGAAGCTTGTAACATTTATAAAAGAATAAATAAAAATAGATATTTGCATAAAATTTGAATACAACTCTTGGTGTAATTCTACCATATATTGCATGATGTCATCTTTTTTTTTAATTGTTGATAACACCACATATGATATGACAATTCAAATTTATATTCAAAATCATAAAGAACTCGGAGTTTTAAATAATTAAAAACTTTATACTTAATAGGTAAAAAATAAATACCTAAATAAAGTACTTGAGAACTTACTTACCAAAAGTTATTTTTATTAATAATGATCACACATAGTTACACCATTTAATAAATATTGAGTCACCTAAACTGATTTCAAAATATATAAAATGTTAGTTAAGGTAAAAAAATAATCTGCAAATTAGTAAGTAGGCATATTGCTATATTGTGTAATATGTACAATTATTGATCCTAAGGGATTCCACATTAATGTACTTTTTATTTCTTTAGCTGTGGATATATTTGAAATTTTTATGCTTTTGAATAGAAGAGATAAAGGGTAAAAACTATATTTAGAAAAATTAGTAATAAAAATATGGAATTAAGACCTTATCAAAACGGTAAAAAGTTTGGTATTTTTTTAGATAAATGTATCAGAAAAGACAGTGAAAAATTCACTTTATATATAGTTAACTAAAAAGAAAAAATAAATGTTAATACAAAAAATATATAATTAAATGTATTTAATTAAGCTTTTGTAATTAAGGAATTAATTTATAGTTAGTTTTTAAATGGACTCAAAGAAAATTAAAGAACCAGTAAATTGGTGGTAATTATCACTAGATAAAAATAACTTTTAAGAAGGGTTTGATATAGAGGGAAAATATGCTTTTGTCAGACATCAGATAGGCTATATATAAGGAATTAAGACTGATAATTTGAGGTTTCACTCATCTTTATCCAGAGCATTCATTCACCTTTTTTTATGAGATTTTCTCATTGGCATTATTTGAAGATTCTGTCATATTTAGTCACACAATCATACTAATGTGCATGAACTTGTCTGGGATTAAAGAAAAAAAGAGATGGGTATAAATAAAACAAATTATTCACAACCTAAGAATAAACTACTTATATAAAAAAATTATATAACTAAAAAGTGCTTTTCAGTGCTTTTTTTTTTTTCTGGTTAAGACAAATTTTTTTATGAAGATGACTTTTGACAGTGCAGCCTATGTACAACTAAAAGTGAAAAAATACAATCTTCCTGAAATATAATATTTCAACAATAAAATGATATCTTGTGATGCATCATAGCTACTTGCTAAAACTAAAAAATAATAATGATAATGAAGTAAAATCTAATTTTTTTTTGTTGGACTTCATATCGTAGATAAAGGTTTTTTCCTGTAAAATTAAAAAAATGTATTTTTGTAAATCAATTTTCACTTGTGCTCTAATATTTTCAGATATTGTTTCTATTCTTATTTTTAAATTATTGATATAATATCTCTAATGCAGCAAGCTGTGCTTTTTTAATTATTTTGCTATCCTCAAAAAATATTTTTGTGCATTGAAAGTATATGTGCAATCTTAAATGATGCAATTGTAATAGCCTTCATTTATTCACAATCCTAGTAAACATCAATTGCTCAGCAACTAATGCAGTTTTCAATTCTTTCACTTTAGATTTTCTTAAATTGCTGTTAGAAGAATATTCAGTATCACATTTTTTATGAACTGTTGTAAAATGTTGCTCTATGTTGAATGTTTTCCCACAAGCAACCACAAATCAAACAAATACATTTGTTCTTAAATAAAAAAATATTTTTCTTCCTATTCCTCACCAAAATGACAATTGTATAAATATTTATTCTTTTTTTTTTTCACTCATATGCAGACATAATTAGGGTAACTACAAAATAATTATTAATACTGTATATTAATTATTAACATACATATATCAAGCATATATTTCATACTTGGATGAAACCACCTATCAGTTGTTGCACAACTTTGAAAATTCATTGAGTACAAAATAACTCATCTAACTGCTCTCTCAGTAACTAAAACACCATGTTCTGCTTCAGTAATATGAAAGTAGAACTGCTTAGAACTGTTGCATCATTAAGTTCACAAAATAAGCCATAATAAAAGATTGTGCAGCCACATTTGGCTTGCAAGCTACAAGTAGGGTATCTCTTGGTTAAGTTATAATAAAAAAATGTAAATATAATGACAGACTGTAAAAATTAAAAGCTATTATCTGTGTAGAATTTTTAAAAAAGGATTAAATAAACTCTCAGACTAAGAATAGCAACATGAATTTTTATTAATAAGATTCTATATGAAATGCTGTAGACTCAAAGTAATCTTGACAGAAGTAGTTGCTGTAATGTTGTATATAAATCAGATAAGCAAACAGCAAATTTCATTGAAGGAACTACTGGAAAGAAAAATCCATAAAATAAATATATATGATAGGTGTTTACTATTTATTTCAAGTCCTCTTTAATGCTTTTTTTTAAAATATGATATTAAATGAAAATGGTTATTGTTCCAAATTTATTAGAGAAAAATTATCAATTCAAATCAAAGCATCACATGGCTTTCTCTATTTAATTTTAAACAATTGCATCAGAAGTAGTAAATTGTTCTATATACTCTATTCCAGAGCCAACTTTCTAAGTTTACATTTTCAAATCAGCCACTAATTACTAGATTTACTCAGTAAGGATGCGGACATAATACTTTCATCTGATGATCATTGAATGCTCAAGTATATAATATCATAGTGCTGGAATAGAATACCATGCATTATTAATTTACCAATAATAAGGACATAGGCAAAATTGCTGAAATTTGTAATAAATTTTGATTTAAAAAAGATCTAATGAAAGGAAAATGTATAAAGAAACTTTATGATTAGGAAGACAGAGAACAATACTAAGTTTTTTAAATACTTACAAAATAATAAGTAAATGAAGAATTGTAAACTTGGAAATGCCTTCATGTTGATAAGTAATTTTGTACAATTTAAAAATTTGAATGATTAAGAAGAAAAATACTGAAGATTTTTAAGAATCAGAAATAAATAACAAAGATAAAGTGATTTTATAATATTTGAAATATAAAAGTATTTCTTAAAAAATCATATAAAAAATATTTATTGAATTTTTTTTTTACAAAGTGGATTGAGGATAAAACTATGTTTTAAACATAACAGTTTACGCTTTTGTTCAATGTCTGATACTATTGGATACCTCAAATAATCACAAAAAGAATACTAAATTGGTTTGTATATTAAAAATTTTAATTAGAAAAAAAAAATATTGTAAAGCTTACAGAAATTTCATTTTATTAAGAAATTCAGTTTTTTTTTTTTTTTTTTACCTCAATGAGACAGAACTACTTTTGCGAGTTGTCAATTAATTATATTAATTTTGTATAAGTTTTTCGGTGATGATTGATTCAGACAATAAAAAATAGAAAATAAAACTATACACTTTTATTAACTGAATTATCTTGATAATACTGTTTTTTTTTTTTAAAAATAAATAAACTTTCAATAAAAATGTTGGCAATGTAACTTTATTTATTTATTTAGCATGTGGGTGTTTTTAGATAGCTTAACTATTAATAAAGTGTCATAAAGAAACCAAAAAGATTCCAACCATGAGACAGATTCAATAATGATTCAATTAAGATATGTCTACCATTGTAGCTGTAGATTTGATAACCATTAGCTATGTGTTTCATAACTTCGGTCACATTTAATGTCATAAATCAGTGACTATTAAATTTCATTTATGAAGCAGATGAGAACAATGATCATGAGTTTCTTGAATCTATTGATGAGACTCCAGATGCATCTAGGTAAGATCAAATCCATCTGTTTTTATTGTTGGATTTTCATTTAACATACAATGTAAATAATCCAACCTACCATAACTTATGACAAACGTTTCCCAATCTCTTTTTTAGTTCATTCAGTTTTTAAATATCTTCCAGATTTTTATATACCATTTTCTATATATATATAAGTAAAACTATCTATGTCTTTTAAGTCAGATAGTATGAAATAATTTTTTTTAACAGAAATAAGCTCAATTATGTACCATAAGAGGTGTTCTAATAGTATGAGTCTGTATTAATATATATCTTTTTTTATATATTTCTTTTTCTTTTTTCTTTTGCATTTTCTGTGCTGGGAAATATTTATGCAAGTCTTGAATCATGTAAGTCAGATTTACATAAGAAGGTAACTAACTGCCTGTATTTGATAAAAGTTGAATATCTCTGACAAAATTATTTTAGAAAAATGTAAAGTATCATCCAAGTCTATGGCTGTGTAAAACTTTTTTTATATACAGCCTAAAATTATCTGTAAACATTTGACAAATATGAATCTTATAATATAACTGATGTAATATATAAGGGATTTGAACTCAGACTTTCACACAACTCTCAACTCTCCATGCCTTCTCATATTGCTGACCCACTTGATCACACACATGTTGAATCACCAATATACATATTTTATGCTAAACAAGCAATCATCAGTTAGTCCAGATTACTATCTCCACACATATACTCAGCTTTATATTAAGATAGCCAATCTTCATATTTTAATGGACAGGCTTTAAACTACTCCAAACCACAACTCTTCAGATGGGTCAGCAATATGAGATGGCATGGAGAGCTGAGAGTCGTGTGAAAGTCTGAGTTCGAATCCCTTATATATTACAGTATATATGTGCAGGTGTGTGTAAGCCTGTACAGTGTATTAAATTAAATATTACTGATGGTAAATATTAATTCCCTTCCTTATAACATGATAATTTAAGCTAAAACTTCTATCAGTTAGCTTAAAATTTCAAATAAATTCCAGAATTATTTTTCAGAAGGATGACTTATAGCCATTTCAGTTTAAATATACAACATTACTTGATAAATGGGTGTCTAGTTAGAGTATATTAGTGAAAATGTCGAGTAATACAGGAATTCCATATAAATCTCACAATTAGCAAATAAGTAACATGTTGAATAAGGGTACTCACACAATATCACCCAACTCTTACCAAAAGATGGTAAAAAGGTCCTCAAGAGACTATTTAATGTTGAAAATCTGCAATGTTTTAAAGATACAGAAATCAGGAAGATTATATTCAAAAGAAAATACCGTAATGAGATGGGAATTTTTGAAGATCGGGTGGCAAGTAAATATGTTAAATTTATATCAATATTTTGAGTTCTATGTGCCAAAGTGAGTTGAAGTAATTTAAATAATAAAGTATTACAAGCAAGTGATATTTGATCATCATCAGTGGCAGTCACTGCCTATATGTCTTTAATTCAATTTATTCAGTCATTTCAATATTTAATAATACCCGCACAAACTTTAATGAGCTCTTTTTGTCATTAAAATATATACTACTCAATTTGTGTTTTAAAACATAAAATTGCATCTTTTAATTAAAGCACAAACCTTTTAAACAACATCAACTAATTTTAAACTTTCTAAAAGTTTAGTTTTCTTTCATCATAACCCTTAATCATTCATTGCTCTTTCTAACTTAGCGACATCATAAGCAAAAAATAGTTTTTTAAAAAAAAATTAAATGCTTTTTTTTTTTACTTAACCCCCCCCCCCCCCCATCTAATATATAAATATGTTGTTCCATGGGAAAGAATTGGACTAATAAAATTAAGAATCGTTTGTTTATGAGAGTGTATTCACATATATCAAACGAGATTTTTAATTCTGCAATTATTTTGTCTTAAAACTACAGTTCAAATTAAGTTTGTATAAACTTATTTATAACCAACAAACTTATCTCTCTCTTCTCTCTCTTAAAATAAACGTATCTTATTAGAATTCATTATCAATTAAAGCAGCATTTCTCATGATAGAAAAAGAAAAAACAATTTACGAACTCAAAACAGATCCTCAGCAACAAAAATAATTCCCCTCCTCCTTTCCATTCCCACTGTAAATACTGCATAAAATTTAATTATAATTTATCTCTATCAAGTGGCTGACGGTAGTCAAGAAATAAAACTCATTAAACAAACAATTATAGGCGAAAGATAACATTTCCAGAACAGGTAATTAAAAAGGTACTATCAACTAACATTATTATTTAACACATTATTTTGTCGCCATTTAAATCGATATATAAAAAAAATCACATTAGAATTTATAAATTTTATTGTCTCTATTTTATTAAATAGAAAAAAAAATCGCTATCAGAATATACATAACTAATATCAGTATTACGATTATTTTATGATAGTAAAAAGATAAAGCATCGAATTATTTCCGTGTGTAAATTGATGTACAGATTAATATAAGTACCCACATATCTAGATTGAATCCATTACTTAGGAATGTAAATGATTTGGATTATTATTTGCTGGGTTTTTTTTTAATCTTTTATACTTTTTTTAAAATCTGACTGATAAGATATGTTTATTATACCTAATATGATCCTGCCTAGTTTAGTAGAGGTCAAGTGGCAAACCTGAGAACGAAAGATCACAAACCACAACTCTTTTCTTTAATTTCTAGAGCTTGAATGTAATATAGTCTTTATGACTTTCCGATTGGTTAACTTTTACTTATTTATTACTATAGTAATATTTAGATCAGCCTATCTATAATACATTCACCAAATTTGGTGCACTGATGCATTAATTTTGGAACACTAAACTCCTGATTAGGCTTGTAAAGTAATGCTGTAATAATTATTAATAAAAAAAAATATAACAAAAATTCAAACTCACTGAGTTAAACTAAAAAAAAAAAAAGTTCCACATTCATAATAATCTAATATTGAGGACTAAACTAAAGTAAGCTCATTATTGTTTTTAACTTTCATTTTGTAATTGTTCATCTTTTGAAGCCTTGCAATTTTGTTTTTTATAAAAATTATTTTTATGGTGAAAATGATAAAAATCAAAACAAGAACACATTTGAGATATTCAAATTTGAAAAATGTTCTGCTTCATTTCAAACATTAAAAATCTGGTTTAAACAAAAACTAAACTGAAAAGTGTCATTAATTGAAGCTATATTTACATTTTAACACTTTTCTTAAATAATATATTACAGAGAAAAAATTTGTTACATTATTATATTATGAAAAAATGTTAAATATTTTTTTTTTAAATAAATTATTATTAATAAATATAACTTCTTTAACGAGCGTTTAAAGCGCATAATTATTGATAGTATATATTATACAAAAACTGAATAGCAACAAAAAGTTGTAAAGCACATGAGATGTTGTAGATGAAAAAATTGGTACATGAATTGCAAAATCATTGGCCACTTCTATTTTAAAGAAATATATTAGGTGAACTGATAAATATTTATTGACTTTCAAAATTAAACTTTATTTATACATTAGAGTGGATACAAAAGCAATCAATGATAGGATAAAATTGTCAATAAGAAAGTTTTAATGTATACATATAAATGTGGTTAACCCATATATATAGAAATATCAAAAGTTGTATTAGACCAATAATTTAGTCTTAAGAGCAGCATAAGAAACTCATGATGGTTAATTAATGCAAGTATCAAAGAAACATAAATAAATATAAATAAAATCAAAGATTATATTAATGTCTTAAGGCAGTGTGTCATGAGCTTAATTAGTTAGGAATATAAAGTAAGTCAAACCTATGTATAAGGTTTGGAAATTCCATTGATTAATGATTATCCTGGCCCAAAGAGTAAAGATAACTATAACAATATTTATAAGTTGATATAGGTAAGTTAATTGCATAGTATGCAATTAATACAAAGTTTGTGTATTAAATGTATAGGATGTATGAAAGATCTTCATAGTTAAAGTTAGATTATTCTTAAGTGAAAGATGGGATATATTATTTGTTCAGTGGATGGGAGAAAGTTCCAGTTTTAGGCCTAAGAAACACATGAATTAGGACTCTAGCCTCATCTGGCTCCAGGTTTGATCCATTACCCAAGGCTGACAAGTTCGTTTATCTTCTTCTTTTATCTTGTAGAGGGATTTAAAAAATCGATTAATCATCGAGTCATCACAGCCATGATCAAATATCATGTTACATCTGGCAGTGCAAATTGAGAAGTTAATGAAAGTGGCCAGTGTTATTGTTCCAAATTGACCCTTTTTAATTGCTGCATTAAGAGAAATGTTAGTTGGGTCATTGCCATTTATCCAGTCCAATGCTATATTATGGAGATAAGTCCATGAATCACATTGATCCAGAATGTGTCCAATTGACTCTTCCTGTTTGTTACATAGGGGGCAAAGGGGGTTGATGTTGTAACCCCTTTGGTAGTGAAGAAAGGCCCCAGTGGGGAGTGCTCCAAGGATGATTTTTATTAAAAAATCAACAAATTTTGGACTCAGTTTGATGAATTTTGTTAATTTGGAAAATCGAGCGATTCCTATTGGAAGTATATTAACGGATTTAGTTTTCCCAGGAAACATTAATCGAAAAACTTCCCAATATGATAATTTCCCCTGAAAAAGGGAACCCGATGACTGGAAGTTTTGAAAAATCATTGTAACTTGCTTTTGTAGCCAAATGCTTCTTAATCTAGGCAGAGGTCGATCGGTAGGCTCTATCTTTTCCTTGGGGAAGGGGCACTCCATATCGGGATTATCCTTAAAAATCTTGAATAGTATATTATGAGTTCATTGGAGATAAAAAAAATCTTCAGTGAGTGAAGGTCAAGGCCATTAAGAAGTTTGGTTTTTTGTAATATGTTGAGGCTGATGATGGGAGTCCTACCTCCCCAGCAAAGTTTTCTGCATAAGGTTTCAATTTTTTGGATAAACTTGCATGTAGGGGAAAATCCTGCTAGATAATATGTTATTTTGGGCAATTCTATCACATTAAGTAGTGCTTCCTTCCCCAATAAGGACAGGTAGACCTTAGATAGTGATGTTACTGTAGAATTGACCTTAGCTGAGTTCTCTTCTCATAATGGATGGGGGGAGGCTAGGGGGAAGCTGAGAAATTTCTGAGGAGGGCTTCAAATCTACCTGGTATTTGCTTGCCTGATAGAATTGACCATATGGCTGATTTTGTTCTGTTTGCTCTGTGAGAAAATTGGTCCAGAAGTTCCTCAAGCCTAGTGAACTCATTCTGAGATGAGAGGAACACCACCACATCATCCATATAGGAAATATAGCGAATATTCTCCCTCAGCATAGGGATGGCTATCCCAGGAAAGACAGCCTCAATGCTTAGCAGTAATGGGTTCAGATAGACTGTGGAGAGAAGAGAACTTCGTGGTGAGCCCTGAGGAATGGAAATGCAGGGCCGAAATCCTGGAGCCACTCTACCATCGAGAGACAGAAATACCTCCCGATTGTGAATTGTGCGTGTTTAAATATCTTGTGCTAATAGAATTTTCTGTCAACAATTGATTAGATTATATTTAAAAATAGTTTTTAAATATACTTTTGGTTGCAGAGTTATGTGCTTGTTAATGACTTTTTTGTTTTGTTTTGATATAAATCATTTATAAATCTGGCTCACAAATTGTAACGATGCCTTTTTTAAGAATTCAAATAATATTTAGATATATCAATTCAATTTTTTGCATTAAAATGTGGAGTTTAGTGGTCCATTCTGCTATAATATTAATAGATTGGGGGGGGGTGCTACAAGCTTTTTTCACATGCTCCATGTTTTATGTTCTGTCATGATGTAATATCATAGACATGACTGGTAGTAGATAATAACTATTGTATAGGTGGACTATGTGTGAGGATCACATGATCTTTTTGTAGAGCAGTGCTACAAAAAGGGTTCAAAGTTGATTCCATTTTACCTGAATTCTAACTAAAATCAACATAATTCCAGGCATTTAATATAATAAATAAATTCTTCACCTAGCAAATAATTTTATTTTAAAAATAGAATTTAGATCTGAACCATTTTGTGACCTGAAAAGTTACTTATTTTATGTTCCTTCATCTAAAAAAAACAAACATATAAACATGAGATGAACTAGGTAGCAATGGTTATTTAAAAAATAATACCAATATTGGATAAGAGTTAGGCATATATATGGAGATGTGCAAACAACATTTGATCTCAAGCAGCTAATCATATAATTATTTTTTATTATTTTGTAATGAATAGAATAACATGTTTTAATAATAAATATTACATGAATATATTTAGATCCATTCTTTCCTCTATTTTCAAACAAAATTATGCTGCAAAGTATTGAAGCTAAACAATTGATAGAAGTTTGTTGAATTTATATATTTACTCTATTAATACAGTGCTGCTTTCTATTGTCTGATTTAGCTTATGCAAACATAAAATAATCATTTGCATTAACATATCTGGATTCTTATAACAATAGCTAATTTTATAAATGACCTTTATTACTAAGAGCAAATATCCAAACAAACACATATTTAAACAAAATATGATTAACAATTCAACTTCAAACGAATTTAATGAAGCTTTGTTTGCATCTATGTGAGTTTGGATATTACTTTTATAAGATGATTTTTCAGATTGACTATCCTTATAAGAACTTAAAAAAACAACTGTTAAGTGCCTATATTATGTTTGTGTAAGCTAAATCAAACAATATTAATATAAACAACACCTTGAATAGTTTATTAATCCAGTGATTAATTTGTTTGTTTGTTTTAATATTTTAAAAGATATAGACATCTCAAGTAAAATATCAGAAAACAAGATATATTAAAATAAATATTTAAATATAATAATTTTGCCACTATTTTCTGTATTTCTAACAATGACTACAAAAATATTTATATATTTTTTGCTTCTCTGATCATTATACCAGAGGCATGTTTCCACATTAAGTGATTAAACATATATAAGATTATCAATAGCTTTTATTATTCCAAACCAGATTGTATATTTTATGCACTGCTTTTCATAATGGTATCAAAGGTCTAGAATGATTATAGTAAAATAAGTTCTGTTCCATCATACTTTTAACCATAGTAATACTTTGAAAATTGTACCTATTGCTCAATGTATCTATAAATTTAGCCTCAATCTTATCCTTCCTGTTGGATGTAGCATTTGTAAATCAATCAGTTAATATAAATATTATTAATAAATAATAATAATAATTGATTGAAAAAAATACCATTATATTCTTAAATATTTTCTAATTTAATTTGCTAACATTTTTGTCAAAATTTCAGAAACATGTTAACATTATGTTTTCTAATATTTTTCAAATTTAAAAGACAAAATATTTTGATTAAAATTTTTGGAATAAATAAAACTACCAAATCAAAAAGCAGTTAAAAATTTAGTGACACATTAATAAGAAAAAGAAAAATATAATGACAATTTTTAATGAAACTAATTACAAATAGCAATAGTTGACAATCAGCAATACATTGCATGTCGAACACACTATAATGGGTTGCCTAATCATGGATGAAATCTTTATTTTCTCTAACTTAACAAAGTACCAGGATTAATGTCTTCTATTGAAATTTATAAAAAATAACAGCACAATATAATGGTAGACTGAAATTTGAAGAACAAGTGATAAGATGGAAGAAGTAATATACATAGAACTTTAAGAACAATCAAAAACTATCTCCAGAGAAATAGAAAAAAACTTCTCCATAGATGTAAAAACAGTATGTAATACCATAAAGATTATTTTTAATGACAAATTTAGATGAGTTCTATTTGATTGTGACAAATAAAAATAAATTGTTTTTACTTTTTGTTATTCTTCTTGTCTTACACTAATATCTACATATATACACATATATATATATATATCATATAATGGATATAAAAATGGTTGGAGCATTTTTATATGACTTGGCATCTTCATTACATGTTTAACTAAGCTATTTAAAATATTAATATGACAAATACAAGATTTTCTATTTCTTAGCATTCATTACAATGACTTCTCATGATTAAGCAAAATAATATGATAAAAATCTCAATAGCTTCACAGAATATAAGATATCAATATGTATTATGATGTTATCTGCTTACATTCATTACAGGCTTTTAGAAGTAATAATTCAATCTATTTTTTATAGATTCATCTATTATAAAACTAAATATTCAATAAATATTAGAGTGCAAAAGATATAATATCTAAATATTAAACTTTTAGTAATTTTAAGCACATTTCTTAACCAGAAAAAAATAGCAATCAGGAATAAATTTAATATTTTGCTATCATTTGCAGTAGTGCATATTGATTGCAATATAACTAAAAAATTAAAATTTTGTTTTTTTATTACTGATCTCATTAGTTACAAATGAATTAACTACTTAGAATTAACTTTTAATTCAAATGTGTATATGTTAAATATCACTAATTCTATCTAGCCACTTGTTGTGATGTTAAAACATTTTTAAAAATAATATTGATCTTAACTTAGCTTTCATAAAGAAAAAAGATTTGAAAATCATCAATCATTAAAAATGTATATTTTTTATCAAAAATTAATAAAACATATTTGAAATTGATTTTTTTTTTTTAGGTATTAAATAAAATAACAAAAAAAGAATAAAAATAATCCTTTACATTTTATGTTTAAATAATTTTGTTAGATTAATATATGTAACTACTTATGTATAAAGGAAAACAATCTTTTAATACTCTATTGCAGAGTAGAGATGTATTCAACAATTCTGATAAGGACAAAAAGATTGCAAAACATACTAAATTTGCCTATTGCTTACAGATCTTTGTTTTATCTTTTAAGAATAACTACATATCTATTTACTAATCAAACAAGATAGTTGGCTGCAGAAAGAAATTTACTCTTAACTGTCAGGAGATCTTTTGACTCCTCTTTGAAGCCTTAAAAGAACTGAGCAGGGCAAACACCTAACATTCATTGCATACTTTCATTTTTGGAATTGTTATTATTATAAAATTATTTATATAGTAAATGAATATGTATGGACTGCTCATCAATAGTATCAGATACCATCATGAGAATATTGATATTTTATTTCTGAGTTTAAGATAATACCATGGTCTTTCTTTTCAGTTTCCTAATAGTTCTTAAATGAAATATCAGTTGAAAAGACAGAATAAACATGTATATGAGTGATCTTTCTTTTAACTAAATATTAATAATCATGAGAACTAAAAGTAAATCAGGTCTTTATTTCCAGAATACTGTAAAATCACTAGCCAGGACAGTGTTTAGTGGATGAAGATGAACAATGCTAAGAATTTCCTGATTGTAAACCAAGGCTGCCATTTGATGATGATTTTTTATTTAGGTATTTATAACTGCATATCATTTTCAAATGAAAAAAAAATTGCATAATGTAGAAGAACTCTTTTTATATCAAATGGGATATTGTTAAACTTTGTGAAGTTAGAACAAACAGTGAAGAGATAATTGATTTTAAAAGTGGGCATGCACTTTACTACAAAGGCATAACTATTAGAAGCACAAATAGAATGGGATTTATTATAAATAAAGAGTTGAAGAAGAACATTGTGAAGATTAATGAGAGTGACAAGATGTGTTATTCAAATTAATAGAAGAAACCAAATTTAAATAATTCAAGTTTATGCCACAATAAGTTTTCACTGTGATGAAGACATAAAGGATTTTTATATGAATGTACAAAATGCTTTTCATCAGACCAAACAACATTTTAAAATTATCATAAGAGGCTTTAATGTTAGAAATGGTATATTCTGCAGATAAAGTTGATTATGGTGGCAGAAATGAGAGAATATATATACTTGTGAGATTTGCTAAGCTAGAAAAACTATATGAATTATTTCTTTGGGGGAAAAGGTTAAATTGAAATGGATATGGAATCCAAATGAAGGTGCAAAAAAAGTGAATTATATTTTGACTAACAGAAAATATGTATTTCAAGATAATAATGTTCTTAGGAAGTGACCATTTATTAGTGAGATGTAAATTACATATTAATGCAAAATTAGGAAGATAAAAAGTATTGGAAAAAACAGTATTAACAATTAATAAATCTAATCTTCAATAACATTCCAATGAATTTAAATTAGAACTTGCAAATCATTTCAAAATAGTAGCAAACTTTGGAGAAGATTGAGATATGACTAAAATCAATAAAAAGATAACTGATAATCAATTGAAAACTACAAAAAAAAGATAACTAGTGCAAAGAAGCTGCAATTTATTAATAAAATTTCTGAGACAAAACAATGTATGAAATATAATCTATTAAAAAAAAATCTAGTATTTTGTAAAATTATATGTAAAAGAATTAATAATGATATAAGAAAACAACTATGAATTGGAAAGAAAACATATAGAAGATAATAAAAGTATAAAACAATATCTTGATATTGGTAAAAACCATTTCTGTAATAATAAGAAAATTTGGAACTATTACTAAAAAGAGAAATGACATCATGAAATGTATTAAAAGTTCTATAAAAAATTAAATAATAATAAATAAATAAAAATATTCTCTACAATTATCACATCTCCTAAATTGCCAAATATTTTAAAGAAATGAAACATGCAATTAAATTTATGTAACAAAGAAAAGTTTCAGGAAATGATGGAATTATTATGGATATTTTAAAAAAATCAGATGAAGAAATAAAAAAAGGTTTATCAAATGTTTAGAAAAAAAGATGTACCAGATAACTGGAAAAATGCAGTACTAATAGTGTTATTTTAAAAAGGTAATAAAAAAGGATATTAGAAACTATGACCTATCAATCTTCTATCAGTTTTATAAAAAATATTTACCATTATAATTACAACTTGTCTGTAATAAACTTTGTTTTTTAATCAGCCAAAAAAATAATCTGGATTTAAATGTGGTTTTAGACAATGGATCACAATCAAATACTGAGAGAAGTCATAGAAAAATCAAATTAATATGAGACACCATTATGTTTTGGACATTTGATTCTATGAGCATTTCTGAAGTGATTAAAGCTTTAGATCATCAATAATATTTATCAATATCCTATAGCAGTGATTACATTACATGATGGTATTGCAAAAATTAACATTGAGAAGGATGAACATACTAAAAAGATTAACATTGAGAAAGGTATATACCTTTTTTTTTTTTTACAGTGGTTTTACCAAAAAAAAATATTTTGTGGATTGAAACAAAAAACTAAGGGAGTAAAAGTAAATGCAGATTGTTTAATTAATATAGATTTTGCAGATAATGTGGTTGTTTTTGCAAATAATACTTCAGAACTTCAGGAAAAGACACAAAAATTATCAGCAAAAAGTATGAAAATAGAATTAAAGATAAATGCTAAAAAGATTCAAATAATAAGAAGAAAATAAAGGTTGATTATTATGATTAGAAAAAGATAACAACTACATATATTGTGGTCAGATTTACATATGGAAACATAATAAATTAAACTAATCACAAAATTAAATTTGGATAGAATACTTTTGGTAGAAATAACTTAATATTAAATGGGAATATGTCTACATATTTGAAAAGGAAGGTTTTTATAGATATATTTTATCAGTTCATACTTATGATTATGAGACTTGGATATTTAATAGGAAAACATTGCAAAAACTTTGGACCATTTAATAAAGTACAGGCAAATCTTATGTTAGAAAAAACAAGAAGAGATTGAAAATGAAATGTAGGGGCAAGAGAATAAATAGGAATATCTTTGAGATCATTGAAAGAGTTAAGAGACTGAAGTGAGATGGGTTGAACATATTATCAAAAGAAATAATAATAGATATGCAGTTGAAGTTTTAAATTGGATCCCAAAAGATTGTAAAAGATCTAGAAAGTGACCATACATGACATGGATGGTGGAAATAAAAAGTTTGCTCTATGATGTGGAGAAAAGAATCTAGAAATCAGAGAAATTGGATTAAACTTGGAAGTACCTTTATTCTGCAGTGGATCAGTAATGATTGAAAATAATGGTATTGAGATGTTTAGCAATGTTGGCCATAAGGAAACTACCTGGGGAAAAAATCCAAGAAGATAGTTTACTCAGCACAGATTCAACTAAGGGTATAGGCATAACAGGAAGATCCATCATTGCATCATAAATTCTACAGTATATCAAAGTCGTGTTTCTTTTTATTACTATCTGTAGTGTTTTGTTCTTGTTTGTGTGTGTGTTTTCCGAAATTCATCTTTATAATTTTAGTCAAAGTCTGTCATTTTGAACAGCTATTACAAATTAAGTTGAAGTCTCATGAATCTTACCAAAGATTAAAATCTCTTTTATATACATTTGCCAAACTTAACAAAACTATTACTAATTAAATACTTTTTTTTTTTTTCATATGTCAAAGCGTTGACCGGGAAGCGAACCCGGGCAGCTGCTTGGAAAACAGTTATGTTAACCACAAGGCCACCAACGCTTGACATAACTAAATACTATTTTTAATTACTCTTTCTACAAAATAAAAAGTTATTATATATATGGTAAAACAACCTTTAAATAATCCAATTCAAGGCAAATGTTTTTCCAACACCTCCTCTAGTGAAGGAGAAGACATTATTCTCTAGATTATTAGCAATATTCCTTTTATGTTTTATCTTTTAATAGATATATGAATACTATATACTATTTCATTCTTCGGAGTTTATTATTATTAATATAATTATAATTTAATCTAAAGATAGCAAACTTCTGCGCTTACAATTATGAGACCTTTCTCCCCAGTAAATACCTAAACAATTGGTGCTAATAATTTATTAAGCTACGGCAAAAATCTCTACAATTGTAGTAACAGCAAGCAATCGTTTAACACAAATCTGAAAAACATTATTCACATCTTTCACCCAAGAAAATCTTCGTTTTATGCTCATATGTATATCCAGCATATGTAAAAAGAAAATTAGTGAGGTTTAATCCATAAGGACAAAAGTGTACATTAGGTTTTCTTTAGTTATTGCGTATTTATATGTATAATATACATATTCATTTAAACATGCATTATTTGTTTAATTTAATATAAAAATAATCATTAAACTATCTTTTTTTAATGATGGTTTTCAGATAAAAGGAAACCACTTCAATATTTATCACAGATCTTCAAAAAAAAAAAAAAAATCGATGGTCTGGTCTTTACGTATACTGAAAATAAATACATTTTAATTTTGTAAAATCACACACACACACACACACAAATGACATCAAACTTTGATTCCACAATAAAAACCATTTTTTTGTAAATGGCTTTTTAATTTTTTAAAAATTAAAGAAAATCTCCAGATAATTGCTATCAGATGTTATAAATAGATTATTTCACACGGAAAATAAATAAACTTCTGTTATGCAATGTAAACATATGGTTACTTTATATATAACTCAACAAAAAATATATACATAAAATATAAAATGAAGAGCTGTACAATAAAAGATTAGTAATTGATTCAGATTAACTAACATATATGCTCAAATAAAAACTTTTTGTGCGCTATATGTAAGTAAGATGTCACATTATTTTTGGTAAAAAAAAAAACACTCAATGAATTTGAGATAAAAACACGTGATTTCTTTATTCGAAAAAATAAACTTCAGCTCTTTAAACAAAGACTAACGCTATATTATATAAGTTTACAAATGTATTATAATGTACATTGTCTGTATCCTAAATAATTTAAAGGGATCTACCCAATATAGTTTTAAATTTTTATGATACTGGTTGGAAAAGTCTATAAGTGGTTCTACAAAAAAAGCATCACGATTCAATATACGTTTGATTAATTAAAAATGAAAACATTTTTTAGATTCATATTATACTAACTATTATATTAATTCAGTTCAGAAGATATTGTATACAATGACACCTATAAAGACTTTAGTTTATTAATTATAGTTTAAAAAACTAAATGTTTTATTAGCTAATAATAGAATAAAAATATTTAGTAACTTTTAGCTTTGATAGTTATAACGTTCAAAACTTTTATCAATTTAAAAATCTTAAAAGCATTTTTAGGACATGTTATTGAGATAAAATACAAACTCCAATATGCTGCTGTATTTAGCTTGTTAAAAAATAGATTATTTTATTATAGTAATAACTGACATAATTACATTAATTGAATATAGGTATGTTATTTCTCCCAATCTGTTGTATGGAAAATGTTATAAGGATCTATTATCATTGCAACACAAAGTTGCTGAAAAAAATTCATTTAAACCCACATGATTAATTCAAATGTATTTAAATTTTTTATGTGAGGTGCTGTTGAATTTCTATTACAATGGCAAATCTTCGTTGGGTTCCACCTTATGAGTTAATAAACAGTTATAACCTTAAAATAATACTTTGTAGTAGAACATGCAGATAGTTTTCATAGTAAAAAACAGACTGCTCTAATATTATAAAGATTATCTCAAAAATATCTCTTTAACAGGTGCAATGGTGATTGCTTTTGGTTGGAAGAATATGAAATATAATGGAGAGTTATAATGATTCAAGGTGTTGAAATTCCTGAAAAAAGAATTGCTGCATAACACTTCATAAGATCACATGATCACATTTCCTATACTAGCACATTAATTGTTGATAAACAGAGCAAAACTCTCCATACAGTATTGCCACCTGTGCTACACAGAGTAATCAATGGCATCCATTGATTACTCTGTTTAGCACCGGTGGCAATACTGTATGGAGAGTTTTGCTCTGTTTACTTCATAAGATTTCATACAAAATAATTTGTTTCTGAAATTCTTCACCATCTAGTGAGAGTTTTTGTAAATTTTATTTTTCCAAAAATTTACGATTAAGGATTACTATGTAATGGACAGAATAAGCATGTTTTAATGATTTATTTTATTTATTTATATATTAAATTTATTTATATATAGAATTTATATGGGTACCACTTGATTTTAAACATCAAGAAATAGACTAGCATACATACTTTTAACAATCTTTTATTAAATAGGATAATGATGAACACTAAACTGCTCTTATTTGCATTATTTACTCCTGATGAATAAATGTAGACCATAAAATGTTACATTTAAAGAGGCTAACCCATCATAATATAATTGTTTGATTACAAAATATAATTGTCAGTCAACATAAAACTTACTTTCCTTTTAACAAAGTCTTTTCTCCGATCTCTTATATATTATTTTATTCCATATGCACGTAGGAAAACAATAATTACTTACATAATGTCCATGGTTTCTTTGCTAAATTTAGTCTTAATCTTCAATTGCCCTATAATATTAATACAGTTATATAATCGAATACATTTGTCATACAGCAAACCCTAAACTTTAATAAATTTAAAGTATAACTCACATACAAATGAACTTATAAATACAAGACATTTATTTGACTCATAAATTTCTTAGTATCAACACATGCATACACTTAATATGGGATAAATGTGACCACTACATCTTTCTTGAACAGTAACTATAAGGAATAGCCATTTTTAAGTCTGAATCCTGATTTAATAAAATTCCAACTTCTACAAGAATGGCTTGTTTGAGTCTGATCTTTCATTTATCAAAGCAAAATAGGAATGAATCCTCCCATGTAGGTACAGATATATTTAAATCATTTGACCATGAACAAACAAACTGCATATATATACTATAAGCTCACCTACACAAAATCTAATTCTCAGCAATCAAAGGCAGGGTTGACTATGGACAAATGCACCTGATGGATATAATTAATAACTTAAAACGATGAATACTTATTTATTCTAATTATTTAACACTTGGATGATTTATGTATGGATGTATTACATGTTAAATAAATATTATATCTTCCATTATTATCTTTATTTTTTTTAACTGACAATTTCTACAAAATAACATTAGGTCAACATGTATTAAAAGTACTTTACAAAATGTTAACATAACATACATATATGTAATACAGAGTGAATTTTTTGTTTCTTTGTTTTTTTTACTTCAGCTGCATTAAAATTTTCCCCTCAAACTTTTACATCCTGATTTAAATAAGTTATAAGATAAATAGCATATTAGTATTAAATATAAACTTAAAATAGTTAAGATAAAGTCTAAATAGTCCTTTTAAGTATAGAACTTACAAAGCAAAATAACTGTAGTTTGTTTTCTTCTGATGACAAGTATTAAATGTGCCATTAATATATTTTAACTATCTCAGCTTTAGAATTTGAAATAAGTGGTGTTTCTTCACATTAACTAGATTTACTCAAAATAGAATGTCAAGTTTTTCAGACAACCAGTTTGATTAGCAGACAATGGTTTTTAATCCTTTTGCTCACTAAGCATGATGAAGGTCTGATATCATTTAAATAAAGTGAGAATCTGAAGCAAATGCAATAAGAAAAATTGATTTTATATAAGTTTTACTTCTTTCTGTTGGGAACAGCTCATTCCAGTATTTTAAAAAAATTTAATTTGATTAATTTGCATAACACTATAATTGCCAGATTTTTTTTTAAATCATTTAACTAATTGCATTAATTGCAATACATTCTTTGACAAAAGAGTTTTGAATATATATATTTTTTAATTTCTCACCCATGTGGCAAACCACATGGCTGACAACTAAAATGAATAATGTATAAAATGTTTTATGTCATATACATTTTATTCTCATGATTTAGTTCCAAAGATGTTAAGTAAAAATTCTGCAACATAAAAGATGCCTAAGCTACCTACACCTTGATAAGCATTTATTGTGTTTCTAACATCACTAATTTTTATGACATTACTTAGAAAAAATACTTTAAATAGCAAAAAAAAAATTGATTATTTGTGTATTCTTAAAATTCATGATTATTTTTGTGCAATAATTGTATAATTAGAAATCAAGAATATAAATTATTATTTATTTATTTTGAATGTAAATATTTTACTTTAAAAAGTAGAGTGTAATATTTTTGAGCAATGCAAATAATCCAGAGAGCATTTACAAGCTGTTTGCTAGAACATAATCAATGCAATCCACGACTGTCTATGTGAATATATTGCAATACTGTACAAAATATTTTAAAAATTTAAACTTTTAAAGCATTATTTGATTGATTTATAAGACTTTAATATTTATTTATTTTCATTTTAAAAACAAATATAAAATAAAAAAATTTTTGTTTGTTTATTATAATGAAAATACTCTTCCCAGCAATGATGCTGAAAGAGGTTTTGATTATAATGCCATTTTTTTTAATGTCAAATGTCATTATTTAGAATTTACTTCATTTGTAACCAAAAATATTTATCAAATAAAGTCAAATTTATTACATTCTAACAAATAATAATGATTTAATTATAAACTTAAATTAATGTTGAATGCTTATATCCAGTAAAAACTAACACCTTGAAACAGTTAAAAGACAACATTACAACATAATGAAGAGCAGATGAAAGAATAACAAATTGCAATTATTGTACCAATTAGATTTGTATGTTCCTTTAACAAGAGTTAGAATCTAAGCAAAATACCTTAAACCAATCATGCCTGAGATACACAAGTCAGTAGCAATCATGAATTCCACCCTATTTGCCCATTCTCTAAATCTATAACATTATAAGCAACATAAACAACATCTCTGATGATTACAGATGAATTTCATTTATTCCAGTTCCAGAGTCACTGTGGAGAGACAAGAAATCCTCAGGGAGAAAATTAAATTAATGACTTAGTAACCCTTCATTTGGGAGAAGAGCTGCCTGGTTATAATATTTTACTAAAGACAAAATTAGTGAAGTGCCAATGGCTAGACTGATATAAAGAAGAGCATTGGTTATAATATAGAACAATTATCTATGATGCACATGAGAGACAAGCCCATAATAAGTTATTGAAATGGAAATGGGTTATGAATGTTAATAAGACTATCAATCCAAGTAATGAGGACTTGAACACCTAAGTAGTTATATATATACATTTAATAAACACAAATAATAAGCCTATTTACATGTGACAACAAAAGTTAATACAAGAGAGGTTTCATGTAATTGATAGTGATGATTTGTTTACTTTATAAGTTATAAAATTATCATGGTGCATTACAAAATATAGAATATGATGGTATTAAAGAGTGTGCAAATAGAAAATTAATATATACCTAATATATGATGGGTACTCATGAAAGTGTGGCTTAATATGCTAATTGAAAGATATCAAATTACCATATTATGCTATGACAGACAAGATGTGGGACTAATGATCAATGAGACATGTGTACATGAAATGCAACTTTGTGTATACAAAGTTATCTTTAATTAAGGTTTGTCGTATCAATGTGATGCATAAATATCTTGAGAAATATTTTAAGCTTTCTGTGATTACAACCATACATTCTATCAATCATTTGAAGTAAATATATTTATATGCATGTATAAATTAACAAATTTGGCTTGATATGATTAATAAATCTGTTATCCATTTGTGTATGAAAAGATTGTTTAACCAAGAGGGTGGAGAGTTAAATAAGGTTTACTATGACATTTCTAATAAATAATGATACTAACAAGAGTAGGATGGTTTAAAAAAATCATAGCATTACAATGAGAAATATAAAATGATTATAAGTTTGTGGTATTGACTGCAAAGGTAGCATTAGAAATGTTGAGTCCATCTTTGGACTGAGAAGCTTCATCATCTATTAACGAATACAAAAATCTGCCTGCACTTATAACAAGGAAATATTTGGAGAAGTAAGTGGTAAGGGATGCTATGGTCTGTTTTTTTCTGATGTTATTCCATGCAGGGCCTCACTACCATATGATATTGTCCTGGAGTCAGTGCTTCCAAATGCCATGATGAAACAAGTAATGAGAAGATTAATTTGGGACCTCGGGATATTAATTATGACAAAGCAGTAATATGAAATTTTATACTGCTATCAGGCATAAGCAACACTGAGATAAGATTCATGTCTATAATGGCATTGACATATTAATTAAAGTTCAAGTTAAGTACTAAGATCTAGCGTAATGACATGTCAAAATTAACCCATCCTTAAAGTTATGCATATGTCCATGAATACTAATTAGAAGGTCATTTTAAAAAATAGGAGGGTAAAAATATTGTTTCCTCTATTAAACAAACCTAACTACTTGCAAAGGCCAAAATAATTATATAGTTAAACAAACTATGATGCTTGATGGTGTAATAAATAAATGATTATGAAACAGCTATGATTATGAAGCCATAGAGCTTTGAAAGCACTAAGCTTTAAATAAATTAAATAATATATATAACTTCTTTAACGAGCATTATAAGTGCATAATTATTGATATTATATAATTTATGAGAAGTTTATAAACAAATTTTCATTACAGAAACAGAAAAGTGAAATCATCAAATTCACTTTAAAGAATATAAAATAGAGTTAAACCCATAGTGTCAAGCATGCATAAATTGATATCATAAATGACAACTTTATACTCTGCCATTAAACACATACAACTATTAATAATAATATTCAATCGAGTGAACCTTCATTTGGTAAGAAAACTTACAGTGCAATATTTAAGTATCCCATAATATCAGAATGGAGAATAAAATAATACAGGTTTGCTAGATTGAGTCATTAGCATATTAAATCAAATTCAATTATAATGTCTAATTAAAATAAAATAAAAGTTTGCCACACTAACAGAATAAAGACATAAAGCATGAAACCTAAGAAATACTGTTATAGATCAAAGATTCATAAATTTCTACACTTATGTTTTATAGAAAGAGAGTCATCATAAGATTAATTACAATTATTATAATTGGCAATACATCAATTATTAAATAGGTGGAGAGTTACATCATGGTTAAAATAAATTAGTTAAATGAAATGAGGTTTAAAAGTTTGTTTTAGCTGCATAGACAGGATTACCTTCTCATGATGCAATGATTTGACAGCTGTATGGATCAACTCCTGAAAACTAAAACATGGAAAGAAAGAACAGTCAGAAACACAGAGTTCAGGTAAAATAATGGTTAACATTTTTCAGAAATTAGTTCAGGGTTTAATCCAGGCAGTTCTCAAGTGAGGATGACATGGTAGCATAGAGGTATGGAGATGATCTAAGATCTAAGAAAGACCAGAAGCATCAATTTCTTCCCTCTACTCAGAGGTTATATTCTCAAAAATCTGAGTTATATGAATTCAGTTAGCAATACCTCTCTAAAAAAAAACATTTCTTCTTTTTTAACTCAAATTTTACTGTATTTATTATACGCTAGCAATCTTTCTAGAAAGTTCTTTTAAGTCACCACTTGAGGTGATCAAACCTGCACTACCCTGCGTGACTTCATTTACCCTTTTGTTCAAAATTACCTTTAAAAAATGAAACACAATAAATTCTGGAGAGTATTGTTCTATTCCATTTCTGTATTAGAAATAGGTTCAACAGATATAATTTCCATTAATTTGAGGACTGCTAAAAACAACTAATTTAGTAATGACATTTTAAATTAAATAAGATACATTCCTTTGTTTCTTAAATCTAGAGTTATGCTAATTACTCTCCAGAACCTTCTCTAATATTGCATCAGCATTATAAATAATTTCATCTAACTTTATGGCTCTCCCATCTGCTTTCTTAGGTATACCATTATATATGTCCAAGACAAAGATGAACTCTTATTTAAATAAACTTAATTATTACAAAAATTGAGGATAAAATAAGTAAATTTTCTTCACTTAAATTATATGAAATTACAAGAGCGCCAATTTTTAATTCCATTGTTTCAATTTTGGCATACTATGCACCCTGGGTATCGCTATATAACAAAACAATACTCAGAATAAACCAGATTGCAAAAAAAATATGTCTGGGGTAGAGCTTCAAGATGGATCCCAATTTCAACCTTGAAAATGCCAATAGAAAATGGAGGTCTTGGCCTGATTGATCCAGGGCTATATGTATCTTATATCAAGGCAAGTACATTTATTAACTTATTTAAAAGTCAATTTCTTGGGCCTTTTGTTGATCATGCTAGCTTCTTTAATGAAATTATATGTAAGGAAAGATCTTTTATAACCAACCTGTTCATTGCTTATAGGATCTCCAGGGTGATATGATGGTGCTCAGTTTGGAGGGTATTAAATATAAAGACTTAATGAATCATTTTAAAAGTCATGACAATGCAGTTAGATATATTAAAAAATGTTTTGAAAAAGTTCCATTCTATATATGCACCCCAATCCTACTTTCACCAGATTTGCATAGTAAACAGGTTGGTTCCAAGTTTATAGGTAGCCTTTCATTTAGAACCTTAGTTGTTGGAAGCAAGTCATTCATCAATTTGAAAACAAATTTTCCAGCAACTAAGGTTCTAAATGAAAGACTATGTATGGACTTGGATCCTATCTGTTTACTATGCAGATCTGATGAAGAAACTTTCCAGCATCTATTCAAAGAATGTTCGGCATTTGGACAGATAAGAGCTAGAGTGTTCCACAGACCAATCATCAACTTAAAACTTCTATTATAGTCAATACTTTGAAAAATTTAACCCCCATAATGCAATGGTAACTGTGAATACCCTTAAGACAATATGGTATATAAGATATATTATGATATTCGATAGCAAGAAATTCAATTGGGTGAGAAAACTCTATAGTGATTGGGAAACCTATTTCAATCAATGTCAGATACTTGCCAAGAAAGATGATGATTTGAATCTGGGATGGCCCTCGAATAACTCTATGTGAGATTATCAGATAAACATTTGTTTTGAGTAAAAAATGGAATTCTACTGGGTGGCTTATTCCTTAGGCTAATCAAACATTTTGTTACATGCTTCACCCGTTTGAGTTGCATTTGCTTGATGTCTTAAGAGTCTCCTTCTATTACATTGTTACAGGTCAACCTCCTTGAATTGGAGTTAATTGTTTAATGGCCTAGAGCCTTTTTGTCTTAATAGTGGAATATTTCAAATTCTCTGGGTTTTGTTTATCATTTGTTTAACTACTTGTATAAATTGTAAATATTAATAAAGTTTTTATTATAAACTTTAAAATAAATAAATAAATAATATCTAGATTATATAAATAAATGAATAATATACAGAATTAATAACTTAGGTACGTTTGTTTGTTTCTTAAATCTAGAGTTATGTTAATTACTCTCCAGAACCTTCTCTAGTATTGCATTAGCATTATAAATACTACACAGATTATATAAATAAATGAATAATATACAAAATTAATAACTTAATAAGGCTGCTAGATATTATTATATGTATTCACTTCATTTTATGCATCTGATGGTGATGGAAATTTTAAAATTTCTGAATTCAAATATAATTAAATCAATATTATCTAACTGTTTAAAACTTATAAAGGGGAATACTGCTGTGTTCTTACCATCCCTGTTGACCGAACGAGTACAAAGGTGGGTTCGAACCTGACCTTCAGGTTACTGATGCCACCAGACAGTAAAGCAAAATATGTATCACAGACTTTATCGCTTCAATATGGATATGTTTTTTTTTTTTGATGAATTGTGTTTTATTATTGCAAAATTCATCTTCAACTTTTTTTTTTTTTTTCTGGAATTATAATGGTTATATAAGTGACTGCTAATAATAATAAACATAAAATTTTGGAGTTTTTTTTATTTTTTTTTATAAAATTTTATGCATACTTTGCATAAATTTTGTTTATAAATCAATTATTTTATATAGCGCGAAGTTTTATAAACTGTAATGGCCATTCTATCTTTTCCCAAAGACTTTATCATGTGTTTGAAGTGTTTGTATTCAGTCATTTATAGTTAAAAATCTGCAAAGCGCATGTGCAACAGCTTAATGCTATTTAGCTATTAAATTTTGTTTATATAAATCAATTTTTTTTTCATCTATATATATCATTATCATCATACAGCTCCTTATATTCTCAACATATCCTAGTTTAAAACTAAATTCACATTATATCTTATATATATATATGTTTAATAAGAATATAAAATTTAGATAGAGTGATTACATGTGCTATATATTTTTAGCAAACCACTTATTAAATTCATCATCTGGACAGATTGGTTCAATAAGCTCTCCAATATTCATTCTTTAAATGCATTGCTGATTTTTTTTATCAATGCAAAAGCAAACAAACTTGAAAGTGGTTTAGCAATAAGTCAATTTTTCAGCATTCAATCTCATAACATTTAAAATATCTTAATCAGAATGCAGTAGATAATTGCAAATTATTATAACTAGTTTTTATCTATTTGGCCTTGATTCATGCAAGAATACAAACACCCAAAAAGTTACATTTAACTGTCTTTCAATGTAGCATTATTATTTCATACTCAAGACTCTTTAAAAAATATTTAATAAAATGAATTCAATTCAGACAAATAGACATAAAATTAATTCATAATTTTATATATTTTAGAAATCTTTTATTAACTACACTATAACATATTTCAAAATACATCTATTATATAAAATCCCTATTTTGTCTGTTGTCTGAATGAATGTTTGTTCACAATACCATTTAACTGGTTACTTTAACTTACTTTGGCTGCTTTAACAAATTATAAAAACTATGAATTTGACAGCATTGGAAAAAATTAATAAATAACTCCTAACTAAATTGTAATTTATATTACAAGCATTTTATGCAAAGGAAGTAATTCCATTCTTTTTACTTAATAATCCATAATTTTTATTATGAAGCATATTTTATGTGAAGGAAGTAGTTCTGTCATTAATAAAAAATGCTCAGAAAAAATCCAGTACAGAACTGAATAGATATAGTATTTAAATGACAAAGAAAATGTGATTACAGTACATAAATTCATGTTTGAAATGTGATATTTAGTGAGGGAAAAATAGATGCCTTAATACTGTATTAACATTTAGTTTTAGTTAATATATAGTTGAAGTTGTGCAATTTTATATAGCATAGTTCATGCTAATTTGGTCATTAATAGTTGTCCATAGTGCTGTCAAATTCATATATCAAATATAACATAAAGTATATTTCAAATTTTTAATTTTAGTTTAGAGGCTTAATTTGATTATGAGCATTTTATTCAAAATAAGTAATTCTGCAAAGCAAAAAAAAAAAAAAATTGTTAAAACAACCAATTAAAAAAATTATTACAAAATGGTGGCCTTTCAGGCTGGCTCCATTTCTCACATTTATTTCTATAATATTAAAATCTTTTGTTTAATTTACATTAAATCTTAAAAAAAAAATTTTAAGCAACCTATTAAAAAAAGACAGCCTTTACATAGGCTGAGTGCATCTCATATTATAATAATTTTAAATTAAAAATTTAAATAAATAATATTTAATATATAATGTGATTTTTTTTTTCTTCATATATGATCATTATTATTATGTAGCAAAATGATTTATGAAATTATTTGCATATGTTACTTTTATTGATTTGGTCAAGGCATTTGACTCAATTAAGCAAGCCTGCAATATTGTTTGAAATTAACAGTTGCCCAGCAAAATTTATTCACATAATATAGCTTTTACATGATAGAATAAAAGATAGTGTTATTACTATAGGTATAAAATCTGAGACATTTGAAATTAAAACTGGTGTTAATGTGTATTAGTTCTAACTTTGTTTTTGACCTTGATCACCATAGGTGTTAAAACTTTTTATAAGTGGCTTCATGAATCAGAGATCAAGATGGAATTCAGATTTAATGATGCAATTTTTTTTAATTTGAATCAATTAAAAGTAAAAATAATATTTTCTGGGTTTCTGGATTTACATTATGCTAATTATATTATCCTATCAATTCAAAAGAAAATCTACAAAATATATTTTATATTTCAATACTAATAAATAAAGACTTTCATAATTATTGTTTACAAAACTCAAGTCTTTATAAGCCAGTGATAAAAAAAAATCTTCAGCAATCTTTATCTTGAATGGTTATCAATTTGAAAATATAAGTTAAAATATAGGGTATTTCATCACATTGACATAATTACTGAAAACTAAATATTTATCTAATTCATTTATGGAAGTGAGATTAAATTTTTTGTTTTTGCTTGCTACATATAGTATATTTTTTCATTGGATTGTATTTATATTATATAAAATGACTAAATAGTAACAAATTTTCTAAAATATATTTTAAGGTAAACTCGAGGATGATTTCCATGGGAAAGACAGATCCTCCTGTTTACATTTAAAAATTATTTCAGACATTCTAAAGAAGTGCAATCTTTATTGTTTTCATTAGGAAGATATGGCTAATAATACAATTAAATTGAGGTTACTAATAGTTACAAGCGCTTGAGAAATTTGCACTCTCTCAATTTTATTTTCAATACCGTCTGCGCTTTATAAAATATTATTTACATATATTGCTGCAAAGTTATAACATCGAAAATCTACTGCATAGTAAATCGAAAGATTTCACGCTGTATGTTTATAATTTGAACTCAGTCAATTAAGTGTGATGATATTTAAGATTCACACTCTCAGATATAAGTATTTTGGACTGGCTTGGATATATAGAGAGACAAGTAAAGAAGAGAGTGGAATCCACTCTTTTCTTATTAAATTCCCTGTCCCAGTGCTTAAGATTTGATTGGTTACTAATAGTCACAAGCGCTTGAGAAATTTGCACTCTCTCAATTTAATTTTCAATACCATCTGCGCTTTATAAAATATTATTTACTAATAATACAATAGAAAGGCAAGTTATAATTAAACAAGATATTATGATCTTTCAGATAGAAAAGTTTGCTTTAGAAGTTAAAAGATAGTATCACAAAAGATCAAATAATATAAAAAATAATATTTTTTATATATGACATATTTGTAGTTGATTGTTTTGTATAATCACCACAAAACTCATTTCTAGTGTACTACTATTAATTATTTTTGTTTATCCATTTTTTATTATTATTTTGAATTGGAATGGCCATGTTTGTTTTCAAGTAGCTAATGCTGATGTTAGTTAGTTTAATTATTATACTTACTGGTACAACTTTTAAAGATACTGTTGTATTTGGCTAAATTTACAGGTTCGGTTCCAAACCAACAGACAAATGATGACACTAATTAATATGTATAATTTATTAGTGACAAAAATATACACACATTTTAGTTAATAAAATATATAAATATGGCCTATACAATTCAATGCTGAGATAGTCATGCTGAGTAAGGGAACTCCCAGCTATATAAATAGCCTGCTTTGCCAATACAAGTATGACTCTTCCAGCTATGCAGTACAGCTTGTCTTGAGTTGGCTCCGGGTGTGCAGGACAGCTTGCATCAAGTTGGCTGCAGATGTAAGAGTTTCCAATCCTTAGGTGGACCTGCCTCACAGCATGGATGTCATGATAATGACTAGAAAAAAATATCTTTGCTGATGACAGATGGTTTTTTGAAGAGCATGTTCAGTTGTTCAGGTTAGCAGAAGTAATTGCCTTGCCTCCAAAAAGGCTGACTATTTAATGGCAGATCCCCTACCTTACTGTAAACATTTGGATTATGTGTGCAAACTCTGACAAAGGATATATCCCCATTATAGTGACCGGGTGCTAGCCAATCAGGCAAGGAAACTGGAAATAGTCCACTTCTAAAAGCAAGGTCAGATATGACATCCCTCCCCCTGGCTAAAATTATCCCCAGAAAATGTAATCATCAAGATGCACAGGATGACCATTCATCACTGTCCTTGAGTTGTTCACTTGATGAAGTTGTTCCTGGATGTTTTCTGCCACCTTGATTTTGATGTTCATCTTTCCTGCTTGATGTACTCATCCCAGATTTGTTACTGCTTTTGTCAGTTACTGTTAGGTGGATGAGTCTTAGCTGGTTGAGATGGCAATGATGTTAATGACCAACTTCTGTTTGCACAATGACAGTATAGAGATCCTTTAGTTGAGTCACCACTGCTGGTATCCAATTTGTGGACCTCATAGTACATATGATTTAGTAATTGTATACCTATTTGAAGTTTTATTTTAGTTTTCTCTTCTTGTTCAAGTTAGTTATCAGGCTTCAAGGTTGATAGGATTATTCTTAAGGGTCTGTTGAATAACAATTCAGCTGGAATCTTCCCCATTGCAATGCTCAGTGTGGACTACTGCACTAGCAGAGTCATGGCAATTCTGGTGTTTCAACTTCCCATATCCATTTTTGTTATCAGCTTCTTAGCTTCTTCTACCATTTTTTCCACCTGACCATTACTTTCAGATGTAATGGAGAGCTGTTCACAAGCTTGATGTTGTTATTAGTGAAGAAGGCTTGGAATGCGCCACCTGAAAAGCTGTGCCATTGTCAGTTACTAGTGCTTTAGGAAGACCATGTGTGGAAAATTGCCTTCTCAGAGTTTCTATCATGGCTGCGGAGTGGAGAGGTACTACCTCCACAACCTCCAGCCACTTGAAGAATGAAACCACCACTATCAACAGCAGTTTTCCTTTCCATGGAGCAGCATAGACCAGTTCCCTTCAGGTTTGGGCCACTGGAGTCTTTTACTGACATGTTCCAATTCATCTTGCACTGCCAACAGAGGTGGATCTTGGCTTCAATGTCAGCATTTAAGGTAAGCCACCACAAGTATGATCTTACCATCATCTTCATCTGGACTATTCCTGGATGCAGATAATGCAACAAACTGAGTACCTGGTAATGTCTGGCTGTGAGAATTACATTTCTGGATCCCCAGATAATGTAACTATGTTCACTTGAGAGATCCAATCAATGCATCCAGTAGGCTGAGTGTAACTCAACTGTTTTTTTATTAGGCCAACTTTGTTGGACCCATTTTTGTAGCTTTTGGAATCCTGGATCATTGTTAGTCCACCCTGCCACTGACTTGCTGTTCAGAGCATGGTTACATCTAGATCAGTCATGTTAATTTATTGGCATGATGATGTTGGACTGTCTATGACATCTGAAGCAGTTGGCTTAATGCATCTATGTGAGGGATATGCTTTCCCTCAACATATTGAAGGGTAAAATCATAGACTGATAGGAAATTGAATTACTGCAGCATTTGTGGTGAGGTATGCTATGAGATTTCCTTATCAGATGCAATGATCCCCATGAGGAGTTTATGATCTGTTTGAAGTATAAATGGTCTACCATATAGGTAGTCATGGTACTTCTTGATGCTATTGATCAAAGCCAGGGCTTCTCTATTTGAGCATAGTTTTTCTCAGATCTAGAGAGTCACTTTGATGCAAAAGTAATAAGACTGTGTGTTCCATCATTATTCTTATGGAACAACACTGCCCCCAATCCTACATGTGATGCATTACAAGTAATCACTAGCACCTTTTCTGAGTTGAAATATTCCAGCACTGCAGTTCCGGCACTGCAGTATGTGATATTAAATTCTTCAGCAAGTGCTTTTTTGTCTAGTAGCCTGTATAGTGGTTCAGCAGTCTCCATATTATGGTATAAGAAACCTTCATAAAGTTTATCAGTCCTAGCTTTCTTATTTTCTGTGATTTTGGCCTTCTTTATTGCCAACATTTTTTTAGTTGGGTAAATGCCACTAGCATTTATTTTATATCCCAGAAATTCGAGCTCTTTGGCTTCACATATGCACTTCTCCCAGTTTATTTTAATGCCAGAGGCTTTGAATTTATCTAGGAGTACTTTGATGGTCCTATAAGCCACTTACTATATATCATCAAAGTATTGTAGTCCACCTGTGGTACTCCAGAAGTCAGTTGATCCATGATTCTCTGGAAAATAGCCATGGTGACTGATATACCCAAGAGTAGTCAGTTCATTTTAAATAACCCTTTGATAAAAGACCCTACCAGCTGACAGTGTGGATAGGATTTGTTTGATTGATGGTGGTGGATAATTATCTAGATCAAGTGCTTTGTTGATTGTACAATGATAATTTCCACATATATGTATATCACCATTCTCTTTTATTACTGGTACTATAGGAATGATCCACTCAGAATAAGATATAGGCTCAATTATGCCAGCTGTCAGCCACTTTTCAAGCTCTGCTTGTACTTTAGTATGCAAAGCTAGTGGAAGTGATCTGCACTTATAACTTATAGGTTTTACCTCTCCTTTAGTGGGACCATGGTTTCCCCATGAACAGACCTGTATTTTTGTTAAAAACTTCTGAATAGTCAAATTTTATCTTTGATAATGTTGAGCTGGTTCACTTTGGTCACTTTGAACCCTAAGTGTCTGAACCAGTCACCACCTATTAAATCACTATGGTTACCTGATGCCACTACCAGTGGTAGGATATAGTTTTGTTAGGCATAATAATTTTTCCTGTTGTTTGACCCAACAGTTTGATTTTATTCCCTTGATATTAATGATTGTCCAGGTATTTCTTGAAACTATAGACACTTCTGACCATGTGTCAAGTTCCATCCTAATTGATTAATCATTAATTATAACATAAAATCCAGACTGGTCATGTTTGATATGTTTGATACTGGCAACTTGTTTAGATTTCTTATGATTGCCTTTACTGTTTTTTTTAAAGGGTTTTTCCATTCTCATATCAGCCATTTGTCTTTTCAATTTCAGACCTGCCACCTTTATATGTCTGAATCACTTGCAAAATGTGCATATTGCATCATGGTATGGGTGTTCTATATGTCTGTGCATTTGTTCATTGCATCTATAGCAAAGCCTTGGACTATATGATGCTGAGTTCTCTGACCTTACTGAGTATTTGGATGACTTAGTGTTATGCTTAATTTTTTGCACATCATACTCATTCTTTTAATGGGGTAGCTTGACTAGCTATAGTCTCTGCTAGTCCTGCCTGATCTACCACTCTCTCAAAATCTAGATCCAGAATCATCAATATTTTCTGCCTCAAACTGTGATAGTTTATGTTACAAATGATCATGGAGTGTTTCATTCATGAAGTCTTTGAAATTGCATTTCAAAGCTAATGTTCAGATTCTCATTGCAAATTCTCTAGTTGTTTTCCCCGTTCTTGCATGCTGATATTAAAATGGTATCTCTGCATTACTGTCAAGGGTTTAGGGGGGAAATACCCTGTCTGAATTGTCAACACTCTGTCAAATTCCAGTTCTGCTGGAGTTACAGCCGTAGATTGAGACTTGAGTATATTATATGGCTGCAGACCTGTAATGGTCATTAGAATGGCTAACTTTACTTCAGGTTTTTTAATCTAGTGGACCTGTAAGTAAAAAATCAAGTGGATCTCATAATTTGACCAGTTCTCAGGTTGAGTCAGGTCAAAAGCTTCCATAGAGACAATTGCATTAGTCATATTTATGCAAGGTACCACTTGTAATTATTTTTAATTTTATTCAAAATTACCACTCTTATTTTTGATTTTAATCCAAGTTACCACTCTTAATTTTTAGTTTTACAACTACATTGTTGTAACTAACTCAACAAAGCTTTTAAACCACTAGGGCAAGATTTTGCCACTGTGTTGCAAGTAAAGTTATCATGATTGGTAGTAGCTTCAAATTGACATGCCTTTACTTTTGCAGTCAATTTTTATTTGACAGTTTTATGTGGTTTTTAAAAAATCACAGTAATGGAATTATGGCGAATGTAATTTTTTCACAAAAAAATAATAAAAATACACAACCTAAGAACATATGTATTTCTATAATGAGTTCAACTATAATTTTTCCAGCCATGAGGGAAAATTTTTTTTTGTTTGACTGCATCAGATCTGTTGGTCTAGTTTTTATTTACCGTAAGTATATATCTTATACATTTTTATCTTTAGTTTTTTTTATATTTGCATAAACATAAAGCTGATTTTGCACAAAACTAGATAATTTATTAGATCATAGAATAACAGCCCAAGCTAATCTAGACAATAACCCTTCAATATGTTGTCAAGGCAGGCTCTCTGATGGATTTCAACTTTTCACTCATCTAAAATTTTAATATAGACAAAAAAGTTGACATTTGGACTTTAATAGTTTGAGATTTATATATATATATGTCAAAGCATTGACTGGGAAGTGAACCCAGGCCAACTTCTTGGAAGGCAGCTATGCTAACCACTAGGCCACCAATGCTTGACAAGTTTTTCCTAGAATATGAAACAGGTCATATTTTCCCATTTAATGGAGTTTATTTAAACTTCTAAAAATATAAACATCTTATTCTGTTACAGTCCATATATCAACTTTATATTAAGATCTTAAAATCAGAAAAAAAGATGAGAATTGACTTCTACTTATAGAAATTATCTTGACGCCAGATTGAAGATTCTGTATACAGATAGGTTTCGGATGTTACCATGTGATTTACATTTATGAATCATCTAGCATTGTGCTAAATCATGTTTATTATTCAAATAAAATGAATAGCAGTGGGTTCAGTTTTAAAAATGATTATTTATTAATCTACTTTAAAACAGGTTAAATTTGCTTTTTTAATGGAGTTTATTTAAACTTCTAAAAATATACAAATTTCAATGTTACAGTTGATTCTTGTCTATATTAAGACCATCCAGAGTGAAAGGTGAGAATCCAACTTTTATTTATAGAAGTTACCTTGACAACAGCTATTATCATGTGATTAGTTCACATATATTTAAATTATATCTTTGTTAATTTATTATACTATTTTATTAATCTAACATTAAAATTGCAAGATATATTTTGCATATTATATTGATATGTTTTTTGAAAAAAACAAAAAAACAAATATAACTTGGCAACTATTACATTAAAAAAGAAATATTGAAGAAAAGTTCTGAGAGTTGTTGAATATGAAAATTAGCACAATAAATTCAAAATATATAAAAACCTGATTTTAAAAATAAAGCTTAAATTTGAAAAAAGTAATAATTAGTGAAGAAACATTTTTCTAAGCATATTATCAATAAAAAAAATTTACTAACATGTGGGGTAAATACACTATATAAAAATATTTTAGTATTTTTTTTAATTATAATTTTTTGACTGACAGTCCATTTTGTTTCTTGCATAGCCTGATAATAATATTCTTTGAATAATGATTAATAGATTAAAATAAAGTATGTAGAAAGAAAAAAAAAATTAACTCAACAGAATGTATGTTTTAAAATTTATTTTTAATGCATTTTATGTCCAACTATGAAAATATACTATTTTTGTAATATCTAACCAATAGAACTGTAAATGGGGGGGGGGGGGGTTATGGAGCACTTTTTATATTAAAACAAAAAAGGGGGGGGGGTGGGTTTTTTTTTATCAATTGTTTGCAAATTTATTTTACAAAAATGCAGTCAAAATTAATAAAGAAATGTAACCATTTGGTTGATTGGTATCATTTTAATAACATAAATTATTAAATCATTTTTATTTGTTTGTTTGTTTTTTGCCAATATTGTATTTTTTTATATTTATAATAAAAACCTCTATTATCTTGAATATGTCAAAAATTAATTATGAGAAGTGATTTAAAATTGTACAAATAAATGATATTTTAAACTTATATTTTACAAAAATTTGATCATATAAGGTTGAATATTATCTATATAATGCATGAAATCATTTCCCTCTCTTTTTATTACCCAAGCTAACTTATAATTACAATGATTATATTTTTATTTCAAGTAAAATTAGTAATCATAAGAATTTTATCATATACTTTATCTAATGTATAGATTTTAAAATTTATTATTAATACACTTTGTTATTGTACATGATCAAAGTATACTTTTGAATATGTATGGAATAAAACTTTGCATTTTTTTTTTTGCTTTTTTAATTATTAGTGATAAAAATCTGCTTTGTCTTGCATTGGTGGTCGAGAGGTCAGCGCGACTGCCTTGCACTTGCAGGCAGTTGCCCAGGTTGCGGGTTCGCATCCTGACTGATGCTATGACACTTAAAAAAAAATCCGCTTTACTTTGGATATATTACAAATAAAAGCATAGATTGACTTGCAAGCATGCTGGATGAAAATTCTAGAATCAAAACACAATGTTGTTTACTATATAATGAATAAATTCTGTAGTAACTGTATTTTTAGCTTTAATATCATCATTTAATTCTTAGATGATATAATATTAAAAAAATTACTATTCTGAAACATCATTAATTTTACAAAAAGGCTTTTATTTTTAAAAATGGTTGATATATTATTAAAAAAATTCAATATTTTTTTTAAAAGGTCATCTTTGTGAATAAATGATTGTAATTTAAAACAGTAGATTTTAACTTGGTGTTAATCATTATGGTGAATCCTTGTTTAAAGGGCCAATGTATGCAAGGATAAAAGTATATTAGTTTCTCTTTTTGCTAAGCTATCACTGCACTATTCATTTTCAAATTATTTAAAATCAAAAGCTTCAAAAGCTCTTTACAAAGGATTAGTAGACAAAAAATAATTTCCATCAGACTTGTTGAACATGAAAAAATTTATTGCTAGAAAAAATTTAAATTAAAAAAAATAGTATAAACAGATATACAACTGAATTCAAATCTGAAATTTGGATTGACAGCAGAAATTAGAAATATTTTTTACATTATTAACCCTTGCATGAACTTTTTTTCTGCTTATTTAGTTACTTATCTTAATAGAAATCTGGGTAAGTTATATAAATTATGTTATTAATGTTTATTTTATTCTCTTTATTAATATTTTACCAAACAATATTTATCTAAATTATCTTATTTGTAACAGAATAATGTTCCAATTAAATTTAAACATATTGAATAATGCAAACATTCAGCTAATCTAATATGTCATTGCTTGAAAAAATATTCTGATAATTCTTATCTTTCTTAATTTAAAATTTGCATAACATTCTTGTCAGTTATATACATTGAAAATAATCAACTTATGTTAAAAATTAATTAAATATTATTTTTATTAATATTGTTATTTATTCTCTGTACTCCAAAATCTTGTTTAGACCTCACTATGTTTTAACGTGTTAATTATTCTCTGCACTCAAAAATCTTCTTTATACATCAATATAGTTTAACATTTCAGTACTGAACTCAGAAATTAGGGATTGTAACATATAAATGTGTGCATGTGTCTAGTTTTATATATAAATATGGTCCCCCAATAAAACAAATATTGTTTCTATAAAATAAAAATAAAGCTGGTGATTATAAATATAAAAGATTATAGGATATTAACCCTACCATATTTTGGATATGCAAATCAATTACATTCCAATCAAAAATGCTCTAACTTGGAGGATGCATACATCATTTATATATTTCCATTACAATATATATATATATGCTGATAAAAAGGTTTTCATGCATTACAGATATAAATGATATATTTTGAAGATTCATCAGTGTATGATTTTGATATGGATATACTGACATTTTGGCTTGATCATCACCCAATTGATGGCTTATGTGATCAAGCCAAAATGTCCATATATTCATTATCAGAATCATTCATGGATAAACCCACAAAATATATCATTTATATACCTATATTAAAAAGTAAATCATGTAGACAAAGATAAAATAGATTATGTAATAATGAAAGACAAAGATGTAAAAGCAATAATAACTAAAATGAAAACAGGCAGAAGATTTCATGCTAAATTATTGAAAACAATGAGAAGAAGTCTTTGAAAAAATTTGTTATTAATGCAATCACTGATTCAGTATAATCTTCAATTGATTTTCTATCAATAGTTATAATTCTATTAGAAAAATGACTTAATTGAAATGTGTAGATTGTAAAATAATTTTCTAATTTCCTATGAAGTTAATGTGCTGTTGCAGGTCTTGAATAAATGGATTTGATTTGAAGAATAATTCGGATTTATAAAATATAGAGAGACAAGAGATGTAATTGGAATAGTAAAAACTATTGCTGAAAAATAGATAAATGTGAAAAGTCGTTATTGTTGATTTTTCCACATCTTTCTTTTTTTAAAACAAAATATTATTGCATTAATAGGTTTAATTGTATGTTTAAATAAATATGTTGAGCAAACTGATATTAATTAATGTTAAGAGGATTTTAAATAATGGAAAAATATATACATATGATAAAAGTTTATTTTCTTTTCTTTTTTTTTTCATATTTTTATAAAAGTTTATTTTAACATCATAGAATTCTCTATTTGAACATTTCTTTGAATTCTGACCATTCTTTAAAAAAAAATTGGGAAGATGGAGAGTGGGGGTGGAGGGGATTATGTTCAGTGACAGCAAAATGTAGGTGCCAATGGAAATTTTTTATCTTACCATTGCTCTTGTTGGCATTTGGTTGCAAAGATTTATGATTCTAGTATCAATTCTGGGATCTGGAAAATAGCTTATTTGAAGAAGGATATATGAATTATTATTTTTGCATTAAGATGATGGATTTCATTATATATTCTGCTGAATGTTAATGAATTTGGAAAAGATTTTAAAGTATTTTCAGCTGTATTTGGTCTGACATTTTAATGATTTTTTTATAAACCTATCACAGAGAAATATTAACATCTGATATCAGAACATGATGATTAATAGCATTACCAATTATGGTCAACATCTATTATGGTTTGTGACTGAAGGTCAAAGATTGAAATTTGACTGACTTAAATCAAGATCAGTAAAAGAGTTTAACTTTTTAAGGGTTAAAAAGAACTGATCTCTAAATATTCATGTAGTAAATTAATTATTATACTTTAATTTACAAAAATCAAACTTTCTGCACTCACAAGTTTGACTCTAAACATTTTAGATAAATATATTAATTTTGTAGTAACCATTTATTAAATGATAGATTATTTCTAGCTTAGATATAAATGTCAAATCTCAGTTAAAGATTAATATATGTTCTATGTGTAATATTTTTTAAGATATTCCTGAAACTTCAATTTTATCACATATTCTTGAAGCATATGAATAAAGACATATTAAAAAAACAAAATGATTTTCAAAGTATACATTTAATGCTAAAACAGCACTCTTCACTTAGCCTGAATCACAATTCCTTGCATATCTCTTCAAGATTTGATCAATATTTGTCAATATCAAATTATTATATATTGATTTGCAAGTGTCAAACTTTCTGTATTCACAACTTTCCCACCAATCATTTCAGACAAAAACATTACGGCTTATTAATAATAATAAAGTAGAGGTTATCCTTAGCTCAGATATAAGCTTTAAACTCCAGTTAAAGATTATTTTAATTAAACAGAAACACATAGAGCAATTCATTTTTTCCATGCATAATATAAATTATGCAATCTGATTGAGAGATTTGGTTAAGAGTAGAATTAGTGAAATTTTATAAGACATAATTTTCAAAAAAATCATTTACTTTGAATGCTTTTTTAATAAAGATACAGCTAAATCAACAAATGGTCTCTCTTAAAACTGAGAAGTTAATGGCTTGAGTAGATAACTTTGAGAGAAAATAAGCCACCCTGATTTAAGAAGTGATTTTGACATTGGTTATGAGCTTAACAAATGTATGGAGAAAATATTATAAATCCAAACAGATAATACTGAGTTGCTCGTTGGAAAAAAGAATTGAACTATATCTTTAAAAAAGAAATTTCATAAAACTTTTGATAGAAAACTTCATTTATTGGTAGCATGAAAAAGTGATCCAAAAAAAAAAAAACCTTTCACTACCACCACTTTTTTTTTTTTCTATCATGTTTTCCCAAAAATAAGACCCGGTCTTATATTAGTTTTTGCTCAAAAAGATGGCTTCAGCCTTATTTTTAGGGAATGTCTTATTTTTTTCATTTACCATTCAAATACAAAAATCTACATTTATTTAAGTACAAAAATCTACATTTATTCAATATTATCAATTTCAACAGCATGTAAATAACTTTGACTACTGCTTGAATATGTCATGTATAGAATTATAACATACCAGTATCACAGAACATTCTCATTATAAATGAGAATATTAAAAGTTATTTATATGTTGTTGAAATTAATATTTAATTGATAATAATATATAAAACATTAAGCTGACTTGATTAATTTATGAACTAAGATCACCTTCTAGTAATAAGTTTTAACTGTTTCAGATATCAATGTTGATTTATTTACAATATATACAGTTAAATATCAGATGAAAGAGGAATTCTCATGTCAGACTGAATGAAAGCTGCATTGATAAATGAAAAGAAAAATTGTGTTTACAAACTGAGTCTGCCTGCAAAATAATTTTGAGTAACATTTATTCAAGCATAAAAACCTACATTTATTTATATATTCATTACTTTAATTTAAAATGTTTTTTTTTTTTCAATTTTTATGCTAATTGTAATATATATAAATGTTTTGAGCATTATATTCATTACTTTATAATTCTATATGTTTGTTCTGTGTCTCAATGGATGAATGATCTCTGTTTATCAGATTGACAATCTTATCTAGGTCTTATATTTGGGCAAGAACTTATACTATCAACCTGAAAAATAATGCTAGGGTTTATTTTCTAGTTAGGTCTTATTTTCAGGGAAACACAGTAGTAGAATTAAAGCAAAAATAGGTTAACTTCTCTCAGGACTATTGTTTGTTTGTTGTTGTTGTTTTTTAAAAAAAGCTTTAAATTTCACATTTATTTACTACTTTTATAGAAATATTGATTGATAAAACTCTGTGATTTTATTTTAAATTATATGATACTGAAAGAGGATAATTTTTATTCTTAGATATAATTTATAATCAATAATTGTTACCAGGTTCTCTAGGTATAAAATAGTTAGAAAATATCAATTATTTGTGCTAAATCATTCAGTCTGGGTTTTTTAAAATTAATAGATAAAAAAAGAAATCTAATAATTTATGTAAATGATTTTTAAGTCTTTTTTTAAGCTTTTTTAAAATTAATTTTTTGTCATATTTATGAATACATGCTACATTTTAAGCATGATTTTTCTGTATGGAAGTTTTTAAATTCCTATGTATGCGTGTTAAGCCAATTTTAATTATTTTTAAATTAATACTTTATATACTTTTTATTAAGAAGGCACATTCTGTCCATATTATTCTGAAGTATGCAGAACAAAGACATTGATTTAGTATGCTTTTAGTATACTTCCAGTAAAAAAAAACATATAAAATCAAAATGAAATCTAAAAATGAATATTATTTAATAAGAAATGCTATTTTGAAGAAGTTTGAGGATGAACTTTAATATAAAGGTTATGAAATATAAAGAATTTTGTAATATGAATAAAATTTTAGTATAATGCAATCTTCCACTGAGGAAAGGTGGTTTTCTTTATATAGATATAAGATGCTCTTGACAGTAGTCTAATATTTAACTGATTAAGTAGAATAACTAAGATAGATTTTCTAGAATAAGGTAATGCTAAATCTCACTAACACTGGTAAAAGACAAAAATCATATCAAGTAAATTTATCAATTCTATCTTTCATTCACAACTCTCTTACAAACTCCAAAATAATTGTTTATTCATTTTGTCTTCAAACAAAAATGATATATTCCCCTGTTAAGTCCTAAAAAAATATGTATTACCTTGTTAAGTCCTAAAATTTTTTGAATAAATGGCTTTTTGTGTTATCAATATTTCATTACATATATATGTAAACAGAATTGCAATGTAAATATTAATCTTTTCAGTTCATTTCCTGATCCAAATCATATAATTTTTATATGCTGCTATACTTTTTTCCCCAAAGAAAATGTCCCTGCCAACATTTTAGTTGCACAAAAAGCTGATTTTCTTTCAGTTTCTCTTTTTTTTCTCTCATTTATTTAATGTTTTATAAATCTTCCAAATCTTTTGTTAGGCCAAATAGCATTTAATAAACCATCCAGAATGTTTTTAACATTTTTTTCTAATCTTATATATTCATTTTTTTTTAGAAGCGGGGGGGGGGGGGGCATTATTGCTAAATTTTATTTTATTATAAATGTTTTTTGGTCACTCGGTCATGGTTTAAAATAATAAGATTGTTTTAGATTCTTTTAATAAGATATTATTATTAACATTATTGCATATAAGCTTTGATCTTATATTTATATAATTTATTTCCTTATATATGTAATTTTTTTTAGAAGCTCAACATGTATACATATACGTTGTTAGGTTTTCCTTCCAACATTTATAAAGATAATGTTATATTTTTGTTAATTTCTTCATTTTCAAAAATATATATATGTAGTACAGTTAATATTTTTATACTTTTCAAAAACAATGTTCTAAGAAGAATTCGATTTACGATAAAAATAATAGTGTTTGAACGACGTAAAAATGTTGCGATTAAAATTCCGTGTTTTCACCTAATAATAACAAGTTGCACCAAACAGGAATAAATTTTTAAAACAATACTATTAAATCAATAACGACAAAAAAATATATCTTTACTATTTTATTTGTTTTTTTAAACAATTTCCTGGTTTAGCGAGAAAGACATGTTCTATTATTAAATTGTTTTTCCTTTCCAAGAAAAAAAAAATTGTACTCGCTATAGACAAACTTCTTTGTATTTATATCAGAAATCTAAAATTGCTAAAAACATTCAATTCTCCACATATAATATTCTACATACATATATATAACAGACAGCTTTGCTGTCTATTATTTAGTTTTAGATCCTAAATGTTAACATAGTTATATTTTTGCTTCTTCAAAGTTATACATTTTAGTATTGAATAACATAATTTCGTTTAAAAAATAAAATAATATATAATAATAACTTCACAAATGATAAGTATTCTGCGTAATAGAAATTATTGACAAATTTAAAAGTTTCTGGTGTAATTTTTAACAGGGAAAAAAAACTGCAAAATGACCGCAAGAATCATGTTCACGGAATATCTACTGGTTGATAAAATTGGATAATTATTGGAGATAGTACAAATCACCTGAAGGGAAAAAACCTCTAAAGTGAGTTGAATATTATAATAATAGTATTAGAGTTAAGAAACAAAACAAGTGAACATATGGCATTGGATTAATATCAATAAAAATACTGTATTAGAATATTTTAAGTGATTACTCTTATGTGATGAGGCAATTTAAAAATTACAATACACCAGAAAAATCTATAGATAAAGTTATGATTATATGCTGAAAATCCAACCAATATTTAAAATATAATATGCATCTTAATTATCTGGTGTTTCATGCAACTGAAATGAAGCTATGAAATAAAAATTCTCTATTTAAAGTTAAGAGAGTGGGCAAGCAATGACAAATTATGACTGATGATGAATAAATGCTTTCACTTGATCATAATACTTTATTGTTTAATTACTCAATAGAAAAATTAACTCCATAATTATATCATGTTTACAATTTTGTCAAACTATCTCTACAATCAGGTGTTTTATTTCTTGATGATATTGCTGTTTATGGAGAAACTTAAAGAGTCATGAAATCTGGTTTCCAGATAATATCTCTCTCTATAGATATGAAAATATTTTTTAAGTTTATTCAAATAAATAAAAGCAAGTTTTCAGCTTCAAAGATAAATACTATCTTGATCATTATTACTTTACACCTACAAAAAATATCACAGCACAATATAAAATAGTGATTTTGATATTAAAGTATGCAAAAATAAAGTATATGAAGCATCTTTATTTATTACAAGTTCAAAAAAAAAATAACATAATGAATGAATTCATGATAAACAGAGTTAAATTTTTATATAAGTATTGTTATTAGTGTTTGATTGGAATTCTAGTATAATAAAAACGGATAATAATAATAAAGGTAAAACAGCCTTTATACAGCCCACTTCAGATCAAAGTTCTTTCTAATAATCCCCATAGAGGAACAATAAAATATAAGTTACTATTTGCTCAGGTTTGTGAAAATCTGAATCATTTTTCATTCATGTTTTCCCTTCTAGCAAAGAATAAGTGGTTAATACTTTCTGACAAATATGGAATATTCATTTGGGTTGGCTAAGAGCTAACTATCTAAAAGAAAAACTCTAAACCTGATTAGAACCTGAAAAAAAATTGTTGTCATTTTATATATATTTACTTTTATATAAGGACAATAACACATTGTTCTAGATATGTATAAAGATATCAATTAGTTATGCACAAAAATTAAAATATTACATAAACAATAATAAAAACAAATTATGAATTAAAAATACATAAAGTTAATGCACTCTCCCTCCTTTTACGTTTAATAAATATAAAACAAAAAGTGTGCCTCCCCCCTATAATTTATCATTATCAATTTTTCATTCTAATATAAAAACAACTTAGAAAATGAGTTATTTTCCTCAATATAAAAAATAATACTTTTTATTATTAATAATAAATACTTTTATTTAACTTAAAAATTCTGTTTGTTTGTTTGGCTCAAATCTTGGAACCAATTTTTAACAAATTTCTATCAAATAGATTTTCTTTAAATTTTATATGTGTATTAGGTATTGATGACAATGCAATATTTTAGAGTTGTCCAGCCATTTATCCAATTTAACAGTATTGACAGGCCAAATTTCAAACTATGTTGATATCATCAGTTCAATAGATTTTCAGTGATGCACATTATATGGTGTAATATTTTTTAAAAAATATGTTTTTTATAGAATTTCATGACTAATTCACTAAAAAAAGTATTAATTAGAGTAGAAAAAAAAAATCTTAATTTCTTTTGATTGTTTATTTAAAACTTGCTTTTTTAAAAATGTGTTCATAAAAAAAATTATTGTAAACTATTTTATATTAAAAATACAACATTGTTTACACTTTGTTTTTAAATTAGAATATGAATGATTACTAAAAGTTCATTGCAAAATATCTAAAGACTAAAACATAAAAATAATATAGATAAAACCATTTTACAAAAAATGCTTTCATTTAATTTAAGGAGAAATGTATAAAAGGTAAAAAAAAAATTTTTCTCACCCATAATTTAGTTGTTATATTTAATTCCAAATAAAATTGTTGGGTATCCAGAAATTAATTAGTTCATTCACTAAAATAATCAAATATAACAACTAAAATTGCCATTGAGAAAAAAAAAATCATTTTTTTCCTTTTTAATGCATTAAACTTCAAATTAAATAAAAGCATTTTTTTGTCAAATATTTGGTATATATATTATTTCATATCAGTTTTAATGATGATATTTATATTTTCTTTTCTTTTTTGGTAACTTTTAACTTCATGTTCAAGTTGTAAATATAGCATTTTCTTAGAAGTTTAGAAAATGCTGCTTACAACTGTACAATAATTGTATACAAGTATCTAATATTAATCCATCATATTTTAAAATCATATGCACATTGTAAAATAATTTAATTTGCTGAGCTTCTTGTTCATAAAAATTTCATTTTATGATGTAGTAAAATCTTTTATAATATGTTCTAAAATTATTCAATTGTATTCATGCAAAATTTCATTGGAAGAAAGACATGTTTGATGAGGACTTCTTGTATATATATATATATTAACTTTTTAATTTTATAATATAAGAAATGAATGGACTTTATTTGATAAACTTTTCATGATTAGAATACAGATAACACTAATAGCAAAAAATCTGTCAAGATTTAAGACTGATATAACTACTTTCAGTGATACTTGTCTTTTAGAGGAAATGAGTTTAATAGAATCAATAGATGCCTTCAAGTTTTTTTCTTTGGACAGATAGATCAATCAGTGGATGGGTAAATTTTGCCAAGAGATTTCATGGAGTTGGATTTGTTGCAAGGTCTAAATTAAGATTTTTTTATTTTTGAAATTTCTATATGTATTGATGAAAATTTAATAATATTAAAAATTGTTTTGTACAATGCTATTGTGCTTATTTTATTAATGCATACACTTCATCATTAGATTTAAAGAGTTAAAAAAAAATATTTCTTGCTGGATAATACTATTACATCATCAATATTATTAAAAGAGCAAATGTGTGTGTTGACAGATTAATAAACTTTGTCCCAAAATTGATGGAAATAATGTTATTTGGTGCATAAAATCAAATGATCTGCTATTATTAAATTTTTGCATAAACATAGAAAAAGCATAATAAAAAAATATGGATGTATCCATATTCAAAACAAAGGCATTTAATAGATTACATTATAGTTAGAAATTAAATACATAGAAAAATTTTTTATGTGCACATTGTTGGGTAGATTATAGATTAATATACTCCAATGTTAAAATGATAGTTGCATTAAAATGAGGCCTCATTTTAATCATTCTATAAAAAAACTTGATATGGTTTCATTAAAAGCATTAAGTAATCATTCTAAATTTCAATACCCATTAAACACAATACTATTAATTTTGACTTTCAGGTTGTCATATTATTTAAGCATAGAATTCTCTTAAAGAGTGTATTATAGATGCAAGCAAATTTATTACTAGATTCACTAAAAAGAAGAATCATGATGGTTTTTCTGACATGACAATAATAATACTAGTGATTTGGTTAAAAGGAAATATACTGCATTTTCTATTTGCAGACTAATAATTCATTGTAAAGCTTTATAACCAATATAAAAATTTTAAGACAGAAGTTCAACAACTAACAAAAAGTCTCTAAAAATGATTGGCAGACTAGAACTGCAAAAAAGATACAAACACCAGCTAACACTTTAGATTGTTTTTAACACACTGAAAGCAAAATATAATCCTATTAAATCTATCAATTGCTTTATTTTATATAATGACAATATTTCAAATAAATGAGAAAATAGCATTAACTTTTGAATAGTAGTATATAAATTGAGATGGCAATTCTTTTAATGATATATTAATTCTATTTACCCATTTTGACTTGGATATCCAGCTTATTAAAATTAAAACAATTCATTGTAATTTTAAAAATGGAAAGGCTGCATACTTTAATCAGATACCTAGGTGATGTTTTAAAATATGGTGAAGATATGTTACTTTCAAAATTACTGGAATTTTTATAAATATATGGTTTTATGAAATTAATAAAATCTGATTTTAAGGATTATTTGATGAATCCAATTTATAAAAATAAAGAAAATGTATGAGAATACAATTATTTTTATGATATATATATATATAACTATAGCAAATGTATTTTCAATGTTTTGTTGAAGAGAATGGTTGCCAGAAAACCATTGTGAATTTTGAAAATCAAGAAATACAATAGACATGGTTTTTGTTAGTAGGAAAATGCAAAAAAAGATGTTAGAAACAAATGTGCAAGGCATTTTGATTCAATCAAACAATTCTGTGACAGTCTTGGTGTCAAAACAAGATTATTTGTATAGGACAGCATTTATATAATGGAATGATAGGAAATGTTATTACTACAGATCATTAAAAATGAAAAACTGATATTAAACAATGGTGTGTATTCTTCCAGTTTGTTTTCAATTTTTATAATAATAGTCTTCTGAACTATTTATAAAAAGCTTAATGAATCAGAGATCAAGATGTGATACAGGTTTGATCATGAAATTTTTAATGTGACATGATTCAAAGCAAAGACAAAAACTTAATGTTCTTGGATTCTGGACTTACAATATGCTGATGACTGTGTTATTCTTGTCAATTCAAAAGACAATTTATGAAATGTAATTAATATTTTTAATGCAACATAAGTTTAATTGCTCAAAAATTCATATTTTTTATGATCCACCAATAAAAGAAAAATCTTCAGTATTTTTTTATTTTCAATGATTAATAACTTGTGAATGTGAATCTATTTAAATACTTGGTAACCTTTTTAAAAGTAAAAAAGGCAATATTAGATATTGAAATGTATCACAGGCTCCAATGTGATGTTGCTATATTTACCAAGTTAAAAAACAGAATATGTAATTGCAATGATCTATGACTAAAATAATTGTTTTAGAACTGATAATTTGCCTAATTTGATGTGTAGATGTAAACTTGAACTTGTTATCAATGTAATGTAAAACTATTTAAAAAATTTCATTTAATAATACTTCATAATATTCTAAAAATACAGCAAGACTATATGACCATTCAATAAATTATTTAACTTGCTATATGTTATAAAAGAACTATTCTTTATTGAATTAAACATATATATTCAAATTATATTTTTAACCATTAAAAAAAAGGCAAAGATTGTATAGAAATAAAAAATTAAGAGAAGTTTTTAAAAAAAAATCAATGAAAATAAAAATAGAAAATCAACAAACAGCAATCTCCTTAAATTTTTAAAAGCTAAAAAAACAATGATACTAAGAAATGTGTTACAGAATATGAGCTTAGAAGAATAAGAAATATGATTTAATGAAATAATAAAGTGGCAAACTGGGATTATCTATAGATCATACTTCCAGTTCTGATACTTCTTGTATTCAAATTTATGAACTCCCAGAATAATAAACCATTTGATTATTCATTTATTTAATGTGAAGATTTAATTACTAATCAGAACAATTGCAATATTCTCTTTAAATTCATAATCTGATATCCTAATGAAATTCCTCTGGTCTCAAATTTATCACTAAGAATAATTTTATTATGAATTCAAATAGTAACAATAAAAAAAACTTGGATAACAAATATATCTCTGCCTTATTAGGTATTGAAGAAAATTATATATGAGAAATCTAAACAGAAAAAATGTTTGAAGCATCCTTACATTTCTAGAAGATAATCTTGGAAAATGACTTTCATATTTCCCTGATATATCAGAAAGTTTCTAAAAAAAATTTTTTTATTCAAATGAAAGTCATAGAAAATTTAATATTTTATTTTCCATAAAATTCTTTCAAACAGAATATATATATAGAAAATGGCTATTAAAAATTAAATACAGTATTTTATTTTATTATTACTAGTACATGTTTAACAATTGATTTTCAAAAATGGCTGGAAATGTCTGAATTTTAGACTTAAAAAACCTTGTACATCCATCTCCTCATAATAAGAAAAATTAGTTTCAGTTTTGAATCCTAGTCCTCAGTATGAGATGAAGGAAAAAGCCAGAAACAAGTCTGGAATTGAGGTATTATAGTATTATATCTAGGGTTTATTGATTATTCAAGCTTATAGTAGATATCTTTACAGTAAGGTGAAGATAACTAATCTTGGAAGCATATAAGAAAATACATGAGAAAAACATGATATTGCTGATGACAAGTTATATATCAATTTCTAAAAATTAAAAAAAGACTCGATAAACAGAAGACAAAAAATGCTAATATGATGTAATGTTCTCAAATTATTTATTGAAAATATTCCAAAAAAAAAAAAAATAGGCTTATAAAAATAACTTTGGAACTTGATTCTAGACGGCCTAACTTATAAAGATAAAGAACAATATTCTCATTGTTTAGAGTGATAATTGATAATAAATTATTGATTTAATTGGTAATAAAGTAAGAAATATAAATATATATTTTTAAATATGTTAAAGATTATTCAATTCATTTTGATTGTATTAGAGACAATGATAATATAAAATAATTAGCATTGTGAAAGAAATTTAAAAAGTTGAAATTAATGAATATTTTAAACTTTTTATACCTGTTAAAAAAAAATACAAATGTTGACTTAAGTAAAAAAATTAAATAAAGAACTTTCAATTTAACAAGAAAATAAAAAATCTACAATTACTGCATCTCTGAATTGTCTAGAAATACAGAAAATAATTAAATTATTATTGATATTTTAAAAAGAAAAAAGTGAAGAAAAAAATGTTGGTAAAGCCATATACTAATTACAAAAAAAGAAAATCAAGTCAGATGTCACATGACCTAATTTAATAAGCTTGTATAAAACAAATGTTATATATAGAGCTCGCAAAATAAGCTCTCAACAAGCAGAAACCGGTCTGGGGTTGGGGATATTCTGCAAAGCTTGTTAAGAGCTTACTCTGTGAGCTCTATATATAATAGATATTTACTAAATATCTGAAAGATAAAGATGTAATTAGATGATGGAAAAAATACAGCAATAATATATTAGAAAGTATATCTTCAATCTTCTATCACATCTATATAAAATCTTTACCAACATAATTATAATTCATCTAGAGCAAACTCTAGATTTAAACCAACCCAAAAAACTTGCTTGATTTTAAAATGATTTTAGCATGGTGAACTGTATTCAACACTGAAAAAAGTCACAGAGAAATCAGTTCCCATTTGATTTTATAATAATTTCTACAATGATTAAAGCTCTAGACTATCAAAATATATATCCAGAATATATATCATATTCTAAAAAATATTGATCAAAATACAACAGTAATATTTAGATTACACCATGATACTAAAAATATTATTAGATAAAGTACATGACAGAATGATTTCATATCTCTAAAACTTTCTTCAATAGTTTTACAATAAGTGTTTTATGAATTAAAATGAGAAACTAAGAAAATAAAAATATATAGAGATTATAACAATAGTCTAGATTTTCCAGATGATGTGGTTCTTTTTGCAAATAATGCTTTAGAACTTATGAAATGTAAGAGATATCAGGTGAAAATTAAAAAAAATAGAACTAAAGAGAAATACTAAAAAACAAAAGCACTGTTCAATATATTTTTTTAGAAAAAAAAAATAAAGATTGATAATTATGAATTAGAAAAAATAAACAATTACTAATACCTTGGTCGGATAGAAATTTAATGGATGAAATTAATCATAGAATTAAACTTGGATGGAATGTTTTTGATAAAAGTAATTTAATACTAAAAACAAATATGTTTACATGTTTAATATGTGTTTTATTCTTAATCATGAATCTGAAACTTGGGTATTTAACAGAAAAACAATACAGTGCCTTCAGATCACTCAACGAAATAATAAGAAGAGATTGAAATGGAACTGAGCTGGCATATTGTTAGAAGAGATGATAATAGAAGGAGTAGAAGAAGTTGTGAACTGGATGCCAAAAAATTGTAAAACTCTAGAAAGATGTAAAATGAGTGAAATAAAAAAGTTTGGTAGTGTAATATGAAAAAGTGAGGCTAGAGATCACAAAAACTAGACTAAATTTGAAAAAAATCTTTATTCTTTAATGGACTAATAATAATGGCAGAAAATGGTAATGATGATTTTTATATTTGCAATTTAGTTCAATATAATTTCACTTTAAATTATGACAATGTTTCATTTCTAATGGCAATGCTCTTTTTTTTTTCACATACAAAATATGTAAGAATTTAACAAAATAAGAACTTATGTCATTGTAATGTTTATAATTGCTGCCAGCAAACATGTTAATTTAAAAAAAACTATTTTTTTAAAGAGAAACAATATTATTCTTCATTTGAGGGATAAATATTTGAAAAATTCAAATTGCTGAATTAATTCTTAACCAAGAAAAAAAAAGTGTAAAATAATAATATATTTTTTTTTACTCAGATAAAAACAATTATTGATGGCCACTTTGGTGTTCAAATACTATGTAACTTCTGATTTTATAATAAATTGATTATTGCAAACCTTTTATGCATGCTTTGATACCAACAAAAACGGACTGATTTATTGTTGAATACAAGAATGTGCTTGACATTACTGCAATTATTTTCATTCTTCTTTGTTTTTTAAACTCAAAATTTGCAACATTTTTTTTCAAAAAAATATATTTCAGTCAAAAATGTAGATAGAAAACCACTGATACATATAGCTGTGAGGAAATTATTTAGCTTAAAAATGAGTAAAATATAAATAAACTATTCTAAAATAACATTAATTAATAAATACTTATTAATAAATAATTTTTGTTTGCTAATATCAATTTATAGTAAATTTTTTAACAATTACTTTAAAAAAAAAAAATCTAACAATTTTGTCATTATGTCATGTATATAATAAACACGTCTTAAATTTTATTTTTCATCGGTGCTCCAATACTTCAGCAGCAAAATTTATTTTCATAAAAAACTGTGTACCTCAAATTATATATCAACTTTATATATATACAGCTCTGATTCTCTTATCTTGCTATTTTTAGTCAAGAATAAAAACTATGCAAGATCCCACCATCTAGGAAATAGCAGACCTATGGTGAATAATGCCCAGTCTTTCATTGCTTGCTCCTTTACAAGAAGCTGTTGGAGTGATCTGTTTCTTATGGTAGGCTATTAAAAGTTAGTTTTATCTAACTTTTAGCTTATCTTTTTTATTTTCATAATAATTCCTATAATTAAATTATAGAAATTAAGTTATAAGAATTAATTACAATAATGCTAGAAAAGATCGTCCATTAGTAAAAATGTTTTCTTTAAGTTATGATTACAATAACTTTTAATTTTTGGGTGCTGACTCAAATATGGACCTTGAGTTTAATTTTGATCATGACTCAAAATGATTAAAAACGTAGACTGAGGTGGTAAAGTGAAATTTTGAGACAATAGTTGCTAATATATATATATTATTAATCATATTATAACACCTTAAATCGTCTGTTTCTTTACACCACTACTTAAAAAATGTTTGATTGTAGAAGTTTATGGAGTACACATATATACTACTTCTAGACAAAGCAAATAGTAATTATACATATACAGTATTTTATAAAATAAAATATTCGGGAATACTTTTATTTTTCTATTAATGGACTTCGCAAATTTATAAACACATTTTAAAGAGAAAATACCCGGTGATTATCAGAGCTTTTTTTTATTATTATTTTAAAAAAAAATTTTTTTCATTTAAAAAAAAAAAAGTATTTTTTACTATTAAAAAAAAAAGTGAAGAGAAAGGAAAATTCACTTTCAAAAAAAAAAAAAAAGACGTACAATTTTCCATAAAGTTTAAAAAAAAAAAACTTTTACTTCCTCAATAACTTTCCGTACTTGACACAACAAAGCCGTCAGCATGAAAAAATAATCGAAAAAACTTTTCCAATTTAATCCCCCGAAAAATAATTTTTAAAAAATGATTTACGATATTGTTTATTTTATATAAAATGTTTGATGTAAATTGTACTCTAGTGTGACCGTCCTAATTAATTAATTAATAGACATTTTAATTGCTTATACTGTATATATATAAAATTAAGTCTAGAATGTTTCTAAGAACTAGCTCATATTTACCGTACTCTAATAAAACTCTTCTGCGCCGCCACCCCCATTACTCTTTAAAGTCGGGAAATTAATTACATAATTTGTCAATATCATTCGTTCTTTTTTTCCAAAAAGACAGAAAAACACTTTAAATGTTTTTTAATTAAAAAAGAGTATCACCATTAATTAAATAATTTTAAAATATGAATTGTTGCGACTTTTGAAATCTACGCGCCATTTAGCGTGAAAATGAAAACAACCTGAAATTACTCAACTGCTTGCCGTAAGTTATTCGCTTAAGAGCGGCGAACTATTACTGGGCGGCTTGTGGTTTTGCCAATTAACAGTCTATAAAAATATAAAAATATTTTAAATTTGTATGCAAACTATAAAAAAAACTTACAAAATTCCGCGATATAAGTTGTAACTTCATAATTTTCTTCGCACCAATCTATTGTTGCTGTAGCAGGACTCCAATAACCCCACCTCGTGGGCGCCATTTTGACTGAAATACTGTTAATGAAACCACATGACACTTCATAGCGCAGGTGCTTTAATTTAAAGAAATAAACTTAACGAATTTAATGAAAAACTTACATAAAGTATGAATTTTTTTTTAAAAATGTGTAAATCTTATTAATGATTTATAATCATTAATTAGTATTTTTTTAAAAAAAAAAACGAGTTTCAACAATTTAGAAATTTATATTGGTGTCAACATTTATTAAAATCATTTTTTTTTAAAAAAAAAAAAAATCATTTTATAAAAATTTAGAAAAACATTGTATCAACATTATAGACTAATTTATTTGTGCATATTATAATATCGTGTTAAAATTAATTTAATAAAAATTAAAAAATTTTAAATGCCTTGTGAATTTATTTGATTAAATATTCTAAATATTATAAATAATGATAATAAAAACTTGTTTAAGGTTTGCTCTTTTTTATCAGATAGTTCAAATAATTAATTATTGTCATTTTTAGAAAGATGATCAGGATAATTTATATGGAAAATGGGAGATAATTAAAAGAGAAAATACTACAAGAGGTAGAAATTTTATAATCTTTTTGTGCTAAGATGTTTATAACACAATTGAAGGATATGAAGATAGGATAATGTAATTATCAAAATAGTTTTTGTAAAAATGAGATTGGGTGGGGGGGATTAACCAAGAAATAATTGAATAATGAGAAGTAAAAAATAAATGAGCTTATTGTAGTACATAAGGAGTTTGGGAACTTTTGAGCATATACTTGATGCATACAAACTATCAATTTCATTTAAGGAGAGGCCATTTATTTCACCACATTGCATTAGTTAATCTTTGAAGAATATATGTGCATTTCCTATTTTTTATTATTATAGGTTTTTACCTTTTTTAATATATTTTGAGAAATTGCATTATTTATATAATTAAATTTATTTAAATAAGGATAAAAATGTGGGAAGGGGGTTATGTACTAACATAATAAGTATCATAAATTCTTCTACAAAATATTATACTCTTTTAAAATTATAACCTCCATACTATTATTTTAGCATAAGTTATTATTTACTTAAAAACTTTTTTTTATTTAATCTTGACTGCACTAATTTTTTAAAAAAAAAAAAACAACACAGTATAGCAAACAAAATGAATACACGCATTTTAAAATGAAAATTTAAAAAACCATACATATTGTTCAATAAATATATGTAAATAAATATAATTGTAAATGAAATGAGTATTGTGTTTATATTCTACATTTTTTAGTTTGACAACTGTTTTATTTATTTGTGATTTTATTTTAGAAAATAGCAACTGGAAATTTTAATCATTAACTTTTTAAAAACAATTTATTATCATTGACTTTTCTATAAGAAATAAAAAAGACAAAAACTTTAATTGTTAAATCTTACAGAACATTAATAAAAATAAGGATGAGTGAAAAAAATTACTAAATAAGCTGATATACATTTTCCAATATGAATGTCAAAAAAAAACTTATTGGTAAATTTGTTTTTTTTTTTATACACAGACATATTGTAGATGGATATTTAAATTATTATGTGATGTTTTTATTTAATATTTATTTAAGCTTCCAGAAGCATATAAATAATTTTAAAAAATAGGATTTGATATTGAAAGAATTAAAAGATATATTGTTAAATTATTATTATATGTTTCTTAATTTGGTAAAGGTTTTAATAAGAGAAAGATATAAAACTAAGAGTTTGGCATTAATTATATGGCATCTGTGATTAATTATAATAATTATTTGTGTAAAACAAAATGTTTCATTTTAATTCTTATGTGAGATATTAGTTTAAAATATGTTTTAGAAAAAAATAAAACAATATTTCAAAGAAAAAAGCTTTTGATCAATATAATTATTTAAACCAATAAACTATATTTTATGATCATTGAATACAGTTTTTGGTCTCAACTAATTAAATATGTTCCTGTTGTGAGTTTTTAAAGGTTAAACATAGACATATTTATTAACTCATAAAAATAATTTGGAGTCAGTGTTTCTGTGCATAATTAAAAAGTTAAAAATGGTTTGATTATTTTAACTTGCACAAGTAAATGCTGAAAGATGAATAATAAATGACCATAATAGTAAGATTTAAAAAAAAGTCAAAAAATAAGGCAAAGATCACAGTGAGAAGATAAAAATGACTGCAAGGATTGGAAACAATATTCAGTGTTGCTAAACCAACAAAATATTCGAGGCAATAAGAGAATTCATCACCTCCTAAATAATTTATTATTGGTTAACTCTTGTATCAGAAATTTATTCCATTCTTCATTAATTGAGGATTACATTAGTAACCTGAATTCAATATATGACTATATCTAAGTAAAATTTCAATGAATTGGCATTTCACACTAAATATTCTTTTTTCTGAATATTTTTATAAAATCTTTTGGTTTATTGTTATTTTAGCAATAGAAATTTTTTTTGCACATATACAAACTTCATACAGATAATATCTTGCAATCTATATTTTTAATCTCCAATTTTAGAAGCATAATCACATTGAGATCAAAAATAATAATATAAATTGAAATCGGCAATGCAAATGATTTTTGAAAAAAAATTTATAGTGAAAAGTATTATATTATTCACTACAAATCAATTTTGTAAATGGTTTAAGGAGTCAAAGACAAGAATTCTCATCATATTGATTTGCTAGGTTTCAATCAAAATAATTTTGTGTATGAAGTGAAGAATGACATGGAAAATCTTTATGACTCAGTTGAAAATGTAGTTAATAATAAATGCAGATTTTTTTTTATAAAGTTTTTGAAGCAAGGATAAAAATTTAGAAACAGTTATATTAGTTGTTTTAAATTCTTGAATGATAATTTAGTCTTTTAATTATTTTATTTCCTTCAGGCTTTTAAAAATATTTTAGAGTTTTAACAATAGGTGCACCAATCTCTTTGTTCTAATGTCTCATGTTTTTTTTTATATTTTGCTCTTGGAAGATTATAGAGAAGATGTGTGAGCATCCTTATCTGATAAGTTGTGTTTTCAACTTCTTCGATTGCTTATATTGTGACTGTCTGACTAAATTTAAGGAAAAACTTCCAGGTTTGATATAATCTCATATTTTATGTTTTGTCTCCTACCATTTTAAGCTTATACTATTCACTTCTCTTCAATAGTTATTATTTATGGAACTACAGTAAAATTAGGAAAAATATCAATAACTTTTATTCTGGAATGTTTTTAATTAGTTTAATTCGTGCTCCTGTATATAGCCATAAAATAATATGAGAATAATTTATATTTATTTTAATTTTATTCATCAAACCCATATTTTGTATATTTGTAGAATTTTGCTTAAAATAATAAAGATAATCTGTTTTCTTGCTTCTAATATAAAAAGAAATATATTTATTGTAAGAATGTATATCTTCTAATTTGTTTGGTAGAAATTTTAGCCACCCTTAGAGCTGTTGAAATATTTGATTTATTTTAAATCCTGAATAACTGCTCTTTTTTAAAAATATCAGCATTTTGTTTTAGTTCTAAAAAATAATCAATCGGTAATCTCATGGTTAATTTATTGACCTTAAGTCTTAAATTACTTTGCAGATAACTTTGAAAAGTCACTGTGCAAACAAAATGAATTTACTATCAGTTTTGACATATTCAAATATTCTTCTAAGAAGACATTACAATATGTATAATAAAAAACATAACTGTTTCAAAATTACTATCTTTTTTTTTTTGCAAATACAAATATAATAGAAAGCTTCTTTCTATTAATATGAAGATCTAAGATGCTGTTTGTTCTAAATTTAATTGTTTTATATGGATACAGTTTAGTATGGTGCTACTTCATATTCAGTTTTCATTTAAAACATAACTCTTGCTTAACTGAAACTATTGACTTGTGTACTAATGAACTGCATTTATTTGTTTTTTATGAGCAAAACCTGATTAATAATACCACTTTGAGTCAATTATCTCTACTAGGGCTTTTTAAATCATTATTTTGAAAACTATTGATGACTATATGGTAGTTAAAAGGGTTGAAAGGCATATTTAATAGAACAAATCTTATAATCCACATTTTTATTTTTCAATGATAATAATCACAGGGTTAGATGAATAAGAGATTCTGTGATGATAGAATACCAACGTGGTAGGTTGAGCACAAGATTCTTTTTTTTATCAAACTTTACTCAGTTAAGAAGAGATCTAAAACTTTACCTCTTGATTATTTCTCTATCGTTGTAATAAACTGCACAGCAAGTTTGCTTTTGTGCATACCATTCTATCACTGTTCTAAACTGTACAGCAAAGTTGTTTTTGTCCTAAAGATAAATCAATTCCTTTCTCATGATTTTAAATTACTATTAAAAAATGAACCTACCTTATAAAGTAATAGATTTTTTTTTTATAAAATTCTGAAAACAATCTGACTTACACCTCCTATTACAATTGCTGAGTGAAGCAAATAATACAATAATGCAACATTGTTAATTTGACATATATGATGTATTTAATAAATTATAACACATCAGTCAATCCAAGAAAGTTCTTTGATTCTTACTAAAACAATTTAGTCTGAGAAGGATAATGCTGAACAGATTTAATTATTGCTTTTAAACTTCTCACATGAACAGTATGACTGTAACAATTTTTTTTTTTTGCATGATGTCAACCTTTCAACATTTATTTAATCTCACTTATACTTTTTTTATTTATTCTACATCCAGCATTGTCACTATATGACACTCAGTTTAAGATTTCCCTTACCTTTTTTGGTCTTCATTATATGTTTATTCATTGCTATTTTTGATAAATAATCTATTGTTAGATAGTTTTTGTATGGCATTCTTTTATAATTTTGATTTAATTTTACTTTAGACTACTAATGTCAATGTATTTGTTAGTAAATGTTTGTAAATTTGTCTAGTTATTTTTCACATAATTCTGAGGCAGAATTCAAAACATTTTCTTAAAGAAAAATTATTTGAATGTAAACAAAAGCAACTTAAGAAAATACTGCTGAATTCTGATAATGAAAATCAGGGTGAACCTGAGTATGAAGACTCGTCTATTAGTATTGACTAAATCTTATAATAATCTTGGGTAAGTAACAGGTATAATCTGATTCTTTATATCTCTTATTTCTACCTTTAAAATGTATAATCTGAGACTACATTACTTTCTCTTCATGTAATTCTGATTTAAACAATAAAATATTGCAAATTCTTAAAAAGAAATGACTCTTTATCACCAAAAGTTGAGAACTTTGGATATAGACAGATCATTATGTTTAATTTTCTATTTTTTACAATATAAAAACATAAAACAAATTGTCAACTAAAGTAGCATTTCTTTATTCTAATAACATTATATTGATTGATATATTAAACAATATCCCAATTTTTCATTATGTTCCTAATTTCCTTTCATTTATTTTTGAAATCAATACTCTTTATACTCTTTTTTTTTTCTACTTTCAAAATTGCAGTATTAAATTCTACAAATTGCATTATTAGAAAGCGCATATTACTTTCTGAATAATCCTGTGCTGTCTTTTAATTATATTTAAACTTGTGGTACTCTTTATTTCATCCTTTTTTTTTTTTTTTTTCAAATTATATTTCACTTTTACTTTTTTACTCTTGTACAGATTACTCCCAAAGTCTTTTTTTAAAAAATAATATTATAGAATTTATTTCATGTTATTCTGTTTAAAATTAATAAAATCAGCATTGATTTCACTTTTTAAAGCAAATCTGTTTCCATTTTAATATAGCTGATAAGTTATTATTATTATCTTTTTTATATTGCAACGAAGTACTATTTTCCTGGAGCAAACTGTTATCTAAAATAACAATTCACAGAAAACTTACGCCGTTTTGCTTTCTTCCACTCAACTATCTTCACAGTTTTTAATCACAGCAGTAGATAGAAATATAAAATAAAAAAATCTACAAATTAAAAATATTTATTGTAGATCAACCATAAACTTTACCACATATTTCGAATTTATACCATTTCAAACATTATTATGCTGTCAGTTAAACATTCCACTTTAATGCAGCTTTTTAATTCATGGTTTTTTATCTCAACATCTTTTTAAATCACAAATGATTGAACTCTACGTATTTTTAATTTTATGTAAATCTATTGTCATATCTTCTATCAAAGTATAGCCCATATCCAATTAAACCTCCTAATTCTTTAATGATGATACTAATATCGATTTGTTTTCTCATGCATATATTTTGCTTTCAGTTCCTACTTGTCAATTTAATCATATATCTGTTATATTTTATTATGGCTGTAGTGGGAATTCTCTGTTTTATTTTTCTGTTTAATATTCAAGACTTAGATCCATAAATAAGCATGGATAAAAATATTAAAAACCTTCCTTTTCAAGCACATAGGCATAATTCCTTTTATAAATTTTTTTAATATTTAATTATTTCTATCTTACCCAACTTTATGAATAATTTTGGCTACAATGCTTTTGTCTGCATTAATAGTATGATAATGATAATTATAGCAATTAATTTCATTAATATAAATCTTATTTCTCTCTCATTAAAAAAAAAAAGGTCATTGAATGTTGTTTTAGTTCTTTTTATCTACTTTTTTTTTATCTCATCATCATTGTCAACCATTATCAATCCACTGCAGGATGAAGGTCTCTCCAAGTTTAATCCATCTTCTCCGATCTTTAGCTTCTCTTCTCCACATCACCCCTACACATTTTCTTATTTCATCCATCCATCTTACATGTGGTCTTCTTCTGGGTCTTTTACAATCTCTTGGAATCCAGTTTAAAATTTCAATTGTCCATCTTCAATCTTTTAATTTTTTCAATGAGGTCAGTAACACCTGTTTGTTCTCTTACCCATACATTGCGTTTTCGATCTCTTCTTGTTACTCCCAACATACATCTCTCCATACTTCTTTGAGTGGTCTGAAGTCTCTGTATTGATCTTCTATTAAGTGTCCAAGTCTCAGATCCATAAATAAGAACTGGTAAAACACATTTGTTAAAAACCTTTCTTTTCAAACACATAGGCATATTTCCTTTTAATATCAAGTTATTTCTACCAAAAGCACTCAAACCAAGTTTAATTCTATGATTAATTTCCTCTATTATGTTTCCATCTGTATTAATAATCTGACCAAGGTATTTGTAACTCTTAACTTCTTCTAATTCATCATAATCAATCTTTATTTTCATATTTTGAGCAAATCGATTAAACATTACTTTAGTCTTTTTAACATTTATCTTTAGTCCTACTTTCATCTGATAACTCCTGCAACATTTCCTGCAGCTCGGAAGCATTATTTGCAAAAACAACTACATCATCTGCGAAATCTAAATGACTTAAATAATCTCCATTTACTTTCACTCCTTTAGTTTCCCATTTTAATCCACAAAATACTTCTTGCAGCACTGCTGTAAAAAGTTTTGGAGATATGGAGTCACCTTGTCTTACACCTTTCTCAATGTTGACTTTCCCAGTATCATTATGTAATCTAATTGTTGCTGTTGCATTTTTATAAATATTCTTTAAAATATGACAATATCCTGGATCTATACCTTGATGATCCAATGCTTTAATCACTGAAGAAATGTTTATAGAATCAAATGCCTTTTCATAATCTACAAATCCAAAACATAATGACAACTCATATTCATTTGTCCTTTCTATAACTTCTCTCAATACTTGAATATGATCTACTGTACTAAAACCACTTTTAAATCCAGCTTGTTCTTTTGGTTGGTGAAAATCCAAGGTTCTCTGTAGACGAGTTGTAATTATATTGGTAAAAATTTTATATAAAACTGATAAAAGGCTGATAGGTCTGTAATTTCTAATATCTTCTTTATCACCTTTTTTAAATATTAATATTATTACTGCATTCTTCCAATCATCCGGTACATCTTTATCATTTAGACATTTGGTATATAACTTTGCTAATATTTTTTCTGTTTCTTCACCTGCTTCTTTTAATATATCAATTATAATTCCATCATTACCTGGAGCCTTTCCTTTGTTCATACATTTAATTGCATTTCTCACTTCTTCATTTAAAATTCTGGGCAATTCGGAAGATGTAATAGATATAGGAGGTACTTGTTCTTTATTACTATATAATTCTTGATAAAAATCTTCTACCAATTTCATAATGTCATCCCTCTTTTTAGTAATAATTCCATCTTTTTTCCTTATTGCAGATATAAATTTCCTACCAATACCAAAATGTTGTTTTACATTCTTAAGACTTTTATTTTCTTCTACAGCTTTTCTTACTAGTTCACAGTTATACTTTCTTATATCATTTTCAACTCTTTTCCACACCATTTTACAAAATTCGAGATATTCAATTCTTTTTAATGCATTATTCTTGCATATCTTCATATTCCTTCTTTTCTTCATAAGTTCTCTAGTCTCAATAGAAATTTTATTAGTCAATTGCTGCTTTTTTCTACCAGCTATCTTTGTTGCAGTTTTTAAAAGTGTATCAGTTATTTTCATATTAATTTCATTCAAATCTGAATCATGTTCAAAATCTACTAATACTTAAAACCGATTTGTAAGTTCTAATTTAAATTCATTAGAATGTTTCTGAAGATTAGGAATATCAACTGTAAATATAGTTTTTCTTAATAATTTTTGTCTCTCTAGTTTTACATTAACATGTATCTTACCCCTTACTAATCGATGATCACTTCCTGTGTTAAATTTATTAAGAACATTACAATCTTGAAATATGTATTTCCTGTTAGTCAAAATATAATCCAATTCTGCTGTACCTTCATTTGGATGCTTCCATGTCCATTTCCTTCTAACATTTTTCTCAAAAAAAGAATTCATAATATAAAGTTTTTCCTTCTCTGCAAACTCCACAAGTCTATGTCCTCTCTCATTTCTATTACCATAACCAAAATTACCTACAACACTTTCATCTTTCATTTGTTTACCAATTCTAGCATTTTTCATTTACACAAACATTCATTCTGCCTTATCAGGCACTGAGAAGAAAGATCATGGTGTTTTTTGATCTTAAACTCAGAGGTAAAAAGCCAATAAACTCACCATGCTGGCTAATGCGTGTTGGTGAGCAGCCCATCCATGTTTGTATACTATATGAATAAACATATAGTAATAATAGCTGCAACGACAAGAACGTATGGAGTGGACATTAGGAATTTGCCCTGCTCGGTTTCTTTAAGGCCTCCAAGAGGAATCAAAGGGTCTCCTTTCAGTTAATAGCAAACTCCTTTCTGCAGCCTTTTTTATCTACCAGCTCTTATAACACTTATACAAGAACTGAAACACTGTTTGCAAATATAATTACATCATTTGCAACTAAAAATTTTAAATCTCTATTTAATTTTACTACATACCTTAAGTATTCCACAAAATATTTTCTGCAAAAGATTCTGAAGAAATGAAATCATCCTGTCATAAAACTCTCACATTATTAATGTTATTATTATCAATATGTAATCTAATTACTGTTGTTGCATTTTGATATTCTTTAGAATTTACAATATCCTGATTGACATGATATTCCAAAGCTTTAAGCACAAAAAAATATTTATGAATCAAATGATTATTAATCCAATGCAAAATAATAACACAAACTCATAAATAATACATGGATGTTATATGCATTGCAATAAACACTTTTAAACCAGCTTGTTATTTTGATTGGATTAAATCTAAAGTTCTCTGATCTGCATATAATTTATAATGATCGAAATAAATATACAGAACTAATACAACAACAGCTTTGTAATTTCTAATAGTTCCTTTTTGCCTTTTTAAAATATTGATATCAATATTGCATTCTATCAACTTTTGGTATATATTGGTCATTTAAGCATTTGATGTATAACTTAACCAACAATTTCTCTATTTTTTCACCTGTAACTTTTAAATATCTACAATGATCCCAATATTTCCTGGAGCTTTTTAATTCTTCATAGATATAATTACATGTCTCATCTCATCATTTGAAAGCACATTTCTTTGATTTCTAGATTTTTCTTGCTGTATAGTCATGGTAGATTTTTTTCCATTTTATGATCATTTTTGTTTTAAAAATAGTAAAAACTTTTTTTAAAAAAAACCTCCCTGTTGTAGCTTTATTTGCTATACCATAATCCATACATTCACTTTTTTTTTGAACAGATTTATTTTTTACATACATTACATTAAACTCAGTAGAAAATTTATTAAATTTTTTTTTTGTTCATATTATTTATAAATCTATTGAATACTTGTCACTTTTTTTATTGATCTTATTCAAATCTGAACCATCTTCACTGTTTGTTAATAATTCAAAGTGATTTATAAATTCAAGTTAAATTTATTGGAATAATTTTGAAAGTTAATACTTGTTAATGTTAATATTATCTTTTTTAATACTTTTGTCTTTTTAGTTTGCATCTCACAAATTAAATCTATTAAAAATATTTCAATAATAAAATGCATGTTTTCTGTTATTCAAAATATAATCCAACTCTTCAACAATTTCATTTGGATTTCTCTCTTGATGTTATTTCCTAAAAAATTAGAATGTGTAGTTTTTCTTCCACAAATTCATATTCCCTTCTCATTTATGTCTCCATACCCAAATTCATTCACAGATAGCTTATTTCAATTAACATTAAAATTTTCCATGACAATTTTAAAACGTTGTTTGATCTGATGAAAAATATTCTGTATATTTATATAAAAAAAAATTATCTATTTCTTTATCAGAAGAGACTTATTTAACTCCTAATTATCCATATTTTCAATTGATATATATTATCAAACTACATAACTTTTTTGTTTTAAATTTATAAAAAAAAAAATGTTTGTATTCTCATCATGCTAATCAAAAACATATACATATAACGATTCCGGGCCGGACCTAAATGATCGATTTGATCTAAAAAGATCTGATTTCTTAGATTTGTAATAAAATATTCTACTAACTAATACTATTATATGATGTTATTTTTTTTCATTTTTGTAAATGTTTATTAATCTTATCTTGTTTTTGACTTTGTGTGTGTGTGTCTTTAAAGTTACGGTGTTTTTCTAATTTTTTTTTTTTTTTAGCGTGAGGACTTTTCTGCGTTTATAACATAGAAAAATTCCTCTTTAGTTGGATGAAGGCCAGTGAAACAGTATATTTCTAGGAATTTACCTAGAAGTAGCGACATCTTAAGGCGAACACCAATGATGAGAAAACAACCAAAAAGATTTTACATGTGCTTCCAATATTTATGCCTTTCCATTTTTCAAATCATTTGTTTTTTACCTTTCCTTCTAATCGAACTAAATACAATGATGTCTTATTAATATTTCCCCAATATTCCTTCATCTAAAAATATCTACAGTTGTATGTGCCAAATAAAAGATCATCAATGAAAAGCAATCTATGTAAGTAACTTGATAATGAATTCTTATTAATTGTATATATAAAAAAGACAATGAACAAGCACATATATTTTGTTCTCAAAAAAAAAAGCAAAAATTTTATTTAAGAACATCTGAGAGAAAAATAAGTTTCTTGATTTTAAACTTTAAAGTAAAAGCCAGTAAACTCACAATAACTCATGTATAGTGGAAATCAGTCATATGAACAAGTATATAACAACAACAACAATAATAATAATTTCAGCAGTAAATCTTAGTCCTGTCACTATGTTCATTACAAAAGTTCCTGCATCAAATCCTAAAAGTTTGCTTAATACTATCTTTATTAAAGGTAAATTTTACACCTTATCAAAGATAGAATAAAACTTGATTACATAGCATATGTTTTTTTTAAAAATTCCATGTATTCACATAGAAAAATTTAATCACATTTATATTTGATCAACATGAGAAATAAGATAAAGATGGCAACCTTGTTTTAAAAATTATATAATTATTGTTCCATAGCAAATCTTAAGTTTTTCACCTGTATAACAGTTGCAAGTTCTCAAGTTTCAACCCACAAAATTTGCTCAATACCATAATTTTTAAAGAATGCAACTTATGATAACTGGTGTTTTCCATTTTTCCAAGATGCAATTTAGGCTGACTAATATTTTTTCATTTTTTTTCACATAAACTTAAGTAACAAATGAACAATGAGACTTAGTTATAAAAGCTATAGTACTCTCACCAAATGAGCCCAATTTTTATGGACCATATGTCAATCTAATACTAACTTCAACCTCCCATATGTTTTCAATCATCTTATGTATTTCCATATTTTTTTCTCAATATCACATTTAAATATTCTATGTAAACCTAATTGACATATGTATCTTATGTATTTTCTTTCCTACCACAATCAAGATTGTAAATCTCTATTACATAAGTAATATCATGAATCAATTTGTATCTAAGATCTCATGTAATCCTTTTTGAGTCTCAATAAAGTTTACCATTTGAAGAAAGAAGATGATGACTAGAAATTTACCCTGCCAGATTTTTTTTAAAACCTTCAAGAACGATTGTCTCTTTCTACTTAAATATAAACTTTTGCAGTTATACTTGATGCAGAAGTGATTAAATTGGAAATGTTTAATCAAAAGAAAGTATCAATTAGTATCAAGGTTGACCAGATTAATAAATTCAAGAATAAATATTCTGACAAAATTAAACTCCTGCATAACCTTAATAAAAATTATCACTTTTTTATGTACATACATCAATATTAATAAATTGTTAATAACAATATATTTGTTGAAAAAAATAGTAATCAACATTAAGGTCATATGGGAGTACATATTAAAGTATTCAGAGAGATCTGGGCCAAGTGATGACATCACTTCATCATAAATGAATCACGAAGGTCTTTTGCCTTTTTCTGGTGCTTTATTAATTCATTTAAAGCATGATAGTGTTAAACAGAAGTTTTAAAATATTTGAATATTCTACTAATCTAATAGACAAATCTTGAAAACAAGTTTTCACTTATCTTGAAATAAATATATTCCATGTGTATTTTACCAAATATTCTTGCAACTATAAAGACATCTAAAAAGGCAAATCATCCTAGATGTTTCTGGTTGTACCAATACCTTACACCATATCTCATGTTTTTAGTTCAGTATTTATCAATATCAAATTACTACAATTTTATGAGTAAGTATCAATCTTTCTACATTCATATTTTCAACAGCACTCATTTTGGGTAAATATATTATCATTATTACTAATCAATTATTATGATAATGATTAGTGTATTTTTTTTCCTAGCCCAGATATAAACTTTAAATTTTGTTAAAGATTAATATATTTATCTTTTGTTAAATATAACCACTCCAATGCCATCCTCAAAATAAAATAGATATTTAAAAAATATTTTAAAATGCTCTGTAAGATTCTGAAAATTTGATAGCAAAATTATAAGCTATGTTTGTCAGTCTTCAATTGGAGTGCATGGGTTAAAAAAAATAAAATTAATTTTATAAAATGTTATTTTATGGTCATGGTTATCATGCAAAATCATTTACAGAATAAAAATTAAGCAAACATATTTTCATTGAAAGAGAAAACTACAATAGAATGCTGCAATTAAGAAGTGTTTAAGTCTTTCAATGAAAAAAGGTAGCACTGTAAAAGTCAAAGGGACAAAATATAGTGTACTTGGATATATTCATTTTCTATTTTAGAATAACCATACTCATTTACAAGTAGTTGATGATACCACATTAGATGAAAGCAAGATACAAACACACAGTAAATCAGCTTAATTCTATATTAGAGCTCTCTAAATTATGGCATGTGATAAGAGTTTGTGTGGCCTGCATAGAGGCTTTGATTTATTTCAAATAAAAAAATAATTCTAATCAAATGTTTGATTTTAATTCTACCACTAATCGATAATCTTGATATTAGTTTACATTGCTATTTTTCAAATATGTGTCAAAGAAGTGTTTTGCATTGTTTTGATCTGACGTGTATGCTCTGGACTCAATTAATTCTGTTCAGTTATTAAAGTGGTGTTACTATTGCTTTGTTCAAATACACATTGATTTATTTTTATATTATTATCTGTAACAATCTACTTCTAGAAAATTTACTGCAAAAATTGAGATAAACTTTTTCAATAAACTTTTTATAAACACCATAACTTTTTCATATTTTTGAAATAATATTGGCTAAATCTAACCAATAATTTTACTGCATTTATTAGTTTGAATGCAGACTTCAGATAATTTTTTAATGCAGCTTTTGGATTACTTAACATTGAATAGTTCCATTCTAGGCAACTTTAATACTTTACTAAAAACATCTTAGAAACAATTAATTCACTACTGAACTGATTATTCTGTCCTGCATAGTTCAGTGTAGTGACAGAGCGGTAAACTCTGAAGCTCCCACAACACTTGATATCTATTTCTGAAAAATAAAAGAGACAAAAGTATAAATAATATATATAAAAGATATTTTGTTTATTTATTATACACTAAAAAGTCAATAATTTTTTTCAAGCATAATTTTGTATATTTAACTTAAATTAGCTGTCCAAAAATAAACATTCAAATTGTGCTTGAAGAAACCAATTATTTTTGACTTTAAGTACATAGGAAATAAGTGGTTTTTTTTTATAAAATATTTTTTTATTTTTTAGAATTTGAATGTGATTGAATTAATTAATTTCTGGATGCCCACTTTTAAATTAAAAATAAAAACTCAAATTATGGTTGAAGAAAATTGTTTGACTTTTTAGTGTACACTAAATAAAGGTGTTTATTATAAAATATTTATATAAATATATTATTTTGTAACTTCTTAATATTTGAATATTTTTTGCAAATATTCAAATTTAAAAATTGACTTTGTAATGCACATTAAATAAAAGCACTATTTATAAAATGTTTTTTATATATATTATTTTTAGTTTTTTAGTATTGTAAAATGAACAATAAAAACAATGGTGCAATAAAAAAAGTGTTGCATATTTGAAAAGAAATTCACAAGCATTAAAAATCATCTCCAATATTGTTTTGTATATATAAAAAAAACCTTTTTACAATTAAGAGAAATTAAAATTTCATAGTTTTACATCAGTAACTTTTACAATCAAGAGATATTAAAACTCTATTTTAATCAACAGTAAACACTTCAGTGTAAGCTATTTTTAAAACAAATATACTGCCATCTCACACGCATCAATAAAAACTTACTGAACTGATATCAACATGTTTGAAATTCAGCCTGCTTACACTCTTATACTGGGCAATCCTGAAATATTTCATTGACATATTGCAATGTCATCAATTTCTAACACATGTACATGATAGTATTTTAAAGTGATCACAAAATGTAATCTAAACAAATAGAATTTCTAAATTAAATAAATGAATTTAAAAACTATGTAATTGTGATGTTCCATCTACCATTTAAACAATCAAGATGTTTAATGAATAATAGCCCTTGAAACACAGATTCAAAATATAATTACTAGGCTTTATCTTTCACAAGGCAGTTCAAACCTTTCTAAAAATTTTGAAATATATGAAATTGAATTTCCCTTTAACAAACTTACATATGCAAATTACTTCAGTATTTTTAACATCTTTTGTATCAAAGATCTATTATTGTCAAATTGTTAGCTTAAATTCATGATCAATTATATTTAAATTCCAGAACTTTGTAAATTGATATATTTTTATCAATTAATTCAACTAGATGAGAAATAATTACTTGTGAATTGTGGAGAATTTAATGATTTTCTTATTTATCAAAACATCTTAAAAGTAATCAAATTAGCATTTGCCATTGTACTCCAAGAGATTAAAGAAATTAACTTATTATGAATAGTACTTTACTACAGTAATTCATAATATAGTCAAATCAGTATTATATTTAAGATCAATAAAATATTAAGACTCTGATAACATTTAAATTGAAACTGGAATATTTTCTCAAAAATATATAAACCTGGACAAATGAAATATTGTATATTTAAATAAGTTGAGTTGTTTGCCCAATAAGAGAAGTTTATCTACGAATCTTGCCTACACATACACCCCCCCCCTTTTGCCTTTTCATTATTTTATTAGTCATTTTGCATATTAACAATGTTCAGGGTTCTATAAAATTTAAAGTCCTAATATGTGAAATGCTAGAACAGGGGCGACTAATAATTTACAATAATGCACCAACTTTTTTATTTTTATAAAATAAATTTTATTAATAGTAAAGTATAAAAAAATAAAGTTAATTTCCATAACATATGATAAGCAACACATGAAAACATAAGCAATATAATAGTGTTTCAGTGCAAATGAAGAATTATTCAAATTAAAATTGTAATATCTTATGTGAATTATGATTTATACTTTATATAAAACTGCACCAAAGAATGAGCTTGCTTTAGATACTAATCACATTGTAATTTAAATCTAAACTAATTTATAACTGAAAACAAATATACTGTACTGCCAAAATTTGCTCAAAATACTAAGTATGTATTAAATCATTCTTTGTTATTTTTTTAAACATATTTTTGACGTCAGCAAATAAACCAAAAGGTTCTAAAAATATAAATAATTAACGTGGCACTATAGGAATGAAATACTTAAGATTAATTCACTAAAGAAATACAGAAAGGTATAAGAATGATGAGTATGGACAGATTTGAAATGTGTATATCTTCTAGATGATTATTACTCAAGATGTGGGATCCGGAATCAATTTAAATTAATTGATTAAAGTTTTAATAGGAATTGTGCCTAGTAATAAGTTAAACAATTTTTTTAACTATAACTGAGGAATATACATATTTTGAAATTTGGTTAGTTTTGGCAAGACTGACTTCAAATGTTAGATTTTTTTTTTTCGAAAGTCTAAATGAGACATTAACTAAAGATTCAATATATTAGTCCAACAAAACTCCATGTTCAGCAAAAAGGAATGAATTGTATAAGGAAGTGAGGTGAATAATGGCAAAATGGGGGGGGGGGGTGTTAAGATTGGATTAATCAAGGTTACACTGTATATTTTAGCTCTAATAAAGAAGACATATGATTGAGAACATGTTTCATTAAGACTCTCTTTGAAAATAGTAAAACAAGCAGTTATAATTAATAGATAATATAATGATCCCCAGATGTATGATTTTAAAATCACTAAACACCACATGATCATTTTTTATGCTTACACAAACTGTTTAAGCAGAGGCAAAACTCTCCATACAGTAGCACCACTCAGTGCAAGCTAAAGTAATCAGTGGATGCAGGAAGGTTTGTGCATAAAATCCCTATCTAGTGCTTACTCATCCAATATCCCCAGACTAATTTTTGCTGGTGGCTTTCATCAGTGAGGAACCTTGGATCTGAGAGCACAGCACCAGATCTAATGCAACTCTCCAGAAGTCACCTTTAACTTATTAGCTAACTATAAAACTTTTGAGGGCAAAATGAAAACACAATTTTTGAATCTATATGACTATATAAGCTAATGAGCTTGAATTGAAAACATTGTTTTCATTTTGGACACAAAAGCTTTATAATTAGCTAATAAGGTAAAAGGTGGCTGTTGGAGGGTTGCATTACATCTCAAGATCTAGGTGCAGTATTCTTAAATTCAAAGTTGCTCATTGATGAAAGCGACAATCCAGAAACTAGATGAGTAGGCACTAGGTAAGGATATGCATAAACCTTCCTGTATTCATTGATTACTTTGGTTTGCACTCCTGTATGGAGAGTTTTGCCTCTGGATGTATGATTTTGCTATAGATACAAGACTTCTAACAGTAATTCTGAAAAAATGCATCAGTGGATCATAGAAAGCAAGTATTTCATCAAGAATAGCATTAACAATATAAACTTTTACTATAGGATAAAGCAATTTTGAAAAGGATGTGTTGAACTTGCTGACAATAAGAAAGTTCAAGTGATAACTTGTATCTTAAATAAATTGATCGGAATTCTAAAAAAAGAATGAATAAATTCACATCAAGTAAAATGGTAGTTTATGACTTATAAATAATTGTCACATGGATGACTTACAAACTTAAATGATAGACCCCATTATCATTTGATCAGAATATAAAGAACAAGAGGGATGTTTTGAATGCCTCGGGTTATCAGGACATCTTCAACAAAGGATATTACATAAGATACCTTCTGCACATTGCTCAATTTCTTTGGTCATGGACTATATACATTGAAATAATAGCAAAGCAAGTAGTGATGTCTGTGGAAAACCATGGCTGTTTAAAAAAGACATATAATTTTTAAGCCTAACATCTGTTGGTAAGATAATATGATTAAGCAAAAGTTTACTTAATGCATTAAACAAATATCCCACTTTTTCTCTTTCACAAACAATATTAATTCTTGTACTAAAAGAATAGCTAGAGATGCATAGCAGGTTTTAACTGCATAATGCGAAGAGGAAAGTTTAGAAAGGATAAAAACCTATAGATATCTAAGAGTAATTCTTGCAAACATTTTTTGATAATCTTCAGTGTGATGAGGTGAATTGTCATTCAGTGAAGAATATAAAGCATCTGATTTTTTTCTAAGACAAAAAAATATTTCATTGATAGAAGGGTTAGGTATGTAATATTCACATAAACAAAGTTGATTATAGTACTTGTGTAGGATGGGAGTCATGATATACTTGTAAATATTAGTTGGAATAAAATCAACAGTTAATAAGATGTGCATAATTGCTTCAAGAATTTATTACTAAGAAATATAATTACTTTGAAGATGTAAATCATGAGTAACTAATGGTCTGACGATAACTAACTACCTTTAGAGTACAATTTAAAGAGTTAAGAAGTTCAATATCCATATTAGTGCCTAACCCAAAAATATTATCTTTCAACAATGTAGGAGTACCGAAGTTGTAAAGAGTTGATTTTGCATAGTTTATAATAATTATTGTTAGTCATAAAAGATTAGGGGGTTATTTTTCTATGCCTAAACATCACAGCCTTTTGACTATAAAAAATACTTCATTTTATATTTCTATTGATAAGGAATTTTGCATTGTAAAATTGCCTAATAATTTGAAGAATTGAACTATCATGAATTTGTTGTATTATAAGGCAATTTAATTAAATAGAACTGTTTAAAGTTTGTTTTTAATAGCAATCATATCTCAGTCAAAGAAATTTCATTCAAAGAGTGGTTCTAAAGATGATAAATTTACTGGTAATTATTATATTAGAGACATTATCAATGGTTAACTTAAACTCACTGAAAAATTAATGCTTGAATATAAATCTATAAATTGGTACACTAATTAGAAATATGTTTTGTGTATGATACAGAAGCATGATCAGAAAATGAAACTCTAGACAGATGAATTGAAGTCTTAAGGTCAATTGGAGATACAAAAAAAAGCTCAATGAGAGAAGATCCTTGACCTCCAATAAATGACACATTTGGAGGATAAAGTAACAATAGGAGGATGTTGATTGAACTTTAGTCTAAAAGTAGATGGTATCTCATTATAATAGCAATTCAAATTGCACACGTTTACACCAGGCTTATGTAGAATTTTTCCTTGAATAATGAAGAATATTTACTAAGTCTCTGGCTTTTTAGCATGAAGAAGTTATTTTAAAGTAGCCCCGAAAAATAAAAATGATTGCATTAACTGATATGAATATTGTTTAAACTTGTAAATGAAGTTGCATTGGCCTGATGTACAAATATATTCTTACTGTTTAGAATATTAAAGATAATTAATTTGTTTAACAAATAATTTTTTCTTTCTAAAATGATAAAGATATCTTGTAGTGATTATTTAGAAACTGATTTAGTTGTGATATTCCATGTGCATTTATTGTTGCAATTTTAATGACTGGTATGTTGTTTTTGAACAGGATCTTTTTGTTGGTATATTTGGTGTCAGAATAAGGTACCTTAGCTCTTTTCGTAGGTAAAAAAAATAATTTTATCAAATGATTCAAAGGTAGGTTTTATTTTTAATTTTTGAAAATTCTTAATATGTGTTGCATCTTGGTTGAAAGAACTGAATTCAGTGTGTTAAATTTTACTGCAGACCTTGGTTTATCTAAGATTAAATATTTATAAGTGAATTTTGAGATTGATTCTCAAAATTGCTATTTTCAGTTGGTATAACTCTCAAAGTGCAACTAGTGCTATATCGGGAGATATTATCTGCAGATTGCAATGCAGAAAAACTGTTATTGCTAATATGTATAACAGCTTATATCCAAAATGAATAGACTGATTTTAGAAATTTTATTATCCCATGAAGTAGACGTACATTATTGCATAAATATGACCAAATATGTCTATTATGTGACAATTATTACAATTTCCAGCATTGCAATGAGAGGCAATATGACCAAGCCTGGGGCATATCAGTTGTAAGAGTTTCTGAATCTTAATGGCAACCATACCAGAAATGAATCACATAAAAATATCATAAAAAAGTTGATCTGTTAATTATCTTCATTTTATTTTTAATGTGATCATCCAAGGGTTTGTGAAAATTTCAAATTTAATGTTTGGAGTAAGTTTTTTGATATGTTTATTACTTGCATTAAATCTGCTATATTTTTTTGTAAAACTTTTACAAAATCAGTGAAGCATGTATGAGATGGTCATATACAATTGAATTTGGATCCTTAGATATATAATACACCTTTTTTAAGTTCAGATGACTAACGGTACTCTTTGTTGTTGAGAAATATTTCAATCCTATAAAAGACTTTGCAGAGAACATAGATGTAGATTTAACATGTTATGTATTTCTCCTATATAGTCAGACAGAGAACTACATAGTGGCTGAGTGTCGGATAGATAATTTTCTATAACATTAATGATTGACAACATGGGGAAAGACTTTTTGCAAATATTTTATGCCACTAATCATTTAGCTTACAGAAAGAAGTATGTTTAGGTTTGTTAGTTTCTTCAGTGTTGGAGCTTGCATCTGTTTATTTTCATTATTTTAACTTTTGCTTTATTTGTGAAACTTCTGATGGGTTAATTATACCTGAAAGAGTATTATTATTAAGATATGTTAAAGACATATTTTCGTACAGTATTTTGTGTATTAGATAAAATTTTGCTGGGCAGATTCCATTTTCCTACAATGTGCATGTTATCAGTAGTTGGTTTTATATTACCATAACTTTTATCAGTGCATAAGATTTTGGAATTTTTACATTTTTTGTGTAAAACTTTTTCATTTCTTAGTTGATTATCAGATTTCACGTTTATATTAAATTTATATTAGATTATCCCAATATTGGAAATGCTATTATATTTTACTTTATTAATTTTAGTTTCAACATGCTAATATTAATAATAACGAGTATTAACTTTTATTTAATATTTAAATTATAAATATGAAAAATTATATCTTTTTATTACAACTGCCTAGAAATATTTTTTACTTTGACAGCCATATTAATATTCTCACCAACTTTTTAATGCAAGAGCTCACACATACTATACATTTGTCCTATTATTCAATTTTTATATAAAATATAATCAAATTAAAAATAAATTATTTTCATTAATAAATTTAAATTTTACTTACTTTGCTGGGACTAGTTTGCCTTTAGCAGATTTTTAATATTTGAAATTAAGTTTTTTAATGAAATCAGAAAAGCATTTTTCAAATTTGAATCAATCAATTGTGACTCCATTTTGTTTTGTTTTTTTATCAATTTCTTGAAGCAAATAATTTTCATGAAAAGCGTCACAAAAAATTGATGATTATAAAAAGTTAAAAAATATTATGAATCTATTCTGGATGAATCACAATAAAAATTAAGCATATGTCAAATATGTATTAATAGAATGAATTGGAACAAAAATTTTTAGTTTGATCAACTGAATTTTTTATGTAACTTTTTTTCTTCTGACTATTAATAAAAACTGATTTTTTTTTATTACAATATTATTTTATAGATGTAAATTTATTTTTTCTTTTTATAATCAGGATTCCAATCATCATGTGTAGTGTATAATCCCTAAGTTGACAATTCCTGTGACAATAAATTATATAGAATGTGATGAAATACAATAGCCAGCAGACAATATCAATTGGTCACAGTATCTTGTTGCTTAATTTTACCTTCAGGCAAAAACATAGCATATATACATTAGTTGAATGTATTCATATACATTTTTCTTTTTGTGTTTTTTGATTACTACTGAAAAACTATGTATGTTATATTCTTTTGATATAACAAACTCATTCTTTTATAAATACTGTATATAAAAGTTTTATAATTTTTCTTATACTTTTGTTTTTTGTCTATTTATTTTATTTATATTTTCTTATATAATGATATCATTTTAATTTGCATGGCAAAAAATAATCATAAGCAGCTCCCATATTATGTTTTATCTATAATATAATAAAAATTTTATGAATAGATAGAATGCCTTTTATATGATTGTCACTTTATGAAGTCAATCTTTTACTTAAAACAAAAATGAAAACAATTGTGTACTTAAAAGATAATATAATTAAAACTATCAGAAAGTAAAGTGCAAAAGAGTAAGTCCCAGCACCATTTTACAGAATTCTCGCGAAAAAGGAATTTTGCGCAAGAACAGCTATGAGACTACTAAAAGGCTGTGGTTTGTCATTTTTAAAAGCATAAGCTTGGTTTGATCAGATGGTAATTTTTAAATGGAATTCTTACATTTTATTAAATAATGTTGATTCGTAAATTTTTTTGAAATATTTTTCAAAATGTCATCACGGAATGTTTTTGATATATATATTTTTTTGTTTGATCAGATAGCACATGTTTTAGCCAATCCTTCGGATTATCAAAACCAACCAACGATACCCCTCCCTGCACAGCCATGTATAATGTAATTAAAAAATGTTTGATCAGAGTAGTGCATTTTTGGCCGATCCTTTGGATTATCAAAATCATCGGTTCCCCTCCCTGCACATTCCAGCACTACGTGCTGACATGTATAATGTAATTAAAAAATGTAATTTAGAAACTTTTCCCAAAAAAAAGTAAATGCACTTTTTAAAAAAAAAATGTTTTAAAGAAAAATAAATCCCTATAAAAAAAAAAAAAAAAACAGGTGAAAGCATTATATTTGTTTTTGAATAAATAATAAAATTGTAAATCAGCCCAGTAACGTTATATCTATTGGTTTTTGACTAGCAACAGAGCCATCAAGCAGCATGCAGCGGCTAGTTGACCAGAACCTAAGAATGTTTTCCATTTATTTGTATTTAATTCAAGCATTGATCAAACTTATTTTGTGAACTCATTTCAGATTTAAATTTGTTTGGAAAAATAAAAAAGTTTAAATAATTTATGTCTTTATGATATCATTTATTGTATTAACTTTTGAAATGATTTTTTTGTTGTTGTTTTCTTTAAAGAAATTAAAAAATAACAACACAGATTTCTATTTTAAAAATAGCTCATTAATTTTAAAATATATACAATCCACACACAAATTTCTTTACAAATCGTTTCCACTATATTATTTTATAGTCTTTATCAAAGAACAACTTAAACTTGTTAAGGACTGTAAAATAATATAATCGAAATGTTAAGAATATATTACTGTACATTATAATAGTTCATATTATAATAAATCAAGATTTGTAAAGAAGTTTGTGTGTGGATTATATATATTTTGTTTTATTTAATTATAAGAATTGGTAAGTTAATTTAACCATATAATACTTTTTTTACTACACTTTACTTTTTAAATATAATTTATTCTATTACTTACAAAGCTATTCAACATCTAATTTTCTTATCTTCCAAAAATTTTAATAGAAATGATGGCACTTGCATTTATTTAAAAGCATTTGTTATTAATGACAAAATAAATAAATAATATTATAATTATTTTTGGATGTTTTCTTTTTCATTCTGGTTAGTTTTGTTTTTCTTTCTTTTCAAAAAATGTACATACTTTTTATTTAGAAAAGTTTATTTATATAAAGAAGCAGAGCTAGACAATAGAACATAAGATGTTCTAATTGTATTAGGTTGTAAACTCCAATATAGTTTACAATAATTATTCAATTTAATGATTGTTTAAAATATGAAAAAAACAACAACTTTGTTTTGAATATGCTCATATCACATTTATAGGCAAACAGTTCAAAGAAAAGTTTAAAATCTAGTTATAATTACTACATGAAATAGCTTGGCTATCTCTGAATGAACAGGAAAAATAAGTGCAGCAAAATTGTGTTCATTGACCTATTTGATTGATCTCTTTCATTAATTGCTGTTTGTTTTATAATAGAAATTCCAAAGACTATGATCCTTTGGCTATTGTGGAAAAAATAACATTTTTGTGAACCTAATTAAATCAACTATGAATTGCATATAAAATTATGAAAATAGATTTTTTTAAAATGAATTAAATCCTCATAAATGTCACTAAATCCATCACTTCCTTTATTTTACTATAATATTTTATATAATAATACAGGTTATTACTTAATATAATATTTTATATAAATACAATTTGTACACCTTATTTCAAATGCTTTATAGAATTTTTTTTTATTACATATATACACAATCTGACATTTCAACTGTCCTTCAGTCTTCTTCAGAGCTATGATATACTGACAAATAAAATAAATATATAAATAATATAATAAACTAATGTAATCAATAAAATTTTAAAAAAAATAAACAAACATAAGAAACACAAAATAAAATAAAGTAATCCAGATAATATAAAATGCACAATATTAAATTAATATATATATATAGATTACACATGTATATTCCTGTCTGTATATATGTTTCGAATAACTATTAATTTAAATGTATTATTTCTTTTATTACTTTTTTAATACCCCCTAATTATTACTACTCATTATAAAGTATATCAATATAAAACTGTAATTCTATTAGCCCCAAATTTAATAAAATATTTATGATTTTACTTTTATATATTTCTTTGATTAACACATCCATTTACTAAAAATATACAGTATTTTCAAGCATATAGAATACATTTTCCCTCCCTCAAAATACACTTAAAATATGGGGTGTGTATTATGTGCTGGTAATCAAAATTGTGAGTTGAAATTTCAGTCAGTCTAAAACTTCTGGTATATATTAATTTTGTCCTTTTACAAAACAGTGTTTTCAAATAAATTGTTTCCATAATATTTTTTCTGTTCTCTAAAGATAATGTTGTGTGATATATTTTATGCTTTATTATCGAAAGAGGGTGATTCCAGTAAAATAGAATTCAGATCCACTGACCTCAAGGTTATGATTCATCTAATCTACATATGCTTGATTACATGTCAACAATACACTGTAACATTTAAACTTGGTAGATTTCTCCAAAACATTATCAATGTTCTGTGATATTTTATGTTGAGATTTCTTGGCAAAACATGGCTCAAAAAGAATGCAGATTCTGCTATAATATTGCATTCAAGCTGTGAGTGATTGTGTATACTATAGAACACAGAAACAGATCAGCAGAGAGGAATTTTGGGACACCATTAATTAAAAAGATAAAAACTTGGAATAGGCAAACTATGCATTGTAAACACAATCAGCAACATGGAACTGCAAAAAGATCTGAACTAGAAGAATTAAAAACTTAGGTATTAGACCATAGTAGCTTGGGATTTTCAGTTTCAACAAAAATGATTATTCAACAAGCTGATTTTACAGGATCAATGCTATGGTGTTCTAGATTCATAAAGATAAGATGTGGACTATAAAAATAGCTCTGGAGATGAATTTCTGGATTTTGAGGATAAAGATTAAAAGATAAAAGAATGTTCCCTAGTTACATTTTTTGTAGACATACATAACTATAAAATTAGTGAAAATTCATGAAAAAAATGTAGAAAATTATTTTTTGTTTTAAAAATATTATTTTAAAATCATATATAATAGCTATTTTCTTATTCAATCTTCTGTCATTAATAATTGTTCTTTTATATTTATCTTTTTATTCTACAATTATAAATAACAGAAGACTGAATAAGAAAATAGTATATATTATATAAGATTTAAAAATAAAATATTTTTAGTAAAAGAATCAGTATTAAACAAAGAAATATATAAAGATAAAATCAGAAGTATTCTCTTAATTGAGGAATAGTAAAATTACAATTTTATATTGATTTAATTTATAATTAGTAGCAATAATTAGGGGATATGAAAAAAAATAATAAAAGAAATAATACATTTAAATTAATAGTTGTTCATGAACATATATGCAGACAGGAAAAAAACCTATATAACATATATATATCTTATATTTCAATTTAATGTTATATATTATTTTATTTAGTTTTTATTTCATCTTATTATATTTTAGTTTTATTTTATTATCTTTTGTGTCTCTTATTTTTTTTAATTTCACTGATTACATTAGTTTATTATATTATTTATATATTTATTTTATTTACCATTACCTTATAGTTCTGAGGAAAACTGCAAGACAGTCAAAATGTTAGATTGTTTGTATATATATAATAAAAATAATTGTGATATAAAGTGTTTGAAGTGTACAAAGATAGGAAAAAAAAAGAATTTCTTGCATTTTATTCTGTAAATCTAATTGAAAGTAAATGATATGTCAAGCGTTGTTAGCCGAGAGATAAAAGGCAGCTGCCTTGCAAATAAGTAGTTGGTTGCAGACGGTTGTGGGTTCGCCTCCCGGCTAATGCTATGACATATGGAAAAGTAAATGATATTTGTTAGTAAGATTATGCTGAGGTAATATAGAACTCCTTGCAATTTAAAACACAACCATTCAAAAAAATAGGATATATAAAATCTGGACTTTTATATAGTCGGAAAAAAGGTTTGGATGAATCAAATTTAGAAGATCATAGTTGTCAGGTGTAAGTTATTATAATAAAATGGAAGTGAGATGAGCCAGGTGGTTACTTTATTTAGTCAAGATGCGTAGTCATGTAGCAAATCTGAATTTTGCAATAAAAATTGTGATTTGGGTGACTTAATAAATAAATAATTGAATATATTTAGTTAATTCTTAATGAAATTTTTATTAGTCTACTTGTAATTGTTTGATAATGACTATCCAGAATCATCAAAACATTTCACCTAAATGAGTATTTTAAAACTAAAGTGAATAAAAATATAATTAGAAGTAATCATTTGCAGATAGATTTTTTTGTTTTTAGCCAAATCTATTTAGATTGCATATTGTTTTTTCCTCATTAAAAAAAAGTTAATTAACATTTGTGCAACAAAATAATTAGAAGAATAGCATTCAATTGGCCAGAATAAAATTGCCTAACTTTTTTATTTCTCTCAGTAAGAAATTGACCAGAACCAGAATTCTTTAATTCTCAAAAAAGTTATTCTTACATTTGAGTAATTGATTACAAATAATTTCTATTCTCACATCTAAAACATGTAATGTATATGACTTATTTTAAGTCATTAGTTTGGTAACAAAATACAAATAAAATTGCTGAAAGTGTGAAATATGCAACCCATTTTTAACAAATATCTCTATTTTAATGATGTCAAATAGAAAAGAGTAAAAAAATCCTAAAGATATTAACAGTATTTTCATTTGATGTTACATTTATGATTAACTCAAAAAAACAAAACTAGATATCACAGATGTTATTAATATATATTAGAACTGATTAACAGATAAATCTTGACGAAATGAAACAACATTAATGACAATGGCTAATTTTATGTGAAAAATAGCCCTTAGTTTTTACCAATATTTTGATTAAATTTGTCAACTGCATAGCACCATAAAGAAATTCTGAAGAAAACCAGTGTTTGTTTCAATATAAAGTTGTCATAATAATGATCAAAAAAATCAAGCCAAATGTTCAATAAAGGATGAGCAAATATTTTTTCAAATTAATTATTCCACTAGCGGACAAAATGATTACTAAAGATAAAAAAGGACACTTCCAAAGCATTTAATCATCTACAATGTTTTAAGCTATCATAAAGTTTTTGCATACTGGGTTTTAGTACTAAAAGTTTTGAAGTTAAATTAACTAATGCTGAAGATGATTATATATAAAAGTTGTTAAAGATCATAATGACCAGCTTTTTTAACGAATGTACAAAACTATAAAAATTTATTAATATACTTCTAAGAACAGTTATCTTCACCCTACTCTAGAGCCATCTACTGTAAGAAATAGAAATTAATGAAAGTGTGCGAGTAAATATGAAAATGTCGTGGATATTGTTTTTGGTAAAATGTTTCTAAATACTTTGTATTAAAAATAAAGTGTTTTTTGACTGTTGATTATAAATAATATTTAACAAAAAATTCAGTTAATGCACTTTATTAACCGAAAATGTGATTGTGTTGAATTAAAAAAAAAAAAAAATGAGACTGGTTCTGATGATAACAGAACATTAAGAAGAAAATCTAAAAAAATGGACAACCTTGTTGAAACAAAACATAAAACTGAAATGTACACATATTTCTCTTAATTAAACTGTACTTAGTAAAATATTTTATCATAAAAAAAATAATCTTACACTGATTTTAAGTTTTTGTTTACTTAGAAAAACGTGCAGAAAAAATGACAAGCAAAAACTGCAAATATTTATACAAATAAACATACTATACACAAAGTTATGATCACTGAAAGAGCAAATTGGATGAAACAGAAGAATTCTAAAATATGATATAACATAAAACATGGAAATATAACTTTTTTTAAAAAAAAAAAAAGCATCCCATGCAAATGAAAGCACCTGTTAAGTATCTGACACTCTAAAGTCATTTCTGCAGACTGAAAACAGCATCAAATGGAAGAAATAACAGTATATATATATAATTTTTTATTTTGTTATGATCTCATAAGAGAATCTGTCCTTCATAAGTAATGACAATATTCATCACTAAAAACTTCCATTTGATAATAAAATGTCACATTTTTAAAAAATTAAAATTGGAAATGCCTTTGTGACAAAAAAACAACAACTTTGTTTCACAGAAAAAGAAGTTACTCCACAAGTAACCATTTATATTTCACTGCTACTTCTCTAAAAGTAGATTATTCAGAATCTGACTTTCCAATTTCATTGGGTCAGAATTCTTGCAGTGAGGTAGTAGAAACATAAATGTCACAGTTATATGGTTTAACCATCTAATGGTGATCCCAAATATACCATAGATACTTTGGTATGACCATAAACAGCTGATACTGCAGGATATAGTCTTGTGTCTGGGAGACCACGAAATGCTATGCCCAAAAATTCAAATTCTCGTTCAAAAGCAAGAGTTTTGTCTTCACAATCCAAAATAACACGAATGCGTTCACCAACCTGGAAATATAAAAAAATCTATATTAACCAAAAATATATAATTATTATTTAATTAGCATATAGATTTTTTTTTTTTATTTTGGACAGCTTAATTATTAACAAAATAACATTAAAAAAATCTATAGAGATTTCAAACAGGAGATAGATTCACTAGTGGTATTTTCTTCAAATAAATGATTTTCTTACAATTTTAATTATTCAGCAGTTTTCTTCAGAGCTACAAAAAATTTAAATATATATGACTACATAGAAAGAAAATATTTTACTGCAATTATAACTAAATATATATGATTCATATTTTAATTACATTTGCACAAATATTCATATACCTTATAATTAATTATTCATCTTAAAAATTTGTTAAAATTATATTTTATTTTTATTTAATATTTATTTCATTTTTAACTTTTACATATACTAATTTTATATAAGTGAGGGAGTACCTAAAAATAACCGGAATTGTTCTTTAAAAAGCTAGCATGTTGTAGTATGTGCTTCTACTGCTAGATGCCTCCTGAGGGGATCCCCTTGTACCAAGTTGTCAAATGTCATTATTGAGTGTAGTCATGATTCCATGCAAATGATTTTTTTAAGTGTGTGTCACTTATTTCTCAATTTTTGAAATGGGCAAAAAGTTGCAACAATATAAAATTCCGTTTACAATTAAGGAAAGTGGCAGAGAAAGCACTTGTAATGCTTGAAACAGCTTACATGCAAACTGTTGTGGGGAAAACACAAGTTTACAAATGGTTTAAGGGAAGTATCAAATTCATCATGTCATGAAAAAGCATGGCAAACAAATTCTAATGACAAGATGTTGAAATTTTTTTTTTTATTTGCAAACTGAATTGTTCAAATTTTTAACCAAACATTTAAAATCCTACAAGTTCTGAAAAGTTTGTGTGGTGCAGTAAAACAAAAACATTTCATTTTGAGATTAATGGAAGTGCAAACTTCACCATGACAATGCATCAGCACACAAAGCACTGGATGTTTATCATCAGCCATATTCACTCAATCTCACTCTGTTTGACTTCTTTTTATTCTTTTGAATGAAAAAATATCTCAAAATGTTTTTTTTTTGCTGACTTGGAAGTGGTGAAGGAAAAAATGCAGATATTAAAAAGCATCACTTCGAAAAATAAAAAACACATGTAGATCAGTGCATTGTATTAAATGGACTACACTTTGAAAGAGATTCAATTTGTAACACCTAAACATAAATACACAATTTTTTATTCCAAAATTCCAGTTATTTTGGTCCCCCCCCCCCGTATATATTTATTATCATTAACTAAATTAAATTATTCAATTAAATCATTTAAAATTTAAATTTATGCTCTAAATAATGCATTATTTAATTTTTTGTTTGTTTGTTTTAAATTGTTATATTCTCTTAACTGCAAACTTCATTAACTAATTTTTTTTTTTTAAATTAAAATATTTTTGCTTTATATAATAACTCCCTCATTATTTATCTTTTACAACTATTTCTTTCTCTTATTTATTCAATTTTATTTGACATTATTACTTTGTATTATTATATTAATAAAAAATTTAAATCTAAATCTTTATTTAAACTTGTGCTATTTTTTTTTTTAATTAATATATAGTCAATCATTTTTATTCAATCTTTTACAAATGGATGTTCTGTTTTATTGAATGCATATAAATAGATAATCTTTTATTCCATTGATGTTTTTTCAATCTTGTATTAATTTCATTTTTCATTTTACTTATGAAATTACTTTTAATATTATTAATTTGACATTTTTTGAATATTTAATTTCATATAAATCATTTATGCAGTTATTTTTTATATATTTATTATCTAATATGTTAAGAATATTATTTTTATTTATTTTAAAATTTATTATATTATTAAATTTTCTATTCAACTTAATATTTTTATTTATGTTTTTTACTATGTTATTATTGTAAATTTTTATACCTATATATTTATTTACTTTTTTCAATTATCTTTATTTATCCCCTATATTATTTTATTTATTTTGTTTTCTATTAACTTCATATTATCTCTTATAATCTTTATTAGGTAATCGTTTATTATTAATTTCATTTGTTTTTTAATCCTCTTCTAAATTTAAGCAATAATTTTTGGCTCCATACACTACAAATTATACGATTACTTTTATTTTTTTATCTTAGAATATCAATAAATTATACTATTATCTATATTACATTTTTTATACATGTACATATGATTTAATTAACAATATATCTAAATAAGCCAATTTATCTCCACCCCCTTTTCAATTTTGAATTTTATATTTCCGTCTAATTTATTCATTTTTTCTATAAAAGTATTTCATTGACTTTGGCTGTGACTAAAAAAATAAATAAATAGTTATTTATATATATTTTTTATAAGTAAAGGTGCATTTTATTTTTCAATATATTTTATAAAAAAAAGCTTCTATAATCCTTCTTTTTGCTTATAGTATTCTTTATTAAATTCAAATGTAATTTCTTTAACCTAAATTCCATTATTTCTACTAAATGTTTTAATTTGTATTTTTAAATTTTTATTTTTACCTTTTATGCATTTGTTAATGATCAAATCTATAGCTTTTTAATATTGATTTTAGCATATATTGATATAAATATTCATTTTAACCAATGTTAAATTATAATTACTATACTTTTTAACTATATTATTAATTTCATTTATTAATTGTTTATTGTTTTTAATGTAAAAATCTTGATTTATATCAGAGATGACCAAAACATCAACTGCGAAGCTGGCATGAACATTGAAAGTTTATAGTGATAAATTCAGAACTGATTTGAATATAAATAATAATAAAAAATAAAAAAAGGAAAAATTCAAAATTATTATTGTTTCAAAATAGTTAAATTTAAAATAACACCTGTTGTTATTGTCAATTTAAAAAAAAAGCCAGATTGAAAGAAGCTGAAAAGAATTAAATTATTTTTGTGTAATGTTAGAGCTAAAATTCTTAGAAATGTTTAATTGCCATTTTCCCGAGGAGAAATGAAAATAACTTGTCCTGGAGAAACAAGGATTTTAATGAACTGATTTTAAAACAAAGAAGTTGTGAATGTTTTAAAACACTTCATATAGTAATTTAATAATTATAATTTAAACTTTACCTCATTCAAAATACCTATTGGCTGAGTGAATTAAAGTTCTAAATTTTTGATTGGTCAATTACAGAATCTGCATTAAAAATATATGTCTTTTAAAATTATAATTGTTTCAGTTTAGTTTCTAAAAAGCAAATTAATAATTTGTCAGATTATTAAACTAAACAAGTTTTTTCAAAAATAAATTTCTATTTACAATTGATAAAAATAATCTATAGCAAACAACATAAAATGTATTTTTCATAATCTATTACAAAATACAGCCTACATCATTGATTTCTTTATCAATTTACTTTCGTTTAAAAGTAAATAATTTTTATTGAAATCTGAACTATTCTTCTAAAATAATATTTTCACATAAACTTTATGAAAATAATATTAAATATGTAAAAAAAAACCCTCTAAAACATACATTTTCATTTTGAAAATCAAAACAAAGAACTTAAGACTGTCAAAATTGTTGATAGACACTCCTTTTTGTAGAGAATATAAAACAGCCAGTCAGTGCCTTGGAAGACAGGCTTTATTTCATTGTTACAACTTTAGATTTAAATATTATTTATTTTTTAGTTATAAAATAATTATAAAGAGGGCAGCATTATATGGTACATTTTTCTTGATAAAATGACTGTAAAATCAGCAAAATAACATAAAACTTAGCAATTTGAGAATGAGTTAAAGCCATATACAAGTTTCCCTGTAAAAAATAATCCTTTAATAAACATTTTATAAAGCAACATGGACAAATTGTAATACTAGAGGGAGCTGAGGTAATTTAATAGTAGTCATATAAAGTCTTCAACAGTTTGTATCTTATTAAAAAAAAATTTATCAGTTCATTTCTTCTAAAAACTTGACCAATATTTCTGAGTACCTACAAAGCCCTTATATAAAAAAAACACCAATTCGTAAGTACATTTTTTAAAAAACAGGACTTTGAACTGTTATTTTTTTCCATTCCGATTTTCGTTCTGACAAAATTTTTTTTTTCTTTTTTGGTTTCTGGTTTGAAGCCCTGAAAAAAATGTAGTCACCCTCAGGTACACTTTCACCAAAAAAAGTCATCCCCATGTCTAAAAGTTTGGCCACCCCTGATTTATTTTAACATATAAAAAAATTATTGCTCAAATTCAGAATATAAAACACATAATTTAATATATCAAGCACATAGTTCTTTTTTTCAAAATAGTTCATAATATCCAAAATAGAAATAAAACAAACTAACTCCTTTTTAAAACTTGTTTTTTATATGACTATTACATGGAAAAAAAATCCAATGTTTTGATTATTTTATATAGTCTTTTTCAAGGCACACTAAAATAAAATAAAATATATATATAACAAATAACACATTCCATAAAAATAAATAAATAAACAAAAAATTACAAAATATATTCATAACCAAAAATATACCTTATCTCACTCCCCTTTCCTATTACCAACAAACACAACTCAAAGAGAAACAATTTCCTTTTATTAAAAAAAAAAATCTATATATATCCTTTAAAACATTTAATTAAAAACCCATTATTTTCTTTTCTGCTTATCTATTAACATCCTATTTAATTCTGCTGTTTATATTCACATGAATAAATTTAAGCATGGGGATTTTGATATAAAGCCTTTGGAATGTATTAAGTCATATAATGAAAGGATGATAAAAGAAAGTGAATACATTAATGAAATAAAACCAGAATTAAATAGGATGTTAATAGATAAACAGAAAAGAAAATAATAGGTTTTTAATTAAATGTTTTAAAGGATATATATAGATTTTTTTTTTTAATAAAAGGAAATTGTTTCTCTTTGAGTTATGTTTGTTGTAATAGGAAAGGGGAGTGAGATAAGGTATATTTTTGGTTATGAATATACTTTGTAATTTTTTGTATATTTATTTATTTATTTTTATGGAATATGTGTTATTTGTTATATATATATATATTTTATTTTAGTGTGCCTTGAAAAAGACTATATAAAATAGTCAAAATGTTGGATTTTTTTCCCCATATAATAGTCATATAAAAAACAAGTTTTAAAAAGGAGTTAGTTTGTTTTATTTCTATTTTTAATATAAAACACAAATGAATTCAATAATAATGAACTAAAAATATAAATTACCCAGTAAAAAATATAAAAGATGAAAATAACATGATGTAATTGAAAAAAATTAAATATATAGGGATAAAAAACGTCCATGTTATCACATATGCATTTGGTGATGTATATTCCAAATTTGTTTTAAAAAATTATTGAAAATTATTTACACATTAAACGTAATTCAATGTAAGTTTGAGAATTGTAGAAATATTAACAAAAACTTTTTGTAAATTTTAAATAAACACCTAAATAAAAAAGACGCGATCTAATGCAAATCTGGTATTAATGGCGTCCAGAAAACGCCACACTTTTATATGCATTTGGTAATTTTTAAAACATACTGCATATTGCACAAAATTGATTTAAAAAATTATTTCAAATTATTTACACATTAAAAACGTAATGTAGAAATATTAACAAAAAGTTTTTGTAAATTTAAAATAAATAAAACACTTTACCCGAATTAATGCGAATCTGGCATTAATGGCGTCCTTGTTATCACATTTGGTAATGTATATTCCAAATTTGTTTTAAAAAATTATTGAAAATTATTTACACATTAAACGTAAGTTTCAGAATTGTAGAAATATTAACTAAAAATTTTTGTAAATTTAAAATAAACAGATAAATAAAAAACACGGAGAATAAATTATTTACACATTAAACATAAGTTTCAGAATTGTAGAAATATTAACTAAAAATTTTTGTAAATTTAAAATAAACAGATAAATAAAAAACACTTTACCGGAGAATAAATTATTTACACATTAAACGTAAGTTTCAGAATTGTAGAAATATTAACTAAAAATTTTTGTAAATTTAAAATAAACAGATAAATAAAAAACACTTTACCGGAGAATAATTCAATGTAAGTTTGATAATTGTAGAAATATTAACAAAAATTTTTTGTAAATTTAAAATAAACAGATAAATAAAACACTTTACCCGAATTAACAGCTCAAAAAAGTAACTGTGATGCCGTGGATAGCAAAATCGCAATAGACAGAAAAATCAAAAAATTTCCCAAACCTCTCTACGAATTTTAAATCTCGCGGGTGAAAAAAAAAAAAAATTGACTCTCTGATGGATTAATCACGCCAGTCACTTGGTTACCATGACAATGTTGTCATGCAACAAACGTCGATGTCTACCAGAAGGGAATTTGGTAAGTCAAAAACGTCATCGGCTGAATTATACACAAGTACCAAATAAAATTATTAGCAAGTTAAATAAAAAATTTAATAATATAATAAATTTTAAAGTAGTAAATAAAAAAATAAAAAATATTCCTAATATATTAGATAATAAATATATAAAAAATTATAATGAAACTATTAAAAACTGCATTAATGGTTATACAAAACTGAAACAATATAAATAAGATATTACTTAATTTCATACATTCAATAGAAACTAAGACAAATTTAATTTCTAAAAGATTGTACATAACTGATTTACAACATTAATATAAAAGGAAAATTAATGAAACTATTTTATTTTTTAAAAAATTATTCCAAGTTTAAATAAAGAGTTAGGCTTAAAAACTTTAAATAATATAATAATAAAAAACAATATAAATTAAAAATTAAATAAGAATATCATAGTTATAAAAAATAAACATAGAGGAAGTTATTATAAAGTAGAAATATTTTAAATTTAAAAATTTATCAGTTAGCGAAGTCTGCAATTAAAAGAAGACAATAATTTAAAGCATAGAAGAAAATAAAAATTAAGTAATACATGATTTAAATATACAAATTTACATTTAAGGATTTAATTGAATAACTTAATTAATAATTAATATACAAAGATAAAGATTAAAATTAATATAAATTATATATAAAAGTCTATATAGAAGCTAAAAATTTGATATAAATATTAAAAGAATAAAACATAATTTTAAGATAATTTTTTTAAATGAATAATTATAATGTATATGGATATTTGTAAAAATATAATTAAAAAATGAATCATGCATATATAGATATAATTATAATAAACTACTTTGTTTCTATGTAGTCTCATACATCTAAATATTTTGTAGCACTAAAGAAGGCTACTAGATGGTTGAAACTGTAAGAAAATAAAATTATTTGGAAAAAATATTATGCTTGTGTTATATAAAATAAAAAAAAGAAACCAGTCATCAATTTTATTTGAATTATGGACAAAACTCCAGTTTTTAAAAAATATTCTCACACTTTTCTATTTTTATTGAGACTTCTATTTCTGAAAACCATCTATGTACAGCCAAAGCAGTGATATCAGTGTAGATAAAATTTTTGCATTTTATTTCTTAAAAAAATCAGTCAAATTGAACACTGTGAAAATTCAATCCTTAAAACTATGTATCTATTATAATTATCATTTGGTCTCCACTCTAATATTTTGTCAAGTAAATTAATGGCTTTTCTCCATTTAAAGATTTTAGACTTTTAGAAAAAATAAAGATAGCACCAATTTTTAATTTATTTATTAAGCCCATTTCAAAGTGAAATTTCAAAAATAAAATTTGCAGCAACTGTTTTTTATCTAAATCTAGTCTCATTTATAAGTAGATAGTTCTCAACAATTGGAAAAATTCTTGATAAGCAAACAGCTTATAGAAACAAAACCGATCTTTTAGATCACTGTTAGGTTCATGGTTTTAAGACTATTTATTATAGTTTAGCTTTTATGCCAAAATTTAAAAATATATTAATAAGTAGCTCCTTGCATTAATTACCAAACTGTTTAAAACAAGTACCATAAAGCAAAAATCCATAGCTTATGTCTCCAAAAAAAAAAAAAAGAAAGAAAAAAATCATGCAGATTCGTGTGTTCCTGAGTTAATAAACTTTATATAATGGATAAAATATTTCTGGCAACTTACGCACAATTGAACTGCCTTTAATTTAAATATTCCTGAATTATTTGTTTTAGAACTCTAATATTTAATACTTATTGAAATATTTGAATTATACTATAACACCTATTGCTGACTCTCACTTTTATATGTAATTCCTTTATGCATACATGATGAATCGCACAGATGTGGATTTTCTAAATTATTTATTTATCTTCTATTAAATGCTTTATAAATATTTTTAAACATTAAAGATTATCAACTACTATATTTCAACCAATTCTTCAAATATATTATTAGGTTTATATATATCGTAATATTGTGGACAGTGGCCAACTATGGCTATGTCAGATATTACAAGATTCTTAACCTTTTAAATCAATAAATGCCTTTGGCATAAAAAAAATCAATCTTTATAATATATAATTATGTTTTAGGTAATAATCATATTAAGCTCAGATGTATTGAAGATTTGAACATCTGAAACTAGAGATTAGACTATATATTTTGCATGTTTTTTTAAATACTTAATGTCATTTATTAATGTAAGTAATATCTGCAAGACAGCACTAAGATTCAGTCAAATAATGATATATATTGTAATGAAATGCAGACTAGATAAATATTTGAATCAAGCTACGTGATGGTTCCTATATATACATGAAAACTTTGCTACCAAAAAAAACCCATGTCAAATGACAGTAGATATATGCACATATATGTTATTAAAACAGGCAAAAACCCTCCATACAGTAGTGCAACTCTGTGCAAACCAGAATAATCAATGGATGCCAGAAGGCTTGTGCATAAAATTCCTATCTAGTGCTTACTCATCCAATATTCCCAGACTAGTTTCTGGCTTGTGGCTTTCGTCAGTGAGGAGCCTTGGATCTGAGAGCACTGCACCTAGATCTTAGGATCTAAGTCACTTTTTATCTCTACTGTATGGAGAGTTTTGCCTGTTGTAATAACAGTTATGAGCAAGCATAAGAAATGATGATCATGTCATGTATATGTTTCAGTAAATCAAAGTATTTTAACTATACACATCTCTTAACAGAAAAGGCATATATATTTTTAAGATGTAATTTATTCTCTAGACATGGCAACTAAATCATAACATGCATATATTTGTACAGTATTAACAACTAGACTACAGGGTTTATCATAAGCAGTTGACAATTTTTTTGGAGAATACAAGTTTGATATATTAATCACAGAATACATTAAGAAAAAGTTAAGATGGTATTTTAAATAAAATATGGTTAACTAACATCAATATTTAATGAATAGTTTGCAAGATCTATGGGAATACATGCACACACACACACATTCATCTGATTGACTGAAATACTTCTATTTACTGGTGGAATTAGGATTTAAAAATATTATTTTAGAATTGTATATCTGTGTACATCAGAAATAATAAATATTTCTGATTTATCATTATTCAAAATTATTCATGGAAATGAAATTATCAAAATAGTTTTTAAAAAAATAGAAAAACAAAATATTAAAATATTTATCCCGGACTTTTTTTTAGTACATACTTATTAAAGAATTTTGTTTGTTATATTATTCTAAATTGTTTTATAATTTTTTAATTCAATTTTTGTTTTAACTTGATGCTTTCAATTGTTTGTTCTTCATTTAAAGATGACAGTAGCTAGTAGGCAAGTAACTTCTAATGCATATATGTATATGTGATTTCCAATTTTCGGCTAATAGTTAAAACAATGTGAATCTCTGAATTATGAGAATCTTAATCATCAAGCAGTTCTCTTCATTCATGACATGTAGAATTCAATGTTCAGCAAAAAAATGTTGTGGCTTACTTACTGCTAACTTAATATAAGATTGGATAAGAAGTTTTTAAAAATTCTCTTAAAATTCTTTGAAAACTCTTGAGAAAAACTAATCTTCACAGGAAATATTTAATTGTTATCCGAAGTGAAAGTTTTGTAAGTTTTCAATCATTTAATTTTACTATTAAACTGTTTTTCTATATCAGAATATAATAAATTGCACTCAATTCAGTAGTAATGTAAGTTTACAAATTAAATTTAAAAAAGTATATTTGAACTTTGCAAATATTGAAAAAATAAGATTGTAATAAAAACAAAGAACTGTTTAATCACTCAATGCTTCAGAGAGCAAATTGATTTCGTAAAATCAATAAAATCTTTTTTATTGACATTTGTGTTTAAAATCTGAATAAATAAATATCATCTGATAAATCTACCAAATTTTGCTTTAAAATATTTCAATGTTATTTGCTAATATAAATAAATTCAAGGTTTTACAATATTTTACAATTTCAAATAGACTACAGGCTTCATCAGACTACAAACATAATTTTAATAAAATATTAAAATTTATCATTAATCATTTTACTATTGTAAATAATTTAAAAAAATTGACAATTTTTATGCTATAGCAATATACTCTAAGAGACTGTCAGTAATGATGTATTGGAAATCAGTCTGAAAATGCCTGTTTATCAGAATTCTATAATTTGCTTTCTTAATATTAAGCTAGAATTTATTTCTATTTTAAAAAAGTAAAATATATACATATCAAATAAATGTGTAATCATGTAACTTTTGTTTTTCTAATAATTATTGCACAATTATTGTGCCAAATAAATATGAATCTTAATAAACTTTAAAAAAAAATTCTCGAACTAATCTTGCAAAGCACATGAAAATTTAATAAGAAAGAAGACATATATCAAAGTGTGGCTTAAGTCTTTGAAGTCACTGCATTTTCAATTATTCCAATATCTTTAGATTTTTTTTAGAATTCAAATATCAAAATAAAATATACATGAATTTCTCAATGCAAAAAAAATTACTGAATATCTCAACAGACAGCAGTACAAGCAAATTGACTTCAATGCTTTTTCTCAATTTCTCTGCATGCAGTCCTATGCCTCATTTCAAAAATAAATACTTGGCTTATTAGTAAAAAAAAATGTTAATTTGACATCAACTTTAAATTAGCTACATTTAAAAATTTGGTGACAATTAACTCTTTATCAAAGGATTTTTACAATAAACAACACATTTTTAAAAATATACTTTAACAGAGAATTAATTATATTTATAGAGAGTTTTAAAATCAATCTTTAAATTAGGTAAACATGTTTCAACAATAATATTATATATATAATCCAGTAGATTAATTTTTATTTTTTTATATAAAATTACAAATTAAAAAAATAGCAAAAAAAAATTTTTTTTTTTGCTTATATTTATTCAAATAAATAAAAATATAACATTTTGTTTGTTCTAAAAACAAAATTTGGTAATAGTATGTATACTGAACCCTACCACTTGATGGCATTGTTTTTCACATAATGCACATCAATATACTGTTTTAGTGGCCTAACTTACAGCTAACACTAGAACAGTGTTGTTTAGAGCTATAACAGGCCGCCTAGAGGGTGATGTATTCTAGAATTACATAACAAAATACTATGCCCATTGACTTGCAACAGTATTCCTCAAATAAGCACAATTCAACTCTTGCTATGGTCTGATTTGATGGTAGCCATATTTGAATAATGTGAAAGTATCACAAAACTCATTGTGGAAAAATTTTGAGAAAGTGTAGTGGATTTAGTATTACATATTAAGAATTGTCAGGCTGTCATGCATATTTTCCTACAATTTTGAACTGCACACAACCTAAAAAGGTTAGGGTTTTCAGCAGAGTTCTGCCGAGTTTACACGCAAATGCACATTTACATGTGAATCCGTGTGAAAATAGTAAAATGTTAGTGTGGCAAGTGTTCAAAATTGGTTGAAGGGGAGTGAATTGCCGGCCACAGAAGTTGACGCTGTTGTGTTTTTCCAGAAAAAAAACAAACATCCTGTCAGATGCGAAGCTATGCGTTTGCGGGAGGAGCATGGTTTCTGGGGAATTTTGTTGCCACTTCAGCAAGCATACCTGGGGTCTGCATAAAAGAAGCTAGTTGGACGGCTCCAAAATCTTGTTACTTACAATACCCGCCCCCTTTCTAAAAAAATGTTTTTTTTAAAAATGAACTGTTTAATTAAGGCTTTTTGAAATAGGCAAAAAATAAAGGAAAAACTTTTTGCTATCATATAAAGATTTTGGTAGCATAAATATTTAAAAAAAAAACACACCTTATAACAAAAGAAAATAAAAGATGATAATTAAAAATCAAACCAACCCCACCTCCACCCTCTAGAAACCAACTGTTGGTTTATTAAAAATGAATTGATTAATAAGGCTTTCCAGCAAAAAAACAGAGCTCAAAATCAATAAAAAGTCGATAAGAAAAAAAAGTTGATAATTTAAAAACCAACCAACCCCCTCCAATAATTCATATACTTTGTTAATCTATCTCTTTATATGTATTCTATATTCGAACACATTTAAAATTAATATGCAAAGTTTCCAGTACATCGGCAAAAGGTAATAAAAGACGAGAATTAAAATTCAAACCAACCCCCCTCTACCGTCTAAAAACCAATTGTTGGTTTATTAATTAAAACTGAATTGTTTAAGGCTTTAAAAAAGAAGCTCAGAATCCAAAAAAAAGGCAATAATTTAAAAGCAAACCAATCCCCCCCCCCCACTACCATCTAAAAACAAAGTGGTGTTTGTTTATTAAAAAGTCAAAAAAAAACGTACGAGTTTTATGTATAGAAAGGGGTAAAAATATTTTTTTTTTTATCATAGTATTATGCAAAGAAACCGATAATTCAAAATCAAAAAAAAAAAAAAAAAAGCTCAAAATCAAAAAAAAGTTGATAATTTAAAAGCAAACCAACCCCACTCCCTACACCATATAAAAACAAAGTGTTTGTTTATTAAAAATGCAAAAAAAAAAAAAACATAAGAGTTTTATGTATAGAAACTGAACAAAAAATTTTTTTCTAACATAGTATTCTGTAAAGAAACCGACAGCCCGTGAATCAGTATATTGATGTGCATTGGGCGAAAAAGAGCGCCATCAAATGATAGGTTTCAGTATTCATATTATTACCCAAAATTTAACAAGAATTTTCACTTATTTTAGAAAAAGATTTATTTAAAATAATTTGTATGTAATCATAATACTATGGGAGAAAATATCACAATAAATTAAGGAAAACATAAGCAAACATTCTTCAAGATTAAAATATAAAATGCACTAAAATGCACAAACTTTGGAATAATTAGCCACAAATCTAAACTGTTTGCTCATTCTTAAAGATTGAATATTTTGTTTATATTGAAATAAAGATTTTGTATTATAAAATTATTTAATAATTGTTGTTTTTTTAAATATAACATTGCATTAATATCGGGGGAAAATTTAATTTCTAAATATAACTTTTAAAAAATGTTTTTTTTTATTTTTATGTATTAGCAAGATTCCATATTCATTTGTTTTTTTTTCTAAATTCATATTAAAAAGTGTTCTTTTATTTCTTTGCTTGGAATCATTTATGTAATAGTAATAATGAACTTTTTTAAAAAATACATTTTCTTGAAATAATTTTTTTCAAATATTAACAGATTTTGAACATGATTCAGATTTGAATGGAATCAAATTGTAACAAAAATATAACTGGTGCAAGAATGCAGCAATTGATTAGTAAAATTTCTACTGAGACAAGACAATTTACGAAGAAAAGAAAGAGTACGAAAATATATCAAAATGATACATTAAGAAGTATTGCATATTTAGAATTATGTAAAATGGTGCAAAAAAGTTGATAATAATATAAGAAAGTACAATTGTGAATTAGTAAACAAAGCTATAGAAGAAAATAAAAGTCTCAAAAGTGTTAAATAAGATCTTGATATTAGTAGAAAACTTATTTCTGCGATAAGAATCCAAGATTGAACTATTATTAAAAAGTGAAATGTTATAAAATGTGTAGAAGAGTTTGATCAAGAATTATATAGCAATAAAGAATTAAAAATAAGTATTTCTTACAATTACTATACCTATTAAAACAGGCAAAATTCTCTATATGTATTGCCACTCAGTGCAAGCCAGGGTAGTCAATGGATGCCAGAAAGCTTGGGTATAAAATCCCCATCTAGTGCCTACTCATCCAATATCCCCAGACTAGTTTCTGGCTTGTGGCCTTCATCAGTGAGGAGCTTTGAATCTGAGAGCACTGCACTTAGATCTTAGGATCTAATGCAACCCTCCAGCATTCACCTTTTATCTCTACTTAATTACAAAACTATGGCCTTAAATTAAAAACACTATAATATTTTGTAGTTAAGTAGAGATAAAAGGTAGCTGCTGGAGGGTTGCATTAGATCCTAAGATTAGGTGCAGTGCTCTCAGATCCAAGGTTTCTCACTGATGAAGCCACAAGCCAGAAACTAGTCTGGGGATATTGGATGAGTAGGCACTAGAAGGGGATTTTATGCACAAGCCTTCTGGCATCCATTAATTGCTATGGTTTGCACTGAGTGGCAATATGCATAGAGAATTTTGCCTGTTTTAATAAGTTATAAGCAAGCATAAGAAATGGTGATCATGTGATGTTTATTGGCTTAATTACTATACCTTCTGAATTGCCCAAAATTTTAAATGAAGAAGTGAGAAATGCAATTAAATCTATTAAAAAGAAAAAAGCTGGGAATTATAATCAATATCTTAACAGAAACAGGTGAAGAAATAGAAAAAATGTTGGCAAAGTTATATACCAAATGTCTAAAAGATAAAGATATACAATATGATTAAAAGAATACATTATATATTAATATTTTAAAAATATGATAAAAAAGATATTAGAAATTACAGATCTATCAGTTTTTTATTAGTTCTTTACAAAATTTTTACCAAGATAATTACAACTCATCTACAATGAACTTTGGATTTAAACCAATCAAAAGAACAAGTTGGATTTAAAAGTGGTTTTAGTAAAGTGGATCATAACCAAATATTGAGAGATGATATAGAAAGGATCAAAAATATGAAATGTCACTATATTTTGGATTTGTAGATTATGAAAGCCAATTTGTTCTATTAGCATGTCCTCTATGATTAAAGCATTGAATCAATAAAGCATAAACTCAGGATATTATCATATTCTGAAGAAAATGTATAAAAATGTAATAAAAGTAATTAGGTTACATAATGATATCAGGAAGATTAACATATCTTCTAAACTTTTTATAGCAATTTTGCAAGAAGTGGGAATAAAAGTAAATGGAGATTATTTAAGTCATCTAGATTTTGCAGATAATGTAATTATTTTCACAAATAATGCTTTAGAGCTTCAGGAAATGTTGAAAAAGTTATCAGATGAAAATAAGAAATAGAATTAAAGGTAAATATTAAAAAAAAACTAAAGCTGTGTTCAATGAAATTTCTCAAAAGAAGAAAATAAAACTTGATAATGATGTATTACAAGAAGCCTTGGTCATATTATTACTACAGATGAAAATATAATGGATGAAATTAATCATAACATTAAACTTGGTTGGAGAACTTTTTGGTAAAAATAGCATATACCCATGTAATAAATGTGTTTTACCAATTCTTACTTATGGATATGAGACATGAGCACTTAACATAATATCAATATAGAGACTTCAAACAAAAAGGGAATGAAAACAAAATACATGGGTGAGAGAAAAAACAGGTATTACTGATATCATTGAAAGAATTAAGAGACTGAAATGGAGTTGAGCTGGATATATCGTTAGAAGAAATGATAATAGATGGACATTTGGGTTCCAAGAGATTGTAAAAAGATCTAGAAAGGGACTACATGTGACATGGATAGATGAAATAATAAAGTATGCTGGGGTGATGTGGAGAAGAGAGGCTATAAATCAGAGCTGATGGGTTGAACTTGGCGACCATTCTCCAGTGGTTCAATAACGGTTAAAAATGATGATGATGAATGTATAACTACTAAAGTAAAAACATCCCTCCCCCCCATATATTTTTTGAAAATAAATTATTTATGGACATAGCTTAGTACCCATTCATTTCTTAGAATCTCTGATGGAATGCAGCCTACAGAATATATATATATATGGATGTAGGACTTAGCTGTGCATTCTGTTGCAATGTTAATGTACTGAAAAAGAGTCTAAAAGCCTTTACAGGCATATTTACTTTGTTTTTTAGTAATTTTTTGTTGCTCTATCATAAATGAGAAATCAAAGCATAAAATTTAGCAACATGATGAATGATGATGACTACTAACTGAGAGTCATATGATTTTTCTATAGGAAGAGTGCTGAAAGAATTAAAAATTAATTAGACTTTGTTTGAGCTCAATTTCAAAGAATAAGAAGAGATGAGTTTTGAGGATTTTTGCAGAGCATATTAACATAATGTATGGATGGAAAACCATTTTTCTAAGACTAAAAATAAAAAATTCGAAGTTTTACAAAGTGTGAAGTTGCTCATCCTGAGCATAATCAAACTGGAAAGTATATAATATGCAAAGTAAAGTAGAAATCAAAGCAATTAGAGGTAAAATAACCTTAACTAGTGTAATTATGATAGAAAAGGGTTAACTTCTTTTAAGACTGTCCTTTTAGAGAGATGAAAATTTTTGGATAATAGTTTAATTCATAGAATTGATAAAAATTTAGGACGGCTTCAAATTTTAAATTATTTAATACCTAAAAAAAAAAATCCACCCTTAGATATAATCTGTAATCAACAATTATGGAGTATTCTCAATAATTGTCACTTATTGGTATTTAGCAGATATAAATTATTACCAATTATCAATTATTGTGTCAAAAAAAAAAAATTAGCTAAAAAATAAAAAAGAAAATCTAATGAAATTTCTATTTTTTTTTAAAAAAAATCTTGTTCAATAATTTAATTAAGTTAATTAATTTAGATTTTATTGTCTCACGTTTGACAAATATGTATTGTAAATAAATAAACTATTGAACTGTTGTTATAAATCTCTTTTGGATAAACGTTTTGTGTTATTCGCATGAATATGTTTCCGAATTAATCAATATTTAAATGAAAAATTGAGAATAAAAATATTTTAATTTATGAGATGCCATCTCTTTTTTTAGAATAATAAAAAAAAAAGATTTATTGAGATATCATATGATAATCATTTACCAGATATTGCACAGTTGAGCTTTAATCCAAGAAGTTTTCACAATGACTGTCAAACAACAGTAAGTAGTATAAGTAAAAGTGTAGTTACGAAGTGAAACTGCCATTCCTCTCTAAGTTGTACTATATTTTACATTACATATAAATATTACTAATAAATATTGTATATTTAATATAGGAAATATACAAATGCACAATTAAATCTAATCCAATTTGTTTGCAAAGCTTAACAACTATCCTTGAATATCTTAATCATCAATCAATATCATACACTCAATGAAAGTAAAAATCAAAAAATAGCTGTTTATGTTTTCACTGCATTTAAAATATCTTGATATCCAAGAAATGAATGGCCTAAATGAGGCAGTCAAATTTTAATCCTTAGGTTCATCATGAAATTTCTTTGTGATGATTTAAAGATTTGTAGAAGACAACAAAATGAAACAATATTTTAATTATGAATACATAGTGAAATCTCAATCCATAACATTATTAAAAGAAGCAATAAATAAATAAATGATAGATATGTAAAAACAGTGGAACATAAATCTAATCATGATAGTCCTCTTCAAATCTAGATAATGATAATAAAATTTATCAGTATTAAGTTCTTATTAAAATCAATATTTTATTCACAATAGTCCATAACAAATAGAAGGTCATCAAGGCAGACACTTTACAACTTACTATTTGAGACATTCTATTAATAATTGTACCAGTGGTAAATGTAGAATATGTGTTCAATATGATAGATAATATTGTTTGCTTTTTAGCAAAGATGATATTATATTGATCTCACATTATAATCTAAGATAGTTCTGAAGCAGCTTAACCATGATTCCATCTAATATATACTATCAAGCGATAATTTTTAAAAGAGCATAGACAAAAATATAAAATAGAGAAAATGAAGATAATATACATTTTAACCAAATAACTGGCCAAGAACTCACTTCTAATGAACTACAGACTACACAACATTCTATTCCTAATACTCAATATAAAAACATAGTGACAATATAAAAACTAATAGTTAACCAAAATCATCAATTAAAAAACAAAAAAACAATCATTCATATAACATGAAAAGAAAATTACACAGATTGAAAAGGAATAAGAGTAACTATGAATTTACTGATTGTGCAAATAAAGTCAAAAATAAAAATCAAAAAAGAGAAGGGGGAGAGAGGATATTACCAAAACCTTTAAAATAATTTACAATATTTAAACAAAATACAATACTACTAAACTTGAATTTGCTATTCTTAAATTAGATTGTTAGAACATATGGCAAAAATTTACAAACTGATAACATTTTGTAATAAAAATCCATTTTGATTTTAAGACTCAAAGAATTTTTGAGTTCTAAAATATATGCTTACATTAAATTTAATATAAATATCATAACCAAGGATCTTTTTAAATCTATTTACAAATTGGAATTCTTTACTAATTATAAACAATAAATTTGATATAATACAACTATATTAATTAGACAAACAATAGTGCTATTTTTATTTTCAGCAGTAAAATTATTTTGAAGATTTCAATTTTATCTGGAGAAAAGATATCTGTTTTCAAGAAAGTTCTAGCAGCACAAAAAAGCAGCAATTTTTATACTAACCAACCACAAATGCTTCTGGTAAGAAAAATAATAACTTATTTATAGTAGAAAATATGATATAAAGAAATTGTAGATCACTTATTTAGTAAATGAGGCATTTATTTATATAGCGCTATGTTTATAAATTGTAATAAACTAAAGATCGCTTATTTAGGTAAACTGGTTATTTCTTGCTAGAACAAATGACTGTCTTATATTTCTGAAAGTTTTTTTACTTGTATGCACACATTACTACATCATCAATCCAGAGCCACTAAATATTAAATCACAAGGCCATTAACAATTGTAAAACAATTTAAAACTTTCATTCCTATTCATATTTATTTATGCCGTAATATAGTTAACAGTTTCTACCTTACTATTTAGAAATTTTTATTATATTCGATTAAGAACTTATTGTTTCATGTATTTGGATTGCATTTTATAATTTTGTTACATCGTGATTTTGATTATAATTTACTTTCACATGTATTCATTTAAAGATTAATAAACTAATTTGACATTTACCAGCAAAAAATTCCTGTATTACAATCACTCATTTTTCAAAGCTTCCAGTTTTATTTGAGTATGAGTTTAAATATTTAAAACTCATCAAACTAATATGAAATGAAAAGTAAAAAAAAATAGGTACATTTATTAAAAACTAAGCCTTCATTTTGAAAATATATTCAGAAAATCAAAAATGTTTATGATATTCTTCCAACCATTAACAAAAAGTTCTTCTAAAAGCTAGTTGTTGTTGTTTTTATATACTATGGGAATAAAAATTGTTGCTAATTCTGAAAAACTCACTTAAAAAATAATGATACTAACATCAACTTGACTTTGCCCTATTTCCAATATAGGCAAAAGTTTTCTTAAAAAAGATTATTGAATTCGTAAATACTTACAATAATAGTCCTTCTGATAACTAGTGAAAAACAATAAGAAAATGAAAAGAAAAAAAATCCATAAAAAAAAAAAATTTAAATTTATTGCGTCAAAGACTTTTTACTTCTGAGACTAAAAGAATTTTGTGAAATGTGGCTTCATATCCATATACAAAACAAAAAAATAAAATGTTTAATTGATTATATATATATCAACTACCAATCATTGGAAAGTCAGATTTGTTAAAAAAATTGAAAGTAATCAATAAAATATCATTTTAGTAACAGCAGAATTACATTTAAAAAGTTACTGTCTAAATCTGAATTTAAATATAACAATATCTATTCTACTTCACCAGAAATCTGAAGACTATTTTACCTTCATAGATAAAGATGACTACTTTGAACATTTTAAAGTAATCATATTTCTCACATAGAAACCAAATACTTCCACAATCAAATTTCAACTAATCTAAATATGCTTAAAAAGAAAAAAAAAAGATCAAACAAGTTTTACTTCAGTGACCAGAAGAGTCACACCAACAAAAATACTTTTAAAACTAAATTTAAATATAGCAAGATTTTCTCTATTTTCCCTCTGTATAGTATAAATGACCAATTTGTCCTCTTGTTTAAATATCTGAATACAATCATATTTACTAAAATTTTTCTATCAACAGTTTTAGATTAATGCTAAAATAATATCATACGACTTTCTTGATGCTTTCAAGAGCAATTCTCTTCATTCTACTCTGAAGTCATCTACCATCAAGCTACAATATCCCAATTTAAAGAGCGATATCTGGCTTTTCCCTTCACCAGTGAGAATTAAGATTCAAAACTGGTGTCTGACCTACATAATTATATAAACAAATTAACTTAGGTCACGATATTTAGTTCAAATCATAAAAAAATTAAAAAAGATGATTGCTAAATGTGTGAGAGCATTAACTCCAACTTTGAATTCTAGTCATCAGTAATGAAAGCAAAACTCCGAAACTGACCCAAGATGAGAATATTATAGCAGTATCTGGTGTACCAATAATTCTTAAAGCTTACATTAAATGGCTGTAAAATAGAATGAACATCTCTTCAAAACATGAGAAGTCATGAAATGTTGTTGGTATTAATCTACTTAGTCAAAGAGCAAAAAACAGGATCTTTAAAATACATGAAAATGTGCCTTATATCAGATCTAAGAAACTATATAAGTTAAGTTAAAAACTTTAGGATTTTTTTTTAATAATAAAAAGTGGCTTCTAGATATGCATCCTGATCTTCAATGATGAAGACAAAGCCAAGGAGTACTAAAACATTATACCATCCACTGTCCTGTGGTTATTCAAGTTTACAACAAATGGTACCAAAATGGGATGGAGTTAACTGCTCTTGGAATAATAGACTATTGTACAAAAAAATTTTAAGTAGCTAAAAATTATCATTTTAATAATAGCAGTCTCATATACAAAGGTAATTTGTAAACTTTATATTTAAATATAGCAACATCTATTCTATTTTACCTATTATATTCCCCTCTAAATATTTGAATAAAATCATACTTATTATAATTCTATCTGCAATTTTGAAATTTTCTGTACAAAAAAATTAAACCACTAAATATCACATGATACAAAAAAATTCAGATAATCAAAGGTATCATTTTAATGAATAGCAAAATCTTGCCTGCAAAGATATCTATATTTAAATATAATAACAACTACATTACCAGAAATTTGCATATTTCAAAGATAACACATTTAATATTTGTTTTAATTTAGAAAAAAAAAATTAATTAGGAGGATAAATAGATAATGTAGAATGCCTTTTCCTTGAACTAATTTTATTATTTATAAAATGTATATTTGATAATAGACTAATCACAAAACTTTCTTTGACTACTAGAAGACAATATAACTTTTGTACTAAGAGAGATTGAAAAAAAACTTGCTTCAGTGCCAAACTCATATCATCCAGGGATACTTGGAATATCTTGTTTTGTATACTGACATTTAAGTCAATTCACAGCAAATACCTGATAAATTTAGCTAAAATTCTTCAAAAAGAATCTATCACATACGTGGGCTTTATCCCATCTCATTGGATACATTTGATAAGAAGAAAAATATAACTGCATTACAAAAACTCAGACCCATATCAATGAGTCAATTTGGGAGTACGATCCTGGAATCAGTGATTGAAGATAAAATTGAAACTTATATTTTGCAACCCAGTTTAAAAAGAGAGGTTAATCAACTGGGAAGGTAGTATTTTTATATAAGATGAAAATTGATAGTCAGAAATAACAAAAAACATGGACCCGTTTTAGTTCAACTGGACATTAAATCAGCATTTGGCATAACAACTGATATTTTAATTAATGCATTAGCAGATATATCAATACCTAGGGCATTAATCTTACTTGATTACGAATCTTCTAAGTCGAGAAATTCAGATAATTCTTACTGTGAAATACTCACTATCATTCATTCCATTTAACTCAATTCCACAAGATTCACCATTAAGTGCTTTTTTATTTACTTTTTATATTGATCTTCTCCTTAAAGCAATTGAAAATGAGATGACTGGAATATATATATAACTGCAATGAAGGCAAATGTTTCATGCATTGCATACATGGATGACATAACAATCTTTCTGCCAACTAAAAAACAGATACCAAAACTAATAAAAATTCTAAATAATTACTCAGACAAATATAAACGGGAATTCAATTTAGAAAAATCCAGGGCATGGGCTATGTCATATTTATCATTCTATGCCAAAGTGTCCATTTTCAATCACCTAATAATGACACATGAGTTACATATTATACACAAAAGCTTTTACATCTAAACTTTATTCAATGTGTAAGAAATATTGTGGGGAAAGAAAATGGTGTCAATATCCCTAAATAAGATTCTGCACCCTCTATCTCAAAATGGATTGGGTTTACATTCTATTAAAATTTTTCCAATTTAAAAAACACTTAATCTTATATTATGTGCAAGGATATTTCCATATTTATAAACACTTTTTAAAATTACACCCACAGACAGGCTGCCGCCATATGCAATTACTGGAATAAGCTGATTTCTCTTTTATTATATATTCGCCTCCCTAGAATAAAATGAAATACTGGGATATATATTCAATCTGTGTTTCCCCATCCAATAATAACAACAAACCCCCTTTTAAACATAACCAATAAGCAGTTGATTAAAAAATTCAAACACTAGTCATTAGAGCCAAAAGACTATGATTTTCTCCTAAAACTAAATCTTGAAGCACTTCCCACCCTTTATTTCTATAGATATAAAAGGAATTGCCCTAACATGAAAATATAGGCAAACTATGCCAGAGAGAATCAGAAACACAATCACATTCTCTATTCACATGCCACAAGTTTAATAATATCAGGTGCAATATCATCAAAATATTTAAAAATAAAGATTACAACATACATACACTTCTCAATACATTTAAAAAAGATATTTTATGCACATATTCAAGGCAGCACATTTATACTATTCTCATTATGGTATGCCAGATGTACATTTATGTACAATTCAAACACAAGAAGACACCCTAATACATTTAGGAACAAAATGGATATTACACACATAATCGCTGAAAAAATTTAAGCAACTAACATTTATTTGGACACATGGTCACTATTGTGACTTCACTCAAATTTATGACATGACTCACTATTATAAAATGAAAACTAGATAATTAAAAGCAAAAAAAAAAAGACATTAATGCATTGATGTACATAGAAAGATGTAAATCCTATGCAGCAGTCAGAAAATGTTAAACTGCTTCCAAGGTTGTATTTTTTTGTTGTTGTCACACATAGATTTGTAATTTTCCCATCTCTAGTATTAGATAAAGATACAGAGTATATAATATAAATAACATATCTTCCTTTGTTTAAAACCCGTGCTCTATTCTTACTCTATCCTATGTATGTGGTACTAAATACTGTTTTGTAAACTTATAGTTTAATAAAGCCTTTTGTAACTAATTTATTTGTTAATGTATTATGTTCAAAGATGAATTTACATTGTTATTTAAAATCAAATCAAAGAATTTAAAAATATTTTAATGTATAAATTATACATGCACATTTTATTTTATATTGTTAGATTAAATAATAAACCCAATCCAATTGTTCAATTGAATGTTCAAGGCCATTTTATATTTTCTTGAGTAAACAATCTGCTGTTTGCCTTCAGGTGTTTTCAAGAATATAATCTGTAACCAATAAAAATTATAGATAATAAATGATTTTTTATTACTATTATATGTTATATTACAAAGAAAACAAAATAAATTTAATAGAAATATGATATATATGTAGTATATAATTGCATGTTTTTTATTTAACTTAATTAGGGATTATGTAAATGTTTCCAGACATTTATAAAGTGCAAAAAAATTAAAAACATTTAATGTATAAGATAAAACAATTCTCAGTCAGTTTGTCTCATTTAGTTAATATCTCTTATGATATATTGTAGTGTTTACATATATTTGTTAATTTTTTTTTTTCAATTTTAGTTATATTGGACAATTACTACATACCATAATAGGAAAGCAAATTATGTAAAATTCAACTAAAGCTAGTAATTGCTTCATTTATCTAAATAGATGACTGATTATATCTAAAAAAAAGTATAACGATTTAAAAAATAAAGAATTTATAACAACTAAAATGGGCAACCCCATTGCTTCAAAAGTGATGAAATTATCAATTTAATGGAAATATCATTTTTCTACATTATTACTGATTACATAAAGAGACATTCATGTAATATTTTTGATTTCAAGTACAATTTTATTTCTTTGTTTGTATATTTCTATTTGTTTGAAACCAGCACAGATAAAGTAAATAAAATTCATAATACCAATATAGTTATTTTCATATGATTCTGCAAGAATAATGTCTTCAAAATCAATTATTTTGTTAATATAATTTAATCAAATATTTGAGATCAATTATAATACTCCAAACTCAAACTAAACTTTAAATTTATGCCAAATTTTGATAGTCTCAACTTCCTTACTTTTTCTCATAAAATTACTGAACTATCTATGAATTGGTTTAGGCAGGGAAATGCTATTTCAGAAAAGCAAGTAAGTTACAACTAGAAGAAATTTTATCCATCTTACTTAATTACAATCAAAAATGCAACAACAAAAAAACTTATATGAGGTATCAAAATTCATGTAAATCAAGCTTGTTTATAATTACAATTTCTGTACATATATATATATCAGTGACGAAGAGTAACTTTTTTAGGAACAGAAGCACACTTCTTTTTTTTATGTTTTTATTTCACTTGTCACAACAATTTTTACATAATAGCACCTAATATATATATATTGCACACATCTAGAAAAATCTGAAACTCTCTTATCTGTAAATCAGAGAATATATTATCAATATATTTTTATCTTCCAAATCTTTTTAACAATCGTAAAAGTTTTAACTGTAAATTAGATCTTAGCATTGTTTGAACTTCTTATAATCAATGAGAATGTGTTAATCAAATTCATTCTTTGGTATATAAAAACAATTCGACTGTTGGTAAAAAAAAAAAAGTCAACAGTAATTCCATACAAAAAACAATGAATTTGAATTGCTCATTATAATCAGATTGTGATTAGTTTTAAATATAGATAATACATTATCAAAGTATTTTTATCTTTCAAATCCTTTTAACATTCTTAAAAGTTTTCACTGTAAATTAGATCTTAGCAGTGTTTGAATTTTTTATAATTAACCGAGAATGCGTTAGTCAAATTCATTCTTTGCGTATATAAAAACTATTCAACTGTTGGTAAAAAAATTGAAAGTGAATTTTTTTAAATTGAATTTTAATTAAAGCTTTTGAAAGTTTTAGTGAATTTTTCTATGGAAGCACTCATTCAGTTCAATATGTGGATACTTTGTCCCTGATATATATATATACATACATGTTGTAATGGTCACACACTGAGATGCTGCAATGTTATAAAGAATTATTATCCATGCTAAGATTAAAAGAAATACAGTGACATCAGCTTATTTATAATTCACAGTTGCTTCCATGAGGTACCATCATCTAGTTTTCCAGATGTGCTCTTCAAATAACATTTAACTCTTGAAACATAAATACTTATATATATAATGTATGGATAGATATAGAACGAATAATAGAAAATAAATTGTTTAAATATAATATTTATATTAAGATTATTTTAATCAATTGGCATCATGAAAAGTTAATAATATAACATACATTATATAACATAAGCAAAATCAACATATATCAATACATAGGTTATATTTTCTGGAAAAAAAAAGAAATAGAATTGTTTTAATATATTTTGATTATATCCATAAATATAATATCTATGTGTACTACAACAATTTTTTATGTAACATAAAAAAATATATAGGTAAACCAAGATTTCAATGTATTAATAATTTCATTTTTTTTTTGCTTTTGAGTTTCATGTATATCATCCATATGGTCATTTTTCTAGTGGCTTCTATGACTAAAAAATCTTTACGGCTATGTTTTTTTCTGGGTTTATATTTGTGATTTGACAATATACTTTTTGCGCTTGATTTTTTTTCTAGCAAACAAATTGATTTCAAAATGAAATAAGTATCCTTACAAAGCATGGTACTGCTTGAGAATCTACTTCCATAAAATATCTTTCTTTAATAACTATAGCATAAATTCTATGTTCATTTCAAAATTTTATAAAAACAGTTATAAATATTACACAATCTCAAGAATAATTTAACTTAATTCCTTATTCTCAATGTACATGTATGAAATCCTTTTATCACCATCATTTTGTCTGGATGTAGCAGCTATCTTATTTTTTTTAATCACAAACATCATTTAAACGGTTCTTTTGACATGTTCATTACTGGTCCTTTTAAAATATTTACTCTCTTCTTTATTCTGCCATTCTATTCTATGGATACATTTGTCTGTCATTTTCATTACATCCTTCCTTCACTGATATGACATATCAAAACTTTAAATTATATTGCATATATATATATGATGGCCATAAAATAAATGAATAAATTATTTATAATGACTCAATCATAATTATGTCCTAAAATTGCATCATCACTTTATGTAATTGTAGAACATTGAAATGTTAACACAAATATAATAAATGAAGTTCAAGAGGCCATCCGTGGGAATGCCACTATCTAGTCTACCAGCTGGGTTGAAAACATTCCTTCATCAGTTTATAATCTTGTATGACAATCCCACTTATTTAGAACATGACTCTAATAGCCAAACAAACACACATATATAGAATGTATAATTAGGCAATAAAATGCACGATAGTGAATAAAAAAAATTATTTCAATGTAATATTTAAATTGACAATATTTTAATCAATTAATAAAATGAAAATTTAGCAATATATATATATGCCACAAGCAAGATAAGTTATTAAATCAATGTATATATCAATTAATATACACCTGGGTCTCGTTTTATGCAGATTTTTAAATGCAATTTTGAAGTTATGCGATTCATGTTTCTTCTTAATATTTTTGTATGCGGTTTTCTTTTATGCGATAAAAATTATTAGATCAGAAGTCAAGCTCCGATAATGCGCTATTACTTTAAATATTATAAATTTCGTGCACTCACACATCATATTTAAAGTAATAGCGCATTATCGGAGTTCGACTTCCATCTAATAATTTCAATATTTTCAACACTTTATAATAGTACTGTAATAGATTTTGTACAATAAAGAAGTTCATAATTCACTTAAAATCAGGATTTCCCGATTTTATATACACACATTGTTTTACAAGATTATGATGTAAATCTGTTCAAGCATTATAGATGCCTATACTATGCATGTTGTTGTGTTTGCATTTTAAATCATATTCTATTGCTTTTTAAAAAAAAGAGTATGTAATCAATTAATCATTTAGTGTCTGCAAGTTTATTTTTAAAAGGTGAGTAACAGCAGTGGGCACAATTAAATTTGACAATTAAAAATTAAAATCTGATTTTTAATTGTAATTAACAATTTAAAAATTACTTAATATGATCTGCTTTTTAAACAGAATTGAAAATTAAAAAATTAAAGACAAAAATAAAAATTTAATTTTTAATTGTTAGTTTTAATTAAATTTTGCCCAACAGTGGTGAGTAGATGTCTTTTTATTATCATAAGTCTAAGTTCTTATTTTTATTTTAAACTTTTAGTTTACCCTAATGGAGAGGGAAAAATACCCAAGAAAATGAAATTCTTTGGAAACAAAAATTTCAATTTTAGATCGCTTAGTGAAATGAGAAGGATCAACAGCGACTGGAAAACATTTTAGTTTGGGTGAGTGTACTATAAGAGCAACTAAAAAAAATGAAGTTGACGCTAGTTGTATTTCCTCGTGATGAATCTGATGTCTTACCAGTTCACAAACAAATTTGCATATCTTCAAATAGCGATAATAATTAAAATACTGTACATTGTATAAAAAATATAAAATACTGTAAATTATGCATAAAAATATATTGTTATGAATAAAATTAAATACTGTAGTTAATAAAAAAAAGTAAAAAAAGTTTGTCTTGTATCAATTTTTTTCAAATTCGAAATTTATTATTACTTATATTTTATTTCCTTTTTTTTTTTATGCGAATTTAAAAGTAATTTTACTTTGTAATTGATATTACAGTAATTTTACATTATTGGTTTGCTTTTATGTGATTTTCAAAAATTACAGTACATATCCCCCATTTTTCAAAGTAAGTTAAAGTCTATTTTTGTGCGATTTCTTTTGTGCGCGTTTTCTGAGGAACCAACTACCGCATAAAATGAGACCCAGGTATATTACCTTTTTTGGAAAAAAAAAATAACAAAAATACAACATTTAAAATTAATTTATAACAAACTATTATAATCAATTTATCTCAATTATACCAAAATATGTAATGTCTCTCACCTGACTACAATAGTCGTCATCAATATAACAAAAAATATATTGATAAACAAAATATAATTTAAATATGCTATTACAATACTTTAAGCTTTATTTTATGTTAGAATAAACTACTAAAGCTTTTAAATAAATGATTATCAAAAAAAATCCTCATCTTAACATTGTGGTGTCATATGTACACATGTATATATATTGATATAGCTACATCTTTTACCAGTAATAAGTTACTATATTATTTCTTCTTTACAAGCCTTTGTTTCTTAAATATCCTCTGTACAGTTGTTGCCTGATGACCTCTAACCCAAAGAAATCTCTACTGATATACTTTCCAGGTTTCACATCCAAGCAATGTTTTCAGGGGTTCATTGGCTTCTCACTGGTAAACAGATCAGTTTTATAATTGAAAATTATCTTCACAAGTTAAAAAAGCGCTTAGGGATGATCTTCATTTCACATTACAAAAGAGGAAATCTAGCATGCCATACCATAAAGGTTGCAATTCTCTATCATTATTCTGTTTATTTAACAGTGACTCACATTTGACAAGATTCTTGGCTAGAACTGAACTAACAGTTTGGATTCTCTCCTAATGACTTCTTTGACTTTAACTGGCAAATAATATTCATCAGTCTTTTTTGATGGTAGCCCGTGATATTGAAGATTATCAATAATAATACATTTGAAAAACATCTGCTTAAATGTCTTTCATATGATTCCATCAGTTCTGTCTCTGACTTAAGTATATTATTATCTTTTGTTTCACAAACAAATTAATCTCTTAATTTTCTTAAGTCATTATTTAATACATCAGGATTTTCCTCCTTTCTTTAAAAAACTTATTTGTTTTGTAAAATTTTATATAACATTTTCTTAAAGTGAAAGGCTGAAATCTTCTCGCATGCACATTTAGAATGTTTATATAAAAGCCAATCAGACAGAGATTTTTATAAGAAAAAGGTGGTTCCACCTTCTTCTTTACTTAAATTTCTATATAAATAAGCCAGTCTGAAGCATTTTGACTTAAGAGCATGAAGCTTTTAAACATCTTCACATTTAACTCACTGTGTATTATTTTTAAATCAACAATGCGAAATCTTTTGATTTACAACAAAGTAATATTTTCAGAACTTATGAAATTGACAGTAATGTACATAAATATAATTTATTAAGTGTAAGCAGTTTGTAATTAAAGTAAAAGGCTGAAACCTCCTCGCATGCGCATTTAGAATGCTTTTATAACAGCCAATCAAATGTAATAATGACTGTATAGGTAGTTCTCAAGTCGCATCACAAGACAGAGATTTTTATAAGAAAAAGGTGGTCCACCTTCTTCTTTACTTAAATTTCTATATAAATAAGCGAGTCTGAAGCATTTTCTTTAAAATTTTATATAGTATCTTAAGTTATAAATTAATAAATTCATTATTTTATTACAAAAAAATATATAAATTCGAATTACAGATTTTAGCCCAAATTCATATATAAGAGAATTATTTTAGCTGTTTTACAAATTAGTAAAAAAATGTTTAACTTAATTTTAATATTATGAAATTATATTTCTTGCCTGCCCCCTCCTCCATAAATGAAAACGAATTTAACTATACTTTTTAAAATTTCATTGGAGATATTAAATTATAACTCTATTTTCACTATTTCAAAACCCATATAAATAAATGATGATTTATTTTTTATTGCCAGTTCTCATGTTTTGTCAAAGTTAATGTCAACTTTAAATGCTTAAATTTAATTACAAATATGACCAAGACATTTCAGTATATATAATTATATTGACCATTGGCTGGATTAAAAATATATATTTCTCTTTAGAAAATGATTTTGTTCAGTTATGAAATTAATTAAATAAAAAATATATACTGTAATGAAATTTTAATGTGAATTCCATCCAAGAATTGGTGATGAGCATTCTGAAGGGCTTTATCAGTGTGAGTCTAATGGTAATATGTAGGCCAACTAACAGTAACATTTTCTGCTCATCATCACTCATTCAGACATATATATCTACTACAACCACATAACTGTATATAAAATGGAATATTGTTTGCAAGACTTGAACTCACTGAATATTTTTCATTTGTTTTGGATTGCACAATTTCACTATTTAATTTTTAATCCCTTATTGAATTGAAAAAAAAAATACAAAAATAGGAATTAAAACAAAGACTAAACTTAACAATAATTTATTTTAAGCAGTATCAACAATATATATAAATGCATCAACATTCTCCCCATTTAATAATAAACTTTAGCAAAATTTCTAAATACAAATAAAATATCAATTGGGCATTTAATATCATGGTTTTTAATAAATTCCATTATCTTCTATTTCTCAATACAGTACTTTAAATCACAGATATTGTTTTTAATTTCTTCTTCTTCTCCCCTTCCTAACATGCCTGATTAACGTTTTAATTATGAGCACAAAAAATTGAATAATCAAATAAATTTCATAATATATATATTATTACACTCAATTCATCAGAAATATGCCAGTATATAATTTATTTCAAAGAAAAATAAAATAATATTAAAACAACACAATACAATAAAATGGTAGTAATTATCAATGTTTTTGCTAAACTGTACAGTGTGCAATTTGAAAGTCTGCACACTGCTCAATGCTTCTGCACACTCCAGATATTCCAACATTCGAAGTATTTATCCATTTGTTTTTACATTTAAACACATAAAGTTGAATTCAAATAAATAATTTTGATGAAAAGGATTAATAAATAGAACTGATTTGGACATGCAGTAGGAGCAAGAATATTGTTGTGGGAACTTCACTTTAATAGTATTGTATCTCACCTAAAAAACTAAAATCAGATTCCAATACTATTACATTTCAGCCTATATATAGTGATGACTAAACACTGTTTTTCCTCCATTGGCTGTTGCTGTGGTGGGATGTTTGATGCAACTGGGACTGCAGTTTGAGTGTGATAAGACTTTTTTTTATTATTATAATTTTGAAAAAAATCATCCAACATATAAATATTTTATTTTAGACCTTACAAATTTTGAAATGTTCAGCAAGTCAATCTAATTTTTATCGAGTCAATCTAACAATAAGAAAAATGAAGTTAAATATGAATGGCTTTCCCAATCAATTGAAAGTGAAATGCCATCATCTCAAAAATTATAATTACTGCATTAAACTTGGAGATGTTTTTAGTGATGAAACAATTCAGATGTCATTTGTAATATTTGCGGTCAGTCAAATTCTAAGTGAATTTATTACCAATAAAAGACAGGCTGAATCAAAAATAGATTATTTTAAATGACACTTAAGTCAAAAAGTTCATACTGATTCAATTATTGCTATCTGAAATAAAATCAATGGAGGAATTTTGAGAATTTTTAACTGAAAAACCAGAAAATCATAATTTCAGATTAGAAAATCCTGAATGCAAGAAAAGAGACAAAAATGTGATTAAAATTATAATAGACAATGTTTTCCTAGCATTTACCATTAATTGTAAATGCTCTCTGTGCAATCTATACCCAATCATTTAAGAAACTTTGTTAATATTCTTGAATCATGGTATAACAAGATTTATACCTTCGAATTTATAGAATGTATGAATTTAATCATATGTAAGAAGATTACTGCTGAAGTTCAAACTTCTTCATTTCACTATTTGATAATTGATGAAACTGGATATTTTGGTAGAAAAAATAATGATATTATATGTAAAATAGTGATTAAAATTTGAATCCAGATATCAGACAAAATTTGTCAGCTTTATTAAGCTTATTGCATGTGGTAACAGTAGGAATAAAAAAGTTTAAAAGAAAATAACCTTGATTTACAAAAAATGATTATGTTTATTTCTGTAATAATAAGAAAAACAAATGATGTGCTGCTTGTCTATGAGACCATATTTCGTATTTAGTTCAACAGCACTGTGATATATGATGCATATAAACAAGTTCCATTTATTAAGGATATTGAAACCCTTTTAAAGATAATATATACAATGTTTAGTAAATCATCTACAAGAATTGCTAACATTTCAGAAATTGATGTTATATCATTCAGACCTCTCAATGAAGTAAGATAAGTATTTAGATATTTCATACTAAATGCTCTGGTAAAAATTATGCTATTTTAACACGTTACTGCACAGTCCAAGTTGAAGAATTCAATAACCCAATAAATAAATATTGTCTAAAAACCTCTCAAAAACCCACAATATTGAGTAGCATGTGTGACTTTTCAAAATGTATTTGTAAAATTATTAGTGTTAAACTAAACTTTGCAAAAGACTAATTTATCCTCAATGAAGGCATATCAATTTGCAAAGGCAAAAAAAATAAACTAAGAGCACAAAAACTAAATAAAATCTGCTGTAGTGTGAATGTTCAAACAATTTTTGATACCAATGATTATAGATACTTTGACAATACTTAAATTTATTTATCTGTTGTTGTTTTTTTAAGTGTCATTGTAATCATTAAGATACTAGATTTCCAGAGGAGATATAAATAATTAGAATGTCTTGGATCCTTTTGTAAAGAAAAATAATTTAAATATAGAGGATGGAAAAGATAATCTAAAATGTATATTTGTGAAATATCAATCTATAATAAATATATGATAAAAACTATATAAGCACAGTTGTTTTAGAACAATATGGTAATTTGAAATTTTTATTAAATAAAAAATGTAAAATTGTAGTAATCGAATAATTTAATGATTTAGCTACATATGCCTTAAAAGACAAAGAATATAAAGAACTTTTGGTACTTTTTGATATTTATGCAACTTTTCAAGCTTTCGGTGCCAATTTTGCATGTGGTTTTAGTTTAATGGAAGCAATAAAATCAAAATCCTGTAATAAACTAGATGATGAACATTTGGATAATTTAAAAAAAATTATGCATTAATGTTGACAGAAATAGATACACCAATAAAGGAATAATTATTTTTAAGTTATGTACGACAATATTTCATTATATATAAATATTTTATTAAAACAGGCAAAACTCTCCATACAGTAGTGCCACCCAGTGTAATCAATGGATTCCAGAAGGGTTGTGTGTAAAATTCCCATCTAGTGCCCACTCATCCAATATCCCCAGACTAGTTTCTGGCTTGTGGCCTTCATCAGTGAGGAGCCACAAGCCAGAAACTAGTCTGGGGATATTGGATGAGTAGGCACTAGATGGGGATTTTATGCACAAGCCTCTGGTTGAAATCACTAATGTATTTGGTCTATTTCGTAGTTTTTTTCTTACAATATTGAGTTTGACTTCTTCCATTGGCATATATATAGCTTGCCATAATTAACTTCACTATGAAAGATTGTGGCTAACCATACTTTGTTCAATTAAGTTTCCCTTTACAGTAGTTGCTCTACTAAACAGCTGTTCTGATCTAAATTAATTATCTCAGTCAATTTATAAGTAATCATCACTATTTTTCAAAAAATCGATTTTAAAAAATGTTTCCTTTAATCTCAAACTGTCTACTTCCAAAAAAAAGTTATCTTACCTCTCTTAATCAATCTTTAATTACATTTTTTATAACAAATAATAACTTTTCTCCCCTACTGCATCGCCCCCACAAAAAAAAAAAAACAAGAAAAAGGAAAGAAAATATATTGTTTTTAAAATTGCTGGATAACTTTTTGTTTAATATTTAATTTTAGTAACTCCAATTTGTTTTCTTTCACAATAAGCAAATTTCAAACTGTTTTATTTTCTTTTGAATACAATTATAATACCTTTTTTAACAAAGAGAAATAAAATATCTAGAAGAGAGCACATAAGCCTTACTGTCTTACTTTTAATTTATGAAGGGCTACAATACATTATTTAATAAAATGCAGTGAAGTCATAAACTACGCTGCATCAAAGTATACGACTCCAATTATACACTATCAAAAAAAAATGTAATAAACAAAAGAAACATTAAAATTCATAAATTAAATACATTTTACAATAGTTGAGAAGCCATTCTTTGTTTCTTAGTGCCATATGTGAACTCATTTATAAAAGTAAAATTTATAAATAAATTTTAAATTATGCCATCAACCATTTTTTCATCTCAGAAACTAACTTCTTCAGTTTATGTTGAAAGAGATGATAGAAAAAAATATAAGAGGCTTGGGCAATTGCAAAGGATCCAAATGCTATCAACAGAAAGGATTCATGCATTCCATTATTGAAAAAATGGAATATTTAAATACCACATTTACATATTAAGTCTCACTTACAAAATAAATTATGTCCAAAGCATAATTTTCAACTTCTAAATTAATACAGCACTATGATTATGGCAGTGATCTACTGAAAGCATGCTTAGTGTATTATAAAAGTTTTGAATTTCAACTTTTACCCTTTTCCTAATACTTGATTACAATGAGTTTATAAAAATTACATTAATTAAAGAAAATTAAATTAAATATTTAGAATTGTTGAAAGTTACTTTTCTGAATTTGATGCATAGTATTTTGCATAATAAAATATTTTCTAAAATACAAAATTTTAGAGTACAATTAAATTTAATACTGATTTAAAAACATTAAAATAGAAAAATTGTAACTTCTTGACATACTCTATTATGTTTCTATAAGAGAAAAAAGTTGTTGATGAAAGTCAGACATTTCATTACTTTATTTAAAAAATAAAAATATGTTACAGTAAGTTTATTTTCTTATTCTTAGTTTTTCATACTTGTACCGATCAAAACATGTTTATCCATCTAAAATGAGCTGGAACTCACAAAATGTACTTCAAACCCAGTCAAGCCCAAGATTTAGGTCAGGGACCAGCCTGAATTCGAACCCACTCTCTAAACCCCAGATCTACCACCTAATGAATAACATAATAGTGATGGCACATGAGAATTAATCTTAATCCGGCCGACTAGCAAAGCTGAGCAAAACAATGAGACATCTATTAACTATGACTATATTAAAATATACATAAGCATGGCTGTAATATGTGGAAGTGGAGGAAAAAGGAATTCGAACTACTCAAATAAGTTAGACAATAAAATATATTTTAATATAATGAAAAATTATTTATATACATTTATAAATTAAGTACATTAGTATGTGCGTGAATGAGCAAGCAGTAGATGATTACATAGTGTCATTCACGCTATTATTTCTCATATGCTCTTTATTAGCTAAATAATATATTACAAATAAACACACATCTTTGGTGGGTCCAATATTAAGATGCCAATCAGTATTAGAAAGAAGTTACATAAAATTGCTATTAACGCTTTGGGTTATGGTTCTGAAACATGGTGACTAACATATGATTTAGGGGAGCATTCTGAAATTCATTATACATATGATATAAACTATTTTCACACCATTAAGATCGTGAAAATAAACAAAAGACAGTTAAAAGATTATATTTGAAACTATGACAAAATATTTAATGAAAATCATTTAACAATAGTAAGACAAACGCTTTATTTTTCCCAAGGCACATAGATACTCTTAAATAGATATATAAATTACGACGGTGAGATTGTATATGATTGAAATAAACTTAATTAATAAAATAGAAGTAATTGGCATTTATATATATTTTTTAAGCAAAGCTTAATTTTAATATTAGAGCATTAAAACTGGATCATGAAGCAAAAGAAATAATAATAATAATAATAATAATACGAAAAAGTTTGCGGTGCTGACATAATAGCCTAAAATAACTAAGAGGAAAAGGTCATGCTTCTGGATGAAAAATGAAATCTCACACCCCCTTCTTGGGTAGTGCTTAGAAAAAAGTGGATAGGCATGGCGTGGCCCAGACTTTTGCTGGTATAACCAACGTGAGAGGCCTTTTATCTATACGAAGTGAATATGCATAGCGTGTGTCAAATTTACGGGATCACCGCCAGAGGCATTTTATACGAAATAATTGTGGTTCCAGATAGCTCAACTATCTATGGAACAAGGTACAAAAAAAAATCTATGGGTTTGAACTTGTCGTAACCCCCAGATTAGAAGCACATATATATAATCACGAAGATCGGCCAAATGTCAGAAACATAGTAATGATACATATCTCTAACAACATTGAATAAATTTTACTGCTTTAAAATAAATGACCCTTGTTTGAATACTATAATATGCCATACAATTATAATATATATATAGAGAGAAAATATTTCATTTAATAAAATATACATTAAGATTTTATATAGCAAAAGAAACATTAAGATTTAGATTTCAAATTAATAAAATACACGTTAAGATTTGATTTAGTAAAAGAAACATTAAGATTTTCCCCCATCCCTTCTTCTGCTAGTTAAAATAAATCAATCTCACCTTCGTTGATTTTACAATAACTGGAATATATTAAATACTGTATATGATCTTTTAAGCATAGACTATTTTAAGAGTATAGCAAAAAAAAATAACTAGCAGTTATATAGAAAACAAATAATCGGTCACCTTTTCAGAAATGAATAAAGAATATTTTTATAAGATTTCAAAGCGTTAATTAGCTTGAGTTCTGGATTTACACAGGGTAGAAAATCCAGAATTAAACAAATATATTTTTATAATAAATAAAATGTTGACTCAAAAAACAATCTGGCGAGTATATTAATTAATAATGCATTGTTTTAAATGGACGTTAATAACTTGCTTCGTGAAGGTTTACTTAAAAAATGACAGAAAAGATTTTTATAAATTAAAAATCGCCAGTTTGTTTGAGATTAGCAAATTAATAAAAAAAAGCATATATATAATCAAGTAATAAATAACTACAAATAATTGACCGCACTAAAGTTAAAGAAAGTTAAAAGCATATAAGATAGGATTAGATATAAAGAAATCATTTGAGAGCAAATTTACATTCACAGATTTATATAAAAAGCAAAGTTAAATAATACATGAGAAATCTTGATTAGTAGGATTTGAGATTAGTGAGGCTAGATTCATTTTCAAATAGTAGCATAAAAGTTACCTTGTGCAATTTTAATGTCTATTTTCAAAGTACAGCTCATGCATAGCAAATTGAGGATCCAAAATGAATTCTTCTTGGTGACAGCAAGCTTCTCTATTAGCATTTTTAATGTTCTCCACCGGGCTTTTACTTCACTTTAGGGTAGCAGAATATTATGGTAGTGGCAGAGGCTGCTGAAGAGTGGTGGATTTACTGCTACATCATTTTGAGTTTCACAGCGATGTTAACAATCATTTTCACTAGAGTAGCTAATCTCTCTTGTGATTCAAAATTCAGTCATTTTATACTTTTTCTTTTATCAGTTGTTTTTGAAGATGCAATAGTAAGATAACGTCCAAAAATAAATTCAAATCTATTTCCAGATTAGAAATAGATTTAATAACATGTTTTTAACAAAAGTATCTCTAATCTTAATCCCATTTTAAGTAAAAAACTTTAATTAAAAATACCTACCCCAGATTAAAACAAGAGTGCTTCCAACCCTTAATTATTTTTGGACAATTAACAACAGTCACATCTTCCATATTGGATTTTATAAAAAAATATACAGTTTAATAGAAAAACAAGCAATTTAAAAAGAAAAAGCTAAAAATGACATATAATAAATATTTAAAAACATCAATATTTTGTTAGTAAGTTTTGCTCCTATATATATATATTTGAGCCACATCTATAATACTTTAATAAAAAAAAACTAATAATTAATAAAAAGAATTAATAATAATTTTAAAACATGTTATTGAAACATTAAATTTTATAATTTAGGTGCGCATCTCAAAGATATACATAAAAATATATATATATGACAAAAGGAGCGGGATGGGAAATAGGGATTTAAACACAGGTTAGTAGGTAGAAACATGAAGCACAATCTTAAGCTAAGATTGACTGCTTCATACTATAATGCTCACAACATATATGTTGTAAAAACACACATATATATGCATTACATATATTTTAATAATTTAAGAAAAAAAAATATGGCTTAAAATAGATTTTAAAAATGAAATTTAAAAAAAAGAAATATTGCACCATACTTTTTTTAAAAATAGATTTGTTTTTATTAAGAATAAGGGTGGGGAAAAAGAATCCTGTTAAATAAAGATTCAGAACCTGCTCTCTTCTTTTTATAATAATAAAAAAAAATATAAAAGATTTTAAAATAGAACTTTCAATAAACATTTAAATTAATTAGTGAAGGAAATCTTGCAAACTATCTCATCGGCAGGAATGCACATAAATTTTGAAAAGATTCCTGGCTGATAAGATAGTAGATGAATCTAAGAAAGATTACATAAATGATGGTAAATCTAATTAGAAAACTAAAATTAAAATAAAATTGGACAATGGGAGATGTAGGTATAAAAGTGGCAGCTTGTCTATTGTTATTAATTAATTATTCCAATTTTTTGAGTGGTATAATCAACAAGATCCTCAGAGAATGTTAAGTAAAAGCCGTAAAAGCAACAAAATGTGTATATGGTCCTTGTACCCTGGATCCCTGGCACTATCAAGTTCTATCACCAGTGATCAATGCTTTGACCATAGTATAGACTCTGCCACATACACTCTCTTCTATTGTCCACCAGAAGTGTGGAACAAAACCAAGAAAAGTCATCACTGAAGACTGGAGAATCCCAAAAGAAATGAAGTACACTAACTGCTAAAAGATGACATCATCTTGTTAAGAAAACCTAAATAAATATAACATTCTCAATTGTAAATTAAGTGTCTAGACATTCTTAAGTGAAAATCAACTATGAAAAATAAAGGACAATTAATGATATTTTAATGCCGATAGTTATTGTATGAGTATTTATATTTTATTTATTGTACTGAATATTCAACTGATTGTGTGTGCAAAGAATAGTGTTTATTTAGCTATTGTTTGGCCTACCTTCTCTCTTTTAACTGCATTACCATGACTATGTGATTATTAATATGTACTTGTCATTAATGTGCTGGGTTCCCTATCAAAATGTTGTAGCTAACCTGGGTAAATTTCAAATGCTGGGTTCATTTGCCTACCATCTAGACATGCCGGCTATATAAAGCTTATATAGCAGAATGGTACCTGAGACTTGTCAAAATATTAGCAGTACAATATGGTGATAAAGATATGTAGTCAGATAGCAAATGTAGAGATAATTAATAAGTACACTCATAATAATCAGATATCAAATGATATTATAAGAATAATTATAGTAATCATTTCAATCCCTGTAATTTTATAAAAATGTGCATGATATATTTCTTTTAATATCCCAGCCCAAGATCATTACAAATGTTGTCCAATGTGGGTGTCCATGTGCCATAAATGGTCCAGAATAATTTCAAATAAACACTTAAGTGCATGATAATAAAAAGTTGCAAGTTAGTGAGCAGTGTGAGAGGAGAAAAAGACTAAAGTAAACATAATATAATATTAAGAATATATGTAAAAAGAAGATGTAAGTATATATAAATGTGAAATGTAAATATAAAGGAGAGAATAGAGAAATGTGAGCAGAGAAATAGAGAAGTTTGTTATTAGGGGGGTTAATAGAGTCAGATCGGAATGTAGAGAGGACTGTGGGGTTTCAAAGTTAATCGGACATTCCATTTGAATTAAATTATAGAAAAATAAAGAAAATAAGTTGTATAGTATCATTAAAGAAATAATAAAATTAATCTAATGCATACTAGAGCAAAACAAAAATGGAGGATCAAAATAAAGAATTAAAAATACTTAACGAGAAGCAGAAAGGCATGGATGAAATAGTGACATTGAAAGTAATGATATAATAATGAGTTTGATAAAGAAAATTATTGAAAGGCAGGAGCAAATTGCCAAGGAGGTAAAATGAAAATTGATAAACCAGGCAGAAGTGCTTGAAAAACTAGAACAGCAGATCAAGAAAAGTAGTAAAAAGTTAAAACAAAAAATCACCCTAGAAGTTACTGAAAATATAAAACATATAGAAAATAAAACAGAGTTCACAGACCAAGAGATAGAAAGAAAGAAAAATGAACAGGAGGAGAGAATGGAGATAATACCAGAAGAAAATGAGAAAGTAACAGAAGAAAATATAAGAACAGATATGAATAATTTAACAGAAAAAATAGAAATGATAGAGCTAAGAAAGATAAGACAAAGTTAGAATTAAAAAATGTTAATATTGACAGCAGGGAAAAGAAAAGTGCAAGTAAGTATGCACATTCAAATAATAACTCTGCTACCATAAGTCAATTTTTAAAAATAAAAATATTTTCGACACGCAGGAGAGGCTCCAGCCAAATACTTTAGCAGCCTGGAATACTTCGCATTGAACCAATTGAGTGAAGAGGCAATGGTTGCAATCACCTGAAGCCATTTATAAAGTGCTTTAGAGGTTTGGTGGGACTCACTATTTATAAAACCTACTATGTTCGTAGAATATAAAAAATCATTATTAGCAAGCTACTGGAGTGAAGAGCACCAGGAAAATATTCGGGGTGTTGCAGGATAAATGGCAACCCGGTGAACCTTTCACTCCCTTTTTCTGCCATCAAATTGCAAAATTATGATTATTAATAGCCAGCCTACTGTTAGAACAGCAAATTATCCAGATAATAAGGCATAATTTTCCGCATAATATGGAACAGATGCTGGCTGGTACTGAAAGGAAAATGGTTGAGCAATGGGCCAAGCTATTAAGTGCATTTGACAGCACTGTGCCAAGTTATGAAGACAAGGAAAGATGATTCAAACGCATACAAAGAGAAGAAAATATAAATGTCATAAAATTTCCGACATTATAATGCTCGATCACTAAAATTAATTAAAAGGAAAAAAGAACCATTTGACAAAACATAAGTAGGTCTAAAATAATTGGACAGGCTTGTAGGGGATGAAAAGAAAAAAATTTTTTTTCATACTTGGACTATGAGATCAGAGAGCAAATGAACTATTATCATACTTGTCAAAAGAGGCAACATTTTGTGAATACAAAAGTAAATAAATGGTGATCATATTAAGGGACTGTATGTGGGGTCTGTATGTATATGAATGGTTAATGAAAGATTCACGGACTAAATAAATGTTGACGTAAGCTGTTACATTGTGAAATCAATGACCCATAAAGGAGATTAGGAGCATCCTGTTATTTTAAGGATGAGGATCCAGCAGAGAAGTCCTGGGCCCATCCAAGATGCTGAAAGAATAATTCCTAGCATATCAATAATAAACTTTTTTTTTGCATAAGACAAATGGTTAATAGATGTGTCTTGCCATTTTCAGCATCCAACTCCCTGTTACACATCCATGGAGATGAATTTTGCCCTTGTATGATCTCTACAATAGGAACTAAATGGTGTAGTCAAAAAAAATCTGGCGTATGAAATAAATCAGTATAAAAAAGGTCAAACTCTGTAGCTTGTCTATTCCAAATAACACTGAAATTGATTAGAAAAGAAAAATTATAAAATCAAATAACAAAGCTAAAATAGATCAAATTGACGCATTTTCCCTCTCAAACGGAGAGGACGGGACGGTATGATGCTCGCAACATATATATTGTAAAAATACATATATATGTGTGTGTGTATAACATACATTTTAATAATTTAAGAAAAAAGAAAATATAGCTTAAAAATAGATTTTAAGAATGAAATGGAAAAAAAAAAGAAATTGCATCATACTTTTTTTAAAAATAGATTTGTTTTTATTAAGAATAAGGGTGAGGAAAGAGAATCCTGTTAGATAAATAATTCAGAATCTTCTCTCTTCTTTTTATAATAAAAAAATAATAATAAATATAAAAGATTTTAAAATAGAACTTTCGATAATCAATAAAATTAATTAGTGAAGGAAATCTTGTAAACTATCCCATGGGCAGAAATACACGTAAATTTTGGAAAGATTCCTAGCTGATAAGATAGTAGATGAATCTAAAAAAGACTCGATAAATGAATGTAAATCCAATTAGAAAACCAAAAGTAAAATTTGAAGAAAATTGGGCAATGGGAGATATAGATATAGAAGTGGCGGTTTGTCTATTGATATTAATTAATTACTCTAATTTTGTGAGTGGTGTAGTCAACAAGATCCTCAGAGAAAAAGTTATTTCTAACTGCATACAATATAAAAAGTAAAAGCCATAAAAGCAATGACATACATTGTGAAAGAACTCCAGGAGTGTTCATCTGGGCTTCATGCCCTGGGCATCATCAAATTCTTTTGGCTGTGATTAATGCCTTGACCATAGTATAGATTGTCATACACACTCTTCTATTGTCTGCCAGAAGCATGAAACAAAACCAACGAAAGTCATTACTGAAGACTGAAGGTGAATCTGAAAAGAAAGGAAATACGCTACCTGCTAAAAGATGACATCAACTTGTTAAGAAAACCTAGGTAAATATAATATTCTCAGTTGTAAATTAAGTGTCAACATTCTCAATTGTAAATTAAGTGTCTTATACATTCTTAAGAGAAAATGGATTATGAAAATAAAGGACAATTAATATCTAAATGCTAACAGTTATTGTATAATTATTTATATTTTGTGTTTATTGTAATGAATATTCTCTCTTTTAACTACATCACCATGACTATGAAATTAATATGTATTTGCCATTAATGCACTGGGTCCCCTGTCTAAATGTAGGAGCTAGCCTGGGTAAATTTCAAGCGCTGGGTCCGTTTGACTGTCGTCCAGATCGGATGGTGCCTGAGACTTGTCTCAAAACAAATAAAATGCCTTGGATGATGGGTGTTGTCCCAGCAGTATGAAAGGGTGCTATGGTCAGGAAAAATGGTCAGAATTGTGCATTCGTGTAGCATCGATCTGGCCATAGGTATCATCGATGGCTAATCTATCAATATTCTACCCCTCTACTTGAATGTCCAATCTCAAAGGCCAAGAGGGGATAAGATAAAAAGAAATGGTAATAATAATGTCATTGTTAAGTAGTAAGTAATGCTAAATGTTGAAATGTTAACAGTACAATATGTTGATAAAGATAAGTAGTCAGTTTGCAAATGTAGACAGATAATTAATAAATCCATTCATAATAATCAGACATCAAATGATATTATAAGAATAATTATAGTAATTATTTGGATCTCCAAAATTTTATAAAAATGTGATATATATATATTTTAATACCCCACCTTAGAATCATTACAATAGAAAGGATGAGAGAAGATCCCCTCAGTAAAACATAAGTAAGTGTTCCTTCAATTTATTTTAATAATTATATTATTATTATTCTTTAAAAATTTTGTTTATACTATAATTTTAATTTATACATGCATACTATACATAAAAAAACTTTTGTGTTATACATATGTACATGTTGAAAAGCCCGGTGCACTTGCAGTTCAATAAACAATACATATTCTGTTTTAATCAGTGTTTATCAACAAAACATGAACTATTATTCACTATATATTTTTGTTTATAAGGGGAACTAGGAACAAAATACACCTGGGTCTCATTTTATGCGGTAGATAGGTTCCACAGAAAACCCGCATTAAAAAAAATTGCCCAAAAATGGACTTAATTAACCTTGAAAAATGGGGAATAGGGTCTGTATTTTTCAGAATTCGCATAAAAGCAAAGCAACAAGAAAAAATTACTTAAAATTCGCATTAAAAAAATAAAGAAATAAAGTATGACTAATAAAAAATATCAAATATTTGAAAAAAATTGGTACAAGACAAACTTTTTTTACTTTTTTTTTATTAACTACAGTATTTAATTTGACATTTTATCATACGTATTTTAATCATTATCACTATTTTCGAATGTGACGTTTGTTTGTAAACTGGTAAAAAATCAGATTTGTCGATGTGATGTGATGTAGCTTCTTCTTGAACGAAGTCAAGAATCTCTCAGCAATTATGCCCAGAGAAACTTGTTAGCCACTTTATTTTTCATTCCCCACTCTAATTTTTTCCATATTCTGCTCCATCCCATTTACTCAACTAGTGCCAATTCCAGTCTTGTGCTCTGTTAATGGTTTTCTGTTGTCAACTGATTTTTACTACTGAAATAAATTTTAAATGTTCACATTTTGTTTTTATATTTAAAAAATGAGGATCACAATCAAAACAAAAAGATTATACTTTATCATTAAAAATATTATTTTCAGTTTATAAAATCAAAAAAATCTTCGTTATTTATTTTAAAAATCTACATTATTTATTTATGTTATACCTAACAAAATATATTTTAAAAGTTTAAAATTTTTGAATATTTATTGCAATATCTTTATATGTAAGTATAAATCTATTATTATTATTTACTCATTAGTATAAGTGGGTTATTTATTCTAAATGTTCAGGCCATATTCACTTTAGCTGCTAATATAATGTTATATTTTTGAAAAAAAAAAAAAAAAGTATTTCAAGTCAAAATAAGTTATTAATAATTTAAATTTCTTGATATCTAATAAATATAGTGAAATATGAAAAATATTAAGAAGAAACATGAATCGCATAACTTCAAAATCGCATTAAAATAATCCGCATAAAACGAGACCCAGGTGTATAGCATAGTTCATGACTCAATTATACAAGATAAACCTGTACATGTAGAAATGTAATTAACTAAAAAAAGTAATTATTAATCAGCATAAAGTCTGCTGTTTTATGATTATTAAATAAATGTTTAAAATTTAAATAAACAAACAATGTGAAATATATAATAAAATGTTTACAGAAATAATTAGAACATTATGTATTGTAATTAACATTATTTTTAAAACTTTCCAATTTCCATCTGAATAACTTCATTATCTGGGTAACAGCTACTACCACTTTTAAGTTTTGTATTATAATAAGTATTGATGATATACAAAAAATTTGGTTTAATAATTAATATTAAAAATATTCAATTGTTTTATTAGTGAGAGATAGATGAGCAATTTCCATCAAATTTTGGCAGATTATGATCTTAAGAATGTAAACCAGTTTAAATAAAAAGATTTTACTTCATTGCATCTGCAATGAATATGGTTTTGTGTGATCATGAGTGAAAAATTATAAACAATATATTTCACTTCTTACAGAAAGGGAACTTCATGATCAGAAACTCATAAATAATTTTTTCATCAACTTATGTCATATTCTCTATAATCCCTCCTAGCACATAATTTTTGTATTATAATTTCCTTTAAAAATTTTTTTTTGCTCTTTTCAATGCTTGTAACATTGCTAAATACTTATTTTCTTCATATCCACATGGCTAAAATCTTCAATTTTTGATTGATTTTTCCTATTGGCCATGTTTCAATTCTATATAAAGTTGTATCTGAAATGAAACAAATCTTTTCTTACATTTAATTTCGATATGCTACACCTATTTAAAAAATTGCAAATCACAATTAATTAATTAAGTAAACAATTTGCCATATATTTAAAAGCATTACCCTATTTTACAACTTCTACTTAAAATGTTTATTCTTAATTTTCCCCCCCTTACCACCCATTTTCATTGCTTTGGTTTTTATTTTTACCCATATTTTTCATAAGCTCACCCTCACTATCTAACATATCATAGCAAATGAATGAACATTCCTATCCCCAATGATAATTACCAAAACAACAATCATTTAACAACTCATCTAAATAAAAGTCCCATCATTTCTTCCTTAATTTTAAATATATTTTGTCATAAATGGATGTCAAAAAGTGTGATTACAATTTAAACATACAATGGAATTCAAATAATAAAATGATAAGCTTCATCAGTAGAAAAAAAAAACATAAATAAAAAGATTTATTTAAAAGTAAACAAACATTATATCTAAAACATGACATTTAGTTAACTTTAGACTATAAATAAAACCTACTCAACTATGAACATTGATCAGTTTGTCGATTTAATTAAAATATAGAAAGAATGGGGGAGAGGGGTACAAAATTTTCCATATGGAATTCATTTTTTTCAATCCTGAACAAGTAGTCTCATTTAATTTTATTAAAGTTTGTCTAGAGAAAAGATCTTTATTTTGTTTAATGGTTTTAATTTTAGAAAAGCTAATAATTTAAAAGTTTTAAATTTAGAAACGACATCGTCACAAAATAGAAATCGTTTTCTATAGGTTGGATTTAAAATCTTAAATGCCAAAAATAGTCTCATGTTAAGCTTTACAAATTATTTTTATATACTGTACACATGTTTTTTTAATCAAATCATCATGTATTGCATTAATTTTGGAAAGACTTAATTGTTTTTAGTTTACTTCGATAAACTGAATTTATACCTATACTTCTTATAGCACGATATATACAGCTTTTATATATACGGATTATTTACACGATTGTGATCAATTAGTTTGGTACAGTAAATATTACTGCTGTCATGTATTTTTTACACTTTTTTTTTCATTTTTAAATAAAAAACATATGTCAATAAAATAAAATGTTTTATTGTAACACACACTAAAGCAGTCAAAAAATATATAAATAGAAAATTATAAAACCAAAATATCAAAAACATTTATATTTTAATGAATATCTAATGAAATATCACTTGAATGGAATGATTTTAATGAAAATTTCTTAATATTCAAAGAAAATAAGCCTGTGTGTTTGAAGATGAAGATTTTTTTAAAAAATGATTCTTGCATATGGATCTGAGACTTGGGCATTTAATAGGAGAGTAATATTAAAACTCCAGTCCACATAACAAAATATGGAGAGGGTAAGTAGGGAATTACAAGATGTGATCAAAAATAAAATATATGCATATAAGAATCAATTAAGAAGCTAAAATAAAGCTGTGGCGGATATTTTGCTAGAAAAAATGTTAATAGATAGACAGTCGAAGTCTTAAATTGAATTCCACGAATGTGCAAAATATTTAGAAAGAGAACGCATGAGATAAATATGGATGTTTATTACAGTAATATGGAGTGGAGAAGCAATGTATCAAAAAAACTGGATTAAACTTAGAGGGACCGTCATCTTGCAATGGATTAATAAAAGATTGAAAATGATGATGATTTAAAGACAGATTAAAACAGAAATAGTTTAACAACAACAACAAAATATTATAAGGTAATCTTGTTCATCATTGAAGGGAAATAAAAAAACCCATTAATTTTAAATAAACCCATGACAATGTGAGTTAATTATTAGCATTAATCATAAAGAAAAAATCCAATCGATTCTAACAATGCAATAAGGGGTATCATTAGTTTGCTTTGCTTTTTATATATATAAACACTTAAATATATTACTTAGGTTAGAATGAACTTCTTTTTTAACCCTTAATATATATTTTTAAAAAAACTCTACATATTCCGGTTTTTAATTAGTTTGATTAAATAGAAGTCTAATAAGAAATTTATTTCTTGAATCTGCAAAACTTAAACAATATTGGGACAAAGATGAATTTTATATAAAAAAAAGTAGCTTTGGCCTTTGACATAGCAATTTTCTGATTTCAAAGATACACCAGGCAGAAAATATTGTAAACTAAAGCATTTAAAGAAAATATAATATCCATCTCATTACTAGAACAGAAAATATGGTAAGCATGCAGGGAATATTGCTATATATTTCATATAAGATAAATCAAAAATTTCTGATGACTGTTGTACAACTGCCATTTTACGTCTATCAATATTTTTGAATTATGCCATTTGGGACATGCATTGTAAACTAATCATGGAACACAACACCCACAACCTATTGTAACACAGGTTTTTTTAAAAAACAATCATTAAAATCCAGAAGAGAGATCAACTCCTGGCATCATCGAAAACATTTGAGGATATCTGGGCATTATACAATATGCCAGCAATCAGCTAACAAATGTGTGAAGGATTTAATGTTCATGTCATCTTGCACTTAGATCACAACAGCATAGACTCAACAGAACTCCAAATAAAGATAACAAAAATCAAACAACAACGTAAACCTGTTATGTTTGGTTTGATATCACTGTACACATTAGAAATAATAAAATATTATTGAAACTAAAAAGAGTGAATGAAATGGTAAATATCTTTCTAAATCATATCTACTAACATTTTTTTTCTTTCATATCTAATCTTTTGATATCAGCTCACATTTTCTTGAAATGATTACATATACATACAAGCATATATATATATATACACACACATGACCTTCAAAGATACACATAAGGTATATAAAATATAATAAAAAAAGGTGGTATAAAGTGACACAAATCAGAATGGAATTAAATAGCAAAACATAGTAGATTGTTTTCAAAATAATTATACGTGTAAGAATTTAAATTTACCAACTATCACAAAGATTGTTTTTTATATGGCAAGTTCTTTGTCTAAAAGCAGGTTGGTGGAACAAAAACACCAAAATAATCACTGGTGATAGAAAGATAAACTATTGTAAACATCTATTCATATCTATTATCTACAAAAATTAGATTAACATAATAAAACTTTTACACATTTGAACCCTTAAAAACTCATGATTAATCATCACTTGAAACAAATAAATTCATATTTTTAATTTCTTTGCTAAAGATTTTAAAAGTTGAATTATCAAGAAATATTAACATTTTCTAATCTTACAGATCTAAAAAAAAATATTTCTTAAACAGATTGTACAATTGAGTATTGGAATGCACTAAATTTATAAATTATCTGAATCAAACTACATTCATAAAATAAACATGTTAATGGTTAACATAACAAACGCAAGCTTATAAATGCTTAAACATTTGGGTATAAAACCAATATTCTGACTTAGGTAAAATTTTAACAAGATCTTTATTAATAATTATAATTTATGAATTTCATATACTGTATAGTTAATTTTTAATTTCATATTAATATTTTTTTAGTATAAATCTCTAACTATACCTACTGATATGCTTCTTGAAAACATTTCTGGAAAGCACTATTTCTGGATATCTAATTTAATTAATGTGTTAAATCTGTATAATATATAACTTTCTTAAATAATAACATCATGTCATCCACATAAGTAAAATACATTTTAAAAAGTTTTATCCATATTTATATAGCTGAGGAATGATTTACAACAATCAATTACTAGTTCATTAATATTCATCTCATTTACATTCTTTATTACTTTTATAATGCTTCATATAATTACAACCCACTATTGATGGTTTTGATTGCCCTAGCAATCTTCTTCAGAACTATAACAAATACAATACAAATACACATGAACATATAATTTTACATTTTATATATATCACATGATCACCATTTCTTATGCTTGCATGTAACTGTTATTAAAACAGGCAAAACTCTCTATATGCTGGAGGATTGCTTTAGATTCTAAGATCTAGGTGCAGTGCTCTCAGATCCAAGGCTCCTCACTGATGTAGGCCACAGACCAGAAAACAGTCTGGAGATATGGATGAGTAGGCATTAGATGGCGATTTTATGCACAAGCCTTCTGGCATCCATTGATTGCTCTGGCTGGCACTGAGTGGCACTATTATTTGCAGAGTTTTGTCTGTTTATATATATATATTCTATCTTATAATCATTATTTATATACCCACATATATTTTTATATAGCTCTCTAAATAATTATTACCTTTTTGTATTTTATATTTATCAATCAATACTTCCTATAATCATATATATGTATATTATTTTTATTTCATTTATTTTTTATTATTTTATTCTTTTCTTTTTTTTTTTAAATATTTAACTCTAACATTATATATTCATATTTTTATATTAACATTCAATATGTAAAATTGTCTTTAACCTATAATATTCCTTTTTATCTTTTATTACTAATTATTTTAATCTACTTTTTATTTTTTAACATATTGTATACTGTAACAGTCAGATTCGTATGTCTCATCAACATGTTGCAGAACTCAAACACCAAACATGAAGAGCAGCACTATAGATGGGATGAGCTACACACTAGATTCGAATCTAGTTAGTCAGTTCCACAACATACACTACGCGACAACGCAACTGATGCTACACTAATAAAATTCTATTTAGGCATGGGGGTCGGGGAGATACAAGAGACTCTATTCTAGTTTATTATAGCATTTGCCAATTCTTAAAAGCAACAATATTTATGACATTTCTATTTTATATCTAATATTTTATTTATCGAAATAAGATAATGAAGCAATGGATCTGTAGACCAAATCCACGCTTCACGTCTTTCTAGATTGCTAGACTAGAATCAAACCAGATCCACACATGTTACGATGTTTATAAAACTTTCCGTCTGCCATATTAAATACATTTAAATTTTAGTCCAGCAAATAAATGATTAAAATTTCAATTTTTTTTATTTAAAATGTTTTTATTATAAATATTTGGAGGGGCCCAGATATATATATATGTGCAAATACATATATATATAATTGCAGACAGAAACTTTTATAAAAATCAATAAATAAATTTTAATATGCTATTTTTTTTTTAAAGAATTTTATTCTGGAGATTTGCTTTGTGATAAACCCTACTAACATTTCTTAGTGTAAAACAAAAGAAAATCCATTAACAAAATGTAATGGATTTTCTAATTAAAGTAAAATTAAAATGGAAAAGATATTTGAAACATAAATTCTTCAAATCTACATTTAATTAAAATTAGATATGAAATAATTAAATCACTGGGTTTATCGGGAGAGTGGATCTCAGGAAGACAATGCAAATATACTTTAGGTCGATAATTGCGGTCACTAGAATTTCAACATAGCCAGTTAGTCTGGAGCGCATGAAAATGGGAATTTCCCAAAAATAGTCAGAAAAAGGTATAAATAGCCCAGGAGAACAATAAAGGTCAGCCAGTCATAGTTTTTGTGAGTGATTGCCTGATGAACCCATGCCAGTTAAATTTTCAAAAAATGTTTAGAAGCATGGTAGCGGAGTAGACAACCGTGTAGACTGCCCATCTTCCCGCTGTCCCAAAGATGATCGTCAAATACCTTATGTCGGAAAAACTTTGTCAATATGTGTAATTGTGAACTGCTGAACTCTCATATTCAAATACATGGCTAGCTATGCCTGTGTTGAAATTCATATTCCATTGTGGGATCCAAACTTCCACAAGAACTCAGAATAAATTAGGTAATATGTTCTAATTTGTTATTTCTAACTGCCTAATTTATACTTAAAAACTCCAGTGACCCAATAATGTAAATTTTGCAACTTTTAATGTCTTCTAAAATGAAATCCCCTTAATGTAATATAAATGTTTAACTAAAATTCTGTAAATTATACTTGCTATCACTTTAAATCTAATGTCTTTGCTCTCATTCAATCTGCATTAAAGTTATGCCTCTTAATGTTAAACTTTCTTCTAATGCGGTTTAGAAATATTTACTTAAATGAAATGAATATATGCCAATTTGTTTCATCTCGACAAAAGCTTTATCTAAATAAATATTTTGCTGCCTATTTCCCAACCAATGTTTGTCAGTAAATAAAAATGAATAATTCTCTAGCTCTGAAAGATTAATACTTAGAGCAACCTTTGTTTTGTCAAAAAGAAACCATTTTATATTATTATGTGTTTTTTTTTAATATTTATGCATACACGGTTTAGTTGTGGGGAGACGCTAGATCCAAGCATGAGATTTTATTTAGTTATATTATTTCAATTTTAGAGTGAAAGGGGGGGGGGGGTTAGAAAATTATATTCATGCTAAATAATAAGAGAGTAATAAAATGTTAATTGAAATATTAGTGGGATTTTGTGTTGAAGAGAGAGACATGTCACTTATAAAAGGATATTCATAATAATAATTAATGCTTATTTTATTCTTGTTGGTCTGATCTTGGTCAATCCATATAACATTTGTGTAATCTTTATAGCTCAGCACAATTATATAGTTAAGTTCTAAAATATATTCTCCAGTACTTGTATTTTGCCTTGCCGGCATTTTAATTCATTACTTGTCTTTTGTTCTTTGTGATCGCCAGATCAGAATTAGACCACATGATAATTTCACTGGCCATGAATTTTATTATCAGGATATGAAAGACAAAATGGGAAGAACCAGGACAAGCTGAGCTTAGCTAGCCTTGGCGATTCTCATACTTTCACCTGAAATATTTTAGGTTTGTTAATGGTGCAGACCATTCTTTCTTTATTTCTTGATGTCACTGGAACAGGATAGGTGAATTGAGTCTATGCTGGTAATGTAATATTGAATGCTGGGTTTTTCCCTTTCTTTTGTTCTGAGCACATCATGGTGGATTGACTTTGATCTGATTAATTTATGTGTTTTAAAATCTTAAAATATTTATTTGCGAATATTATCTGTTTATATTTTAAATGTGTCACTCTCTTCAAAACCAATTCCTGAAATATGAGTTAATTATTTCTCTCTTGAAAATAATTTTACTTATAATGAGATATTATTTTATATAGCGCTATGTTTTAATGCTGTAATTGTGATATTAGCAATTAAGCCAATGCACCTGCGCTTTAAAGATAAATTATAAATGAATACTCTCACTTTTTCCAGACACAACATATAGTATTTTAGAAAGAATGGAATGAATCCATCCATTCTTTCGACCCAAACATTTATGTATGGGCAAATCTTAAGCATATGGAAATGAGAGTGTGATGGTGTTAAGCAATCACTTTAAATTACATTTGTTATGTTTGAACGAATGATGCATGCCAAATCTTTACAATTTATGACACGTCATTCTTTAGTTGAAATTAAACATATATAATTAGATATTATTTTATATAGCGCTATGTTTTATTACTGTAATAGTGATATTAGCGATTAAAGTTATGTTTAAAAATAGGCTATTTGATATTTCATATATCTCAGACTTGGGTGAGCATCTTCCATAAAACTCTAATCGTTTACATTTGTTAGATTGGCATATGAACTATACCGCTCTCTTACTCGAGGCATAATTAATGACAGAATCGTCTCAATTCATTTCATTCTAAAATTATCTTTTCTAATTAATTACTGTGCTGCTATCTGATGACTCAAGGTCACATACATACCATTCTTATATTTAAGTCATTGGATAGGTCTAATTAGAATTAATATTAGAAAAGATTAATTGCTTGCCTCAAAAATGTTGTTAATTAGTTGGCAGATTTAGAGAATAGGTAAACAGGGCAGAATTTATAAGTATTCTTTATCTTTGATCTCGTGTACGGTTGGATTCGAGGTACTTTTACCCAGGCTGTGAATTGTGTTAACATCCAATTTCGACTGGTACAATACTATTATGACTGTGTATTGAACAAATAAACATTATGATGGCAGACGTATGATGAAAAGTTAAAATTTAATTATAGAAATATACATAAAATATGATATTTGACTTTGGTATCGGTATTTTATTATTTCCGATACTATTAATAGTTACAGCTGGCAATGGATAATTATTTGACATACTATTTAATTACCCAACCATCTGGGTACAATTTACTATAATATCATGCCTAAGAAAATTGTGATTTCAAATTATAATGTGAGATTTTGAGTCATAAAATTGTAATCGCAGTTATGGACATACCAAGATTAATTTGACATAAAGAATAAATATATTTAGTTCAAATATAATGACTAAACTAATACAGGGCATGATATTTTAAAATGTATACCTTTAAACAGTTGAAAGATGGAGTCATGCGTAATGAATAATATATAAAGGAATAGGTGGTACTCTTAGAGATGCAATGCAATGAACTTAAGTTGCAGTATATTGAAACTATGGAGCCAATGGAAAACCTATGAAAATGAGGAGCTGGCATCATGACAAATGGCCCATTGGAGAATAGTCACATTAGCGTAATCAGGTGTAAGGGACAGTGCCGCAATTATTCCCTGGCCACGTGACGAAGATCGAATGCCCAAGGGAATATTTAATTATGTATGCTTTATGGGAGATGACTGGGAAAACAGTAATCATTGTTTATCTGTTTTGAAATCCAAAGCTTTAAGAGTGATCATCACATCTCTAAATCGTAACACATATATAACATAAATATAAATCATAACTTTTACTTTTAAAATAACACTTTAAAATCTCATGACTCATCTCCCAATGTCCACATTTAATAATTTAAACTTTCATTTACATATAATTACTTGATTAAAGGAGAATCTTAAATGGGTTTAATAAGTTTAGGCATAAATACACTTGATAATTAATATGTCCGCTACCCAATTATTCATTGTGCACTCGCATTTATAATTAGATGAAGCAAATACCAAATGCGCACCTTTTAACACATTAATAAATCATTATAAGAAATTGAAATAATTATAGATACATTGAAACATTGGGATTAGTATGATACGCATTTGTCATTTTAGGCACATCATTGCATATGATAATATTTGAATAACTTCTGAGCTGGCAATTTAAATCAAGTGTAAGAAGAGGGGGAATATAATAATTCCTGTCTTTAGTAGTCCACACAATATGGCGGCAGCTTTTAATTATATTATTTAGAATAGGATGAGCCCGATCGGAAATTATCTAGGCATGGTATTATAAAAGTAAAGAAAACAAATTGAAAATATAAAATAAGTACCCAAGATGATAGATAAAAGATCAGATAAGTTAATTACAAGAAAGAAATATTTACAGAGTTTTATATACGTTAACGTTTTAATAAGTAAATTCAAAAATATAGCTATAGCTTTTAAAAGAAAAGATTTAGAGTATTCTAAAGTTTCTTGGGATACAGGTTACCTGTTTTAAATTAGATGATTGTGCACATTTCAGAATCAGTTACTTATTGTCCGTTCCATGTTTACAGCAGCAATTTTCCTTTCCTTGGTTTTCAGGTTTTAATGTTTAAGATGAAGATTGAACGCAGTTTTCAGTATGTAGCAGAGTTATATATTGGCAGTTGTTCACCGATGTTTCATTTTCTGGATGGCATCATGTATGGAAACTCAGGCATTTGGTAGACCATTCTCCGAAGGAGAATAATGCTCCCGCTGTATACTCAATCATTTCAAAATTGGATCAAATTAAATTTATAAAGAAACCTCACCAGCAGTGATGAAGGTTATACTATATTTTATAATAAAGTTTGAAGAGCAAGTCCCAGTCAATCCAATTTTGTCCTTTTATGTTAATTTTGTTTATCTATAAATGTGCGGATCCATGACGTATTGAGTCCAGATGTTTTCCTCTCTAGTCCGTGTTTGCTTGATCAATCTATGATACCCTCAGGTGAATCAATCCATTAGGAAAGAGTTTCTACATTTTTAATTAAATCTGAATACCACATTTTCTCTTTTGTCTAATTTGTTTTTGTACATTGTTTTAGTACATTTTTATTGACCGATTACAAGATAAAATATAACTTTACATTTGAAGCCAAATAAGAACGTTTTCTAGGAATTTTAAGTAATCCATCATCTCTCACTAACCATGACTTGCAAATATTTAAAATACAATAGTAATTTATATAAAATCTAAAATTATAAACCCAAACCCTTTTTAATACTCATTACTTTTAAATAACATTATAGAAAATTTGAAAAAGTAAATAAGTGTTATACAAATGCTAATAGCTTTAAAGAGAAATTTAAAATTATTTAAGAAAATACATTATTTTTATTTAACGTTTATATATGATATTGAAGTATGTATGTATTCATGGCACATTTAACAGACGCTTATATATATATATATATACCTAATACCATAACACCCACCCAATAACAATATCTAGGGTGTAAATTTAAGTAGGATGGAGATGGTGGGTGAAAGATGATAGAACAGGTGAAACTAGGATTCAAACTCAAATCTTACTGTTTCAATACCTATCTTATACTTTCAAATCTTAACTAACTAATCTAACTTTTAAATTTTACATTTATATTTAGTAGCTCCCTCTTTCTATTTTTTATAATAAAATTTATTCTTATTTTTAATTTTTATTAATATTATCATTTTTCTTTATATTTAGTGGCTACCTTGTTCTATTTTTTAAATAATTAAATCTATTTTTATTTTTAATCCCTACTAATATTTCTTTATGTCAAAATTTTATACATATATATTAGTAGGGATTAAAAATAAGAATAGATTTAATTATATAAAAAACAGAAAGAGGGAGCTACTATATATAATTGTAAAATTTATAAGTTTGAATAGTTAGCAGTTAAGATTTGAAAATATAAGTAGACAGTATGTATAAAATATGTTAAAAAATAATAATAAAATAGATTAAAGTAATTACTAATAAAAGATAAAAAGAAAATTATACATAATGAATGTTAATATAATGAATAATAATAATAATAATGGAAAATATACAAATATGAATATATAATGCAAGGGTTAAATATTAAAAAAAAAATTAATAAAATAAAAAATAAATGAAATAAAAATAATATATATAAGATTATAGGAAGTATTGATTGATAAATAGAAAATAGAAAAAAGGTTAAAATGTATAATATATATAAAAAGGTAATAATTATACAGAGGTATATAAAATATATGAGGGTATACAAATGTTGATTATAAGATAGAATTTATATATAAAGTGTAAAATTATATGTTCATGTATATTTGTATTAATGTATTTGTATTGGGTTTATTATAGTTCTGAAGAGAATTGTTGGGACAATCAAAACCGTCAATAGGGGTTGTAATTATATGAAGCATTGTAAAGTAATAAAGAATATAAATGATATTAATATTATATGGATTTGGCAATGCAATAAGAAAGATAAAGTTATAATAGTTCATTGAGAATAACAGAGCAATACACTTTATAAACATGGTGCAATGTTGAAGGGCCATGAACACTTTTTGTTTTCCTTTTTATCTCATAGAGAATTATATAAAATATACTACTAAAACAATAATGGTTTTTCTTTTTTTTAAATGACTAAGCATTCTGAAATAAAATTTACACTCCAATAATAATAAAAAATTGCATATGAAGTTTAAAAATCTTCAAACATTTTTACCAAACATAAAATGTCTTTATAAAGAGAAAGCATCCTTTATAGAAAACCAAACATATCTGAAACCAATATTGAAAAAATCTGATACTGATAAATATCCATAAATTTCTTGTGAAATACCATAGGGAAATCTGCATATCAATATTCATGCTCAATCTTCTTGTTTTCTATAAGAATATTAAATATAAAGAATTAACATAATATGAAAATCATTTTAATTATATATTTTGTTATAATAACTGAAACATTTCAGTTTCTAGGCAATCATTTACAGTCAATGAAAAAAAAAAAATGTAAATATAAATTGTTTTTTAATATACTGTACATATTTATATAAGAATCACTGCATATACATGACAGCAGTTGTTAAACTATATCAGTCAGTAATCATATTATCAAAAATGATTTGTTACCAAATATTGATGTTCAACATCAAACCATATATTCTTCTGGTGTGCTTCACGCCAATCTTTAGCAATGATTTAATTGTAATATATTTCATGATTTAAAATAAACAATAAATCTTTGTTATATGTATATTTAAAAGTCACAGTTATTATGTGTTTGTGTATTTGTGATTAGGTTCGACATTGAATTATCAATATTCCATAATAGATTGGAATAATGCAAAATATCAGCCTATCATAATTTATTGTCAAATCCAATCACAAAAATATAACTATTATGACTGGATGCTGATAATGTTTGACAACTTTGCTTTGTACACAGTTTTTTTACATGTATGGTTTTATTTACAAATACAACAATGTATAGATTCTTCTATTCCAAGGTTTTTATATAATATTTGAGATTCAAAATATTTTACTGCATAAAAATTGATATATCAAAATCACTGGCTGAAATAATTGATCATTAAAACAAACATAACATAATGAATGCTATTTGTTATACAATCATTGGTTGTAGTTTACATTGAAATACATGTATTTAAGAATAGACCACTACATAAGATGGATAAACTATAGTCTGCAAGACAAATGAAACCTGTGATGACAATTTTGTGTCCCGTGGCCTATGCACATGCATATTTTTTTTAAAATTTTAACATAGAAAAAAGTTTTAAGTGTAAAAGAATTAAAATTTTATTCTGAACACATTTTGTTCAATAACATTTTTCGTAAAATGCATCTCAAATGACTTATCATGAAAATACTTCTTTTAACAACCTTCATTATATTTTGAATACAATGCATTCTACCAAAAAATGTTTCTAACAAAACTTATGGTTTGTAATTCTTCACAACTTTTGTCAATTAATTTTTTTTCTAAAATGCATGCCTAATGAGTTATCATGAAGTAATATATTTCAAAACAAAGAATTTTAAGAGAAATTCAGATAAAAATATCTTAAATTTTGAATCTGAACATTTTATGTCACATAAATTTATTTGTGTGTTATATTAGTTTTAGAGTTCCGGAAATTGAATTATTTCAAACTGGAAATTTCCATCAACAGATATTGTTGCCCTATAATAAGTGTCTAAGTTTGTCCATAAAAATTGTGGCCACAAAATTTTATTTTCATTCTACAGTTACTTTGAGAACATAATTAGATTATACATGAACATGCATGCACACATACATAAACATATATAATACCATATATATTCTAAAATTGCTCAAAACATATTTTAAAAGCTTTATTTTATGAAAGTTTGTTAAAAATGGAAATTCAGATTCTGACATGATCATGATACTTTCTATACTACAAGTATCTCATATATTGTAAAAATAAAATATTTTCTTTTTATATGCAGTCCCCTAGAGATTTACCGAAGTTTGTGTGGCTTGTAGTCAGAAAAATTGGCCAATTCCTGAACTAGACTAAAATTACTATCCAAAACAACTATTTTAGCAGGAATAATCAAAAATATAAAAATATGTAAAATTAATTGCTTTACATACTGCATAGGGATATGAATGAAAATTAAAATTCAATTTTTAGAAGTATAAATTAAAACACAAGTAAATTTGTATATCCTAATAAAAATTCAGAAATTGTTGATTTTAGAACTTAAATTTGTTTATGAGATAATGTTCAGTAGTAGTTCTATCTCAATTAGCAGTCACACAATATCTTATAAGGTTATGCAATTCAGTTATTTTCTGATTCTGATAAATCATACTTTCCTAACAATAAACTCTTTCACAAAAATAGTACTTATATTAAGCGAATTAGCAAAAAATTCTTCAAACAACTATGTGATCTTTTATAAACAAATGATTACCTCATGATGCTATCATCTACTATCTGATATTTGATTAATCCATATTACAAACAAGTTTACCATTAATTTTATAATGTTGCAAAATAAACTGCTCAAGCTGGTAATCCTTTTCACTATCTGTGCACTTTTTATTCATCACTTTTTAAAAAATATTGCATTCAAAATTTAAATTCGAGACCATCTAATACTTTTTGCTTTATTACTTCAATTTTGATTAATTTTTTTTGACAATTTTTTTCTGGCTCATATACTTGTACATGTCCAAAAAAAAAATATTAGAAAAAAAAAGGAACTAGTAAAGTTGAACAAATTACAGAAAAAAAAACTAAATGCAAATAAGTTCAAAAAAAAAAAAGGCCTGATGTTTTGTTGAAAGCTCAAATGCTCTGAAAAGTATTACCCACATAGATGATATATTAGCAAGTATCACTTGTTTTAACGTTTTATAATTTAGCCAATGATATTCATCAATTTAGTGATTCCTTGTTTAGCAATTAGATTTCAGTTATTTTTGGCAATGCTTTAATTTGGAATTTTTTTTTTGACATCAACATTAATCAGCTTTCAACTCTCTGCTTTCATGAGTCACAACATTTTTATCACAGAAATAAAAAAAGATAAATAAATTAATTTGATAATTAAGTTTTCCAAGGCAAAAATGTCTACCATTCAAGTGATTTCTATATGATTGCATTTGTTGTATAAATCTTAATTTAGTAAAGAAAAAAAAAGTATTATTTTCTACTAGTTATTTGTTCTATAAACCTTCGTTGTTATAGACCTTACTATATTTATACATTGTAATTAACCCAAAAAATTTTTTATCACTAAGTGCATCTTAAGTTCTGGAAAAACAACTTTCATTATAGACCATGGTCTTAAATATGCTGAGTTAATGGATTAGTTTAATCTCTAAAAAAGCCTTTTATTATCTACATATTTTCTAGCCATTACTACTTATTGTTGAAATTCTCTCCAATTCCAAAATGTTTCCATGATCAATCCTAAGTATTATTAAGTAATATATCATTATCAAATTTAAGCTTAACTTTGATCTTTGCAATAAAAACCCAGAGAATATATTATTTATTCAAATCCACATATTTTACATCACTAAAGACTATTTATTTTTCATGAACAGTCAATTTCAAAATGCTGCTATGCAGAACAATGGGAAAAGTATGCTACTCAATTTAATTGACAATAAAAATAAGCTTTTTTTTAAAATATAAATTATATTGTTTTACCACTCATAGAAATACTCTTAAATTTCTTTTTAAAAGTAGAATAATTATGACATGTTTTTTTCTATCTGTGACTTTTACCATGATGTAACTTTGGATTAATGTGCTATGACTTTATTAATGATATTTGTTATTATCTAATAATTATTAGTTTCCCTATATATAGTATATTGAGTTGTGAAAAATTATCTTAAAAACATATTATTATCATTAATAAAAAAATTTACATAAAAAATATTTATGTAAAAAAAAAAAATCATTTTATATTATTAACAAATATAATACTAGATGTAGTTCTAGTAACAAATAAATTATTAAAAAAGTATGGTAAAGATTTAAATACAATAGTAACAAAAAAAAATCACAATATTAATCAATAAAATATTGTATGGATATATTTCACAATAATTTAAGTTTGTCCAAAAGCAAAAACAATCTAATTTTAAAAATGAAAATGTTAACAATTTTTTCTGTTTACTTGGTTAAACCTGTATTTCTAAACATCAAATTACATAATGCTAATATATAATCACCAAAATAGCAACATATCCTTATACACATTGATATGTCAGTTCTAAATTTTATATAATCTGCCTTCAGGCCATATTAATCTTTTATAAATAATATTTATAAAATATAATATATATATATATAAAGATGTTAATTAAATTTATTTCAAAGTAGCATAGAAAATTATTTTATATGTCCACTTTTCCATAAATTAACAGGCATACACAAATATATTCTAGTCACATAAAAATTTAATATCTATTTTTTATTATAAATGTTATCAATATGACTTAATCGATTTTATAAATTATATTTAAAAAACTTGAAATTTGATGTGATGTACTGTAGCTTCTTAAACGAAGACAAGAATCTCTCAGCAATTATACCAAGAGAAACTTGTTAGCTATTTAATTTTACATTAATTTTACATTCTGCTCCACCCCATTTCCACAACATAATCTTTGTCAACTCTATAGCCTTTATATCTAAATCCCCCTTTTCTTTTTCCAAACCCAGCATAAAAACCAATAATCTATTTTCTATATAATCATTTTTTTCATATTTATTTTTCCATAATTTCATTATATATGCCCTTTCTGTTTTCAAGCATTTACATTCAATTAACACATGCCTAATATTTTCTACTCCTTCCTTACATAATTTACAAACTAAATTACCCTTATTTTTCCATTTACATGTATATTCGCTTGTTGCTAAAGATTTATTAGTTAGAATAATGAAGTACCCTCTATATTCTCTTGTTGCTAAAGATTTATTAGTTAGAATAATGAAGTACCCTCTAGTGAGTTTGGTATAAAATAAGACAATAGATTATAAACTGACAATAGAAATTCATAGGCCTAATTTTAAAAGATTGCAAGTTCTTAAACTTGACTAATAATAAATCAGAATTAATTAAAATTTTATTTTATATAAATCAGATTTTATTTATTTTACTTTAAAATGTGAAATTATAAAATACACAATTATTAAATATGCTGTTTTATATAGTCAATAAGCACAGATACAATTACATTGTGAGGTACATGAATTATATTCAAGCACTTTTTTATTTTATCATGAATAAATATATATATATAAAGAAGGTATTAATTACTTCACTTAAGTTACAGATAAAATACCCAACCATTTATGTGCTGTTTTTGTATAATTAATAACAACATGAACTAATATACTATAGTCAGGTAAGAGCTTTATTTTTTACTTAATCTGATAATTATATGAATTAAATAAATATATAATATCAGTCATATACATTACACAGAAGGGCTGAAACAATGTATGAGTGAACTCTGAAATATCCTCTATAGGATCATAATAGTTAAAGTAATAAGTAATATAAATGTTTTAGTTTAAGTTTGTCATTAATTGTGATTCCGGTAATATTCATAATTTATTTTGTGTTCTATTTATATATTTCAGTTAAATTAATATAACAGAATAATATTTAAAAACATAATAAAAAACTTTCCTATGATGTAGGCAAATTGCATAGAGACATAATCACTAAAAGGTTCCAGGAAAAATAAGCTGTACAAAATTATTAAAGACTATAAATTAAATAAAAACAAAAAGTAAAAGAGCTCATGAAATTTTAAATGAACTATTAGTAATAATTAAAATCAAAAAACAAATTGAAAAAAAACAACAAAACATTGCTGATATAATTTATATTCACATAATAGTTTTTAAATTATATATATTAAAAAAATCAATTATAACTAGAATTTTTCTTATATAGCTATGATATCAATTACAGAGCTTTGAGTAAAAGAATTAGATATGTAAAATAAGTAAATAGTTAGTTGCTCAGGAGATATTATGATATCTGAATACCAGAATATTTTGCTTGTACGTTTATGGTCTCACCACTGCACTAAACCATATAAGGCAAAAAATTAGAGAATAAACAGATATAAATAACCAACAGTACATTCTTCTAAGCACTTTACAGAATGCAAATCCAAAAATTAATTAATCCACACTTTCAAAAATAGCTGATAGTTTCAAATATCCAACATACTTGTTTAGAATTCCTTCAACTATTTAAAAAGAAAAGAAAAAATACTATTCAAATGTTTACTTTAAATGACTAATGAAATAAGAGGATAGAAAAAGATAGTTACTATAGATGTTAAAAGATTTTACAGTGCTAAATATATTATTCAGATACTGGTTGACAGATTGAGATAATAAGAGACTACTCACAATAAGTCCAAATGTAAAATTGGTACTGGTCTATTAGCCACTGTATATCGTCGCTTGATGGTGCTGTTTCTATGCAAAAATACATCAATATAATATAATTGACCTGATTCTTGTAACATTTTAAAACAAAAGTGGGAAAAATTAAGCCAAAAAAAAACCTATTTCAATTGATTGCATTACAAATCAATCACAACACACATGCATTGGTTTCAAAAATAACTTTATTGAGAACAGGCAGAGTGGATGGCAACTGTGAAACATTCGCCTGTCTCCCGGCACAGACCTCCAAATGATGGTTCTTATGATGGCTGAAGAGGGTTTCATCAACCACAACAATGTTGCCATGACCATCGATTTGATGGCAGGGGCGGGAGATGAGGCTTAGGTGGCACAACTCCCTCAAAGCAGTGGCTCGCTCGACAATGGTGCCTTTGAACAGTTGCAGGTCAGCCCATGCATGTTCAAGGTAAGCTGGTCATGGCTCCAGCAATACATGAGCTGTAATGCTTTGAACAATGGCATCTTGGAACCCTTAAATGTCTCCTTCTGAATGGAGATGCATTGCCTGCAGGTGTGGAAGTAGCACACAAACTGTCAGTTTTGGCTGCAAAGCATCATGTCTTTCCCATACATGCACTGCTTTTTATGTGGCAGGATGTTTTGGGCCTGTAAAAAGGCAACAGCATCAGCTTCTGCATTGGGCAAGTCCCAGTTTGAAATGTTTGCTGTTGCCTTCAGCCATTTTATTTATCTCTGCCATAGCCCTCCCCAATTTCTTGCAGTTTCCAAAACTGTCTAGGGATGCATGCTGACAGGCTTAAAATGATCACTATGTAACACTATGTCAGTTGGGGTGTAAGACAATGAGTTTGGAAGCAGATTTGAAGAGTTCTGGGAAATTGAAGTCCAACCACCTTCATATCAAACAGTAGCGAACTGTCATTACTGATCATATGTATAAAGTATCACCACACAAAGCTAAGCATACTATTTCTGTGTGTATGCATAGAGAACAACGCCATCACATGAACCATAATGGCTACTATGATCATAGTGTTGTATTAGCCATATATCCGGCCACGTAAACGGCATAATTGTGTTTTTGCATAGAAACAGCACCATCAAGTGATGTACAGTAGCTAATAGACCAGTACCATAAAATTTGACATTAACATTTTATGAGGAAGCTAATAAAACATTAATCTAATCTTCCAAACATCATCTGGGATATGTATTCTTGAAATATAAACTGGCATAATTATTATTTTTAAAATAAAAGTTGATATAATTTTATATGGAAGTGGTGAAATCTGAAAGTAGATAATTATATAAAGCTATATAAATTACTGCCCTTAAATAATAATGAATTTATCAATGAATTGAAAAAAAGCATAACTTTTGCAAAAATAGATACCAATATATTCTAATTGTGGAACTATATTTTAGATAGCATAGGTCTCTGATCAATCTGATCACTTAAGCATAAACTATATTTTCATGACTGGTTTAATCAGAAATGCAGTATAAATTTTTATGAAGAACTTTGTGATTTATTTTATTTTTTAATTTTGTAGTAAAAATCTCAGTCTTTTCAGCATTTAATATTCAAAAATAATACATTTTTGTTTTATATATTCTAGTTTAAAAAAATCATATATATTAGAAATCAAGGGAAAAACAGTTCCTGGTTTACTTTTTTTAAATGATTTTAATATATTAAATGAATAAGTAGTAAATAAAAATCAACAATATATCTCTTATCTCTCTTATAAAATCTTCTATGTTATTAAAATATATATAGCTAAAAAAAAATTAATATTAAATATAAATTATAACCATTAATTAAAAAAAGGCATTAGTGATTAGTTTTTACCTCTTCATTTTATGAATTGTAAATATTAAATAGTTATGTTACTGTGATTATTCATTTTAATATATATTGGTTATATATATTTATAATGTGCTCTATAATTTAACACTTACTTTTATATCAGACACAGCATAGTAATAAAAAAAAAGTATTGACTGATTAATTTTTTTGCAAAATGCACATTAGCTTATTTATAAATTTGATTTATTTTTTTTTTGTTTCTTTGCTTTCCTGGTAATCAATCATGTGATTTTCTCTTCACATATGCAACATGTTTTTAGAAATAGTAATTCACTTTATTTTGCCATAGAGGCATTTATTGCAGGTTCATTTGCTACATCCACTTTCCTGATCTAATTTCTGGCTAAAGATCTTTGTCAGAGGAGTTTTAGGCTTGATGCATTCCCACATCTAAAAGCCACTTTAAACTTTTTTATAATATCAAAGGAAAAGTTGAAATTCACAAACATCCTAAGATTTTGAACTTAATCCAATTTCATGTATAGATCTAACCCATAGTATACTTTTAAGCGCCTGTTTATCTTAATTATAAGTATTACAACGTTTTCCGTTTTGCTAGGCCTCTACACGCTAATATAAATTGCGTGCGAGTTGATCAAGCTATGTTAAAAAGAAGAAAGTTGTATTTCGATTTCTATTAAAAACATAGCTATATTTCCTGATCAACTCGGCCTTGTAATTGTTGAGAATTATGCTATTGACAACATCAGCTTTTAATTTATTTGAAAGGTGCCAGAGTTCTGCAAGAACCCACTGAACCGTCACATAGCATCTCGAAAATTAAAAAGAAAAGATATTTTTAAACTAATCGGTATTACATCATACCGTAACGAGAATTATTTTTTTAAGATTATTATTCCTGGGCTTATTCAAACATATTGGCAAAGGTAAATTACATTCTTAAATCTTCTTAAACTAATAATAAATTTAATAATAAAAAATAATAACTATTATTAATAATGCACAAATGAAAATTGGTTTTAGAAATATTTTTATTCTAATAGACTAAAAAAATATTTGAAATAAATTACTTATCAAGTAAATTAGAGAGAACACAACTCAGACGTGAATCAATTAATAAAAAAAATTTTTACAATTACTGTTAATACCTAAATTTCTTCTAGAAATTTCCAAAAAAAAAAATAACTGTCTCTTGTACAAGAAAATTAATGTCTCTATCGGGATTGTTTAAACATACTTTTAGAAATTGTTTGAAAACGTTTAATTTGGTCACAATCAGGAGTAATGAAGTAAAACTTACCGGTAAGTTTTGTGAATTCAGTAGTAGATAACTATGCATAGTTTTTTGGGTAGAATGAGCTCGGCCTTTTGGTTATTATTTGATCTTGTGGTCCATTCTCCTAGTCGGTCACGAAGGCTTTTCCTGGTGTACATCTTCAGGCATGATGTTCGCAGAAGCTCCGGTTCACTCCGACATGCCAAATTATTTCAGTGTAGGGTGATCCTGGATGTATTATTGTTATCCAGGACTGACTAGAGAGACTAACGGAACAAGATGTTCTTCCAACCGAATCCCTCCTTTTTATACCCTAGATCCAGTTTTCAGACTTCTGCGCATGCTATTATCATGGCGTTTTTTTTGGTTCATAATCTTGTAGATTCTTTATAAAATTTACGTTATAAAGTTCTCTTTTCTTATCAAGTTTTTCGGCCATCTTTAATTAGCCAAAATATTTTTACTTTCTCTTATCTTTTTTTATTTTACTTTTGGAATTCTTTTGTTCTCTCCAATTCTACTTTTATTTCTACTTACATAAAAAAAAAACGAAAGAATAATTTAACTTTCATTGTACGTTATTTTTTTAAAAAAAAAATTAGTCCAAAAAAAAATCTAAATTTACTTTTATTTTTTTAGCTTTTACCAAATGCCAATATATTTGCAACGTATATAATTAAACGTTACAGTATCTTTCAGTTTATAATGATTTATGATTTTCTCTGCTCATATTCAAAGTGCATTTTAAAGCAATAATTCAAGCTATTTATTCTATATAGTGCCAAATCTATACTACACAAAAAAAATTGGCTTGGATTTGCTGCTTTTTGCTTTTTAATTTCAGGATATTACCTTGATAATACCAAGAAGTTAAAGGGAGCTCCTTTATATGTAGGTGTATTAAATCTAAGACCAATCACCAACAAAACCATCTAGCCAGAAACTATCTGGAGTTGTGGATAGAGCATACTATGTAGTAAATTACAACAGATGTCTCTAGAGTGGAGTAAATAGAATAAATTACTGCTCCAATAATCAATGTTCAGAATAATTTAGAAATTAATATGCATCTTTTTCTATGACCAATAATAATAAACAATTGTTATTTTTTAGGAAAAAATGAAAATCATGAATTAAGTGAAACTACTGGAATAAGAAATTTAAAAGAAAAAAAATGGCATTCGTAACAATTAACATTAATTAACTGGATTTTTTGTATTTTTTAATTTAAAATGTAAACAAATTAATTTATTTTCTGCATTGTATTTATTATCTTTAATAATAATAATAATCCAATGATTTATTTCTCAGGAATTCATAAGAAACTCAAATACCAGAAATAATAGAATTGGGCAATTATTGTAATTCAAAAATAATAAAGTCTGACGATTTTGAAATATGAAGGAACTTCTTTTTTTCCTGGATTTTCAGTCATCAATTTTTCACTAACTGCATTCTGTGGGGGTGGGGGGTCTAGAATAGAACATTTCTTGATGATGGGTCATAGAGAATAACTCTTTATCATTATGAGTTTGCCAAAGCTCGTTATTTCTTAATATAGAGCTTTACCATAATAAACCATCAAGATTGCATTTCAAAAGATTATAACTGATATCATTTTAATTAATAAAAAAGAAAAATGTAAAAAAAGTAAAACTTTTTACATTTTTCTTTTCTCTTAATTGTTTTAACAATATGCTCTGTACAGGTGCTTATTAATTATGTAAAAGCCATTACATTAACATTTGTCACTTTCTAATAAGATATTATTTTCCTTACAAATATACATATATTTATAATAGAATTTATAATAAAATGAATTGATTATAATTCTCTAAAATATAATTTTATGTGTGTTTTCTTATTATAAAGAGCATCATATTAATAACTGTGTATTCATGTTTTGCAATTTAAAATAAAACTAATTTCCTTAATATAAAAAATTTGAATTCTATTTTGATTTATGGTTAGGGTTATTTGATGGTTTAGGATAGGTGATTACAAGGAATTATCTTGATGCTAATCCTATAAATTGTGTATAATTTGCAATATTATAGGAAGAAGTATGCTTTTAATGCTTTGAGATTAACATTTTTAAAAATTATACTTTATTAAATTAAAGATGTTACACACATTATTCATAAGTGACAGAATATTTTTGGATTTATATATTGATAAAATAAAGAGTTACATGAAAAAATAAACAAGATATATATATATATATCAAAAGCAAGTAGGCATGAGACTGCTATGAACAAACAGTGATGGTGTTAATTAGCAATTGCTTAAAACAATTCATTCTAAAAATCATAATATTTATAACTACATTATAAACTCTAATGAACTCTTTATATCATATAAATGTCTAAGATATATAATAAAAACAAATTAATAAAACTAATAACTATAGCCTATAATAATCGTAATTGTTTTGCATGCAGCAAGCAATTAACCTCAAATGTATCAGCTAATCAACCAATAAGATAATTAACAATTATATAGCATATAGACTATAATTAAAAATATATATGCTGTTCAACACCATTATCTTAATAACCACATAATCCTATGGTAAACTGTGTTAATTAAACTAAAAGGCTTCAAAATTCATAGATTCTTTCTTTAATGAACAAAAAAGGAACATTTGCATTTGGTTTAGAAATTGAAAAATTAAAATCATTTTGTTTGATGATAACATACTATGATATGAATGAGATTAAAAAGAATAAACTTCAATGCATAATTAAAAAAAAAAGCAATTTCTGAGAATGGTTGATAGCATTAATTAATCAAATATGGCTAATTAAAAAAGAAAGTTTGTCTTAAAGATATTATATCTCAAATCCTTGTAATGCGATTCCATCAAATGCTATTAAAAATGTATTATTTTCATTCACTTAACTAGACAGAAATAAACAAGCAGATAATAGGCTTAATTTATCCTTAGATTTTAAAGTAGCAATGCCTTTCATAATTATTAAGTAGTTTCAATTCTGTTTTATTCAAACTGTTTTTTTTCTTTTTGAATTCCCTCATTTGATTTTTTTTTGTAGTTATTTTTTTAATTATATTAATATCTAAAATTTTTATTTATAATGAATATTTTTATTTGTTATAACTTAATAATATATTTCTTTTTTGCAAGTTTAAATTTAAAATGCCCATTATAATTTTACTAGTTAAAAGGCAAATGAAACTCTAAAGCCTGCTAGATAATCAAAACTGTATAAAGAAACATTAATAATAAGCAATGTTAATATAGCTCTTATCATGATTTATTTTATTACATTGAGTTCCATCAAGTATCAAATTTATTTTTTCATATATATGGCCTTCAACTAAATTATTTATTATTCTATTTAATAACAATCAACCCTTAAGCTATCAACAATCTCATCTTGTAATTAAGGCAACTACTTTTAACAATAAAGTTGGTACCATCTTTATCTACGGTCTGATATGTTTTATGTAGACACTAAACAATGCAACATGACCAAGGAATGTGAGATTAAAATGCAAAGAAGTTTAAACATACCTCATTAATCAGGCAAATATAATCTGATCTGAAAGCAGACTAATAAATAGTCAATTATAACTTCCAAATTCCGTATAAAAGTATATATTTATCAAGACAATAAAGCCAATTAATCAAGGCTTTAAAAAGTTTATAAATGTAGATAATAACAATCAACTCTTAAGCTATCACAATCTCAACCTGTAGTTAAGGCAAACTCTTTTAACAATAAAGGTCAAATTGAAATCTTTAGTGTCTACATAAACATATGAAACCATAGATAAAAGTGGTACAATCTTTATTGTTAAAGAAGGTTGCCTTGACTATAAGTTGAGATTGTTAGCATCTACATTTATAAACCCATTAAAACCTTGAGTCTTAGTAAATTACTGTATGCCATAAAATATATTTTTTTAATAATTTTTATTAAAAATGTCTTCAGAAACAAAAAAAACAAATGAACAATGATAAATATTTATAACATTACTGATATATTTCATGACTCCCAATCTCATAAGTTTGCAACACTTTCAAAAAACATAATATATTTACAAAAAAATAAAATATACTTAGAAAAAACTATACTATATATAAACATCAAATATTTATAAAGAATAAACAAAAATAAATACTGAACAACTTTAAGTTTAAAAAAAAAAAATTCCACTACCATTAACAAGTAATATATAGTATTTTAAAAAAATGCTTAAATCTGTTTCCTAACATGCAAGCATCAGAAACCCCCCCCCCCGCGATTATAACTGCCATCTAAACACAAAATCTAAAACTATAGAATGTCATGATAGATAGCAAAAACAATTATTTCATGTAAAGCATCCAGGACAAACTTTACAGTATTCAATGAGTTAGAAGTGCAAAAAAGGCTTTCACTTACTTTTAATGTAATAAAATTATAATTTTACTAGTAAAAAGAAACAGTAACAATAAAATACACTGCTAATAGTTCAAAAACATTGAAATTTAATTAGTTTGTTTTCAATAAAAATAAAAGATATTAATAAATCTTGAAAAATTAGAGCTTATAACTTAAAAAATCAATTTTTTTACATAGTTTAATTCACACACACACACAAAAAGAAACAAAATAATTACAAAAACATAAGAACATAAAAAAAAAAAAAATTCAATGCAAAATCTATACTAATTATTATTCAAATACTGGTCTAACACATAAATACATTTTTCAGTACAAAAATATATAGAGCCATAAATTATTGCTCAAATAACATTCTATATAAAAAAAACAATTTAAAAAATTAATAGCTTCTACAAATAACTATTCAATTAAAGCAATTAAAATTAATGCTAAAAAAAATAGAATAAAAGTAAGATAGATAATACACCTGGGTCTCGTTTTACGCGATAGATAGGTTCCTCAGAAAACACGCGCAAACGAAATCGCGCAAAAATAGACATAACTTACGTTGAAAGGGGGGGATGCGGTCTGTGATTTTTCAAAATTTGTGTAAAAGCAAAGCACCAACGTAAAATTACTTTAAAATTCGCACAAAAAAAAAAATAAGGAAATAAAATATGACTAATAAAAAATTTCAAATTTGAAAAAAAATGATACAAGACAAACTTTTTTTTAACTATAATATTTAATTTTATTCAAAATAATATATTTTTATGCATAATTTACAGTACAGTAATTTCCATTTTTTTATACACGTTTTAATTATTATGATTTTCTGGTGACAAAATAATTAGTAATTAATCTTTGAGACGATGATTTTATTAATTGTTTACGAAGCTCGCGATATCCAGACATACAACCATTTAGCTCTCATTGGAATTTAAGAGCACGTTAATGATTAGTGTCATTAATAAGAAAATAATAATTGATTACATTCTTTTTTAAAAAGCAAAAACAGAATGTGATTTAAAATGCAAAATTAACACGCACAATGTTTGAACAAATTTACATTATAATCTTGTAAAATTTAATATGTGTATACATAAAATGTGGAAATCATGATTTTAATTTCATTATTACATAAAATCTTACTATTATAAAGCACTGAAAATATTGAAATTACTAAGATGAAAGTCGAATTCCAATAATGTGCTATTACTTTCAATATAACGTAAGTGCGCGAAATTTATTATTTAAAGTAATAGCACATTATCGGAAATCGACTTCCGGTGAAACATGAATCGCATAACTTCAAAATCGTGTTAAATAAGTCCGCGTAAAAAGAGACCCAGGTGTAGTTGTATTTTTATATTGGACTATTTCCGTCATCTAATATGTGTATTGAATGTCTTTAGAAAAATTTAACTTTATTTAAATATTCGAAATACATTCAACTGTTAGTAATAGCACATCAAACAGGTTAGTATATGTGCAATGTTTTGAGAGGTATTATTCTCCCCTCTTCTTCAGGTGTTGCTGGCCTGACCAGTGACAGTACTAACATGAGATTCGAACCTGGATCCTTATATTCTTGAGTATTGAATTTTAAGGCAATGGTCTAACCAACTGAGTCATCCCACCAAAGGTAACACTCTGTAGAAATTTCATATACTTACCTATGAGGTTCTTCCTGATTTCTCCACTTTTTCCTAAGAGCAGAGTTGATTAGTGGTTTACATACATTATGTATACTCACACTAAGTTGGCTTATGGGATTTTTTGCCATTGTCAGGTGAGCAGCTTCTTTAAATTTTCTTCTTTGTACTTTTCTTCTCTATCCAATATTTTTGTATTTTCCCAATTGAACATATGTTCATAGGAACATACATGGTCTGCTACCTTAGACACATCTGTTTTCCCTCTTCTAATCATCAGTTTGTGTTCTTGCAAGCTCTTTTCAATGGAATGACACATGGTATTTCATAGATGCAGTTTTTTCTTTTCAGCATTACAAGTTTAGGCTTTGTAGATATTAGAATTCTCCATAGTGTGGTATGGCTCTGGAAAGCCGTTCTGACATTATACTGATTACAGATTTTCCTTAATTTGTCTGCATTTTTGGAATGTACGGGTACACTACAGTACCAATAATTGTCTTTTCTCATGATAGTTCTTTCTGTTTTCTATTTAACATTTTCTTAATAATAGCTGATGGATAATCATTTTTCATAAGTTTGTTCTATATAGATATTTTCTTTTTCCAAATCACTAGTTTCTAAACAACTTCTTTTGCTCTGTTCCATAGTATAACGGTTGGGGTGATCAAATAGTCTTACCGTATCTGTGCTATAGGGCGTCACCAGGCAATTTGAACATGGAAAATTTATATAGTAGGCAGATAGCGCTGTTAAACTCTTAATTTTACATATTTTTATTCCGACCGTCAGCTCATGCCACTAGCTCATGGAGACTCAGAGATTTAATATAAAACTTGCTTAAAAGAAATATATTAATATTAAAAAAAAATGAAATAAGCCACTGTCAGTAATTAACACACAAACATTTATTAATGCATATATAAATAAAATGGAGGAATAAAATTTATCTTTAGATTTTAATATTAATTTTTAAATTTAGATTACTATTTTAAACAGTCCACACAGATGAAATTAATAATATATTTATTAGAGTGTCGAGTATGAATAAACTACATAGATTGCATTTGAAAAGAAAATATTCTATCCCTTATTCAACCTTAGGCCAAAAGTTCGCAGTCAAACCAACGCCAATCTATCTGATATATCGATGTATTCAATGCAGCATGAATACGCCGGCACAATACCATACTGTCAGAAATGCACCTCTGCACAGCATGGTTAGAGAAGACATTGACTCTCGTCCAGTACAGGAATGGTACATCTGTCTGGCGAGAAGAACAAATAAAAAAAAACTCTATAGGAAGGGACTGTGTTTTCCGTCTTACTATCCCATTCCATAGGCTAAAGGGGTGATCCAAGGAGCAGGTAATACGTCTGCTTCCGATGGTCAGTACAAAATGGGACTTATTTTTCCCAAGTACGGCATATCATGTGATCATGCACATAGTGGACCTTCATACTACATTTACTAATTACACCAATATATCCAATCGATTAGCCCAATTTAACTACGAAACAAAAAACCTAAGATTTACCCTCCCTTAAACTAACATAACTTTACGAATCTATGCAGCCATTCATTCCAGACTTAAATTTAACATTTACTAAAGGTTGTTTAACAAAAAAAAAAAATAATAATAATAAAAACTTAAAAGAACAAAACAAATAACTTAATGGAAATGACTTAAAAAAAATACATCAAATAAAATTAGTTATTAATAATAATTTACGTTGGTCAGAGAGGATTCTATTTCTATTAAATACTGAAAAGGTTTTGGAATTTAAAGTTCTTCCTGTTTTGAAAATGTTCATTAGTTACATAGTTCTTACTGTTTTAGAAAAGTTCATCCTTTACCGTTGCTTGCAATTCGGGATCCAGCATTAATTCCCCCAATGCCCTATTGTCCGCAATATAGGAAAACAATTGGTCATTTCTCTTTCTTTTTTTTAGCAAAACTGAAGGGATTGAAGAGTGCGTCTTTTCAATCCCTTCTCCTTCAACTCTCTCTGCACTAACACATATAGCACACCTCTGCTTTCACATCTCTATCTTTTTTTTTTAATTATTTCCAAACTTTTCCTTTTATTGTAAACTTTCAGATCCAGTGGACATTACGTCATGACGATGATGATCTTTTCATTGAGGTCCATTTCCTGAGAGATTTCTTTTATTGGCTATTAGTTTCTATTGTTTTTTTCTCTCCTATCTGACCTTTAATTATACATTTTGAAATGCCCAAAGGCTAGTTCACTTGGACTAATTAAAATAATCATTTCCATTTTACACAATAGAATTAATTAGATTATTGTACATTCTTTTTATCTTTAAATCTTTTAAGTTCTTTTCTTTTTTTCTCTGAAAATTTAGTTCTAAAATACTTTCCTTTCTTTAATAAAGTTTTCTTTTAATAATTTTTCACTCTTTAAAATTTTAATATTTTTTCATCTGTGCGATTTTATATATGTATATAAAGTTTAGATGACTTTTAACTTTCACTTTTTAATTCTTAAAAAAAAAAGTTATCGCAGCCGCCATGCAAGCAAGTAGTTGGTTGCAGACGGTTGTGGGTTCGCGTCCCGGCCAATGCTATGACATATGAAAAAAAAAAAAAGTTTTTATTTGCGAACTTTTATTTTTAATGTCTAATTTTTAAAATAAATAATGTAATGGCGTGTGTGCCTGTTACAATAGTGATACTATAACTCCATGTTGTGTGTTTCTGGTGTGATTGGATGTATAGGCTAGGTATTTTCCTGTATGTGTAGGTTTTTGGTAAATTGTAGTTTTGATTTCGCCATGAGGGAGTCTTGTCACAAGAACATCTAAGAATGTTCTTGTTCTAATTCTATTATGAATTTAATTGAAGGGGATATATTGTTGATATGTTTCCAGAAAGTTTGTAGCAGTGCTTCACCATGTGGCTATATAACAAATATATTATTCACATAGCAAAGCCAAATTTTGGGTGGATATGGAGTACTTTTTATGGCTAAGGATTCAAGTTCTTCCATGTAAGTATTACTAATCAGGGGAGACAATAATGAGCCCATAGCCATTCCTTGATATATTAGATGATGGAAATAGTCCAATATAAAAATACAACTAGAGCACCATCATCACACACCTTCAGGAAAACACTAAAATAAGAACAAATGCTTAAAAAAATTAACATTTTAAATAAAATAAATAATAATATAAACAAAATAAGCACATAAAGAATTGGTCATGTGTATCAGTTGTATAAAATGGAGTGGTTGACTAAAGAGAATATGAAAGTCTGGGTTCAAATCCCTTTTAATTACATATAATAGAAATGTAAATAATAAATATTTAAATGAAAATAAAAGCAGTGAAGTTAATAAAAATTGAGTTAAGAAATAAAGTTTGAAAATGCACTGAACAAAAAAAAAAAAATAAGTATATAAAAAAAAAAAAAAATCAATAAAAGCAAGAATAAAACAAATATATAATAAAAAAAACATCTAATAATATACATATAAAGCAGCAGAATATATCTTTGGTGAAAATGATGTTTATTAAAAATAAATTAGAAGTTCTCTTAATAAAAACACTAAACAGAAATGAATAATGATTATACACAAAATTATTAATGATTACATAAATAAATAATCTATATATGTGAGAAAATAATTTATTTTAAAAAAAACAATATATGGATAAAATATGTTTAACTAATTAAATTGCAGCATTAAATTATAAAAATATATGTATTTATTATAAATAAAGCTCTTAAAAATTAATACAATTAAAAAAATAATTACAAAAAAATCCAATAGAAGGAATTTTAAAAAATGAGTGTAAATTTTAACTGTGATTTATAATTTTATTAGTTAAAAAGCAAATAAAAATAAGTAAAATACAATAAGATAATAAAATTACATTCTAATAAAAAAAAAAAGAGTCAACATGGGTAGGATGACAACCTTGGCACTACATGGGCTTTGAACGTTCCATCATCAGATTTTCAATGAAATGGATGGCTGAAGAGTTGTGGGTTGGAATAGTTTGAAGCCTGTCCATTAAAGTATGAAGATTGGCTATCTTAATATACAGCTGAGCACTGATTGTATATATGTGTGAGGATAATAATCTGGACCAACTGATGATTGTTGGTTTAGCATGAAATACGTTTATTGGTGATTATTTATCTTTTCAACATGTGTATGATCAGGTGGGTCAGCAATATGAAATGGCATGGAGAGTTGAGGGTTATATGAAAGTCTGAGTTCGAATCCCTTATATTACATTATATATGTGCAGGTGTGGGTAAGCCTGTACAGTGTATTCATTTAAACCATAATTGTAAATAATAAAAATAATATAAAAAATATATACTCTTACATATATATTTAAAATCTAAGAATACAATCCATATCATTCATTTGTAGTCATATATTTAAATAATAATTTTAGGGTTCTAGTCTTATAGCTAAAAATGCCGCTCTATGGCGCCGTTTTCGTGCTAAAACACATAAAAATGCCATTTCCATGGCCGACAACTTTTTGTTGTGCTACAGATTGCAGGCCGCTATGTCGCATCGCAGTACAGCATGTATGTCGCATCGCAGCAAATAAATTTAGCGAATTCGCACAGTTTATAAAATTATTACGGCTTGGTGAGAGGGTGTGTATATTTGAATTGGATGGAAATGTTGTTTTGATTGAATTTTTTTTTTTAAAGTATTAAAATGTTCAGATTTTCTAAAGTAATAATTATCAGACTTTTTACACCGTACTGTATTGAAGTTTTAAGTGGGAAAATGTTGACAAGATATATGTGTAAAGTGAGTTGGAATTAGGTAATGCATCAAGTAATGTACTGTTCATAACATTCCATGAGACAAACAATATTCTACCGTGTGTTTATTTTTGAAGTAAAAAATAGCAGAAACACAAAAATATCCAGTAAGAAAAGTACAATTCTACACTCTTTTTAAATTTCATAAAAAGCATCTATTATAAACATGGTTAATAAGTAAAGAAGACATTTTATATATATTTGTTGTTGTTTAAAAACTTTTACTTTCTTTCTTTTCTCCGACTACTGTTATACTTTGTTGAATATATTTTACGTTTATTGTTATCATTTATTTTATATATGTTAATAAAAAATAAGTATTTACAAAAAGTACGATGTTGATATTTTTTATTTTAGCATTACAAACAACAGAACCCTAACCCTAAATCTAACCCTAAAACTAACCCTACTTTTACTTTTTGTTGTCATTCTATTTGAAGTAAAAAATAGCTGTAATATCTGTTTGTCTGTAAAAAATAAAAATGTAAAACGAAGACTAAAAAAGTAAAAAATAGTGGTAACACAATAATATCTGTTTGTGTGTAAAAATTTAAATTTAAAAGGAAGACTAAGAAATTTTACTTTTTATTCCGATTATGAGTTTTTAAACTACAACAAAAAAAAAAAAAGCCGTAACCCCACTAAAAAAATATCTGATAGAAAATTGTTTTTTCTAATAAAGCAAAATAAAAAACATAAATCAAATTGTAATTTGTAGATTTTATTTTACATTTACTGTTATCATTTAATTTGTATATGTTAATAAAAAATAATATTTAAAAAAGACGATTTTGGTTTTTATTTTATTTTCGCATTACAAAAAACACATCAAAATGATTAAAGACGGCTTGGGAATGTTCATATTTTATAGTTTTAGCGAGAAAACAGCACCATCGAACGGCATCTTTATCTATAATACTAGCACCATAATAAAAATAATATAAGAAATATATACTCTTACATATAGATATATTTTAAATCTAAGAATACAATCCATATCATTCATTTGTATTCATAAATTTAAATAATAATTGTTTGGATTAATGATTAAGGATATATTCTATTTAATTTGTATATTTAGAAAGGCTTTTGATTTTTATAAAGTATTACAAGTATAAATATATATGCAGATATAAATGTGAACATATAAATACATGTACACAGATACATATAATACAATTGCATTTAAATAATAAATTTATAAATAGATATGCAGATATAAATATGAACATATAAATACATGTACACAGATACATATAATACAATTGCATTTACATAATAAATTTATAAATAGATAGAAATATATTTTAAGTGTATATGTGTATACTGAAAAGAAATGTATGTATATATAGATATATGATAGAACTAATGTAATACATTTGATAATTATAGTCCGAAAAAGACTGCTAGACAGTGGAAATTATAAATAGTAATAAAATGAAATAAAAAATATTATTCTTTACTTTTTATAACAAATGCAATGGTAATAATTAATATAGCATTTGTTTTTATATAACCAAAAGTGATATTTCTCAGGAAACAAAAAATAACCAATCATGTAATACATTGTTAAATATTTTTAATCATTTGACTAGAAAAGGCAAAAACTATCTAGTAATAATGCATTGTTATACATACTTTTGAATAAAGAATGACTATGCATTTAAGGAAACAAACAAAAAACTACCCACAGCTTTCTCAATGAGATTTTATATTAATGTATAATTATATATGATAATATGTAATGACAGATTATTTATTTCATCACTTCAGTAAAAATACATTGAAAAGAATAATCTAAATATTCATGTATAAAAGTAATTATTGGTGCTATTTCTGAATTTTTATATTGTATTACTGATTATTCTCTAAAAATAGAATGTATTTAACTTTAAGAAAATACAAACGAGTCCAACAAATCTAGTTCATTTCATTCTTCAATGCTTCTTAACCATTATTCATAAGATTAGCAAATGCAATGAAATAAAAAAATTTAGCAAGCACACTTCACTACATCCTTTGTTAATATATGAACTTATTTCTAAACCAATCATTTTTGTTTTAAAAATTAATATTTGAGAAAAGGCTGATAAATTACAGGATAAAATATGAAACAAACTTCATGTTTTTTGTCATGCCACATTTAAATAAACATTTATTTTTACTAAATAAAATATTTACACATTGATTGATTTTAAAATAAAAATCATAAATTTATACTCTTGATGGAAGTCAAATAATGAAAAATATATACTGAATTGTTTTACATACATATAGTTCAAATATATTGGCATTTGATAATATTTTTAAAAAACTTTAAAAAAAAGTAAAATTTAAAGATCTTTTAAACGACACCATTTAATTTTCTTTTTTAATTAGTATAATTTATTTTTTTAAATGTATAATGAAAGTTAATTTTTTGTTTCATAATTTAATTAAAGTTGAAATTGGAAGAAATAAAAAAGACACGCAGATTGCTAATCCAGATAAATAAAAGAAATTCCAAAGTAAAAGATTACAATCAGTAAAATCTTTTTGAAGCTAATTAAAGATGGCAGAATTATTTTGTAAAAAAAAATTTTGTAGCTTAGAACTAATAAAGAATGCACAAGATTATCAATGTGTATTTTTAATAAAAAAAAGGATGTCTATGCGTAGAAGTCTAGAAACTGACCCAAGGCTACAAAAGGGGCAGAAAAATTTCAAACCAGGTCTTGTCTTTTCCTTAACTAGCAGTTTCCATCGGTCCAGGATAGAGGAAATGTCCTATCCTGGACTAGTCATATGCAGGACTACTACTCATCTACTGAAGTAAGTGGTCAGGCAAAAGTAGAACCGATGCGTTTACAGATATCTTTTATCATAGAGGTCACTCAGAAAAAACCTTCAAGTCTAATCTTAATACAGACTAAAAACATACAAAATATCAATGTAATAAAACTAGTTAACTTCAATGAACTCTTCAAGATGCATATAAAAAACTTATCTGTAAGCTTAAGAGATGATTCATTCCCAATCTGACTAAATTGTTTGCAAACTCACCTAAACTATAAGTTTATAATATACTACCGATATAGATATTTGCTATTTATTATTCAAGAGACTTTCATTTATGGCCTAAGAATATTGAAATAAAAACTATTTTAATTTAATATTAGCTGGATTAGCATGAGTGTGTTCCTTTAAATTATATTAATAATTTATCATTAAATATTTTAATTTGTGCTAATAAAATATTTACCTTTAATATTAACTTCATTGTGCTTATTAATGTTAGTTTATTATGTATAAATTACCTTTGCCAATATGCTTGTTGTTTAGTTATTTTCTTCTTAATTTACGATATGTGTGATGCAACGAATATCAGTGAATTCTTATATGAATTCTGGTGCCCTTGTTTAAATAAATAAAAAACTGATTCTGCTGGCACTTCAAAAAATCATAAATAATATTAGGTCGAGTTAATCAGGAAATATAGCTATGTTCTTGAAATACCCAGACTTGTAAATGATCTGAATATATTTTCTTTTTCATAACTTGATTAATTCATTTCTAGTGTGTAATAGAAGACCTAACAAAACGTGAAAAATGTTATAATACTGTTTAGCCGTCATGAAACATAATTAACCAAGAAAATCATATTCCTTTAAAATACTATTTAAATTTTATTATGTAAAGTCAATGTTTTGATTGTTCAAAAATTTTCTTCAAGACTTTCTTTCAGAAGAGGTGATTTGCTAAATATTCTTAATTATGTTCCATCCTTGTTAAACAATATGTATTTTTTATTTTACATGTGCATATTGTATTTTCAGTTAAATAAAGAATAAATAACCACATATTTTTCTTTATACTTTTGAAACTCTTTCTAAGCTCATTACTTCTAACTCAGATTTGCCTACACTAATGCTCAGAGAATTACATAATTTTCTTATCAGCTTCCCTGATTCAGAAGAAATGTTAATGCTAGGAAAGAAAAATATTATCAAGAATGACGTGCACAAGTGAATTAAAAAAACCCAACAAACTACAGTAATGAAAAGAACTAGCCGTAACATATTATTGGTTACCTATTACATATAGCACTAAAATCTTTTTTGTTCATTTTTTATATCACAATTTTAAATTATAAATTATGTAAAATTCTTCTAAATCATATTGCAGTTACCAACAAAGCAAATAATATTTAAGTTTCAGTATTCTTTCTGAGTTAGACTATAGTTTTTCAAGAAGTTTAGAATCATATATTTATTCACTAAAACAAGCCTTTTGAAAGATTAGTTAATTTCTTTGTATGGCTGGATACAAAAACCACCAACAAGTGTTTTATTAAAATTATAATATAAAACAAAGTTCTCATAATATAAAAAAAATTAGGAAAAATAAATAAATCTGTAAATATAGGTTTTAAAAACTGCACTACGTGAAGGTAAATACTGTTATAACAAATATTTTTATTATTTACAAACAAATTTATCATATAATGTAATACCACTTATAAATGTCTAACAAGTAATTTTTTATATTTGTATAAACATACATCCTTAAATTGCATGAGTCATTTATCCAACATTATCTCTGATAAATTTGGATATAATATTTCAAATTCATCCAATACAGAACATAGTGCTTTTCTGATCATCATAGTAAAATATGAGAATATTTAAAGTATTATTTGAGTAAAAAGATTATTCAAAAAATATGTTTCTGTGTTATGACAAAAAGATAAAATCCATAAGAATATAAAAACACAAGTGTTATTTAAAATGAAAATAGCAAACATAAGTTTTCTATTATAAAAAAAAAATCACATCTAAAGACACAGATAATTTTTCTTTCAAAAATCAAGTTAGGATTTTTTTGATTTGATCATTTTATTAGCCTGATTATATATTGGTCAACTTTCTGGATGATAAGAAAGAATTCCCTTTGATAATCATTAAAAAACTTGCACTCTCCAACAAAAATTCTAATCCCAAAATATAAGCAAAAAAATAGGACTGAAAAATGATCATGGATAGCGAATGTGATCTTCATATGAAGCAGCAATGCTATGCCAATCATCAGTGAATCTTGTGGAATCCAAGATATTTTACTCATTCTTTAACAGAAATGAAAAAAAAAAAGATGTGCCAAAAAAAAAAAAGACCCAACTTTGAAGGATGAGTAAATCTCAAAATCATTGATATCACTAAAATTTTGGTGTCAAAATGTAAAATAAGACAAAGATTTCTCAAACATTTCTAGATGAACCCTTACCATCTAGAGAAGTCTGAGAAGTCTTTATCTTATTTTACATTTTGACATCAAAATTTTAGTGATATCAATGATTTTGAGGTTTACTCATCCTTCAAAGTGGGGTCCTTTTTTGTTTTTTGTTTGCGTTTTTTTTTTTGGGGGGGGGGCACATCTTTTTTATTCAGGACTGGCTTTAGCAGCTATGGGGTTCAATTTAAAACATTTTTTGCCAGTCACAGTCTCACAGTCAAGGTCAGCAGAATTTGGAATATATGGAATTTACTGTAGACTTTATATCTTTATCATAAAATGGAAAGCAATCAAAATGTGAACTCAAAAAGTGCAAGCAATTTAGTGGATTTAAGCTTTTTTTTTTAAATGATTTAATACAAATATTAAATTTAATTTATTTAAAAGTAAAAATCAAAGCCAAGGGAAAAAGAACTGTTGGGAGCACATCATCATCATCATCATCATCGGGTTACAGAACAACACAAATTGTTCAAAATGTTCTTGCAAAATTGATGATTTATTATGAAAAAATATCTATTTTGCTTTTTACTCTATAAAATCTTTTAGGATTTTGTCGTTGCCATAATTTCCAAATTGTTCAAAATGTTCTTGCAAAATTGATTATCTCAATAAAGTTTTGATCAGTTTTATCTTTAAAAAGGTCCTTTCTTCTGATTTCAGTCACTAATATTGTCAAGAAAATCTGAAGAACAATAAATTTGGAAATGTTATACACCTGTAGCTGCAAAGAATATAAGCATTTTCAAAGGATTTTGGATCTATATTGGCAAAATTAATTTAAGTAGTTTTATTTCTTTACAAAGTATATATAGTCTACAGCAGTTTTACTTATTATTTTTTCAATGCCAGCTTGACATCTGACAAAGAATTCAGATCCAATAGATATTTTTTTTTATTCTGTATTCTTAAGAAGGTGATGAAAATTACATGAAAATACAAATAAATTTTTATGTTTTTTCAATTATTCAAATCATGACTTAAATATTTGCAGCCTTTTACCCACATTTTGATCAAAATATTGGATTGCTTTTGAATCTTACAAAGGTTTATTTACAGATTCATAATCAAATAATTTTCTCTTTGTTTATATAAACATTTATTTAAAGACTTGAATACAGACTCAAAGTCCAGACTATTGCCAAATTCACTGACATCTCTGTATATTTTTAATCTATTACATAAAAATTTTTGAATGAAGAAAGTCCTGCTTGAAAAAAGGAATGCCAAAAAATCAGTGGGATTAAAACTTTGTAATTTCTTAATTGAGTGACTAATAATCTGTGTTTTGCACTATTCTGCACAGCAGCACTGACATTATTAGCAATTTCAACATCCCCAGTTCAAGTTCATAGCTACTTGTACTTTCAAATTGTTTATTACAAATTACTTTTTTAAAAAATATTATGGACATATCTATAAATTCATTTTACATACTTTTTTTTTATAATTATTTATAAATTCTCCTTCTTTTGCAAAGAATTTTTTTTTCATTTTCTAGCAAAAATAAATTGCAGAAAATATTTAAATGTGAAAGAAAGAATTTTTCCATAAAAAATAGATTTCCTATATTTGTTAATTTTTATAAAGTGCAATTGAAATTTTACTTCATTTACAAATGATAAATATAGTATTTATTATGATTTTATATACTTTCCAATAAAATATTTCTCAAATATGAAAGAACAATGAACTTTAATATTCACACACACACAAGCAAAAACTGACTAAGACCACATGCAACATAGAAATATTGTTTTTGTATTTGGCAGGTTATCAATAAAACTTTTTGCAACATTAAATACTAAAAATAGAAAAGCAAAAGAAGAGATTAAATTTTATCATATATTTTTAAAAATGTAACAAAATTTAATATTGTTATTTTCATCATTAATTTTATTATTTCCAAATAAAATAAATTGATAGAAAATATTATGGTTTCTGGTTTTCTTCTTTTTTTTTTTTTTTTATTAACTGCATTTCTTTAATTAGAAAAATCTTGCAATCTCATATTTCTTTTTACTTCTAAAAAGTGATACACGACACTGATAATCCAGTAGCAAAATTTATATGTCTACTTTGAATACTGCTTTAAGGTGAAAATGACATGTATTCAATTTCTTCTTATAATTTATCAATCACTTGCTCATTATAATTTCTTACTGAAGTGCTAATAATCTGTTAATCCAAAAACTCAAAGATGATTTATCAAACTGCAGCTGCAATAATTAGATTATATGTTGATGAAGATTAACTGATAAGAATGTAAGATAGAGTGTTCCATATTTCCAAAATATTTTGTTATTTTACAGACAATATTTTGTGGATTAAAATGGGAAGTTAAAAAAAAAATCAATGGAAATTATTTGTCATCTAAATTTTTCATATGATAAGATTAAATAACACTTCAAAACTTCAAGAAATATTACAAAAATTATCAGATGAAAGCAAGAAAGTAGTACTAAGGTTAAATACCAAAAGACTAAACTTATGTCCTACATTTGCATAAAAGAATATAACAAAGATTGATAATCATGAATTAAAAGTTAAAACCTATAAAGACCTTGATAAGATTATTAATACAAACAGAAACATAATGAATAAAATTAATCCCAGAATTAAATTAAGAAGGAATGTTTTTTGGTAAAAATAATTTAATACTAAAATATATCTCATGTTTGAAAAAAAGGTGTTTTACTAGTTCTTACAATATAAATGGAAGATTTGGATACACAATGAAAAGACAATATAAAGGGAATAATATAATGAGATCAAAATGAAATACATAAATGAGAAAACAAATAGTTATCATTAGCATTAATAAAAAAAAAGTTAATACTGATCTGGACATACTGTTAGAAAATATGACAATAAATGGGCAGTGGAAATTAGATCTCAAGAAATTTAAAATTTAAAATAGTGGTGGTGAACCTTTTTATGTGTGCATGCCAAAAATTTCCAAAAAATATTAAACAGTTATAAAATCAAAATATAAACAACTTAATTATTGCAGTTTTTAAAAGTTTATAAAACAAAATAATAACAATAATAATTAAACAAAATTTATAAATAAGCTAAATATAGGTGAACAATATTTATTTAGAAAAGCACAAGTTGAATAAAATGTAATAGTAAAAAATTAATAGTAATTAAAACAAAATTTTGGAATAAACATATAAAATCAACATAAATAGATATTATTTAATGAGTACATTAAATGCCAAATATTTTATATCTAAGTTCATATTTTATCATTTTTAATAATGTACATGCTGAATCAGATTCATCTGTCATTCTATTTCTCGAACTGTCTTTAATTAAATTAGTTTCTGAAAACAATGATTCGTATGCATATGCAGAGGAGAAAATTGATAATATAGTGGTCGCTAATTTTTTTAAACAATTAAATGTTTCAGGAATAGCATTCTAGGCAGTCAATAGTTCCTCTTCAACATTCTTTTTACATATATCCAATAATCAATTATTTTCCATTGTTTCTAACTTATTGCCCAAGTCAACAAATTTCTGTTTGTATATAGAACTGGGTTGAAAATTGACTGATTGCATTTCCATATCTTTCAAATTAAGCTACTCAAAAATTTCTAACTTGAGACTATCCATTGATATTATGTCTGGATATAAAATAAATTTTGATATTTCTGAAAATTGTCTGAACTGTGTAAATCTTAAAGAAAATTCACCAGTTATTGATTGAATAGCAGCACAAAAGTCTTGCATCAATTTTACTTGCCCTGGCTTCTCGTGAGATTCTAAATTTTTTTAGATTTGGAAAATACTTGAAGATGTAAGAAATAACATCATGTTTGAAAATTTGTAATATAACTTCAGATGTTTTGATCAAATTAAACATGACAACAATTGTCTTATTATAACTTTGCAGTTTTAAATTTAATTCATTTAGATGTGAACACATATCAGTAAAAAACATTAATTTTGAAAGCCATACAACATCCATTAATTCATTGTACTTTTCAATGATTTTCTCATTATGTAAAAACATGCTAATTTCTTTTAAACAATCTATGAATCTTTGAAGAACTTTTCTTCAACTTAATCATTGGACATGGTTGTACATAAGTAAAGCATAGTATATTGAATTTACCTCACCCAATGTGTAGATATAAAATTGATTAATTTAGTCACAATGTTCATAACATCATCTGGTGGTTTAAAGCTGGGCTTTGTGTATAAAACTTAATATATAATGCAATGAAAACCCAAAATTGAATGTCCAATACGGTGGTAAATAAAGTGAAAAAACTTTTCTTTTCCAGTCATAAGCACCATCTGTAGTTATTGATACAATTTTGACATCTATGTTGCAAATATCTATTCATTTTGTTGTTATTATTAATGAGATTAAACTGAACAATTCTTCTTTGATATTATTCCCAACACAATATTGAATAAAAATAGCCAAACAAGCTGACCCATTTATATCTGTACTTTCATCAAGGCAGAGAGAAATTAAACTAGAAGATTTTACATCTCTTTTTGTTGGTAAGTTATGTTGTTAATCATTTGCAAGATTCTTTCTTCAACTGCATTTCTAGCCAATAATAAATCTTTTATGCACTGAATAATTTTTGCTTTCTTTTCAAAATCTTCAAAAAGAACTGGTGCACATTTCATCCAAGCTTCTTTCATATATTCTCCATCATTAAAAGGTTTCCCATGTTTGACAATTACACTTGAAATAAAAAAAAATAGCAGCAGTTATATTTGAGTTATTTTCGATAAATTTCATTATAGATGTTGATTGAATACTTATATTTTTAAATGCTTGGGCAATATATTCTTTTTATTCATCTTTATTTTTTTCAGAGTGATTTATGATTGGTCTCATAATGCTGTTTCCCCAATGATGTTCTCAATACAACTATTCCAGAATATAAAACACATACTGCCCTAGTGTTAATCATTCCATACTGATAATTTTTGTTTTTTTATTTTCACTAGTCTTATTAATATAATGAGCTTTAATAATTTTATAAATCAAAGATTTATTATATGTTAAAATATATTATTATCCTTGCATTTCATTTTTAAAGCAAAACTTCAAGCAAAAAAAAAAAACTTTGTTTGATGGTCTTGATTACGCATTTCGTTCCTTTGTTCACGATTTTGATTACATTAAAAAAATTAATAGTGTCAATACATTTAGATCAAAAAAGATTAGGGCAGAAAAACATTTTATTACTTTTACTTTTAGATTTGAAAAAAAAATTACTTCAAAGAGTTTTAAAATATTTTAATGAGTTTACTTTCTAGTTTTATTGGAATCATTTGACAGGTTTTTAGAATGTGATACCACAGTATTTCGTACCACTTTATTGACTTAAAATATCATAATTTATTGCTTCTAATCAGAGTTCAATTTAAATTGAATTCTAATATAATATTTTATTTATTTTGCCTTTAGTTTACAGTAAATTTTTATTAGTACAGATTTTAGCAACCAAAAAATATTGAAGAAAATTATGATATGCCAGTAAAAAATTTGAATGTGCCATCTCTGGTATGTGTGCCATAAGTTCGCCATCACTGATCTAGAAAGTAAAAAAGTGAAACTATAGTTCAAAGAAAGTGAATTAAACCTATAGAATTTTATCTTGTGCTGGATTAATAATGTTTGAAGATGATGCTGATGATTTTAGAAAAATTTATAACATTATTTATTCCTCCTTCTATTGATAAAATTTAATAAATATTTTAAAGTATACAATATGAATCAGAATATTAATAGTTAAGAGTGATATAAATGATTCACAATGATATTTACTTGCAATTATGCAATATTTTTAAATTTCAATACTCTTTCAACTTCTTTCGGTAATCATCTAGTTAAAAATTAACTTATTTCTCCTTCACATACTAGTAGATACTACTGATAATTGGGTGTTCATTGTTTCAGCAGAGTTTCCTTATACTTTCTGAATCATAAAACTTTGCTTTCAGCAAATACACTTGCTCTAATTTAATTGACAATTTTTTTTTCTTTTAAATTATGCTTAACAAATGTTTTATATGTTAACACTCATAGCTTATTTTCTTAATCAAAATAAAAACAAGTATTTCTTATTGTAGTACAGAGGTATACTTTCATTATGAACGTACAATAATCTATTGGCACATAACTTTATTCTTGATAAAATTATGCTACCATGCTCTCAACACATCTACTAATTGCTGAATGTCTTGAGAAATTTTGTTTTCTCTCTATTTACAAACTGATTTTGCAAAAAATGATTGTGAAACTTTTGTATTTACTATTGTTTGTAGATAATATGATGTTCATATTAGCAATAGTCACAATTATTAAAATCTTTATTGAATCATATTTGTAAAGCTGAAAAGAATGATATATAATATTATTAATTAATAAACACCAGATTTTTACTATATAAACAAAAATAATACAGAACAGATAAAATTTCTTTTTTTTTTTAATGTTTATTCAATATGTGTTAAGAATCCTGTACAGGGAGGAAATTAAATAATTAAGCTATAGAGAATTTTAATCAAGTGATTATAGGTGATGGTATCAGTGGTAATACATTTTAGCCATTCAATTTTAGAACTAATTGTAAACTTTAATGAATTCATATATTATTAACAATTAGATTATCAACTTCAATTTTTCATAATCAAAAAATTAAAATAAATAAATAAAATACAGTAGTAAATGTTAAATAAATCAATTGTACCAAAAAATTTACATTTAAATGCAGAGATAATAAGTACTGTATGCACAAATTTTATTAGTCTAAGGTTTTACAATTTTTCTGAATACATTTTCTGCTCTCTTTCATGCATCATCTTAAAATGGAGATATTAAAATATGTAATTGCTGAACTGGTTTCAGATCTTTGTAATTGATCAAATAGATTGATTTGGGTTCAAAATCTAAAGTTGATTTGAATTTTAAGTTTTTAGCTGAGTGAGTAAAACAGAGTTAAAGGTGGTTTCTAGATGCACATCTACATTCTTTCAAACTTTGAATCCTAGATCTCACTGATAAAGGCAAAATCCAGAAACTAGTCTGAGAATAGAGATTTAAATACTATGGATAGCAATTGTATATGTATCTGGTAATTAATGATTACTCAAGTTTACTCTACATGGCATTAGAGTGGAGAATTGCTATTGTCTTATTATACATGAGAAGGACAGTTATAAAAGATATTGAAATCTATCAGAAAGAAAAAAATTGCTGCAATAGAAATTGAAAGTCATCATTGCAAAATATCAAATAAACAGAATAACGGATCAATGGATGAATTTTACAAATATATTTGAATTATATGAATTAATTTGTATAGACATAACAAAACACATCTTTAACTTTTTATTCTTCTCTTACTTTTTCTCTCAAGTTAAAATGATCATTTTTACATAGGAATAACTATTGATGAATGAATCTGAAATGGTTAATGTTGGCATGTTAAAGAAAATTGTGTATGAATTAATAATAGCAAAATCTTTTATTATAAGATGTTATCAAGCAGATACTATATATCTCTTTTCCCATTTACCATTTAAAAATTCCTTACTACGAGAAAGCCATCTATATTTAAATAAAGCAAAACATATTTATCTTTTGCTTAAGTCTGATATTAAGTTGTACTATCAAACTGGAAGCTTTTTAATGATACTTACTGTTTCTAAATGTCTGTGAAAAGGATAAACATATATGAGGAAACATCCATCACAAACAATCTAAGATCCCTTCTAACATGTATATATATATTATAAGAATACAACTTACCTCAAAGCTCCAAAACTAATGTCGGAAGTTGCTCTTCCTTAATATTATGTCCAGCTTTATTTTTTTATATAACATAGAAATATAATACTTTGTTTTAAAGGTTACCACAATAAAATAATGCTGACAAGTGATTTACAGAATATTAGTAATTAATTCAACATAGAAATAAAACCATAGTCATTTCAGGCATAAGGATAAAAAATATATAAAATAAACAAAATAATATTAACAAACAATGTATAAGTTGATTATTTACAATTTGTCTTAAATGAATAGAAAAAATAAAATAAAAACCGTGATTATTACCAGAGTAATTTATACATGCATAAGCCTCTTAACCAAATATTAATGCAAAAGAATATTTTTTTTTTACTTTATTATAATGACCAAAATTAAACATGATCATTGTAACTACTATGTGATATAACACTTAACATCATATTAAAAATTATATGATATAAATATAATTAAAAAGAATAAAATAAATATTAACAATTATTTATATATTGTACTTAGGATTCCTAAACAATAATATATTGTGAAATATAAACAATATGTTATTTAATAGATATTAACATACTAACTTTATTTAATAAACTATACTATCAGTCTAAACTTTGAGAGTTGAATTCTGCTGTATGAGCCATTTGTATTTCATTTTAAAGTGTCTTCTAATTTTCTTTCTTGAATATAGTTTAATAGTAATAGCTAATTACAATTGTTTTTAAACCACTAAACATCACATAATCATACTGTATGGAGAGTTTTGTCTGCTTTAATATAATTGTTTTTACAAGTATGACTTTGATATTTCAGATTGATAGAATATTTTCTTGTCTATTGGCTAATTCCTTTTAATCAAACAGATCTTCATACAAATTTTGCTAAACCTTCCCCACTGAAAATCTATTGTGATGTCTTATTTTGCTGAGAAAGTACATAGCAACACAAAGATTTTCATGACTGATCCAACAGAAGCTTTCCTTCTCAAATATTATTTAAAAAACTGCTCATTCGTAACTCTAGCATCAGCCTATGGTGTATATGACAAGATCATTCATTTGCAAGTTTCGTTATCATAACCCTATTGTGAAGTGAACACTGGCCTCTACCAGGTTTTTGTTCATCTTTATATAAATGTGTTATAATTAAAATTTACAAACAATAAAATGTTAAGAAATCTTTCGAGTTTAAAAACAAAATCCTATTTACAAAAACAAACTGCATAGTATTGTTAAAGGCATTTAAATGAAAAACAAGTAAAAATTTATAATTATGATTTGTGTTAATCTTTATTTTATTTAGTAATACCCATAATTACTATTTATTTACAATTTGCGCAATTACAACATATTACAAAATTAAAAGAAAACTATGTAGCACAATCTAATGGATACCATTTCTTATACTTAACATTAAAACATTTTTTTTAAAATAACAAATGTTGTTATAATAGTACACACACACACACTTCAATATTCAACAATATAATAAGAAAATGAATCACTTTCTCATTCAATCTCTTTGTACATAAAGACGATTGTCTTGAATACTTAAGGCAGAGAGTGTGAATATTAATCAAACCAATTATTTACTATAAGATACTTAATAAACAGATTGATTTTTTACTTAACAAAGTAAGGAAATTACTTCTTTCTTTTTTAACTTTATAATAAACAAGCAATCCATATACAACCAAGTAAATCACAATGTGAATATATATATATAATGTTAAATACAATTATCTTTTTTTTAATATTTATATATAACTATTATTCTGTACAATGAAGTAAGTACATTTTTATTCATATCATCAAATAAAAGTACAAAGTTATATTACTCTTTCCTAAATATATATATACAGTATAATGATTATACCATAAGACCTCTACTTCATCTTTATCTTCAGCAAGACAAATTGTGAAAGAATTAAAATTTAATTAACAATATCTTTCCTCAAACTGGCATAAATTCTTTATTTCAATTTGATGAGAGTATATCTAAAATATGGGTAAACAAAATAAAAAAAACTTCAATATGACAATGATAGAAAAATCTTTCCATTTCCAAGACAGAAAATGACTTTTTCTAAATAATTTCTTGTGACTTCACCATTTTAGCATAACTTTTCAGTGAATATAAACAAATAAATAACATTTGTATGGATACATACATAATAAAAACTTGGATTCTCAGCATTCATTTAGAATATATCAAAAAATATTTTATCTTTACTGTCAAACAGATAATTTCCAAGAATACTCAATTGATCAAACTTCCAAATTTCACTATAACAACAGAAATTTCTGCATTTTACTCTTGATCTCATTCACAAATTTACATTTATCTTCACATTTTTTTATTATTTTCTATACATAAACTTTTGAATAATTTTTAATATCAAATATAGTCTGATTAAGTTTTACATAAAAGGCAATACATATTTTAGAGCAGATATATGACATATCTACAGTATGTGAGTAGTCAAAACAAGAGATGTTTGATTTCAATTCATTTTGTTTTTTTTATCGCTTAATAGTTAGCTAAACTGTTTCCATAGATATCAAACAGGAAAATTGTGATCAGTTGAATAGTGATACCTTAAATTAGCAACTTCATTATAAACTTTGGTAAATGATTTTCTGTTATTCTTTTATACAAAATAATTTGGCTCTGCTACCACAAAGAATAAATCAAGATATTGCTATCATAAATTTTGAAACTAATTCAATATACATAATAATTTTAAATTCCTCGTCACTTAAAGAGCAAATAATTTATTTTCTGTTTTCAAGGCATTAATGATACAATCATTAATCAATTTTCTCTATGTTCCAGAGTTATTTCATTTCTATCACTTTCTATGTCAGTTTTCATAACTTCTACATAGATTTCAGATTCTCCATTTTAACTTTTTTTTCCATCAATAGTCATCTTTTTTTAGATTCTTTTATAATGATCTCATTAATTTTAAAATCTTTTTTTCCCCTATATTTATTTCTTTTTAAGTATATTATTTTTGTTATAATTAGTATGTGAAAAAATAAATTACATAAATTGATAAAGGTGATAACAATCAATTCTTAAGCTATCAACAATCTCAACCTGTAGTCAAGGCAACCTCCTTTAACAATAAACTTACTGCCTTTACATGTTTATGATATATAATGTAATAGATTTTTGAGGATATGTACTTGTTATAAATATAATAGGTATGTAAAAAAAGATTTAATATATAATCAGTTGTAATGTTTATATTGTTTCAAGTACATATGTATTTTGGATTTAAAGAAGACTGTTGTTCAGTCAAAACAGTAAGAATGATCAAGTAGAAAATCAAGTATAGCATTGTAAAAGTGATTTAAAAAAGGATTTATTTTAAAATTTCTATTCTCATTCTTAATTGTAATGAATCTGTACTTATTCTAGTCTATACAACGATTTGCAATGTCTCCAGTTTTTTTTACTAGGTCTTTAATAGTTTATAAATTTTTATAATTTTCCGATTCTTTTGTTAGTTCTCCATTCTGCTTGTATTTCTATGTGAATTTATCAATTTTTTCATAACTTTTCTATGAAATTTTTATAGACACTCTTTTAGTCTTTTGCTATTTTCTTGACTTCTTAAAAGGATTATGACTTTTAGATATTTCTTTTTTTAATTCTTTATTATTCTTTTCTTGATTTCTTTTTACTTTCTCTAACAATATAAATATAGTGTATATACTTAACCTAGATGTAATTAAAAGGGATTTGAAGCCAGACTTTCAAGCTCCCTATAGCCATCCACTCTATCCAATATAATCGATATACATGACCAACATAAATGTGAAAACAATAAATGATTTCCAATATACATATTTCTTGCTGAACCAGCACTCATCAGTTAGCCCAAATCATCATCTTCCATGCATATACATAATCAGTACTCAGTTTATATAAGATATCAAATCTACACACTTTAATGGATGGGCTTCAATTCTCTCCACTCTCCAGACATTCATATCACTGAAAATCTGAATGATAGAATGCTCAAAGCCCCTGATGATGCCAATATTATAGTTATACCCATGTTGACCTTAAATCAATCTAACCCCTCATATATAGGATCTTAATATGTCCACTTAAATATATAAGAGAGGGATGGTTAGAATACAGGCTGAAAGTATAATATTGAAATAAAGGTATAGTATATACTTAACCTAGATATAATTAAAGGGATTTGAACCCAGACTTTCAAGATCCCTACAGTTATCCACTCTATCCAATATAATTGATACACATGACCACATTCATGTGAAAAAGATAAATGATCTCCAATGTATATATTTCATGTTGAACCAGTACTCATCAGTTGGTCTGGATCATCATATTCCACATATATATATATATAATCAATGCTCAGTTTATATCAAGATAGTAAATCTACACATTTTAATGGACAGACTTAGGTCCTCTCGACTCTCCAATCATCCAAGGTCTAGTATGACTATAATATTGGAATCAAGGGCTTTGAGCATTCCACCATCAGGTTTAATACAGATTTTCTTCTTCTTCCTTTCTTTATGTATTGATTTCTATATTTATATATGATACCATTTCCAACTTTCTTATACACTTAACAATACTATTTTTTATTAATTGTATGATTATATATTTGAATATTGTAGTTCTGATGATGAGTGCAGGACAGGTGAAACTGTAAGAGTAAAGTTTTGTTGTAAAAAATAGTATTGTTAAGTGTATAAGAAAGTTGGAAATGGTATCAGATTTTAGTGATATATATAGATGGCTGAAAAGTTGGAAAGGATTGAAGACTGTCTATTAAAGTGTACAGATTTGCTATCTTAATATAAACTGAGCACTAATTATATATATGTGTGGGAGATGATGAAATTTATATATATGTGGGAGATGATGAATCCGGACCAACTGATGAATGCTGTTCCGTATGAAATACATATATTGGAGATCATTTATTCTTTTCATATGTATGTAGTCATGTATATCAGTTATATTAAACAGAGTGAATGACTGTAGAAAGCTCGAAAGTCTAGGTTAAAATCCTCTTTAATTTAATACATATTTCTAAATTTTTCTCATTCAGTATATAAAAAAAAATCTATAGCAATTAAAGTGGTCAGAAAACAAGAGATTTATAAGGTTTTATTATCTTATCTAAACTACTAGTTGCTAATGTCCTCTTTTTTATTCTAAATTAGTTTTATTTAAACAGTTTCCAATAACTATTTGTTCAATATCTAGCATAAATATTCTTTATTATAATTTATTAATAACCAAATTACACATGCATTCTTTTTTTAAATATACAGTATATATATTAACTAGTTTTGTTTTTTCTTTTAATTCTTGGAATTACGCGAAATATCTTGAATTTTCAATTAGAAATTTACTTATAGATTTTATGTACAGTAAAAAAACCATCCAATATAAAAAAAGATAAATAAATCAGATTGGATATGAAAAAAATGTTCGAAGAAAAGTTAAAAATCAATATTTGATACAATTGCCAAGTGAAAAAATTCTAATTAAAAAGTTTCACTTTTAAGGTGGAATAATGACATATATGGAACGACCCAGAGTTAAATTCAATATAATGAAAGAAACCAAACCTGAGAAAGACAATTGCAGATTTAAGATTGCTGGAAAAATTTGAACACTTTTTTAATATACTACTATCAGACTTAAAAGTTCCAAATAATGAGCACTTAATAAAAATGGAATGGATAATGAAGACAATAAAGTTATAATAGTTTTTGCTATGTTTAAACATTCATCATCATCAAAAAAAAGGGATCAAATAAACAATAAATACAACAAAATATCAATTGAAAAGCTATAATCAAAGATATAGACTCTCAGTAAAATCTCAAGTTGTTTTGTTTATAAAAGGTGAAACTATAGATATAAATGAGCAATTTTGACACTGATGTCTCAGTAATTCAAAATTTCTTTGATCACCATCAATACAATGAAAATATCAAATAAACATAAAGAAAAATCTTTTAAAATTGACCTAAACATACATTATCATTAAATTTTAATGCTAATATCAGATTCAAATATTTATATATACATATCAGCAAAAATAAAAATTTATGGATATAGGAATTTTTGTAAAAGTCAATCACATATGCATAAAAACTTTGAATATATTTATATTATATAAACATTTTGAATTAAAATATTTTTGCAATTTTTGTGACATTATATCTTAAAGTTTTTATTATTATTATTGTGACACTGAGATACTGGAGAATAAGACAAATTTTGATTTCACAGGTTTAATACCCACACAGCTTACCATTAATTTAAGTAAATTTTAACATGCAACCACAGATGATAATTTTGTAATTTCTTAAATTATGTTTTATTAAAATATTATGACTTCTTTAGTGCCTAAGGTATTGAAGTGTTCGTCATGTATTTGACATAGCCATGACTATGGATAAAATCTGGCCACGGAAAGTCTTTGAAATATTGAATTATTAAAAATACTAAAGGCAGTAAATACAAAAATAAAGTAATAAGCAAATTTTTCCATTTAAAACATAATTAGGTGAAGATGACTTAGCTTGATAATGAAAATGACCCGATTCATTGAGAAAGATCATAATCATATGAAAAGTTGAAATAAAATGGAAACCTTCGGGCATCACATTAAATGCGCTATCATGAGAAAAAATATTAATAAGAAATATCATTTACATAATAAGCATTAATAAAAGCTTTTTTCAAAAAAGTGCATCCAATATTCCCATAAAAATCTTTTTTTTTAAAGTATGTAAAATAACTTACCTGATATTTTGGAGCGTTATTCAATTGCGGATAATTGCCTTGACTGTCCCCATTATGCAAAAGATGATTATCTACAAGATTCCAACCCCAGCTTTGATCATCACTACCTAAAAGTGCAACATAACCATGACATTGCATGGATGCTTGATTTGTAGCAATACCAATCACAGCTACAGTTCCTAATGGGCCAGCCCACCATACTTCCCAAGCATGTCGTCCAGTCCTAAAACCGATTTTACCTCGAGCTGCATCGGTACTCTGTGCAACGGGATTTCTATGTAAAGTAAAACCATTTGGTTCAATATAAATATTCCTTGAGCAATCATTAGGATTCCAGGAATGAAGGTAAGATCTCAGCTTAGACTTATATGTGGTAACATTACATAGTAAACCTGATTTTAAAGCTTCTTCTGCTAATCTTCGACTACAATGCCATCTCCAGACATCGCTGTTTTCATCACTTAGGAATGTATACCAGCTTTTACACACTACTGTGCAATTTTTAAGATCCGGTAAATCTAAATAAGAAAATAAAGCTTCATACACCCTATACGGTAACATGGTGGCAGCCATGTTGGTACATCTCGGAAGAAATGTACGAGATTATGATGGTATTTATATTTGCGGGGACTTCTAATTTGTAAAGTATATCTGTCAGTTTTAAAAGTAAAAAATAAATCGCCCTAAGACATTAATTAATTTTTGTTGCATTTTTTATATTATGATTTAAGATCTCGGTACTGGTATTTTATATATGCTTTTATCAACTGATATAGCTACAAATATTTTAGTCTTACATTGTAATGCAAAATTTACTAATCCTAATTAAAATAATCCATAATCTATCAATAATTGTAATGTTAAAAATAATATTTTTATGTATATAAAAGGGGAGAGTAAAAACTATATTGTAAATTTGTTTTACTTTTTACCGTTAATTTTCTTTTATAGATTATCATGAAAAAAATATATTACTATCAACTGTAATGTAATTACTGTTTTGGCTGGCATACCCGAGATGATATAACTAGATTTTTTTCATTATGTCTTTCGTCTTAGAGTAAAAAATAATTTTTATGAGAAGAATCTATAGATTATTTCCTATTTTGTTGCTATTTAAGTTTTCTTAACATTATACTTTCTGTTGATATCTATTATACTGAACTGTAGCAAAATTGGATGATGTACTGATGGTTGATAATGGTAATGTCAATTGCAAAACAATTTCAAATTATACAGTAGAAACAAATTATAGTTTAGTTCGCATTACTGCTACGTAGAAGATGAAAATCTGAGCTTGAAAGAGATGTTGGATAATGGAATATGAAGAGTACAAACCATGGAAAGCATGATGAGGTAAAAATGGATGACTTATACATATAACATTTTAGAAATTAATTAAAGTGGATTGACCTAGAAGATTTTAGATTCCAAACTTACTGTATTGTTTAGGTCATAGACGACAGGTAAGTGTGATCTTCACTGCCAGGAATAATATATCAAGGAACATTATTGGGTAGAAAGAGTGCTATTTTGTGGATATTCAATCAACATTACTAAAATACAAGTGAAGAAATCAAACTGCTTTTTGATTAGATGCAAGCAAAGAATATTTATAGATATTGGTGTTTGCAATATCAATGATTGAAAATGAAAGAATTATCAGATAATATATACATAGGACCATATAAATAAAGCAAGAGAAATATGTTAATTCAATGGTCTTTTTATTGGTAGTACAATTTTAAACAGCCAAAGTGTTGATCATAGAATTATAATTTGCATATTAATTCTTGACATGGGCAATAGATGACTTCCATTATTAATATTGAAAACATGTACAAGAGCAGATTATGGATCAAATCATGGAAACATTATATAAAATTTCCAATTGCTTAAAAAAAAAAAAAACCACATAAGACCATCTAATATTGCATTATCATCTTTTGTTTATGCATGCACAGATTATTAAAATAATAGCAATTTATATCCCCATAATAATGGCATCTAGTGCATGTTATAATAATCAATAAATGTTTGCTGCTATTACCTTATGAATTCTATCCAATGCTTTTTCATCCAATATCACCTGACTACTGGCTCATGACTTTCATCAGTGAGGAACCTTAGATCTGGGAACAGTACATGTGCATTATTGGATATAATGCACTCCCTCAATAAACACCTTTTATTTTTTTGCTTAACTATAAAACTATCAGGCTAAACTGAAAAACCCTAGTGTTTTCAGTTTAACCTGTTTTACCTTACATAGTCAAATAGATCTAAAATCAGTTCAGTATTTATAAGATTTTAGTGATCCTGGTTTTTAATAACTATAAATACCTTTATTTTTTGTCTAGTGTTGGCATTAAAACATCACATTATCACCTTTTCTTTATGCTTACATAAACTGTGAAAACAGTAGCAAAATTTTACCCACTAAAGCTTGCATTGAGTAGCATCATTGTGGGGAAAAACTTTTGCTATTATTTTTATAATTTGTATAAACATAAAAAAAAAGATGATCATGTGATATTTTAATGATTTAATACCATTCCTAGCCAAAGAATAAAAGTCACTATAATTATTAAAAAACTAAGGACACCAAAATATATATTACTGTAACTGGTTTCAGATATTTGATTATACAGGCAAATTAACTTGGATTGAAAACATTTGTGTGCTTTTCAGTTGGGTCTAATAGCTTTATAGTTAAGCAAAAAAAAAAATGAAAGATCCAAGTATATTACTCTGATATCCAAGGCTGCTCTCTAATGAAAACCATAAGTTAGAAACTAGTTTGAGAATATTGAATGGGTGAGCAATGGATAGGGATTACAAGGCTTTATCAACTACTGATTAGTAAACCTTGCATTAGGTAACACTATTGTGGTAAAAAAAGATTGCTGTTGTTTCAACAGCTTATATAAGTACAAAGAAAGAATGCTCAGCTGATGTTTTAATGCCAATCCTAGCCAAAGGATAAAGATGACTATAGCTATTAAAAAACCAAGAACACCAAAACATAAAGATACTGAACTGTTTCCAGATCTGTATGAATAAACAGGTAAAATTAGCTTGGATTGAAATCAATATACCACTCAATTCGGGCTTTTAGCTTTACAGTTAAGTAAAAAAAAATGACACTGGAGAAGGTGAGTATTTAATCCAGAAATCTAGAAGCACTGCTTCTAAATACAACATTCCTCAATGATGAAAGACGTAAACTGGGAACTAGTTGGAAAAGCAAATGATCAGAATTATTGGGCATCCATCATCTAACATTTATTGATTATTAAAACTTGCATTAAATGCACTACTGGGGGAGGTGGGCTACTATCCAATATTCTAGATGTACCCTAGAAAACATTGATTTAGGAATATAAGATTTAAACAAGTAATTAATTGTAATCAGACAATTCAAAACTATAAAAAGAGAGAAAATAAAAAATAATTGGTTTGTTGCTCAGGGATCCAATAACATTCAAGCCTGAAAGTGATAGAATTGAAGTAATACTAGTTCTCAGGTCTTATGTTGTATCATTGCATTAAACTAAACAAAAATGTTATGAATTAATAGTCAAAATTGTTTATATATTTTAAGGATTTTCTTGAATTTATAAATATATCACATGATCACCATTTCTTATGCTGGCTTATAACTTATTAAAACAGAAAACTCCATACAGTATTGCCACTCAGTGCAAGCCAGAGTAATCAATGGATGCCAGAAGGCTTGTGCATAAAATCCCCATCTAATGCCTACTCATCCAATGTCCCCAGACTAGTTTCTGGCTTGTGCCTTCATCAGTGAGGAGCCTTGGATCTGAGAGCACTGCACCTAGATCTTAGGATCTAATGCAACCCTCCAGCAGCCACCTTTTATCTCTACTTAACTACAAAACTATGAGTCTTAAATTGAAAACAATATTTTCAATCCAAGCTCATTAGCTTACATAGTCATATAGATTGAATTACCTGTACATTTTGGTGTCTTTGGTTCTTTAATAACCATAGCCACCACTATCCTATTAAGCAGGATTGGTTTTAAGCCAATAAACATCACATGATCACCATTTCTTATGCTTGCTTATAACTGTTAGTAAAACAGGCAGAACTTTCCATGCAGTATTGCCACTCAGTGCAATCCAGAGTAAACAATGGATGCCAGAAGGCTTGTACATAAAATTCCCATCTAATGCCTATTCATCCAATATTCCCAGTCTAATTTCTGGCTTGTGGCCTTCGTCAGTGAGAAGCAGCAACAAGGCTCCTCACTGACGAAGGCTACAAACCAGAAAATATTGGATGAGTAAGCACTAGATGGATTTTATGCACAAGTCTTCTGGCATCTATTGATTACTCTGGCTTGCACTGAGTGGCAATTTTGTATGGAGAGTTTTGCCTGTTTTAATAACAGTTATAAGCAAGCGTAAGAAATGGTGATCATGTGATATTTATTGCCTTAAAACCAAACCTGCCTAATAGGATAGTGGTGGCTATGGCTATTAAAGAACTAAAGACACCAAAATATATAGGTACTGAACTGAGTTCAGACCTATATGACTATATAAGCTAATAAGCTTGGATTGAAAATATTATTATGTTTTCAATTTAAGTCTCATAGTTTTGTAGTTAAGTAGAGATAAAAGGTTACTGCTGGAGGGTTGCATTAGATCCAGGTGCAGTGCTTTCAGATCCAAGGCTTCTTGCTGACGAAGGCCACATGCCAGAAACATCTGGGGATAATGGATAAGTAGGCACTAGGTGGGGTTTTTATGCACAAGCCTTCTGGCATCTATTGATTACTCTGGCTTACACTGAGTGGCAATACTGTATGGAGAGTTTTGCCTGTTTAAATTAAATATAAGAAAGTAAATCTTACTTTAGATATGTATTACAATAAAATGGGGCATTTATACTGGAAAGCCAAGAGAATTCCCTTAACTGTGCCATTCATATCATTACTGTTTGACTATATTTATGGTTTTACCTTAGCACATAATACATTTATACTGTCAGTGTCATGCATAATAGTAACTGATTGTGTAATGTATGGTGATTATTGCCATTGTCCATTATCACTATCCAAGTACTACAATAAGATCTTTATTAACATATCAAACTAGCAATTATTTAATTCCAATATACTTGAAATCCATATCTAAAGTTAAAATTAGTTTATTTGTTAAGCAAACCAGGTAAATTCATTTAGTCTGCCAGTCCTTCTCTGAAAAAATCTGCTAATAGATACATTGTATTCTAATAAAAATTTTGGTAGTCTTGGGTCTTTTCTTGGTACTAGTTGTGCTATTATTATTTTCTAACATCTTGGCTGATTAGTACAGTTTATTTTGTATTCATGAAACCTTGATATTGGCTAGAACTTGGAAGCTTCTCTCTGGTAGTACTGCCTATTGTCCCATTGCCCTCTGCTGGACAATTCTGATTGATTATAATTGAAATGTACTTTGCTTTCATGATGTCTACAATTATGTCCTATGTCTTCACTACTAGTTGTGAAGATGGACATTATTATAGTTTGAATCCAATCTTTTTTCTGGGTAAACTTGGAATAAATTAGGCACAAATCTCTTATGCTTTCATTTTCTTTTATATGTTTTAGATTTCAGGTTAAATAATTCAGTTATCAGATTGTGTGCTAAATAGCAAAAAGAACTAAACAGAATGGATCTATTATCAGCCTATCTACTCTAATTGAATGAAGAAAAAATATGGATTTAGGATTGGTAAAAAAAAAAAAAAAATTTTTTAAAATGAAAAAAAAAATTTTATTAAAAGATGTAAATATTAATAAAGTGAAAAGATAGAATTACAGATAAATATAAGAAAGCAAAGTTCGTATGATTTCGTGATGATAAATACAGCAATTGTCTTATAAAATTGATAGTTTTTGCTTTTTTATATTATTCATAAACAAGAAGTATAGCACTTGAGAGACTTACTGCAAATGTTTTTAGAAAAAAAAAGATTACTTTTCCAAGTACATGGAAAATATTTATAAAGGTTCTGATTTTTATTATCTATTCCTTTTGGCAGAATAGCTTTGTTGATCATAGTATTAATTTAAATTCAATATTCATAACCTAAAGGTCACTAGTTCATCCTTATGCCAAATTGTCATTATTCAGGTCAGCAAATATCTAAAGAAAAAGGAAGAAAATACAACTCAAAATATTCCATATCACTTATTAACAAATGCATTTTGGATGATATAAAGTTGAGTTTTTCTAAAACATTTAATAATTCAACTATAAACTTTCAAACCAATATATAAAACTATTTTTAAAAATAGAAATCTAGATACTGAAGAAAGAAATTTAAAATTTTTTTTAATAATTTTGATCTTTGATAATAATAAAGACTTTTAAGAATATCATGCTTGACAAGTCAAAATATTGGCACGTGATCAAATTAAACAACTTTCTGGAAGCAAAATTGAGAGGAAATTGCCATATTTCATGATAATTTAATTTGATAGAAAGTTGTGATGTTAGATTGATAATGAAGAAAATTCAACACTGAGTGTAAGAGACTTCATCATCATAATAGTAGTGTATCACTAAGAAATCCTAAAAACCAAATAAATGAGTCTTCCTGACTCAGTGGTATTTCAAAAAAGTGTAATAATTGAAAATTAAAACACTTTGAGGATGAGCAGCATATTCTATGGTGCGGATTTTTTTTTTCTTCGGATAGCTGAGGATTTTTAAAGATTTTTTTTTTTTTTCAAATAGTTAATTCATATCTGTTAATCATATTATTGCTTTGGTTGATGAATTATCTTTTTTTTTTTTAATCTAGAAAACAAAATGATGGGAAATCGTAAAAAATTTTCTGTAGAAGCAGAACCAACTAAAAGCTAATTTTCCTATTTTTTTACTTATTTGGGACTAGTACCTAAAAGGATCCCATTTAGTTTAAACACAAAAAAAAATCCATATCATTAGAATTCCTCTAATTAAAAAGATAATTAAATTGATTATTAGAATGGAAAAAACAACAACTTTGTCAATTTATTTTGCTTAGAAATATTAACATTATATGAATTTCTCATAGCTTATTCAAATACTTCAAAGAATACTTCACTCTACTCCAGTGTTATCTATTACATGTTTGAAAAATCAAAGAAGTACAAATGATATAATGCTATATATGGTTTTATCTTCACCAAGCTAGTAGCATGAAATTTAAAAAAAGCGCTAAGGTTTTGAACTAATGTCAACCCATTTGCCTGGTTGTGAATTATGTAAAATTAATAGCATTATTAAAATTGTTTATAATTTTTAGTTTTAAATAATTAGAATAAAATGTTTTTTCAAAAAGGAATTATAAGTTTGTGCATCAAACACTATAAAAAAATATAGATGTTTTGAGTATTGAAATGATTGAAAAAGCTTCTTTCCTTTTAGAGAGCATGGAAGAAATTTTTCTGTTGAGTTACACTATCCAAACTCAAGACTAATTAATGGTAAACTAATTTTGGAAAATGAAAAGAAAATTTCATAATGTTTTTTTTTAAATCTTACATTGTTTGGAAGAGGGTTTTTTCATGATTTTTTATTAAATCAGATTCAATTTTCCAATTACCTTGCATCACAAAAGGAAAACATTATTTTTAAGTTCTAATTTTGTTTTACTGTATCAGTGAAAGTCTGAATTTGATGTTAGATTAAGTTGGAATCCCCATTTAAAGATGATCAGTACTGTTTCTTCATCTATAAATATAAATTTTAGTTGAAATCTATCTTTGAAAAGGAAAAAAGTAAAATAAAATTCTCTATGATGGTGAAATGTGTTTAACTAAATTAAAGCTACAATTTCAGCTTGATGTTTCATACATGATCTATAAGCTAAGCTTTATTTATGCATCTTTTTCAGTGCCACATTGTGACCAAACTTTTTTATCAAGAACCATTAAGAGATTAAATATATGAAATAAGTAATTTAACTAATTTTTTTTTTAATTTTCATTTTTGGATATATAATTTAATCAAAGTATAAAATATAAATTCTATAAGTACATTTTAAATTTTTTTGCTATTTTCACATTTATAAAAAAAGTAATAAAGTGTTTGATTTTATAAACATACAATATGTCATTAAGGGCTCTGCTCTTTATAATTGACATAAAATTTATCATAGATGACATTATTAGGTTAAAACTGTCAATTATAAGATCTTATGTCAATTCAAGTACATTAAAATATTCCAATTATTAGATAACACTAAAAAACTTAGATCCAAAATTAGTAGACTTAGATAAATTAGTATAAAACAGAAGTATATTGGTCAACAAAGAGATGGATATAATAAACTCATGCTTGCTAATGAATATAGGATGTTAAAATGCTTTCCATATTGCTTTCAATAGGAGGGTTGTACATGTACATTTGAAAATAAAATTGAGAATAAAAGACATTATTACTTGAATAAACAGTTTCTAGTTCTAAAGAAACCCATGTTGCTTATTTTTTTAAATGCAGTTGTTGTGAACCTAGTATAGAATTGCGGTTTCACCAGCTGGTTGTTCCTAATCTATATGATTTGACTCAACTATTGGAGCAGACCTTTCTACTGCTTATGTATCAGTTGTTTAAGTGTAATGCATTAGTTGAATTGCTGTGTATTTTACAGTGGAACCACATCTCTCATGATATATTGATTCTTAGTTGTTTAGTAAAATGTTGAGTATACAATCCTAAAAGCTACAAAATTAGTTTAGATAATTAGGGATTTAAATTAAACTAAGTGTGCATGGGGTAAAAGAACTAATAGAAATGATTTAGTATACAAGATTTTTTGTCATCAGATAATATTGTTCATTAGTTTAAACTGATGTCTTTCAATTTTTTTACATCAAAAGTAAAAATCCTAAATACAGTTGTACAAAAGCATATATACTGTATTCTAAAAGTATAGTATTTTTCAAAAATTTCTACATAAGATTAGTTTATTTTTAAACCAATGATATCCCAATAATAAATAAGAGACTGTACAATGCAATTTACATTTCTTCAGATAAAGTTGATTTTCTCTGGTTGATGAGTCTTCTGACAGATAAGTGCAAAAATAATTCAATCTTAATTCAAAAAAAATATTGAGGTGATCTGTGCATGTTGCATAAATAATTTCTATTTAAAAACAGAATTTTTAATGTTACTAATTCAATCAAATCTCCACTTTCTTTCATTGGAATCAGTTTTATTAAATACGCAGACAGCCTACTTGAACAATGTTGCATTTAATGGGAATCAGTCTTTTGTATACATGATGAAATGTATCTATCAATTATTCTCCAATATAATGCCTTACTAAACTATATACACTGACCATTAAGTGTCTAGAAGAATGTAAGGTTTATGGTAATTAGACAATCTCTGAATTTGATCATTTTCAGTGTGTGGATTTTTATTTCTCTCAATGAGGTGATTAGTGTTAGTACTAGCATGAGAATAATACTGTCATTGGCCAGACAGTAACATCTGAAAAAGAGAGTACTACTTGAAATATTGTATTACACATTAAACTGTGTGTGATTATTAACAGTTGTTTGTATTTGAAAAGTTTAAATTTGTCTAAAAGATATTTAATAATTAATAATAGATATAGAAACAATACAACAGATGATTATAAGTTAAATGCCATATTACATAGTTTTGGACAAACACAATGCATACTTTTGCTATAATAATATTCACATAACATTTCATTTTAACTTTTTTATTACTTTTAATTTTTATCTAATTAATACAAATGTACTCAATAGTTCAACAAAAAAAAAAAAAACAATTTAATTTTTTATATAGAATTTTTTTCAAAAATGTGTCAATTTATATTAATTATTCAACCAAATTTTAAAATATGATAGGAATAATTCTATTTACAGAGAGCACAAAAAAAAAAAGGAAACAACTATCAATTCTTAAATAAATTTATCCTGCTGATAGATAGATAATCTTCAGTTTACATAAATAATTCTTGGGAAATATAAAGTGAAGAAATACAATGTATAAATCAATACAGCTCAATTATTGTTTGTCATATATTATAGTGCTTTTATTTTTAAATTTTTTGTTCATATTTTCCACCATAACTATTGATCAACATGCACTTCTGTGAAGTGAAGCAAAAAAAAACTGTTTATTTACTGTATTATAAATAAATCAAATTTTAAGCGTAAACAGATAATATTGTAATAATGTGAAAGCTAAACACTTTCAAACAGATACGCTTTAAACATGCTTACATTTGTTTTAACTTACTATGGAAGCAATTTTTTTTGCTAGAATTTCAATTTTTAAGATTATTAGACATTTTCAACATAAAGATAAAATTGTTATTATAATACAGAATTTTTAAATACTAAAGTGCATAAAAATAAAATAAAAATTATATTAAAAAAGTATTAATAAAAATTCTGTCAAAAACGTATCAGAATTTAAGAAAAAATAACTTCTTATATCATGAATTAGTAATTAACATTATATCTTCTATATCAAAAAAATAACTTTACAAAATATATATATACTATGTATGTACTATATTTGTTTTATTGAGAAAGACTTTGTGCTCTTTGCGATAAATTGCATTTATTAAAATAAATCCCTCTTACTAATTTTTTTTTTTTGTAAATTATTATATTTTTGATTTAATGGAATATAATTTGTGCAGTTAAAGAAATATTTCAAAGTAATGTGGTGGGTGAAAAAGATAGATATAGAATAGATATCTCCATATTGTGCAATTCTGAAAATATTATCAACAATATATATTTTTTATATGTCTTAGTGATTTAATGACATAGTAGAGGAATAGTGTTGATAACTAAAGATTCCTAGGTAAAAGCTTAATTTGTCATCAGATGATCTCCAGAACAACTATTTCATTTATAATGATAAAATGATTGCAAGATATTTTAATATATCATTATATTAGTAAATATAAATTAAATTTAGACATATATATTAATTTTGCTCAAGTCATAACAGATATTATTTTTAATTAGAATTTTTTTTTTTAATCCTATTAATAAGTCCTAATGTGTTTTTATTGCCATAACGTTCTGAATTATTTTTTTTATTTATTAATAAACATAATTTATCAAACTTAAGATCTGAAAGTATTTTATTGATTTTAAATAATTTAATTCTTATTCTCATATATAAAATTATGGAATGAATTTAACATGTATAGGTACTTTAAAGATAAGCCACAGTGCCTTTTATGCTTACTTTCTACTTCCAATTATTATTATATATATGTAGAAAATTTTCAAGTTTTTAAAATGATGTTCTTAAATAATAACAATTTAATAATCTGAATTAATTTTGTTTTATCATATCTTATACAATTTGAAATAATTCAGTAACTTGGGTAAAATGAATAGTTATATTTTTATAAATACCCTCTTCCCCCCACATATTTTTTTTTATATGTAAAAGAAAATTTGCACTTTTCTGAAGTAATTTTTTCTTTCTTCTATAAATTTCGATATTTTCTCCTTCACTGTTTCTCAAAATCATAGTGGCATATTATTGACCATTTTTATTCTTTCATGCATTTTGGTTGACTAGTCATGTATCTTTAAAAAATCATCTTTAATACATCTACATGACATTATACAAATCATTTTAAAATTTTATTTTTTTCTCTTATTTTTTATAGATATTTTTAAAATCTCTCTCTATATATTTTAAGCTAGATGTAATTTTGTTCACAATGAAAGTATCAGATCATAGAAATAATCTGAATGTAATTGAAATATGAAAAGCTAAGCTGGAGGAAAGAAAGCGAAATAAAAACGGAATGATTAGCCTGTTTTTAAGAGCTGAATATATATATATTATATTTCCCTATCAGTATATATCACAAAAAGAAGTCAAAAATATCAAACATTCTCATTCCTATCCATTATAAATACAAACATTTCATAGAAAATCATATGCAACTGATCATAAATTGAGCAAAGTTAAAAGAGAATAAGGTTATCCACTATCCTTGATAAAACTAGATAACAAACAGGTAGCTTTGAAGAACAATAGTTATCAATTTTTAATCTAAATAATAAGAGATAAAGTCATCTAAATGAAAAAAATCAAAATAGTTGCCAAAAAACAATGGCAAACAAAGTAAAATTATGAGGGAAAAAATTCTAAAGAAACTGATAAAAAACATGAAGCCATTAGGAGCAAAAAAATTCTATAGAAACTGAATCAAAAACATGAAGCCATATTACAATTATATTTACAAATATATATATATATTTAAAACTCTATAAGATTGAAAGAAAGAGCAAATTTGTTGATGACTAGATGATTTACAGCAGTAAATTGCACATGATATTATACAAAACTCAAAAATTTTAAGTACATTGCTTAGATGACTTCAGGACAGAATCTTCAATTAGATAACTTATTCTAATATATCTCATTAGTTATTGTATTCCATAATTTATGCCTTTAATAAAAAAAATTGTGTGATCACTATCTACATTTCTTGGCAAAGTCAAACTTTTGAAAGCCACTTGTCCAGATTATTTCAAGAAATGTCAATGATTGATATAATACAAGTGAAGTAATAACAATAAGAATATATTTTTAATAAGATTAGTCACATGAACATATTTTTAGTAAGATCAATTGCATAAATAAATTTTCAGTAATGGAATTCAATTATATTACATCTATTTTCTGAAGAGGAAAGCCAAAATAATTTGTTGAAATTGTATTATAAATTCTAAAATCATTAAATAATCCATTAAATTGTCTATCATATTATGTCAGCAAATTTGGAGAACTGTTCGGTGGATTACAGATTAAATTAGATAATGCAATATCAAATCCAAAGATATAAAAAATGCAAAGACTATTAATCTTGTAATGATTACTTTCTAATATATTATGCTGAAGATCATTCAGCAAAGATTAAAGACATGTACCAAAAGTAGAAATACAAAACGATTTAGAAATGATTGAAAAACATTGTAATGTCACAAAAATAAAAATCTGAAAAGTATTAATACCTTTTATTACAATTTATTATATAGATGGCAAAATTTCTGCACATACACAAACTATGACAACAACCTTATATTTTAACCCAGATTTACATTTTAACTTTAATTAACAATGAATATATTTATAATTAATAAACACAACCATGTGAAATAATTAATTCATTTCCATTTTTTCCCATGAGTGATAATATATTTGTAACTTTCATTTTACAACATAAACTGTAATCACATAAATAAATATCTGAAAAAGTAAACAATTCCCAACATGCCAGTTGTCATCAGTTGACCCAAGTTACAATCTTATTTATCATTATAATGTTTATTAAATGATTATAATTTTTGGAAGACACAAACTTACTGCACACACAACCATGATATTCTTACCAGATTAATACTTTAAATGATTATTATTAATCTTTAATTAAAGTATATGATGTAAAATCAAAGTTATATCATTATACATAGAAAAAAGTGGAATAGAGTTGAATTATTTCATATGGTTATATTTAATAATGATATATTCATCTTTATATCAGTGATAAAAAATATAATTTCTAATCTAAAAATAATTAATAATAATCATTACAGTATTTCTCTGAGGATGGTATTGTAGTTGTGTGTGGAATAAATTTGGTATCATCACAACAAATTGTAATAGTTTGATATTGATAACTACTAAACAAGGATAATGAAAACATTAGATTATAATCTAGGCCAATTGATGAATACATATTAGGATCTTTTATCTTTTTAGATGTCTTTACTCATGTGATTAAAGAACATTGACCATATTCAATTTACTGTGTTATTAAAAAAAAAATGAATGGACGAAATTTTATAATTTTTATAACAACTCTTCATACTGGATTAAAATGTTTTAATTAGGCAAAGCAACATATTTCTCATATTTATCTAACTTGTACAAGATTGGAGTGAAAGCAGAGAAATCTTCAATATATTCACATCACTATGTCTGTAGATGTTAATGAAGATACTTTATAATGAAAAATAAAGATAACTGTAACTAAACATGAACAAAATTAAAACTATAATGACTAAATTGATTGCTGACAATATAAGATAATGGAGATATATATCATTCATCACCAATAAAAAACAATACATTCAAGATAAATGCCAGATGGGCATTTTTTTAAAAAATCTCCAATGATAATCTCTAAGACAAAAAGCCAAGCCAGAAGTGCTGAAATGATACAAATAATTCTTTGTGATGTGAAAATGAGAGAAAATAAATAGTAATCCTCTTAAATTATATCAAAGTATCACACTACCCTTCTATTTTTACATTTAACATTGCACTAACAACAATAATGTGCTCTAGGGTTATATATGTAAACATGAAGAAAAAATGATAATTAGTATTGTTTAATACCAATGTTGTTCCATTGTATTAATTGATGAAATTTATTAAAATATTATATAGCTGGCAAAGATAATAAAAAATTAATCTTTGTTCAGAATAAGCCAGAATTTTCATTTGAAGCACAAGTAACTAGATATACTGAGATATTATTTTTGAAAAAAATACTCTATTATCTTTAAAAGAAATTATTGTTATATATGTGTCAATGAGAAACCTAAAGTTATCTTATAGTTGCCAATGATTTATATCTGTTGAAGAAATTCCAAGTGAAATAGAATAAAAACAATACTTGAATAAAGTATGCAGACAATAAAAATAACATCTTTGTCAAAAACAGAATACCACTACTTATAAAAATGTGAATTATTATTCATCACATACATATGTCGTGTATTAAAAAAAAAACCTTTACTCCATTTTATTATTTACAACAATATATAGGTTTATTCAAAAAAAAAAATTATTCCAAGTACACGCTAATTTTAAAACGGATTACACTACAATACGTATTTAAAAAAAGTCTTTATTTGCTGTGTGACGTATCTTCACACCTTGATGGATTTACCTGTTCATTGGCTCGATTCTCCTGTTACTCTAATGGTCCATTCTTCTGTATTTCCACCAATCAATATGTTCTCACTACTTCTCTATGGTCTGTCTTGTTATCAATTTCTCTATCCATAATTCTTTTCTTCAATAATCCATTTTACATATTTTCACTCATTTGAAACAAATAATTTATGTCCATAATTTCACTTCAGAAATTTTTGTTTTTCTTTTATCAATCATTTCACTTCCTCCCTTCATTTCAGAAATAGAAATATTTACATTAAACATAGCCTTTGAATCGTTCAGGTGTATGTCTATTTCTTGTGGGCCTGGGTGACTTATTCTCGTATTGTTGTTCTTGTTTGTCTCCGTCTTTTTCACTATTTGCTTCTGTTGCTATTTGTCTCTCTTCTTCCTCTTTCCCTGTACTATTATTTCTATCCCTCTCAGGGTCAATCATCTTATCCTTGTTTGGTCTCCAATCCCATTGCCCTTCATCTACTACTCTTTTTCACATGTAGTTTATGCGTCTTCTATATATTCTTTCATTTGGACCATTTATTTCATATATCTTGTTTGACATCCATTGTTTAATCATTTCTGTATCCATATCTTCCTTAATATGTCTCTAAACCAGACTGGTTCTTGGTTGGTAAATTCTTTATCCATTTTGTCATGTTGTATTATGTTGCTCTCTTTGGGATATAATGCAGTTAATTTTCTCAATTTTCATCCGCATAGTATTTCTGCTGGTGATTTACCAGATGCCATTGATGGTGTTGTGTGCTGAGCCATCATGAACACTTGTAGCGCTTCTTGTATATTTTTTGTTCCTGTTTTGTTCAAGTTTTGTTTCACTTGTTGTACGGCATTTTCAGCAGACCCTTTGATTGAGGATGGTATGGTGGTGACTACATTTGTTGTATATCATGTTCTTCACAAAATTGTTGCATTTCCGTTCTGGTGAATGCAGCACCTCAGATACTAAAACTTCCAGGTACCTATGAATCGCAAAAATGTTTTTAAGGCATTTGATTGCTTCATTTGCTGTCGTGTCTTGTACTTTATATGCTTCAATCCATCTGGAGTGTGCATCTATGAGTATCAACAGGATTTTCCCATCTACTAGTCCAGCATGGTCCATGTGTACTCTCTCCCAGGGTTTCTTTGCTAGCTGCCATGTGGTCAGGTTCTTTTGCAGTACTGCAGCATGTGTTTGGCATGCAGAGCATTTCTTGATATAGTGTTCGATGTCTTCATTAACTCTTGGCCACCATACATAACTACGAGACAGAGCTTTAGCTCGCACTATTCCTGGATGTCTTTCATGTAGTAATTTCAGCACTGCTTCTCTGCCTGCAGTTGGTATTAGCAATCTATCACCCATTACAAGACATCCTTTACATATAGATAACTGTTGTCTATTTAACCAAATCCCATTCGCTACATAACTTGATTTGCTTTCTGGCCATTCATTTCTAATCCAATCTATCTATTTTTTATATCCCTTGTCTTCTTTTGTCCACCTTTCCACAGTTTTGCTATTTAATCTGTTTGATTTCATCACATCAATGTAATTAATTTCTAATGCTTCCTTTCCTGTTTCATCTATGTCAGGCAATCTTGATAGAGCATCGGCATGAGCTATTTCTTTCCCTCATTTATAAATCAGTACATAGTCATATGCAGCCAGTATATTCTGCCATCTTAACATGCATGGGCTTAGATGTTCTGGAGTCTGCCTATCATTACCTAATATTGCTATGAAAGGTTTATGATCTGTAAGATTTGAAAAGGTCTACCAAAAATAAAGTGATATTTTCTTAGTGCAAAGATTATCGCTAAAGCCTCTTTGTCTATCTGACTATAGTTGTGTTCTGCCTCCGATAATGTTCTTGATGTGTATGCAGTCAGCATTCGCCATTTTCCATTGGGTGTGCCAAAACCGCTCCCACACATATTTCAAACATGTCCATTGTAATTCTTACTTCTAACGTGTTATCAAAATGTGTCAATAGTGTATCTGCAGAAAATAGTTATTTTGTTCTTTCAAACGTTTCATGTATTTGTGTCCATTCCATTTTTGTCCTTTTCTTAACAACTGATACAAAGGATTTGCCACCATTGCTTTGCTTTTTAAAAAAATTTCAAAAAAATTAATAAGACCTAAAAAAGGTTGCAATTGTTTTACATTTTTGGGTCTCTGCACATTTTTGACCGCTCGCACTTTATCTTTCATCGGTCTTTTTCCGTTGTTAGAAATCATGTGTCCAAGAAATTCTAATTCTTGCGTTTTCCATATGCATTTTTCTTTGTTTAGTTTGAGACCGGCATCTTTTAATTTTATTACATACTCTAGTTAATCATTTATGTAGCCCACTTTCTGTTGTGGCCATGACCAAAAAATCATCGTAATATGGCATCACTCCCTGTATTCCATGCAATAATGTGTTGAATTTTGCCTGAAAAATGTTAAGTGCTGTCGTCACCCCGAAAGGTATCTTATTGCATTGAAGACCGAAAGGCGTGGTCAGTGTTAACATTTGACTTGTTTTATTAGTTATAATTTGATGATACGTGGCATTTAAATCTAACTTCGCGAAAAAATTTTCATTGGCTAAACCTGCTAAAAGCTCGCGAACGTTCGGAACTGGATACACCCCTTTGGATAAAAATTTACCGTTACTCGGTAATCCCCACAAATTCTAACCTGTCCATTTGGCTTTGTTACTATTATGATCGGTGTGGCCCATTGTGCATCTTCTACTGGCATCAAAACTCGCTTACTAATTTCTGAATTTTTTGTTTTACTTTTTCGTGCTGTGCAAATGGAATCTTTTGGGGTTTGCATACAATTGGTTGGGCATTTTCACTTAAATCTATGTCTACTGGGGGTGATTTGAAAACTCCTATTTTTCTGAAAAAAGTTCTGGATAAGTTTTAATGTATTCTTGTTCAAACGACATCTTTATAATTGTTACAGTAATTCCTAGCTGATCGAACCATTCTCTTCCTATTTATCAGGGCTATGTTTCCTTTTACTATATAAATAGGTAGGTGCAACATTCCTTCTTTGTACCTAATTGGGATTTCAGATTTTCCTTTTACTATTATTGCGTTTCCGCTGACATCTTTGACTCTAATGTTCATTTTCTGTATTATGCATCCCTTATGCCCTCTGGTAATACCATTCCATTTTTCTTCTGATAAGAGTGATATTGCTGAGCGACTATCTCTTTTCTATGTCTTTTCCACATATGTTCATGTAATCATGCATTGTTTTTGGGTTTGTGCGCACACATTTTTTTTAACTTCATATTCCGTATGTTGTTTCTCTTGAGTTTTTGGATTTCTGCAGACTGATACTAGATGTTGTTTCCTTCCACAATTATAACAAGTATGTGTGTGCCATTTGCAGTTTTTTGCTATTGTGAACTCTGTGCCGGTCAAAATCGTGTGTTCATTAAACAAGACCAATAATCCAAGCAAAAGTACCTTGAATCCAACCATGCACAAGATACAGATGTCAGGGCAATGGTGAATCCCAATCTATTTGCCTGAACTCTTGCCTCTCTGACTAATGGATGATATTTGTGATGACTCTAGAAGTCCTTGGTTTTATTCCGTCCCAGCTGGAGGTTATGGTTCACAAAGAGACTCAAAATAATAAAGGGTTTATATAAGAAATTAATGATTTGATGAAATTCTGACGGTACAGATGTGATTTGATATTGACTACTAATGAAATGACAAACTAAGCTAATTTAAAATAATAATATTACAGGAATTTATTAAGAAATTGAGTTATTGGCAGTACAAAATAAGTTGAGTTTTATTTATATGACTAGGTTATACTTCTTGAATTCACAATTACATACTTTAAATACTCATTAAGTACATTAAATAAATTTTAAATTAAAGAAATATTTGAACATTTCAATTTAGTAGGCAATTGTGATCCAATTAAGATGTAAATTCATTTTGATGAAGCTAAATGCAAGGCATTTGATAAATAAAAGTCAAAATTTGTTAATTGGTCTGCCAAGAACCAATCAGCAATAAAATATCACTAGCTGTCTTTAAGAGATTACAAATAAATCTATTATATATATAGATAACAAGACATGAGCGATGTGTATTTAAAACACTATTACATTTAAATCAGTTGTATGTAATGAGTGCAGAAAACAAAATAGTTCATCTTAAATAAATTAGATAATCAGATTTAACTAATTAACGGGATTGGTTGGTGAAAGATGTGCCATCATGGCAGAGAGCATTTCAGGTTTGGTAAATAAAGATATAAAATGATGAAGGCAGTATCCTGTTATAGATTACAACAAAAAAACAAATGAGGTCTGTTACGAACTTCTGGGTGGCTTTGCTAAAAGAAATCCCTGGTATATACAGGTAGATGATGAGAAATGCTGGTTTTCCAGCCAAAACATGTCTCTGAATAATACTAATAGATTTGATGTGCTGGACTTCCCATACACATCTTAATGGCAATGCCTGGAAAAGGATCCCTAGTAGGAAATACGTCTACTATTAAGGGTAAGTCAAAGATTGGACTGGTCATATTTAAACTTCCGAAGGTCCTGAGAGGTATATAGCAAAGCAAGAATAACAATAATAAAGAAATGATTGTAACTATAAATTACATAATACCCTAGACATATATATAGATAGTGTATCACTAACGATCATAATAAATTCCTGATTAAAATAATCGGCTCTCTGACATAATAGAATGTCCACAGAAACCTTGGGTCATTAATGAATGGATCATAAATTATAATATAAAAGGAAAGAAAAGAATTAAAACTTAAAAGAATAAATTGTTTTCCACACTTCCCAAATATCTCATTTATTGGTAATTTATCAAATAATTCATCGGACCTTGAATAACAAACTCACTTATGGTGAAGTATTACAACATATAGCATAATAAATTGTACATACAATTTTAATATTTTACTGACACAAATGAAAATATATATGTATGAAATATATACTGTTAGTAGTTGATATAAATCTGCTATGATAACTGGATGATTCTCTTTTAAGATATTTGGTTTACAGAAATTGGGACAGATTTTACTTAAATGATTTAATAAAATATATTATTCTCTCAGAGATAATTACGAGGACAATTTTAAGTTGGAAATAATAATAAAATACCTAACTTTTAAAATAATTTCAATCATTTAAAAATAAATTTATAATATGAGGTACAAAACTAAACTAGTTTTCTCTATTAATTAATTTAATGGAAAGAATTCTCCTGAAATGATTTTTAACTAGAGAAAATAAGAGGGAGAGAGTTTAAAGTTATTTACTCATTGAGTTTTATGCTTGGCAGTTTCAGTAAGTCAATATTACAAATAAACCAACAAAAAAAAAAAAAAAGAAAATTAAGATAAATTTGCTGCATCAAAGTAATGTGGGATTTTTATAAGAATTAATAATTTTAAATTTAAGGAAAAAAATTAAAAGACACATTTTAAAATTAAGTTGTATAAACATTACAGATATATATAAAATACAAATTAATATTGATTTAGAAAACAAAGTAAGCTAGTATCAGAGGCTTGTGGCAAATTGGAGATTACCTTAACCAATCGGTAGACATTCCATGGCTGGAAACAGACAGTTATAAAATCAGTTCATTTAGCAGGCTTTCTTGATACAGTACAGTCTCTGGGCTAGGTGTTGAGAGTACTGGATTGGCATTGTTATGAGCTGGTGGAAACAGAGCTCCAAAAAGCAAATGGCCGATCTTTTCACCCTGTCATTCTTTAGGCATGATGTACTATAAATACTAATCAACCAATTAGATACAATTTTATAACTACAATTATTCAGCTAATTATCTCCTTAATCATAGATTAAAAACAAGGCAAGAACTTAAATTTAGCAACATAAAATTCTTGACGTTCCTTTATAATAAAAAACCAAATCTTGCAACAAAAAAAGATAATCAGTTAATTATACTGATTTGATTTTCTTTTTCACTAGATATAAAAAAAACCCAATTTTGATTAATTAAAAATAAAATTTACAAAGATATTAAAATCCTATTTTGCTCTTCCCTTTTTTATTTTTAAAAAATACTCTTAAATACATTTAATGTTTGAAAAATTTCATACTATCATAGTTAAATAATGACCCTTTAAAAAATAGGTCTAAGAACATTTAAATATTTTCCTCCATTAATAAAATAATTTTTATTCTCAAAACTAAGGAACATGCTGCCAGCTATCTAATTATTTTTGTCTAGTGAAGCTAATAACCCAACTGGTTGCAATATATATATATATATATATTGAGAACATTATAAATTATATATATTGTACCCTTTTGTATTGATACACCCCATCATAAATTAAATTGGAAATAAATTTTAGGGAGTACAATTCTAAATTTTATAAAGTAAATATATCTAGTTATTAAATCAAAAAAGATAAATGTTACTTTTGGTTGTCTTAGGGTTTGAACCCAAGATTAGTTAACTTGAAATACTATAAATCTTGATTAAGACCTTTATTTTAAAGGCATATAAGAGATAAAATATAACTTAATATTTGTTAATAATTAATTGTGAATATTTGAAATTTCGGTGAAATTCAAATGTAATCTTATAAATAAAAATATATGCTATAGATATAGGTAATCATGTTTGTGAGCATATGATATTATAAAATAATGGCTATTTCTGGTGAAATTTTAATTTATTTTTAAAAAATGAATAAAATAAACTTTACTTTATTAATTTTATGAAAAATTTATAGAATTTACGATTTAGTCTATACCAGATAAAATTAAAATTGTATTTTTTTTATTCAGTTTATTAAAAATATTTTTTTTATTAGGATATCAATTTACATTAAAATAGAATGTTGTGTGGAATATTATATTCAAAGGATAATTTACAAGGCACACTTAGGGGAATAATGCAAATACTGAAATATAGTGTTGGATCTGTGAAATTTTAATATAATAAACGCAAAGAGTCTACAATAAAATATACATTATGCAAGTTGAAAATAAGTTTTGACTGTCCAGGAAAACATTAAATTGTAAATAATTTGATGCGTTGGGATTTTGCATTTTTGTTATATTATTATGAGAACAAAAAGAGCAGAAGTGTGGGGGGGAGGGCGTCATTGAACAATTACGATTAGTTAGTGAGAAGCATTTGAAACAATTTGCTTATCATAGAAATTTAAAGACTCCTCAAGGATGAACTTGATAAAATTGTATTGTTTTAAAAGAAAAAAAAAATTAAAAAAAAATGTATTATAGTGTTTGAATATTGTTTAATTTTTATAATTTAAATAATTGTTATAAATATAGAGGAATAAGTAAATGTATAAAAAATTAATAATTTCTCTTATTTTTAAATGTAATCATTTAAAATTTTACTTGAATAATGTCGATTATAAATGGAGATAAACAATAAGCTAGAAAAATGTACTGTTGAAACGAGTGATATTTAAATTTTGATCTCATATTTAACTTAATTATAGTGAATTTATATCTAATCCCTATTTGTAATTCTGTATAGTTTATTGGTAAGAATTGTAAGAAACAAATATAGATTGGAGATAAAAGCAAGGAAAATTGAAAATAGGGTGTTAGTATGAGAGTTGTTTTAGATAGAATGACTATAGTGATTTCTTATTTTATGATATACCAAAATGTATTATATCAATATTTAAATTAGTATAATAAAATTTAAACTTAAGTCATTTCAGGATATAGTAAGTTTTCATATTTTAGAGTATATAATATTTTTTATTTATTCAAAGGGTAGTCATCGAATAGCCACCATATCCTGCATGATGGTGTTGTTGCTAAACAAAAACAATTCAATACATTCCCTGGCACGATATGATGTTTTTTCATGTTAGGATTCATAGCACGCAATTTTTTTTTCCAATATAAAAATAACCTTTTCTTTTAATAAATGTGTTTTTAATTTCATTTATTTTAACTAAAAATAAAGCCTTTTTTTAAATGTGTTTTTAATTTGATATTTTTTATCTACAAAATAAACTTTTCCTGCAAATCCATTGTTAATTTCACTTCTTTGAAATAAAAGTAACCTTTTTTTTTTGAAATCAAAAAAAAAAAAAGTTTGTAATTGGACCCCCCCCCCTCCTTTTTAACAATAGCGATCTTTTTTTTAAATTAACTAGAAAACACAAAAGTCATAAAATTTGTTTGTAATTGGATTTTTACCCCCTCCTTTTTAACTATATCGATCTTTTTTTTAATTAACTAGAAACCCAAAAGTGATTTTATGCTTGTTCTAACTTAGCAGAAACGTGTATTTAGTCAACAAACGAAAACTATTTCACTCGTCAATATTTCAAGAAATAATACTAAAACATTTTTTGGACCGAATAAAATGTTTTAATAAACAAACACAAAAGATAACTATTGCATACAATTAGAATAATCATATTCAAAACATATATTTTAACAAGTGGAACACTCTCCTGATGAGAATGTTGATACAGCTGCTGCTGGCTCTTGCCTTCCGCTTATTTCTTTTAATATAGACATGAATAAATCTTCACTTCTGTACATGCGATGCCACAGAAACTCTGCCAGGTAATTGTCAATATCTTTTCTGGATGTGCCATGCTGCCCCTTATTTTTCCACTTGAGTAAACCCCACTGGCGCTCTATATTCTGGGTATGCGTACCTGTTGTGGGGACGACAAAATTGTAGCGGTGGTTTACTCGGAGATGGTGGAAACTGGCGCTCTCCAGCTGTGATGTTTGATAACCTCTCCAGCAGTCTGATATAACAATGGAGCCACATTTAACATTATCGCAGAGTGCGGCAACGGCTAAGCATTCCTGTCTTGCAGCAGATACCTCCAAATAGCCACTGCTGTGGGAGTATCCTCCCCTGGTGGTTTTTCCGACATGTAAACAATGTCTCATCCACCTCCACTGTCATATTTGGCCCACCTATTTGAATACAGGGATGACACAGTACTCTCTCGGCACAGTTCGCGCAGTCCAGCGTTCCAAGAGATAACCACATCTCTGGAAATTTGCACCTCATGGGCACATTAGACTGTCAAATCATCATGAGCCCAGTAGTAGATGACTTGTAATGCTTTGACCAAAGAAATTCTCAACCCCTTGAAAAAGCTACCGTTTCAAAGAGAACAGCTACATCAACAAGCAGGTGACTTGTACTTAAATGTATACCCTTTGTAGCTCTTTAACACCATACCCACTCCGCAAACACACTGCCTCACAGAGGGGAGTATATAATGAAGTTATAAAAATGACCAGCTTTGGCCTCTGTGGCCGGCAATTCTGAAAATGTCAACATTTTGACTATGCTCGTGCCATTTTCTAATTCTTGACTCTAAAATCTCACGAGTGACGTTACTTCACCGGAGAGCTTGTTAAAAACACTCATTACTTCACCGGAGAGCTTGTTAAAAACACTCTTCCCCAACATTCTGACAATTGACCATGTCTCTAGTGATTGTTGTTTGCAATGTTAAAATAATAAGTACCACATACATTGAAACGAGTTAAAAAATTTAAAAATAAACATTTGCATAATTACGTACACTACAGTTCTAGAATCCCAAAAGAAAACAAATACTGTAAATGTAAATTGTGAAAGTTTTGTAGCAAGTGCTAAGCATCTTGAAGGTGTCAAAGAGTGACTTTTTTTTGCAAAAGATAATGGTCGCGAGAAAAAGTAACTCAAAATATGCATATGTTACGGTATAATATTACTGATAGCATATATATGTAGGCCTACTAATAGGTATGCCTAGTAAATGGCATTTTAATGTGCTTTTAGCTAGGTAGAACCCCCTCAGGTGTCGTAAGGCAGCTATTTGATGACAACCAAATAGAGTTGAATGGGATATTAAAAATCAATACTTAAATAATTATTAAATTACCATTTTATTGACACAAAATGAAAGAAATCAAATGATAAATGTCACGAGATATAAAAAATGAATATTTCATAATATTAAAATGAGATTTTGTTTAAAAAATAATAATAATACATATTTTTTGATCTTATATCTTTGAAGTTGTTAAGTGTTTATAAATTATATTTGTTAACAGAATATATATGGGATAATGGATATAAATAGAAATATATAAAAAGGGATTGATAAGAGGGTATTTAATTTTAGATATCTGTAATTATAATTAAGGGAAATACAAATGTTTGAATGTTTAAATATTTTAGTGTACGATATTATTATAGAATGATTTTTATATTGCTATTGGTTAAGTTATTTATTAGTTTACAAATAATTATCCAAATATTTTGTAAATAATGTTAATAAAGTTAATGTTTATAAGTTGAACTAAGTATTTAGAGTTGCATTTCTTTGGAGTCATCATCACTATACCATCTTCAGAGTATTAATTGTACTATACACATTAATTAAAGTGTATAATTTGAAATTTGAATAAGATTTCATTTAGGTGTAAGATAATGTATAACACTTATGAAAGAATAACATCTATTAAAAGATATATTAAGTTGTTATAAACTACCATGATCACATAAGTCATCAATGAAGTAAATATTCTAAATGTGGCAAAGTATGTTTATTTGTAGAAAATCAGATTAATTATTTATTGTGGAGATTATATATTATGATTACAATGGAAATAAAAGTGGTTATTAAAGTATTAGAGATCATAAAAACATAAAATAGTAACGTAATTTTAATTATAAATTATGGTAATTAGCATTTCCTTAATTAACAAACTATCTATAGAATTAAATAAAACCCCTCTTTATATCTTATAGGTTGAATAAACAGTTAATTAAAAATCAGTGATAATCTGAGATCTCATTATATTATTATTATTAATTATAATGATATAATAGTAGTAATGATTGAAAATAATAAATATATAGTAAAAATGATATTATAAACATAGTAGGTATTATTGTTAGTCATGGAAATATCTAGATACTTAATAAGTAAAAGTATTTTACTATTCTTATGCCATTGAGCAGATACTTTGGTATTTGTTTAATGTGATATTTGGGTCTTATAATTGCTGGTGTAAATTAAAGATAATCTGAAATAAAAAAAGTATAAAATTGTACCTAAAGAAAATAAAAGTATAGCCTAATTTATGGACTTGTAATATCTTCCATGGGTTATCATCCTATTGGCAGGGTACAATATATATATATATATACAGTTGAAATATTATGACATCTTTAATCATTAAACCATCACAGATTAGCAATTTTATCAAATTAAAAATAATATTATATTTCTTATCCCTTCTTACATTATTATAAGCTTCCTATCTTTAAAGCATTCATTTACTATCAAAAAATTAAATATAAAAAGTAAATAACAATTATTAATTTTAATACATAATGTAAAGCAAATTCCCTACATTTATTTTTATATAATCTATATAAATAAAAATGTAAATGTTCGTTTGTTCAAAATCTTAAATCTCCAAAAGTTCTTCACCGATCGCTTTGAAATTTTGACACAACGTTGCAATCAAATACACATGTATATTTTTTTGAAAAACAGTGCTATATGTTGGACATAAAAGCAACACACACTATACTAAATATTTTATGATTACATTTCAATGTTTCCGATTGCATTGTTAAACTGAATTTTCATAGATTTAGATTTATTTTAATTTAATTATTTCATGTGAGAGATTGCAATTCCCAATTAGATTGGCATTTTCAATCACCATCAACAAAGCTGAGGGCCAATCTTTAAAATTGTGCAGTTTAGATCTAGACACGGATTGCTTCTCACATGGACAATTATATATTGCATGTTCTAGAGTCGGCAAACCAGACAATCTCTATATCTGCACACACAATGGAACAACAAAAAATATTGTATACTTACAAGCATTGTGAAATTAAACATATTAGAAATGTGCGCTTTCTCTTTTCTTTCTTATCCATTTAACCAGACTAAGCCACAGCAATGCGTGGCCGGGTACAGCTAATCAAAAATAAATATATTGATTAATTCCATTATCTTTACTTTTTTTTTTTTTATTGCTGAAACATGTTTCAAAAACTTGATACTATAAAATGGACAATTAATTTTGAGCTACATCACCCATTTATTATTTGTTCACCCATAATTTTTTCCATTACTGAAATTATTTTTAAAAACTTCATATCAGCTGACTGAAAAATATGCCTCCTCACCCTTTTTAACTGTCCCCCGTCTTTTAAAAAGTTTTCATTTTTTCCTTTTCATAAAAAAAGTAATTAAAATCCAAAAATAACTCTCAAATCAATTAGGCTATTAATTTACAGGTAATTATTTAGGAATTTTCTTTTTGTTTTAAAATATGCATTTAAATTAATTTATTTACTGTATTCTGTTCAATATTTTTGGGTGTATAGAATAAATTTTTTTTACCTAATTTTAACTTATGGCAAAACATAAAAATAAAGATTGGTTTAAGTAGCTTTACTTATATTTTTTCTAGATAAGTAATTTCAGAATTATAGGTGTAGTACCTATATTTATATAATTATTTAAAAAGTCTTTTTCATTAAATATAATTTTATCAATAAAATAGAAACAATATCAAGAATAAAATATATTTTTAAATATTTTATTTGCAAATTATTTCCAGATGACTTTACACATTATTTTATTTAATTTTGAATTTTAAAACCATTTCCTAAATTATACATCAGAACCAGCAGAAGACGTTAACTCTTCGAGGTGCAATTCACTGCTGGTGCAAGATTCTTTCTGGATTCTCAATGGTGGTTTGGCAAATCCTTCTTGTTCTGAAAAAGTAAAAAATATTCATTAATGTATCATAATTATAATTTAATAAAAGTAACAACAAAAATAAAAAGAAAATACTAAAATATTTGTAGCAAAAATGTTAATATTAGGCTGGTACTTGGATATTTCTTAGGTTTAATATTCAGCTAAATATTCAATATCAGTCAGTAAATGAATATATATTTTTAGGATATAAAAACACAAAAACTCTTATGATAAAGCAGTTGGCAAGACTAATGAATAATGTCATCTTCACTGTTCATTTTTTTTAGAGATTGTTAAAAAGATTTCTATTTTGTAATAAGTTATATAAATGCTGTTTTATTTTTTATTTATATATATTTAATTTCTTAATATCATGATCAATAAAATATTTACTCATTACATAAAAATTTAAATATTTTTTACATGCATTAGAAATGTTAGATAATATTATGAATTATAATAAAACCTTCATAATTATATCTTGATTTTGCATTCAAAACTTTATTTACTAATTTAAAATATATAAATATCATATAAGTTTTTAATTTTAAAACTACAATATTTTTTATCTAATTATTTAATTAAATTGATGCTGTTATTATGAAATATGATAATATAAGCTTTCTAAAATCTAATCAAAATTATGGGAACTGGCATTATGCATAAATAATATAATTTATGTAATATAAACTCCATGATAAAACTATATTACAGTATCAAGATTTGGAATTAAGTTATAATTAATAGTACCTACAAACTGCAATGTAGTTTCAAGTATATCAATGTGAAAAAAAATTAAATAATTGTTGGGTGATTTGATCAAAAGATTACAAAATATTCATTCATTTCTAAACAAAAATTACAAATGATTATTTATTGTAAGAACATTAAACTGGAAGAATCAGAGCATACGTAACAGTTTACTGTGATGAAATGTTTAAAAAATTAACAAAAATCAATATTCTTTACAATTTTTATTTTTTAATAATCTTTTTAAGTAACTGATTTGTTGGAAATATTTTAAGCTTCCTTGTCTTTAGACTTTTATCTTCATTTTATTGATAAACTCTTCAATAATGATAACCATTTTATTCTACCTAAAAAACAAAATTTTTAGCAAATTTTTATTAAAAAGATTTTTTTTAAAGAAGTTGTTTATTTATTTAACTTACCAAAATAAAAAATGTTTAATGGCTGATATTATTTTTCAGAAGATGAAATAATCATATTATTATTGTTTTTGTAAAAAAAATAAAAATGTATGTGTATATAGTTCAAATTATAATTTATGCAAATTATTTTTAAAAAATACTTAGAAACAAAAAAATTATTGTATTGCCTATTACTTATTTTAATTTTTTTCATTAGGCAAAAAAAAAAAAAATATTCTTCACAGATACAGTATTTGCCAAGTGATCTGTTGGTTGTACAGATAAAAAAATGAAATATATAGTGTAAATAGTCTTACTTTTTGATGCTTGTAGTAATGAAGTCTAATAGATAAAACTTGTTATATGATTTTTAATTATAAGTTTATGAGAAATCTCTATTTAAAAAAGTAATGGTAATCATCTGAAATCCGGGCACAGCAGCTTGACGGTGTTGTTTATATGTCAAAACACATAAAAAAGCCGTTTCTGCGGCCAGCCTTACGGCTAATACAACATTTATATTGTATTGCCCATTAGCAGGCTGCTATACATGACATTGCACAAAAATATTATGGCCTGTTTTGTGCTTCGAAACTATTTATGCGTATTTGTTCTATTCATAGCTGATTACTATATCACTTGAGGGTGTTTTAATTGCAAGTCGGTACAACTTTTCAAATCTCCATAATAGAGTAATGTCTTTTGTATTTAAATAATGTTGTTAATTACTAATAATTGTCATATAGTCCCCACCCTTCCCTAAAAAAATGTTAATATGTAAAAAATTGGCAAAGGGTATGTACGAACATACTTCTACAAAGCTCTTGTGTAAGCACATTTCAGCGTGGAAAATATATGAGACCAATAAAATGGTTGAGAAGAACATGCAATTTTTAAACTTTTCAGAATTGCCAAGTACAGAGAGACTGTGTCCTTTTTTCAGGCACATAATGTCCTCCCAAATACCAGACTGTTTTTATTACAGCAATAAAATAAATAAAAATAAGTCAAAAAGTCCAAAGTTTATGTATTTTTTTTTTATTTCATTAGAAATTGACAAGTATTTGGATTATCTTTTTTCAGTAGGGTTAAAATAAATTACTGTTTTTGTTTACTTTTTGTTAATAATAACAAAGTATGACCCCCGAAAAGCTGTTTATTGTAGAAGCCAAAAAAAAAAAAGGTAATTCAAACAAAATATAAATAAAAGTGAAAAAGTTGTTTAAAAAAAAAAATTACTGACTTTTTGTTACAATTATTTATCCGAGGGTTGGGGATTCAAAACAATTTTTTACCCCAAAAACACAAAAGTTACTTTTGATTTAATAAGAAGAAAAACAATTTTGTCAACCAAAAAAAAAAAAAAAAAAGGTAGAAAAAATTCCCAAATAATTGTATTATATTTTTTCAGCAGGGTTAAAACAAGTGGGGTTAAAATAAATTACTATTTTTGTTTACTTTTTGTTAATAATAACAAAGTATAACACCCCCCCCCCCCCCGAAAGCTGTTTATTGTAGAAGCCAAAAAAAAAAAAAAAGGCTAATTCAAACGAAATATAAATAAAAGTGAAAAAATTGTTTAAAAAAAAAAAATTATTGACTTTTTGTTACAATTATTTATCCGAGGATTGGGGATTCAAAATAATTTTTTACCCCCCAAAAACACAAAAGTTACTTTTGATTTAATAAAAAGAAAAACAATTTCGTCAACCAAAAAAAAAAAAAAAAGGTAGAAAAAATTCGAAACAATTCCCAAATAATTGTATTATATTTTTTCAGCAGGGTTAAAACAAGTGAGGTTAAAATAAATTACTACTTCCAGTTTAATGGCGGCCTCTGAATGCAGATCTTCTGCATCATTTCTCATCTGATGTGAATATATTTGCACTAAAAAGGGAAAAATTCGAGAGAAAATTACAAAACTATATCTGTGAGTACAATCTTTATTATTCTATGCAATTATTTAGCGCGATTTACTACTTTAAAGTAGTTTTGAAACATTAAATTAAATAACGTTTATTAATTACGGTTAACCGCTAAAATAAACTCTGTAATAAAGCCTATACTAAGGCCTAAACGCTCTAATGGGAGGAAAAATATATATACTAACCTTAAAATCTCTGATGAGTCCCAAAGTTTGGATTACAACAATAAACCCTCCAAAGAACCTAAGAATAAATCTACAACGGTAGAAAGCATTTCAAATAATCAATTTCTTTCTTCTTCGACTACTAACAACCCGATAATAAAATCTATGCTAAAATCGAAACACTGTCACGTGAAAGGGGAAAATAATTCGAAATTATCTAGTGATTTCCAAATTGTAAATGCAAAGACTGCAACCCCTAATGAACCTAAAAATAGCGGTGAAAATGTTCAAAATGATCATACCGTTAAAAAAAGTATAATTCCGCTCATAAACTCGCGAAACAACGGGAAAACTTTGCAACAGGGGAAAAATGATGATTCCCCAATTACAGCCTCAAACAAAAAAATGAATCACTTAGAGAATACCAAAACTTTACAAACACCATCAAAAACTAATCTATCTCCACTAAATAATCCAGAACTGGGAAAACAGATTAACAACAATAATTTATATAATAACACAAATCTAAATCTCATAAAATCTCCAAAACATTTAAAGGAAAATAAAAATTCCAAAACTACAATAATTAAACCAAATCAGAAATCGACCATAAACCATAATGATATGCACTCTCCCATTCCAAAACAATCTTCACTAAGTCACCCAGAGTTTGACAAATTCAATATCACAAGCCCTGAATACAGGGATTCAAACCAACTACCTCACAACTCTGAGCATAATAAAACCACAAGCCCAATGATGAATGAAATGACATATGCAAACAAGGTCAGAGCTAACATAATGATAAATACACATCATCAAACATCACAACCTGATAAATACATGGAAGCAATTCGACTTTTACAAGAAATAGAAACAGAACAGTCTACATCAAACTACTCTAATCCTCAAACAACATCTACAGATAATCCTACTTGTGATATTCAGAACCATGAAATAATAAATGAACAGTTTAACCAAACCATCCCATTGCCACTCCACAAATCTCTACTCAACTATTATAATGAGTGTTCTCTCATACTTTCCACTACAGATAACTGTTTAAATCTATACACATTCCCTACATCATCACTATATGAACTATGTAAAGCACATGGCTGGTGGAAATCGATCCATAAGATCCTCTTTCATCCAAATGAAAGATATCATCCAGTTCACAAACCAACAAGTTAAAGCTGCCTTTAGAAATAGTCATAAACTCCTAAACAACAAATTTCTTGTCTACATTGACCTCAACCGCCCAGTTGTTTTAACAGAGCGAATTCAAAAATGTACCATGGACTTTGAAAAGGCAGACCTTCAGCACCACTTCAAAGACTATGGCACCATTACCAAATTTCAATACCTAGTAGCAGACAACGATGATCCCACAGTATACATCAACACTGCACAATTTCAGCTAGTTCTTAAAAAAGGAATTCCATCTCAATCAGTCCCATCTCTAATTCAACATGGCGAATCTCCACTCAACATCATCTTTCGTGGCCTTCCACCCCAATGCTTCCATTGCAGGCAGAGAGGCCATCTAAAAAAAGATTGTCAAGAGAGACAATGCATAATTTATGGAGAGATTCGGTACAAATTCCACAAATGTGATAGCGATCAAGAAAATCAACATCTAACAAATACATACCCAAGTCTCAAGCAACAATATATCACTAGCAATACCACAGATCGCACTACATCATCATCAAAAATTCCTAATGATAAAACTTCCTTACCAATGACAATTGCGTATCATCATCAGATACAGCAACAATCGGCCAAACAGACATGGACACCGATGCTGAACAAAGCGACACTACAATGGCCAGCAACAGAATTCCATGTAAAAGAAAACCTAAAAAAAAAGACAATAGCTCTGAACAATCACAAGTAAGTAGCAATAGAAATGAATGTGACAATCTTCGAGATGCAACAAAGACTAATATTCCCCCACCAAATAGACCTTGTGAAAAAAAACGAAGAGACCATTCTCCAAAAGTCACAAGTTCATATAACCTCACAAATGAAACAAAAACAATAGACCAAGATAACAACATACAACTGATTGACCCTTTGTCTCAAAATAAAGTGGCCTCATGTCAACATGAAAATGATAATGAACGCTTACTGATAGACTTATCTCCATCATTGTGGCCTATTCCTGAACCTATTCCACCAGACCTCAACTTATCTAAGAACCTAATACAATCTGAACCTTAATCATCACCCCACCAATTTGATGCTGGAACAGAATATTATGGTCTTAGAAACTGGATCACATTCCAATCAGGCAAACTCTCCCACACGAGAAAGCGGTTTCACTATCAATGATGACTTTCAACATAACATCGATTAACGTCAGAGGCATGAACTCCCTTGGCAGAATCCTAGCATTATCATTCTGGCTTAAGCATAATACACCTGATGTTCTTTGCCTCAATGAAACAAAACTTCACACACTATCTGACCAAAACATCATACAGAAAATACAAAAATTTGGATACTTCCATTATTCCTTCTCCTCCTCTGCATCTGGTGGAGTAGCAATTCTTTTTAATAAAAAATCTAAAATAACCTTTTTCAAAATAATTCATATAGACTCTAACTGCCTCATAGCCATTATACAGGTAAATGGATGGACATTTAACATAATAAATGTTTACATGACCAAAGCATCAGATATAATCTATAGAATCATCCACACTATCAATGCGGTCTTAAGAACTAACCCTTTTCCTGCATTAATGTTGGGTGATTTTAATCACACATATGATTCTTTTGAAAGGAGTCACTTAAAATCACTGAGCAATACCTTTACAAGTGGAAGACAGCTTTTTGATGTGTCTGCCTTCTCATTCTATTCATCACGGTTTAAGTCCCTCATTGATCTTTTATACTTCTCTCCTTCACTTGCTCCCTTCATTGAAGCTAACCTGTGGCCTGTTGTCTTTACGGACCACATTGCACTAGAGGTCCTTATCAGAATTGTGGATAACACACATTCATATGGCAACATTCCATGAACAATGAGGATCCTCACAAAGGAATCTGCCACTATACAACTCATCTCTGAGATTTACATATCATTCAACTCTGCTAATATAAACACACTTTCCCCATGTGATAAATGGAATAACTTCATAAATATTCTACAATCACATATTCATAAAAGCACTCAACATAATAAAGGTCCCCTCAAATTACTAAGTCAATTGGACAAGATAGCCGACACACTTAAACATTTGCCCATACAAAGGCAAAATATCCAAGAAATTACTCGCCTTAAACTACAATACAAAGCTACCCAACAATCCCTGGCTGAATACCTATCAATTAAACGAGCGCGCAGTTACTTAGCATATCAACACTGCTGGACTTGAGGTTACATCAGATGGGCCTAGGATCCAACCAACAAAACAAGGCACCATCATCAATCAAGATATACAGTAAACAATATATCGGCCTCTCCATGCTTTCCAAAATAAGAGACTTTTACAAAAGAAAATTACAACCTATTGGTGTCACTAACATCCGTAGAGTTTTTGTTACTAACAACCCTATGGAACATAACATCACAGATGGTGATATTCTTGACAAACTGCAATCACTCCCAGAAAGTGTCCATCCTAGCATGCATGGAATTCCCAGATTTCTACTTTTACACCTAAGAGCTTTTACTATCCCAGTAATCCACGGAATGATAGACATCATCGCCACTGGAAGTCATCACCTAATAAACCTATGTCCCATCTCCATGGTACCCTTTTTAAAGAAGCGAGATGCACAACCAGATCTCAATAACCTGCGTCCTATCTCGATGATTCCTCTATTGACAAAGATCATCGAGAGCATCATTAAAGACAAGATTCAATATAACATAATTAAACAACTTTCGCGCTATCAATTTGCAAAAAAGGCACTTCAACATCTGACGCTGTCAGCCGCTTCAGACTTCTGGTCGATCATGTGCGGAGACAAAGGAAGTCCCGGCCCATTGCAGTCCAACTTGATATAGCTGGGGCATTCGACTCCGTGAGAATTGATGTTCTTCTCAGTGTTCTGGAACAGCTAAATGTACCACCCGTATACATTCAAATGATTGAGAACCTTCTTTACAATCGGGAAGTGTTCTTGTCCCTAGATGGTCGCATTGCCCCGGGTTTTATGCCCTACATCACCATCCCCCAAGGTTCTCCCCTGAGTGCACTTCTCTTTGCTGCCTATATCAATCCAATGCTGTTGAACATCGAGGCCACGTTTTCTGGTATCGCTGTTCCGCTACTTAATGAGAACATCAATCACATCTCCTATATGGATGATGTAGTTGTGTTTCTTTCATCCCATGATGAACTGGGTAAGCTAAAACAACTTCTTGATCACCATGCCAAATTATCTGGTTTCCTTGTCAACCCAAAAAAATCAGCTATTTGGTCAATTCTTACTGGCCAGAAGATCTCTGGTGGATTTGAAGCAGCACCACAGAAATTTCTAGGATTTCACCTATCAAAAACACCCACGGTGATGCGTAAAGAGATACAGGACTCATTATTAGAGAAAATTGAAACCACAATCGCATCTTTGTCAAAAATATACCTTTCCCTATTTGGGAAAGTAGCCCTTTTAAATGCTCTCATTCTTCCAAAAATAATATACTATTTGGCAGGGTTCATCCCCACCAAGGTATTCATCAACAAAGTAGAAACCGCCTGTAGAAAACTGTGTTGGGCGGGCCGATCACCCGTAATTAGCTTGAGAATCCTCCAAAAGCCCAAAACTTTAAATGGTCTCTCACTACACTCGCTAACTATATTCAACTTACAACGCATCCATAATGTATTCTACAACATCTTCAAGGAAAATGAACGTGCTCAATGCAGGCTATATTTAAACATGGCCTTAATCTATTTGACTAGTTGTAACCAATTTGTCAATTTTTATAATTTTACCCTAGAGTTATGTTTTTCTGTATCCCTCCTTTAAAGTAAAGAATCCCAGTTGTTGGCTAGGTATGGTATTGTTCTGTAATTACTGTACTATTGTTTAATTATATTAAGTGGATCTTACTAATGCATGTCAATACATTCCATGTCTGTAGATGCAAGAAGATAATTAGCAACATTTTTTTGTTAATTATTTCTTCAAATTGTCATTTCTTTTTTTTAATTGAACAATACTCTTTCATTCACTAATCTTATCAATATCTTGTCTGTGACATAATATAGTCTAAACCTGATTTTTTCTTTGTTAAAATTCCCCTTTAGGATCTCATCTCTCCCTGACCACCGGGCATACATGAAGAAGAAATTCTAGTGATGTTGTGAAGTAAGTCGCTTAGTAGAAATCTGGAGGAGTAGGTGAGGTTCGAACCCCCTCTACCTGCATCTCTTGGTGGTTAGATTAAAGCAGCTCTATTTTTCATACCGTTAGTTTTCTTTTTTTTTTTTATAATCTGGCATCCCAAATGTGGCCTTACTGTTTAGAGATAGACCCTGAGATATGATGTATGGGAATTTGATGATCAGGTGAATTTTTTTTAAAACAAGTAATGTGAATGACAAAAGTATATATATATTTTTTTTCATTGTGCTTTCTGCTCTCTCTGGAAATTTTTTGTTGGTTCACAAGTATATATGTACATGTATTGAAACCAACCAAATACTGGTTGGAATAATTAACTTAGATATGTATACTAATATGTTTTTTTTTTTCTTTTTGGTGGTGTAGAGGGACAGTGATTGTTTGTGGAGCAGAACAAAAAAAAGTTAAGTCAAAAAAATTTTTTTTTTACAGATTTTAATAGTCATTACAATATAGACATAGAGATAATGGATCACTAAGTACATATGATGGTTGTACATGCTAGCAGCAGAGAAAAAAAAAGAAAAAGAAACTGAATGAGGTAAAGAAGAAATTGAAAAGTGGAAAGGCAAGAAGTTTAGATGGATGGGCAGCAGAGATGGTAATGAATTTAGGATATAGGGCAAAGGTAAAGTTATTATCCTATTTTAATTAGTTGGCACAGAATAGTTTTTCCGAGTAGTTGGAGTAATACAAGAGTAAGATTATTATTTAAAGGAAAGGGTAAGGATCATAGAAAGTTAATTAATTATAGACTGATAGCGGTAACATCGTTTTATATAGTTTTCTCATATATGGTGGCTAGAAGAGTTGTAAAATGGATGGAAGGGAATAATGTAGGGGGGGGGGGATGCAAGGAGATTTTAGATTAGATAGTCATATAGGAGATAGTTTATTTGTAGTTACACAACTTATGGATATGAATAGAAATTCAGGTAAACAGTTATATATGAGTTTTATTGATATAGAGAAGGCATATGATAAAGTAAATAGAAATAGATTATGGATAAATTTAGCAAATTTGGGAATGGATAAAGCTTTAGTGGATATCAGTAAGAAATTATATGAAAATAATTATTATATATATCAATTAGGGAATATAGAATCAGTTAAAGTTAAAAATGGAGTGGGACTAATGCCCTATGTCACCTATTTTGTTTATGTTCTATTTGAGTGAAATGGAAAGAGCAATAAAAAGATTAGGAAGAGGGATAGAGATACCGTTAATAGGTAGTAAGGGAGTATATATTTTGTCAGGTCTTTTTATTGCAGATGATATATTTTTGTGTGCAGAAAGAGTGATATGGAAGTTATGCTGAGGACATGTGCAAGGGTGAGTAAAGAGATGGGGATTAAATTTAGTGAAGAAAATTCAAATACAATGATGGTTAATACTGGGGAAAGAGAAGATGTAGTTTTTTTATTGAGAGATATTAAGTTAAGAGTGGTAAATAAATATAGTTATTTGGGAATTATTTTAAGAAATCAGAAAAATTATTTGGATGAATGGGAGACAAAATTGATAAAAGAAGCAAAGAAAAGAAAGGGTTTGATAAAGAAATTAGCAGTGTTTTTATATAATAAATATGATATAGCTAGAATTATACGGAAGGGAGTTGCAGTAGCAGGGTTAACATATGGTAATGATGCATTATGTGTTAGTAAAGGGGTATTAAATTACTTAGAAAAAGTTCAAAGGGAAGTAGGAAGACATGCATTTGATGCAGATGTATGGACAGCAAGGGAGGCAATTCAAGGAGAAATGGAATGGTCAAGTTTTCATATGAGAGATGCAAAAATTAAAATGAAAATGTTTGGTTGATTACAGTTTATGGATAATAAAAGAATAGCCAAAATAGTATTTAATTGGGTTATGAGTAAAGGTAATGCGGTATGCAAAAGATTTGGATAAAGAATTTATATCAGTATATTTGTACAAAAGATGGGATGATTGTGTTAGGAGGATTGTTGAATGTTATAGTGGTAAGGAATGGGATAAAAGAATAGATTTATTAATAAAGAATAGGGAGTTAGAGAGATGGAGAACTAGTATGGAGAATAAAAAGAGTTTAAACATATATAAAAATAAACAGAATATTAGGTGCAAGTTAATATATGATAATAGTAAGGAAAGTAGTTTATTGTTTAAGGCTCGAACGGGATCTTTAGCAACAAGAGAATATACATGTAAGTGGAAAAATATGGGTGATTTAGTCTGTAAATTATGTAAGGAAGGAATAGAAAATATTAGGCATCTGTTAATTGAATGTAAATGCTTGAAAACAGAAAGGGCACATATAATGAAGTTATGGAAGAATAAATATGAAAAAAGTGATTATACAGAAAGTGGATTATTGGTTTTTATGTTGGGTTTGGGAAAAGATAAGGGTGATTTAGATATAAAGGCCATAGTGTTGACAAAAATTATGTTGTGGAAATGGGATGGAGCAGAATATGGGAAAACTTAGACTGGGGAATGGAAAATAAAGTGGCTAACAGGTTTCTCTGGGCATAATCGTTGAGAGATTCTTGACTCCGTTTAAGAAGCTATAGTACATCACATCACGTGAAAAATTTATTTACTGTGATCAGAATGGATGATGGTGATGGTTTGCGCCAACTAAATTCAGGGAGAAACAAGAAATCTTTAATATTGTTTAGACAATTGAGAAATAAAAGCACTAAGACAAACATCAGCCAAATTAAGTTTAAACAAATTTTAAAATTTTATTAAGAGAAATATAAATTATAAGAAAAAGTTTATAATATAACAAATAGAGTTAGATCAGGCGTGTACCAGAAAGACTAAAATTCAGTGCTCTGGAAGACAGACTGATCTTCTAATAGAGAACTATAAAGGGAGGGAGCAAATTACTTTCAGCAGAGAATTCACCTAAACATCGGTTTTCCTATTCACAGATATGAAAACAATACGTACTTGAAATAAATCAATGAAACCAGTGCCAGCGAGCTTTTCTAGGCCCAAAAATGTGTTGGGACCAAGAATATCATATGCCAGTAGAAGCTGCATCTTATACTACGTTCAAAGCAAAGATGATTGATTTACCCCAAGAACAAATGAAAAATATGATTTAGGATGAAAGGAAAACACATTTAAAACAAGCGAATTCCCAACCAAACAAGTGGCCAAAACTAATAATAATTAAAGATCTCAATAGGAGACAAGTAAATAATTAGAAAAACAATCCCGTCTGCCCAAGCATCTCAAGAGAGTCAACTAATAATTACAAATAAATCTACAAAGTTCTGAGTACACATTCTGATCAAATTTAATCACACGTAAAAGATCAAAATAAATCTAGCAACCAAAATATAAACGTTCCTAGATTTTTATATAAGTTAGTTTATCAGAGAGTGTATATGAGTAGAAAATATTAAAGCATTAAATAATTTAGCAGAAAGAAGTGATCTTCCACCCTAATTTACAAGGGGATACAAATTATCTTCCTGCTGGCGATTTATAAAATTACATAGAACAACAATTCCAGTTTCCTATTTCAGAGACATAAGAAAAGAAGAACAAAATCTCCAAATACGGAAAACTAGAACAATAAACACGACAAAATCGCCAGCCAAAAGATTTTTCAGTTTGCCTAAGCGCAAACACAGCATTTTAAATCAATTATTAGCTAATAAAATAATTACAGGTGAGCATTTAAAATTACACAAGACTGCTAAAGCATTTTAAAAAAAATTTAGGCATAAAAAATAACAATCTCACTAGTCATTCTCCAATAAACAAAATTGAAAGCAAACTTGGAATCTTAAAACTAAGATTCCAAGACACACTACAAAATACAATAAAAAAAAAACAACAATTATTAAATATGAGGTTAAATATTGATTAAGAATACAGATTTATGTTAGTATTGAGTGGAGATTTAACTAAAAGAATTTACCCTGGCTAGAATAAAAGAAAATATTTACCTTACGGTAAAGCAAAGTTTGCGCGTTTTCAAGTAGTGGGCACTTTTATATTAGTTCATATTTCAGGTACTTTGACAGCGGCAAGGTAGAGGCATTGAGGATCTGGCTTCTTTTAGACATAGCATGACTGAAGGAGAGTTGGAAGTTAGGGATTCATCCTTTGGTTAAGTTAGCAAGACATCTTGGATGATGGCAAAACATAGAGTAGTAGATTTTGACATCTTGTAAAGCAATGAAGTCTGTTAACAATCGCAAGGTTTTGGAAAGAATTAAATGTCCGAATTGCAACCCAAAATGCTATGAATCTCAGCAGCTTGTAATCAAAGTGTGTAAAAGAATACTGAACCTCACTTTGAAGCAGCGTGTTAGCCAAGAATAAAAGCAAAAACTATTGTCCCAAAATTTGCGGGGTCATTTATACCATGCTACATTTCCCGCGAAAACCTTTCCTGTTGTCGAATTCTATGCCTTAGGCAGGGCAAATATCAATCTCCCACTCAATCTAATGAAGAATTCTAACCAGGGATGATTATTTTAAACAACAACACAAAATTAAAGCTCTCCTTTTAGAATGAACTTTAAAATGATTAAAATAAAAGAGACAGAAATGTAATTAACAAGCTTGCTTGTTTTTAATTAAATTGATTAAAAACAAGCGATGAAAGTAAACTATTTTAAAATCAATTCTATAAAAATTAAAATGACCTATTTTAAATATAAACGAGTATGTGTTTTAATACACGCACTCTTTTTAAATAATTAAAAAAAAATTTAACATTAGAAACTTAACGAAAATTAAAAGTTTTTTTTAATTTTCTTGTAATAAAACCATTGAATTGGACATCAATACGGTTCAATGTATATTGAGAAAAGCATGCTATTGGCTTCCAAGGTGCATTTTAACCCAGAAAAATCTATTCAGTTATGCCAAAATATCATTATATTACACAAATTTATTTTGCAAACTTGTATTGTTTATCAAGTGTTTATTTCAGAGCAATTACCTTTCAATAAATAAATAATAGATGAATTATTAAAAGATAAAGATTATCTTGACCAACCAGTGTAGAGCATATTGTATAGATAAATTTAGGTTTTATTCAATTTAAAATTTATATTCAAGGTTAAACTTTCACATGACCCACAACTCTTAGTGCCATCTTAGAATTGCTGACCCACCTGATCACACACATGTTGAAAAGATAAATAATCACCAATATACGTATTTCGTGCTAAACCAGCACTCACCAGTTGGTCCAGATTACCATCTCCACACATATATACAACCAGTACTCAGCTTTATATTAAGATAGCCAACCTTCATACTTTAATGGACAGGCTTCAAACTACTCCAATCCACAACTCTTCAGCCTCCCATTTCATTGAAAATCTGATGATGGAATATTCAAAGCCCACATTAGTGCCAAGGTTGTCATCCTACCCATGTTGACGTTTAGTCATTCTGACCCCTCAAGTATAGGAGAATAATCCATTTATATATACATATGCGAGGGAGGGGCAGACCTTTTAAATACTATTTATATAAATTAATACATTGTACAGGCTTACATCTGCATTTATATATGTGATATATGCGGGATTCGAACTCAGACTTTCACACGACCCACAACTCTCAGTGCTATCTTATATTGCTGACCCACTTGATCACACACATGTTGAAAAGATAAATAATCACCAATATACATATTTCGTGCTAAACCAGCACTCCTCAGTGGGTCGTATGAAAGTCTAAGTTCGAATCCCACATATATTACATATATAAATGCAGGGGTCAGCCTGTACAATGTATTAATTCAAGGTTAAAATAATTTCTAAAGTAACAAAAAATGACTAATGATCACTTATGCTAGGCATGGAGAACTTTTTTTCTACAGAGGCCATTTGGATACTTATAATAACATTTGCAAGCTTTAAAAAGTTATCGAATTAAAATTAGCCTACTATATTTGATTTATCCCTAATCGAGCAATCTTTTCAGCTGACAGGCTGATTTCAACTTATCCTAATGAAAGCCATAATTTTTTTGTGAATTAAAAATAAAGTAACATATTGATTATTAATGACTTTTCCACATTTAATGACAATTTTTCCAATTTGCCTTGGAACTATTTTTGTGACATATTTAATGTTCTCGATTTTTTTTTTTTATGCTCTGGACAGATTAATTCTACAGCAGCTAGGATACAGTCACTTATAAACCCCCCCTTCACTAAATGTTTTTAAAGTTTCTGCTTTAAAAAGAAAGTAATTTGCCATCACAGAATTTTCTGACATGCTTCGACTTTTTATGAGACATGGCAAACATTTGATGAGCTCCTTTTCAAATTTTTATTTTACTATTTCTTTCTTTCCCAACAATTTTGTTGTAACCAGATTATTTAATTTAGTTGTTCTTTATTAACTGAAATATTTTCCAGACATATCAGGCATATTGATTTATTTTTTCTTTATATGAAAAATTCGTGCCGAACCATTTCTATTGAAATACGTGCCAAATCATTTCTATTGAAATACATTATTTTCCATGACAATTTTTTTCTCTTACTAGGTTTAGTCATTGTAATAAAAAAATTAAATAATTGCAAAATAATAATAATAAAACAAAGTAAAATTCTAATTTTATTTTTGTGAATATATAATTAGTACACAAAAATCACTATAAAAGCAAACAAAATGCCACTAAGCTAGTGGATTAAATCTGTGTAGTCAGACAGACTACCCAATATAGATAATTTGTCAGAATATTGCACCTCTGATAGAATAAAGATTGGACGTAATTGAAAAAATATAAATAATTTATTTTATTTAACTTTTAATTCAATATTTGGTAATCATCTGAAATCCGGGTATGGCCACTTGATGGTGTTGTTTATGTGTCAAAACACATAAAAATGTCGTTTCTGTGGCAGGCCTTACAGCTAATACAACATTTATATTGTATTATCCATTGCTAGGCCACTTTACATGTCATTGCACAAAAATATTACAGTCTGTTTTGCACTAAACTATTCATGCGTATTTGTTCTAGTCATAGCTGATTACCATATCACTTGAGGGTGTTTTAATTGCAAGTCGGTACAACTTTTCAAATCTCCATAATAGAGTAATGTCATTTATATTTAAATAAGGTTGTTAATTACTAGTAATTGTCATATGGTCCCCACCTTTCCCTAAAAAAATGCTAATATGTAAAAAATTAGCAAAGGGTATGTTCGAACACATTTCGACAAAGCTCACACACTAAGTCATGTTTCAGCATGGAAAATATACGAGACCAATAAAATGTCTGAGAAGAATGTGCAATTTTTAAACTTTTCAGAATTGCTGAGTACAGAAAGTGAGACTGTGTCCTTTTTTCAGGTACATAATGTCTTCCCAAATACCAGACTGTTTTTATTACAGCAATAAATAAAAATAAATTCAAAAAGTCCAAAGTTTATGTTTTTTTTTTTTTTAATTCATTAGAAATTGACAAGTATTTGGATTATCTTTTTTCAGCGGGGTTAAAATAAATTACTATTTTTTTTTTTTTAAATGTCATAGCATCGGCCGGGATGCGAACCCGCAACCCGGGCAACTGCTTGCAAGTGCAAGGCAGTCGCGCTGACCTCACGACCACCAATACTATTTTTGTTTACTTTTTTGGGCGTTTCAAAACAATTTTTTACCCCCCAAAAACACAAAAGTTACATTGGATTTAATAAGAAGAAAAACAATTTGGTCAACCAAAAAAAAAAAACAGGTAGACAAAATTCGAAACAATTCCCAAGTAATTGTATTATATTTTTTCAGCATGGTTAAAACAAGTGGGGTTAAAATAAATTACTATTTTTGTTTACTTTAACAAAGTATGAAACCCCCCAAAAAAGCTGTTTATTGTAGAAGCCAAAAAAAAAGGTAATTCAAACGAAATATAAATAAAAATAAAAAAAAGTTGTTTAAAAAAAGTATTGACTTTTTGTTACAATTATTTATCCGAAGGTGGGGGTGGGGTTTCAAAACAATTTTTTACCCCCCAAAAACACAAAAGTTACTTTTGATTTAATAAGAAGAAAAACAATTTAGTCAACCAAAAAAAAAAAAAAGATGGAACAAAATCGAAACAAGTCCCAAATAATTGTATTATATTTTTTCGGCGGGGTTAAAAGTTTTTTCATCGTGAAACAGTCAAAAGTTTTAAAATCAGAAAAATAAACACAAAAGTTAAATTACCAAAATTTGTTGAATAAAGAAAAATGTCTGGTTAAAAAAAACAATGAAAATGAATATAAAAATTTGTTTAATAAAAAAGAAATCATGTTATATAAATGAAATAAAAATTTGTTTAATCAAAAAAAAAAAAAAACGTTATATAAAAAAAAGTTGCGGTCCGGTAACATTATATTTTATTGATTTTGTATAGCATCAATGCCATCAAAGCAGCCATGCCCAGATTTCAGATGATTACCCAATATTTAAAGTAGACATGTGTTTAAATAAAAGTTTGTATACAAGACCATTTTATATACATTTTTGAGAATTTTCGGGGGTTATATTGAAAGCTTTTGAGGGGCAAAGGTTTCCCATCCTTGATTTATACATTTATTAAAAGGTTACTGTTGTAAATAAATATTTGCTAAACCCATAAAATAAATTATAAATAATGTACATTAAAAAATACATAATAATGACATAATTTCATGCATTAATGTAAATGCTTCTGGTATAGAGTTAAAAATTTAAAAAATACTTATTTAAAGCCTTAAAAGATTTTTGTAGCAGCACTCTTATCAAAAGGCAAATATTAAAAAAATAATACATTACACCATTATTTCAGAAAATAATATATTTTAAATTTAAATTTGTATGCATGCTCCAAACGATACTTAATAGAACAATATTAAATTTCCTATTTACCATTAAATCAACATTTTTTATTAATAAACCAAGCTTGTTTTACCTTTTGTTTGCCATTATCTTTTTGTTCTTGAAATAAAAACATTACTATATATTCTTTCATATTCCAAAAAACATAACAGTAATATTGAATTCTTTTTGGCTCTGTTCACAAATATACACATTGCTTTATTCTTGTATTAATTTTTGACTTTGATTTTCCAAATTGAATGTACAGGCAGTCTGGATCTTGATGTTTAATTATATACAAAATTTACAGGTATTCTTTTGGATCCATTTTACTTTTACTATTATTACTTATTTCAATGCAAATTGACCAGTAGTTAAAACATTATATTCCTTTTTGTAATTTCATTTTCGTGTGTAATGTGGTCTAATTTAAAGAATCTGATTGATCTGTAATGCATCTTGGAAGCCATTAGCATTTTTTTTCTTCTAATGTCTATGGTGTATGTTAAGATGTAGGGGTGTGTGCATATCAATATTGATAATAATAAAATAAATTCATATAATACCTTTTGAGCTTGAAGAACCCCAGACACTTGTACCATATGTATTAAAAGACAATTCACTAGAAGTTTTTTTTCTGAAAGACAATAAAAAGTAATTTTCAGCTGTTTTTTTTTTTTAATTTATAATATATAAATAAGAAATTGAATCACTATATGGCAACTCTTGACAAAATATGTGTAAATAGAATATAATAATGACAAAATAATAAAATAAAATTTTTGGTGAGTTTGCTTAAATGATATAATAAACTTTATATTTCTATGAAAACTTATGACTTAATAGATAAATCCTAGAATAGATCTATCCTTATTTATTTTTATATCATAGTAATGATTATTGTTTTGGTTTATGAAGGCAAATTAAAAATCCCATACAATGAATTTAATAAAGTAGGATATTTTTATTTTAGATTAAGTAACTTGGAAGAGAATACCCCTTCTCTTAGATTAAGATTATTGCAACCCATAAATAGTTAATATAGTATTATTCTTTATTTTAAAAAACACTGACTATTATTAGAAATGTTTAAAAAAAATGAATTTGAAAATAAATGAAAAAAAAAACCTATAATCCCTCTCATATATTAATATATTTTGTAAGTGTTGCTTAAATTATTCATGCATCTAATGAGTTCATAAAACATGTTGATAGTACTGCTTCACAAAATCAACATGCAGAGATCATTAGTTATCCATTCACATAAGCTTTTAAATATTTCAAATGAGACATAAAAGATTATTTACTTTTTATTTATCACAATTCATAATGTGATATTTTACTTTATGTCTTTCCTAAGAATTCTTACCTGAAAACTTAATGAAAAATAATTCTCAATTCTCTGAGATTATATTTGCATTACACAGATAGAAAAACTGATAGTCATTTTTATATTGATGATAAAATCAAAAATATTTTTTTTTTATAAAATATAAATGCAATCATCTAACAATGCAAATAAAACAAATACAAAGTAAAAATCTATTATAAAATTCTTGAACCCAATCACTAAGCAAGTCTTTTGTAACAATAAATGTTAAAGTCTTAAGCACTGATACAGATTCACTAACTAAATGAAGTAAAGAGAGGGAGAAAAAAACATTCTACAGGTAAAAACACACACACACATATATTAATACTAATAGACATTCATTAATATAACTGAAAATAAGTGTTTTAATTTATTTTCACTTTTTATTCTTTCATATATTGATTTATATATATCTATATAATACTATATACCTTTTATAATCACTTTTTAGAATGCAATCAAGTAAAAATATCAAGGAATAAATTTTTATTTAAATTAATTGTAAAAATTGATTAAAGAAAGTGTATAAATGGTATTATAATTGAAAATAAGATAATACCAACAAGAACATTACAATACTCCCATGTGCTTCCAAGAGCAGTATTTTTCACTTTATTCTGGAGCCATCTATTACAAACTTAAGTAATTGATGGGCCAGAAGCTTTTTAAAAAATGAGCATATTATAACGCCATTTATTCTGGTATCCGATGATTACTCAAGCTAAAAACAGATGACTCTATATTAGGATAAAGAATACTACTCTCGAAAATAAGATAATATGAAAAATTTATGTTCAATGTGCAATGAATTATAGAACAATTTTTAAATTGATAAAAAGCTTATCTGTCATGAGCAGTTATGATAAATAAATAATAATTTTGAGAAACTATCTTTTAAGTGGAGTTACTGTTAATGGTAATATTGAAAATAACTAAATGGTAAGAGCAAACAAGTCACAAAACAAACCAATAATATGAACATATAAAATTTATTAATTTCAAAAATTTTTTAATGTCTAAAAATATTGATGCCATTATTATTTTAAAATTTAATGATTTTTTTTTATTTCTGTAGAAAAGTATTTATATTTACAATAATAATTTTAAATAAGAACAAGAAAAAATTAATAATGAAAACAATTAACAAAATAATAATTAAGGGAACACAGCCAATCATTTTCCATAATTAATTTTTTAAGCATTATTATTAATTAATAGCTTCAATGCAGAAACATTTTAAAATAAAGTTTCATCATTTATGAAAAGTTGGTATAAAACACTACAGATATTTTTATAAGGGATCAAGTGTGCTATAACTGCAAAGATTAATAAGTAATCATATAAATAAATGAATAATATATAAACAAGAAGTGATATAATCCAGACTGAATTTTAATATGCTATAAGTGACACATTCAGATATATTGCATGTACTAGAGAATATTAATTATATATACATTCACATAGAAATAATCCCTCAAAGGAAAATCACATATGCCTATTTTAAATTATTAAGCATGTTTCTTTCATTATTAATAAAAGTTTTATACTAAATAAGAATTCATTTGTATGTAGTTATAAAATGACATTTCTTTTTTATTGACTATTTCTTAAAACTGAATGACAATTGTAGCAATATTTTTTCAATGACATGAACTGATAAAATAGTTTTGAAAATTGGTAATTTTACCAATGCACACCAGGACAACTATTTTACTACAACAGATTATTAACAGAAACAATAGACTAAGAACCCATAAAAGTATGATATTTTTTTCACTGACTCTCTCCAGTTTTGTTTATCCATCATTAGAAAATGTAAACGAATTCAAACTAATCCTATATTCCGCCTTGGATATTATCAAAAACTAGTTTTGTTATTCCATTGTCATTCATTTGATAGATCCGAATAATTAGTTATAGCTACTTCAATAAAATTTCTATTCAATTCACTTTTTTCCTACAATTTTTCATAGAAAACTTTTTTGCAATCAGCCAGTTCTCAAAAATTTTTTGTACCATTCTTTTCAAATGCCAAAATTCTTCTCATGAAATCTAGTTATCAATATTTAACATCCATATAACATACTAATACATATGTATGTGCTCTTATTGGATTTATAAACTGGTGTTTATTTTTTAATCTATGGCTTGTAAAAAAATTCTTGTCCTAACTATTATTAGTTTTATTTCCTTTTGGCAGTCTGGATTACTAAAAATTTTACTTCAGAGATATTGAAAACTCTCTACATTGTCCAGATCAATTTTGATTTTTTGATTTTATTTTCTATTTTGATTATTTGTTTAATTTCTCATTTAGCATTTGTAACGTTAAATTCAGCATTCATTTTATTTTATTTTTAATGATTATTATTCATCAGAGTATGTTCAATTAATCTTTTTTCCGTTTTTACATATTGCTCTTATCTTGTGATTTTTTGAGTTTCAAACCAAATGAAACTTATTCAATTGAAAGGTTAAAAGAGAATACACTCTAAATAAAAAAGGTATAAATATCAACAATAGGTGACTGATGCTTTTAATGTTAATACAACAATTAATTAACATACAATTATAGATATATAAATACCAGTTGTATTCAATGCCACATTACTGAGCACCTGGCATGAACGTACAAATCTAAGCCTCATCTATTTCAAAAATAAAAAATATTGACTAAAAATGAATAAATAAACTATCCACTACAAATGCAATTATTTATAAAAAAATATCACTAAAATTAGTCTAACTGAAAACTGTATCAGCCTATACATATATACTGACTAGCCTATGAAAAACTATAGGAAGAGACTATCAAAATCAATAACATATTAATAAATCTATCCAATGCAGATATCATTCCATTTTCCAATTAAAAAAGTGCATGTTGCCAATCTTTTAGAAAAAAACAACAACAAATAAACAAACAAATAAAAAAAAAATGCAGATATTTTAAAACTCTTATTGTAAATAAAAAAATTATCTCAGTTATTAAATAATTAAAATTCATATTTTTAGAAATCACCATCTGAGAAATGCACTAAAAACAGTAGGTCTAAACTAAGAAAAAACATCTGATAACAAAAACATTAAAAATTGAATTGTTTTCTATGTATATTAAACTAATCATTTGATTGGTTTCATATATAATAAAACTATTGGCAAAGAAAATTAAAAAGCATTCTTGAATCTTGTTAATCATTGTAGTAGACATCATAACAGTATTCTATCACAACAATGGAGAAATGTAAAGGTAAAGTCATGACAAATAAAAAAAAAGGCATAAACAATGTCTAATGTTAAAATCTTGAATATGTTTTCTAGCCATAATACTATTGCAACATTGAACTTATAATTAACTATTCATTCAAACCCAGAGACTAAAGAAACTTTATAGTATTTTTTTTAATAGCACATACCTGACTATTTAAAACAATAACATAACAATCAATAGAAAAAAACATCTTATTCTACAAACATTAAATATTTATAAATCATCCTAAAAAATAGTTATTTTTGATTTTAAAAAATTTATTCCACAAATAATCAAACATCATATTTCAATAACTTATTAAAGATCAAAAATGGAAAAAAAAAAGTAACATATTGTAGTGATAAAAAATATCATTAAAACAGCTCTAACTTTCAATAATGAAACAGTTAAGTGAAAACAATAGGACTGATCACTGGCTAAACTATTATTCCAGCATCAGATACCAGAAATAACAATGAAATTCTACATAAATTTTTATAAATACTAAATAGGCATTATTGCAGCAAAGCCAAACTAAATAACAAACAACAATCCTTGATGACAGGAAAATTCCTGCTGAACTATTCTGGATTCTAAAATAAAAAACCTTTTCATGTTAAAGTTCAAAAATACACTTACATCAAAGTCAAGAACAAAAAGCTTATTATATTTCAACCCACAAAATTGAATGAATCTCATATTAATATTGCTGTGTCCTCAACTGTAGCTGAGCAATCGCAAATCTAAATACTGTACTTAATTTTAAAATAAGAACAACCAACTGGGCAATTGATTAACATATATATAAAATATAGTCTGATTGCATTACAATTCAAACCCCCTCTCAGTCTACAGCAATACAAATAAAACACAGTACCTTGACTGGGTGATGAAAATAAACCCTCGGGAAAAGCCGCTTAGGCGTTTAAAAATTATATTAAGACCAGCGCGGTCTGCTTCTACAATAGTGGGCTGGATTCACCTACAGGCGCGAGAACCTGGGATCACAGTCCGAAAGGAGCAGCACTTATGAATAGCTGCAGGGAAAAGACATCGATATTTATTTTTCCTGCTCTTTTATATTCCTACATTTGAAGTCCCACTCTCGTCTCTTCTTTTCTGGAGTATTAATACATTTTTTCCCATGTGTGCAAAATGGATTCATTTGGCTATTAATTCTTTTGATAAATCCGATCTGTTAAACAACACATCTGTAATTACTTTATTTAGTTAATACAGTTTGATCTAATTACTCTTTATTTCACTTTACTTACTTTGAACCCTATATACATTTACCCCCCATTTATATCTCTACTAAATATTTATTGCTTAAGTGTGTGCCTTTACTGGCTCTATTTACACACACACACACACATATATATAACTAATATCATCCTGAAATAATAATATATCCATCTTGTCTAAGGATTAGGATTTGAAGTAGGTGAATGAAATAAATCAAAGAACAAATGTGTATCACATAAATCAACTGAATTCTACAACATAAAATCAAGTCTTGGAGAGTATTTGCAAGAAATATATAGATATTCATAAGGTGAATTTGGATCCCCTTTATTTGTAACATGTTTAACAAAAAAAAAAACATACCAAGATAGAAGACCAACATTACTCTGAATTCCATTCATATCTCAAATGACACCAGTCTCTCAAAAAATAGTTCAAAAATTATGATTGGTCCAAGTGCTTATTTCTTAAATATGTTCCTTGACGATTTGACTTTACAACTCAGATTTTTTGCTTAGCAAAACAAAGAGCCCTAGAGAATGGAAAAAAAATTGTATAGGAGCAGTGAGAATATACTTGGAACATAGAAGTTACTACTGAAATCATTCTTCAATATTAAAACAATTTTCCAAAAAAATCAGCAATCTACAAGTACAGATACACATCAAGAAGTGCAATAAAGCTATTGTAGATGAAACTCATGATAAGAAACTTGACAAATCAACAAACATAAAAACTATTAACATAAAATTGCAGATAGCAATATTATTGAAGCAACTGACACATAAAAAATTATGACAAAATAACACTAAAGCTGCAAGAAATAGGAATTACATGATAAAATTTCCAGCATTAAGTAATCAAGACAATGAGAAATAGCAAAAGTTATCACATAAGCATTTATTAAACAACAATAGTCAATTGTGAATCAATGAAGCTACAAACAAGTTGAAGTCACACAATCTATTATTTATCTCGGTTAACCGTTAAAATAAAAGACAGAAGTTACTTCTATCACCTTCTAGAAAATCATCTGCAGTTATAAGTAATCTCTCAATAGTGAATTAGTATCTCTTACTATTTTAGAAAAAGATTGTTGTATCAAGAAAGATTCAGAATTCTGATATATACTGAAGAGAATCACTTTTACAAGAAAAACATTTTCTAATATCTATCTATAGATAAAAAGCAGTTAAAATTTTAATTGTTTTGTCTGTCACATTTATTTTTTATATTGTCACATTTTTTAATGATTTATCTTTTTAGCTTTTTTATTAGATATTATTAATTATATTAACAATTGTATCTCACAATTACTCTTTTAATCTTTGAGATAAATTACTGTAATATCTAAAGAAATAACTCACTGACTCTTTTAAAAAAATAATGAGGTGAAAGTTAATTATATTTCTAATTAGAAAATAAAATAAAAACAAAAATTATTTATATAAATGTATGGCACATGTATGTATAAGTCATTAAAATTTATATACATAAAATAAATAATTAACACAAGCTATACTATCATAAAATAAAAAAATTTACTTACATATATATTCAAATTTGGGGGAAAGGGAGAGGGAAGAAAATATATACTTGCAGAGGAGAAAAATACCTACAAGGTACGATGATATGGTTGCAATGGCTCAATAACACTTAATGAAGAAACAGTAGAAGCATCATCATCCTATTAGAGTATATACAACAAATTTAAATTCATAATATATTAAATAAAGAAACCAATTTTAAAGTTATATATATATAAGAACAATATAATAAACCTTTCTAGAGAATACATCAACTTCTGATTTGTTATTTTTAATTTTTACATAATATCTATACATAAATGAAATATATATTTGTAATGTTTGTGACACAAGTTTTTATCTGTCAAAGATTATTATAGCATATCATACTAATGAATAAAAGTTATTAAATTATAAGAATTAGCAACATTCCATTTTATACATTTAGAAATATCTTTTTATTATTATTTGTCTCCCTTGTATTTTTTCCTTTTTTGTTCTTATTATTTATTACATGTTATTATGCAAACTTTGCAAAACACCCAATTTCAGTTCAGGTGTCATTCTCTGCAACTAAATACAAAATAATATTATAAATAAAAACTTTCTGATCTAGTTTAATTAACTACTGAAAATACACAAATGGCCATAGTTAAATGCTTTCACCTCTCATCAATAGTTTTAGACTCAAACATAAATTTAAAAAATTCAATAATAAAAATATTATTATATGTACATATATATTAATAAGCAATTACAGTGCTATAATAATCAGCAATGTGATTAGAAAATAGATCAATTATTTATAACAACCACACTTCAAGAGAGAAATCTTGTGTTATGCACACATATATGGAGAAAACTCTTTATATATTCTTTTTAAAATGTGAAACATTTTAATAAAATCATTTCTAACATTTTAATAATCAATTAGATTATCAGTCTGGAAAGTGAAATGTATATATACATATATTGTAGTAAAGATTTTCAAATTTAAAAACTAATTTAAAAAATAGGCTTTGGGAAAGATGAGAAAAATTTACTGAGCTATTGCAGTAATTTCTATAATAATAGTCTGTTTAATGCTTTTTTCAGTTATATTTGTTAGCAATATTTTGAATAATCACAGACAAAGAAAACTGAGGAGAAACACATATATAAACAGGCTAAAAAATGTTCATTAAAAATAAGGCAAATTCAGTTGCACAATTCACACAGAAATGTTGAAAAAAAAAATGCATTTTAAATCATTTTCACAATATTTTTGATATATATAAAAACAATACAATTAAAATTTTTTAAATGATTATAGTATATCTTTTAGTCTCGAATAAGTCTGTAAGAAATTTAGAGATCAAATTAAGTGTGGCATGCTCTATATTGATAAAAAATAATTTTAGTGTTTCCAAGTCAGTAAAGAAAAATACAAATTTCAGACTGTCATCAACATGTTTGTAAAGTATATTAGAAATGATTAGTGATTATACTTGATAGCAGTCTACATATAAATGTGTGATAGAGGATTAATATACTATTTATAAATAATAATTGCATCCATCCTATTGATATGTTGTTATAAAATGTTAATCATGAATATCTAAAAAAAATATGACTCATTGCTGATTATGAAGCTTTAGTCTTCCCATAGTCTACTGAAAACTTAAGACATGAATTATCACCTATATTAAAATGTTCATTTTTATTACTAGTGCAAATCAAATAATTATGGCTTCAAAATTGTTTGCTGACAAATAAGTTTATGAAGGCTTATTGCAATCACTTTTACTAAACAATTTTTCATACTCTATTTATCTTCAAATTTCAATGTATATAGTCATACATTCAAACGCTTTTCTCTAAATAGATCTTTTAAACATCTTTGGATTCCTTAATATGCTATAAACACAACGACTCCACTGTGCTACTTCATTTATATATAAAAAAAGAAATAATTATCACTTTCTTGAACATAATTCATCTTTTTATCTTTTTTATAGAGTACATGTGACTACTAACAAAGATTGATGATTTGCATATTTAATCTCTTGTTTACATTTGCTCATTTTCCTACAACTACATCATTGGCTGGTATGTTTATATTTCTCTCAAATATGCTGTGCACACCATACACATTTTACATAAACTAGATGTTTTATAAACTATTTTCCTTTAAACTCAAGCCCCTGATTTAATGGTGAAAACTATTAAAATGAAAATTTAAAAATCTCAAATAATTTTCTTCTTTTTAATTTTAATCTCTGCATGGGATCCTCATTCTTTATATTTGAGAGATTACAATAAATTGAAGTATGGGAATTAAACAAGTTTTGAATTAACAAATACAGTGTTAACATTTTACTCACCCCTCCCATTCAATTCATTAATTTAAAAAAGATAATTAAACACTGTCTTGTTTTTCAGGTTCTTTAGTTATTTAAAACTATTCAATTTTTTTTAAAAAGGAGGGTATCTTGAGCTACTTTTTTTCTAAGTAACAGGTAATAAATATTTGGTAAGAAAATATTTTGCAAAATTTTTGTATTTATAATTTTTAAAATGACTTTTTTTAAAAAAATTATAGTATGGAGTTATGTATCAATCTTTTATCTTTTAGCACTGTAAAATTAACCAAGAAGTTTGGACTTATAATCAATATTTAAATTTGTTCTAATTTATCAACTTTAAAAAGAAAAGAAAATTATTATTTTTTTTTGTTCTCGTCGATGAGCAACCATATCCCACTGGATGGTGCAGTTATCACGTTAAAACTATAAAATATGATCATTCACGGGCCATTAATTATAATCATTTTGATGTGTTTTTTGTAATGCGAAAATAAAAACAAAAGAAAATCGTCTTTTTTAAATATTATTTAATTTTAAATATTATTTTTTATTAACGTATACAAATTAAATGATAATAACAAATGTAAAATAAAATAAACAAATTACAATTTGATTCGTCTTTTTTAATTTTCTTTTTATTAGAAAAATCAATTTTCTATCGGAGATTTTTTTACTGGGGTTACGGCTTTTTTTTTTTGTTGTTTACCGCTATTTTTTATTTCAAATAGAATCACAACTAAAAGTAAAAGTCGTTACGGTTAGTTTTAGGGTTAGATTTAGGGTTAGTTTTAAGGTTAGCTTTAGGGTTAGTTTAGGTTAGTTTTACGGTTAAAACAAAAAATATCAAAATCGTATTTTTGTAAATATTTTTTTTTACTAATATCTATAAAATAAATGATAACAATAAACGTAAACTATATTCAACAAAATATAACAGTAGTCGGAGAAAAGAAAGAAACTAAAACTTTTTTAAACAATGACAAATATATTGTAACGATTCGGATAAGATAGACTTACGTAAACTGCACTACAGGGCACCATCTAGGCATTTGAACCTAGAAAAATTTATAAAGTAGGCAGATATGTAAGTCAAAAAAAAATTTTTTTTTTTTTTTTTAAATTTTGATTCCGGTCGTTAGCCCAAGTCACTAGCTCAGGAAGTAGCAGAGATTTAATAATATAATATCTTATCTAATTATATTTCAATATTAAAAATAAAAAAAATAAGCCACTGCCAGTAATTAGCATACAAACATTTATTTATGCACATATATATAAGATTGAAAATTGTTTTAGTATCAGTTTACATTTTAACATTTAACATTATTTTTAACTTTACATTTTTAACTTGACTTTAATTTACATTTTAATTTTTACAACTTTACATTTTAATTTTTTATAAGTTCGCAGAGGAGTTTATAAAAGTTTGTTTTAAAATGTTGAGTGTAGATCGGTTACATAGATTACAACGGTTAAAAACATTTCAAAATAAACATAAATGATCAAAATATAAAATCATTGATACCGACAATTGCAGAGGGAAATTTATAAGTAACCCAATAGTATTCACCATAAGATACTTGCATTGTCACCAATAACTTAAAAGACATCCGAATAAATACATTATAGATACTCACCGTAAGGTATCATTATTTATCGAATGTCGATATATTTTGATCAAATATGAAAACCCAAAACATACTTAACCGATAACCAATCCATGCAAGCGTCTATAAACAACTTAAATTTAATGCATTTTTATTTAGGGTCGAGTATGAATAAACTACATAGATTTGCATTTGAAAATAAAATATTCTATCCCTATTTAACCTTAGACTAAAATTCGCAGTCAAACTGGCATCAATTCATCTGATATATCGATGTATTCAATGTAATACGGAATACAGCAGCACCAAAAAGATTAAGAGAAGACATTGACTCTCGTCAGAAAGGAATATTACATCTATCTAACGAGAACAATAAAAAAAAACTCCATAGAAAGGAACTGTGTTCTCCGTCTTATAATTCCTTCCATAGGCAAACGGGTGAGTGCGGCGTATATATAAACAATTCTGCCAATAGCGAATCTCCAACTATATCTACTAACTACATCAATATATCCAATCCATTGACCCAATTTAACAATGACACAAATAACCTAAGATTACCCTCCCCTAATATAACTTTACAAATCTATACAGCCATTCACGCCCGACTTAAGTTTAACATTGATATATTTTAATTTATCGGAAAACAGAAATCATAAATAAACTTAAAGAACAAAATTAAATAAATGGAAATGATTTTAAATAAATAAATAAAAAATACATCAAATAACATTATTAATAAAGAATTTAGTTTGGTCAGATAGGATTCTATTGCATTATTTACTAAAAAGTTTTAAAATTTAGAGTTCTTATTGTTTCAAGTGAATATAAAGTTCTTACGATTTTTAAAACGTCCAAATTTATCCGTTGCTTGCCATGAACGTGAATTCCCACACCGTCCTAAAGAGGTTGATATTCTGAAAGCCGATTTATTTATCCATCCGGAGATTTTTGCTTTAACTAGTCCTCAATGTAGAAAACGATAGTTCATTTCTCTTTCTTTCTTAGCAGAACTGAAGGGATTGAAGAGTGCGTCTTTTCAATCCCTTCTCCTTCACTTCCGCACTAACACATATCTGTCACATCTCTCAATAATAATTAATAATTTTCAAACTTGACCTTTTATATTAATTTGAAGAATCCAATGGACGTTACATCATGATGATGATATGGTCCTTTCGCTGAGGTCCGATTCCATTGTTTTTCATTCATTGGCTATTTGTTTCTATTGTTTTCCTATCTGACTGATGTTTTTACATTTAAATGCCCAAGGCTAGTTTACATTTAACTAATTAAAACAATCATTTTCATTTCTGATTAATTAATGTGTTTTCAAACTTAAAGATATATTTTTATCTTTAAATCTTTACTGAAAATTTAGTTTTAAAACACTTTTTCTTTAATAAAGTTTTCGTTTAATAATTTTTTTTTTTTTTTCTGTGCGATTTATATATACGAGTTTAAGATGATATTTAATTTCAATTTTTAATTCTTAAAGAAAATTTTTAAATGCGAACTTTTTATTTTAATTTCATGTTTAATAATAAAAACACAATGTAACGTCGTCTGTGCTCGTTACAATATATATATAATGTTTATAATATATGCTTTTTATGACATTTAAAAAAACAGTGTACAATTGTACTTTTCTTCTGGATATTTGTGTGTTAACCCTTTTCCCGCCTCTTAAGAGGTCTCTCGTCGACAGCTGACGTCACTCTAATTTCGTTAGTTTTAATGGTAGAATGTTCGTTTGACAGTTATTGATTAGGTTTTAAAAGTTCTGTAAGATGGTGCCCTCTTCCGAATTATTTTACAAGTAAAAAATCAAAAAAACCGCATTTAAAACTAAACAAAGAAAGAACCTTGTCGGTGATTGGCTGTCAGCCAGCTCTCAGCCAAAAAAGACATTCTGATTGGCTGGAAAGAACAAAGAAACCGCCTGATCAAAGAAAATAAAGAAAAACGCTGAGGTTTTCATTTCGAATATAATTTTAAAGAATATTAAGTATATATTGAGTAATTACAAATCATTTTCAGAGAGAATACTAAAAAAACAAAATTATTTTCGAAAAATATTGAAGATTTTAGTAAAAATATTTAAGATTTAGCAAAAATAAATATTTACTTTTCTATAACGTAAAAGATATTTACGTCACGAACTCTTTGTTTATATGATAGCTTTTATGTTGCCGAAATTGAATATTTTATAATAAATAAATAGCAATTTATTTTTGAAAGAACTTTCGTTCACTTTTATAACCTGACAATGTATTAATATACTTTTTATAAACGAATATAAAGTCAATATGATATTAAAGGTGAAAATATTTTGACAATTGACTTGTCTTCAGTTTGTGAGCTGGCCAATTAAAAGCTATGATTTTTAGCTGACACAATCAATAATATAATTAGCGATTAAAAGGTTAACGCTCTTTTTTATTTCAAAAATATACACACTCGTGGAAATGTTACGAACAGTACGTTACTTGACGCGTTACCTAATTCCAGTTCACTTTATACATATATCTCGTCAACATTTACTACTTAAAACTTCAATACACTATGGTGTAAAAAGTCTGTTAATTATTACTTTACAAAATCTGAACATTTCAATACTTTAAAATAAAAAAAAATCCAATGAAAATAACATTTCCATCCAATTAAAAAAAACACATCCTCTCCCCAAGCCGTAACCTTTTTATAAACTGTGCGAATTGGGAAAATGTATTTGCTGCGTAAACATACATGCTGTACTGCGACGCGACATAGCGGCCTGCAATCTGTAGTATAACATAAAAGATTGTATTGTAGAAAATGCGGGTTCGAACGTGTCGGCCGCGGAAACGGCATTTTTATGTGTTTTAGTACGAAAACAACGCCATCCAGTGGGATAAGTTGGTTCATCAACGACAACCAAAAAAAAAAACGATTTGCTTTTAAATTTAAAATCATTCTTAAATTTCTTTAGCAAAAGATGGATATCTTTTTTTTAATTTAAACTTCCATTAAATTTTCATTCGCAGCATGGTTTTTATTTTAAAATTTCAAATATAGCCATTTACTTTTTACCATAAAAATTCTAATAGTGGCTGCCCACGTATTATTATTCTGAGCATATTTTAAAATCATTTTAAGAATTGGTTTGTGTTACAATCAAGTTTTTTTTTTTTTTTTAAGTTTATGAAATTGTATAATAGTTTATTTTATAGACGACTTATTCATAAAACTTACATTTCATAAAGTGGAGAGAGATTTTATCATGTTATTCTACAATAAATCAATCATGATTGTATGTACAATGAAGAAGACATGAAGAATGAGTATCATTGGTATAAAATTTTTGTATCGTTCAATAAGAAATTTATAATAAGTATAGAACTTAAAAAAAGGTAAATGTATACATTAATGTAAAGTTCAAACGTTTTAGAAAACTAAAAAAAAAGTTAGTTTTTTTGAGATACAAAATTTCATCAATCTACTAATAAAACATTAATTTTATAGCAATTTCATTTTAATAACAACCAAATGATCTTCTTAATAGTTAATATGCTTATATATACATGTAAACAAATAAATTAAATATGCAAATGTCTTATCCAAAGCTAAAAAAATATTTAATTTCAGTTTTTCTCTTTAACAAATTATATGTGATATATTTTTAAATGTGAAATAAAATAAACTAAAATATGAATTATTCTTTCTGAGTTTTGATATTAATATTTTCTTATTTCCAATCCATTTAATAAAAAAAAACAACCTACTAATTGCTTTCCATTTGCCATGAAAAAGAATCTTTGCTAATATTGTTTCCATAATAAATTCATTAATTTCTCTAGCATATATCTTTATGAGTATGCAGAATTTCCTTACAATAAATAAAAAAACAATTAAAATGTTCTGTTTGACTTAAAATTTTATGAAGTGCTTCTTTGCAAAAGTATTCAAGATATTTATCTAATCATATAACTTGAAAGAACCCTCAGCACCTAAAAGGGCCAATTATTGCATGCATATGAATTTCCAATATATGTAATACACTTCTGAAATATAATGACTCTTTCTATATTTGTAACTTTTTTCCTTCTTTCTAATGCCAAAGATAAACTTTAAAACTATTCCAGCTATGTTAAATACTATTTTAGCTTAATGTTAATTTTTTTCCTGATCAAAATAATATTACTTACTGGATCATTTTCTGCCTTGCTGTTATATTAAATTGTAATTTTTCTTACTTTCAAATATACTTGATGTTTAATTTTAAATCATAATTACAAATAAGCATTCTTGATTTTAGGATAAATAATAAAAGATGTTAACTTACATATGTTGTGTCAGGATTTATAGCATCTTGGAACTGAGAAATATTACCAAACTGCATTCTGAAAAAAAAAAAAAATATATAAATACTATTAAAAATTATATACAGTAATTTTTAAAAGTGTTCTTGAAAATAATGACCACAAATAATTATAATGACATCTATACTTTATTTCATAATTGTGTTTGTGATATTATACTGCTTTTGAAATAGATAACAAAAAAAATCATTTGCATATTAAAAAAACAACAACTATGTTATATATATGATATAAGACTTTATCTTTTATGCTATTATTCTATTGAATTTAGTTTATAGGTATTAAATTCAGTATCCCAAAATGAATGCACATTTTTATAGAATATACTGAAATGATCAGACTTAGCACAATTCATTTATTTACACTTTCTCTATTTATTTATATAAATTACATAGGCACCACTTGGCTTTAAGCATCAGGAAATAAACTAACACATATATATTTAAAATAATATTTTATTCAATATAATAATATAGCCATTACACAACCCCATTTGTAATACCAGACTAAATCGCAAAAAACATAAGTTACTCCCGATGAATGATGGTAGACCAAAATCATGCAATAATAATTTATTTACAAGTATACTCATTAATTTATGAATCATGTAACAGTAATTTATTCACAAAGTATAATCATTAATTGATATACAATAGGCCTTCCAACAGTCAGAATAAATTGTTGATCCTTCTGCTATATTTTGTTGAATGGCATTAAGTAGGATGAATGCTGTTCACCATGGAACAATAACAATAAAACACCCTTTCATTTCTCTGCTTAAACTACTGAATAACCACTATTGCAGGAGTATTCTCCCTTGTTAGTTCTTTCGTTTTGGAAAGAGACTTTCATCAACTTCTACAATTTTTCTAGGTCCTGCAATTTTGCACAATGGCCGAATCAATAAACTTTCTTTGCACACTTCTCTTAGATAACTGCTCCAAGAAACGATAGTGTCTTTGCACAAATACAATTCATGTTTTATACATTCAATTGTCATGGTATCTCTACTCCAATAATACATAAATTGGATGGCTATTAAAAACATTATTTTACAGCCTTCAAACTATGTGTCTTTACATAGCGCTACATGGCATTGGCACTTTTAAATTACATCGCCATTCCAGGGTTCGGGCAAAGTACAATTTCATATCGTGGCCATTGGTGCAGACTTTTTGAGAGGGCAGAATACAGTTTCTTTGGAAAAATTCCACTGCCTCATATTCTGTGGCTGGTAGATCACAAATTCTCATCATCTTGAGCATAAAAAGATAATCAATGCAGCTTTTGATTTTAGCGAGCAAGTAATCACATATTTGTGAAATGCATTCTGATTCGCCGTAGCATATCATTTTGTCGTATTTTTAAACAATAAATTTAAAAATTCACAGGTCACAACTAAGTGGTTTATTTACTTTCATTAAACATTAGTCCCTGCAACTGTATAATTATCACCAACTATTGGAAATAAGTGTCCTCAAGTGGTGGCATGGGCAAAATCGGAAAGTACCCTTTAACAAAGTTCTTCAATTTTTATACATCATAGCATCAATATATTCATAGATAATATAACACGCATGCCATATCTTTAACTCTGACTTGAATAAACTTAAATATAATTCTACACATTTATGAATTCATAAATATAACATTTCTTTGATTTGCATGTTTCCTAGAACTTATGCATATATATGTTCTATATGGGACAGACATCAACAATATCTTTATTACAATAATTATAAGGAATGGTCTTTTTTAGATCCTGTTCCTAAACATAACCATATAATAACTATAAAGGGATGGCCTTTTGGTCCTAACATTGAATAGTTGCTTTTGTTCCTAAATTTAATTTAATACAACTACAATTTATACAGAAATGAATCGTTCTGAGATCAATCATTAACTCATTAAACTAATGGGAATGTATTTCCCATATGGATGTGAACATATGTAAACTAGTAAACGATGAACAAACAACAGCATAAATATAAATCCATATAAATTAACATATATAAATATAATTGTATATCAAAAAAAAATGCATGTAATTTATTTTATTTATTATACTGTTATGATATAGTCAATTATTTTGTAATTATTGGATTTATCTGTAGGTTTTGATTTATTTTAATGATTTATATTGGTATTGGTTGTTTTAATTTCATTATTGAACACTAATGGTTTTATGTCCGTAATAGTTCGTTAACATAATAGATTATTAATATTTGAAAAGGGCATCAAATCAGATGCTGCAAAAGGCTTTTTATGTATATAAAAAAATTTGATATTTATATAACTGTTGTAAGAATTTATTATTTTCTGTTTTTATTTTATGGAAGAACAGCATAAAGATATTTATTACTTTCCAATTTGATGATCCATTTATATAAAATCCAATTTTCAGTAATCAAATATAAGTTTAAGTACAGACGAATGAAACTAATGGAAATAATTATATCGTTAACTATGGTTATTTGTGATTTAGATAATTTATTTACATTGCATTTACATGATTATCATTATTTTTTCTTCTTAAATTAATAACTTACATAAAATTCATACGCTTAGCATACATATATGATATATAATAATTATTATAGAGTTATGATTATTTATTAAGCGCACAGGAAGTATATGTAATACTTATAATTATTTTTTTTTTTAGAGAAGTTATTATAAATTCATTTCTTTCTTTTTTAAAAAAAAAAAAACTAATAGTTTCTTTTAAAGTAATACTTGAAAAATAAGAATTACTTACAAACCCAAATTATTTAAAATCATTCTTTGAATAAGACTCACCCAAAACAAAATAATTGTCACTTACTTCTTTCTGACAAATATTAAAAATCTGTTTAAGGTGATAATAGTCTTGTAATTTTTAGCTGCCATTTAAACAAACTATTTCTTCACTTCAGCCAGTTATTCAAAGTATCATTCAAAATTGTTCCAGATTGGATCTAGTTAACTATTAGTAGTGTCTGGGATTGAATGAAATAGTATTCCCTTTCTGATCAAAAGAAAATAAAAACTAATTTTAAATCAAAACTTAGTTTTCTCTTAAATTTGCATATCACTTTGCTTAGAAGAGAGAAAATTTTTTTTATTGAAATGAGTAATTGATTGTTCATTTCAATATATATAGCACATATAAGCAAAAAAAAATTTAATAATTCTACTTATAAGAAGTTAAAGTCAAAGAGAAGTAAGCAAAATAATAAAAAAACACTGAATTAAACTAACAATATGACAATAGAGATTTTGATTTCTTGAGTTTTTATAAATATAGATATAAGCAGAAAATGTATTGACAAATTATTCAGATACATAACAGTGTTCTTCCTTGTCGAAATGTCTACATTTTTGTATTGAGAATAACTGTAAATATTAAGTTTTATAAATAACATATTTAATTTTATAATTTCTTTTTTTCTAGGATTCTATCTTTATAGCTACCATATATATGATTTTAATTAATCTTTAATACATTTGGCAGGATTTATCTGATGCAGATAACACTCATTGATGGTCATAAATAACTGGAAATATATATTTTTTAAAATTAAATATTTACATTATAACTTTCTATCTAAGTTTATAATTAACCACATAGCTTTCCAGAATTGTAAAAAATCATTTTTATATATTTCTAGCAGTTAAGTTTTCAATTTGATCATTATTCATCACTCGTAAGTTGTCATTAAATTTTGATAGATAATCATAACTTTTTTTTAAAAAAAAAAACCCCACACACTTGATTATAAAACAGCAAAAACTGATAATAGATCACAAATATCTATGTACTATAAAAAATTACCAAATTATCATACCAATAATTTCTTCAGCTATATTAATTTTGTCTAGCTGTGAATTCTTTTTTTAGATATTCTCATATACAATAGCTCTTTATCAAACTGTACCCATTCATATCATTTCTAACAGTAACAAAGCCTGACTATAACTAATCTAGCTAATCACCCAGTTACTAAATGATAATAAAAATATCTAGCTATTATTAGCTCAAAAATAAATGTCCAGATTAATATGAGTTGTTCAGATTAAAAATCACTGTATTCACAAGAAAAGCAAAAAAATATGAATACAATGTCATGTAGCTTACACCATTGGATGGTGAGATATTATATTCTTAGAGAGATACTGAAGCTATGATTTATCTTCAAGAATAAAAAAACAATGAGATGAGTGAGATATATAAAGAAAGTTTAAATATAAACTGAAGCACAGTTCAGATAAAGTGAAATAAATATTGTTACAAAAAAAAAAAATCTAGGTATTATGAAACAATTGAAAAAAAAAAGTATGAAACAGTTTTTTTGAAAAAAAAAAACAAGTCTGCAGACATGAAGTCACAAATTTAAAAATAGAAATTGTTAAATGTTTAACAGAAAAATAAATGAGAAGATAAATAAAAATGCCATTGATTGCCTAATAATGGAGGAAGATATTTTTAAAGCTATATTTGAGATGAAAATTGAAAAACTACAGAGAATAACTTCCAATTAATTATAGAAAGTAATGAAGAAAAGATTTGAAAAAAAATGTTTGATGTTAATAAGTCAGAAGAATAGCAAACAATTAACCATTCAACAATTATAATTCTTTTAGAGAAAAAGATAAATACAATTAAGTTTAAAGATTTCAAATAAAAGATTTACTCTCTCGTGTAGCTAAGACTTGACATGATAGTGATGGATAGATGGACTTAAAATATTTAAATAGTTTTTTATTTAAAAAGTAGTGTGAATTTAAAAAAGATAAAAAAATAAAAAAACAAATGCTAAAGGAATAAAGCAAAAACAATCAAATGATTTAATGCTCAAGAGTTCATATGAAGTTTGAGCACTGAAAGTGATACAGCCAGATTGTGATCAAAGGATTTAGATTCCAAAATATGCCATTCTACTACTGCACCAAATTAATGAGATGATGAGAATCTATTCCACTGATTAAAAAAAAAAATTGACAAGTATAAATGGAGTTATTTTGTTGAATATTTTAAAAAGATCAGATATAAATTTGAATACGAGATGACTATTAGGATATTTATACATGTGTAAAAATATATTTTTAAACAGTCTTTTTACAAAAAAAAAAAGATAAAGAAAAAGATACATATATGAGTTAATAGGCATTTACAAACAGATTTCTTACAAAAAAAAAAGGATAAAGAAGAGTCTGTAAGATAGATATGGGTTAATAGGTATTTAAATAAGCTACTAAGTAAATTATATTTTGGTAAGGATGTAATTAAAATATGGATCAAATTTGTTGATAATAGAGCAATACTTGCAAATATTGAGAATAAACTTTAATAAAAATTTTAATAGAAATTAAAAAAATTACTAAAGAATTGAAATTAAAATAAATATTAACTCTATTGCAAAAAAATATAGGTGGGCAAAGAGTTATTTATGGAGACTTTCTAAATACTTATAAGATGTTTAAGTGATGACAGGAGAAGTGATAGTTTATTGTTTTCATTGCACCTTTTTTTCTTGATGTTTTCTCTCAATATTTTGATCAATTAACAAAGATTTTTCTTCAGAGTTATAAATAACAATAAAAAAATGTTAATGTTTTTGACAAAAAATTTTGTAATGTACATATTTAAAAATCAATTATATTATATATTTACAACTTTAAAAATATAAATAAAATTATTTCTATAGATGCACACTCATATCTATATGCCTAAGCATATAGATACATATAGACAAATCCTATTATATTCATTTAAGATTATAATTCAAATTAAATATTATAAGATATAGAATTATATATTATAAATTATCCATATTATATAATGATTATTGATGCTTTTAATACTTGATTTTTCCTATAATCATCTACATCACACTTTATAATATTTTTAATTAAATATAAAATAATAATTCTTTAAGCAGCAATAATAGAATGCTTGATCTAAATTTAATAAGTTCAAAAATATTAGTTACTTTACATTTAAATTTCCTCTTATTAAAGCTGACATTCATTATGCTTCAATTTGAATTTTATTACCTCTGTGTAGTGGAAAAGACTATATCTATTTGCCATTAAAAAGATTACTATAAGGAAGATTTTTTGTGACTTTACATTTTGAGATTATAAATGGCTATCTGTTTACACACAAAAACTTTTGATGCTACTATGGATTCCTTTACAGATATTTTGCAACCTTATGACACCTTGAATAGTTAAAAAAAACTTTAAATATCCTATTTGTTAGTCAAGCAAATTTAAATTAATTTTAAAGAAAAAGTTTAGATTTCAAAAGACTGGTTCGCACATTATTATAACAACTTTATTAATTATAGACATCTATCTACCTCAGTGCAAATCTAAGTGTATAACAGATTCATCTTCAATACTTAATGAAAATAAATTTTATAATTATTTTCAATATTTTCTAAAAACGCTTTCAGTAACATAAATGAGTACTTATAAAGACTGCTTGTGAAATTATTGATTATGATGCATGAGATATATAACCAAAAATGAAATTGAAAGAACTGTAATTGATTATTTCACATATTTTTAATTAAAAGTTATATTGAAATAATTCCATACCCATTGGAATACATTTTCAATCTTTCAATTTAAACTGGTTTTTCTCCTTCACAAATAAAAACTCCACAATTATTTAGTGATATATATATATATAAAAGTTATTATTTATAAGTTTTTAATTACCAATCAATCTTAGTATTATCTATTTTTCAAAATATTTAAGAGATGTATTTATAATATTATCATCCCCAGGCTTTCAACATGTTTTTCTTTTACCATGTAGATCTACTTAAACAAATTTAATGACCAATTGATGATATCCTTTACTCTCTCTATGTAGACAATCTCAGATTAATCTAATTTATATTGATTTAATTACAGCTTTTAATCAAGTTATTTATTGTAAGTTTTAAAAGAAAATACCTATTAAGGGATTTTCATTAAGATCATTTTATATTAAATATAACAATTACTATTCTTATGTAAGTGAATTGGCTGCAATGGCAATTCAGCTAAATGCAATTTATATTAATGATTTAAATAAATATATTACCACGGATAATTTACTTTCATATGCTAATGCCTGCAAAATTGTTAAAGTTATTATTTGTTATAATGATCATACATTATTTCAAAATTATATAAATGATTTTTCTAAATGGCACTTTAATAATAACATAAATAAAGATAAATCGTATATTATCATTTATACAATAAAAGAATATTTTCCAAATCCATACTGTACAACACCATGGATAGAATCTGTAAAGTTATTGGATAAATGGATTTCAGTAATCATTATTGGCCTATATATATATATATATATATATATATACACACATACATTTGTTCAAGACTTTTAAATTACTGTATTGATATATGGTTCTGTAATGTAGAATACAGATAAATTCCCACATGTAATGATAAATGACATACATTAAATTTTCCATTGTAACTAATATAAGAGACATCTATATAAATATATTTCATCAAAAAGTTATTCAGGATATAAAACTGTTCTATAAAAGCATTTCCTATATAACAGTATTTCAAACGATTCTAATATGAAGATTCATATATATACAAATGATAAAAAATATATTTCGTACTGATAAATATAAATGTGAAACTTTATTCTTAGAGCATTATATAATCTTCCAAATCTTTCATAATAAGCATTCTAATGATACTGATGCATTCTTGTCAGATTTACTTTCATGGATAGATTAAACACTCATAAAATATACATTTAAATGAGTGTATAGTAGGTGCAAATCCACAGCATTGTGATCCATTGATTCACTGCACCATTATTGAGGAAAATATACAACAGAAAAACTAGAAATTATTTTTTAAAAATTGAATTTTTATTTTACTGACATTTAAACATTATATTTGTTATGTTTTTTCATCACTAATTTTAATAACTTCTAGGCAAAAAATGTGTGCAAATATAGATACAATTTTAATAACCTTGTACATGTGCATTATATATATATAAATAAAAGTGCTGTATTTTATTTTCTGTTTAAAAACACTTGATTATTTTTGAAAATTATTATAGTTTATTAAAAGATTTTTAATTGAAGTCACATTATTGCTTAATTTTACATATTGAAATTCATATTTCAAAATACATTATAAACAATTTTTTTATATTATATATAATCAACTTGAGAATGCAAACCAGTTTGAATGCTTTGGTAGTTTCATAAGTAGAAAGATGGATTTAGATGGTTGAGATACAATACAGAATTTAATGTGCTGTTACTGCTTTTAACAACAATTGCAACTAAACTGTATATAAAACTGTTGTTTTATCTAGTTTATTGTAAAATTTGAAACTTAGACACCCACTGTTGCAATATAAAAGAATTAGAAAAATTTCATTTTATGATGCTCAGTAAAATTTTGAAAATACAGTAGGCAAAATCATAAAACCAATCAATACGTTCTTCAACTATTGTAAAATAATACCTTCATTGGATTGAACATATAAAATGAATGAACAATATAAAAAATTTTTAAAATAGTTTTATGGTAAACTTTAGCATGAGTTTTATAGGAAAGATAAACCCTGTCAATGTTAAATGCAATGCCAATTGTTTCTACTGGAAAAATATGGCAGAGAATAAAATATATCGAAGAGCTATAATTAAATATAGTGGTGAATTATTTGAAGAAAAAATTTTTTTGCTGAAGAAATTAAAAGAGAGAACATCCTAGACCAGTATGTTTTGTATGTGGTCATATTTATGGTTCATAGATTGGTTTATATAATCAATGCAAAACTCATTTCTAGAAGAATTATTTTCTCTTTTCTTTTTATGGAGTTAAAATGGCAAAACTTATTTACAAGTGACTATTTATTATTATGATTATTATTATGCGATCCATATAAATAAAAATAATAAAAATTAAAAATTCATATCCATATAAACAACTAGAAATAATTAAAATTTTTATTAGTCATTCATTATACTAGAGATTATCCAATAACGAATATTTCTGTAATATAATTTTCACTACATCACTCTCACACAAAGTAAACGACTAGTTTCTATCCACTTTTAACACCTTATAGAGATGTAATCATAAACATATGACCAAAAACATATGAAAAAGATCTATGATCCCCAAAATAAATATTTCGTGTGAACCAGCACTCATACTGCAATCTCTTACACATATCTTTACCATTTTTCAGTATATATTATATACAGATAGCAAATTACTACCTTACTTTTGATGTTGCTAGGAAACTATCAATAATTATTAATTGATAACCCTGAAGCTAAATAAATTTTCTCTAATATTATTATAACCCTTTTTGTCCTGAATTTTGTTGCTAGGAAACTATCAATTATTAATTGATAGTCCTAAGACTAAACAAATTTTCTCTAGTAATTTATTATAATTTTCTTCTTTTTCTTCTATTTAAATTAATAACAAAATAGCTGTAAGTTACTAGACAAAATTTGTTTAGCTTTAAAACTGTCAATTAATAATTGTAGTTTCCTGGCAACAAAACTCAGGACAAAAGGGCTATAAGTTACTAGAAAATGATTGCCAATTAGTAACTAATAATGTTCTAGCAACAAGATAAAAATATCTGGTTGTTTACGATATTATAAATTGAAGAAAATCTTTAATATATACCCTACACAAATATATTATTTAGATACTTAATATTATAAATGAGTAACTCCCCAGAACATGCACTTTAAAATCTGTTCACTCTCCCGTAAGCATCAACTTTAAAAGCAGAAGTGTACACTTATGCTTAGAGTTTATATCTACAGAAACCAGTTTTTGCTCATTATGCTCAAAAATCAGGGCTTTAATCTATTTGGTATTTGGTGTCTGAATTATAATTTATCAATTGAATTGTACAAATCTACTAAATCTATTGCAAGAGATAGATACAATGTCATTTTAACCACCTGCAATTAAATACAAAGTGAATTTAGAAATTACTGTAATATAATCCATTACTTATATAGTGCACATATATTCGTAATATTATAAATAAGGAATAACTCCTCAGAACATGTGCTTTAAAACCTCTATGCACTCTCCTGTAAGCAGAGTGCACAGAAATTTCCAAGTGCATGCTCTGAGGAGTTATTCCTTATTTATAATATTATGTAAGTCTTTGTACTATATAAGTAACATTATATTACAGTAAATTCTAAATTCACTTTGTATTTAATAGCAGGTGGTTAAAAATGATTGTATTTCTCTCCTGTGGTAGATCTAATAGATTTGTACAATTCAATTGCTAAATTATAATTCAGGTACTAATAGACTGAAAGCCCTAATTTAAGTAAGGTGAGCAAAGACTGGTTTATATAGATATAAACTCTAAGCATAAGCGTACACTTATGCTTTTAAAGCTGATGCTTACAGGAAAGTGCACAGAGATTTTAAAGTGCATGCTCTGAGGATGTACTTATTTATAATGTTATGTATATGCAATGTATAAATAACAGATTAAATTAGATACTTATAAAAAATATACTGATAATTGTAATTACAAAAAATGAAAAATAATACTAACATAAATATTGCAACCATTAAATATAACTTAATGCATTTAATATGTACAATATATAATTTATGTATAAAGCGGTATTAGTATTAATTACTTATAATTTATTATGTAGATATTTAATAAACTGAATATTTATATAATTGTATTTAGCTTGTATTTTTTTTATAAATTTAAATTTCAGTCATTAATTTTATAAATTTTATTAATTATTCATCTATATAAGTACACACATTTATTAATTATTTTATACATATATATTGTAACGGAATATAATATTCCGTTACATTATTTTAAAATGAAAATAAAAAGATCGTAAATAAAAATTGATTTATTAAAAAGAAAAAAACTGAAAATTAAAAGTTGTTTAATATATATATATTGTTGCACAGATGGAAAACTTAAACTATTTTAAGAAAAAGTATTTGAAAGTATTTTTTTTTTGTAAAAAAGTAAAAATATAAAGATTGATATTTTAAAAATAGAAATAATGTTGATTTCTATAACCTTAGAAAATGGAAATGATTGTTTTATTAATTAAATGATTGTTCGAAAGCAAACTAGCCCTTGAGGCACTTAAAATAAATTAAATGGTAAGAGAATACAAAGAAATTAAATGACCAATGCAAGCACGAAAATGACAGCACGGACCATAACTGAAACACGAAAGGATTAGTGAAGTCTTGCTGGTTGAATCCCAAGATTTGATAAGAGGCTAAGAAAAATATAAAAGCCAAAGGATTATTATAATTGGGATCTGATAGCTGACTATGACTATATCGTTATAACTAGCTATATTGCACATTTTCACGATGTGGAAGTCTGCAATAAATTTAATTTTCCGGACAACCAGCTGAGGCCTCTGGATGACAGTTCCTGACCAAATGAATGGCAAGTAGTGGTTTCGTTTCAAAGAAGGACAAAATCTACGAAAGTGATCATGAAGATGGACTTTTAAATCTACTCAATCCGTAAAGTATGAACTCTTGTTCTATCTAATAAGAACTTTTCTAAAATTGCAATGAATTGATAGCTGAAAATAAGAACTCTTATCTGAATTAAAGAATGCAAATTCAATTATTAATTTTTTTTTATGCAGATGTTTAAGCAATCATTCCATTTCTTTTTTTTTGTGTGTATGTGTGTTATGTTTTAACTAAAATGTATGTAAAGTTGGGTATGGATAGCTACATGGATAAAAAATAATAACTGTTTAAATTCATTTGTTTATTTTAAGGGGTTAATTTCAGGCTATTTGTTTCATAGTTAGGACAATGCTTGTGGAGGGATATATGGATGTTTATATTAATGTAATGTGAAGCGTGTTTAGCATACAGGGCAACATGCCCAACTGAATGCATGACCCCAAAGAGGCAGTCATATCGTTGAAATGGTCACAGACGTGTTTCCTGCGCCATTAACCCCTTCTAGCTCTATGGACAGGGATTTATAAGTCGGCAGAAAGACCGCTCTCCCCCATACGTAGCACTCTTTTAAAAAAAATTATATACATGATTCCTTAGTCAGACAGATGCACATTCCTGTTCTGGACATGGATCATTTCCTTCAAATAATATCACGCTGTCAGATGCACATTCCTGTCGGCGTGGTTTTATGCTAGCATCTTCATATTACATTGGTTGCGACTATATATCTGGAAGCTGACATTGGGTTGGCTACGAACTTTTAGTCTGAGATTGAATGAATGTTTTGATAAGTTTTTAAGTGAAAAAAAATCTATGTAGCCTATCTATACTCAACATGCTAAAGTAAAATATAATTTAAATATCCATCTGTGCGGTCTATTTAAAATAGTAATTTAAATTTAAAAAAATTAATGTTAAAATCTAAAAATAAATTTATTCCTCAATTTTAAATGTGCGTTAATAAAATCTATTTGTGTGTTAATTACTGGCAGTGGCTTCTTTTATTTTATTGTTTTAAATATTAATATATTTTGAGAATCTAAATCTATTAAAACTTATAAAAATGTTTAAATCTCTGCTACTCTATGAGCTAGTGACATTGGGCAAACGGTCAGAATAATATATATAAAAATTTTTTTTGAATCTTAACTTACGTATCTGCCTACTATATAAATTTTTCTAGGTTCAAATGCCTAGATGGCGCCCTTGTAGTGCGGATACGTTAAGAAATCGTTAAGACTCCTTGCAGTGACCGTTAAAGTGGTCTCCCAACGTGGCACGATCTTTAATAAACCACGAGTGCCCTGAGAATTTTAAAAATAAATCATGCCAGTAAGATTTTTCTGAAATGAATATAGATATATTTTTTGTATTAACATAAAGTTATAGGTTGAATTGTGTTTTAAAAATTACTGCCAGTAAGAAAATTGCGCATATGTAGAAATAAAACCGAGGAATAAAACGTAATAATTAATATAAATCATAATTTTTTTTTAAAAAAAAGTCTAGAATCATGTAACTTCTTTGACTTGCCTAAGTTAATAATGAAATGTAGGGAAAAGGGAACTATTGAGGGAGGAGGTGTAATCTCAGCTGGGGTGAAAAGGAAAGAATAGTCAGCATTTTTTTTTCTTGTAATTACTAAGCAAAGTTATGTCTTTTAATTAATAACTAAAGTTTTGTCCTTTTAAAAAAAAAAAAAAAATTAGTATAATTAATTTGTGTAACGTCATTACTAACACTAAGGGTGCTTGACTTATAGCTAAAGATACCGTTGGATGGTGCCATTTTCACGCTAAAACTATAAAATATGAACATTCACGGGCCGTTGATTTTAATAATTTTTCTGTGCTTTTTTGTAATGCGAAAATAAAAACAAAACAAAATCATCTTTTTTAAATATTATTTTTATTAATGTATACAATTTAAATGATAATAATAAATGTAAAATAAAATCAACAAATTACAATTTGATTCGTGTTTTTTATATCATATACTTTTTAAATTGTGTTATGGCTTTTTTTTATAAATTTTCTATCAGATATTTTTTTACTTGTGTTACGGCTTTTTTTATATAAATTTTCTATCGGATATTTTTTTACTTGTGATATGACTTTTTTTGTTTTAACTAAAAAATAATAATCGTAATAAAAGTAAAAGTTGTTAAGGTTACATTTAGGGTTAGGGTTAGTTTTCTGTTGTTTATAATTTCTTACTGGATATTTTTTTCGTACCGCTCTTTTTTACTTCAAAAATATACAGACGGTAGAATCTTCTTTGTCTCGTGGAATGTTACTAACAGTACATTACTTGACACGTTACCTAATTGCAACTCAATAAAAACATAGATATTTAACATTTTCCCAAATAAAAGTTCAAGACAGTACATTGTAAAAAGTCTTATAATTATTGCTTTAAAAAATCTGAAGATTTCCATAGTTTAAAATAAATAAAAATCCAATGAAAACAACATTTCAATACAATTCAAATACAAACTCTCTCATCAAGCCGTAATTATTATATAAATTGTGCGAATTTGGAAAATGCATTTGCTGCTATGCGACATACATGCTGTACTACAATGCGACATAGCGGCCTGCATTCTGTAGCACAACAAAAAAGTTGTATTATAAAAATCGCGGGTTCGAACGTGTCAGCCGCGGAAACAGCATTTTTATGTGTTTTGGCGCGAAAACCGCGCCATAGAGCGGCATCTTTAGCTAAAAGATGAGTACCACACTAAGTAAATTTTTTTTTAAGGTTTTTGTTTTTTGAGGAAGTTTACTGATATGTAACGGAATATAATATTCCGTTACATTATTTTAAAATGAAAATAAAAAGATCGTAAATAAAAATTGATTTATTAAAAAGAAAAAAACTTAAAAACTGAAAATTAAAAGTTGTTTAATATATATATTGTTGCGCAGATGGAAAACTTAAACTATTTTAAGAAAAAGTATTTGAAAGTATTTTTTTTTTGTAAAAAAGTAAAAATATAAAGATTGATATTTTAAAAATAAAAATAATGTTGATTTCTATAACCTTAGATTATGGAAATGATTGTTTTATTAATTAAATGATTGTTCGAAAGCAAACTAGCCCTTGAGGCACTTAAAATAAATTAAATGGTAAGAGAATACAAAGAAATTAAATGACCAATGCAAGCACGAAAATGACAGCATGGACCATAACTGAAATACGAAAGGATTAATGATGACTTACTGGTTGAATCCCAAGATTTGATGATAAGAGGCTAAGAAAAATATAAAAGCCAAAGGATTATTATAAATGGGATCTGATAGCTGACTATGACTATATCGTTATAACTAGCTATATTGCACATTTTCACGATGTGGAAGTCTGCAATAAATTTAATTTTCCGGACAACCAGCTGAGGCCTCTGGATGACAGTTCCTGACCAAATGAATGGCAAGTAGCGGTTTCGTTTCAAAGAAGGACAAAATCTACGAAAGTGATCACGAAGATGGACTTTTAAATCTACTCAATCCGTAAAGTATGAACTCTTGTGTCTATCTAATAAGAACTTTTCTAAAATTGCAATGAATTAATAGCTGAAAATAAGAACTCTTATCTGAATTTAATTTTTAATTTTTTTTATGCATATGTTTAAGCAATCATTTCCATTTCTTTTTTTGTGTGTGTGTGTTATGTTTTAACTAAAATATATTAAATATAAAGTTGGATATGGATAGCTGCATGGATAAAAATTAATAACTATGTTTAAATTCATTTGTTTATTTTAAGGGGTTAATTTCAGGCTATTTGTTTCGTAGTTAGGACAATGCTTGTGGAGGGATATATGGGTGTTTATATTAATGTAATGTGAAGCGTGTTTAGCATACAGGGCAACGTGCCCAACTGAATGCATGACCCCAAAGAGGCAGTCATATCGTTGAAATGGTCAGACATGTTTCCTGCGCCATTAACCCCTTCTAGCTCTATGGACAGGGATTTATAAGTCGGCAGAAAGACCGCTCTCCCCCATACGTAGCACTCTTTTAAAAAAAAATTATATACATGATTCCTTAGTCAGACAGATGCACATTCCTGTTCTGGACATGGATCATTTCCTTCAAATAATATCACGCTGTCAGATGCACATTTTTGTCAGCGTGGTTTTATGCTAGCATCTTCATATTACATTGGTTGCGACTATATATCTGGAAGCTGACATTGGGTTGGCTACGAACTTTTAGTCTGAGATTGAATGAATGTTTTGATAAGTTTTTAAGTGAAAAAAATCTATGTAGCCTATCTCTACTCAACATGCTAAAGTAAAATATAATTTAAATATCCATCTGTGCGGTCTATTTAAAATAGTAATTTAAATTTTAAAAAATCAATGTTAAAATCTAAAATAAATTTATTCCTCAATTTTAAACGTGCGTTAATAAAATCTATTTGTGTGTTAATTACTGGTAGTGGTTTCTTTTATTTTATTGTTTTAAATATTAATATATTTTGAGAATCTAAATCTATTAAAACTTATAAAAATGTTTAAATCTCTGCTACTCTATCAGCTAGTGACATTGGGCAAACAGTCAGAATAATATATATAAAAAATTTTTTTGAATCTTAACTTACGTATCTGCCTACTATATAAATTTTTCTAGGTTCAAATGCCTAGATGGCGCCCTTGTAGTGCGGATACGTTAAGAAATCGTTAAGACTCCTTGCAGTGACCATTAAAATATATTTAATTTACATTTATGCATATTCATGGGAGGTTTCTGCCTAGCCGTGATAACATAACTTTAAAATTATATTTCAGCAAATTTATTCTTGAGCTGAATTACTAGTAAATTATTACTACATATATACCAAAATTATAATATTAACAAAAATAACTATTTTTTCCTGTAATAATTTGGGGATAACTACAAGCAGAGTGAATCTATATTTCTTCACTCTATACTATTATTTACAGTTCATTACTACTGGACACTTAGTTCCCAATGTCAATAGTACATTAGTATGACTCCATTTAATCCATTTAGGCCATATTTTCTAGGTACACTTTTCTCCCCTTTAAGAGAAGCCATTAACTTTCACCAGTGCTTTGTTCCTCTCGACGACCACTGCTGCACCAACTCATGTAAAATTTTGTCAGAGAGTTCTTTTTATATCTCATTTGCTTAACAATTATTCATACTTTTGAATATCCATTTCTAGAGCGAATTATTTCCAGGAGAAAACTGTTTAAACTGCCAGCATTAATTACATAAATAAAGAACAGTAATTTATTTACAATATTCACAATTATATCACCATCGGTCAATGCACCTCCTCTCACTCTAGTAAATAAATAATCCCTGAATCTGTCTGGAGGTCTTCTAATTCTCTGACTTCTTGGAGAAGAGCTTCATTTTGATCTGACTTTTCTGATAATACAAATGCTTATCCAGACACTCAGTGGCAATCTCTTGTCCTCTCCCACCTAGTTCAATAGGCAATGTTTCATCTTGGGTGGGAGGAACTATATCCTCATTTAAATTTTTTAATTTAGGATTTGCTATAACAGGATTGTTAACAGCTATGAATGATGTATAAATGATTAATGTGCATGCTTACATAGATTCCATTTCTCAAGTTTAATAACACATATAAATTTAGATACAATTTCAATGATGTTACCTGAAGTCCATGTCTTTTTTACAGTAATTTTGAAATTAATTTTCTCCAAACATATTCACAACTTATTTTTCAAAGTGCTTGGTATAAAATGTTGATAAAACATAATTTCTATTATAGCATCTTTAAAATCAATTATCTTAATTTTCTTCAAAGCTACTTTCAAAGTCTATACTGCCTTTTCAGCAAGTCCGTTTGAAGCACAGTGATACATTGAGATAAGTACATGTCATATCCCTTTATGACTGCAAATCTTTTGGAAGTAAACACTGTCCCATTATCCAATATTAAAATTTTGGTTTAATTATAAGTAGCAAAAACTTCTTATAATGCCTTTATGGTATTCTCCATGTTTACAGATTTTACTAGTTTATACTTGGGCCCAATTTGAATACAAATCCACAACTACCAGAATTTAATATCCATTTATTGATCCAGCATAATTCATGTGAACATGCTTCCATAGCTTCTTTGCTTCTAACTATAGCCTAAATACTTTCTTTCAAGATATGTAGTAGATTGGCAATCATAGCACTTCTTTACTTTTTGCTCTACATCATTATTTATTCTAGGGCACCACACATAAGACAGCCAGAGCCTTCATCCATATCACACCTGGATGTCCTTTACACAGCAAATCAATCACCTGTGTATGTCCCTATATAGATATCAACACTTTTGACAATATTTAAGATACACCCATTACACTTGACATATTATAACATGCATTCCAAATTGCAACAATTACAAAACTTGGACATTTTTCCAGCCTTCCTTCTCAAAGGCACTTAAGTAGATTTCTCTATTCAGGATCATTAGAAGTCCACTTCACGATTTTTTCACTGTTTAAATTCTCCATACTATTTACATCTAGCAAATTTACTTCCACTAATTCCTATTTAATATCTTCTCTAACAGGCGATCACAACAATGCATTGTCATGCATAATCTTTTTTTGGTTTATAGATCAGTTCATAGTTATAAGCTGCTAAAAATTTTATCCATCGTATAAGCCTTGGGCTCATGGCATCTTAATTATCTCTCCCAGAAATTGCCAGCAATGTGCGATGGTCAGTATAGATTATAAATTTCTAACCATAAACATACTGGTGAAATTTGAGAATATTATTACCAAAATTTCCTTATCCAGCTGATTATAGTTTTTCTCAGCTGATGATAATGTTCTAGAGGCATAGGCAATTGGACACTTTCTACCAGGACAACAATGTGTGATAACAGTCACAACTCCATATTCAAAAGCATCAGTAGTAATAGTAATTTCCAGATCACTATGATAATTACTAAAAGTTGGTCTGACATCAGTAATTATTTTGCTTTTTTAAAAGCTGCTACATGCTCATCATTCCACTTCCATTAATGGCCCTTCTGCAATAAAAACATACAACGGTCTTAAATGCATGATTTCCCTTTAAGAAAGCTTTCATAAAAGTTAAGCAATCCCAAAAGACTTGTAGTCTTTTACATTCATTGGAGTAACCACTTCTTTCACTACTCTTTTTCCGTATTTCAGGTATTTTCCATCTTTATTTATCTATGTGCTTCTCCTAACTTAGAGCATACCTCCATAATATGTTTTTTCCAGCTCTTCTTTCAGACTGGGCTGTAATCAAAATATCATCTAAGTATGGAATAACTCCCTCAATGTTATGCAGTAGCATATTCATTTTATCTTGGAAGATATTCAGAATCACCATGATTCCGTAAGGTAATTTATTGCACTTGAATAATCTAACATGAGTACTCAGCATCAACATCTCAGTCATATACTCAGTAAATGGTATTTGATGAAATGCTGATTTAAAATTTTTTTTTGCAAAGATCAACACTCTCTGTAACAAGGCCAAAATATCATGCATATTTGAAACAGGATGCATATCTTTATTAATCCATTTGTTAACTGTGACCCAGTAATTTCCACATAAACAAATCGTTCTATCGGTTTTACTAAAACAACAATAGGGTAAGAGTCTTTCACTGGTATCATAACTCTTTACTTCACCACCTCTTCTATTGTTTCTTCTGCCTTCAGTTTAAGTGCATAGAGGACTTTGCATGATTTACACACCATCAGCTATGCTTCTCTTGACAGTTCAATATTAACAGGATACACTTGTAACTCTTCCTGGTAAATAACTCAGAAAATTTATTTCTAATTGCACAAACTTTTCCACAGATGTGTATTCTATACCATTCACATCTGTGGCCAATATATTTGTTTTCTTCAATTTTAACTTCTCCTTAAATTCACATCTAATTATGTTTCCATTCTTTTAATGACATAATGGATAATCTAGCTCCAGTATCAACTTCCATCAATACTTTAAATCCAAAAATAGCAACATCTAATGTAATTTGTCCATTGGTTGAGTTTTTAAGATCTTTAACTCCACTCCGGGCATGGCTTATTTTTCACGTTATCTTGCTTTTGTTTACACATCTGAGCTAAGTGACCTTTAACACCGCATATTCTACATTTTTTCATTTTTAAATTGACATAACTTCATGTGATCAATCCTACCACAATGATAACATGTGGACCAATTACTTGCAGAGTTCTTAGTAAAGTTTTCCATAATAGCTTTATTGACAGTTGTCAAATTTCTTTCCCTTCCAAGACTGTTTTAAACTCTGAAGTATTTTTTAACAAGACATCATGTGCTATACATTTTCTGTTGGCTGCTTTAAATGTTAAATCAGCTTTGCTAAGCAAGGTTTTCTGAAGATTATGGTGCCACATGCCATAGAGCAATTGATCTAAGAGTATGCCTTTAAGATTTCATATGAATTCACACTGTAAGTTCTTAAAAGTAGATTATAATCCCGATAGTTCACTCGAGATAGTTGCTTCTGCATTAAAAATTGTAAATATGTCACCCTCTTTGTTACTGCTGGTTGAAAATTAATGTTTAGATTTTCCAGTAGTTCATTATAGGGTACATCTAGAATCCTAGGATTATACAATTGTTTTGCTATTAATAATACATCCGTTGCAAAAAACAACAATGTAGAAACTTTTGGCCTACCATCATCTATTTTCGACAATCTCATATAGCGATGTATATGTTCCATACAAATGTTCCATAACAAGGGGTTACAAATAATGCCATCTTCTTTTTCTATGATCAAATTTTTCACATCTTCAAGCTGATAATTATGACATCTGTTGTCGACTGCACCAACTGTTATATTCACGAATCTCTACCCAGCTATGATAGCAAAATATTAAAATAAAATAAACAAACATATTTCAGCAAATTTATTTTAAGTGAAATTGCTAGTAATAATATATATATAAACAAAAATTATTAATAAAAATTACTATTTTTCCCTGCAATAATTTGGGGATGACTACAAGCAGAACGAGTTTACTACATTTCTTCACTCGCTACTATTATTCACAGTTCATTAATACTGGGCACTTAGTTCCCATTGTCAATAGTACATTAACACAACTTCATTTAATCTATTTAGGCTATATTTTCTAAGTATATTTTTCTCCTCTTTATGAGATAAGCCATTAACTTTCAACAGTGCTTTTTTCCTATCGACAGCCACTACTACGTCAACTCTCGTAAAACTTTGAAAGAGAGTTCTTTTTATATCTCATTTGCATAACAATTATTCTTACTTTTAATTATACATTTCTAGAATGAATTATTTCCAGGAGGAAACTGTCTTAACTGCCGGCACTAATAACACAAATAAAAATAGTACTTCATTTACAATATTTCACAATAATATCAGCTACGGTCAGAGCAATTCAAGTTCAAAAATAAATTTTAGCTATTATTATACTTTATTATTATAGTGACTATTTATTAAAAGTTAAATCTTTAAAATTTATTGTCTTTATTGTTATAATTTATTTAAAGTTTTAAATGATAATCATTTTATTTGTTTGGATTGTCAATATTTTGAATTTTTCATTATTTTGTTAATAAATGACATTTTTTGTAGACTGTTTTTATAAATAAATCAATTTTATTTTCCAAAATACAACAATAATATGATCTCATATACATAAAACAATTAAACAAGACAAAATAAATATTTATTTTCAATTTTATTCTTTCTACATATACATAAACATTATATTCTAGTTTCATTTTTTTTTTCTTAATGCTTATTTTAATGTCAGTGGAGTATTTGTTTTTTGACTATTAATGCTTCTTTTGTTTTCTTTCCAATTAATTTTTTATATCATATATTTTAATATCAATTCCATAAATTCAAGTTGTGTACACGTATAATCAACTTTTTTTATCATATTTGCATTGAATTAATTTAAATTTTTAGAGAATTTTTAATTTCAACTACATAAATATTGTCAATTTTCTATTTTAGCATCCTTTGTGTTTATTTTATGAATTCTACTATTATTATTTTTATTTTATTTATCTTATTAATATTTTTTATTTTATTTACTGTTTTTTCATCAGTTTTTATTCTTATTATTAAGTAATAGTGATTTGCTGACAGCAGTACTGATTTTCTTTTTCATTTCTAAGATAATGGTCGCTTAGGCAAATCTAACTTAATACCATTTCTGAGTATTCTATTTTATATGTCTATATTCTAAGTTATTATTTAAATCAATTATTAATTACCAATGTTAGAGACAGAATTAAGCCAATTATTCTAAAGCTGCTATATTCCATCATTAAAGTTTGAATCATTAATCTATGATGGTTTATTTGCTTATCATTGTTCTTAGAAGTATTTAAAAATATTACAATTGATAAATTCATTCTTTGATTAAATCATAAAATCTGGAATTGTTTGTTATATTTTTTATTCAACAAAACAATTTGTTTTCATATTTATAGAAGAGTTTAAATTTGGTCTGCTCTAAATAATTTTTTTCATTAATAAAAGTAAAAATATATATTGCTATATTAACAAATTGTGAAGAGTATCTCAATTTCAATTAATATGCTACCTGTATTAGTATGTGATGGTCATGCATTTGAACATGCTGAAAAATTGATTAATTAAATATTAAAATGATAACAGCAGTCTTCTATAGTAGTACTAAAAAGCCATTTATCATTAATGTATTTTTTGGATATCACTATGTTGTGCTAAAATTCTACCCAGATTTCAAAATTTTTCTGTACAGCAATCTTAGCTAAATTTTTTCAATCTTCTTAATACTATTACTACTAAGCAAAATCTCATTGTGAAATTTAAATTTAATCCTACATGTATGCCTTGCAATATTCAGAGAATTTAATTCTATACAATTTTGCAACACTAACTGCTATCCTTTTATCATAAATAATCAATTAAACTCAAATGTTAAAAATTTAAATCTATATAGTATAGTGCTTATTCCTCATACTTTTAGACCAATATGAATAGCTAATTATTTTATTTTATTTGGCAATAAAAAGTACTATATTTATCTCATAATTACATATATATATATTTTAAAAGTCACAAAAGAACCTAATTAAAGTAATTTGTTGCTATACTTATAATTCTTAAGGCATATCGTTACAAAAAAATTAAAAAATGAACAAATTTTATTAAAATATGAAAAAGTAAAAATATAAAAAAAAAGTATTACATTACTGTAAATACATTGAACTAAAAAAATAATAAAGATAAAAAATTAATAATAATGAAATATAAAGTATAAGAATAAAAATCAAATAATAAAAAAACAGCAAATAAACAATATAATTAACAACATAAACAAAAAAGCAGTAAATAAATAAAAAAACCTATAAAAAACATTAATAAATAAATACATAAACAAAAATAGTCTAAAAAGAATTAATAAAACCGAATGCAAAGAATACCAAAAACAGATTTTAAAAAAATCATTTCTATATATGAAATTAAAAGTTCAACAAAAACTACATTAACTCAATACAAATATGATAAAATCATTTATACATATATATATACAAAATACAGGACATCAATTTATTAAAAATATTCAATGAAAAGTCATTAAAAAAAAATATTAGAAAAAATTTAAAAAAACACAAATAATCAATTAAACAAAACTATATATGAATACTAAAATGGCAATATAATATTGTTAATAATTAATAATTAACAAAATATAACAATAAAATAAAGTAAAAGTATATAAATGCTAGTATATAATATAGGTGTAATCCTTATAGAGAGAATAAAAGTAGTAATACAAAAATAAATTTTTACTTTTTACTTGTTTATATATACAAGATCATCACATTGCATTTTATAAAATAAAATTGATTATTTATAAAAATAGTTGGGGAGGGGGGATAAAGCGGGACAACACAGAGGAAACTATTAATAAATTATAAAAAAATTCATATATAACTAACAATTCAAACAAATAAAATGATTAGTATTTAACCATTATTATATCTGTATATAAATTTTTAAAAGTAAAAGTTTATAATAAATATTAAATAAACATTAAAGATTTAACATTTTATGAATAATAAAATTAATTAATTATAAATTCATATATTAATAAAAAAGTATAAATATACATAAAAATTGTTCTTGTAATTTAATAAATAAATAATTATATATATATATACTTGTAATAAAAATAATAAAAAATTGTGAATACATGTATGTAGATAAAAAATGACATTTATAAAATTAATAGAAGTTATATATAAAAATAAAAGTAAAAATATATTATATGTAAATTAATTCAATTTATTAACATATATTTATAAATGCTTATATATAGATAGTACTGTGTTTTACCCCAAAATAAGATCTAACCAGAAAATAAACCCTAGTTTGATTTTTCAGGATGCTTATAATATAAGCCCTATTCCAAATATAAGACCTAGTTAAGATTCTCATCCAGGTAGATGGCTTTTGTTTGCTCACTGAAACACATGATGGGGCATATTGAATTATAAAGTAATGAACATATAAATAAAGAATATTATTGATATTAATGCTTTAAATAAATGGTAATATAAATTATATGGTTCATTTATATTTTCCCATTGACCATTTTGAAAAAGTAATTCTACCTGTATAAAGAAACAATTTATCTATCACAAGTCAGTGTATCAGACAATTTATAACTTCATTTATATACATTTTAGGTATTTATTTTATTGATGTTTAGTACTTAGATTTAGAATGCTTGATTTGGTTTTAGAGTTTCATCATGATAGCTTTTAAATATTCAAGATAAAAAAAAAATTAATATGATTTCTTAAACACTTTTTTTTCCTCCTAAAAAACTTTATTAAAATAATGGAAGTGATTTTAATAATCAAAGTTTCGCTTAAGTTAAATCATCAATCGTTATCCTAAAGAAAAGTTTTTAAAAAGAGTATCTAAGCAGGACTATTATGAGTAATTGGAAAGTGTTTACAATGTGCACAATTGATAACAGATGGACATAGTTGTATCATATATGGAAATAATGCACACATGTGAAATACAGAAATATTTTCTGAATTTTTGTGCCTGCATTTTTTTTATTGCTTTTCTGTGAACTAACCATTCTTAACTTTAATCCTTTTCTTCAATTAATACTTGATTTAAGGGTAAATTTAAACAAAATAATATTTTGATCCCCAGATAAGATGAATGCAAAATGAAAGAGCTATTCTAGTAAGTACAAGAGAGGAAATGATGGGGGAAGAGGAAGTCTTCAGGGGTAAAAATCTTACAGCGAAGTACTTGAATAAATGTACATTTTGTACTTGAATAAATATAGATTTTTATACATGAAAAAATAAGACATTCTCTGAAAATAAGCATTTTGGACCAAAAATTAATATAAATCTCAGTCTTATTTTCGAGGAAACACAATATATACAATATCACTTCACAATAAAATCTCTTATTTCATAGTTTTTCACTATATTTGCACTACTTTTTTAATTGTGCATATTCAAGTTTTTCAGTAGTAATGTGCATTCAATATTTGAATCCAAAATTTAAGGTGTGCGTCACATGACCAACTTCTATATATATAGTAAATTATGGCATAAATATAAAGAAAAATTTGTTAAATGTTTTACATTGTACTATGCACAATTAGAAGTAAATAATAATACAATTTAGCAATATGAAAAAAAAGGAAAACTTTTTTTTTCATAGTGGAAATTAATAACAAAAGAAACAGATTTTCCTTCTATTATTGGCTGATAAATAACATTGGGTTTTTTTTTTTTTTTTTTTAAAAAATTAATTACTAAAGCAAATTCTTCATGAATTGCTTGCATTCAAAATATTAATAACACTCTGCACATTAACTTCTAAATTATCAAACAAAAAATAACCCAAAATCATCAGTATATTATAAATTTAATAGCCAAAAAAAAAAAAAATTGTTTTATTTATAATTGGTTTTAAATCTATAATAATTTGATGCCTGCTTCATAAAACTGGCTAAAAACTGTTCCAAAAATCAATCATTAAAATATATAACATAATTAAAATTTGTACAAAACTCTAATTAACACCAGATTTCATTTCAAATACTTTAGATTTTCTATAATCTATATTAAAACTTATCCAGCGGCGTCTTTGTCCAGCAAACTATTACCAAAACGTTTTATTATATTACAATGAAGCAGCTGTATAATATGAATAATAAAGACTCAAAAATTATCAATTAATTATATTAAATGGCATAATTAATTGATAAAAGCAATACATAAATCATAACATTTTTCTTGCATTTGTCTAGCAATAAAAATTATATCCTACTGATTCTTAAAACCAGTCAAGTCTCTAATAACTATTCACCTATGATTAGAAGCAATTTATTCAATAATAGCTTGAAGCTGTTTGTAGATAACAATGATCTTAAATGATAAATCCTTATTGATTTTATAAACTGAAACAATAAAAACATTTTGTGATTTTATATATTCAGAATTCCAATATTTTAAAACTGCTCTAGAGTCCCATTAAAACATGCAACCTTTTTGATTCAAAGATTATAAAAAGTGATTTTAACTTCATCAAGCTGGATATCACTGACAAAAACTAAATGAATCAATGTGCACAGTGTCTGTCTCCATTTTATTAATATTCATGGACATAGGATAATTTTGCATTCTAGTTTTGAAGTTATTAAGTTGCAAAAATACAAGAAAAAAAATTGTCATCTGAAGACTTGTATCATTTAAAAATAAGTCCAAAATACTCCACTTACCTTTTCAAAATATCATTATCATATATAAATATCATTCAATGATTTATTTAATAGGATAATAGTAGTTTACATTTTATTTTCAACACTTCAAAAAAATCTAAAATAATGACAGTCAACAAAAGACTGTAACTTCTTTGTATAGTTTTTAATCTGTCAGTTAATAACTCATCAGTTATTGAACATACTGTCTTTAAATTTCTACATTATTAATGAAGCTTCCATTAATTTTATTATTTAGTCAAGCAAGAATATCATATATTTCTTTTTAATAAAATCACTAATAATAAAATCATTGTTAGAGAAGAAGTTATGATTTTTCTGCTTAATGACCCCAAGAGAGATTTAGTTATATATACAGTATATTACTTAATACAATTCTGTGTCTCAGTAACAAAATTAAAAGTTACTATGAATGCAATTGTCTCTTAAAAATGAATATTAAATTTCTTATCAATATGCTTGGTTCAGAATATATTTTTAAATGCAAATATCATTTAAATTTTAGGATATATTAATTTATAAACTAACAATCTTCTACCAATAAGTGCTCATATAATATTGATTTCATTTACATTCTCACTGCTAACGATAATAAAATCCATTCGATAGATACTATTGCATCCAAGTTTCTATTTCAAGAAAATTGTGATAGTTAATCAAAGTGCTGTGTAAAAATTATATAACAAACCATTCAAGTTTAATTCTAATAATACAATCTAGCAAAAAATAAAAAAATTTCTTAATTTTTTGATTCTAATATTGAGTTACAAGCAATGATAATATGGGCATAGTCCTTTAGTTTTTCATTAATTCATCTAGAAATCTAAGAACAAAACCAAAGGTGCTAAAGAATTCAACACCACACAAAATTTTCCTGCCACTTAATAGCAGCAGTTTTAAAAAAAAAAAAAAAGTTATACCTATATGCCTGTTGAATTTAACTTCTATTCTCTGAGAAAAGAATGAAAAAGCTTATCAATCTCAAATCTTTATAACTCTTTAGTTACAAGCATTTCTTTATATTCAGATCTTGAAGAGTCTACATCAAATTAAGTTTATATAATCTCTACAGCTACAATTAAAAAAAAAAAAATTGATATACTTATTTTTAGATTACTATCACTTTCTTAGTTTTTATTACCATTACTAATATTACAATTATATCTTCATTTACATGAGCAATCTGTCAAACATGACAAAATAACCAGATTTTATAAAACAGCCATTTTTAGTCCTTCTTTTTTAAATCTTTCCACACTAGGGAAACAGGAAATTTTTAAATAAGGCAGACCAATCATAAAATTGTTTGATAAGTGAATTCCTGCCTTAAACTCAAGCAACTCATTATTGATTGTATTGCATTATGGTAGATTACAATTAATCTATTAAATCTGCGCCAACCAGTTTTCTAAACTTTTTGCATATTTTACACTAGGACACACATACACATCTGCAGACACAAACACTCTCTTTGTTATTAATTATCATTTTATACTGATAGAGATATACGACTAAATGTTTGTAAAAAAAAAAATTGTATTTTTTATATTTTTTTCCTACCTTGAGTTAATATTCACAAATGGTTGTCTCAAATTTGAATATCTTTCTTGAGTTAAAATTGGCAATTGGTTTCCAGTTGATAAATTGATACAATTTTCTAAAACATAAGATAAAAGAATTATTTCTGTTATTAATTAACTGTTCTCTAAAATTATAAATATTATTCTGATAATAATATTCTACTTTTATGATTGTATTATTCTTATTATTTAAAAGAACAAGCTATTTTTGCAAAAAATTGCTAATTTATTTTCAAAAAATAATTTACATTATCAATTCAATGAAATTGAAAAAGAATTAGTTTTTTTTTTTCTCTTCTTTATCAAAAAATAAATAAATAAAAATCTATAAAAGTGGACTTTAATTTTATAGTAAACAATTTCATTTATAGATGTATGCTTTCAATACACATTTTTGTAACAACTACAATTTGGCTTACCCATTCCTGATTTCAATCGTTGAATTTTAAGCACAATTTCTTCTATTTGCTTTCTATGTTTTTCATTTGTTTCCTTCCAATTATTATTTTGCTGTCAATATAAAAATATTTTAAAATCAAGCTTAGAAATTATACTAAAAATTATTGATAATCAATTCTGCATGTACCTTGGCTAATTTTTCTCTTTCAGTTCTTATTGCTTGCAGTTTGTTATTGTAGATAGCATTATTAATTCCTTTGGCTGACTATAATAAATATCATAATTATTTAACAAATTAACTGTTAATAAAATATTGGAAAAAAACTGCAAATACTAAAGACTATTTTTACAATTCAATCTAGACATTTTCTAGCTCTTCATTCATAGTTTCATTAAATCATTAAAAACTTCTTTCTCTTCCCATATTTTTTCTTTCATCTTCTATAGTTTTTTCCAATACATCCATTATAATTTCTCTTCCTATAAAAATAACCCAATGCAATTCTTCTACTTCTTAATTTATTCTTTCCACTCATTCAACTTCAATAAAAATATTTCCAACTTATCTTCTCCATTTCCAAAGAACATCCCCAATCATCCAAAGTACTATATTCCAAACTCAACTTTTATTTCACTCCTACTTCTATCATGTGTTAACTAATTTATCTAATTATTACAAATCTTAACTTTTATACATTTTATTTATTTAAAATCAATTTCTTTGATTTTCACTCATATCTTCTAACAATTTCAATAGTCCTTCAATATCATCAGCAAATACTATACAATGAATCCTTCTTTCCATAATTCTAATTCCATCATTAATAAACCAACAGTTGTTTAAATAAATATTGAATAAAACAGATAATACACAATTTCTCTATTTTAATATTTCTTTCAATCTATTTCTTCTAAAAAAAAAGCCACTAAATCTTAAAAATATTTTTTAGCTCATAAATAATTTATTAATAATAATCTCTCTTTCCAATCTATATCTTTCCCCTTCAAAAAATATCCAATAAGGTAATGTAATTTCAAAATGAGTGAAACAAATATTAATCTGATTTCCTATTTTTTTCACATCTCTCATTAATAATCTATGGTGATTACAATTATATTCCTTGATTTTTTCAGTTTTTCTCAATCCAAATTGCTTCAAATAAGAATGCAATTTATCTATAGAAATATGTTAATTAAAATCTCTTAGCAAAATCACTACAAAACACAAATTAACTATATCAAATCTTTTTCTTCTTAAGATTATTCAATGGTGTGACTGGAATATCAATAATTTTCTGTATTTTATCATTTATCAGTTAAGCTATAAACTTTTCAACTTCTCTAATTATTCCATAGCATAGATGAAGACTTGTTGTAGATTTTTCTTATCTTTACAGTACAACAACTTTCTTTACTTATATATTACCAATCCTTTTTTTATCATCATTTTTGTAGATAAATTTTGTAATGATATACAACCATACATGATTATCATGTGCTTGTCCTTTATCTTTTTATGTTAAATCTTATGATGCTGTTCATGTGAAGCAAACTTAATTCATTCTAAAGATTTCAATACTATACCTAAATGAATCTCCATTGCATTTTGTTCTAATATATATCCTCCTTATCATAATAATCATTACTGCACACCTTTAAAATGTCTGATATATTCTTTATAATCTGTCTCTTTTTCCAAAACTATAGTAAAGTTTACCATAAAATACTTATCATATCTAAAAAGTGGAAAAACATATAAATTAGTTTAATGGTCTTGCTATTGTATTTTAAAATATTATATAGGATATTTAAATGAAACATTTCTAGTGATGCTTTATTGCAAATGACAACTGTGCAATAAACCGAAAAGAATCATGCTTTGCAACTCCAGAAAATGGTTGTTATAAAAATTTGCATAAATCACTGCTAAACTTCAATTAAAGTAGGCTATGAATATGGAGACTTAAGTTCTCTGAAAGTGCTTAGCCATATAACTCTTTAATATTTTAGACAAGCTTCACTTTTTTGCATAAAGTGCAGTTTAAATTACTTACTACTCAAAGGTGAAGTAGAAAACTAGTATTTTATTTCAATTAGAAATAGATCTATAAGTTCGTTCATTTATGTATAATAAAATTGGCAGAATAGTAATTTTATATTGAATTACTAGATGATACAATTACAATACAACAATTAAATATTTCATTTTTTACTTTGTTATATGTAGTAGCATCACATTGGAGTCTGTATCACATTTAAACATCAAAGACAATCTTTTCACGGCAAAAAACTATCAAGATATTTACATTGATTCATATTCTCAAGTTGATAATAAATCAAGTTAAAAGTTACCTGAATAAATTATTGCTTAATTTCTGTATTCTACAGTGTACAAAATTATTTTACACTATTTTTTTTAAAAAATTTCTTTGATTCTTTACTTCTAATTACTCTAGTTTTAATTTACTATTAAAATAGTTTTTTAAAGAGACTTTTATCATCCTCAGTTCTTATATTTTTTAAATTCTCTTCTTTACACCATTTTAATCAACTCTTTATTAACTTAAAGTTAATTATCATTTTCATAACTTACTATAAAAAAATCGAGTAAAAATATCTGTTATTTCTATATAATAAAATTTTAAAATAAGTTCATTGATAAAAGTTTTGAGATAGCAGATCATATCCAATACATTAAATAAACAGAATTAACAACAAAAACCTTCCTTCATTTTTGTCTATTTTTTTTTTTAATATAAACATTTTGAAATGATAATGGGTTTCTTGCTACAATCATTTCCTATACCATTCTAATCAAAAAGCATAACATTATACATATATAATTTTAAATTGTCATTTATGACCTTTTTTTATTATTATTGTAAAATAAACGTACAGGAGAAATACCCCAGGAATACAGTTTATCATCCATAACACCAGATAATTCTTGTCGCAAACCTTTAAGTACATTAATATTAAGTTTTACTTCTGGTTTGAAAACATCAGATAACTCTTCTGAACTAAATAATTAAAAATAAAAAAACATTACTAAATTTGCAGAAGAAATAACAATAAATAAATCTCAATTCAAATATTTACCTTCGGAGTATATTATATACTTTGTCAATATCTGAAATAAAAAAAGTTTATCAAACTTCAAAATTAAACTTTAAATTTTAAAAAAGATAGTAACTTTATCTAATTTTAACAAAATCATTTTTACAGTTGATGCATACAATGTTGTTTATTATGATATATATAATCGCGAAAGTAAATCTAAAATAAATTATTATCCAGTTCCACTCTATTATTATTCATTTTGTTATATACAAATAAAGATTCACTAAAGTTAAATTAATTTATAAATGTAATATAATTTTTTTTTTTCAAAAAATATTATATTAATTTCTGTATTATATCATGACCCAAATTATTTGCAAGAAATGCACAGATATAACATTTCGATCATTGATCTCTTGAACAGAAACTGTAAATTGCACCTATCCCATGATGCATAATGCTAATTCTACATATTACTTTCAGTTTTTGTTTTCATTATATTAAAATTAATTTTATGTACTTAATAAATTCATGATTCATATCTGAATCTATATTATTTATTACATATCTTTGACATTAATATAATCTTTTGTTATTTTATTGTACATTTTAAATCTTTTAAAATTATATTACTGCTGTGATGATTAAATATTAGAATAGTGATCATAATGTAATGGCAGACTTTTATACACTGAAATTTTTTTTTAAATTAAAGAATAATTAAAAAGCCCTTAGAAACCATCCCAAATTGCTTTTTATAAAATATGACACAACAATATATTACTTGAAAAAATGTTTTATAAAACAAAAAAATTAGAATTTAATTAATATTCTCTGCTTACAGAAAAACCATAACTTATGTACAATTAAAATAATCTTGCCAAATTTCTATTTGTGCTTATGGAATTATGTTTAATAAAGCACTTGGCTGGCAGCTTCTTATTACTTTGGGATCTAATGATTCTGATATTATGTATTTCAGATTTTTAAAAAAATCTCTCATTATTCCTATATTGTTTTCCATAACTCTGAAGAAAATAAAAAATATAAATGAGAATATACATTAAATTTCATATTTTAAAAGAAACAATAAAAAACAGTTTCGTCACATTGGTATGACTATAGCCAATTTTATGGACTATTTGCTCATGTAATCGCCATTATCAATATTCTGCATAATGATAATTAACTTTTAACATGGGATGATTGTCTTTTTGTCATGATTAAAACATGACACTGAAATAAATTTAAAATAAAGTAAAAACAATTCTTATATTAAACCTCAATAAAATAACAAAGCTGTATTTGATCAATTTTAGCAATTTGTAGTTTTTATATATATTAATAATAATGTTTATGCTGCTTGACAAGTTACTGCTACAATCAAAAGAAATAATAAAAATATTACCATTTTAAGAACAGAATATATAAAATATTATTTAATTTCAAAAGCAATACTTTAGTTATAAAAATAACAAGATATCATATTTCAACAATTTTATCCCAAAGCACAATGAAAGACAATGTGACAAAAACTTCTAATGTGATTGAGTTAACTGGTTCTATAATTCTATAGTAATATATGTAATCAAAAAGAAGTTAGTGATTTGAAAATTGAATTAGCAAAAAAAGGATGTCTTGAACACATTATAGAGACATAGTGACAAAGTGTAGTCATTCATTATCTTGATAAAAAACAGTTATAAGATTATAATTTTAAAAAAGATATTAAAAAAACATAAAATCCAATCATGCCAACATATTTGTTATCTACATCAAAAATAAAGTTATATAAAGAAATCTAGTAGAGAAGTAGCATATCATTTAGATTGTTAAATTAGTCATGCCATTACCAATCATAAATTATCAATCACTGTTGCCATTTTTATTGCCAGGCAGTTCTCCCAGTCATAAAATTTGTTGATGGCTTGCAATCAATAATAATCATAAAAAAAACTGACAGATATTAGAGATTTATTTAAGTCAATTCTTATTCACTATCTTATTTGTGATAAAAATGTGTGATGACAATAGGCATCACTACTTTTGATAAATGCTCCCTACAGTAGCTTCATCTCTGCTTTATAAGGAATATGCCAAATAAAGTGATTTCTGATAAGTATATTAATCCCTCAAATAAGTTGCGCTGTTTGAATTCATTCAACATTCACACTCAAATGTTTTAACAACTAGATGCATGTCATAGGTCTAAGATAATGAATTTCTGAAACAAGTTCAATGACTGACAAAATTGGCGATGAGAATTTGTGAAATATTCTCAATTCTCAAATACATTTTAATAACAGTGACAATTTAACATGAAATACAACTTTTTAAAAAACTTCCTCAAGTTTTCATGCAGCTCACATGTTATGGGCCATGTTGATTTATACACTGTTTAGTTTTTTTTTTTTTTTATGTAAGAAATTTCTTTGCTAAGTGAAGTGTGAATATTTGACAATTATATTAAACTAACATTTAATAATTATTTTTAAGATCAGTAAAAACATAAGATCTTGGCAAAATTATACGGAGTTTCTGTGGTTTTTTAATATAAAAAAATATAAATAATCATTTGATATTAGTTAAATTATGAGGTGTGACAATTTAATTGCCAAGATAGCTGTGTGGTGTTACCCGTGACCTAATTATATCAATATCACACGAGTATTCCATGTTTGAACATGTTTAAGCTAACACATGTGTAAATTTTAAGCTGATAGAGCTAGTTTTTAGTTAATTATTGAGAAGATAATAAATACTCATTTGAACACTTTGATTAAAAATGAGCGATCAAAATTTTGAGGAACATATTACTATCAAATTTTGTGTGAAAATCAGAAAATGTGCTATTGAAATGCTACATCTGTTGCAAGTGATATATAGTAAAGATGTTACAAAGAATTTGAATAAGTTTGAGTGGAATAAGAGCTTGAAGGGTGGGCAAGAAAATTTGATGGATGAGCCCAGACATGGACAGCTATAAACAATGATTGACAATATTAACAAAATGAGAAATGCAATAAGGTCCAACAGATAATTAAGTGTGAGATTGATAGCTGAAGAATTGCAAATTAATTGAGAAACAGACTAATTTTAAATAAAGAATTGGGCACGAGAAAGATTTCTGTGAAGTTTGTACATCGGATCTTGGACAGATGAACAGAAACAGTGTCAGTCTGATATCACAACCAATCTTTCGTAATATATTCATCTGTTTATAAAAGTAATTACAGGTAATAAAACTTGGTATTTCTAATATGACCCAGAAACAAAATGCCAAAGTATGCAATGGATTTCTCCAGATTCAACACATGCTAAAAAGGCATATATGTTGAGAAGAAGAAGATTTTCTACTATAACTAATATCCAACAGAAGTGTGAGACAGTTGCTCATCTGTATTCTTAAAAATGAATTCCAGGTGTACTTCCAGAAATGAAAAAGCCATTTTAGTCAGTGTATAAATGCACAAGATTACTTTGAATGTGATAGTAGCCACTACTGTATACTTTTATAAAAGTGCATTGCAGGAATTAAATTCTCACACCTCATATATTTAATGCTGAGCCAAATTAGTGATTATATGATAATAAACTTAAATACAAATAATAATTATATAAAAATTCAAAATATTTTTAAGATTATAAGTAGTTAATGAATTTAAAATTTTTTTAAAAGATTCACATAACTTAATATTATTTTTTGAGATAAAAATTGTTACAATCTTTCTTTATTAAATCGATTGAGCTTATATATATTGCTTATAACACTTCTTTCATATACACTTTAATGCAACAAATTTTCTTAAAAACTTCTTTATTTTCCTTACAGTTTCAACTGTCCAGCAGTCTTCATCAGAGCTACAAGATTTGAATAATATAAATACATAACCATTATTTCACATATATATAAAATACATAACCATCATTCTACACATATATAAAATACATATATATATATTGTGACCTTCTGGTTTGGCACCAGAAATATTAATTGGAATTGTGTAATGCTATATCAGTAACATCTGATATTATCTTATTAAAAAAAAATGAAATAACGTGAAATTTTTAAAAATTTTTATTTATGACTTAAAACTATGATTAAAAGTACTTGTAGATGTAATTTAAAAATTATTAGATGTTTAGTATCTTACTTTAGGATATAATTAATGATAGAATAGGAAGGTGGCTTGTCATAGACATAGTCAGTTCAGTTTGAGTTGATGCTAATTTGTTTTATTTGTTCACAAAGCAGTATTAAGACTTGTTTGAATGATTCTCTAGTTCATTTGCTTTTCATATTTTAATTTACAGTATAAACAGTGAAATATGTTTAACTCATCATCATTAAAATAGTCATTTAGTCATATCAGTGTGGTATTTGTAGTGCATTATTTGTAAATATTCATGTATGTCAATATCATTATTCAACTTCATTTTTCATTCATATGCTTCATTAAACCATCAAGTATCAAATCTCATATCCAAATATTTAATTTCATAACTAATAGTGTTAAAAACCAGCTTAATTACATTTTAAGTGAATTAATGGATTATTGGACTGGTGAATTATTAAACAACAGATATACTATAAAATATTTTATTTGTTAAAACAATTGTCATTAGTTTTATTCTGTTGCTTTCGAAGTACAGAATATTTAATTCTTAGTTCAATTTAATATTTTTTTATTTATTTAAAAGACAGAATAATCCCCCCCCCACTTTCTTTTTCAAGACAAGAAAGTTTCTTGCATAAATTAAGTCTTATTGCAATGGGAGGAGCAAATAATCTGTCTGGTGACCTTTAAACTTTCAAATAACCTTGGACTATTGGAAGAATAAATGTTAGGTAATATTTTAAAATCTATAAAGAGAATTAATTACAATTCTATAAAAGACTGCAGACTGAAAACTGCTAATTGCTGACTGGGGATTGCTGACAAACTTTCTACTACTGAAACAAAGTTTAATAGTATAATTTTGTTTATTATAAGTTAATTCTTCCAAAACCAAGTTTTGAAAGTATAAAAAGTATTATTGGTTCTTAAACATGACAGAGTGAACAACCCTATGAGATATATCAATTCCTATTTTTAAGCTATTTAAATTCTTAAACTATTATTTAGGATGCATGTGTATTTGTGCTATATATTATTTAAATTTAATTGCCAAAACTGAAGAAAAAATGGAGATGTATAATAGTATTTTAAATTTGCTTTATTTAAACTTTAAACCTAATTGGAAAGAAGAATGTTTGTTTATTTTGCAAAATTATTTTCCTTAAAATTTAAGTATAGTCTTAATGGAGCAACTGTATACATTTATTATGTTGAAAAATGTGCAAACTCTTTATTAAATATATCAAGAACTCTAAATAATAAATCTGTGCTAGTTATAAAAAGGAGAAGGATGTTAATGAATCATTTAATTTTATTGTCATTATCATTGGAACATTTGCTTAATTATTTCTACTTTGCCTATTTTAAAAATAAAAAATAATAAGACTAAATGTGCAATTGAATGCAATGTTAATATTTATCTATTTTCCCAATATTGTGAGAAATGAATTTATAAAATGGATAAAATTGAATATGACTATTTTATTAATTGCACTCCTCATTTGCTGTGGAATTCCCCTATCTAGAATATTGCCAACAAACTCATGTAAATCTAAATAAATATTATCAGTTAAATAATTATATACGTTCATGAATGGCTCTAAAAATAGAAAATAAATGCTTGAATATATCCCATAAATGAAATATGAATTATTACTTTATTTGCATCATGATAAAAGAAAATGTTTATTGCTTAATTAATAAAAAGTTATTCTATATATTTCTAGCGGTTCATTAGCCTTGATAAAAAACATTAAATACGCTATTCTGGATCCCAAATAATGTTGTTTTCCTGCAGGAACGTGTGTTATGTATTCATCAGTATTTATATTTGTGCTAATAATTTTATTTAAGATATGATCAAGAGATGTCATTAATAAACTATAAATAAACTTTTCATTTTACAACCAAGAAAAGAAAAAAAAAAGAACTTTAGTTATTATTATTTGATAGATAGTTTAAGAAGTATTTTATGATTTTTATTATTATATTTATTATTGTTGTCTACTAGAACGTCTCATAAATGTAAAATATGGGAAATATTCTACAAGGTATTTTTTTTATTAGTTTAGTATAAGTTTTATCATGTGTTCTATTATAAACATACGTGCGTGGTAAAAGGGAGACGTCCATTTAATGTTGAAGGGGTAATAGCTCTTTTAAAAAAGCTCATTATATAGATTTTTATAGTATATCTATGCATTTTTCAATAGATTAAAAAATAATTATTTTCAATAATTATTTAACATAGAATATAAAGATTTATTACTTATCTAAACCAAACTTTTGCTTTAGATTTGTGCTAATATAAATGCACAATAAAAAAGATTATTTTGTCTTACCTTGCCAATAAAAATTATTGCCTTGTTTTTCAACCGTCGTTAGTATGTTACCAAGTTATAAATATTATATTATCAGATATGAAATATTTATCCATCATTGCTTCTACAGTTAGTAATTGATAGTTTTACAGTAGTTCTTTGCTTACTGGGATTTAAATTTTATGTGTATTATTATGCTTGTATATGTGTGTGCATTATTCAATTCAACTATAATAATGTGTAAATTGCAAGTAAAAATGATATAAAATCTATCGGTTTTGGAGGAAGAGAATGGTCAATTGATTTGGAAAGATTAGAGATTTATTTAAGTATGAATATTTGACATGGGTAGATTGCCTAGTGTATTGTAGGGGATAGAGTAATCTCTCCCTTTTTGTGTATTGAAGTATTTGATACGAGTAGATTGAATCCTCCAGTTTTGATATTTGATATTATGAATTAGAGTATATGAAGCCAAGTATTTTATCTCCCTGATTATGTGGTGATGAGATTTATTCCCACCAGTTTATTTAGTCTCAGAAGTAGACTTGGGAGTTGTTGGGTTGTTATTTATATGATTTGAATTGTAAAAACCTTTTATCCCCATGTGCTTATTGAATGTTTTTCCATCTTATACTTATAGCCAAGTGCCAGATAATTTATTGATAAAAGAAGAATAAAAGCAAAATTGATTTTCTTACAAACAGCTGTAGTAAAGTTAGTGATTAAAGCTTGATTGTCCATTGTCTTCATCCATATTATGATTTATTACAAGTTCATAAGTAAACCGATTGGATTGATCAGTATTAATTATTTATTCTATGACACACAGCATAATACAGACTCATGCATAAAATATTAATTTGAAAGATATGGAAAAATCCATCATTAAGGTATAACTTTAATTATCATTTCAAATCATGTTGTATTTATCATTTAAGTTTCACATCATCAATTTTCATAGTAGTCAATCATCATTGAGTAAACAAGCAAAAGAGATAAAACATAATTAGTGAAATTATTTATTTCTATTTTGGCAAAATAAAACATAGCTAATTAATAGAATTCTTTACTTCATTTTTGCAAAGACAATATATTTAATTAATGGAGTTATTTATTTCATTTTGCAAGATATAGTTTGATAAGAGTATATTTAATTAATGGAGCTATTTATTTCATTTTGCAAAACGTAGTTTGATATTATTCTTAGGTTTCAAACCCCTTTACTTTATTTTTAGTTAATGTGCATTTGAAATAAAATGCCAAAATTTTAGTTTTATGTTATAATTGAATATAAATATTTAACCATATGTTAGTTATTATAGACTTATCAACTAATTGATAATCTGAGAGTACTAAAAAAATAAGACGTCGAATGTAAAGGAAAATTTTGTAGTTTATTGTTTGAAGTTTAGGGCTATACTACTTCTATTCTATATGTTTATCAGAAGTGACTTATAACTGAAAACCATTTTTGCAATAATGTAAAGATTTTATTTTGGTTCATTATGTTAGTGTAAAAAAATATATATATATAATGTGTTTCATAAATCTATCAGGATGTTTTGATAGATGAAATTTATATTGTGTTTCTATCCTTATGTAGATTTTAACCAGTCATGCTAAATACATCCAAAACTTGTACCAATTAGAAAGAAATTAAATGTTTGCTTAACTATTTTTAATTTTGTTAATAAATGTTTTATTATTCAAAATTGTATTCAGAATTCTTCTTTAACATGCATTCGTATTTCATATTTCCACACATGCTCACACACTTACTTTATCTAATATGATATGATTGTACTTTTCATTTAATTCAGTAATAAACATCCAGATATGATGATGCTGATTTCCTTGATCCAAACACTGTATGAGATGTCAATTATTTACTGAGTTTCTAAAAAGGTTTTATCATTTAATAATTGTTTAGATGATGAATTGAAATCAAAATGTGCCCGATTTCTTTCATTATCTAACTGCCATTATTTAGTTAGGGTATTGCTTAATTTATATCATTATTTTCATTATAAGTAAATAGTAGCTGTTAAGAAGTAGATTTGAAATTAAGCTATGCAATAAATTAATTCCCTGAGATGTTCAATTATTAATTCAGATTAAACATTAAATTCAGTTAACTAGTATAAATTATTGTATAAATAAATGTTCAGTAAGGTTAGGTTAATTTTATATTTAAATACAGGTTACTACACAATACAGTGATTAAACACTACATTTTAGTTATTAGTTTAATTTTTAGAGGCTGTTCAATGCATGTGGATGATGGGAGGAGGTGAAGTATAGACTATAAATAGTTAATTTTAGATGATAGAATTTTACCAAATTAATCCTTATTTATTATAGAATTTGATAGATGTTTTATTTCCTATTAGTTATAATATTTCCTCCCACATCTAGCGTCCTTTTTACACTTCATAGACCTCCGTTAGGCTAAGGTGAAACTTTATTTAAGAACCTCATAACTAATTTTAGGGTAAAGTTAAATCAATAGTTTATTCTATGTTTCATAGAATTAGCGCCCCCGGGTATTTGTTAGTGATAGGTGATAAGGGGTTACAATATATATTAAAATATACACATATATTCCCTTCATACATATACACATAAATCTACATCACCCATATATATATAATCCATACCTACATCTATATATACATATGCATATCCAATATATACACATACCTCTTTTAAACATACATATATATATACACACAGATATACATACACCCATAGATATATATATACAATCCTCATATACCTTTATAGATATACATCTATATACATTTTTCTCTATTTCATGATATTAAAATATAAGAACATTATTATATCAAATTATTAAAATCAGAGATTATTTACCTAGACATTATACCAGTGAGAAAATGTGTTAAAAAATGAATGCATAACATTTTATTTTTAAGAGAAAAAAAATTCTTTTATTAAATGCACTCATTTTGTGAAAAAGTTGTTTTTCCTCAATTGAAGCATAATTATCAGTAATAATAATAAAAAGATATCTGCCCTGAAATAAAAAAAGATGTTCTTGTCAATTCTAAGAATAATGTATGAAACATGCTCTATATTGTGAATATCATTTATAAAAAACTTGATTTAGTAATGACAATTCAAAAACCTCATGCTTTATCAATAATTAAATGAAAAATAATCAACTACTTTTAGCTTAGGTGGCTATCTTCATACCCTGTGATGCAATATAAACTACTATTGCAGCAATAAATTTAAAGATAGGATTATAGAAATGAATAGTTAGTCACTCAGAAAGTCCCATTCAAGCACTAGAATGGCTATAATTCTGCTAAATTTACAGCATAAAAAAGAGACATGGATTTATTTTCCATTAAAACATAAAGCACTGGCAACATTTCATTTGAGAAAGCTCCATAACATTCTGAAAATATGATGCCAATATCAAAAGACCAATCAGTATGTTTTTTATCTTATGTATGATAACATTGAATTTATTATAGGAACATTTTATATAGATTAAGCAGCTTCCCTAAAAAGGAATGTACAATAAACTGAGCATAATTTTCATGATAGAGCAAATCTCATTTACATACAATTTAAAAACATTTTAAAGAGACACAATATTAATTGCTTTCACAAGAAAGATCTGACTAAAAATTGGGTACAATACTGCCATACAATTAGGTAAAGTATTGATTTCTTTCTGAAGGACATTATGCTATAAAAGATGTTAAAAAACAGTATTGCAAAATGCCAAATAAACAGAATAAATGACCAGCATATGATATATATAGAAATATTTGTGGTTCATGAATTGATTTGTATAGTTTATTTGAAATCATTTTTATCTTTTATTTTTTATTTTTTTAATAGACAAGCATAGTTTTGATAATCAATACTATATTTTGACTTAAATGAACTGTAAAACCAATTAAAATATTCAGTCTTATTGATATAGTTATAATTTCTTGATTAATTTTAATAACTGTTCTTTTTTTCCCCCCAAAAAAACATTTTTTTTTTTTATAATTAAAACAAGATAACACTATAACATGCATGTAAAATTGATAAATTCTACAGGTTGCATGCTTTATGGAATAGAATTTTCTTTTTAATCAGAATAGCTTGACCTCAATATTTAACACCATAATGCTTAATTTATATCAATAATCTTAACCAATTATAATTTTTTGGTCATAAAATATACATATTTTAAATAAATAATAAAAATTATTTTTGCAGAAAATAAATTAAATTTATTAGTGATTTAAATAAAATGTTATATATTGCTTATAACACTTCTTTCATATACACTTTAATGCAACAAATTTTCTTAAAAATTTCTTTATTTTCCTTACAGTTTCGACTGTCCAGCAGTCTTCATCAGAGCTACAAGATTTGAATAATATAAATACATAACCATCATTTCACATATATATAAAAAATAGATAACCATCATTTAACACATACATAAAATACATATATATATATTAAAATATACACATATATTCCCTTCATACATATATATATATAAATCTACATCAGCCCTAGATATATATATATAATCCATACCTACATCTATATATATATATATGCATATCCAATATATACACATACCTCTTTTAAACATACATATATACACACAGATATACATACATCCATAGACACATATACAATCCTCATATTGTAACAGTCAGAATCGTCTATCTTGCTAACACACTGCAGAATTCAAACCCCAAACACGAAACTGAACATTCTAGGAGGGGTTGCCTTCCAGATATACTAAGTTCGAATCTAAAGTCCAAATTTCACAGCACTACATACGTGATAACGCATCTGATGCTACCACTAGTATAACCCCTTACCGGTGCCTGGTGGTCAGAGAGAAACAAAAGACTCTATACTAAGATAAGTTTGGGTTGCTAATTAATGTCTATGGATGTACAAAAGAAATGTATAAAATAGATATATAGACTGAGACAGTGATAGGAATCAATAAAAGATCAAAATTAGTTTTAAATGATTTCAAAATTATTTATATATATATATATATATAACGCCACTGTCTGCTTATATGAGACAGGGACGCGTATTAAATAATTGTTGGCATGACATTCCAATAAATTACAAAAAGATTTTAAAGCAAAATTATATATTCTATCCCTCGGGCTAATAGCATTACGATAATGTGCTTAAAGAGATGGGAACATGTGCGAGGTGCTTTGAGTAATTATACAAGTTTAAGAAAATATTCGAAAATTAAGTGTTATAAAATATTTATTGATTTCGAGACTAGCATGGACAAAAGCTTCCTAAGCAATAAAGTGGGGATGTGATCAAGACATTTATTTGATAATAATAATTAAAGCAAATGGGAGGTCAGTATAGCTAATAATGAATTTATTAAAGTTGGAGGGTGTGACACGTTTAAGTCATGGATGCTTTGTAAAAATAAATATATAAATAAAACAATAGTGAAATATTTGGAATGACTATGGAGGGCAGCTTGCCGCTAACCTGTAGGAAAGTGTTGTCATGAACAGCCAAAACTTAGCAACTGGGTGACGACTGTGTTTAATTCCCAGGTGTGCCATTTGTGGACACACTCTGCCTGGAAACCGCAGGAAGCGAAGAGAACAGACTTGGCCATGTAAAAACCCTTGGAAAAGCAAAACAAAGTGGTCTCAACAACCAATTCATTTACAGGCAATACTAGACTAGTGTATATAAAACATACTAAATGGGTTTTACTTGAATTAAGAGAAATGCCCAATCAAATTGCCAGAAATTCATTTAAAAGGGTCTGCACATTCTTGACTTCAATGACAAACTTTGAAATTGAAGTAGAATACAGTATTTAAAATAGGAAAATGCTTGCTTGTGGTTTGAAAAGAAAGTATAGATTTATTAACGCAATCATGCATTTGGGACACATTTAATCATTGACCTCGCACATACTCTCATATTAGGTTAAAATCAATAAAATGTAGATTTTAAACTATTTGATTATTGTAAATATTAAAGATTAGAATAAGCCCTTGAACGAGTGATTCACGAGATAAAAAAATTGGGAATTATTTATAATTTAAATATGCCTTAATATCGGCGTATTACTTTCAACAAAAGGGAATAACTCACTCCGTCAAAGACTATTCTGACACATTATCATAATAAAATAAAAGAAAGATTAATAAATAGAAAATATTAACCCAAGGATAGAGAGCAAAACTGTTGATTATATTTAAACACATTAAAGAAGTACATAATAAGTCAAGTGAAATAAAAGAAAAAAAACAATTTAAAATAGCTATAGCATGTTAGTTAGGAATCACAAGAGCTCTTGGATTAATTTAGGTTACCTCTGGAGAAGCATTTGCAGATAGATTGATGGTCGGCAGGTTTTATATAACTCAGCAGCAAAATCTAGAATTGTTCATATTTTTGGCAGCAGCAGCAGTTCCGGGGTTCCTTATGTGATAGCTTCCGATGGTCTAGAGCAACAGCCAGCCATTCCTGAGGGAAATAGCCTCCGCCAGCTCTACTCAGTCATGTCACAATTAGCAATAGGTGTGGTAAACATGGTAAATTAATTTGGAGATGAAAACTCGGCTTCAAATATAAGTTCGCAGGCACGTAGCTAAAAATCTCAGGAAAATATATTTTGAAGAATATCACTCGAATCATTTCATTAGCAACACCAGAATAATTTTGGTTAGAAACATTTCATCAGCAAAACTAGAATAATTTTGGTTAGAAACATTTCATCAGCAAATAACCAGAATAATTTCAGGTAGAAACATTTCATCAGCAAATGACCAGAATGGAGAACAAAAGAAAACCTTCCTTTTTATAGTGGAAATAAACAATAGAACTGCCCTGGAGCATTACAACCCATCCGAATGTCTAAAGGAATTTAACAAAAATTTTAATTAATTTCTATTGTTAATTTCCTTGTCGACATTCGAATTACAAACTAGATTTAATTAAAATTACTTTTACTAATTAAAAGAAAACCTTAAGTGGACATCTGCTGTATTTTTAGATAAGCTTCTATAACATTAAATAATTAAACTATTGTTCCTCATTTATTTTAACAGAAATATTTGGAATGACTTTTATTAAATTAAAAGAAAATTATTTTACTTTTAAATCTCAATATTTGAATCTATTTACTAAACGAATATGAATTTTATTTTAAATCAAAAATATATTACGATTGTATTATATTTGCAAATAGATTCAAACAAGATAACTTTAATTAACAATTTATAATTTTGATATGTTTTAAAATGCATATCATAGTGTGTGCACAATTATGACCCATATAACCTACTTTTAAATAAATCTAAATTATGTGAACATATACATAATCCATAATATTTTATTTATTTGGGCATGAGTTATACTTGTATATAATACGAGCATTGTACTCGTGGTTTAAAATTAGGCGGGATTTTCTATATATAAGCGTATTGCCGTCACACTATGATAGATTGGGGTTCAAACTAAGGCATGAGGGTAGAAAATAGGTGAGAAAAGGTGAAACGAAGATCTGCAAAGCAGACCTTACTGTTTCAATATACCTTTATAGATACACATCTATATGTATACTCTACTTACATATATAAAAATACAAAACATATCTAATACACTGTTTTTTCTATAAAAAAATTTACCTTTTAAATATTATCCTTTATTAATATTATTTTATAATTGTCCTTTCATTGTCTTATTATCTATCTTTTAAATATTATCTAATATATAACATCTTTTACTTAAACTTTTATCTCTATATCACTAAATAATATTTTTCTTTAATACTAATTTACCTCTATCTTCTTCTCTGCTTTAATTAAAATGAGGTTATTTCAAAATTTCCTATCTTGTTTATTCATTTAAAACAGCTCCCTCTGTTATTAATTTTATAAAGCTTATCATTCTATTTTAAACTTTCAACTTCCCAATTATATTTATTAACCATATTCAAATATTATAAATACAACTACTTAACCATCATTTCACATATGAATATCAAATATCCATACATCCCCTATATATAGATATATACATCTTCACATCACCACTAAACATATAAATAAGTAAAAAATAATATATAAAAACTAAATAAAATTTAAAAAATTAAAAACTAAAAAAATTAAAAGGATATAAGTATATCCAAAGATATACCCATATTCTTTAAAACATACTCATATATACACCCATACTCATAAAACATATACATACATATACCAATCCTCATATACATTTATACATACCCACCCACATATATACTCAACTTACTTATAAATTACATATATAACTATACAAAATAAATCCAATACACCATTTTTTATATATTACCTTTAAATAACTTTTATTTTAACTGTTAGTTTTTTATTTTACTATCAATCTTGTTTAAATATTATCTAATATGTAATACCTTTTTACTTCCATATCTATAATACAAAACCTATCCAATATACCATTTTTATATTACCTTTTAAACTATTTTATTTTTACTTTTAGTTTTTAAAAAAAAAATTTATACAAAAATCCTTTTAAGCATTACCCTTTTATTATTTATTATTACTATTATTTATATTAATATTTATTCTTTAATCTTCCTTTCATCTTTTCTTACTGTCTATCTTATTTAATTATTATCTAATACATAATACCTTTATATCCACATATTATAACTTTTAACCTACTTTCTTTTTTTACTATTATTATTACCATTAACATTATTATTAATCAATAACAACAATAATCATACTATAATACCAATATCATTTTCAAAACATTTTAATTTCATATTCAATATTTCCTTACCCATATACATACATATTTACATCTTATACATATGTATATATACTTATTTTTAATTACCAATAACCCTATAAATCCAATACTAAACCTACCAACACAAGGTTCTTAGTTCCCCATCCCTATTTAAACTAAGCCTTATCCTCTTAATTAATATTGCTTCTTTTATTTTTCTATCTCTTCTTTTATTAGTATATCCTAGCATTTTAATACTCTCTTTGTCATATACATGCCCTGTTTCCATACTATGCAAATAAATTGGTGAATTTTTGTCATACCCGTTTATTTAACCTCGTATAAATAGAATTCTTTGTCTCACCTACATATTTAGTCCTTATTTTATTCTTCCAACAATATCTACAATCTATTTGATATACCCCATTTATACATTTTCCTATACCCTTAATATATTTATTATCTAATATATTCATTAATTTTTTTCTTTTTATTTACTACCTTATACTTAATTACATTATTATATCTTTTATTAATTTTTCTAATAATTTTATTAACACTCTTAACTATATTATTACTATATGTCTTAACCCCTATATACTCCTTCTTTTTATTGTTCTTCCTATATTCATTACTCTCTTCTTCCTTATTACCTTTCTTATATTTTTCTTCTGTTAATTTTATATTCTTCACTATTACATTCTCTGGATATCCATTTTCTTTAAATTCCTTTACTATTAATTCTACTTTTTTATATTCCTTTTCACTCGAACAATAATTAATAGCCCTACATATTCTTGAACTTATACTACTTATTTTATATTTATTATCTGTATTAGAATTCCAATTCATTATATTACTATTCCCATTCACTTTTTTATACACTGATGTTTCTATTCTACATCTATTTTTAACATATGTTTTTGTTAACAATATGTCCAAATATGATAATTTATTATCTTTCTCTCTTTCCACTGTAAATTTAATATTTCTATCTAATTTATTAATTTTATCTAAATATTTATCTATTTGTCTTTCACTTCTATTAAAAATTAATATATAATTATCTACATATCTTTTTAACATTATTGGTTCAATTTCCTCATCTATCATCTTTTTTTCTATTTCCTCCATATATATTCCACTTAATATCCCACTTAATGCCCCTCCTATCAATAACCCTTTTTTCTGCTTAAATAAAATGTTGGGAAACATATTTACAATAATTATTTATATAAGAAAAAACTATCTATGCAAAAAAAAAAATGACGATGAATTAAATAATTAAAAATTTAAAAAAAGTTAAGCCATTCGAGTATTCCCAAAATCAACAGAATCAGAAAAGGCATCATTAGAAAAGATTATACTACAGTAGTTTTTAAGATGAAAAGAATAATAAATTTACAAGTTAATAATAAAGAATACATTGTATGTAATTCTTTTATTTTTTTTTTTCTGTTCAAAAACATTTACAAAATTAAAACTGGAATTTTGATATTATGAGCAGCAACAACAGCAAAAAAGTGCTTCTGGACTGAGTTTATCTGATGAGATTGAATAATTTATAAATATATTTATTAAATACATATAAACTATACAAGCACATATACTGATATAATTTGAATATAGTCATTATCTAGATGAGCAAATATTTAGTAACAAAGAAAAAAAAAATCAATTAATACATAGAGTTAATTACAATATAATATCTGGGATGGTGAATTTTGTTTCATCAACAAAGATTATCATTTAATATATTCTCTCTACACTAAATAATTTAGATAGGAGAGTGATAAAGTGGTTTTTCCTTTCATTTCCAGTTCTGGTTCCCATAAACAAATTAAATAATTTAGTATATTTCCAAATTTTGTTTGAACAATAATATAAATAACTGGGGTTTTTTTTAATTTTTTTTTATATAAAATATTATCTTTCTTTTTTTTTTTTTAAAAAAAAAAAGGCAATTTATTTCCCCTTAAGATTGTTTTCTTTAACTCTTGCCAATTTTTTTTTTTAATAAATGTGTGTTATTTAGATAAAAACCTAAAAGTCTAAAGTATACAAATATTAATGAATAAAATGTTACCAATAAATTATCAATATAGGGGATTTGGACACAGAGTTTCAAGCACCCTTCAACTATCTACACTATCTCATACCACTGATACACATGACTCACATATGTAGAAAAGATAAATAATCACCAATATATGTATTTCATGCTGAACCAGCACTCATCAGTTGGTCAAGATCATCTCCCACACACACATATATATAATCAGTGCTCAGTTTATATTAAAATAGCAAATCTTCATACTTTAAGGGACAGGCTTCAATCTATTCTAGCCTCCAACTCTTCAGCCATCCATACCATTGAAAATGGGGTAACAGATGCTCAAATTCCAATTAATACCAATATTATTGTTATGCCCATATTGTTCTCAAGTCACTCTGACCCTTCATGTATAGGACCATATCCATTTAAATACATAGAAGAGGGATGGGCAGGATGCAGGCTTAATGTGTAATATTTGAAATACAGGCATTCTTCATATACCTAGAGCTTAATTGTAAATATAGATTTGAACACAGACTTTCAAAAACCCTTCAACTATCCACAATATCTTTTCTACATATGTGTGATCATATGTATCAGTGGTATGAGATTGAAGAGTGCTTGAAAGTCTGTGTTCAAATACCCTATATTAACAATTAAGTTCCAGGTATATGAAGAATGCCTGTATTTCAAATGTTACTGATTAAGCCTGCATCCTGGCCATCCCTCTTCTATGTATTTAAATGGATATGGTCTTACCCATGAGGGGTCAGAGTGACTTGAGGTCAAGATGGGCATAACAATAATATTGGCATCAGTTGGAATTTAGGCATTCCACCATCAAATTTTCAATGATATGGATAGTTGAAGAATTGGAGATTGGAGTAGGTTGAAAATTGTACATTAAAGTTGGAAGATTTGCTATCTTAATATAAACTGAGCACTGGTTATATATATATGTGGGAGATGATGATCTGGACCAACTGATGAGTGCTGATTGAGCATAAAATATGTATATTGGTGATAGTGTGGATAGTTGAGGGATTCTTGAAAGTCTGTGTTTAAATCCCCTACATTCACAATTAAGCTCCAGGTATATGAAGAATGCCTGTATTATTCAAATATTACAAGAAATTATCAATATACTTAAATTTAAATATTAGAATTATTACTAACTGAAAATTCCTGAGACTAGGCAAGTGTTTATTATAAACCTATAATACCTCTTTATGAAGTTTATGAAAAAAACTTGCTTAGCCTCAGGAATTATCAATTAGTAGTAATTGATAATTTCTTGATAACATCAAAGATTAAAGTTTATCTCTATTTAATGGATAATATCTCATCATTTCTATTCATTATTATAATAAAATCCATAGAAACATTTAATTCAATATATATATTTCTTACCACAATTATCATTTTCATCTAAAGAATCATCATTTCTATCTGGAAAATAAATAAAATTTTCAAAAATATTTTTAAAAAAAATCTAAAATGTAATTTTATTATTAGTTATAAAAACAAATATAAAATCTTTTAGTTAACATTAAGGTATTCTCTAATTTAATATTTTTAAAAACACCATTTTATCCCTAACAATAATGTTATTGTAATATAAAAACAGTTTAATTCTACACTCAACAATACCACTTAGCAAGAATAAAATATATATGTAAACTATTTTAGAATTTTTACTAATATTTCTATACAGATTTATCACAGTCAAAAGTTTACCATAGTCATTTTTGTCTTTCTTTTGAATTAATTTTATATACATTTTTAAAAAGTTGGTATTATTTCGATAGTAAAATATATTTTATTTAAATAAACATTTTAAATACATGGATATTTTTTTTACCACTTTAAATAATTATTTATGTAAGTTTTTTAATATGCTGAATAAAAAAGAAATTAAGCCAATATTTTATAAGAATCTAATGATAATGGTTTGCTTTTGAGATATGTAATGAATGAGAATTTTATTAGCTTACATTTTTACTTTTAATTAATAGAACAAAAATCAAAGATTTTGATCTGTTGACCAAAATATAAAAAAAGTTGTAATATATAGAGTTACAGGCCATAAAAAATTACTTAATAATAAATTTAGCATTTGCAAAAAAAGTATGTTATAGATGATTTTTATATGATTTAATGTGCATCAATGTGTCAAATCAAGTAAAAAAGCTTAATCTATTAAAAAGACTTCTCAGAGAGAAATGAAAATATGAACCCCAAGTATTTTATAATGAAATAATAATTAATCTACAACAATACTACATACAGTGCTATCTCCTATTTAGAAAAAAAAAAGTAGGTATTATAAGTAATAAATAAGCAAGCATAAATAGTAATGAAGAATGTGATAATCTCAAAAATTTTAGGAATTTAGATAAAATGGAATGATTGGTTTTCTCAATATAAACTTATATATTCTACTGGAAAATTTTTGTAATAAATAAAATAATAATTAGCAGTTGGAAAATGAAGAATTGCATAGCTAATACAAAATTAATCTGATTTGTGTAAAAAAAAAATCAAAATTCTTATACTGAATTCATCTAAATATTTTGCTTATTTTGGAAAAATGGTCTATGCAAAAAATGAGCATATGTCCTGAATTCTGTAACCCATCCTGGATTTTGTAAATAGTTGATATGAATTTGTGATGCATATATACAACTATTTTAATTTGCAAAAATGATATTATGTTCGCATAATTTATATGAATTTTTGTGTTCACAATTTCAATTTTTTTTGCCAGTAATGTTGAATCATTATATAAATAACCTAATATATATATTCAACTATTGTAAAAGTGAGTTTAATTCTTTCATTGTGAATGATGCTAATCGGTAGGTTATTTGTATTCTCTTTTGTGTGGATATTATCAAGTTGTTGTTTTTTTTCATTTACTTTTAAAATATGAATTCTCTGTACAGACTGCACTATTTAAAACTGAAGTTTTTGTCATCCAGACAGTGTTAAAGTTTCATATTCCATATATGCAATGCCATTTTATTTTAGTTCCATTACTAAATGAATTATGATTTAATAAAACTATTTTATTATTGCAGTTGTTTTTATTTTCGTATTGCAGCAATTTAAATATTACTTTGGAAAACTTGAAATTGTCCTGAATTGACATTGGAAAAATTTGGACCATCTTAATTACAAATTGTATATTAGTGAAGACTGGATTTCAATGATAACTTATTACCATCAGAATATGAAAACCATTTTAGAAAATATCAAGTAGTAGTTAATTTTTTTTTTAATGATATTCTCAGTATACTGTTTGCATTTTTTTCTAAGTGGACTTCAAAAAAGTTTGGAAATTTTTTTTTTTCTGCTTCCCAATAGCTACAGCAAAAAATGGCAGAATATCTTTAACAGGTTATCTATATCTATCACTAGTTAGAAGCACATCCCAATATAATCACAGAATGATTTCAGTAGTTAAAATACTGTTGTGCATTTCTTTTGTGGATAAAAAAATGGTCCTGTTTTGCTTTTTATACTCAATTATAATCTGTTAACTAATTTTTTCTTATAATTAAGTTTGTGTTTCGAATGATGTACATTATAAATAATTAGATTGCAAAACTTCAAATAAATTCAATTACTCTTGATTGTCTTACATATTTTTAATGATTATCTATATCATATGTGAAATATAGCTGGCAAAAACTATATCAAACATTTTCTTAAAATACTCTCCTTTATGAGTAAAATTTATGGAGATGATTTTTTTTTTTAGTTTTGTTGCAAAAATAAATAAGATATTCTAGTTTTGGTTACTAATTAAAGATTTTTCACATTCAGATTTAACACATAGAATATGCAGAATATTCATTATAATTAATAAAAGTTGATTTACATTTAAATATTCCATTACAGTTTCATTATCCATGATTAAAAAAAATATTGAATAAAAAATTAAAAATTAATGAAAAATAAATTTTATTTTAATTAGTTTACATACACTATGTTCTTATTCTACTGTGAATAATATAGTTAAGAGTGACTAGAATGCAGATCTAATGTATATGTAATAAATAATATATTAAACTGGAAATTACTGCTATAATCATTTATTTACAATCAATAATGAAAATATTAACTTATATATATATATCAGTATTAATTAATATATTGTCCCACATGACTGGAGTAGATTGTGCACAGTTCTGTCATTTGGGAGCGCAGACTTGTTATACATTCCAAATAATAAAGTTTTTTGATTATTTATTAATATATTTACAAGTGGTAAAGAGATTATATCCTTATACAATATATCTAGATGTAAATTCATTTACAGTTTTTTAAAATGGAGCCATCAAGATTTACAATAACATGGTCAGAATGACCTGTTTTAAACCTTAGACTCATTTTAAATCCATGGACTGCACTGAGAAGCAAGACTTCTTCCAGAAAATCTCTGCTCAACTTCTTTTTTAGCATTTAATCTTTCTTACTGCTGCTTTAGTAAATGATTCTGTATCTGACTAGAAGAGACTGGCTCGTTTGTTGCTGTGTTTGTACATTGTTTATCTCTATTGTTCTATGGAATTTATTAATAACACAGTAATTATTACTATTACTTCTTCTAAGGTCAATAAATATATTAACACAATTTTTTTCTTCCTTTTGATTTATTAATTGCAGAGCTAATTAGTTCTTATCAAATGTAATAAATTAATTTTGCATTGTTAAATCCTTATACTAAATTTATAATCTATGCATTATTTAATATATCTTTAAATATGTATAATATATATATATATAGTTATTTTTGCTAATAAATTAACATGATACAACTTAAGTATATTATAATTTAAGTATGTGTAAATAATTATATTGGCTCTTAAAATAAACAATGTAATCATCAAAGTTTTGTTTCTTTAAAAGCTTCCAACTCTAATTTATCTATATCCTCGATTTCTAAAATTTCTTGCTCTATTATTTCCTTCCAACAGTTCTTCAGTTATTCTTAACCTGGAAGACAATTTGAATGTCATTTATTATATGCTCTCAGACGTGTTAATGTAATAATGAAACTCTATTCTTGTTCTGTTCAAACAATCACAATTTGTCTTAATAGAACTTAGTGTGACTGTAATTTTTATTACACTTGAACACACATCTTCTTTTAAAAATCTTCAACCCAAATATCTTTTACCACTGAGAAACCATTACATTTTATCTTTGTATTTTCTGTTACATTATCTCATTGATGTACCTGCTGTGTACATTAAGGGAAACTATAATCACAGCTATATCACTAACAAAAATAAAATAAATCACACAAAAGACTTTTATGTATTTCAAAAAGTTTATTTCTCTATGTTGAAACCTTTTAATAAATGAATAAACTAAATAACAAGAACTATATTAAGAATTATTCTTCAACTTTGGACAACAATTGAATAAGTTTGTATGTGGAAAATACTTTACTTCTATACACTGAATATATTGTAACTGTTGAGGTTACATGGCATACAACAACAGTTATGTGTATGCACAAATATATATATAAAGTTGAAAGGAGAAGTAGAAATAAACACAGACAAAAATTTCTTCCTGGAATAATAATAACTGCAAAGGGTTAAATAATTTTGGATTTAAAATAAAATTTTGTTATAAATAAACATTTAAAAAGGTCTGATAAATATTTTTATTTAATTCTGATTTTGAAATGAAAAACAAGCATGTTAAACTGATAATTATAAAAATTTCTATTATCTATTTTGAAACCTTTTAATTAATGCTTGTATGGATTTTTTGAACAAAATTCTATTATCTACTTTGGAGATTTTTGTTTTAACTGTTTCACTGGTGAAGCAGCCATATTGAATATTTAAAAAATTATGTTAAGTCACAAATTTTATCATAATATATGTCTGTATTACTCAAAAATGACATAATATATATTATTTGAAATAAGAAACATAAAAGAATGTAATGAAGCTGAAAAAAATATAGTCATTGATATTCAAAGTAATAAAAAAAAGAATAAAAGTTAATATTTCTAATAATTATTTTCATATTAAAATATAGTCATTGATATTCAAAGTAATAAAAAAAAAATAAAAGTTAATATTTCTAATAATTATTTTCATATTATTTCATAAATTCAAAATTATCATGCATACAACTTAAAATTAAATTTTTTTTAGTAGATTAGTTGGATTCATCATAAAATTTCTAAAAAATTGATATATAAAAACACTTACCATAAAATTTCTAAAAAATTGATATATAATAACACTTACCTAAGGTAATCCATCACTTGAAAACTTGGTAGAATAAAGACATTAGTACCTTTCATTTTTCCTAGTAGCCCTTCAAAATGTATTTCATACAGGAGTTTACAATGAATATGTCATCCCTAATAACAAGTAGTTAATATTGATCAATAATTAATATAAATTTGAATATTATAATAAAGAACTTTAATAGTTTGTAATTTATTAAAGAGTATGGTACTACTAAAATAGTCACTATATACAAAATACAATAATAAAATAAAATAAAAAGTGAATGAAATACTAAATTCATTATAGAGTTAAGCTTGGGGTACATAAGTTAGTAGTTTAGAGTCAGTGTGATGTAGTATTATTTATCCTATCTTTATAGGTTTTGAGGGCTCATATTGCTTCATGCTACTATAACCATAAATTTAACAATAACTTCATCAACTGCCACTTCTCTTGGCATTTGATATGCAGTTTTAAAATTTACATTGCATCGGCCTAAGCTTATATATATATATACTGTCAAAATCTTTACTTTTAGCATTTGCATATTTTTATTATTATTAAAATGCAGACAAGACATTATAGAAAAATCTAAATTGAGTCATATTTACAAAATATGTTTATCTTTAGCTCATAACATCTAATTCAAATACAGGACCCAAATCCACATCATATCAAAAAATGCAGATAATTCGCAATATAAATTTACACAATCATGAGTTATTTTTTATCAAATATAAATTCAAATAATTAAAAAATATATAAAAATAGTAATACGATTAAGTCAAATAAAAATAGTAAGTAAAAAATATATAAAAATAAAATAATAAGTAAAAATATATATAAAAATAATTACCATCGAGCCCTTATAACGTTGTCTTTTAATTACATCGGTCAAAAATTGTATTTTTTCTGATGTAATTTTAACGGCAAATATTTTTCCATTAAGTACCAAAAAAATGGGAGAAAGACAAAAAAATCAATTTACTTCATCACAAAAATTATCATAAAATTGTCAATTTTTATGATAGAAAAATAGAACTTACATTTTCTGAAACTTAAGAAAAAGACGAATCTGAAGATATAAAATGTGCATGCGTAGTTTTCTCACAATTCTAAACTGAAACCGGATATTGCAAATTCAAAAATTCTATAGCGCTTTGTTCGCGCATAATAACGAATTAGTTAAGATATACTGATAATGATAAACTTTCAAAGATGCTTTTGAAGAATTAATGATTTTTCTGAAAAGATAAGAAAAAACACTGTTTTTAATTAAATGTATTTTTGTCACTCCAATCTATTATAAAAATAGTCAATAAAAATATTAGAGTAATTGGCTGGTAGTTTTTTGTAAAAGTTGGCTAATAATATTTTGAAAAGCAGTTGGCAGTAATTATATCTGGCCATAAGTAACTAGCTAGCAGTAGTCCAGATCAGGACAGAAAACTACCATGAAGATATAAGACTGCAAGGAAGGCAAATCAAAAAGCTGCTCTACAGTTCACGATGGTGGAGTTTGAACTCACAAGGAGAAAAGGGTCAACTTCAAGTGTTTTATAGCTATAAATGTGGACAAGACAGCTGCTTGCCTGGAACAATCTTAGACAGAAGGGAAATCACTGCAGGCTAACGGGACTACCTATTTCTATGAGGACTATAAACCAGTCTCACCACGAGAATCCCATCAGTTGATGAAGAAGTCATTGTAGATCTGGATGTTTATCTATGTATGCAGAGAAGCACAGATATGCATATTTATATAAAGTGAGTAGTTTTTTTTTTTTTATAATTCCTTAAAATTACATTTTAACCTATAACTTAAAATAAAACAAATAAATAATTTGCTTCAGTCAAACATCTAAAAGAAAAAATCAATTCATAGATGATTTGAAATATATATTTTTAAAGAAATTGTTTTAGTAATTCTCTAAAACTGACATTTAAAAATATAACTTAAAGGTCAAGTATTTGTCTTGGATTAAAAATAAGAATAAAGGAGTTAATTCATGACGATTTTATATATTAAAAAGCAAGCAAGTAAATGAAATTTTGCTTGAATGAAATGATGGATTCATTAACAATCTTATTTTAAGTAAAAAAAAAAAAGACATTTTAAGATGTTGATAATTAATTAATCAACAATCAAAAAATGACCTGTCAAAAATTGGCTTTCTTTTTAAAAAGAAGAAAAGAAAAACTATAATCAGTAAAGAGAGAATTTGATGCCTGATTTATACTTTTTTTATATACACAAGTATATGCGATATTTTGTATAGTTTTTAAATAGAACTAACTATGAAAAATGTTTTTAATAATTTTATTATTTTGATAAATTAAAATAGGATAGAAGATGGATTTCGTTTATATGTTAGTCAATTATTATAGGTGCACAGATGATATATATATATATATGTTGAAGTAAACCTAAATTGAAGTATTCATATTAATTAAATGATAACTAAGATTTTATTCTATGACAATTCTAGTATGTTCAGAAATTATTAGCCACATGTCTGTGTATGTCAATGAGGGACAAGTAAACACATGTAAAATTTAATCATTTTTTAAATTTTATTAAATGTCAATTTAGATGTATTCATTACATATAAAATGCATGTCTATGCACATATCTATAAATGTGTTGTATGTAAATCCATTAATCATGTAAATCACAATGTGATAGTTTTTTTTTTTAATTGTATATTACTCAAAATCAGAATGCTTAATTGATATGTGTATAGCCGAATTCCAGTGACCTTAATATCATTTTTTTTTTTATTAATAAACTTGTATTTCATTATAAAAATTATTCCAGTGAACTTAATTCTAAATGGTTTTTTTAGATTATTATATTGCATAGTCTCTTGGTCACAATACAGTTACAGAGCACTTGTGCATAATGGTTGATATATAAAAGGGGAAGTAGATAAGAGTTTAGGGGCATCCAGATACCCTGGTTGGTGATAAGAGTATATTCTTTAAAGCCCCTGTACTACATTTTATTTTAGTTTAGTCTCTATTAGAAATTAAGTTTATAGTTGGTCAGTATATTAAGGTACTAAGTGGCTAAAGCATTGATGATGATCAGCATGTTTTAATATCCCAGCATTATTTTTTTATTATATATCCAAATGGATTAGCACTTAAGTTGATGCATCCAAATTAATGTCTAAATAATTGCCCCAGCTGGCAATGGTTCAATAGTTAGCCTGGTGTACAGGAGCCCCATTTCAAATCCAGTCACCAGATTGACTGTTGATTTATTTTTTATTGATGATCATTTATGATGATGGGATGATTTTTACTTTATAATGCTGGTGGACTTATGGTTAAGCATAGACACTCTAAGAATCTTAACTGGGCTGATCTCTCAATGAGATCTCATGCTCTCTTTAATATATAAAATTACTTATATATTGTGATATTAAACATTACTTCAATATCTCTTACTTTAATATATACTTTAATATCATTATCTTATTTTATTATTTCTTTACTTGAATTACTTATTATATTTTGGGGAAGATGTTCCATTTCCCCAAGTTCGACCTCATTGATACTCTATCCTGTATATATATATCCTATATATATATATAGTTCCTTTAACTCTTATATTTTAAAGACTATACATGAGTATCCTTAACATTTAGTTATTCACCACTGCTTTAACTTAAGTACAGTCATTTCCCCTTTTGAGAAATTCCTTATTATTAACTTGACAACTCTCTTCTGCTTGCTAGTTATAAAATTGCCTTCAATTTACATACTACAAGCTTGCTATTGAAGTTCTCTCAGTTTATCTTTTTATTAGCTATGCTAATTTGCATAATTAATATTCAATTTCTTTAAACAATAAAGTTTTCTGTACTGTTCTACTTTTCGGGGAGAAAACAATACAAAGTACTATCTGTACATATTACCAGATCGCTTAATAAACTTTATTCACGTAATCATAAATACTTGTACAGACAATGCATCTCTCCTTCATTCTAGAAGTCTTTGAGCTTTTCTGATTTTCTGCAATTCCTTTGGTAACTGGGAGTAGATATATTTCTTCTTAAGTCTTATTCTCTATTTAAATCTGTTGGTTCTTCAAATCTTGATGATCAATTACCATCACTTAGATCTCAATATCTTCATTCAGTCTAACAACCACTTCAATATCTTTCTCAAGAGGTGGTTCCTTGCTTTGCTCAATTGAGGAAGAATCACAGTACTCTTCACTTATTTTAGGTTCTGAGTTGGGATTGGCTACTGTAGATTAACTTCTAGTCATATTTGACATATCAGAGAAATGCTCACATAGGTGGTTTAAATGTCACCTCATAAGTAAACCATTTTCCAGTTTGATGATTCTAATTACACTAGATTGTATCTCAACAATACTTGGAAGACATTTCTTTTTTTTATCAGTTGTCTAACCCATACTTGCCAACCTGAAATTTTGTGAAGTTCATTTTATAAATTTCTTCATCTGATATATTTCTTTCTGTTCCCTTTTTAAGTGATAACAGTTTTGGTAATGAGTGTATATGACATTTTTGTCTAAATAATAACTTTGCAGATGTTTTACTGCTAAAGGCACTCAGAGTAAAATATTGATAGAACATAACTTCTACCAGCGCATCCTGCATATCTTTAACCTTGATTGTCTTTAAATCAGATTTTAAACTTTGCATTGCCTTTTCAGTGATTCCTTTGAATACTAGATGATACAGTGGGATCAAAATGTGATGTTTCCCTTTCTCTGATAAAGACTTTTTAAATTAGCAGAAATAAATCCTATTCCATTAACAGACACAAGGATTTTGGGATAGCCACCCATCAGGAGTAAGAATCCACTAATATGAATGTGTTGCCATGGATTTTTAGCTTCTATTCATGGTTTGAAAGTTTTTTTTTTTGGTAAATCAGTTGCAGATTTACACTTACTACAGTTTTTACTATCTAGGTTTTAAATTTCCATTTCCCCACAATAGGTGCAAGCTTGCTGAACCAGACTCCTCTCCCTGATTTACAATGCTCTTATAAATTATCTTTTTTCTTTTTCTGAATATAAATTCCCGAAGATCTTAATCAATTTTGAATGAACAATGTTTCTTTTCACCATAAATAGTAATAATACTTACAATTTGTTAATTTTCACTGGAACTGATACTTTTCCACGAATGTAAATTTTGTTTTCATTCACATCTATGACCAGTACATACTTTTTACAACCTACCCTCTATTTTTACATTTAGCATAACTCAGGGATAAAATAGATAGTCCGGTGTCACTGTCAACTTTCCATATTTACATTATTATTGCAAACAGTAATGTCCAGTGTAATTCAGCCATTATCTGAGTCATTTAACACCTTTATTTCTATATTTGTATTATTTCCACCTTCTCTTGATTTAAAGTCCAGGCACAATTTGGCTTTTATATTATTATATTTGTTCTTAAAACAGGCAAAACTTTCCTTACAGTATTGATCATGTGATGTTCATATTTGTTTTTGCAAACTTGAGCTAAATGGCCTATAATATTATAAATATGGCATTTCTTCATTTTAAATTTGTATAACTTATGCTTTCGAATTTTCCTATTCATTTGTCACTGTTTTTCCCTTTTTTTTTTTTCATCCTATATATTTTCACCTCCTTCTCTTTAAACACACATCCCTACTTAATTATAATCAATTTTATGTCTTTAATGCTAAGTTATAATCTTGATAATATGCACGAGATAATTACTTCCTCATCCTGAAATGTAAACAAGCCATTCATTTTGTCACTGCTAGCTGAAAATATACACTAAGAATTTTTACTAATTCTTTATATGGGATGTCCTCTGGGATATTTGGTCACAAAATTTGTTTCATTATCTGCAAAATATCACTATTGGCAAAGAACAAACAGGGTAAAAATTTTAACTCTATCATCCTCTATTTTATATATTCATATATAACAATAGCTCAATACATATATCCCATGATGTTGGATTGTTAATACCACTCTCGAAAATTTTTAGTCAGGATTGCCATCACTATACTAGCATGTTCTTCTTAACTGTGTCACCTATTACGTTTGCACACATTCTTTATAAGCTTTTAATTGTGACCACTACTGTGTACATGATGAGATCTATAATCCCAGCTGTGTCAGTAATAATAATAAAATAAATCATACAAAAGACTTTTATCTATTTCAGCAAGTTTATTTGTCTATGCTGAAGACTGTTTATAAACAAGTAAATTAAATAACAAGAATTATCCCTCAGCTTTGGTAGAACAATTGAATGCTCGTGTGGAAAATACTTCCACACACTGGGAATATATAGGTATATATATATAGTTCATTAATTGAGATTTGCTTTACCACTTATATTTTAAAGTCTATAAAAAAATATCATTAGCTATTAATTGTTCACCATTAATGCAATTATGTATACAGCTAAATTTTATTGGAGCACTGTCATTTCTCCTTTCAAAATATGTCTTACCATTATTAACTAGATAGTTCTCTATTGCTTGCTAGTTATGCAATTGCTTTCAATTTACATATTACCAGTTTGTTATTAACAGTTTCTTAGTTTGTGTTTTTACTAGTTACATTAATTTTCAGAATTAGTATTTAATTTCTTTTAAAAATAAAGTTTTCTAGAGTATTCTACTTTTTGGGGAGATTGTCTGTACATATTATACAGATCGCATTATAAACTTTATTTATATAATCATAAATATTGTGCAGGCAGTGCAGTACCGATGATAGTTAGGTTCTTTTTGTCTTGGTAATCTTTTAGCTGGTGAGATATTGATTAATACAATGGAGGTATTACATTGATGCCATAATGATGAGCTGATGCCTAGATTTCTCAACTAGCTCATTTAATTTCTGATAAATATATTGTAGTAGAAATATACGTTATTCTTCACTGGCAAATAAAATCAAATTTTTATGATATAAAATCTGAGCCATTATCTGAGACCCTGACCTGGGACTGCATGGAGAAGAAAAATCTCTTTAAGTAGATTATTTTCCCAGTCCTGGGATTTTACACTTTGAATATAACTTGATCACAACAAGAAATGTGTGTCCTTGATTTCTAATTTGCACTTAAACACTTGATTTAACAGTATTTTAATGTTTCTTATCATTGACTATCGTGTAGAGAAGCATGAAAAACTTTTTGCTCACACATATCTTGGATGTTTCCCATAGATCAATTTCATCAATACTTCATTCAATCTTGGAAGGGAATGAGCATTCTTATTCATGAGATTTCTTATTTATTGGTATTTAAACATTTACTTTTCAAAATAGCGATGGAAGGATATTTGGCCTTTTAGTAGACCTTTCCTATCAAGAATTTGTGTATGTGATCTGCTGACATGTATTTAGTCATTGTTATACTGCTGAAAATTAATGGAGACTTGTGCCGCTGATATATTTTCATTTTTACATAGCATGTTAATGCATTGGCATATGTTATAAAATTTTCCTTTCTATACTCAAGTGTGTTATATCCAAATAAAATATCAACCAACTATAATTCAAATAGTTGGGTTACTGTTCTGATTTTGAAAAAAATCTCAGTATTGATTTATATTCTGTTATAGTTAGTGGAACTTTTTAATAACAAAAATGACCACTAAAATTTTTGATTAGTTAACTATAGTTAAGTGGTACTCTTGACAAACTTCTCAATACATATATAAAGAGTCACTAACTTTTGCCAGTAGAATGACTTACAATCACTCCAATCTCATATTTGGATGCATCTAGTGATTAATATTAAAATTTGTTTATTATAATGAATTAGTACAAATGTTAGTAAACTTTTGGTTTTGATGAACATATTTTCATGATTTCGATTCTAATCCACATCTGATTTTTCCCAAGCAACTTGTATAATGGTTTGAGCAACATTAGCTTTTCCCCTGAGAAAAAATTTGAAATAGCCAAAAGAACAAAACCAAGAAGAATTATATTTCTTTGATATTTCCAAGTCTTTTTGCATTTTTAATAGCATAAGATTTTTGAGTAAAAGTTTTTTTTCATTAATGGCATTTAGATGCCCAGCAATTTCTGAAGTATTCCAAATGCATTTTTTCTGCATTTAAACTGATATAAATTTCTGCAAGTTTCTGTAGATTTAATTTTAAATTTAACATTATAAAGATATCTTCAAAATATGGAACAATGTCACCCATTACTTGAAATTGGTCCATCTTTTATTCAAAAATGTTTTATATAATAGTGATAGCACATGGTAACCAATTACACATAAATAGAACCAATGGTTAGTCAGATTAGAATTTCTTTTCAATTTCAATGACAAACATTTGATGAAATGTTTTTAAAATCTAATTTTGCCCAACATATATTCTTTTCAAGCATGGCCAATACTTTTCACATTTGGTGCTAGAAATCATTTCTATTTAGTACTTAGCTGACTGTCATGCAGTAATCTCCATAAATATACATATTCTCATCTGACTTCAATATTATTAATATTAAGGATAGACCATTCCAAATTCTCATTGGATGTTAGTACTCTTTGTTGATAAGATCTTCCAATGTGGTCTCAAGTTTTGTACATTGTGCTTATGCACATTTCTGTGGTTTACACACTATTGATTTATCATTTTCTTTCAATTGCAGTCCTACTAGAGTTGTCCTAATTTCTCCCAATTTTTTGAAAAATATTAGAAAGGATATTCATCTTTTTTTAAGCATAATTTTCTTGACTATAGAGATCTTAACAAGCTTCATAATCCAATCTCTACCAATAAAGTTTTGTGCTGCTTTAGATAATATACAATGGCAGCAAGTAATTTTCCCATTAATATTAATATGGATTATAATCTTTTCACTTATTCTAATATGATAATCATTAATATTTTTTCCTAATTTAATAGATTTGTATAAGTTTGCATAAGTAATCTTCAATCATTCTATGTTATCAATGATTTGTCAATTAGCACTTAAATCATTTGATCAAAGATTCTGACAGTATTATTTGATATGTATAATCCCCATATTTTTAATGTGTATCTTAAGATTATTTTTCTTTGCTGGCTGTGCTAGTTAAGGATTTCCCCCATAATTTTGGTTATTTTTACACAGCTTTGCTATCCTATGATTTTTCAAGTTCTACAGCTATGATTTTTATATTTTCAAATAGCTTTATAAACCAATTTCCCCAGCAGCAGATTTAATTTTTTTCTAACATTTGTCATTTCATTTTCTGAATAATGTTTCAGTTGCTATACGTTCTGTTTATTGCAAATCAGGCAACGCCTACATCTAAAATTTTCCTGAATGGTCCAGCAATGTTCATAGGTTTACGCCATTTTGATCGCTATGCAGTATATTAAATTGTCAACTGTTGTTATAACTTGATACTGACCATTCATTATAGAAACTACAGAAGAATCTCCTTCAAAAATTTGTGCTATGGCACAATCTTTTAGCAAAAAAAAAAAAAAGTTCTGAAATAAACTTAGAAATTATTTTTTCTTCCGGTTTTGACAGTGATTTTGAAAATGAAGGCATGCAATATGTCTCATAAATGTTGAGTTAAATACTTAAGTTTTTCAATTATCATTGTATATTGAAATTCCTTGGGTTTAGTCAGTTTGTGTAAATGATTAGCTATTTGTATTAAGTTTTGATCAGATAAGTTTTTTTTAATAAAAAGATGGAGATGTTAATTTTATTATTCTTGATTTTGTTCATTAAATAGCATTTTTCAATATAATTGATGTAAAGCAGGCATTTTGATAATTTATTTATATTTAATTCTTCTATGTTCACCTGCTATACTGAATCGGTTATACTTGAGTAGTTATGAATATGATTTAGGTTTATCAAATTGAATCAATATGTGCTTATGTGCTGTGCATAATAGGGGTTGTTTAAGATAATTATAGTTTACATAGAATATATATATAACAACACAAAATATTAGAATTTGTAGATGGAGGAATAAACAAAAATCAATGTTATAGTAGTCAATAACATATTGCATCTAAAAGCATTGAATTTACTCAAAGTTAGTATAAATTTAAAAATTAACCATTTTACAACTTTTTTAGCTTTGATAGAATTACTATTACCATTAATTATTCTTTGGGTCATTTTAGATGATATTTTAATTTTCTATTTTACAATGCAAATTCAAAAATGTCATACAAAAAAGGATTGCTAAGTATGTATGAAATTTTGCAATTTTAATATTGAGTAGGCATTGCAATATTTGCATTTCATTATCATCATAAATTTTGATCACAAAAGAAATGAAGAATAGTAACTTTCATTTATTTATTTATTTTGAAACAGAGAAAGATATCGATCAAGTGAATACATTCGCACTTTGAATGTAGTTCATATACATGTAAATGTGTGCTTTCTCTCTCATAATTTATTAGTCCATTGTCTTTTTCATAACTAAATTATTTTAATTTTTTATTAATTATCTTTGTTGTTGTCTTGCATAGAACTTTTAAATTAAATTATAATATATATATATATGTTAAAAATATATGTATTATATCTATGTTAAATACTACAATTTTTTGTGACAGTGCAAAGGATTGCAAACAAATGGTATGGTTATGGCAGTCATATCTCATAAACCAAAAATGAAATAAATAAATACTAGATATATATGGGTTACTTGAATATGTATGTATGTATGTATGTATGTTATACTGTGTCCATTTTGTGAGCAATGTATATAAATTTACTATGCTCGTTATAGTGATACCTCTCACAAAACAGCAAGCAAATTAAAAGATAAGAATGTATTATCAATTTGAGAACAATTAAGCATTTTAATAAATTTCTCTTTTTCCACAGTATTTTTTTCATTATCATTATTCTTTTTATTTAGCCACTGACATGTTTGGAATTTTGAAATCAATTAATAGAGCTATCAATAGATAAAAGTTTTTATCACAACAATGTGGTTATACAATCAACACAAAGCACCACCAAGTGGGAATATAAATAATAATGTATAATTTTTTTTAAAAAAAAAAAATTACCTGCAAAAAGTATAGCTTGAGTTGGAAGACAAGAACGAGCTAAGTCTAGTTGATCTAATACAGTAGACTAAAAATTAAAGTAAAAAAAAATTAATTCTATTTTATTAATAATGCAGATTAAATACATACTTTAAATAAATTTTTCAGAATATCTTACATTATCACATTTCCGTTTATCTAATGGAGATAAAGTTTTAAAATGTAATGTATGTTGATTCTTGACATTTTCGATATTCTTTTCCAGAACTTCACACAACTACAAATAATTTTTTTAAATACATAATGATTAGTTGTTTTTTTGAATTTTTATTATGAATCAATTATTCACCTGTTTCATTTGCAACTGCTGCTCTAGTCCCATTTTTTTCAGAATTAGCTGCCACTGCTGATCTTGAAGTTCTAAACGCCGATGTAGATTTTCCTCAACTTCAGCTAACTAATTGAAATATATATATATATTGTTAATATATATTTTTAACAATAAACAATTGAAAAACTATTAGATATCAATAACTTTCATTATGGGTAATAACCACTACAACTTCTAATACTGTTTTATTATCTAATATATAATAATCTAATTTCATTGTTTTTATCTTAGCATTATCTTTTTTTTTTTCTGTATTATTGATTACATAATTTTGCTTAAAACATTGTTTAATGTGTAATCTCTAAATTGCATGCTTCCATTTCTTTTCTTTCTGTTTCCCTGATGATATCCAATTTCATTGTTTATCTTAGTAGTCTGCTGTTAACCATTATTTGTATGTAATACTATTAGATTATTTCCCATTTATATTATTTATTATTGAATGTAATATACCCAAACAACTATTTTACTATGATATATATATATCTAGAAGATAGAGATTTTAAATTCTTTCTCTTGTGGCATTTATCAAAAAAACTCGTTTAGAGCTATTAGCATGCTCATTATATTACATTTGTAAATACAAGCTAATTAAGTCTCATGATGTATGACTTGGTTTCCTTAATACATATATAATATCAATATACTTAACAAGTATTGTATTTCCTATGTACATTTACCATTAATTACCATCTTTTAATAAACACATACAAACATTCTTTGGTGGATGAGAAATTATTGATTTTTTAAACTCAGAAACAGATTCTATTTTATTAAAGTCACATTTATATATTATTATTATTATTAATAATAATAAATGAATGAATTATTTTTTTCCTATTTAATATTTCAACTTCATTCACTCTTAAGCACACTTTAGTCATAAGATCCAGTCTCTAAATATAAGGTGTATGAGAAGGATAAACTGTGATTTATATACATATATTTCAATGAAAATGATAACTAGAGGCTGAAGATTATGCGGTATCAGAGGAAGAAGATAATGGCATCCATACACACACCAAAATAATGGTTTATATGTTTTTTCTAAAATTTCAAGCCAAAAAAAAAATCACAATTTAAAAGATTCAGTTATTTTGAAACTTTATTTAGATTAATATATGCCAGCATGTTTAATTGAGCTTAGAACAACAAAATTGCATTTCATTGATATTTAAATGTTATATCTTGTGTTTAATCTAAGGTTAGATTCAAATTGCATTTAATGAAATATTTCATTGATTCAGTTGCTATTATCTGTGATTAATCTAAGGTTAGATAGAAAGAATTCAATAAAATTACATTCATGTATTTTGGGAATGTTAGTAATATAATTTAATTAACTAGCACAAAAATTTGACTGTTTGATAATTTGCAAAATCATACCAACATGTCCTAGAAACATAGACACACACACACAAAATAAATATTTTGATTTATAAAGCTGTCTCACCTAACTTCTATTATTCAATAACTATTTTGTGTAAGTTATTAAATGAAAATTTCCAAAGATTTTTCAAGTGAATATTTACATGAATTGAAAATATAAATTTGTTTAATCCTTCAATCTATAATTTACAAATTTGATATCTTATTTTAGTAACAAATATTTGAGATTATTAAAATAAAAGCCATTTCCATTTATAATATTTTCTTTTTGTAATTTTTTATTTGCTACTTAATGCAAATTTCAATTATCAAAATATTCATACTATTTACATGTTTATATATTAAAAACATTACATTGCTAGAGTTTTACTTGTTCTTAATTTTCTTTCTCTATTGCCTTTTTTTTTTAAAGTTTTAACGTACATATACATATTTGGGTAGACCTCTGAAAATTAGATAGCTATTTTTTATATCATACCTCAAAATAAAAATCAAAGAACAATAGACAATTATATGGCATTATAAATGTGTTTATTAAAATATAACCAAGTATAAAAACAATAAGTTAGTTCATCTGTTTGCCATGCCAATAAGCTGGGGCTTTGAATCTGGATAGAACTTCTAAATTATTTCAGGTAACTGAAAATTTCTAAGCAACTCTACAAATTCTTCTAGATAGATAGACAAAAGATAATTCAGTAAGAAATCCAATCATTTTTTTAAAGCAAGAAATTAGTTATTCTTAAAATTAGATGGTAAAAATATCAAATTAATCTGGGATAATTCATGAGTATTAATGTATTGATATTAAATATATATATATATAATTCTAATTTGATCAATCTTGGTGAGAGAAATGTCATTCTCATATAGGTAATAAAGTTAAGATTTATTATTACCTTTTAATAAATAAAAAAAAAAATCCATGTATCTGATTATTGAAAAGCCTAAGACAGACTGCAGGAATTTTTTAATTTGTTTTCTTTAATAGATACCTTAGATATTTCTTAAACTTTAATAATAGAAATTTTAATAAATATATTATAATCATTAATTACTTATTAAAATTCCATTTCATTTATTGTAATTGAATAAAAAATGTAGCCTAGTGTTAAATGATAATATATATTTAGTGCTTGCAATTACAATGTTACAGTTAATGTTGTTTTTTTTTTTTTTAAATGAAGTTATAAATTGGAACTGTGACAAATATTAAATTAAACAATGTTAGAACTCAGATGTTTTAAGTATCAGAAATTTTTTAATTTACTACATTAATGCCAATATATTCATATTAATTAGAGTTTAACATTGGCTTTTCCCTTACATATCAATATGAAAAAAAAAAAACCTTGGAAGATTTCTTGTTACATTAATGTTTCAGAAATATTAACATATATAAAAAAAACCATACACACAGTCTTTTTCTCAAATGATAATAGACTTATTTTTAAAAAATCAAAATATTTAAATATTTTCCAAAACAATATTGCAATTATATGTGCAAACCATTTGTACACGGTGATCTTACATGTATCCATATGCACATAAAACAATAAGGAATAATGAAACATTTAACGTTTAAAATAATTAATCCATTTATCTTTACAATAAAATTAGTACGATTAGTACTAATTTTCCAAATAATTTTATTAGAGAACTGTAATTGTAATTATAGCATGAATTCATTAATAAAATAAAAAATAAATTACTAACAGCTATTGATAAATGAGTATGGTTGTCCTAATTCATTTAATTCATATTTGTCTATCTATTTAGATATCATAAATGTAAAATGTTTTTTTTTATAAATATTCAACAAGAATTACTTGATTTTTTAAATAATGTGTAATTTTCCCAATTCTAGTTTGTTTTTGCTCATGGTCACCAGCAGAAAAGTCTCCTTCAACATCATCTTCAAGAAAACCTAATTGAGATCTATAAGCTTAAAAAGAAAAATCAAAAACATTAAACTATGTAAATATAGGGGGAGGGGCATTAATAAATAGTTTCAGATGACATAAATTCAATAAAACGGAAAATTCTTTAAAAAATTAGTGATATTATTTTTCTTAAAAAAATTTTTATCATAAAATTTCATCAATAATGTAATTTTGTTTTATTATTAATATTATTTACAGATAAAAAACAGACACACAATAAAATAATCATTTATTTATTTATTTTTCTTCAATTTACTCTGTTTTATATATATACATTGGAAGACTGATGAAAAAGTAGCCCCACTAAATATAATTAGGTAATTATAAAATCATAATACATATATTTATTTAATTTAAAGGTTATGTTGAAAGTGATAATCATCTGGAAACAATGCAAAGTTTTAAATGACAGCCTGTTCAAAAATATTGATCTCAATATATTGCTAATCTTTCTTTAGTCTATATCATATTTAAACTATTCAAAAGTTTACAAGATCTTCCTGAACATTTTATTTCAAGCAGACCCAGAGATAACAATCCACAAACGTTTGGAGAATGATTGGTCACAGGCCTATTTTTCCCAAATAAAATGTTAAATATTCATTCAAGTAACTAAAATGATGTGCACATGCTCCTCTAATTTGTTTAAAAGAAATATTATTTCATTTCTTTTGGGGGAAGGGAATGGAAACAATATTTTATTTCAATGCTGATGTTACTTTTTTTGTGGCTCAGAATATATATGTACTATCAGTTAATTTGAAGAATATAATAAGCAACGTTATTCAAAATATAAAGCTTAATAATACATTAGTAAAATATTTTTTAATATTATAAGTCATTATACCAATTAATTATAAAATATAAGCTAATTTATGGCTCACTATTTTTAGCATTCCAAAACTAACTCGTCCATTGATACTTTCTATTGTGCCTGAATGAGATGGAGCTAAAAAAAAAAAATACTTGCAAGTAAGACAATCACTACAATGACACCTTGCCCATTAGATTTAAACTAAAGTCTGTTCAATAGAAATCAATCAGTTAATTCATTTGATGGAATTCCTTCCATTCATGAATGAAATAGAATTCTTAATATCTGAGATGCATTTTTCCTGCAATTGATTTTCTAGTATAATACTTTTTTTTTTTCCATATGCCATAGCATTGGCCGGGAGGCAAATCCGCAACAACCATCTGCAACCAACTGCTTGCTTGCAAGGCAGCTGTGCTGACCTTTCGGCTAACAACGCTTGACTAGTATAATACTTGACATGTTATTTTTACCACATTTTCAATTATATAAATAGGTTCTCAATTAACTGATCAACCAGTCTCCCTACCAATGACTTAAGACATTTTGTTGTGGAAAATTACTGCTGAATTTCATTGTATAAAATCATCCTTTTACAGTTCACTGTTGCAATTGAAAACAAATTTTAACCATGTTATATATTTAAATATTATCTAATATTTAACTAAGTATAATTTTTATAATTATATCTTAAACATTTTTAGTCATAAATTTATCTTATTACACAATTAGTTGTATTGCTTATTTCATAGAATGAGATTATAGGTTATGTCCATCACTAATTAAAATGAACGGTGATACATTACAAGCTATATTTATTTCAATTATTGCATTTATTTCCATAAAGTTGCAATAAACAATATTTTTGAAATAAAATACACTTTTCCAATATTATTGGTTGAGTAACACACTATGCCCAATTGGTTGATAATAAGAATAATCCAAAGTAATTTTTTTTATATATTGTATTATTTATTAATATTTAGTTACCAAACTTCTAAGTAATTGACTTAAGAATGAATTAAATATAGTTAGAGATGCATTATTATTTATCTAATACTCTTGATTTTATAATTTTTGAATTAATGATATTGTTATATTAAAAAAAAAGAAAAAGAATTAAATCAACATATATCTTAGTCCTATGTATAGAACATACATTTTGTTTAAGATATAGATTAATTTTTTTCTATTCCTTTCTTGCAATAAACTTCAGGTCAGCTTATTTAAAAATGAGTTCTTTCAGTCCCTTCATTTTCTTCATGGAAATATATTATTTATGAGATATGAATAGTTTACAGATCTAAATCTTAAAAAAATAAATAAAATAAAACTTGGTGCCCACATCAATTAAGCTCAATAATTTTCATATAATTATTAAGTATGTTTTCCCTTTAATTTCATATTTAAACTGTATATATATTATTATTTTTAATGTGATGGTGTGAAAATTTGAAAAATTCTCATAATTTTTGTTCAGATTTAGGAAGAGATTGAATTTTCAATAGTTGAATTAATTTTATCTTATTTAATATTATTAATAAAATAAAATCATTTAATCTAAAAGATAGATTATTTAGTCCAACTTACAATGATAATGCTAAAAATTTGAACGTTTTTTATTTTATTTAAAGGTAGAAAGGCTCTCAGAAACATATTTTAAAACTTTTTTGGTCTTATGAAATACAACTAAAAATAAATTCTGCTTTGTTAAAAGGTTGTGCTATTTTTCAAGAATATTACAAAAATTAGTATAAATATTCTCAAGTTTTAAGAGAACAATATTAATTTTAATCAAATTGAAAAAAAACAAAAAACAATTTTATAAGCAAAGTGGCTCTGTTTAAAAATAATTTGGTTTATCAAAAATTCTTCTAATTTACATTGCTTTTTAAAACTTGGAATAATAAAGCTACAATTATAAATAAAATCATTATCAGAATTAAAGATTAACAAGAGCATGTAATACAAGAATAGGTAGTCTATTTCAAACAGATTTCAACATTTACATGAATAACTAATTAAATTGTAAAATAATCATCAAAGTAATAATAAAAGCTAGCTAGAATGATTTTAAAATTTCTGGGATGCCAAAGTATAATTTATTTCCTCTTATGGCAAAAAGTTAAACTATTTACAATAGTATTTCTAATATTCAGTGTAGAATCTCATTTATTGACAAAGCAATGAAACTAAATGCAAATTTACTCTTAAAAAAAATACAAAACTTCATTTAACTAAAGTGCAACCAGAAACAATGCATAAAGCAACAAGTTCTCAGTAAATTAAATTTTAGCAATTCTAAATGAATATAATTAGTCTTGTTTGTTATTGTTTTAAATTATAATAAAAATAAGCAAGTTAAAAATAAATTTGCAGCAATATATATTATTTAATATATGACTTAAATAACTATTGTATAAATTCTTTGTCTTTAATAATAATCTAATGGTTTACTATGGAAAACAATATTTTAAAACTTGTATTTAAATTAATAATTGCAGTTTCACCAAAAAAAATTGATTCTAATTTTTAGAGTTATTTATAATAGAGCTCATTGCTGCTTGAAAAAAAAAAAAACATCTTGAAAAATTGAGGGCTCTATAAATATGTTAGTCGAAAAAAACTAGAGATGTGATATTGGCCTATATCTTTGAAGACTTTAAACTAGATAGCTTAATGAAAATGTACATGGCAATCTCTTGCTATTTGAGTAATGTTGTCTCCAAATATGTTGCAGATATCATAAATACTCCAAAGACCAACTTGATACCAATAAAAGCAAGCAAACATTTATTATCTGAATAAATTTTAAGATTTCTTATAGCTTTCTCAATTTATGGAACATCTTTCAAACTATTAACATAAAATATAATTCTGATAGTCAATCATACAAACTCATCAAACCTTATTTTGCATAATCACAATTCATATGCTGAGGAAAAGATCCCTTAAAAATTTACTTTTAGATAATCCACTGTACATGTTTTCAAATGACACAAATATTCTAGACACATTTGACAAACAATAAAATTACACACACATTATTATTTTATCATGACACTTAAGAGTTCTGGTAGTTTGGTCAATTTATGGAACATCAACCTGTTAACATAAAATATAATTCTTCTAGTTTGATGATTCAAATTGACCAAATCTTATTTCGCACAATCATGCTGAAAATAAAGTCCTCTAAAGATATAGTTTTAATTGACACAATATAGATCCTAATCAAAAAATCCTATTAAAAGTTAATTTATTTTGTAAATCATTGTATTTTTTGTCATCTGAGAAATATCTAATATAGCAAGATTTACAAAATGGGATTTTACAAAACTATAAGATTAATGTAAATATAAAACCAATGCCTTCTGGCATCCATTGATTACTCTGTTGGCATTTACAAAATGGAGAGTTTTGCTCTGTTTATAAGATTAATGTAAATATAAAACCAATGTATTAGCTTTAAAATATTAATCTTCAAATTATTGATTACAGTGACAGTATATTAGTTAGATTTCTTTTTATCTGATAGTACTTATGTGTATGCATATGGAAATTTCAGATATTTCTGTAATATCTAACCAATTCCAATTAGATATTATTGTGAATTTGTTTTAATATTATCAAAAGCATTATTAACAATAAATGAACTTCTCATTAGATTGCTTTTTATATAATGGTCTTTGTGTTTATACATATACATATAATTTCAGATAAATATTTCTGTAATATCTAACCAATTCCAATTAGCTACTATTGTGAATCTGTCTTAATATCATAAAAATATCAACAATAACTGAACTTCTCTAATCATTCCGACATATCTATTACCCATCATCATTATCATTTTCAACTATTATTGATTAATTGCAGGATGGAGGTCTTTCACAGTCTAATTCGCATTCTCTGATCTCTAGCCACTCTTCTCCACAACAGTGCAAAGATTTCTTTATTTCATCCATCCATTTCATATGTGGTCTCTTTTTAGATCTTATCTTGGAATAGTTTAATATTTCAACTGGCCATCTACTATTATGTTCAGTCCAGTTCCTATTCAATCTCTTAATTATTTTAATGATGTCAGTAAAACCTGGTTGTTCTCTCACCTAACATACATCTCTCAATACTTCATTGAATAATTCTTTATTAAAAACTTTCCCTTTCAAAGAAATAAACATATTTCCTTTTAATATTAGGATATTTCTACCAAAAGCAGTCCATCAAGTATAATTCTAGGATTAATTTCATCCATTATGTTTCTATCCATATGAATAAGTGTCAATCTTTATTTTCTTCTTTTGAGAAAATCTATTAAGCATAACTTTAGTTTTTTTAGCATTTATTTTTAGTCCTATTTTTTTATTTTCTTCTGATAACTCTAAGCTCCGAAGCATTATTTATAAAAAAAAAAAAATATCATATCCAAAATCTAAATGACTTAAATAATCTCCATTTAGTTTTACTCCTTAGCTTCCCATTTTAATCTTTAAAATACTTCTTGTAAAACTGCTTTAAAAAGTTTTGGAGATATGGAGTCACCCTGATGTACACCCTTCTTAATGTTAATCTTAATAACACTATGAAATCTAATTATTGCTGTTGCATTTTGATAAATATTTTCAGAATATGGCAATATCCTGGGTCTATATTTTGATAATCCAATGATTTAATCATTGAAGAAATACTTATGGAATCAAATGCTTTTTCATAATCTACAAATATAAAGCATAATGGCAGCTCAAATTCATTGGCCTTTTCTACTCTCAATACTTAAATGTGATTAACTGTGTTAAAACAACTTTTAAATCCAATTTATTCTTTTGATAAAATCCTAAGTCCACTATAGACGAGTTGTATCTACCTTGGGTAAAAATTTTGTATAGAACTGATAAAAAACTAATAGATCTGTAATTTCTAATATCTTCCTCATGATCTTTTTAAATTATAATATTAGTATTGTACTACATTCTTTCTATCATCCAGTATATCATTGTCATTTAGACATTTGCCAATAATTTTTCTATTTCTTCACCTGCTTTTTTTTAACATATTAATTATAATACTATCATTATCTGGAGCTTTTCTATTGTTCGTAGATTTAATTGTATGTCTCATTTCTTCATTGAAAATGCTGGACAATTCAGAATATGTAGTAATTGTAGGGGATATTTTTTCTTAAGTTTATTGCTATATAATTCTTTATATAACTCTTCAACACATTTCATGATATCATCTCTCATTTTAGTAATAGCTCCATTTTTTCTTTTTATTGCAGAGAAGTTGCCTGCTAAGATATTGCTTTATACTTTGGACACTTTTATTTTCTTCAACAGCTTTCTTTGTGAATTCATAATTCTATTTTATTATATCATTATTATTCATATTTTACAAAATTATAGATATTCAATCCTTCCCAATGGATCATTTTTATATATTATCATATTCCTTATTTTCTTCATAAGAAATTTTACTGATCAATTGATTCTTATTTGTACCACATTCTCATTGCAGTTGTTAATAGTCTATTAGTTATTTTCCTATTGATTTTGTTCAAATCTGAAACATCTTCAAAATCTGTAAATATGTTAAAACCATTTTCAAGTTCCAATTTAAGTTCATTGGAAAGTTTTAAAAGATTAAGAATATCAATTGTGAATACTGTTTTTCGTAATAATTTTAGTCTTTCTAGTTTTGCACTAACATTTATTTTATAACTCACTAACTGATGATCATTTCCAGTGGTGAATTTATTACCAACATTACAATCTTGAAATATATATTTTCTGTTAATCAAAATATAATCCAATTCCGTACTTATGTAGAATGCCTGCCTGGAAGTTTGATAGATATTTTAAATAATCCATTTTCAGGGGCTTCCAACATATGGTAAAACAATATTGCTGATTCTAAGTTATCGTATTCAATATTTACTTTTTTTTTATTTATTAAAATGATAAAGAAACATAAAAGCTCAGAGAGTTGTAATTAAACAATTGATAATTATGTAGAATGGATATTTATAGCCTCTTGGAAATAAGGGCCATAATTTAGTCTGCCATGATAGCAAATATCTATTTAAACAAAACTTCGCTCACACACTAATTCATTTTGCTTTTCAAAACACTTAAATGATATTTCAATTAAGAGCTATCAGGCAACTGGAAAAAAAAAGATCATGGTGGTTTCTGATCTTAAATTCAGATGTAAAAAACCAATAAACTCATAATGCTGGTCAATGAAAGTCAGCAAGCAGCCATCCATGTTTATATACTATATGAATAATCATATATAGTAAAAACAATTATAATGGCAAACATATATGAAGTTGACATTAGGAATTTGTCCTGTTCAGTTCTTTTAAGATCTCAAAGAGGAATAAAAAGGACTCCTTTCAGTTAATAGCAAACTCCTTTCTGCAGCCCTATTATCCATAAATATTGTTAAATCTATAGTACAAGAAATATGTTGTTTAATGTTCTAAGGTGGAAGTCTATAAATTTACTAAAGCAATTTGCTGTATAAATGTCCTTCTCCATTTTAAAAAAGATATAATTAATGCAATTCTTATTCAGTTATTGATTAAATTATAATTAGATGCATAGTCAAATCAATATAATGTGGGCAGGATGGTACAAAATATTGTGTAAAAAGATAGCAAAATGCATAATCTTAGCACTAGAAAGAGTTTTAAACTTGATCCAGAAGACTAAGTACATCAATAATACAAAGTTTCAAATAGTTTGAGATTCTTTTTGTCATCTCAAAATTGTATTTATATCTACTAAATTGTGGATCATACATTAACAGCTCTTATAGCTATTTATCAGAAAATTACTAAACCATCCAACATCACATGATACACCATTCTTTATGCTTATACAAGCTGTTTTTCACATAGATAAAAACTCTCCATACAGCAGTTCCACTCAGTGCAAGCCAATAGGATTATGGTAACTGTGGTTATTAAAGAACCAAAGATACCAAAAAGTATGGATGCTGAACTGAATTCAGATCTATACAATTATACAAGCTAATGAGCTTAGCTTGAAAACATTATTGTGCTTTCATTTTGGACTCAAAGCTTTAGTTAGCTAAAAAAAGTAAAAGGTGGAGCTGGAGGATTGCATTAGATCCTAAAATCTAGGTGCAGTGCTCTCAGGTTCAAAGCTTCTCACTGATGAAAGCCACAAGCTAGAAACTAGTCTGATGATATTGGATGACTAAGCATTAGATAGGGATTTTATGCACAAACTTTCCTACATCCATCGATTACTCTGGCCTGCACTGAGTGGCGTTACTGTATGGAGTTTTATCTCTGTGAATATCAAAAAAGTAACAGTGATGGACAATCATGCATTTAAACTAACTGAATAAAACATAAAATCTATAATAGATAACCACATGTACAGCTGTGGCATAAAAATATTATTATGAGTTAGAAAATTGTCTGATGATAAAATCTGCAAAACTATAATAAAATATTTGAAGAGTGATAACTCACATCATCATCAAAATAAGCTCTGCCACATAAATCTCATTCTCTAAAAGCAATTAAACAAGATCCTAAAATCTATGGATTTCATGTATAACATACAAATGTTATAAATTTGGTTGGTATCAATGGTAGAGGAAATTAAAGTGGAAGTTATTGTATATCCCAGCAAGCTGTATAAAGTAATATAATCTCACCAATAAATCAAAAAGTATATAATGGACTATCAGTACATTAGCTCATTACATTGGGCTATTATTAATTACATTTATATTTATTAATTAAAGTTTCATTAAAAATTCAGGAGTTTTTAAAAATGAATCATGGCCTTGATGCTCTGATAGAATGGCTTGTAGTTATACTGAAATTGCTCATTAATATACAGGATTCACAATTCTGCATTGGAACCCAATAATAAAATTTATCGTATTATACTGCAAGATTGTACAAAAATAATAATAACAAAATATGTTTATAATAATAACTTCTGTAAACTTGAAAACAAGGGTAAGTAAATCTTATAGCATTATATTATAATAAGAATATTGTGGTGACATTTAGGAGTAATGTATCTGAAATGGCAGAATCTTAGCCAATCAGTGTTAGCACAGTTGTTTGCAGTACAGGATTGGCATTCAAAGAATATGACATAATCCTTCTAGTATTAAATATAAATAAAAATTATTATAAATACACATGCTATCGAGAAGATGCTTTTGTAAATGCACCACAGAACATTATTAGGTATATATTTAATGAATTCAACATGAAATCAGGTTTAAATTGTACTAAAGAATCGATAAAGATGAAGAAATTTGCTATTTGGATTTAAAAATAAAGTGGGACTACAACTCTTTGTATTATAAAATGATCATTAAACTTTCTGACATTAGAGGATGCATCAATGTGAGATCTCAAGTAACAATGTTGCATAAATTTGGGGTTTAAAAGCATTTTTGCATCAAAACAACTGTCTGGATCGAGTCTGACAAGATTGAGAACATGAAGATTTATATCACTGATATAATAATATCAAGTTATAATGCAACTGATATACACACAAATATCGAGCATTTTAAAATAAATGTTATCATCAGAAATGAAAACATTAGAAATAATAAAAACTGGATAACAATTACTATAAGTATCACATGCAGGAAATAAAAGTGGAAAGATCTGTGCAGATAAATTCATTATTGGGTTTAAACAATATTTATCTAAATCACATGTTGATTGTTTATTAGATAGCTGTTTAAAATCTGATTGGCTGTCTCAGTTATAATTGCGCATGTGAAAGGCTAGCATACTTTCAATTTATTATTGGGTTTAGAAAATTCATTAATTTAAATAGATTAATCAATAATACTAAGATAAAATATATAAATTAGATCGATCAAATATTGTGTATGCAGTAGAATGCAGCCAAGCAGATTGCCCCTACACATACTACAGTGAAACAAAGGCAAATTTAAAGACAAGTGATAAGAATGACACAGCATACATTAATATACAAGAAAGCTAAGGCTGATTTAATAGATATATATAGGTTTTTATAATGATAAAAAGAAATATGGACATGGCTTTGACCCTGGCATTGTTAAGATAATGTATGAAGAAAGCAACGACAGAAAATGGATAATATATAATGAATCAAAGAGACAATAGCATTCAAATTAACAAAAAATGGGTCTCTTAAATCCTTAATGACTTCAAACTTACTAATAACCATAATTATGACACTTACTCTTCAAAAGGATACTCAATCTATTTAATTTGTTTTTGTTCTGTTATAGTGTTTTCCATATATATATAGTGAGTGTAAAACTGAAGTGAAATTAAAAGAAAGTACAAAACAGTAAGTCCAAAATCTGGTTATAGTGATATCTATTATTTAAATTTTTTTACTGAAAAACAAAAGTTGTATAATTACTTTGCATTACAAGATTGACATTACTTCCTTAAATACATAGGAAGTCCTTTTGTCATTCGTATTTTTAATATCATATTAGCTTCTAGCCTAATCTGTGTTGGTTTGTAAATAACTACTAGAAACTTTCTACCTGACAATAAAAACATGAAATGCATTTCCTCAATCAATTTTGCTTTAACTTATGAGATCTAATATTGCGAAATGAAAATATTATTTATCTTTCCCTCAACAAAGAAATAATAATAATAAAAAAAGGTGATAACAAGGTTCTGGTTATAATTCCAGTTTTTATAACAGAATTGATTAAAACATCTCATCCAGTTGATGTTTGGTTTAGATATAAATTCTCTGTTCTGATATTTTTTTCTATCATGTTCTTTTAGATAATTGAAAAAATTACTTTTTCTTCAATTAATAAAACAATAAAGATAAGTTACCATTTTTTTAAATATAAGAAAGTAATTTATTTATTGAATATAATAATTTTTTTTATTTCTTGTATATTTCCTTTTATATATATATATATTATTTACATAATATTTTAGTCTGTTGATTCTATAATATTATTTGATATATATATTTTACATTTTTTCTTTTCTTTTATATGTTTGTAAATATTAGCATTCTAAAGCTTTTTTTTATTATTATTATTTCACACTTAAATAACTTTAACAACTTAGGTTTTTCAGCTTATATTTTATATTTTCATATACTGAAATATTTCAAGATGTTATATTTTAGATATTATAATTTTATACAGATTTTAAATATACATTTATTTCATAATGATTTATAGTAAATATTTTTTTTTATCTTACATATTTTACATGACATTAATAAGATCAACACCCTCTCTAATATATAAAAATTCTAGAATTCAGATAATATATATATATTTTTATGTAGATTTTCAATGTTGTTATTATTTTTCATCAAATAGGTTTTTGATACTTATATATGATTAAGATTTCTAATTTATATAATGAAAAATTTTAGCTTTCTGTTTTATAAACATTAGATTATACAGACAATACTTTTTTCTTCATTAGACAAAAATAGTATGTACATCAAGTATTGTATCAACAATCATCACTGATGAGTGCATACCTGGAACGTTTTGAAAGCTCTGATATGGAATGTGAATATATTTATTTTGTTAATAATGACAATATCCAAGTATGGATTAAGAAAATATTGATGATGAGAAAAAAGACTACATAATACATTATGCTAAATCTTGGCATCCAATAGATATACAATACAATCTATTACCTTCTATTTTCTACTTCATTGAGAAATCAGATATCACTGGTAAAATAGACAGAAATGCTAAAGTAATGAAATATTTGATTTGATATATTATTATAAAAGATTGCTATGGAAACAAATAATTATGCAGATTCAGAAAATGGAATAGAACCACTATAATATCACATGATCACCATTTCTTATGCTTGCACTGTAAGGCACTACTATAGGGAGAGTTTGCTAGTGTATTAAAATGGAATACACATAGTAAGTGGAAACTCACTCATCTTAGTAAATGAAGTAAGGCTGTTTTTTTTTTTAGAATAATGATAATACGAGATGTCATCAAAATGCCATTTAAGGATTGGGTTTGGTCAAAATGAAAAACTCTCCCATACTTTCTGTAATTGATGATAAAAGGGCCCATTCTCAGAAAAAAAATTTTTTCTTCTTACCACATTAAAATAAAATAATCCTGCTGACTATATTTTCTAGCAATAACACTCAAATAAAGTTGCACAACTAAAAGATTATGTTTTTATGTATAGTATTATTTTCAATATAAAATGAAGGTCCACTATGCAAGAAAGATTATAAACTTATAATTCCTTTAAGATTTACAGCTTAGCAAGCAGACCGGTCATATTCATAGCACTAATATGGGTATATAGAAGAGAGAACTTGTAGGTTAATTAGTATGCAAATTTGTGAATTTAAATGTACCACCTGTGTGATAATGTGACTTTTTTGTTTATTGTATTATTTGTGATAAACCATGCCTCTTTATATTTTTTCTTTTGATCATTATGCTCAGCACAAATGACTTTGATATTAAGTGAATTGAAATTGTGGCCTGAGGTGTGATTTATCACAAATAACACCCATGTGTTAAACAAAAGACTCATATATTGCATTATTACATAGATGGTATATTTAAATTCACAAATTTGCAAACTAATAACTTATAAGTTATCTTTTCTATACACCTATATTAATACTTTGAATATGACTGGCCTGGTCGAAAGCAGTGCTAAGCTGTAAGTATTTAAAGGAGTCATAAGTTTATAATCTTTCCAGCATAGTAGATCTTGACTATAAATTGAATTACAAACCAATAAGGAAAGAAAAAAGATAGATTGAATATATTATTATTTTTTGATTGATATTCAACAATTCACTTATAGGTGCAAGTTAATCATTATTGTTCTACCTAACTTTCTAACATCTATTAATCTTTTTTCACTGTGACATAATCAAAATTTTAATTAAAGCACTAGTTTTGTTAATGTTTTTATTATTACTAAAAAAGAATGACTTAATAATTACATTTTTTTTTTAAAAAAAAAAAAGGGATGTTTTTTTTTCTTGCAATGCAGACAACAGGAGAATCTTACTAGATAATTTCATACAAATATTGTTTTCAGATTTCCCCCAAATATATAGATGAAAAACTTTTCATGTAAAGAAAGTAATAAATGAATGTTTCTGAACATATCTTATTAATTACTATAATTATATATGATAGTCAAGATGGCTTGTTAACATTTCAGAAAAATAATAGTTCTAATAATTGCTTAATTGAATGTTACTGAATTGAATATTTTATTATACACTCTCTATCTTTACATTCTTCATAAATAATGGTAACATTTAACATTTATGAATTTTTTTCCAAACAAAACATTTAACATTTATGCCTCATTTTTGTTCATGTAGCTAAAACACAGAACTATCAGAGAAATCTTACTTATAGTTATTGTATAAATGTATACATAGTGAGAAAAATTGCTGTATTATACATCATGATGAAATGAAAGCTAATCAATATATCACAACACAATCATGAACAAAAAAAAATGAGTCTCACATGTTGATTTCATAAGGTCATCATTATCTTCAAAAAATACAATAACAAAGAACGCAAAATAAAATGTGGATGAGTGTCAGTTTTATTATTACCCCCCCCCCTCCTTCAATAAACTTTTAATGTTTTTAATAATTATACACTTTTGTTAGTAAATATTATAATTTATTATATAAATACATATATGAATATTGCAAATATCCTTAAAATTCTACTATCAAAATAATTATTACTACCTGCACTTTTTCTGGCTACTGTTAGACCATCCTCAGTACTTTGAGAAATAATAGTTTTCAATTCATTTAGCAAACTAACTTTAATATCTTCAAATTCTTTCTATAAAATAAAAATATTATTTTATATAAATTATTAACTTTAATATTATCCTACTATATAAAGGGGAAAAAATCACTAACTCTATAAGTATTTAGTTGGTCAGTTTTCCAATTTTCCATTTGACTTATAACTGATTGTGATTGGTCTAAGAGTACTTGCTGTGGTTGCTGAAGCTATAAAATAAAAATAAAAATCTTAATTTAAATATTACATACATAAAAGATTTAAAAGTTTTATTTAAATATTTTGTCTTTTTACATTTATATCAATGGGTTAGAAACACTGTTGATAATAAATATAATGCTGAGACTGAAACAAAAATTATTAAGCACTATTAAAATTAGAAAGTCCAAACACAACCAATAAGATATTCTAAAAATAACTATTTGATCTGGGTAAGAAATACTTGTAAAAGCAACAACCCACAATTCTATGAAGCTATATACTATTATAAAGTATTCAATTCATATTAAAATAATGGTGGCCATCATGATTATTTTCTTCCCGAACGCCTATAATATAAATTTACTATAAAGCACTACTTTCTATAAAGGTAAGACAAAATAAGAGAACATTTAGTATATCTATATTATTGTGGTGTAGGATCATCATATCTTTAAACAGTACCTAAAGATAATATTAGACCCATTCCCCATTTTAAAAAATCTAAATTTAAGCAATGAAAAATGTTTAAAATCATTCTCATATTCCTAAAATTAATATCTGGTTGCATGGCAGTATAAATTAGAATATTATCATATTAACAGATGACAGTACTGTCTTATAATAATATTTGTATCAAAAAATAAACTATACCTGCCAAACTTTTCCAAACATTTCACATTTAATATGAATAGCACCTAACTTTCTGTATTTGTAATCAGGCATATATAGATCCTTCCAATAGATAAGAGAAATATAAATAATAATTCATTAAAAGTTAAACTACTTTGGTATTATAACATTAACACCAGAAAACAGTAATTTTAAAATGACAGACTAATTATAAATATTCTGCATGTGAAACTCATGAATTATTTTAATAACAAGTTTTCAGATGATTTCTACTCTAAGATATTCTGCTGTGATTTTATTTTTGGCTTCAACCCTTAACAAATGTTTGTTAGTCCTTCTTGATAAGCATTAATTTTCCAACCATAATTGATTCCAGCAAGTTTTGTTCACCATATTAATGAATATAGTTATCAACCTTGATTAAACAATTATCAAGTTTTGGATACCAATTCAGCAACTAGTCAACACTAACAATTTAGCACCTTTTAAACCCAGATAGAATTAATGTTTTGTTATTTCCTGGTAGATAATTTTATTGGCTCCTTGGGATTTTAGCTGTAAAAAAAAAAAAGTATAATATTGATATATGCTATAAAAATGTTCCTTTTATTTTGTCTAAATATATCATTTCTTATTAAACTGTCTTTAAAATTCACATTATAATTATTTCATGTTTTTTTTTTCTCTTCTTTTACTTAAATTATTATAAAAAATATTATTGTTAATCTTTATGACAAAAGTTCATGTAAAAAGGAATATCAAAATTATCTCCACTCCAACTATTGAACAAAACAAAAGTAATCTATTATATTGAATTTTTCTCCACTATTTACACAAAAGTTAAAACTACAAATAAATAAATAAATAATAATGAATCCTTTGACAACTCATTGTGCAAAGCAATTTAAGCAGTATATTCAGTAATGAACAATCCAATTTAGTATTCTTAGATATCTTTAAAAACTAACTTTTTTCCTAGGTTAGGAAATAAAAAATCCAGATTTAAAATGAAGTCCCAAATACAAAAGTAATCTAATAATAATATCCAACTAATTCTTCAATCTTTAATAATTGTAAAAATTTTGCAATCTCATACAAATCTTGAAAAATTATATTTAGAAAATGCTATAACTGACAAGATGCATCAGTGTAAAAATATCAAATAAACCTCTTATTATAGCATTAAATGGATTTTAATTTTATATATCATTTTTAGTAATTATCTAACAAAAGATATATCCTGCACAACAATTGCTCACCTTTTTTCAATCTTTATAGATAATTTTTTCTTTACTAATTTACATAAGAGTTATCAATTTCCTTTTCCAGTTTTCACCTCAATTACTATTACTACATAGCCTACCATCTCTATCTATCCTAATTACATTTTTCTATTATAATGAATGATGGCCTATAATTACATATATTTATTCTCATCTATTAACTTTCTTTTCTCCTTTTTCTTTTTATCCTCTATTTTCCATAATTTTGCTATCTCTTAGTACTGATATATACTTCATCTTCTGCTTTATAATGCCCTCAATAAATAGTCTCTTGTTATTTATTCATATAAAAATCTATTTTGCTAATCTTATCCTTCAAAATTATTTTTTCAGTTTTTCTCCATATTCATATCTCAAAAGCATTTAAATTGCTTAATAAATCTCTTATATTCAACTTCAATTAACCTCACATTTATTACTAACTTTTTTTTAGCAATTTAAATTTTTATTCTAATATCTTTGTCTCTATTTTAATATCCTAATTATTTAAAATACTAATCTGAATCAATAACTTCCTGTCCAACTGTCAGTCTTAATCTTTTCACACTTCCCTCTGTATTTCAAGTTTTTGACTTAAATACATTTTCATTTCAAACTTTCTATGAATTTTATCAATTCTATTTAATGTTTTCTTAAATTTAGTCTCTGTATTTGCAAGCATCTCCACAAGAGCAAATAATCTGCCTATACATAATGGTAACTTTATCCATATAGAAAATAACACTATCTACATCTATTTCTTCTATTGCTTATTTAATAATCCTTGAATTTACAAAATATTCATCAAAACAACTCAATTCATTCTATCAAATATTTTTTCAACATTAATTTCCTACACTTTGCCAGTTTTCAATTGTTCATTAACATATAGTACTATTATTTATTTTATTTTCCTATTACTATAGATGAGACTTAAATTTCTATTCTATAAATTATACATATTTATCATCATTTATTAACATACATATACATTGTAATGGTAAAATGAATTATGTATGAGTAAATATGTTCCTCTAGGTTATTCTCATTGTAAATACTTCAATAGTTTGGGTTTGAATCCAAAACTAAGATATACACAATAAATATAAGATATTTCATGTTCAACAAGCATATATATATATATATTGTGATGATTGCACATACTGTGATCACACATATAGATATTTAACATTTAAAGAATATTAAATATTGTGTTTGGAATACTAAAAAGTGAGTTTAAAAAATTATAAACAAAGAAATGTTTTAATTAAGAAAAGAGAGGGAATTAGAATTGAAAAGATTCTTATCTTTTACCCTCCAAAGTCAAGATTTGGTGAAATGAAAAATAAGTAAAGTTAGAAATATTAAAATTGTACATTAGAAAATTAATAGTGATAAAGAAATATAAATGAAAGACAAACTAAAATATGATGTATAAGAAAAAGTAGAGTTTGAAGAGTTTAAATAAGAGTAAAATAGAAATTTAAAAACATGACCGAAGATAAGGATCTGGGTCATAAAAGTACACACTTGACAATAAAACGAAATGCATGTATGAAGCGGGATGAAGACAGCAATAATTAATGCTTGTCAAAATAAAATAAAAAAAACATTTATTAAAAATCTGTTTAAGTAAAAGAAAAAAAAAAAGAAATAAATGCAATAGAACTATGAAATTATGTAAAAGCAAATCTATATAAATGGCCGAAGGCGCATTAAGAAAAGAAAGGTGGGAATAAAAGTGAAGACAAAGGATCGAAAGGACAAAGGACTGTGGAATTTTTTTAATTAAAAAATTTCAATTGATAATTAGGATTAGACTATTGATAGAGACTTCTTGTCGAGACGGTGGAAATACTGCTCCGGAAATAAGCAGCGATAGTTAACAAAATATGATTTCTAACATCGGTGCCTCATCAAGAATGGCTGGCTAAGAGCCGTCGTGATCGCTTGCCGATCCAGACTCACTGTGCTAATGGTTCCCGTTTAGATGTAACAACTGCTGACGTAGCGCCTGCCGGAGGATTCATTTTGCCTTGTCCTTGATGTCCTAAATGCGGAGGAGTTCCCACAACCAAAATCTAACCTAAGAGCGACCGTTCCCTGCTAAAAAAGTGGAGAAATTCCACGTGGCGGTCAGCAAGACTTCAAGTTAATTCAGAGACTTAATAACCTAGGTAAATACGTATACTACATTTTATATTCCATGTGCACATACCTTTAATTTAGACAATGGCCAAATTCTTACTTTCAATGATAGACATTCTTTAACTTTTTTATATATACCCGGAATGACAATTTATAAATGTGCAATCATTTATAGGATCTTTTTATTTTATTTTTTCTCGTAGCATTATAGCAAATAATCTGTTTTTATTTGGTGTAAATGATTTAAAGTATTTCTTTTATTGTTTAATTTATTGTATTAAATATTTATTATTGATTTAAATCTGTTTTGTATCGTTCTTCGCCACTCCAAAAAGTAATATAGTCTTAGGGTTTGGGGAAATAATTACTACTCATTTTGAGTGCTGAATTAACATGTGAAGCTAGTGGTGCAGTATTTTGATCCCATTAAAATTTATAAATATCCAAGCACTGTAACTCTGGTAAATCTTACAGCAGTTGAAAGACATTTGACCAAGAAAAATAACCTGGGGCTATACCCGTATAATTACAGGTTCGGTCAAGTACGGATATAGACTCGTTTATGTCCGTATGTTCTCTCTGCTTGCGGTAGCGGAAAGTGGACGATCTTGAATATATAAATAAAAGGGAAGTTAAGCTTTCGATCGGCGTGTTTCCGTTACAATATATATATATATATAATTACAAATATAAGAATAACCCCTACATATTTCTACAAATCTTAAAAATCATGGTTTAAATTTATATCATTAAATTCAACTACAAAAATGATAATGGTTTTATGATTACAATCATTCTAAAATATTTTTTAATTTTCAGTTTCAATTTGAAGAAACTCCCGGTGTGCCTTAGAATTAATTAAGACAATTGTCATCAATTCATAATCATTACTATAACACTTCAGCACATCCCTCAGTGGTTTGCATGTTCTCAGAGTTATTGATATTTTTATAAACTAGCATATGTGCGTTGAAAACAATATAACCATTTATTAATAAAATAAAATGTATGTAGTTTGGGTGGAGCTTTTCAAATGTAAATATCAAATCGAGTTCATAGTAATTAATATAATCTTAACCACTAGTTCATATATTTCATTTGCTTCTAGTTTAATAATTTCACATATGGATATAAAATAAGCCATATAATCATTAATATATTTTTAACAAATAGTTCCTAGATTTTACTTTGACTTCTAATAATTTTACATATGTATTGAAGCAGATGATCTGATGCTCAGATTCTGCTTCACAGCCCACATCCAATCTCCTACCATCTAACTGTATTCAAACCCACCTTTACGCACGTATATACATACCTAATAATATATATATATATTTCCTTTGCTTAGTATTATAACATAAACCATGTAAACACTTATGTATTTTAATTTAAAAATATTTTATTTAATAATATTCTCATGTGTATGCGGGCGTAAATAATATATATATATTTCAGTGTAGGAGATTGCGAATAAATTAATTAAGTTATATTATATATAAGTTATCATATATAAAACATTATTTTTTCATATATAATTTTGTAGCCAGAAATGATGCAATCTTGTTAAAAAGTCTCTCGAAAAACAATTACCTGGAAGACCCCTTAGATAAAAGTAAAAGATTACGAATTGGTAATAATAAAATAAACCCATTAGTGGAAATTGGCCACGCTAGCTTGTTTTAAAATCATAAGATTTATTTTAAAACAATCGTTCGAGAATCTGATAACAAACTTGCATTGTTTCAAACATCTTACTAGATAGGAGTATCCGGTCAAACTATTCCAGATGAACCTTTAAGTGCTTAATCTGCCTCAGGTCCAGCAGTAGTTGCTAAGTTATAGCTTCAAAATAAAAGTATATATACAGCTGGATTTGAATCCACAAGAGAAGAGACCACTAAATAAGTATGTTGCTATACATATTCCACGCCAGTTTTGATTCTCACACAATGTGTCGTGAGTAGGAAATTTCGCCTTTTCCCTCCTTTCTAATATGCATTCCCATGAACGAAGCTCTGCATCCCGTACTAATGAACTTTATGTATTTTTCGCATGAAAATGAAATGCTAATTTTCAAATAATAATGCTACCCTAGATCTAGTGAAACAATACCGATGGACTGACTCCTAGTGAAATCGCTCTTCCAAATAAGCAAGGTAAAAGAACTTTGACCGCTTATAATTCTTAAATCCTGCCTTCTCTGTGATATTTATATTTTAATCATCTATATTAAATGTCTTCAAAATATGTATTCTTATAACTCTATATAACTAATCTATATTAAGCCTCCTATAAAATGTTTTTCTTTTATTTCCAAGCGGCAAATAATTTTCATTTAGATTTATGTATTAAAAGAAATGCCAATGATATTCTAAAATCACAAGCATATAATTCATTTTCGTTTCCCCACCCATCATTGATCGGGTAAATAACTTATAATTGATCAAAACAAGTCTGATTCGACTTGCCCAGGTGCTCGCGATTTTAGATAAACAAGCTAATTATATTTTTATGTTTACTGCAGAAAAACAGATTGACATCTGTTTTTTATATTTTCCTTCCTAAATAATGCGCTATCTCTTATTCTTAAATTATTATATGTAAAACCCATCTTAGCTATTACCACCACCCACTTATTTTTGTAATAATTTATATATGTTCACAAGGGCAATGATTAACCAAGATTGAGATTTATTAAATGAGTGGGAAATAATGAACAATATTAAGTAACATAATGTAAAGGGGGAGGGTGATCTTAAGAGCTTTGTTTTATATTTAAGTATAATTATTATCCATGTTTGCTTGGTGAAGCCATATCATTACACCGAATATTTCATAATTTATGGGCAATAAATATGTTTCGATAATCTTTAATCTTTAGAGTTATATATATTATATTATTAAGCGTTACGTGCATAAAGGCCACTTCGTTTAGATATATTCGTGCTTCTTTCTCACATGGAAGTATTCGCTAAGTCGAGCCCATCGTCATTCTCAATGTCCTTGAACCAGGCTGTAAAACCACCCTGGGGACATACTTGGTCGTATGTGCATACTTTATATGGGGAGCGATCTGGGAAACCAGCCCAATAAAGCTGTTGCCGACCACTCTTCGTTGTCCATGATTCGCCTGTACTTCACTCCAGGGAATCTTGGACTCCTTCATTCGTCAAACCGACCCTGCCTATGTTTGCAGAGGAAATCGGTCAACTTCATTCTTAAAATTCACGAAGCACACTCCAGGATCCATAATTGGACCAACCCAATCAGCCGCCATGCACGCACCGCCTTTCAGTGTCCTATTAGTCGCCCAGAAATAGCCATAAGCCGTAATGAGATGATTTCTTTAAACAGACATATTTCCATTAGTTTAATATATGTATTAATGCGATAGATTTAGTATCGTTTATAAAATTATTCATTATCCACCCCGTGCATTAATTATCTATAACTCAAATTAATAATCATATTGAATATAATCAAATGTAATATCTGCTTGTAAAATTATTATCTTTTTAAATTAAATAAATGCTCTTTTCGTCTCTGGGGTGTAATAGTATTCTAGTAATGTATTCCAATAGCGCTAATTCATTAAGTCACACATATATATTATTGGCATAGCTGCAAATCTTATGTTATCGTTAAATATGAATCAAACACATATATATAATACTCATGAGGCTAAGGTCAGCTAAATAACCCGACATAATTTTGTTATTAATAAATCTTAAATATATATATATCAACTCGAACCATTGCTTTCTTTTAGTTAAGTTAATATAATATTAAGTTATTACTTGTGCTAAACATGACTAGATGATCTCCGCTCAATACATAATTAATGTGCTAGGTCACGAGCCTTCATTGCTCATAAAATATAACTAGTTATTAAGTTAGTCTATCATATAAGTTTAGCCTAGTCTTTTTGTGTCTCCGATGACCGATGCCGGCGGTGAGAAGTATATTAAGTCGATGTCATCAGGATTGTTGTTCATAATGTTATAGATCTGGGAAATAGGCAAATAGGGCAGAGTTCATGAGTGTTCCTGACCTGTGTATCTTGCGCACGATTGGATTCGAGGTACTTTTGCCTAGCTGCTAGATCTTGTTTTGTGAACATACAAATCCGACCGGCACAGTATATATATGAAGGAAAACATAATACCTCATTTAATATATTTGTTTGAATTTATACTCGTAATTCCAAGGTAACATATCACAATAATTACTTTCTTTCAATCTTCATAAGTTTAACATCTCTTTTTAATATTATTGAATAAATAGCTTAATATCTTACTGATAAAAAAAATAAATCATCGGTTTTTAAAGCCTATATTTCTTCTTCCCCCATACTGGATATGTAAATTGGCTTTATATTGTGCCGGTCAAATAATGTATATTGGTTTAACCCAGTTCAAATACTAAGCGAAAGTGCCTCGAGGCCACTCATACGCGAGATATAAAATGAAGAATACTATAACCTCTGCCCTATTCGTCTATTTTCAAGTTTGACCACGAACCAACAACATATCCGAGACACGCATAAATTATTTATAACCCTTGCCTACAGCTTAGCACCAGAGAGAGACAATGGACTAGAATATTTAAGGAACTAAACAAGTTAAATGTGCATATAATATAATATGAGTTAAGTGTTTGTGTGTGCTTGGATCATCGGACAACTAATATAAAAGGTTAAGCTAATAAAAAGTTGAAATAAACATTATTGACTAAAGCTTTTGTTTAAATAAGATATTTTAATAAATGAAGTTTAAAACATTATAAATGTTTTAAACATATCTCCGCTATTCCCCAATTGATCACTGATGAATTTTTTTCACAATGAGGTGGTTTGCAATGACATAATATTCTGCGGTCTAAATATTATTTTTCCAATTTAAATAAAGTTATCAACTTGTGTCCCCTCGATAAATCAAAAGTGAAATAATATTGCACAAAGCATTCTAGTAGCTTTGTGCTTTATAAATAATTTTAAAATATTTCATGATTTCTTTAATAACAAATATTTAACTTTGGGAACGAATACAAATAAAGTGAGCGTTATCGAGATCAAATTGGCAAAACGAAAGGAAACTTAACTATTATTAAATGACAAATATTATTTTAAATTGGAAATATTTTCAAATGAAAAATAATTTATATCACATGAGGGAACAAGAAAATATATATATGACACCTTAAAATGAGGAATAGCGAAGGGGAAAAATTTAAGCATAAAATAGATGATCAGGTTAAAATATCAATCTAAGATTAAGATAAAAAAATACATTATGAATCTAATAAGAGAAAAACAGTTACATTATGAATATATAATAAAGTAATGAAACATTTAAAGAAAGGTAGTTGAAAGGAAAAGTAATAGTTCATTGAGGAGATATTTAAAGTTACCAGTCCTTGTTCTTTTGGTCCGGTTCCCTTGACGTCTGTGGCTTGATTCAGTACACAAATTTATTTGTCCGGACAAAGAGATTTGAAATATGAAACATTTTACACTAAGGGCGCACACACAGGTTCACAGTTCGGGTTACTATTGATTTGACACGTTACGGCATTTTGATGGATTTAGGACCCCGACGGCAGGCAAAGCTGATGAGCCTAGCTGCCATACATGGTCATGTCCATCAAATTAATATAGATTTTAACGGGTCGTATGTTTGAAATCAGAGCAGGAATTTTTCCGCAAAACTAGAGCACCATGGTTTTCAGCATTTATTTCAAGGCAACCTCGGAGCTGAATCACTTAAAGCGCAAAATACCGAATCCTCAAAGCACAGGATCTGAGTAAATCTTCAAGCACAAAATCAGAAATTTAACGAACAAAATCTGAATGAATCAGTCACAGAATCTCAATAGAAGAACCAGAATGAAGCACAAAATCTGGCTGATTTTAAAAACAAAATCTGAATAATCAAGTCTTTTGTTCTCCCCACCTTTTATACCTTTCTGGAGATACTCTTCTTGCGTATGATTTTAGATCTTGATAAGCCCCCTACACTTCTTTGTTTTGAAGTAACTTTTTGCTAAAAATAAACTTTAATTTCTCATTATCAAATTCTTTTAACTTTGAATTTGATTTACTAAAAAAAAGCCATCTTTAATTTGCCTTGAATGGACTGACTAATTGAACAAATGCTATTACTTTAGGAATGCTGGCAGGCTTATCTTAAAATAAAATCATACGCCATATTTTAACAAAATTTAAAAGAAAAATATTTTATTTCTTTTAATTAAATAATATTTTAGTTTCAACAGAATTTTGCATTTAATCATATATATATACGCTTCTGTATATATATGTTTGATTAATAAATTTTGAAAAGGAAATTTTAATAATAATTTAATCTTAATCAGAATTCACTTCAAAAAAATATTTTAAAGTAAATAGCTAATTTAATAAATGTTGAATGTACAAAATAAAACACGTTAATTATATTTTTAATGCAAAACTCTGTTGATACTTGGATATAAACTTAACCCAGGTTTACAATATCGGTAAGTTTATAGAAGACTGTGAAGCATGAATCGGACTTCCAGATCCATTGCTTCAAAATTAGTATAGTGCATATAAAATACATGTCTTCAGCAAGTACAGTTATTTCTCTTTACTAGCCGATTATAAGAGTTAGAGATAATAATTTCATACATTTACTGGAAGGGGTTGCACACTCAGTTTCTTCCGACTGACTTGCAGTTCTTACTTAACCTGACATGTCAAAAGATTCTCCATTTTAATAAAATATTCTGATAGCTTCTAATATAAATATTGCAATTTCAATTAGCAGCAAACCAAACTCTTCTCCGCACAGCTCACTTCAATTGCTTTAATATACATTTTGCAATTTGGAATCTGAAAATCCACACTAAAATGAAGTTGACTTCTGAATAACTGCTTACTGTGTGCATCCTTAACTATCACACATACCATAATGCAAGTTATCTTTTGTTATCTGCAGCAGCTACCAATAATGTCGGCTATTCTATTATCTCAGACCTCAGAGATAAATATTCCGTTATTTTTCTTTAATAGCATTTTATTCATTAAATCCATATAACAAAAAAAAAAAATGCTTTTCTGACTTTTATTTTATTTACAATTAAAAATATATTATTAATTCATAATTCTTTTTCTTGGATTTAAACTCACCCTTCTATTTTTTATCAAAATCGATAAGATTTTATTTACAATATTCGAAATAGATAAGACTAAAAAGATCTTAAAATGCTCTTTAATTTATGAACTGTATACTTTCACTTTCTTTTACCATATATATGAATGTGTAGATGCACACACACACATATTATTCAAATCTGATTATGTAGTGGTTATGCTCCTGCTATTAGGATTATATATCCCCTTCCTTTAAAATGAGACAATGGGACTTTCCATTTCTCATTTATATGTAAATTACCAAACTATTAGTTTAAATCCATCTCCTTTGATTTGTATCATATATTGCACATCTGTTAAAAAAAAAAAAAAAAAATTTCTATACCAACATCATGATTGCTTTCTCGCAAGCTGGAAATTTCTTCTTTTAATTATTGTCCATTTTAAGTGTAACCTTCGGGTTTGTCCTAGCCTTTGCTCTCAAAACCATTGTACAATTTCTTTTATCCATAAAGCATAATATTATTACCAGATCAAGGGTCAATAGAAAATAAGTCATCCTTTGTGTTTTTACAATTAAATTTCATCTCTGTCCAAATATATGCTTATTGGTTGAGATATTCTTCAGGATGATTTAAACAATACAATATTTTCTTCGTTCTGGATTGGACCTTTTACCATCATCTTACTCTTCTTTCAATTTTTCTTTGGTGCACAGGCTGTAGAGTTTGACAATCTGTCAGAAGTAATTCACTGGTTTAAATTCAGGTTAATAGTAGGGTTTTACTCTTTTTGATCTTTTATTAATCTTTTTTTTTACTCTTTTTGATCTTTTATTAATCTTTTTTTTTTTTTTTATAGGCTTTATAATATCGAACAGTTCTTTTTTTGACTTTCTTCACATGTTCTTTATTATGAATATTCAGGAAACTGACTTCATCTTCTTGTTTAAAGACAAAAATCTCAAAAGATTCTCCTAAACATTAAACTCTGGCACTCTATTACATGGATAGTTATTTTCATACATGCCTAAATTAGGACTTGCTCTTCATTAGCATCTCTACAAAAGTAAACTAAATTCAAACCCAATACTTCAGTGGCATTCCATTACCCCACTTGGTTCTACATGTAGTGTTTCTATTATAGATGTTTTATCTGCACTGATATGCTCAACATCTATTATATTGCTAACAACTAATCTAGATTCATCTACAAGGTTTGTATAATTTTCCTAATTTTAGAAGGATGGTGTCATCTGCATCTTTTTTAGTTTTTTGCTCATCCATTTTCTTACATCTCTGTTCCATTTCTGCATTTGCTCTTTTCAAATAGTATTTTTTCAAATTTTTTATCTTCTTTGTACAGTTTTTCTTCACATTTTTGCTGGATCTCTTCAAATTTTTGTTAATTGTCTTCAGATTTCTTATCCTTGCTGTCCAGTTTTTCTTTTAAGTTTCTTCATAAATGGAACAATATTTCCATATTAACTGTGGCTGGCTTCTCTTCTCCCTGCATTTATAAAGACTATTTCTTCTTGCCTACTTGCTCTATGCCCCTCAGTTGTACATTTTTTTACTAATGGTGAATCTGTATTTATCTCGGCCTCACTGTTTTATTCTTTTTTAATAGAATTATCATGAGTATTTATATATGAAGATTTTATAAACTTTTGTTAACTAACTTTTATTTTATTTATAAATTTGCTCAGTTCTCTTTCTTCTCTACTATTATACATTAGTAGCACATCAGTCTCAACTACAGCATACAGTCCTTTCCAGCATAACATTATCTATCTCTGCCTTTGTATTATCTTTATACTGCCATTTATATTTACTTTCCGGTTTAAAAAAAAAAATATTTTTTTCTTTCTATTATATTATACACAGTCATATGCTAGCTTTTTTTGTATTTTAACTCTGTTTAAGTATAAGAAAGGGGGGGGGGGTATTTAAGTCATAAGCAAATTGGTAGCACCAATTATGTAATGGTAAAATGAATTATGTATTGGTAAATATGCTCATCTAGATTCTTCTCATTGTAAATACCTGAGGTCTGGGTTTGAATCCAAATCAAGATAAATAAATATAAGATATTCCATGTTCAACAAGCATGTATACATAATAAGAAATATAAAAATATTCCCTATGTATATCTATGAATCTTATAAAGCATGGTTTAAATTTATATCATTAAATTCAACTACAAGGATGATGATGGTGATTTTATCATCACAATCACTCTAAAATATTTTTTAATTTTTGGTTTCTATTTGAAGAAATTCCCAATATCTTAGAATTATTTAAGATAATGGTCATAATCAATTCATAATCATTATCACAACACCCCAGCACATCCCTCAGTGGTTTGCATGTTCTCAGAGTTGTGGATATTTTTATAAACTAGCATACGTGTGTTAAAGTTATAATATTTAAAATTATGAAAAACAAACAAACTGGATTAATAAAGCAATATAACCATTTATTAATAAAACAAAATGTATGTAATTTAAATGAAGCTTTATAATAATAATTTTAAATGTAAATCTCAAATTGAGCCCATAGTAATTAATATAATCTTAACCATTAATTCATATATTTCATTTGCTTCTCAAGTAATTTCACATATAGATATGAAATAAGTCATATAACCATTAATATATTTTTAAAAAACAGTTCCTAGATTTTACTTTGACTTCTAGTAATTCCACATAAGTATATATATGAAATAAAACATTAACGCTTCAGTTAATATATTTCAGTTTGAGTAAATATGCAGGATAACATATCACAATAATCACTTTCTTTCAATTTTGTAAGTTTAAAGTCCCTTTTCAATATTATAGAGTAAATAGATTAATATATTACTGGTAAAAAAAAAAACAAAGTGTCAGCCATTTTCATAAATTTTCTTAAAGCATATATTTCTTCTCTTCCCATATTTGGATGTGTAAATTAGCTTTATATAAAATACATATAAGTCTTCAGCAATTTGGCTGCATAGTACAGTTCTTTCCCTTTACTGGCCAATTATAAGTGGTAGAGATATAACTTCATACATTTACTGGATGAGGTTGGATAATTAGGGTCTTCTGACTAAAGTACTACTTGTTCTTGCCTAGCCTAACGTGTCAAAAGATTCTCCACTATAATAAAACATTCTTATAGTTTTTAATATAAGCATTGCAATTTCAATTAGAAGCAAAGAAACTCTTCTCCACATAGCTCACTTCAACTGCTTTAATGTATATCTTGCAGTTTGAAATCCATAAATCCACACTAGAACAAAATTGACCTCTTGAATGAGTAACTGCTTAATGTCTGTGTCATTGGCCATTGTGCATACCATAACGTGAATTATCTTTTTGTTATCCGCAGCATCTACCATAATACTAAATGTTCTAGCTCAGATCTCAGAGAAAACTATTGTTTTTTTTTAACAGCACATGGGGAAACAAGCTTGTCTACATTATTATTATTATTATTTCATTAACTCTGTATTACAAAAGAGAAAATTCTTTTTCAATTTTTATTACTTTATTTACAATTTAAAAAATATTGTTAATTCATAATTCTTCTTGAATTTAAACTCATCTTTCTATTTTCTATCAAAATATGATAATAGGCCAGACTAAAAAGACCTTAAAATACTCTTTAATTTATGAACTGCATATTTTCTCTTTCTTTACCATATATATGCATGCATAAGTGTGCACAGACACATTAATCACCAAATCTGATTATGTAGTGGTTACATTGCTGCTACTAGGGTTATAACATATATACCATATATATAATAGGTGGAATAAACAGTGTTAGCTTATAATCAAATATGTTTTTTAATATTTAATTTTATATTATGATTTATGCTAAAAAAGTTATTAATAAATGTGAGATTAATTGAACAGTTTGAAAAAAAGATTTTCAAAAACTATCAGACAGTTGATCTAGCAAAGAATTAGCTGCTTCCACACACTTATTAATCTAAAATACTACTAGTGAGTTCATGATTCACTGACACATAAGGATATTCAGCAATGCAAGGTTTGTTGCAGCATTAGACTCTGGAATTTGAGATCTATAGATTATGGTCTAATATTGTCATTTGTGGTGCTCAAATATATGAACTCCCAAGCAATAAACTATTACACTGTTTTATTATTTAATGCACACACATATACAAACAATTATAAATACTTCATGGAGCAATCACATAAGAATACATTACTAATAACATATTTTAACATGATTATTTATATTCCTAAACATTACATATTTGATGAGCCATAAAAATCATTTATGTGTGATTAAAATTATTAGTATAAACAACTATTTACTACATTTATTTCAAAGTTCTTACATTTAGATTGTTAGGAGTACTTGCTTTAATCTTTTTATGTTCAAACATTTTATGTTATATTATATAAACGCCAAGAAATATCTTAAAAGATTCCCAGAGTATTCCAACAATAATGAACTTCAAAATATTTCTGCAGTATGATATCTACTTTCAATTTGATCATTATGTATATGTCCTGATAGTGATACCATTAATTTTAATTTCATGTATGATATAATTCATAATTGTCCTAATAATAATTTGATTAGATTTTAGATTTTCTCATTTTTACTCATCTAAATCCTTTCAGACATTTCAATATTTCAGTGCCCTTCAAATATCACTAATAACATATGTCATTCACTCTTTCATAAACTAATATTATCAATACTAGTCATAAACTTATTTTATTATTGCCCTAATTTTCTGTTTTCCTTTATTTTCTTTTGCAATATAGAACTTTATTGCATGAATCAAGTCATCAATCTCTCCTTTTTCTATGATAAATGTACCAATTCTTAATAATTTGATGTTTTGAATTTTTTAAACATTGGCAGTTTTTTTAACTTTTAGATTTATAATGAAACTGTATTATCCAATTTAGATTTAAATCTCTGATAGATTTGAATTTTTTTCTTATGATATAAAGACTAGAATAAAAAAAGTTTTCATAAATTCTTCTAGTTTCCCATAACAATTACAATTTTTTAAAAAAATTAATAAATGATCAATTTTACCCCCCCCCCCCCAATAAATTTTTCTTTTCCTTTTTTATGTTTTGATTGTATAGCAGTTTTTTAATAAAAACTACAAATGGTAATAAATGATTTTAATATTTTTTATAAAATACAATTTTGTAATAAAATTCTTTAAAATAAAAGACATTAGAAAAAATGTTAATATTTTAAGATAATATGGCAGATATTCAATAGTAGAATAATTAAAACATTTAAATAAATTAAAGAATAACAAGTAAACACAGTTTTCTATTTTAAAAATAGCCCATTAATTTCAATACATATATAACTAACCACACACAAACTTCTTTATAAATTTTGATTTATTATATGAATTATTACATTATATAAACAATGAGGCTTGCCAATTCCTCAACAAGCTTTGTGATAAATGCTTAGCCAGAGCCAGCAATTAAAATATCTCTGTCAGGAATTCCCCTCCCCATCCCTGACCATGATTTTGTGCTTTGGCACTCCTCAGAGAAGTACCAGGGTAGGTTCAGACACTAGATCTAAAAATACCAACCCAAAGCCAAACATTTATCTAAAAGTTATCTATTGAGTGGAAAATCTGAAATTTTCAGACATCTACATGTCTTCAAACCCAGCTATACAACTCAAATAGCTATATGGGGCTGATAGATCTTCAGCCATACCATATATTAGTAGTCTTAGCAATATAACATCGCATAAGACTTAAGGCAGAGACTATAAATAGTCAAAATAAGAGTCATAGATCACATGACCCTATAGACTTAAGGCAGAGACTATAAATAGTCAAAATAATAGTCATAAATCACATGACCCTATTCTCTTAAGCTTGTAAGTTATAAACAATGAGGATTGCCAATTCCTCAATAAGCTTTGCGATAAATGCTTAACCAGAGCCAGCATTTAAAATATCTGCCAGGACCCCCCCCAAACCCCTGACCATGGTTTCGTGCTTTGCCACTCCTCAGAGAGATGCCAGAGTAGGTTCGGACCCTAGATCTAAAAATACTAACCCAAAGCCAAGCACTTATCTAAAAGTTATCTACTGAGTAGAAAATCTGAAATTTTCAGACACCTACATAATATATGGCATGGCTGAAGATCTATCAGCTCCATATAGCTATTTAAGTTGGATAGCTGGGTTTGAAGACATGTAGATGTTTGAAAATTTCAGATTTTCCACTCAATAGATAATTTTTATAAGTACTTGGCTTTGGGTTGGTATTTTTAGATCTAGTGTCTGAACCTACCCTGGCACCTCTCTGAGGAGTGCCAAAGCACGAAACAATGGTCAGGGGTGGGGGGGTTTCCTGACAGATATTTTAAATGCTGGCTCTGGCTAAGCATTTATCACAAAGTTTGTTGAGGAATTGGCAATCCTCATTGTTTATAACTTACCAGCTTAAGAGAATAGGGTCATGTGATCTATGACTCTTATTTTGACTATTCATAGTCTCTCCCTTAAGCCTTATGTGATGTTATATTGCTAAGACTACTAATATATGGTATGGCTGAAGATCTATCAGCCCCATATAGCTATTTGAGTTGGATAGCTGGGTTTGAAGACCTGTAGATGTCCGAAAATTTCAGATTTTCCACTCAATAGATAACTTTTAGATAAGTGCTTGGCTTTGGGTTGGTATTTTTAGATTTAATGTCTGAACCTACCCTGGCACCTCTCTGAGGAGTGCCAAAGCACGAAACCATGGTCAGGGATTTGAGGGGGAGGGGGTTCCTGACAAATATTTTAAATGCTGGCTCTGGCTAAGCATTTATCACAAAGCTTATTGAGGAATTGGCAATCCTCATTGTTTATAACTTACAAGCTGAAGAGAATATGGTCATGTGATCTATGACTCTTATTTTGCCTATTACATTATATTGTTGTAATTATAACATTTACAAATCTTATTTTAATAACCTCGCTAAAATTTCTAGCTTTTATCTCATATGGAATCTTAAAAGTTTGATCTGGATAAATATATTTTACTGATTATTCAAAATGTATTTCTTCCAATTTTTATTCTATCAAGCATACTTTTTGATAGTAATCAATTATTAAAGTTAATTCTATTGCTGTTATTCACTTCCTTAGAAATATTATCAAATGCTTTATTTGAACCCATAATGAGTGTCTTGTTAATGACAAATAATGTTTGCTACAATTTCTTTTTAATTAACATCATTTACCAGCTTGTTATATATGAGTGGCAGTAAGTAACTGTTCAATCATACACGATTGACAAAATAAATATGTAAAACAATGCTCATTTCTGGAGCACAGACCTATTGTTATCAGATTTTCTATAAAATAAATTGTTTAAGAAATGGCATATTATAGCAAACTAAATTGCAGTATCCAGGCAAAGCCTCTGTCTTTGAAAAGAAATTTAATATATTTAGAGGGAAAGAAATCATGTCTCACCCACAAAACTTTAGACAAACCCAATTTAAAAAAATTTACTAGTAGAACAGAAATGGAACAAACCAAATTACATGAGTTGTCCATATAAAGTCTGATTTCATACAACTTCAGATGACATCCTGCATGAAAAAATTTTCAAAAAGTAAACTTAAGTAAATCAAATCTAAAAAGACCATTATAAAACTTTATTTTATAAACACACTATATTATATTTCATATATCAGTAGAAAATTATATTCCTAGTAAAAAATTGGGTAGTTTAACATATATATATATTATTTTGAGTTATGTATAATTCGATAGATTAAGAGTATATATATATATTATAATTTGCAAAGTAATAAATTTGGGATACACATAACATAAAAATAATTTACAAATCAAACTTTTCAAATCATTTTTAACAAACTTGCAAATATTATTTTCTCTTATGTCAGTGTTAATTCACTAGTCAGACAAAAAATGGATCAATTTTTATCTAAACTCCATATTGTTATATGGAATCAATTCTTGCTACTTGAATGAATGAAATGTTATAATAATAGATTAAACCAGCCCACAATTTACATAATTATTAAGATAAATATTAAATTAGCATCGCTCAAGCTTAATGTGTATCTAATTAATGCAATAAACCATTTTTCCCTTCAGATTATGAATAAATAATAGGGTCAAGAATATAAAAGATCCACCTATTCTTTAAACTTTTGATGTTTATAAGCTCACTCCTTCCAGCATTAATAGAAATACAGAATGAATTCAAAATAATAGCCAGATGAAAATGTGACATTAATAATTAAACATAAGTTAATAATTGTAAACATAAAATTAGCATAGTTAATCATATTTACAATTAATAGAGTAAATCACTCTTTCTTTCAGACTATGGATTCACATATTTGTCATGTTTTTGATGTTTATAATTTACTCCTAACAACACTGATGAAAATACAGAGAAAATTCAATATATCAGCAAGATGAAAGCTTGGCATTAACAATAACTAGATTATTTGTTAATTATACAAGGACAGAGACTCAATCTCATTGTTAATTACATATACATTGGGTAATGTTAATTTAATGTTTACAATTACTCTAACTTCTGTTCAATTATTAAAATAAAATAATTAAAAGTGAGATTCAATCTCTATCCTTGTATAATTTAATAATTATTAATGCTATGTTTTCATCTGGCTGATATATTAAATTTGTTCTATATTCCATCAAAGTTAATATGGGTAAGCTTATAAATATCAAAAGCTTCAAGAATAAGTGAATCCATTCTATTCTTGACCTTAATCGCAGCCTGAAAAGAAATGATTTATTTTATTATTTATAACTATTACGATATAAATTCTAATCATTTTATTAATATAAATAAAAAAAAACAACTACAGGCAATTCCCTAGTTATGAAGTTAATGGGTTCCTGATGTGTGCTTGGAAGTTGAAATTGTTTAAAAATAGAGGTATATAAAAAAAAAAGTGAAAAAGGGTTTTCAAAATACAGTATTTATTTTTTATTGATTAGTATCTGGAGTTTTGTTTACAAATTTATCAAGAGATAATTGAACAGTAGTCTTTTTCTTCTCTTGATAAAGAATTCTGTAACATTCTGTGTCTTTTTTTATTGCCCTTCATACATGAGATATACACCCTCCACTGGGATCACATTCTTCCATGATGATTAAAAATTTGTCAAGATGCACGAAAGTTTCATTCATTCTTGATTGTCAAACTCTTAACAATAAGTTCATTATCAGGTTGTTCTTCATTTTGTATCTCATTCATCTCTTGTAGTTTAATCAGTCTTCATTTGACAGAGGTTCTGAGTGAGATTGCATTAACTCATCAATATTCATCAGTGACATCTAAATTTAATCCATTCATTATATTGACTACATCAGTTGTGATATCTTCAGGGGCTTCTTCAATGTCCATAGAAGCATTCATCATATGTAGATATATTTTTTTCCAACGTTTCATTGTTGACTCTCTTATTTCAGCCCACGCACCCCCAATATTTATTGCATTCCATATATTATAACTTTTCCAAAACTCTCTTAAGGTATCTACCTTCCTTGTCAATTGTCTTGATTGCTTGAGTCATTAATCTTCTCATATAATATCCCTTAAAAGTAGCTATCACAGTTCGGTCCATAAGTTGTATTTCACTTGTGGTTTTAGGAGAGATAAACACATTAACTTCTGGATATAAATTTTGCAGGGATTTTGGATGTCCAGGAGAATTTTTTAAGAGCAATACTGTTTTAAATGATAAATTATACTCACTAGAATATTGCCTAACAGAAGGCACAAAATGATGTGAGAACCAATCTTGAAAAAGCTGTGCAGTAGCCCAGGCTTTAGTATTTGATTTTCAAATGACTGGAAGCATTCTTTTCCTTCCAATGCTCTAGCATTTTCTATCTGATAAATCAGCATAGGCTTCAATTTAAAATCACCAGCTAAATAATCTGTTTTTAGAAGGTTTATACCAAGGTGCAACTGATTCTTCCTTTGCTCAATATATGTACGTGCAGGCATCTTTTTCCAAAATAATCCTGTCTCATCCACATTGAAGATTAGGCATGGAAAATAAGCTCTATCTTTAATGATATTAGAGAAATGGAAATAAATTCACTGGCAGCTTTCTTATCTACACTGGCACCTTCCCCAGTACATTTAGTATTATATAAAGAATATCTCATTTTAAATTTGTGAAACCAGCTATTTCTTGCTATAAATTCAACAGCAGAGTCTTCTTTTAATTCTTTCTTCCAATCTTCATGCAAACTAAAAGCCTTAGTTTGAATAATTGATAAACTCATTGGGATGCCTTTTTGATGTTGATCTTCAATCCATAAAGCCAAAGATTTCTCCATTTCATCCACTACTCTGCTATGTCTTTTTGAAAGAATCTTTGAAGAAATATTTCCACAATTTTTAACACATTCCTTAATTTTTGTTTTTCACAATTGTATATATTGCTGATCAGTTTAAATTACATGATCGTGCAATTGAAACAAAAGATTCATCATTTTCAGAATTTTTTCTCTCGACCTTTTGGGGTTTATGAGCTTGATTTCTTTTTAATTGTATCAACACTGCTGTTTTTTTGTTTCTCACTCATGTTTTTAGTTAATAAGAATGAAAAAAATTCACCAAAACAGAAATATATACAGTATATATGTAATGTAATCACACACAAACTACTTTTAAAAACAAATGCTAATCAAGATGATCCTGTTCAAGACAGTCTGTGACAATGCTAAAAATAAAAGTAATTAATGTCAGAGAGATGGGAAGATTTACTGTATTTTACATAAGTTGTTCTTATTGTTCTCTAAAATATACTTTTAATTATTTTCTAAATTCCAAAGTTTATGTTTCTTTAGAAAAAATTCAATTATAAATAGTTTTTTTATCAGATACTGTAAATTTGTAGTGTTAATTACTAAAAGAAATTTTTTAATTATTAAAATACTGTACAATTTTGAATGCACATTTCTTTCTACAGTATATAGCACTAATTATACATGAAAGTATGTGCATAGATAAAGATCTAAACTCCAAAAGCGATTATGTAATAGTGAAATGTTTATAACTCAAGTGTTCGTAACTAGGGGACTGCCTGTATTAAATTTCAAAATTTATTATTTTATAAATATTTATTATATATTTTCAGCCCTATATATTTAATAGCCTTTATTTATTTATATGATTAGTAAAATTATTAGAATATAGGTTGCATCTTCCATCTTGGATTTTATAAAATACAGTTTAATAGGAAAAAAAGTATTTTAAAAAGAAAAATTGTATAAATGATATATAATAAACTATTTAAAAAATCAATATTTTGTTAGTATTTTTGCTCCTATAATATATATATATATCTGAGCCACATCTATGTACTTTAATTTAATAAAAAAGAATTAATAATCATAAAATTAATAATAATAAAAATGTTATTGAAAGTTAAAATTTATAACTTAGGCATCTCAAATATATACATAAAATATATATACACGACAAAAGGAGCGGGATGGAATATAGGGTTTGAATACAGATGAGTAGATGGAACTATGAAGCTCAATCTTAAAATAAAATTGACTGCTTCATTTCTCCTCACATACAATGAAACAAAAAACAAAAACATTGAAAAAAAAAATGTCTTTAATAAATTTATTTTTATTTACCAACTTTTTATTTTAATTTCAAATTAATGTAATGGCATATTATATACTTTACATAATTTTTAACAATCGGGATTAATGAAGTCTTACCGTATCTGCCGTACAGGGTGCCACCAGGCTATTCGAACCTGGAAAATTTATATAATAGGCAGATACGTACTGTTAAGATTCAAATTTTACATATATTTTATTCCAACCATCAGCCCATACCACTAGCTCAGGGAGCAGCAGAGATTTATAATATAAATTCTTATAAGTTTTAATAAAGATGTATATTCTCAAAATATATTAATATTTAAAAATAAAATAAGCCACTGCCAGTAATTAACACACAAAACATTTATTGACACACATATATAAATTTGAGGAATAAATTTAATTTATTAATTTTAAATTATTATTTAGAAAATACGCACAGATGGTCATTTTAATAATATTTTTTTACTTAAGGGTATTGCATGTAGATAGGCTACACAGATTTCTCAGCTAAAAACTTTTGAAAACAATCATTCAATCTCAGACTAAAAGTTCGCAGCCAGACCAATGCCTGCTTCCAGATATATAGTAGCAACCAATGCAATATGAAGATGCTAGCATAAAACCATGCTGACAGGAATGTGCATCTGACAGTGTGATATTATTTCAAGGACATGATCCTCGTCCAGTACAGAAATGTGCGTCTGTCTGGTGAAGGAATCATGTATATAAAATAATTAAAGACAAGTGCTATGTATGGGGCAGAGCGGTCCATCTGCCGACTTATAGTCCCTATCCATAGAGCTAAAAAAAAAGGTCAATGGCACAGGAAATACATCTGTGTCCAATGCAACACAATGACTACATCTTTGGGTCATGCATTCAATTGGGCTTTGCCCTGCATGCTAAACACCCTTCACATTACATTGATATAAACACCCATATATACCTCCACTAGCATCGAGCTAACTACGAGACAAATAACAAATAGCCTGAAATTAAGACCCATTCAAAATAAACATAAACGATTAAAATATAAAGTGATTGATGGAATTGCGGAGGGAAATTTACAATAAACCCAATGGCACTCATCATAAGATGCTGCATTTACACCAATAACTTAAAAGATATACAAATAAATACGTTTGGACCCTCAGCATGATGTGTCATATTTACCGATATCTATATATTTTAATCATATGAAAATAAAAAATAACTACACGTTAATGAATCTATGCAGCTATCCACACCCAACTTAAATTTAAATATATTCAAATAATTTAATCAATAAATATTAATAAAAAAAATGGAAATGATTAAATTAAATTAGCAAACTCAAATATATCAAATTAAACATTAATAACTGATTTTGAAATCTTAAAAGTCAGATTAAAGTTCATTTTAAAAATTAGGTTTAATTGATTATTAAAAGCTTGTTAAATCTTGACGAAAGTTAATTACTTTTTTAAAATTTTACAGTTCATATCTTTCAGTAGAAGAGCTCCCGATTCCTGCTGCCAATTCCCGCAAAGTCTTTATTGGTCATACTTTCATGGAAGAACGGTCTGTTTTTCCGGAGATGGCCTTAGCTGGTTCAATCCTGGTACTATTTTATTGTAGGAAACATATGATTTGGGTCTACAATAGTGCCATTCATAAATTAACAGTCACTTCATTTGAATTAAGAGAGAGAGAATGAAAAGTGTGTCTTTTCACCCTTCTCAAAAACATCAAGCTGGAACTCACTCTCAATTTGAATTGTTTTCTTTTTATAGTAATTCTCCGGATTCATTGAACATAATCTCCTGTTCCAATGATTTTCATTAAGGTCCGAGCGTTTGTTACTGCTTCTATTGGACATTCTAATTTTTTTATTCTCTTATCTGACTTTTTAATTATATAAAAGCCCCAAAGGCTAGTTTGCTTTTCGTTTAATTAATAACACAATCATTTCCATTTACTGAGATTACATAGGAATATTAAAATAGAAATTAACATTTATTTCTATTTTCATTTAAGTTACTTTTTAACAAAAAAATTTTTATCTTTACTTTTTTTATAAAAAAAATACGTTAAAAAAAAATACTTTTAAAGTTTTCCATCTGTGCAATATATTACATATGTTAAACAACACTTTTTAATTTTAGCTTTTAGTTTTTAATAAATTTATTTTTATTTACCAACTTTTTATTTTAATTTCAAATTAATGTAACGGCATATTATATACCGTTACAATATATATATAAGTTATTATAATAAAGTTTAAAATACTATCAATTAAAATCTATACTAAACTTAAAAAACTTAACATCATAGTAAAATAAACAAGAACAAGTTCTCCAGTAAAATAATTTCATAATGTTTGAAATCCAATACAATAATCAAATTCTGAGGAATTCAAATACTTACTCAAAGACCACTTATAATTCTAAACAATAAATAATCAAAAATGCACTCTAGTGCTATTAAATATTCAAACTTTAATGGATTGAGATTATTTCATGCTTTTTATGAATAATCTTGTAGAGGAAAGTTAAAAAGTTTGGGATTTGATTGTTATATTGAGATGTAAGCATTATGTTCAAGCCAATTGAAAATTGGTATTGAAACCAAGAAATGATCATGCTGGAGAGCTTATGATTACTTATTCTAATTAAGTTTAATAGGATAATATTAATCGGCTATAATATTAAATTTTGTTAAGGTGATTAATTTATGCATTATTTCTTATTTAGCTTTAAGCAACTTTTAATTCATATATATATAAATATTCATTTTACTCATACTGCACTATATATTGAAGATCACTTTGATCAATTACAAATCCAACTTTTAAAAAAAAATGTATTCAAGTTTGACAAACACTAGAAACCAATAAAAATAATAATCCAACTTTTAAAGAGTAATAAATCTACAAATTAAGCTAAACACTTGCTTTTTACTGAAAAATAAACCTCTAAGATAAAACTAACAGTTCAACATCATTATAATTACATTTTTTGTTTATAATCAGTGCATAATTTTCATTTCACCAATATAATGTAATTTTATCTTTTAATTATTAAAAGCTAAATATCTATTTATCAGCCAAAATTGATGATTAGCTAGGTTGGTTATCTGGAAAAAAAATTCGAAAACTTGCTTGTGATATAAATAAATTTTTGAGGTTTACTCAGAAAATCAGTTTGTGGATGTGCTAACCCCTATGCTCTTTTAAACTTCCAAAGCTTCATTATCAAAAAAAAAATGAATGTTGTGTACAACTGTTAAACAGATGATAATTATCAAAATTGCAAGACTCTTTTTCCTTTATTTAATGCTAATTATCAAAAGTTTAAAAAAGCTGCAAATAAGATTAAATTTTAATTTGCTGCCTTTCAGATATCTTTATTGACTTACATAATACATACATGTTATATGTGTTCAACCATGGGTTATAAATAGTATTATTTTACACGTTTCAGCTGTATTGCACCTGCCTTCAACCAGGTAAAAAGTTTATTTTTAAAAATATAGATGGAGAAAAACTGCAAGCAACATGCGGAATAAGATTAAAAGTTAATTGTACGTGACATAGATATTTTGATTAATGGGTTTTAAAAATATATATTTTTAACATATATTATCTGTGAAAATCATTATATATATATATAATCCTCAAAAAAAAAACCCAAAAAACCCCCAGAATTTGAATTCAAAAAGATATCAACAGTATTATTTTTTATTATAAAATATTCAATTGACCAAACACTTTAGTACTTTTACAATGCTTTATTATCCACCCTTTCCTGCAATTAACAGTTTCGATTACCTCAGCAATCTTCTTCAGAACTACAACATAAAACTAACATATGAGTATAAATATACACGAACATATAATTTACAATCTATATAAATCTTATATCTTTATTTTACATTATTGTTATTCATTTCTTATCCTTTTACATTCTATATTTATTAATCAAAATATTTTCTACCCTTATACATACACACATACATATACACACATATATATATACATATACATACACACATACATATATATATATTCTACTTTTATTCTTTATTTTATAAATTTTTTTAAAAAATTTTATTTTTATTCCTTATTTATTTTATTTGCATTACTCTTTAAAAACTCCACTTTAATTTAATATCTTTTATATTTTTATTATTATCCATTTTATTAACCATCAATATTCATAATCTATTCATCCAATAATTTATAATCTTTTAACATTTAATTTTATTATTTTAAACACACTTTCAAATTATTTTTTAACTCACCGCTATATCTCTGCAGTATTCAAGGTCAAGCAAGATATATACATGTAAATTGTATAATAATAAGAGTACAATAATAAATGTAGAATAAAACTAATAACTTGTAATGAATAGTGAATATGTAAAATAATAACAATAATTGTATAATAATAAGAGTACAATAATAAATGTAGAATAAAACTAATAACTTCAATGTATAATGAATATGTAAAATTAGAACAATAACTGTATAGTAATTATGTATAACGATTGTGTAAAATTGCAATGTTGTTAAATCATAGAGAGCCCAGCTGACCTTATAGAGCCAGAAACCTGTATAAAATACCATAGATGGTGAGAAATGTAAAAATACTGTGTGTATGTAAAAACGTATGTGAAAACACCATATATGGTTAGGTATGTAAGAGACTCCAGAAGTCTTAAGGGGTATATAAATCCCCAGAACCTGATCTATTTGTTCTGAGTATTAATTGTAAGTCAGAGACTCCTGCCTCTGTAAGTCCAAAAGCAGGACTAGGGTTATTATATGCAGGTTACCACGACCTTTTATTATTTTATTACGCCTTACAATAGGCAATGTATATAGTTAAAATTATTCGAATTAAACTATAAGCTTACCATCTCAATTCTGCCTTTGTCCATTTATTTACTTGCTGGTCGTAAGACACAGCAATCTCCTAATCTCAACTGTTACAATCAAATTTTAAAAAATAACTGTTAAACTTTTTATTACCCCCCCTCTCTTTAATTTATTTACAGCTCCCTCTTCTGATTTTTATATAACTAAAATTTTTTATATAATCGTCTATTTTATATAAAAATTCTTTTCCATCCGAAATCTCTGTTCAAAACAGGTCTAATACTATTAATATAAATAGCCTTTTATTTTTCTATTCCTTTTATTATCTGTAAAGTGTACCATCCTTATAGAATCCTTTTCAAACTCATGCCCTGTCTCTAATTTATGCAAATATATCGATGAATTTTTATCATACTTATGTTGTAACAGTCTTCTGTATATGTAATTCTTTGTTTCTCCAACATAATTTATTTTTATATTATTAATTTGACACTTTTTACAATTAATCTCATATACGCCATTTATTTCATTATCTAAATTTTTATTATAACTACTAATTTATTTATTTTCTAAAATACTAATCATATTTTTTCTCCTTTTATTAACTACTTTAACATTTAATACATTACTAAACTCTTTATTAATTTTATCTATAACCTTATTTAAATTTTTAACTACATAATTATTCCCTGTCTTTATACCTATATAATTAACATTATTACTATTTCTTCATTATTACTTATAGACTTTATCTTATTTCTATTAATCTAATATCATCACTTGTAAATTTATATGGATAATCATTATTTATAAATTCTTTTTTAATTAACTCTACCTGTTTAACATAATCTTTATTTGAACAATAATTTACTGCTCTATGAATTCTAGAATGTATTGTATTACTTTATATCTCACATTTATATTTGAATGCCAATTAGTTATATTATTATCTATATCACTTTTATTATGAATTGATGTTTCAATTCTACATTTCCCTTTCTCATATGACTATTTCATTTTTATATCCAAATATGTCAGTATATTATTCTCTTCTTTTTCTATAACAAACTTAATCTTCTTATCCAACTTATTAGCATCCTCTATAAATAAATCTACCTGTCTCTGTGTTTTATTAAATATCAATAAATAATCATCTACATATCTTCTAATAAAGATTGGAGCATTATTATTAACCAACATTAACTTCTCCAATTCCTCCATATAAACATTACTTAATACTCCACTTAATGCTCATCCTATTAATAAACCTTCTTTTTGCTTATAAAACCTAACACTAAATTGAAATGTCACTTCTTTACAAACATAATTCTGTAATTTTCTTTAATTGCTTTATAGGTATATTTATTTCTTTATTATTATCTTTAATATATCTATTAATTATTATATCTATTGCTTTCTCCACATTAATATTTATATATTTTGATACCACCTCCATTTTAATCATTTTCAAATTATAAGTACTATATTCATTCATTACATTTTTATTATCACTTAATAAAACTTTATTATTTTTTATATATGATTGACATGCAGTATCAACATATTTCTTTAACACCTTATTCGCCAACCATTTAGATATTTTAATCATTACCATTAATAACTGGTCTTATTAGTATTATTTTTTCCAAATGACTTATTATTACTACAATTTAAATCCTAATGTATTCAACAATTTCCCCAAATTAGTTAGCTGGACAGTAATGAAATTTAAAATCAATTTCTACATAATATTCTCATAATATTTTTAATAAAGCCCCAAAATTTTACAATTTTTGTCTTTTTTAATGCAATAAATACAACTCGGACAATTTTCATGATTTAATAAACATTTGTTTTTTTTCAAGATTGGTTAGATAATATTACACTAATTGTTGCATTCATTCTAATTTATATCCTTTATATAACTGGGTTTTTTTTAGTGAGTTTTGATAGTTAATATTCTCATCATGTCTAAAAAAGTAGAAATTTTCTTGAGACTAACCACTTATCCAAAATAGAGATGACTGAATAATTTTCAAAAATGTATCACTACATATTAATGTGTGTATTTAATTCTATTAAAGGAATATTTGCAGAGTATAAAATAAATAATAATGCAGTATCCTAAAAACATTCCAAAATATTTAAATAATTCCGTAAAAAAACTTTGTAAAAAATTATTTCTGTATAACAAACATCAAAATTATCACATTCAATTTGCAAAATATCTGATCAAGGAGTACATGTAAACATAGAAAACACACAATCTTTATACAAGATTTATTCATGCCACTGTTGACTAATAAAACGTATTTCAATTCACAAATATAAAAGATTGGGGAGAAACAGGCATACAGTATTGTATATTTACTTTTATTTTTTATTATTTAATTCTTTTTGTTTCCAGATATTGAGGAAGATGGCACAGAATCTGACTAAAGAACAAAGATAATGGATTCTGAAGAAGACTGATAATGTCAAGAAAATGCTCAGAGTATGACAGGAAGCATTTGATACTTCTCCATCAACACATCTGACAATTTATCATATCAAAAATAAATATGATGCAACAGGTTAACTTTAGTCTCTTAAATGCTTGAAATATCCTCCACTGGATATTGGAACATTCCTGGAATTTATTACTGATACTACGATAGAAACACACAAATTTCAATTAACATCAATATCAATTAATGCTTTCAAAATAAAATCTTAATTTGTGAAGTTGATTCTCATAAACTTGGACAATATAGTTAGGTCAAAATTGTACCAAAAAACATTCTGGCTCCATATATTGATTCAAATTAAAACACCTTGCTAATTCAATTTAGTTATAATTATACAAGAATTTTCATCTGTTCAGTATACATATAATTATACCTGTTCTTATGGCGAAACTTGAAAGTACTAAATGCATTGCACAATCATAAGTATTGGTAAAATATGTCAAATATTTCTCACAAGACTCAATGTACCTTCTTGGCATTTTCAGTCTTTTGGGACTGTTTCTGAATTTACTTTCTTTGCTCTTCACTCAGACTCCCTAATATAGATTTCAACAGCTTTAAAATAATAATAGTAATAAAAAATGAGGGTATTATAGTTACTTTTGGCTTGCCCTATATATCAGTCATTTAAAAATGCTTAAAATTTTCAAAAGTGGTTTAAATTTTTGTCTTGGAAAAATTTAATCTAAAACTTCTATAAGTGGTTTCTGATTACTTGAACTTTATCATTTTATATTTAAATACTTATTGCAAATAATCCTGAAATATAATTATAGTTATATCATTATTTAAATTAATAGCTTACATTCAAAATTTTAAATGGTTTGAATATTTATAATATAAATTTGGATATCATATCTAAACATATCTGAAATGGCTAAATGCAATATTTTTTAAATATTATTTCATTCTAAATAAAAGCCAAATTATAGCAGACTATTTAAAAGAGTTTGCAATCAGAATTATCCTGACAATAATGTATAGTATCTTTGATATGCAAATCAATTACTTAACAACTTGAGTTAAATAGTGTAGATGTGTTACTATTGTTAAATACAAACAAATTATGATACTGATGTCATCTTTATATTTTTCAGCTTTCTAATAATGTTAGTGTAAAGCAACACTAAGCAATCATAAATTTAGAGGACTTCCAATATGAAAAAAATATTTAAAATGTAACTTTCAGACAATATTTACCCGCAATAATTTTTCTGCCTCAAGTTGTAACTCTGCCGCTTTAAGACTTTCTTTAATTTTATTATTCTCAATTTCCATCTTCTTAAAGACTTCATTAGATTGAGTTTCAAAAATTTCTCTATGGCGACGTGCAAGATGCAATTGTAAATAGTGTAAATTCATGAAAATTTTTTCACAATAAGGACACTAAAAAAAAAAAAAAAAAAAACTAAATGAAAGTAGATATATATAAATATATATAAGAAAAACTAAAAAAAAAAAAAGGCCATCACTTTTGACATCATATTAGTATTCTGTAGTACTTGCTTCAGTAGATATTTCTTTCTTTTTAATTCAGATTTTAATTGTTCTATTGTATGTTGCTCACGACTAAGACCTTGCTGAAGATCTTCATGGTGCTAAATATAAAAACATTGCTAAAGTTAAAAAATTAAAAAGCTAAACATTTATAATATAAAATTATATTTTTATCAATGTAAAAACAAAATTTATACATTATTATAATATCAAAATTTATTATTGGTTTTATGAATTTAACATTTCTATTTAATACTACATGGACTTTCCTTAATATATATATATAATAGACTGGGTATGAGCACAGACTTTCACTTGACCCACCACTCTCCACACTATCTCATAACATTGATACACCTGAACACACATATGTCGAAAAGATAAATAATCACCAATATACGTATTTCATGCTAAACCAGCAATTACCATCTCTACACATATATGCTACAAGTGCTCAGATATATATTAAGATAGCAAATTCTCCTACTTTAATATTAGGACAGGCTTCAATCTACTCCACACTCCAACTCTTCAACTGTCCATCCAATTGAAAATCTGATGATGGAACGCTCAAAGGCCAAAATTAATCTTGATGAATATTCTAATATTAATTTGAAAAACAGATTTTTTTGAAGGGATAAAAGTTAATAATTATTTTATATCCAGCTTAAAAAATAAATATTTTACAATGTTAAATTAAAATTTAATCTTATTATGACTGAATAATAATGTCAACGATATTAATAGAAAGACTTCAGAATATAGAATGACTTCAAAAATGCTGACTATTTTTAAAGGCTATGAACTGAAGATTTTCCAAGTAAAATTTTCATATAATCCCAAAGCTTTATAAATAAAAAGTAATGCTGTCATAAAAAGTACTTAGTGATAATACTGTAAAAGCAGCCATATTAGCAATATAAAAAATAATATTTATACTAAATGTCCAATATTTTGTGCCAAGAGAAAGTTCTATTTAATGAATAAAAACAAAAAAAAAAGATTAGATTTTCATTTTGTAATATTTTAAAGTTTTTGCTACTATTATTATATGCCTTGAATATCTAGTTTGGTAATAAAAATGACTTGGTGATGAACAAAAAAATTATTGCAAAATTTTCACTGAATAAAGTAAAAAAAAAAATCTTAGCCACATCAATTAAATAAACATGATATTTGAATGTCATGTGATCTCACAAGTTTAGTATTGGGACTTACCAGCCTTTTATTGATAAGTAATACTGAATTTATTCATAACTAAGATGTCTAAAATATATAACTAATGTCCTAATGCTAGACCATTACAATTGGATAAAATATTGGTTTTAATTTAAAATCTTAAGATGTTTATAAATTCAAGTCATTAGTTTGATGGAGACAGTGAAAATTAGAACTTTCTACTAGAAAGTCAAAAAAGAAAATAAAACCTGAATATGAATTCATTTCACTTCTTTGTACTATCTATTTTATTTTACTCACTGCTTATTTTGAATCTTCTAGATTAGAAGAGAAATGAATTAACTATCTAATAATATGAGCTATGAGAATAAGAACTGCCTAGTTTTAATTGCTTGACTTAACAAGCAAGTGATCAGCTAAGAAATAAATAAATACAGTTAAATGAAAATTTATTATTACAAAATTAAATTTATCACTAATTATTAAAGATAAAAATTCTAATTTTTCATGTCTTTGTAGATCCTAGGTTGGAAATTGTGGCTTTATTGCATAAGTATTTAATTATTTTAAAATTTTCAAAGCTAGTTTCATAATTAACTATATTTAAAACTTAAAAAATACAATTAAAATATCTGGAGAAAGTGGATGGAAAAATACTGCAATGAAGATATTATTTTTTAATAATGATTGTATCAATCAATCATATGCAACTGTCTAAAACCACTGAAATTGGAAAATAAATAAGAGATTAAACAAGTAAAGTGAAAATTGCAATCATGATTCTATGGACCAGAGAAATTTAAGATCTGTTAATATTTCTTTGGACTATGGTTTTATACAGAACAGAACTATGTACAATTAAAAAAAGTGGGTAAATTGAACTCAAATAAAAAAAAATATATATAAGATTAAAAAGATAGAATTGTCAAAAAGATCATAATCATTACTTAATTGATTATGAACAGAAAAAAAGACCAAGATTAGGCATATACTTAGAAGAAGAAAAATAAAAATGTAATAGTATTATCAAAATTATGAGAAAAAGATGTAACATGAACAAAAAAAAACTAATTGATGATCTTAAATAGGCATGGGTATTTTGAAAAGCAGAACAAAGACTATGAGAAAGAGTGAGATAAACACACAAGTAGTTTCTATATAATTATATATACAAGCTGTATTTTTCCAGATTTTATAAAGAAATTAACATTTTTTCTAATTTCAAATTTTAAACTGATTAAATTATATAGCAAAATTAAATATCACAATAAAGGCATTATAATCAATAGAAAATAATAAAAATATTAAATTTCAATTATCAAATAATCTTTTTCTAATCAGAAAACAATCAAATAACTTTTAAAAATTTATGACTCATGCTGAAATTTTAACATCATCTCTCATGTTTTTGTGTTTTTTTAATTCATCTGACCATCAAAAACATTCATTTATAACAGAATCAATATTAAAGTTCCTTTTTTGAATATTAGGTTTAAAATCATCTCTTTTATAAACAATCTTACAATAATAATTCTTTGAAAAAAGAATGTTATTTGAAAACATTTACTATAAATAATCACAAAACTTTTTTAAATCTTATCAAATTTCCATCTTTGTTTTATAACCTTCTTAAAAACTATCCCAGGAGTTGATGATATGAAAGGTTTATATCTCAAAGATAATACTCGATTTGTGCAAAGCAAAAAATTTTATGTAATGATCATTATCCAAATAAAATATTTGCTACCTTTATTAAAACATTTACTATTAATGTAGTAATGAATTATTGTTCCACATCTTTCTGTTTTTCATTTTTCAACTCATGATTTCCTCTCTGCTATTATCCCCATTTCTCTTATCAAAAGAAAATTTAAAGTTGCTCTTCACTTCATAAGCACCTTCAACATTAACATTTATCCTTTTCATGCTTTAAATTATATAAAATACTACTAATTCTAACACATTTTGATATTGCATTCTGAAATGTACATTGAATGCTCATGGATAATTTAAATGTTTCTCTATCATTAAAAATATATTTTTTATGTCTGAAAAAAAAAAAAGCTTTCAGACAATAAAGTATTATAATCAAATAATATTTTGAATTTCACTGTTGCTTGATTTAAAATACATCATTATAGAATTACACATTTAGAATATATTATAAATTTTAATAAGTAATGAAAAAATAATCAAATGATTTATTGTTGGAGTTCCTAAAAAGTTTGAGTACTGGAAGAGTTGGAACTGCAATCCATGTACCTTGGGATCAGCAGCTACTCTAAATAAACAGTGTTTAACACAGTTATTAATATCAAAATTTAATGTAGATTTAAAAAATTAAATTCTAACCATTCTTTTCTGATGTTGATTCCCAAGCACACAAAAGGCAAATTCATAATAATTATTCTGGTTTTAAATTATTTCATTCTTGGCAGAAAATAACTTCCCCTCTATTAATTCCAGTTGTCCATCAAGCAAAAACAGATAGAATAATAATATCTTATGATCTACAGAATTTCTTCAATTCTGCCATTAATTTTATTAATGAACTTTTATTCTTTATTGTCACTAAGAAATGCATTTGTATGTGAGTTATGCATCATTTTCCTATTAAGTCATTGACAGGTACAATAATTTAGAACCTTCAAAAACTTCTCCTATAAATTAAGGTTTACATTTGTACATCGGTTCCTATTTCAAACTTTTATGATTTTGTTTGCTAAAAAATCAAACAATAATTCAAAAAAAAATAATAATAATAATAATGGTTAGACAGTTAGGTGATGATATTTCAGAACTGAAAGAGACAAGGTAAGCTTCAAACCAAGGACTTTTAACTCTTGAGTCTGTTATTCTACTACTGCACTAAATAATATAGAACATAATTCAAATAAATTTCAAAAACTCCTCCTCTTTACTTAGCATCTAAACGTGCTTTTTTTTATAAAGAAATTTAATAACAATACTATATATATATTGTACCACTCTCCACTTCCTCACAGGTTATTTATTATCTGAGATCAGGAAAATAATACGAACATATGGATTATTTCACAGTTTGATATTAAAATAAGATTATCTATTACTTCTCAATTTTATTTAATGAAGGTGACTGAACTAATATTATATAGTTGTTTCCCTGTGGAACTTACAGGTACCTAAGATCAGGTGATGACTCCCTCAAGGAATATTTATATTGAAGTACTGATTTATCCAGCCTATACAGATTAATTTGTCTTCCCACCCATCCAATTGGAGCCCTAATTAACCCTTATAATTGATCAAAGTAGTCTTAATTGTTCATCTTATCATTGTCAGATTGTTAACTGCTCCAAGTCTTTCACCAGTTTTATCAGTTCTCAATGCAATATTTGCTATATATTGTAACGGGATGGAGTGGTAGAAAGTAGAAAATGAGTTTGAACTGGGTGATGGCAAAGAGGTAATGGGAAAATCATCATCACTCTCAAGTCCACAATATTTCAAATATCAATAGTATATTTGTAACAGGATGGGTGGGGTGGTGGGTGGTAACAAAAACGATGTTTGTACCTGGGGTGATGGCAAAACATCATCACTCCCAAGTAAAATTAAATTTAAATTTTTCAATAATTTACAAAGTATATATAAGTAATATAGTATTTTATATTATAAAATGAGATCTCTGTGAGATTATTGCGAGATCAGCCAGCTACTAAAAGCATAATTAACCATCAATCAGCATTATAATTTAAAAAATAAGTACAAGTAAATACTCGAGAGAAATAACCTTCCATCATCATCATTGATGGAAATAAACAAATCAGTACAATATATCAACAGTCATGTTGTGGCTGGATTTGAACAATAAAAAATATAAATCAAGTCAACCTTGTGACTGGATTGGAAATGGTCTTCTGTAGACCAGGCTAACTATTGAGCCTTTGCCACCTTGGGCAATTATTTAAAAATAACTTGGATGCACCAGCTTAGTGCCCATCCATTAAAATACACAATAATCAGAAATCGAAACAATAATGCTGGGACATTAAAACATGCTGATCATCATCAATGTTCAAGCCACTTGTACTGGTCAACTATAAACTTAACTTTTAAATAAGACTAAAATAAAATAAAAGATAGTGCATGGGTTTTAAAGAATATAATCTTATGCGCCAACCAGGATGATGATTGATCATCGCTGGATGCCCCAAAAGCACTAAATACACATCCCCATTTATATATTCATCCCATGCACGAATCTAGCTCAGAGAACACAATATCTATTACTGCATGTGACCAAGAGATGATGGAAACAATTTTAACAATTAAATATAAGTTTATTAATAACAAAAGAATAAATGATATTTAAGGTCTTATAGGATAAGGCTCTGATTTTGAAAAGTATACAAAATTATATACACAACTAAAGTTATTACATCGTTTTACAATATTTCTCAACTAGTTTCTATAAACATATATATATATATCCGTACACAGACGTGCATTTTATAATATACAAAGAATACATTACAATTAACATAAAATAATTATTAAAAAAAAATGATTAAATTTTATATGTGTTATACTTGACAAGTACGCACACATACATGTGTGTTCGGGTAATTTCTAAACACATTTGACTTAACCTACAATAATACATGATTAAGCTTTTAAATTATGTTTTAAATAATACAAATACTTATGCTAGGTTTACTACAACACGTATATAGAATTACACAGATTATTAACAAATTTAATTTTGTCAAACAATAAATAACAATACTTTTACAATTAATAATTTCGTTTTGAATATACATAAAATTTACATATATACATGTGTATCAATATTAAAAAAAATCAGTTTATCAAATTCTATTACAGCTTTCTTTTATTCTTTTAAAAATATATAGTCAATTTTCCAGAGGTTAGAAAGCTTTTATTAGGTTACCTCTTAACTAATTATAAATGTCTTTAAATTTAAAAATATAGATTTAAAATGTCTATCAAATGAATTATTGAAAAACAACTCACTTTTGTATGCAAGTTTATCTGTGCTCCTCTGCATATAGACACAGCAGCATATGTATAACTACTTCTTTATTCACTGGTGTTTCTCTTGGGCAAGCTGTTTTTTGGTCAATCCAGGCAATTGTCATCATCAGGTAAAAGTATATAATTCAGGTATGGTTGGCTTTTTCCCTTCTGTAGTCAGTTCCACTTATACTTGGATTTTGTAAGCTTCAGGTCAGTAAGCTGTTTTTCCAGAACACTTTTAAGGCTATGAATTACAAAAAATCTTGACCCTTTTCCTCCATGTGAATTCAAACTCCATTATTGAACTGAATAGCAGCTACTTCCTCGCATTCTTACATCCTCATGGCAGTTCTCTTGATAATTATTCTAGCCATCTTTGCAGCTAACTTTACTATGGCCATTTTCTGCTACAGTTACCAACTCTTCACAAAATATTTTAGCCAACTTTACAGCTAGCTCTTCTGCTAATTCTTACAAAACTGCAAGCCAAAACTAACTGATATTTTTTTATCAGTCTTTTATAACCTTGGTTAAGTCAGGTGACAAAAACACAGTGGCTATTTTCAATCAAAGTGTAATCCATTTGAAAACAAGCTGGAAATTTCTATCAAAGTGTGATATTCATGTTTTTACTTTAATCTTTGGAATTTGACCAAAGGTGTGATAATCCTTTAGAATTTTTCATCTACAAAGATTTTTAACTACATAGTAGAAATGCAAACAAGCATTAATTTAAAAAGATATTTTGTACAAGTTTTAATTAAAAGATTTTAAAAATAAATTATGCTTGTTTTTTTTTGTTAATTTCAAAATCAGAATTACAAATATTATTTATCAGACCTTTTTAAAATACTTATTTCACAATGAAATTTTATTTCAAGCCCAGAGTTATTTAACCCTTTACTTGTTATATTTTATTTTAGGAAATATAGAAAAATATCTACAAAATTTATTCTGTGTTTATTTCTACTTTTCCTTTATTTTACGTATATATATGCACATACACTATATTATTGTCTGTTATGTAACCCAACTGGTTACAATATATATTCACCCATTAGATGTTGAGAAGTGAAGTGAACAGGATTACGATTGAGAATGTCAGCGACGATATTTTCAGATCTCTTGCTATATTATATAGTATAATTAAACACTTACAAAAATAGATACTACTGAACTAATCTGCTGCTTATCAAATAGCTAAGATTAAGGATCTGCAAACTTTTGGTCATTAATGACAAATATTTTTGATCCAAATAACAAAAGCCTAAGCTTTTGGTTACCCTCAACCTGTACCCAGTGACTGAACAATGAATGGTTTTGTAAAATCTGGAAAATAAAGCATCACATGCTTCAAGAAACCCTTTTTGATTTTATCAAATGCCTCATCCTGTTCAGACTGATAGTACTAGGTACAGACTAGGGGTAATCTTATCACAAATTCAGGATGACAAGCAAATAGGAATCCTATACTTCATAAGCAGGCTTCTCAAGAATCCTGAAATCAATTATACTGTAACCAAAAAAGAAGCTTTGGCAATAGTGTGGGTGGTCCAAAAAAATGTAGGCTTTTATTACTTGGATCAAAAGTAATAGTCATTACTGACCACAAAAATTTGTACTAGTCACTATTTCCTTGTGGGTTATTTATTATCTGAGATCAGGTAAATAATATGAACCTCATACATTAAATGATACTAGTCTATTTAAATAAATGTATGGATTATTTCACAGTTCAATATTAAAAAGATTACCCATTATGTCTCAATTCCATTTAATGAAGTTGACTGAAATAATATTATGTTCCCTAGTCAACTAACGTGTACCTAAGTTCAGATGTCAACTCCTTCAAGGCAGGTTTATAAGTGCTGATATTGATCATCAGCCTCAAATGCCAATTCTTATATAATGAGTAAAGAATTATGCAATGAGAGAACAATAAAGTATAAATGGACTATGGTAAAGCAATTCCCTAAACTAGCTCAGCATTATTGAAGTAAAATAATTCTTAGGACAAGTGATATTTGAACTTCATTTGATATGGATCCAGAGTGCTAATAAATTTCTAAATATTCACTTATTTTAATAAATAATTTAATGAAATGATTGATTGTCAACTAGGTAATTTTAAGAACACATCAGTTTATTCTGTACAAGAAAAATAATACCATTATATATTAATTTCCCTCTAACAAAGACAAAGAATAAGAATACTCACCCACCCACCCCAAAAAAAGAAAATATTATTATTAATAATATAATACAAAACAAAAAAAATCTATCTATCAAAATAATCCTGTAGGGTTCCATTTTGCCATTACTTGGCTATGGATTAAGCGTTAATTAATGATAACCCCTTCCTTTTATTTATTTGGCTTTTGCATTTAAATGTGACTGTGGATCCACATATATATGGACCAGGGATGAAAGCTTCATGTATTGATCAGAATGAGTGCTTCCATAGAAGAATTTACTGAAAAAGTTCAAAAGCTTTAACTAAAATTCAATTTTAAAAATTCACTAATATATGTACATATTCAACCTCATAAAATCAATCCAACAAGTTGCACATACAATAGTATAGTAAGAACAATAAGTACATTAGTGTATATAAACTATTTTGCCAAATTTTTAAAAAAAATTCTCTAAACTATTTTTCTAAATATAAAAGAAGAATGAACTATTCAAACTCATTATTTTTTGTGTGGAATTTCTGTTGACTTTCAATTTTTTTTACCAATCGTTGAATTGTTTTTATATAAGGCAATTTGACCATCACATTATTCTCTGATTATAAGAAGTTCAAACAATACTAAAATGTAATTTAAAATTAAAACTTAAGAATGTTAAAAGCTTGATAATGTATTATTTATACTTAAACTAGTCACAGTCTGATTAACAGATAAAAGAGTTCCATATTTTTCTCTAAACTATTTTGTCAAACATAAAAAAGAAGAATGAACAATTTTAAACTCATTATTTTTGTATGGAATTTCTGTTAACTTTCAATTTTTTTTACCAACAGTTGAACTGTTTTTATATAAGGTAAATAATAAGTTTGACCATCACATTACTCGTTGATTATAAGAATTACAAACAATCCTAAAATGTAATTAAGTTAAAACTTAAGAATATTAAAAGCATTTAGAAAATAAAAATATCAGTAAGAGAGTTCCAGATTTTTCTAGATGTATTTAAAATGTTTATATTAGCTATTATGTAAAAATTATTGTGGCAAGTAAAATAAAACCATTATAAAAAGAAGATTGTGTTGCTTATGTTCCTAAAAAAGTTACGTTTCGTCACTGATATGCACATACATGGATGTATATTTTTCACATCCATTCATAAGAAAAAAAAATAATCAGTCAAAAATTCCTAATTTATCACACAAGTAATATTCTATGAGTGAAAATATATATATAAGGATAAAAATACATTTGAAATAAAATAATAAAAAACCAAACAAACAAATTGTTTACCTTAATTCCCAGGAATAATATTACAAAATACATAAGCTTATTGATAGGCATGTAAATTTAAAGTTTGTATGGTCTTCTGTGGTGTTCTCATCAAACTTTCAGGCACAGGCAGCTCACATATAAATGTCTTTTCATTTCTTTTCCGAGGAACTCAGTTTGACAGACAATGATCCTGCAGCAGAATGTGGGACTAGAAGCAATATGATTACATAACAATTGCAAATGACAAGTCTAGTATACTCTAGTGATCTCTACTCCATAATTCTTATTATTCTGCACTTTATACAGTTTATCCATAAGAAATACTTTATAATGAAAAGACTAATTATTTCAATTCTTTCTGTTTTTAATCAACCACCTTAGTTAACTCTTCCACAACTCTGGTTTACTTAAGATTTTAATTTTACTGTCCATTTTAAAACAACGTAGGGACATTTCAGGTGACCTCCAGATTATGAAAATAGGATATCAGATTTTTTTCTTTTAGATTCCAACTTTTCTTCTTATAAGTTCTTTTTTTTCTAAAAAAAATGCCGATTCATCATGCAGGTGGCCACTATCCCCCTCCCCCCATATTCATTTCAATCTTGCATTAAAAAAAAATAATAATAATAACACTAAAAAAAATTCCATTTTATTCAGACTATCTTTAAATAGTCCTGTAATTAAAATTTTTTCCAATAAATCCATAGTTGGATTTGGCTAGAAACAAAAGGTAAATCTTGTACCTGGAATCAATATAAGATTTGTTTTACGTTGATTAGATAACTAACAAAAAATATACATAATTAATCCATTCTCAGAACACTTATAAACCTTTTCTCTTTTCTTTTTAAAAAAAACAACATTTTGCTGTTTATTAACATTCCACATGCCATTTAACTCCCAAAAAATTAATAATTGCTAAAGTAATTATGTGGTACATGAAAATAATAATTTTTCCAAAAACAAATTCAAAGAAAAAAAATTGTATCTTTTCTTCTTAAAAATATTACAAATTTCAAAATTTAATTTCAAATTACAATTTTCATTTTTTTTTTTAAAAAAAAAAATTTATATGATATGTATGCTGCATGCTTATTTCGATCCATAGACACATTTGTACTTAAATAAATAATCAATCAAACAAGATTGAAACAAACAACTATTAATAAGTACATTTAAATATTTATCAAACCGGCTTTCATCTCCAATGAGCCAGTTTGATAAATATTTAAATGTACTTATTAATAGTTGTTTGTTTCAATCTTGTTTGATTGATTATTTATTTATGTGTTTGTGACAACATTATGGACAAATAAATTATATTGGATATTTGACCATCATAGTGACATTTGTACTTATTTTAAATTTTATGAAAAGGTTCAAATTTTAGTCCCCACCTCAATATATATTTTTGAAATGGGTATAAAAAATTTTGCTTATCTATTTTATATTAAAAGGCAATAATTAATCATGCAAAAGTATATATATCTTGTACATTAATTAAAAATGATAACTTGTCAACAATTTTTTTTAATGAATAGATTCATTAATTTATACAAATATGAAGAAACAAACATTTTCATAAACATTGATTACTTTATAGTAATATTTTATAACTGAAAAAAAAACCCTCTTATATATGTGTATATAAAATTACATAAATAATGGCTAAAAAAAATTAGCAAGTTTTGCTGATAACAAAAATTATATCTAAAATAGTGAAAAATTATAATTCGTAACTAAATTAATCAAGTCTTGTCTACTATATATGTATTAACAATTGCAATGTAATAATCTAAAAAAAACGGCTTTTGTTTAACAATAAAAAAAAGTGATAAGTGGGTGCTTTATCAGACGACCATAACAAATGATTAAATAAATCTTTCATTTGTGCATATAAAATTATACTTTTGATAATCTTACCTTATTATCAGAACACTGAATTTTTTTCTGCAAAAATATTCAAATAAATAAAATACCAAATTAAAAATTACAAAATAGATTATGCTTCAAAACTTTAAAAAATCAAATACACTTTTATTTGGCCACATATACTAACATATTTTTTATTTTTCTAACTATCAGAAAATAATGTTTAAACATTTTTTTCGCAGTTGTTTATTTACTTACCATTATTCGACAAATAGTTTCATAAGAAGTTAAAAAACTTTCAACTTTTTTCTGTACGGTATTCAAACTCAGGCTATGAAAATAACAATGCCTTTCATTTCAAATCTTTGCTGAAGATTATATATTCTATCAGTTTAGACATGATACTTATGTTTTATACTACTCACTTTTGATTATATCCCCCTTCCCCATCTCTTTTTTTGAATAATTAAAATATATAAAAGTTAATAATCATATAGTTAGCTGTTTAGACTCAAAACAATTTCCTGGACACAAGAGGCAGATTAGCCATAACTGACTTTTTTTAAAAATTAATTTAGCTGAAAATTAACATTGAAGCCTTTAAGTCTTGAGACAACCCACTTTGCTAAAGCACACAGAACAAATATATAAAGATGTTAGTAATAAAACCAAAAAAAATTGAAAAAAGCAAGTGAATGAAGAAAGACAATAATAAATAAATAAAGATAAAAAATATTTTATAATAAATGCTTTTATTAACCATGCACTAAAAAGCTAAAAAAATAATTGTTTCTTTAACTACAATTAGTTTTTAGATTGAACTTGAAATAAAAGCATGGGGGAGGGGGTCCAAAATTAAGTCAATTCCTTGTTATAAAAAATGGAGATCAACTTAATTAATTTCTGGATCTTCCTCACTTTATTTTAAATTCAATCTTGCTATGTCCTAAAAGTATCCAAAATACCAGTCAGGCAGTGATAAAATAAATAACAAAAATACATAGTAATTATAAAACAAATATTTATTAACAAACAATAATAATAATAATGTAAAAAAATTAATAATTTCATAGTTCATTAATTCAAATAGACTCTATAACTTATCCTTGAGTAGAATAGATATTTTGCTCTCAAAAAGTAAATCAATTTACACACTTGTGTCTTTAATTCCTTTAAACGCAAACATGCATATATCAATAACCAATGTATGTAGTTCTTTTAAAACAACTATCTTCTAGCATTTGGAATGTCTTTTGAATAATAACTATTTTTGTATATAAGTAAAAATCTTTAAAGTTCCATTTGAGAGCTTGCACCACACACACAATTTATCATTTTTTTAACTATAATCCAGATACTAACTACTCACTGCAGTCATAGTTAGATTTCAATTATTTACCCCTCATATTTGACTGCAAGGGAGTTCATGAATTTCAACTCTCTAATTTGTATGTAAATGTTTAGATTTGCATACAAATTTTATTCAATTTAATTTACCTATAGTAATGGTACCATTATAGATTTTCAACAGTAAATTTTAAGGGAAATAATTTTAATATTGTATTAACCTGTAAGTATTTACAAAAATAAATGATGTAATTCTTTAACATAAAACTCTTTTCATATATTAATGAAATATTCCAAAAAAACTTGAGCTGAATCAAGCCATTATGAAAAGATATAACCATATAGATAAATTGTCACTTAATAGCACCGAGTTAACTTTCAGTGAATTCTCACCAAAATTATAGTTTTTGCACTATGCTTCTGCCAAGAATTTACTAAAAGTTAATTCAGTGCTATTAAGTGAGAATATATTTATATGGTTATACCTTTTCATAGTGGTTTGACTCTGCTTAAGTTTTTTCGGAGTAAAAATAAATGATTTTTATTTACAATTTATTTCATATGCGCAGACATTCCATTCCTCCATTACTCTAGAAACAATGGGATCACTAACATATACAGACTTTAAGCTTTACAGGAGATCTGCGTATGAGAAATTTTGGGAGATTCCTTCTACTTTTTTCATCTAAGTAGTTATATTGTTTTTCGTTTTGTAAAAACTTCTACTTTTTATCCTCTAATTGATCATGATCCCAGTCACTAATTTGATTATCTAATAAATTATCACTTTCCTTATTCCTTTAATTAACAGTTTATTTTCAACAAATGATGGTGAAAGTGATTTATACATCTTATTTCCCTTCCATTTTCTAATTTTATTAGTCGTAATTGTTTTGATAACTAACTCAATATTGCATTGAGCATCCATTTACTTTTGAGATTATTGCATATACATACACTTTCTCCTAATTTAAATTTTTCACAATCATAATTATTATTTTTTCCCATAGTGGGTAGCAAAAACTTAGTTACATGAATATGGAATGTTTGATACATTATTAATTCTGCTGGAGTTTAACTTCTGCTAAACTCAAGGTAAAATGTTGATTAATCATAGTATTCACTAATATCCTTTAGATTATTTTTTTTCAACATATTCTTTAAATGTTGAACTGCTTTCTCCACTACTCTGTTACTCTCAGGGTGATAAAGTGGAGTAAGAATATGCTTAATCACTTTATTCTATAAGAAAACTAAATTTCTGCAAAGTAAAGTCCATTCCATTATGTTACTGTGATCTCTGAATACTCATGAATAGCAAACATTTCTTTCAGCACTGCTATGGTGCATTCCGCATTCATGTTTTTTACTAATCTGTACTCTGTGTAACAAAAGAATGAATCAACTATTATTAGTATTATGCATCCATTTAAGGGACCTGTATGACTAAATGGATATGTGTTCAAGGGATAGCAGATTTTCTCCAAGTTTCTAACTGTTTAGGTGGCATTTTGACAATTTGTTGATAGCTAATGCAACTCAATATCACCACTTAAATTTCGTTACCATATATAGGATTATGTCAAAGTTTTTATCCTTATGATTTCAGGATGATCTTGATGAAGAAGATCCAACAAATGTTTTCAATGGAGGGCAAGTCATAATCTGTCATTAGCACATATCCATTGCAGACTGAAAGACTATCTCATATTTTCCAAATCAATTTTATCACTCCCATAGGACAAGTTTTAGGCCAACTATATTTAATTCATTTCATTAGTTTGGGGTATACTTTGTCTTCCTTAGTCCATTCAGTTGTAATTAAAAGTACTCAACTTCACTTAATACCATATTCATTCTTCTTAATGTCAGGTAACTGAGACAAAGTGTCAGTGTTACTAATTGTTTTTTCCAGTTTATAAACTAGTTTGTAGTTCATAATTTGAAAATATATTAATCCAGCATAGCATATGTTGGCTAACATATTCAGGAAATTTTTCCCAATGCCAAATATTCCCATTAGTGGGTGATGATCTGTGCGAAATTGAAATTATTGCCCATAAATATATTGGTGAAATTTCTTAATGGTAAAAACCACTGCTAGTGCCTTTATGTCAATCTGACTATAATTTTTTTCAGTAGCTGATAATATTGTCGAGCAAAAAGTTATTGGATGTTTGCCTCCATAACATGGATAATTAATAACAGTTTCAATACTGTATTCTAACACATCTACTATTATTATTATAACATTTAGACTCCAGTAATTTACCAACAGTTTACCAGATGTTAAAAAATATGTTGCTTTTTGAAAAGCTGAATCATGTTCACTAGTCCATGTCCAATGGTGTTTTTTTTTTTAGCAAAAGATGATACAATGCCAACCAGTGTGACTTTCCTTTTAAAAAACTTTTGTAAAAATTTAAATCTCAGAAATGCCTGCAATTCTTTTACATTTCTTGGTTTCAAGCTTTTAATGCCTTTACTTTGTCTAGATTAGGATATTTTCCATTAGCATTTATAATATGTCCAAGGAACTTTATTTTTTTAGTGGACCAAATATATTTATCAATATTATTCTCTCATTTTTTTCCAACTTTTAACAGCTAATTCTGACTCTACCTTAACAGTAACCAAAATGTCATCCAAATGGGAAATCACACTATCCATAGATTTGAAAAGAATGTCCATTTTCACCTGGAAAATGTTAAGCACTACTGTGATACTATAGGGCAATTTATTGCATTTATACAATTCCTTATGGGTAGTTAGTGTCAACATTTCCGACATTTTTTTAAATACTGGAATCTGATGGAATGCTGCTTTAAGATCTATCTTCATGAAATAAGCAGCTTTTTGTAATACTAAACCTTGCATACACTTGGAACAGGATACGAACCTTTATTAACATTTTTATTCATGGCCCATGACAAATCTTCTGTTGGTGTTAAGATTTATTTAGAAACCATCTTAAGTGTTTTCTCTACATTTTCTTTCAAGGCAAATGACACCTAGTGAGATTTACAAATAATAGGTTGTGCATCCTTAATCAACTCTATATTCAATGGTTATGTTCTCAGCTCTGCTGATCTGGACTTAAACAATCCTGGGTATCTATTCCATATTAGATTTTAACTTGTAACTCTCTTTGAAACATTTACATGAATTCCTAAATATCGAAACCAGTTTCTTCCCAGCAATAAACTAAAGTCTTTATTTACCACATACAACGTGAAGAATTTTACTCAAATTTGAGCTCTATCTATTTTATTTCTATTAATGTCTGTAGCAATCATGTCTGTATTTTCAAGTGTAGATCTCTTAATATACTTTTTATCCAATCTCTATTAGATATTAACATCAAACCTGCTCCACTGTTCACTTCCATCATTGTTTTGCAGCAAATATCTGTATACAGTCATATATAGTCCATTTTATTATCACAAAACTTCTTTCTGTTTACTCTTATTAACTATCCCTCCTCCAGATTTACAGTCTAACATTTTCTTATTAATAACTCTGTGCTCCTTGAAATGGCACACAGATTCTAAATGTCCTTTTTGAACAATTTCTACAAGTTTTATTTTTGTGTTTGAAGTTATTTTGCAAATGTTCAGGTTTACCACACAATAACACATTTCATTTTTTTTTCTCTCTACTGCAGTCTGGAGTATTTTTTCTGCTTTTTAACACTGTAAGAGAGATTTTCTCTAATTGTTATCACAATGCATATTCTGATGCATCATTCAATATAGTCTCTTGTAGGATGCACTTATCCAGTCCATTTGCAATTAAGTTGGAGTCACTCAACAACACTTTCCTAAAATTTTCATCCAACATGCCATAAGACAATGCTCAAATAACATGTTGTTAATTTCAAGGACAAACCTGCTGTCCTTAGTTAACTTTTTTAATGCTAAGTCATAATCAATGTATTTCTTGTGAGATAATTGCTTCCTATTTTCCAACTTTAGCCATGCTATCCATTTTGATATTCCCAGAAAAAAATATCCATTTAATTTCTCGATAATTCCTCTGGCCATTTGGGATCAATTAGTCCTACCACTAGCTGTATAACATCCTGAACTGTGAAAAATAAAAATGTAAACAGTTTTAAATGCTCATCATCTATTTTGTTTATCAACACATAATACTCTACATATTCAACATAATTTTTCCCTGAAACAATGTCATTAATGTTGAATCATTTAATACCACCATTCTCTATTTATACATAGATCCTTCACAAAATTCTAACTGTGCTATCTATTGCTTCTTTCCAAATTCTTTATAACTGTCAACTATGCCATTCTGCTGTGTACTGAGGATATCCATAATACTAATCAGGCAGTAATAAAATAAATATGCAGTTAATTATATAACAAATATTTATTAACAATAAGAATAATGTTAAAAAATGAGTAATTTGACAGTTCATTAATTCAAATAATCTCTATAATTTATCCTCAAGCTAAATAGATATTTTGCATACAAGGAGTAAACCAATTTACACATTTGTGTCTCCAATTTAGGTCTCTTTAAACATAAACATATGTATATTAGTAACCAATGCATATAGTCCTTTTAAAAGTAACTATCTTCTAGAAATTTAAATATCTTTTGGATAATAACTATTTCCATATACAAACAAACTCTTTAAAGTTCCATTTGAGTGACTGCACCACACCCAAGATTTAACATTTTCTTAACCATAATTCTGCTAATTTCTTACTGTGGTCGTGCTTAAATTTCAATGATTTATCCTTTAGTGGTAAATATTTCTAGTTGACAATCAGTTCTTGCCATATTTGACTGTGTAAGATTTTATTAATTTCAATTCTTTAATTTGTATGTAAATGTTTAGAACTGTCTTCAAATTTTATTAAATTTAATTTACTTATAGTAATGGTATCATTGTAGATTTTCTAGAGTAGTTTTAAAGGGAAATAATTTTAATATTGAAATAATCTATATGTATTTACAAAAAATAAATGATCTTTATTTATAATATATTTTATATGCACAGACATTCCAAATCTAAAAACCCCAATTATGGTTAAGAAACAATTTTATTTTTTTTGCTTTTTAGCGCACAGTAAATAAATATGTTTATTATAAAATATTTTTTATCTCTATTTATTTTTTAAGTTTTTAATATTGGCACAGCAAATAAAAATATCAAACCATATTGTACTTTAATTCGACTTGAAACTAATGTTATATATATATGTATCACCATATATTTCTGCAATAAGTTAATATGTATAACTCTTATACACCTGGGTCTCGTTTTACGCGATAAATAGGTTCCTCAGAAAAAAAAATGCAAAAGAAATCGTGCAAAAATAGACGTAACTTACCTTGAAAAAGGGGGGATACGGACTGTGATTTTTCAAAAATCGCATAAAAGCAAAGCACCAACGTAAAATTACTTTAAAATTCGCGCAAAAAAAAAATAAGGAAATAAAATATGACTAATAAAAAATTTCAAATTTGAAAAAAATTGATACAAGACAAACTTTTTTTAACTATAATATTTAATTTTATTCAAAACAATATATTTTTATGCATAATTTACAGTACAGTAATTGACATTTTTTTATACACATTTTAATTATTATCGCTACTTGCCGATAAACAGGTTCGTTTGCAAACTGGTAAAAAATCAGATTCTTCACAAGAGGAAATACAACTAGCGCCAACTTCACTCTCATGTTGTGTTAATGGTTTTCTGGTGACAACGTAATTAGTAATTAATCTTTGAGATGATGATTTTATTAATTGTTTATGAAGCTCGCGATATCCAGACATACAACCATTTAGCTCTCGTTGGAATTTAAGAGCACGTTCGTGATTAGTGTCATTAATAAGAAAATAATTAAAAATAAACTTGCGGACACTAAATGATTAATAATTGATTACATTCTTTTTTAAAAAGCAAAAACAGAATGTGATTTAAAATGCAAAATTAACACGCACAATGTTTGAACAAATTTACATTATAATCTTGTAAAATTTAATGTGGGTATACATAAAATGTGGAAATCATGATTTTAATTTCATTATTGCATAAAATCTTACTATTATAAAGCACTGAAAATATTGAAATTACTAAGATGAAAGTCGAATTCCAATAATGTGCTATTACTTTCAATATGACATAAGTGCATGAAATTTATTATTTAAAGTAATAGCACATTATCGGAGTTCGACTTCCGAAGAAACATGAATCTCGTAACTTCAAAATCGTGTCAAATAAATCCGCGTAAAACGAGACCCAGGTGTATATATATTTATCCTATTTAGTATGTGTCCATAATTGTATACGTGTATAATAAATCATTAAGTAACTTAAAATATAAAAAAAATCCTTTCTGGTGACAAGTATTTGACATTTTTTCTTTTCCTAAAAAATGCTTATCAAAACTATATTGTAAACTAACTTTATTTAATATGTATGATTTTACTTTAAATCAATTGAACACTTATAGTTTATATATATATCACTTGATATTTTTGCAATAAGTGCAACAAGTTAATATGTATATCTCTTATGTATATATTAGATTTAATATGCATATATTATTATATATGTGTATAATAAATCATTAAGTTACTTAAAATATGAAGACAGCCTTTCTGTTAAAAGGGGTTTGTCATTTCTTCTTTTCATTTGAAAAATCTTTTTTTTTAAAAAAAAAAAGCTTAACAAAACTATATTATAAAGGAACTTTCTTTAATATATATAATTTTACTTTAAAGTAACTTGTAAACTAACTTTATTTTATTCTAATTTAAATCAAGTTTTCAGTTTTTTTGTTTCAAGTGCATTATCTAAAATGTATTAAGCTCAATTTTAAAATATTATTACAACTATATTCAAACTTTCAATTGAAACAAAAAAAAAATCTCTACTTTGCGCTCTTGAACATCTTACTTAAATTATATGAATGAAACAATTTAAAAAGATACAGATTATCCTTACAAAGAATTTTTAGAGGAAAAATAAAACTAAATATAAAATCTAATATAAGAACAATACTATAATTAATAAATAAATAAAAAAAGATTTCTAGTTATGACATTACATGTTTGTCAAACCCATATTTATTCATTGTAAACCCATGAAGTATTATAAATAAGCACAAAATTCCATCTCTCAATCACTGTAGAAATGTTAGATTTTTTTATTACTATTCTATTACTGTAAGTCATCATCATCATCATCAGGCAATCATTCTTGGGTAATTTTAAAACTAAAATTTATCATCTCTCCGTTCAAACATCTTTGACTTCATTCTATAATTAATTACAAATTATCAAGTAATCTACTACAAAAAATTTCAATAAAGAATATTTACCTTAGAATTATGTTTTAATTTCTCTTCCAAGCGATGAATAGATTCAGACAAATATTCTTGAGAATGCTGAAAAAAAAAATTTGCATATATATAAATGTAACTGTTGTGTTTGGTCAGGATTACAGACTCAACTAACAGTAAATAATATAAAATAATACTGAAACAAGTATTATAATTTAATATATTTATTATGTACAAATATATACAAACAATATACAGTATACAAATGAATATTTATAAGTTGAATATTGGAGTTTAACGTGAACTCTAGGTTTTTCCTGCTGCTTCCAGCCACACCTTATGTCTTGCCTCATGGGTAGGGTCAATGACTCTTCCAGCTGTACAAGATAGCTTGCCTCGAGCTGAGTGTGATCTTAGCAGCGTCCGGTCTCTGTGGGACTTGCCTAGCTGCATAGATCTAAATAGCGTAGTGCTATCAATGAGAATATCTGCTGCTGTTTATGTTAGCAGTTTCCTGGGAGAACGCAAAGAGTCTGTTCAGGTTAGACACGTTCTTCCTTGATCCTCACAAAAGGCTGACTATTTATACCCAGATTCCTGACCAAATTGAAAATCTTCGGATTCAGCAAGCATCATTGCTCATTGGCTATGCTTTTATCTATACATCAGCCTATTGGCCTGTGGCAAACAATGCTTAATCCTATCAGATAAGGCGGCATCTGGAAGTCTACTTCTGAGAGAAGGGAGGACTATAACATCCCTCCCCCTGGCTAAAATTTATCCTAGAGAACATAGTCATGCAGGTGTGCTGGAGGACGACTAAAGCGCTCTGGTGCTGGTTTGCTGTTGTCTTCGGTTTGTTGGTCCCCCTTGCTTGTACTGCATGTCTTTGGAGCTTCATTCCTTGTGGCTGCATCAGTATAATTCAGTCTCAGTTGATCTCGATGGCGATGATGTTGACATCCATCTGCTGTCTTGACTATAAGGCTGTGGAGTCCTTTCTGTTGGATCACAACTGCTGGAATCCATTTAGTGGGTCCTCTAAACATTCTGCATAGCACTTTAGTCTGCAAAGCTAGTGGTGTTCTGGTGTTCCAATTTTCCATATCCATTTTTGTTATCAGCTTTTTGTTGACTTTAGGTTTTAATTTACTTAATGCTGTGATCTGGTTCATTTTTGTCACTGCAAAGCCTAAGTGACAGAACCAGTCATGGTCTAACAAGTTGCTGTGATCACCTGACACTACCAGTGGTAGGTGTCTAGTTTTGTTAGGCATGGTAATTTTAACTCTTATCTGACCCAGGAGTTTTATTTTTTTACCCTGATAATGTTATAGTCCTAGTGCTAGGATGCAGATTATGTTTATTATTTTTATTAATGATAGCCCAAGTCTTTTTTGAAACAATAGACACTGCAGACCCTGTGTCTAGTTCCATTCTCACTGGCATATCATTAATTATTATACTATGTATAAATCCAGACTGATTGTCTTTAATGTGATTTATACTGGCAACTTGTTTATTTTTCTTATAGTTGCCTTTGTTGTTTTTTGGAATGGTTTTTTCCATTCTCATATTGGCTGTTTGTCTTTTTAAATTTAGACAAGCCGCTCTTATATGACCTACACGCTTGCAAAATGAGCACACAGTATGGAGATGTGGACATTCTGTTTGCACGTGGATCGGTTCATCGCATCTATAACGCTTTACACTCATTGTTGTTGTTGAGCTGAGTGCTTGTCAGACTCAGCCTTACGTTCAACTTTTTGAACAGTATAATTCATTTTATGTAATGGCTTTGCCTGACATGCTATAGATTCTGCCAGCGTGGCTTAAGTTACAGACTTTTCAAAATCTATATCCGGTGTCATTAACAGCTTGAGTCTTAAATTATGATTGTTCATGCCACAAAAGAAACGATCACGTAGTGCTTCATTTAAGAACTCTTTAAATTGGCACGTAAGTGCTAATGTTCGGATTCGCGTGGCGAATTCTCTAGCTTTTTCTCCCTCCGCCTGTGTGCAGAGATTGAAATAATATCTCTGCATTATTGTTAACGGTTTGGGGGAAAAATATTCCGTGAGAATTGCCAACGCCTTCTCAAAATTCAAGTCAGCCAGAGTTTCTGACCCAATTTGCGATTTTAATATATTATACGTCTGCGACCCGATTATCGTTATCAGCATCGCTAATTTTATTTCAGACTTTATCTGATTGATCTGCATATAGAAAATTAGGCGCTATTTGTAGCTTGACCAGTTCTCAGGGAATCCTGGATCAAAAGCTTCCACCGAGCCAATTATACTAACCATTTTTTTATTTTATTTTTCTCTGTTATCACATGAGAAAAATATTTTTTTCGTATATTTGCGAGTAATCACTCAATACGATTGTTCGACAGATTTTTTACTCTGCTAGGCAAGCTTCTGTCTTTTTAGCAAGGCCAATTTTGATTGGTTTATGAAGCACCAATCGTTTTTATGATCACTTTATGTTTCCTCCCAGAAATAAGTGATTTTGACAATGGCTGTTTAGTAAATACGATCGTGTATTTTACTTATTTTGCCAGATATAAGTGATTTTAAGAATCACTGTTTAATCCATACGTATACGTATTTTACTAAATACTTGGACCGTATTTAAGTGTGATTTAGTAATCACAGCTTCGTAACTTACGAGTGTGTGTCTAAATAATTGCGCACTCGCGTATTTACGTTTTCCAAGTTTTTTCTTTTTCTAGACATGGGGAAAAAAAAAATATTTTGTCAAACTGCGCCAAATCTGTTGTGTTTGGTCTGGATTACAGACCCAACTAACAGTAAATAATATAAAATAATACTGAAACAAGTATTATAATTTAATATATTTATTATGTACAAATATATACAAACAATATACAGTATACAAATGAATATTTATAAGTTCAATATTGGAGTTTAACGTGAACTCTGGGTTTTGCCTGCCGCTTCCAGCCACACCTTATGGCTTGCCTCACGGGTAAGATCTATGACTCTTCGAGCTGTACAAGACAGCTTGCCTCGAGCCGAGTGTGATCTTAGCACTATCCGGTCTCTGTGGGACTTGTCTAGCTGCATAGATCTAAATAGAGTAGTGCTATCAATGGGAATACTTGCTGCTGTTTATGTTAGCAAAGATTCCTGGGAGAACGCAAAAAGTCTGTTCAGGTTAGACACGTTCTTCCTTGATCCTCACAAAAGGCTGACTATTTATACCCAGATCCTTGACCTTATTGAAAACCTTCGGATTCAGCAAGCATCGTTGCTCATTGGCCTGTAATAATCATTGGCTATGCTTTTATCTATACATCAGCCTATTGGCCTGTGGCAAACAATGCTTAATCCGATCAGATAAGGTGGCATCTGGAATAGTCTACTTCTGAGAGAAGGGAGGACTATAACAGTAACAAATACATTTTTTTCAAAATATGTCAATGAAATCAACATAGAACTATTAGTAAAGTTAAGATTTATTTTAAATTAACTTTGATATTTTATTCAAACAAAACCAATAATAATTTTAGTTTATTTTCCAGACATTAATAAGAGATAAAAGATTATCTTTATACATACAATCTTTATGATTATCTTAAAGTTGGTGATAGTAGTATATTTCAACTACTTGCATCATCTAATTAAATGATTTTAGAGAAACTCAGACTTAACTTGTACTTTTCTAAATTCATTTGTCAATAATAAAATACAGGTTAGAAAGAAATGAACAGTGGTATTAGTCTCCTCTTCTTAAAATGTTATTGATCTAATTAATCACAGCTAGTTCAGGAATAGAAATGATGATCTTTAGATTCACAGATACTGAATTTAAGATGATGCTCTAACCACTAGCACTATTCCATCAAATTTGAACAGTCAGTAAAAATTTAATATTATATATTTATCTATGAAGTCCTGATTTCTCTAATTTTTTCCCTTTTAAAGACAAGATTAATGAGTTTTTTTTTTGCAAGCATTATGAATTATCATATTAGGCTCATATATGAAGTTATATGCTATCATCAAATGAGCAGATTTATTACCCAATTTTTTCTTTAATTGTACTAATGAACATAACAAGCATGATCTGATACTTTAGACACATTAATTTTTTCATCTCTAATCATGAGCTTTTAACATTTTTCAACAGAATGGTTAGTTTTACTGATATGTGTATTCATACAATATTTCATAATGTAATTATTTTCAGCATTTTAAATTTAATTAATGTAAATGTTAAAATTCTTTCAATAAGCTAGGTCTTTAAAAAACTTTTCTGATATTATAATGATTGTAGATTTTCTTTAGTTTGCCTGCCATCTCTAGTATGTATACATTATCATTGTTTTTTATTTTGCTGTTGTCTCCTAAAAATTTTCTTAATGTTAGCAAATGTACAACTATTCTTTGTGAGAGTCCGATCTATGTTCAACTTATCTATATATATATATAAAGACAGATGAACAATACACTCAGATAAATGAAGAAATGTGTTTCAATCATGAATAACTTTAAAAAAATAAACTATGACCCACCATTCTGGCTAAGTCTTGCTGAAAGTACCAAAAGATATCTAGGAAGCTGAAAGTGCAGATCATAAAGACTTTAATATTATTTTTGTAAGCATGAAAGTCAATTAATTATATATTATAAATATTAACAAATATGTGTATGTGTATACTTTGATTTGATGTTATCCACACATTATTTAAATATTAGCCTTTTACCTATGAATTATTTATATAAAAATCTGTTTAGGTTTGGACTGGCAATTAAAAGGAAAAATTATGTGAAGTTATTGTAGTCAATGAATCTAATAATGAAAACAATTTTTTTCTTTTTTCCAAGTCATTGGCACCTGAATAAATGTCTCTTACTCTGTTCCATAATTATTGTATAATTCCACTTTAGTATTTCAGATGTGACTGGATATACATGTTATTAAATCTATAATTACAAATACAACCATTATCTAATTTAAAAAGTTCAAATAAATTTTGAATTTTTTTCTTAAAAAAAAAATTGGATGTTGGAAGTGGTCCAACAAATAATTACAATGATTACTGTTATTTCTATTCGAAAATTAAACCTATTAAGAAATAGAATAAAACTACTGATTCACTACTTATTATTTAATATTAAAATAAAATAAAAATTTAGTTCAATAATATTATAGTTTTATGAATTACAAACTTCAATGGTATAATGAATACAATATTTAAGCAGCTTAATTTCCTTAATATATAATTTCACCAATGTATAATGCACATGAAGTATTGGATATGTGTGCACATATATATCATTTCAATGTAATCATTGTAAAATCAACAGCATAGATAACTGTCTATACATGTGCACCCATACATACATTGTTAATTATATATTTAATATAGTATGTAGCTACATCTTATAGTATTATGAATGAGAGCATTTACAAATTCTCGTATTTAAATATTGAATTCTCTATTAGTATACGATGAAAATGCCAAATTTTAAATATAAATAATATTTGGGATTTGTGGTTAAATGGTGTTAGCAGCTGATGAAGGTCCTCCTGAAACTGATTATGTGAGCTATGTATTATCATCATTTAGAATTCAGAATTTAATTACTATTTCTAATATCTTACATTTTATTTCCATAATAAGATGGTAGACAGTACTTAAATGTTCACATTCATAATGGTGAAGATGAATTTTAGATATGGATAAACAAATGAAAAATATTAGGAAAAGAACAGGGAGGGTTAAGGAATAATAAGAGAAGTTGTGATTACATTCTTGTGTCATTTGGACAGAAAAATATATATGGCTTTTTCGGATATTAAAAAAAGCATACAAGAATGATCAGAGCATGTTTATCATCTAAGTTTTAAAAAAAAATGGAATTAGAAAAAGATTTATTGCAATTATTAGATAAACCATACAAAAAAAATATTATATATATATATTAACTGGAGTATTATGAATCAGACAACATAATAAGTGAGATAACCCGAGTAAAGTTGTCCTTTATCATCAGTATTGTTTATATTACTCCTAAAAAAAATTAAGATTAATTATAGAATATGAAATATTGTAATGAAAAATAGAGATATAATTCAGATTGCTTACATGTGGAAAAGAAAAAAATATTAAAGTGAGTAAAACAAAAATCTTATATACTGATAATTAATAAATTAAAACATAAGTGAAAAATGGAAAAATACTGCATAGAAAAAAATAATTGGTTAAGAAATTGGCAATTTGTTTATAGTAGATGGAAAATTATGGAAAGGAATAGTTGTATCTGCTTTCATTTATAAAAACAATAAAGATGTGCGAAATCCGTAAATTATTGAGTTTTAGATAAGATACAAAAAGAAGTGGAAAGATATGCACTTGGGAAAAATGGGTGGTTTGCAGATGAAGATATATAGGAGAAAATGGGATATTCATCATTTCATATGAATAATTGCAAAATCAAATTTAAAATGTTTGGCCGATTATAATTTGTGAATGAAAATAAACTAAAATAATTTTTACTCGAATTAATTAGAAGGATGTCAGACAAATTGGTTGAGCCAAGTAATAAAATATGCAATAGAATTGAATGATTTTAATTCAATGTATTTAACAAAAAATATGATGAATATTCTAATAGAATGTTAGTTTTAAAGTGCATTTGTACTGGGATAGACATCTAAAAAAATGTTAAGAAGACTGAAATATGCAATAAAAAAATTAATATATCAAAATAAGATCAACAATGATAATATTAAAGAAAGGGTAAAAGCCTGAAATCCGGGCACGGCCGCTTGGGGCATTGTTTACGTGTCAAAACACATAAAAATGCTGTTTCGGCGGCCGCGATCTATACAGGCTAATACAATATTTACGTATTGTATTAACCCATTAGCTAGGCCGCTTTACATGACATTGCACAAAAATATTACGGCCTGTTTTGTGATTCAAAGCTATTTACACGTATTGGTTCTATTCATAGCTGATTACCGTATCGCTTGAGAGTGTTTAAATTTCAAGGCGATACGATTTTTTCAAATCTCCGTAATAGAGTAATATCATTTCGATTTAAAAAATGTTAATTATTAATAATTGTCATATGGTCCCCACCCTTCCCTAAAAAAAAGGTTACTATGTAAAAAAATTGGCAAAGTGTATGTTCGAACAGGCTTCGACAATGTCCACTTTTTATTACAGCAATAAAAGAATAAATAATTTTTAAAAAGTCCAAAGTTTGTGTCCTTTTTTTTTTTCATTTCATTTCATTAGAAATTGACAAGTATTTGGATTCAATTTTTTGCAACAGGGGGTTAAAATAAATGACAATTTTGGTGTGGACTTTTTGTTAATAATAACAAATTATGAATTCCCCCCACCCCCAAAAGCAGTTTCTTGTAGAAGGCCAAAAAAAAAAAGTAATTCAAACGAAATAAAAATCAAAGTAAAAAGTGAGAAAAAGTTGTTTAAAAAAAAAAAAACAGTAAATTCTTGACTTTTTGGTTACAATTCTTTTTGCGAGTGTGGGAGTGGGTGTTTGAAAACAATTTTTTAATCGGCAAAAACACAAAAGTAAATTTTGATTTAATATTAAGAAAAACAATTACGTCAACCAAAAATGAAATCAAAATTCGAAACAAGTCCCAAAGTTGATTCTCTTTTTTCAGCGCTGTTAAAATAATTGACTATTTAGGTTGACTTTTTGTTAATAATAATAGTACGAAATACCACCCCCACCCCCCGCTCAAGGCTAATTCAAACATAATATAAATCAAAGTGAAAATAATTTGTTGTTTAAAAAAAAAGTAAAATTAATAATAAGAAAAACCATTTAGTCAAGCCAAAAAAAAAAAACAAAAAAGGTAGAATTAAGTTCTAAACAAGTCGCAAATAATTGTATTCTATTTTTTTGGCGGTGGGAGATTCAAACAAATTTTTTGACGTCGTAAAATGATCCAAAGTTTTAAAATGATCAAAAAAAAAAAAGAAAATTTGTTAAAAAAATGTCAGGTTCCAAAAAGAACCCACAAAAAGTAACGAAAATAAATATCAAAATTTGTTTAATAATAAAAAAATCATGTTCTAAATGAAATAAAAATTATTCGTTTAATCAGTATTAAAAAAAAAACGTCTAAAAAAAAAGAAAAGGTTGTGGCGGCCCGCTAACGTTATATTTCATTGATTTTGTCTAGAATCAACGTTCTAAACGGCTTTGCCCGGATTTCAGGCTTTTACCAAAGAAAGTAATTTATTATTTAAGGCTAGAGCAAAAAAATCTGAAGACAAAAGAACAAACTAAGAAATGGAGAAAATATTTAAATTGTTATGTTATTTGTGTTGCAGAGATAGAAAATATCAATGTTTATTATTAGAATATAGCACTATTAGTCAAGATTAAAAAAATGAAGAAATTGTGAGGTATATACAAGCTATGATAAAAGAATTGTTGAGGTTTTTTTTAGCATAAGAAATAATTTATAGTAGAAAAACACTAAAAGAATTTTTGAACAAGGATATAATAAATAAAAGGAGCTATTATTTATTAAGAAAGACTTCAGACAAGGAATAGCAACAATACATCATATCGCAATAACAAAAATGCAAATAATTTTCTAGATAATAGAATAGTTAAAAAAACACAAGGATTCTCAAATTTTATTATTCTAATGACATCGCCAAAGAAAAACTTATTTATATGTTTGTCCTTATAATATTTTAAAAGATTTCAATGGTCTAATCAAAATGACAATTTTATTCAAGCTACTAAAAAAAAATCACAATTTTTACATTTAGCACAAAATATATAAAAATATAAATATATTACAAAAAAGTTGTTATCATAACATAATCATGGAAAGTAATAAAGGAATGTGTGTGATCTCCAAGCTGCAGATTGCCAAGATCTGGTCTAGATTGTCATGTTCAGTTTGATTTTATTGGAAATAGTTACAAAATGAGAACAAACTGAATACAATTTTAAACCAATTAAATATCTCAAATATTATAACAAAAAATATACAAGATTTTTCTGATTTTGTAATTTCAATTCTGGGTTTTTAATGTACTGTATATTGTATTATCATTTAATTTTTTTGATTTTTTTCTTTTAAAAATAAAAATGATACTTACTATTAAAAATTTTAATATTTAAATTCTTACCAGAAGGTATTCAATCATAAGTTGCGCCAGTTTGAACAGTTTAATAAAAGTGGGGTCCAAATTACGAACATTCTAAAAATTAAAACAGCTAGATCAATAAAAATTCCTTCACACACACATACATATAACATTCTACATAAAATTATCAAATTTAAAAACATTGCTTTTTTTGTTAATTTTAATGTTATTTAATAGTTGTAGCAAAATGACATGAAGTGTTTAAATATTTATTTTCTATTTCTTTCTAAAAAAAAAAAATTTAGTCTAATATTTATGAATATTATGACAAAAAACCCCAGGCTAATATATCCTAGGAATAGAGCACAGAATATACAATATTCTCTCTTCCATTTTTTTAATGTAGTAATCCATTTCATAACTTTTTACATATTTTGATTAATCTACAAAAATAATAAAAAATTACATTAAATATATTGGAGTAATGTATTAAGGCACATCTTTGAATAATCTTACTTATAGTTAGCATAATAAAAACATTTTTATAAAGACCATACATTGTTTTTTAAATTAAAAATAAAGAGTTAATAAGTACAATACCATTATTCTAAAACCCAGAAATTTAAAAACTAATTTTCAAACATTCTTAGATGACTTATTATGGCATCACAAAAATATACATAAAGATTACAATTTCCAAATCACATCCATTAAATAACTGAAACACAGGCTTGTTATATACCTGTGGCTATATATATGTAATATAGGGTATATGAGCACAGACTTTCACACACCCCACCTCTCTCCACTCTATCTAATAACACTGATACACCTAAACACATATATGCTGAAAAGATAAATAATCACCAATATATGTATTTCATGCTAAACCAGCAATCATCAGTTGATCCAGACTATCATCTTTACACACATATATAGTATAAATGCTCAGATATATATTAAGATAGACTATCCTCATAGTTTAATGGACAGGCTTCAATCCACTCCACACTCCAACTCTTCAACCATCCATCCAATTGAAAATCTGATGATGGAATGCTCAAAGGCCACCCTGAGGCCGAGATTATTGTCACACCCATGTTGACCTAAGGACAATCTGAACCCCACATGTACAGGACATAATCCATTTAATACATATGCAAGGATGGGCAGACATCTCTATAATGTAATAACTGAAACACAGGCTTGTTATATACCTGTGGCTATATATATATATAATATAGGGTATATGAGCACAGACTTTCACACCACCCACCTTTCTCCACTCTATCTAATAACACTGATACACCTAAACACATATATGCTGAAAAGATAAATAATCACCAATATACGTATTTCATGCTAAATCAGCAATCATTAGTTGGTCCAGACTATCATCTTTACTGATGATTGCTGGTTTAGCATGAAATACGTATATTGGTGATTATTTATCTTTTCAGCATATATGTGTTTAGGTGTATCAGTGTTATTAGATAGAGTGGAGAGAGGTGGGTGGTGTGAAAGTCTGTGCTCATATACCCTATATTACATATATATAGCCACAGGTATATAACAAGCCTGTGTTTCAGTTATTACATTATAGAGATGTCTGCCCATCCTTGCATATGTATTAAATGGATTATGTCCTGTACATGTGGGGTTCAGATTGACCTTAGGTCAGCATGGGTGTGACAATAATCTCGGCCTCAGGGTGGCCTTTGAGCATTCCATCATCAGATTTTCAATTGGATGGACGGTTGAAGAGTTGGAGTGGATTGATGCCTGTCCATTGAACTATGAGGATAGTCTATCTTAATATATATCTGAGCACTTATACTACTATATATGTGTGTAAAGATGATAGTCTGGACCAACTGATGATTGCTGGTTTAGCATGAAATACGTATATTGGTGATTATTTATCTTTTCAGCATATATGTGTTTAGGTGTATCAGTGTTATTAGATAGAGTGGAGAGAGGTGGGTTGTGTGAAAGTCTGTGCTCATATACCCTATATTATCCATTAAATGTAAAAGTATTTAACGCATATTAAGTAATAGATAAAAAAATATATAACATATAAAAGCAAAAAATTTACAATTTTATGCTAAAAGTTTATCTTTAAAACAAGTAACATCAAAAAAAAAAGCTATGAGGAAATTCATAGTAATCTTAAAATAGTTAAAACTGTTTAAAAATCAAATCAATTATTTATATGCGGTGTTAATAATATATTCTATTTCGCAAATATTTAACGAAATTGCAATTCTATCCTAAAAAAATTTTATCTTCAAAAGAAATATTAATATAAAAGCAATGATAGTAAAGCAGTTTTACAACTAATTACTTTTACATCTAATAACATGGATTACAAGTTGAATTGTTAAAAAAAATCAGATCACTTTTATTTGTTATTGATTCTATGAAGTGTGTATATATATATTTAGAACTCTATACTAAACATTTACTTTCATATATATATATATAAACAATGAAGATGAATCATCTCATACTTGGTCACTTTTACATCCATCATTCATATCAAAAAATTCATTTAAGAAAATATTAAATTGCTAAAAAAATAGTCAGTTTATCTGTTATTAATTCTAACCTATATACAAAATATGAAAATAAAGTTTGTATTTTTACACTAAATATTTATTCCTCATAAGAAATGTCGCAGGGGAGTTAAGATCTAGTCATTTTTATAGCAGCATATATACCAATAGTATCAATTTGTGGAAACAGCATACAGAAAGGAAAAAGCTTTCATTACAAAATTTTCTGACATGATTACAAGATAAAATTTATTCATAATCAAGCAAGTGTAAGAAATGAATTTAATTTTTTTTTTTTTTTAAATAATTTGTTTAAACAATATTCAGTAATAAATTACATTTAATAAATTAATTTAAATTACAGATAACTTTGTTCAATTATTAGTGTCTAAATTTAATTTTTTTTAAATTAACAACTTTTTAGAAATAACAAAGACAGCAATTACTTTTTACAATTATTATTATTTAAATAACTTTGTTCATGTGATGTGTATGCAAACTTAAATGAAAACAAATACATTAAGGGCTCCCAAACATAAAATTATATTAAATTTCCAATAAAAAAAATGTTTCAAAAATACAACAGCTGAAAAATATTCTCATGATTAAAATTTCTCTAAAAAAAAGATACTATTAATTGCATAAGCCATTAAACAAGCAGACAATAAGACTAGTTGGCTTACAGACAGTTTTTTCTTGCTAAAGATATGAAAGGGACCTAAGACTTACCTGGTTTATATTAATATTATCATTTAAGTTCATCTCCAGGGCTCATATAATGAAAGCAGATAAGAACAGTCAACAGCTGATACTATATTAATGTATTATTTTGAGTCTTAACCAATATAAAGCCAATATTATGTAGGTTTGTTATTCATGTTATATATGTATTCAAATTAATGGTTTGAAGTAAAAATGAATTACATTACTGCAGTATTTTTATTCTATGTGGCATTTGATTCCTTTTGACTACAGTTACAACTATGTAATTATTGGGAAAACACAGCAATTGACAGTTTTAAAACATCAACCAGCAAGAATCTGAAAATGATAATAAAGTCATCTATGGCATCAGCTAAATGAAGTATCAGTGAATTTGACATTTAAAAACCTTAGAGTAGCAAATCTATACAAAACTATAAAAAAATATTTTGTTAATTCTACAAAAGATGGCAAGACAAAAGTTGCCACATTACTCATATTACCCAAGTCCCAGGATAAAAGAAATAGCAGATAGGCTTTGTAAATTTAACGGGCTTGAAAGTATATCTTATGTAGAATTAGTTTTAAAAAATTCCACATCACTTTAGTATTGAACTCTCCAAACCATATAGATCATTCATTTCACCTATATGATAAATGCAAAGAAAGGAGGAAAATTAAAGAAACTATAATATGCTCTTGAAAAAAATGACAAATAAATGTTTATATAATGAATATCTCAAAAAAGCTTTATTAGAATAATGTATGACTGATCTAAATTTGTAACAGCAATTCTTGGCAGTAGCTGATTTTTCATACACTGAGGCTATCAAAAGAGATACTGCTTATTAACCAAGTTTTGAAATATGCAGGAATTCTACAATCAATGCAAGTGATATTAAAAAAAGAATAAATTCTTAGCACATTCAAATTTGAAATTCATTCCAAAGAAAAAAAAAAAAAGAATGCTATCACTATGAAAATCTTGAACACATGACATGAAAAGGCACAAAAAGTATAACAAAATAAGCTACCCAGCAGTTGATACACTAAAAATAAAATTGGCAAAATACAAGATTTCAAAGAGTAAATCCATCACAAACAAATCCAAAATTAAAATTAATAAAGCTAGTGGTTATAACCTCCAGCAGATAATGACAACTGTAAAAAATCTATAATAAACTCATCGAAATGGAAACATGGAGTTGAGGCATCTCTTATTCACAAATGGATTAAACTTCATTATCCAGATTGCTCAAAGTTAATGAAAATTGATATTAAGATGAGAGACATAAATTGGAAAACTAATTTAAGGTTTAACAGTGTCATAAAAAATTAACTGTCTTCATAGTTAAGAATAAATTAAAACTATTACAAGGTCTTGGATAATTTAAAGTCTTAGGCATAAAAATATATATAATAAATAAAATTACAATGGAAAGTACAAACTAAATATCCAAAATTATTCAAATCAGAGCAAAAAAAATTAAAGCAGATTCAGTCGTCATCCAGCTATGTGAAAGGCCAAAACCCCTACTCTGCAAAGAATGCAAGATATTTTTTGCATTTAGAGCAAAAAGGTTAAGAAATTTTAGATGCTTTTGTTTAAAAAGAAATATTAATGTTCCCTGAAAATGCAGAATGGGCTACTACCATAGTTATCACCTTGAAGTCCAATGGGCAAATCCAAATACTTAGCGATTACCAAGTGACTATAAATAAACATTTAGCAATAAGACTATTCAATTCTCAAGATAAAGATTTTAAATGCAAAATTCTTTGCAAAAACTAGATCTGAATACAGGTTTCCAAGCTCATTGACTACTGAATTCATAAAGGATTGTTTAAAAACAATCATCTTCCTTTTGGAAAACTAAAACTTTGAATATTTTCCAAGCCAAAATTGTCACGCTATAAAGAGAAACAAATGGTACAATATTTTATTCTGATGACTTATTAATAACAATCAACTCAAAAGTACTGCAGAATAGAATTAAAAAGTGTGAAATCAACTGATTTCTGAGTTAGATACTAGCATATGCATATGATGCACAAAAAAACTTGAATTCTTAGACCACATTATTTTGGGAAAAAACACTAAAGCCTTATACAGAAAAGAGCGAAACAGTTAAAAATATGCAGAGTTAGAGAAATATAAAACAAATGAGGCATTTCTGGTACTCTTGAATTTCTTTGAAAGTTTATTAGAGAGGAAAACCCACATGGGTACATTCTATATAATTAATTCAAAAAGGAAAATTCTGGACTTGAAATAAATCACAAAAAGCATTCCAAAAGGTCAAAAATCTGTTAACTTAAAATCAGCTGTGAGCACATTTGATAACAGTTTGAATATAATTCTGACAATGGATGAAACAGAATGTGAAATTAGTGTTGTAAATAATAATGAGCATACAATAACATTTATGTTAAGAATAATGTCAAAATCTGAGAAATATTACAATCAATTAGATAAAGAGGTGTTGATCTGCTAAAAAAATGTCATCAATACTTGTATGGCCATCTGTTCATTGTTTATTATTAGGAATATTCTCCTATAAAACATTTAAATCCAATAATGGTGTCCTGGTACAATCAATTATTAATATATAATTATGAGTTAGAATTTAAATTGAGAACCTAAATAAAATATAAATATGGCTTCTTGCCTATATCCAGGTACAACTATAGAAATAGAAAATGATAAAACAGTAAATTATATAGATAATTAGAAGCCTAAGATGATAACCATCCAAAACATAGTACCATGGATGAAAGTTAATCTTGATTATCAGATTCTCTTAAAATAGATAAAATATAGCTGGCCTAACAGATAGTGAGAAAATGTTCACAAATTCTTTGTAGAATTCATGTAAGATGTTGACCACAAAAAATAGCTACATTATTCCTGTCGCAATCTGCTTGATGAAAGTGAAAATACTTACTTGCAGCAATGTATGGTGGTTTGAAAGTGATTTGTATATCAAAGCTTACATTAAAAAGTGCAGCATATGTCCATCAGCAGCAAATAAACTGCTAAAAAAATTTACTTCATAAACAAAAGATGAGAATTCTTAGAATTGCATGGACATTAATTACATGAATTTATTTAAAATTCACATATGATTGATCCTAGTCCTAAATGGATACAGTATAAAATTGCCAAAAATATGAGTTCAGCAGAAATTATTTAAGTATCATCAATCATCTGAATTCCTAAGAATAGTACAGGATTTATTTTGGGTGAATTCAAGAACTTTAGCTCAGGAAATTCAGCAGGTTCAAACTCAATTATATCATCTCCGTCAAAAAACCATCCCAATAAATTACTTTACTATTCTTATTTTTAGAATTTGTAAAATCAATTGATGCAATAAAAAAAAAGATGAATTCCTATTCACTGATATTTTACTGACAAAGCTCCATTTTTTGCTGTATGATTTTGTGTCCCAGGCTCTTGTTCTAGTGAACACTGCCATTTTGTCTATCTTGATTTTCTTAATAGACATAATAGATTTAGACTAGATTTAAAATTCTCCAAACTTTTGTTTCAAACTAAATATAATTTTAATGAAATCCAAACTGCACAAAAATTAAATAAAAAGTGAAAATATTAAAAATTTTACTTTAAAATAGAAAACAATTTAATTATAAATACCAGTAAAATTATCATTTTTTTTTGTCTTGCTTTGATAAAGTTGTTATATTGATAGTGATATTTTAAGTACAATAACAATTTTAAATAATTCTGAAATGCAAATTAGTTGACTAGAATTATTAAAAGCAAAAAAGAAAAACCCTGACAAATAAGTAATTAATAATTTATTTTAAAAAATTAAATTTTAATGATAATTAAAACATAATTTTATTTCCTCTTGCAAAAAATAAATAATCATTTCAAATTACTTGTGGATTTTTTATACGTACTTTGATCAAGCAGTTTTATTATTAGAAGTGAATCATTAAAAAAAAAAAAACTAGATATTTAACTTGACAAAAAAAAATAATAATATTGAATAACTTATATAAATTATATATTAAAAAACATAAAAATATATGTAAGTAACTATAAAAATAATAACAACAGGAAAATAAAAAAATAGCATTAATGTAAAGAATATATAAAAAAAAATCCATCTTTTCTTCTACTAATTTTTTTGACTTTAGCTATATTATATTAAATATAAATAACAATATAAAATCATTAATATTTAAATAGTTTCTTGTACACTTCATACAATGCATTATCTTTATATATTTTTTTTTTTTATCAAGCTAATAGTTTCAACTATTCAACAATCTTCTTCAAATCCTGAAATATATTAACTTGAAATGTTTCATCATTCAGAACTTCTAAGGAAGATTGTTAAATAGTTGAAATGGTTAGCTTGATTAAATGAACACTCTATATATTAGTTTTACTATAACCAAAATAAAAAAATAAAATAGGAGTCAAATATATACTTTAAATATAAAATCACTTCATATATATAATTATCGTCAAGCAAATGTCCTATTGACTTCCATAAACTTTAAAGATTGTTAACAGTCAGAAATATTATCATCAAGTGAATATATGAAATGAGTTTAATATTATTATTTATATTTAATGGAATAGTAACCAAAGACAACTGTAACATTCTACTACAGTAAAAAAAAAAAAAAACTTTAATTATAAATGTAAATGAATCAAATAAAATCAGTGCTTCAATTTATTATTATTAATATAACATTAAATTTTATTATTAAAGAAATACATACAGCATCTAAATCAATATTACAAAATGTAACATCCATAATATTTTCTTGCAAAGCATGAAAATCACCATTGCGGAATATACGATCAATGTCCAAAGAAGCTGAAATAAAAAAGAGAAAAAATAAAACATGATTAAAAGTTAACTTTTTTTTTTTTTTTAAGTGATTACAAAGATCGAAATGTCTTTAATTCTATATAGCAAATGTATTAAATTGAATTATGTTATCTTACTTTTATTTTTATGCTTGATTATTTTTATCATTATAAAACATTTTGTCTGAATTGATATATATCACCTGCATATTAAAAAAATAAAATCATCACAATCATATTATATTAATATAAACCTATATCTTGTACATAGAGAAGATAAACTAGCCTTTAAATAGTATACTGTAGTTCAAAAATCTCTGTCCAATAATTAAATTAGTGTGTGTGTGGGAGGGGGGGGTGATTATTCATTAGGCTTGCCAGCTGGTAAAATTAATCAGATGCCTATTTATTATCAATAATTTGATGAGTAAAACAAAAACCCTAAGCATATTTACAATCTAAACCATTTCCATATTTTAAAGTCTGGATTTTAACTACTATGCTATAAGACCTTCTTTATAAATCTAATTCTTACTTCAAAACTGTAAAAAAAATAATTCAATAGCAGCTTGAATTAGTTATAATACAAAGCTATATGATCAAAAAAAAGAGGAGGAATAATTACTATTATAGATTGATTAATAAATTAAATAGCCATTTGTATGTGCACATGCATATTTAATATATATGTGTAACTAAATTTTAATACGGTTTTAAAAAATTAAAAGGAAATAGATCTATAGAGTTAATCTTATATTTAAATGTTTAATAGAAGAAAATTAGTCTGTAGATTTTATATTATCAAATACTTTGTAACCAAAATGTATTTTGTGAAATTATATTCAATAAGATTAATAAAAGGAAAAAAAAATAGATAATTTATTTAAATTTTAGTTTGAGCAAATAAACTTCATTTGCATAGTTTATGAAAAGGTATCATATTTTGTAACCTTTAAAATATACCTAATGGTTGGATATAAATAAATAATTTGCTTATCTTATAGTAAATTGAATGGCAAATCTAAATGTTATTAAAAATTATAAAGCACTAAAATTGAAAAAATTAGAGAACAAATTTCAAAGCTTGCTCACGTTTTGCTCTCTTCCAATCTTACTGCAAATAAATGCAAAAAAAAAATTTTTTTTAATTATATAATCGTTATAAAATAATCATAAAATGTAAAAATATTTTTAAAAAAAACACATTTTGAGTGTTGTAATTAAGACTTGATAAATATGATTTTGAAAAGCAGCTAAATATAAATTAACACAAACTTGATTACAGTGGTGTTAAAAAAAAAGACATATGGTAAAAACATATTAATGTCTCAAAAAAAAAAAGACAGTAGTCTAAGTTTAAGTATTGACTCAAGAAGAAAGCAGTACACATTAATTCTATAAAAATAGAAGAAAACAATAGTTAAAATTGCTTTTCTCTGAAAAATTTCAGATAACTGTTACTTTGCTGACAGTTCTAAAATATTTCATCCACATTAGCTGGCAAAGAACTTCTTACCAAGAGTGGCTAGAAAATTTTAACCATGCAGCCTATGCAATCATTTCCAGATATGAAGGTAGAAGTTGCATGGAATGCATCAGTGCCTGCTTTAAAGAAAAAAACCATACTGTAGGAAAAGAAGTGAAATTAACCATAAGGACATACCATATATCTCTACTAGATTGTTTCCTATCGCCAATTCCCAAAAAAAATCATCACATTCAGGATTATATTATCTATCAATAAAGATGTGCATATAAATAGAAAACATATAACCAATGTTCTCTTTAAGCTGTGCACTTTACAATTGTGCAGCAATTTTGAATGTCTGTGCACTGCTCGGTGTCTTTTGCACATTCTAGACATTCCAATAGTAGAAGTATTCTCCATTTGTTTTTATGTTTAAACACACAAAGTTGAATCCAGATTTATAATTTTGATAAAAAGAATTAATAAATAGAATTGATCTGTACATGCAGTGGCGATAGGAATATTGACGTGAGGACTTCAGTTTAATAGCCGAAAATAACTAAAATTAGAAATATTATTATGTTTCAGTCTGCATATAACAACACTGAATGAGCACTGCCTTTTCTCCACTACCATTACCATGGCATGACATTTTATACAATTGGAATTGCAGCTTGAGTACGATAAGACTTTTTTATTATTGTAATTTTTAAAAAGCTATCCAACATATAAATATTTTATTTTGGTCTCTACAAATTTCAAAACATTCAGCAAGTCAATCTAATCTTCATCGAGTCAATTTAAAAATAAAAAAACTAATGTAAATATGAATGGCCTTTCCGATCTGTTGCAACTGAAATGCTATCACCATCAAAAATTATAACTACTATATTAAACTTGGGGATGTTTTAGTAATCAAACTGTATTAAACTTGGGGACATTTTTAGTTATTAAAGCAATACAAATGACATCATTTATAAAATTTGCTATCAATCAAATTCAAAAGATGAATTTATTATTGGTAAAAAATTGGCAGAATGGAAAATAAACTATTTAAAATGACGTTTAAGTCAAAAAGTTCATGCTGATTCAGTTAATGCGATTCAAAATAAAATCAATGGAATTTTAACTGAAAACCCAGATCATAATCTTGAATTAGAAAATGCTGAATGCAAGAAAATTGACAAAAACATGATTAAAATTCTAATTAGACAATGTTATCCGAGCAATTACCATCAATTCATTAAAGCTTTCTGATATATTAATATTACCGAATCATGGCATAGCAAGAATTATTCCTTCAAATTTATAGAATGTATAAATTTAATCATACATAAAGAGATTATTGATGAAGTTTCATACAACTTCATTTCACTGTTTGAGAGTTGATGAAAATATGCTTATTTTGGTAGTATAAAGATACTGATCAAAATTTGAACCTATCAGACAAAATTTGTCAGCATTATTAAGCTTATTACATGTGATAGTCATTCTACCATAATAGGGGTAAAAGTTTTATAGAGAATAACTTTGATTTACAAAAAATTGTTATGTTTACCTCTATAATGTCTGGAAAAACAGTACTGTGAGCCACACAGTACAGAACTGCTGAATTAAATGTGAAATATATTGTGGATGAGCAGCTATACCATTTGTTTTTCCTGACAATAGAGGTAAACATAACAATTTACCTCATCTACAAGAATTGATCAACATTACAGAAATTGATGTTACATGATTCAGATCTCTCAATGAAGTATGATAAGCATTTAGATATTTTGAACTAAATGCTCTGGTAAAAAATGATGATATATGACACAGAACAAACTGCTCAATAAATAAATATTGTTTTAAAAATCTCTCAAATGCCTACAATATTGAGTAGCTCTTCAAAATGTATTTGTGGAACTATTAGCATCAAACAAAACTTTACAAAGGACTAATTTACCCTCAATTGAAAGGCAAAAATTAATAAATTAAGAGCATCAATAACTAGATAACATCTGCTGCAACATGAACTTTTAAACCAATTTTAGATTCCAATTATTATATAGATGCTTCACTAATATTAAAATTTATTCAAGTGCTTTGTAACCATTTAGATAATACTGTATATTTTTAGATGAGATATAAATGACTGGAATACCTTGGATCCTTTTGTAATGAAAAATAATTTAAACATAAGAGCATGGAAATGATAGTCTATTTGTAAAATATGAATCTATAATAAAGAATAATGATAAAAACCATATAAGTTTAGATACAATTTTTGAACAATAATATGGTAACTTAAAATTTTTAGTAAATAAAAAATGTAAAATTAAAGTAATTAATATATATATGTGCAGCTACTAAACATAAAATTATTAAAAGTTACCACCAAGCGCTTTCGGGACAGTTTATAGTCCCATATTCATGGTGACTTATATTTGGTTAAGAACTGTAATGTTAATGCAAATTCATATGAAGATGTTACATAGACCATTTTTGAGACAGAGAAAAGCAGGCCTCTCTTCTATTGATTGCTACTGGGTCGCTTACAATGTAGTAAGCTTCCCTGATTTTGCGTTTAATATCATTCATTTTAGAGCAAATGACACTGGCTGTGATAGGTAGAAAAGCATGGCCAGTGGCTCTCTCATGCTCAACAAAAACCGAATTGCCTTCAAGCTTTGTTTTAGTTCTGTTATAGAGGTATCTATGTTGAGCTACTCTGGTGGCAATGTTAGTTTTAGTTTCTCCAATAATATGTTGCCATGCAATTTCTTTGGGGGCAGGTGATTTTATACACAACTTGAGAGGTGAGTTCGGGTTTGATCGTGTCTTTGGTGTTATTGATAAGTCTATTGGTATTAGGAGGTGAATGGAAAGTGACTTCAAAGTCACTTGATAGTTTATTAATAAGGCTTTTGGCTGTTGAGTGGATGTATGGAATTAGGATTCTCGGTTTGCTTTCTTTCTTGTAATTATGGTTTATTTTATAAAAGAATTGATTAACTTTTCTGTTAATGGATGATTGAGTGTGTCCTATATTTCTTAAATCTGTCATATAATTAATAAGATTATTTCTTTTATCTGCCTCGTATTTGCACAAATTATGGTTTCTAAACATGAATGAAGAGAGGGCTACGAGTTTGTGGGAGCGAGGCACATAAGAACTAGGATGTGTCAGACCCTGTACTTCCAAAACTTTAATTACCATTCGGTAGTCCAGCCTATCCATATTTTTACTGACACATATGTTGAGGTATTTAACCTGATTATCTTGGTTTTCCCAAGTTGTAGTGAATTTATGTTTAATAGCTTCATTATCTGTGCGTAGAGCTCATATATATATTAATTGATTTCAAACGCTAATGAAGTAAAGCCTTAACTATTTCAAAATTAAAATAAGTGAATCATCTAATAATTTAACTACATATGTTTTAAAAGATCAAGAATATAAAAAAATTTTAGTACTTTTCGATATTTGTGCAAATTTTCAAACTTCCAGCATCAATTGTGAATATGGTTTTTGTGTAATAAAAACAATAAAATCAAAATCCCATAATTACTAGATAATGAACATTTGGATAATTTAATAAAAATTATGCATTATATCTTGTCAGAAAAGCAGATAAACCTAGACAAAATTTATAAAATTTGGATAAATTGTAGAACAATATGAAAAAATAAAAGGACTAGTTATTGAATTTTGTTATTATTTTTAAGTTATGTTCTACACTATTTCATTATATATAAACTATTTTATATGTAAATGTGCAAATAAATACTAAATTCTGAAGTTTTTTTGTTGCATATTGGTCAATTTAGTGCACTCAGTACTTGTATTTTTAGTTCAGAGATTGCCTACTCTTAGAAGAAACATTGATTATAGCTGTAGAAAACCATAAATTAAAACTTTAAGACATTTGGTATAATCTTATTTTTATATATATTCATAAGGCCTTAAATTTTAATATTTATAACTTTTTTTTTCTTTTTTTTCAATATTTAGTATTGTATTTGTCTGGTAGTACAGTAGTTGAAAAAGTATAAATAACAATTTCATGTTTTATTTATTTATTGTAAATAAATATTTAACTTATTTTTATTATTAACCAATTTAGTTTGTTTTTGCTTTTCAAACTCATTACAAATATATGCCATTAAGCCCTGGGAAATCATGCAATCTACTAGAGGACATGCAAGAATAATGGTAGTAATTTAAAATGATGATCAGTGATATTAAGATTCCCAAAAGTAAGTTTTTCTATTTAGAAAGACTCGCATCTGAAAATTAATTTGAAACTAGAAAAAAATTAAAAATACTTTTAGAATAATTACATTTAATCTTAGTGCTAGGTTATTTGATCATTACCATCATAATACTGATCACATTAAATGTATATATGTGATTTTGTACTTCTAATTATTTATATATTGATCTCAGAATCCATTACAAAATATATACATTTTATGCTATGAAAAGATTTATTTTATTTGTGTTATTGATATTTTTATAAAATTATTTATATATCTATAAATTATTCAATAAAACTTTAATATTTTCTTATGTATACATTTAAACATATTTCTTTTTACACACAGTCAAACATATTTCTTTTTACACACAGTCATTATTTTCAATTATTATCAATTCACTGCACGATAATCTCCAGTATTACATCATTCCAAAAACTTCCTTATCTTATCCATCCACTTCATGTGGTCTTTTTCTGGTCTCTTGTGATCCAGTTTAAGACTTCAATTGTTCAACAATTATCATTACTTGTAGAAACATAACCACTCCAATTCCTTTTCAGCCTATTAATTCTTTCAATAGTTATGGTGATACCAATTTGTTTTTTCAGTTTTTCTATGTTATTTCCTAATATATAACTCTACAAATTATGCTATTTGGTTCTAAATCTATAATTCTCTTAAGTGACAAAGTCTTATATCCATAAGAAACCACTAATAAAATCTATTTATTTAAATCACTTCTTTTCAAACACATGAATCAATATTTGTACCAACATCTTTAATCTTAATAACATTGCAATCCAAATTACTAATAAAAATGCAATAAAAGAGTACATTAGTGTTACTTTTGAACATATTCAACAATAAATTATTTAATAGATACTGATTTTGATTATCATCATAACAAATAACTATTACATTGGCAAAAGAATTCACTACTTGCAAATATTTCATAAGAAACACATCAGATATCAAATTCAATCCAGCTTCTCCTATACCTAGTGTTTGAAAGATCTTAATTTTTCTTATAATGTAAATCTCTTTTCAAATACCAAAAATTCTAATATTCTCCATATTATGCAAAACATCTCTGAAATTATTGTTCAATTTGGAAAAAGTCTATTAAAACCCATCTATAATAGCAAGCAAGCACTAAATTCAAATGATATCAGTTTCAGATCCTTGAAATAATACTTTGAACCTGGCATGAATCTTACAAATTGTCGTTGCAGACTTACAATCATTAATCTCAATTTTTCCAAATAAAATACTAAATGTTCTAAAAGAATTCCAGCTTGCATAATAAAATAATCAAGACCATTAACTATCACTATTACATTTATTTCTTCAGACTGAAATGTTTTAATAGCTTTTGATAAATAATATTTCTAAAATTAACATTAAGATGTTTGCAATCTATTATAGATATATAAATTAGTAATTGTTAGTTGAAGTAAATAAAAAAAAATATCATAGAAATAAATAATTATATATATATTATTTATCCATTAAAAAATATTTAATTTCCAATACCTAATAAATTACTGATAAAGTAAGATATTGCAAAAAAAAAAAAAGACTAAATATAATTTATAATATACATATTAAAGGTTTGCAAATTATAAATGTCTAATGGGTATGTCGAAAAAAAAACCCTAAATAAAAATTGTCAAATAATTAAAAATATTATACAGTTCAAAATATCAAACAAAAATGGGGAATAGATATTAAAGTGTATTATATAATGGTATATATTTATTTTTAAACATAAACTAATAATGGGGGTGGGGGACTTATGAAAATTAAGCACTCTATATAAAATATATAATTTCACACAGAGAGACTTATATAAAATATCAAATGCCAAAAACTCAACTAATCAATTTAGTAAATCAAATACACCAATTTAAAACTAAACCACTAGCCAAAATCAAATTTAAAACTTCACTAACAATGGTTTTCTGCCAAAACTGTCTTCTCAAGAACAAAATAATACATAATAAATACAAAATATACCATTTATATATACATTTTATAATATCCACTCCAACATACATTCTTGAACATATGGATAAATGATCCCCAAATGCAAGTTTGACAATAGTAAATCAAAATATACTATACTACCTTCCCACAATCCACATTCTAATCATCTTTAATATTAAAAGAAAATTTAGACAAATTAATAGCATCAGAATCATAAATCTTTATTAAAAGACATTCTTCAATTTTTCCTTTCACTCTTCTCAAAGAAAGACAACCTTAGAGCTGCTCAGCAAATACATAATAGAAGTCTAAGATATTTATTTTTACTCCACTTTTATGAATATTCACTATTTTATTTAAACTTAATGCTTGGCTTCCTTAAATCATGTTACACTCCTGTTAAAGCATTTTCGCTAATCAAAGAGTTCAATTAAAGTTGATAAGACTACACATGCAAGAATTTCATCTTTCTTTTCATTATTTTCTTACTTTTTGAAAGATGTAAATATTTTTTCTCTATGATAAAATTTGAATTTTTTATTTTTTCTAAAAAGATTTTTCATTTTTTTATTTTCTTACTTTTTTAGATTTATATTATAAAATCAATACTGAAGCAATCTGTATGATCAAAATTAGATTATGATTTGCATACAAGTGTAGATATTGACTTCCCAATAGCCCATCCATGTGAAACTCAAAGGTTACACTTTCTTGCAGTTCATTATCAATGATGAGTATTTTCCCAATGACTTCTCACAAAAATGAAAAAAATATGTTTCTTAAAAAAAATAGATAGCTAATTAAGCATAGTGCAGCAACTATGTCAGGATCTTCTCCATTACCTGATCAGACATGCTTCTGACCCTGAATGTTATTGCAGCATAGATACCTATTGAAAATTTTACAAAGTCTCTAGGGCTAAAATTTTCTACTACCTATGAGTTTTTCATTTTTAAATTGTTTTTAATTATTTTTTTGGTAAAAAACTATATTAAAAAATCATTTCTGAAAATAAGTATGCTATAGAACAGAAAAAGGTTGTAGACTGGATACATCTGTCAACCCATGAATTTGTGAACATGTCTGTATTTTTTGGCATAACAATTAACATTTGAATTATTGCATGTATAGATTATGGCATATCTGGAATAAAAATTATGATTCGTAATAGATTTTTTATATATTATCTTGTTTACATTTTAATATAATAACAAACATTAATAGTAAAGATCATAGTAGATTTTTATAATTATGCCAATTATAGATCACTATAATATAAATTTTAAAACTGCATATCAAATGCATAGGAAATTGACAGTTGATAAAATTATTACTAAATTTAAGATTGGACTAGAATAAAACAGTATGATCTCTTATCTAGGTTCAAATGGTGAATCTGTGCATATAGCCATAATGGATATGACTATCATATGAATTGTACACAAACAAAAGTGCAACTTCAGATGCTGACTTAAATCTGAGGTTCAAGTTGTGCACTCAAAAGTTTTGCCATATTTTGCAAATAGCATCACATTATTTTTCAATAATGTTGAATTTTATTTATTTGATAAATTACATTTATTTTTGTATATGTTTTACAATAATTGTTAAATATTAATTTTACTTATTAGAAAGAAACATATTCCTAACAGATGCCTGCATACAAATGAAAGTTGCCAAAATTTTTAATGTTTTGGAATAAAGTATTACCTTAAATAAATCAAGTTATATATTATTTTGTTTAGAATTTCATAAGAAATTTAATGAATCTGCATATAAAAATGTAAATTTAAAATTTAACTCTTAAAATTTGGAATCTATATAAAATAAGAATTTTTAAAAATATTAAAATCTTGCTTTTTCTAATTTTTTAAAATGGTAATGACTATATATTTTTAACTTTATTATATTTTTTGGTATCTGCTCTTCTGTTAACATATAATATTCTATTCTTGACTTATTCGAACTGAAGTTAATATCCAAATTCATCTCTAGTCTAATCCTCTAAACATTCAATATTTTGATCTACATCAGATGTCGCCAAACTATGGAGCCATATGTGGCTCTTTGAATATATATACATGTGGCTTTTCAGTTATGTCTATATTTTTCCATAGGGCCTAATTGGAACACATGTTCAAAACAACAATAACAACAAAACATTGCAAATACAAAATAAAAAATCATGAGATAAAGATAAAACCAGCACAAATCCAGAACATATAGACCAACTACTTTGTAGTAAAATTGAAAATAAAACTATCATAATTTCAAATTATAAAATTTTTAAAAGATTTTATTAATGTAATCGTGATTTTATTTGTTTTATAAGTCTAGCAAAACTTCACGCTTAATAAATGAGCACACAGTTGCCCTCTAATGGAACAAGACAATGTTTGCAATGACGGAATATGAATACGCATAATCTAAAAGAAAAATGTATAATTATTTTTTGTGTAGTTGTGCAAATGTGGATATAATATGTTAAATAAAATACAATATATAAAGCTTTTTTCAACATGACTATGAAGAAAAGACTAAGAAAAACATTAGATGAGCACCGTGATTTTAAAACCGAATGGACTGAATCTTTTGCGTTTAACGTGAATTCAGGGGGCCTTCCAACCTGTCTTATTTGCCAAAAAACAGTGGCACAAAGCAAGAAGTCTAATTTGGAGAAACACTTCATGACAAAATATACCACATTTGCCATAAAATATCCTGTCAGTGACATGAAAAAAAGAGCAATTGAAGAACTTCAGAAAAATATTGAAAAATCAAGTTCTGTATTTGATTGTTGGAGACACTCTGTCAATAACATTACTATTGCAAGCTTTGTAATAAGTCAGAAAATCACTAAGAGAAAAAACCCATTCACAGATGGTGAGTATATAAAATGTTGTTTTGTTAAACCATCTGAAGAACTTTTTCATGATTTCAAAAATTAAAAAGATTTTAAATAAAATTCAAAACATGCCATTATCTGCCAAAACAGTAGCAGATAGGACAGTTAAAATGGTGTTAAATATGGCCAGCCAACAAGTCAAGGACACAATTTCCTTTTACAGGTGGTGTATAATATCTGAGGAGTCAAAACAACTTTTAGGATTATTGCCACTCAAGGGCCAAAAGCAAGGAGAGAACATGGTAAATGCTGTCATTGAATGCATGGGAAAAAAACCATATCATACTTGATAAAATTGTGTCAATTGCAACTTATGGTGCAAAAAGTAAGATCAGATCGAAAAAGGGGTTTGTTTTAATTTTAAAGAAAATGTTAATCATGAAGTGATTACTTTCCATTGTATACTTCGTCAGGAAGCACACTATGCACAAACATTTCCAGAAGAAATCGGTAAAGTTATAGACTTGGTAATTAACATTATTAATTTTATTGCAGAAAGAAGTCTTAACCATCGACAATTTAAAGAGTTGCTAGGTGAAATGGCGAGCGAGTATTCAAATCTGGTCCAATAGAAGAGGGTTCGGTCACTTTTTAGAGGCAACATGTTAAAACATTTTGCATAAATGAAATTGAATTATTTCTCAACAAGGGCATTCAATATTTAAAAAACAGAAGATCAGTGGTTGCAAAAATTGTATTTCATGGTGGATGTTACATCACAACTGAATCAGCTCAATCATAAGGTAAGCAAATTACTGCTTTTTCAATGATAGAAGAAATTATTTTGTTTGAAAAGAAATTGATTCTATTTGCTGAAGATTTAGAGAGGGGAACTTTAGTTCATTTCCCAAACTTGTCTCAATATAGTTGAAAAAATAATGTCCTCATTTACAAAAATTATTTTAAGATAACAATTTTAAACATGAGAGAATATTTTCTTCAAAGGTTTCAGGAATTTAGAAACGATAAAACAACTCCAGCATTTATTACAAATCTTCTTAATGCCAATGTGAAAGAATTAAAATTTTCACCATTTAATAATGATGTGGGTAATTTTGAAGTACAATTGCTGGATTTGACAAGCAAAGATTTATGGAGCTCCAAATTTGTTTGTCTTTGTAATGAAATGGAAGAACGGGAAAAAGAAAAAATGTAGTCTGCTTTCACAGAAACAGCAGGGTGCTATGAAAAATTTACAGAAGGCAAACTTTTATGATTTTTACAATTTGGAATAGTTTTCCAGTTCATATTATGAGTTTAAAAAAAAATTGCATTTGGTATTCTCAGTATCTTTGGATCTACATACTTATGTGTAAAATCGTTTTTTAACATGAATTTTATCAAATGTAAATTGAGGAATTATATTACTGATGCCAACTTGGAATCATGTCCACTAGTTACCAACTGGACATACAGAAACTTTTTAAGGAAATATAAATTCATTGTTCACACTGATTTAAACCAATGCTAGCAATTTTCCATGTGATTTAATTTACATTTAATAAAGATGTAATTAATATTATAACTTATTATAGTATTTCTTTAAATTTTCCTTCTTTATAAAAATATATTCATGGCTCTCAAATAATTTTTAAATTGTTGTGAATATCAGATTTGGCTTTTCCATCTCAAAAGTTTGCAGACTCTTAATCTACATAATGAAATTGTGAACTACACTGTGTCTAATTACATGAATTCACTTACATGCTATTCAAAAACAAATGTAAGTAAACAAAGATGGGTAAATAAATTAACAAACAAAATCATTAAATTTACAAATTTTACATATTTGGCAGGCATTTTTCCTTCTCTGAATACTAAATTTTACAATATACCAGTACATGTTTTCCATCTTGTAGTGCAGTACATAATTACATACATTAATAAAATTTCTTTAGTTTATGATTGAAAGCACATATATTTCATTCTTCCTTTATTATTCTTTCTGAATATGATGTGCAATATTTCACATAATAAAATATTTTCTAAGAATAATGCTAAAAGTTTTATAAAATTTTAGAACATAGTTAAAGTTAATACTGATTTAAAAACAATTAAAGCGATCATAATTTCTTGATAAACAGACTAACCTATTACATTTATATAAGATAAAAAAAATATTGAAAAAAAAAAAAGTATTGTCCAGAACACATTTAATAGCTATGAAAGTTAAACATTTAGCTATTTATTTTAAAAATATTCTTAATGCTTCAATGAAAGAATGACTGTAACAAGTAATCTGCAAAATATGTTTTACTTATTATTAATAACTATATTATTAATTTTTAAAATTTTGTTTACAAGTTTTATACTATACCTATTAAAAAAAGGATCTGTTATATATGTGCATATTGAGAAGTATACATGCAGTTCAATTAATAATATATATTGTTTTCATCAATGTTTATCAACAAAACGTGAGCTATTATATGCTGTATATATTTGAAATGCAAAGGAGATTTGGAACAAAATATAGCGTAATTTATGGTTTCACTGTACTTTAAATCTTTAATCAAGTGTAATTTGTGATTTCACTGTACTTTATCTCTTTAATCAATTTTATCAGAAGTCTTTACTAATGCCATACTTATAAAATTATCTTTTTTGAAATAATATCATAATTTTAGATTTATTTAATTTGTCATTTTTGATTAATTTAAGAATTATTGATAAATGTGAATATTTAAAATTATTTGTTATATGTGCTGATCATTAATTTCTCTGTAGTAGAAAATGAAAAATTAATAAGAGAAGTTAGATTTTGATTCAATAAATATTAGTGATATTTAAAAGATAATACTTTATTAAGTAGTCATTATATTAAGAGTAAAGATTTAGGACTTACTTTTGGATCTGACAGTTATCAGCCTATTAATCATAAAAAATAGTTTTAAGGAAATGTTGTTATAAAAATGTATAATTAAATAATTCTAAAACTACTCTTTGTTTCAAAGAGATAATTTTATAAAGATTGCATTAATATAGACTATTCTGGTAAATTGATTAAGGATATTTTATTTAGTAGAAATTATAAGTGATAAATATATTTTTAAATGTTAATAAAAAAGATATATATTCTACTTATTTGTCTAAGATTTTACAAAAAAATTAATTTTTTGTTGCTAATAACAAACTAACATGGTGACTGTTATACTAAATAATTTATTGAATAATATTAAAAAAACTGGTAGGAATACCATTTCCTGGAATTGTTTATACATTATTCCTTGTCTTTATAAAAAATTATATAGAGATCAAAATAATGCAAGTTTAAATGAAAGTGAAAATTTATAAAACTAGAATAAAAAATTAATATCATAGATTTCCATTATATATTCATGAAAGAAATATTGTACCGGTCGAAAATGTATGTCCATCCAACAAGATTTAGAATCTAGGCAAAAGTACCTCGAATCCAATCATGCTCGAGATACACAGGTCAGGAGCAATCATGAATTCTAACCTGTTTGCCCATTCCCCAAATCTATAACACTATGGACTACATCTACGGTGATACCACATAAATTAATTATTTCCCAGCCCGGTGCTACATCGTTTTGCATGAGAACTCAGCTGATGATGATGATGAGAGATTGAGTGAACCAAAAATATTAAGTTTAAAAATATACATAAATATAAATATTATTAAGGAGATTCGAACAACTTGATTAAAGTTTAAAAATATAAATATTTATTATGACAAAAATTAAAGATGATTTTATATATTCAACTTCACGCATTTAAAACTTTATTTTTGGTTACAAATATTTGACAATCTTTATACAATGATTTTATTTTAAAAGATATCAATTTAGTGCGGCGGTTACAATCCTGAACGTATATTTAAAAATAGGATTTTTAATCAATGTTACAAAAATAGATTTATCTGGGCATTATTAATTTTTTAGATTAAAAAAAAACACATATAAAGATATGACAATAATAGTTTTGCTGTTTGTGTGATTTCATAGTATGCCCTTGGCATTTGACACATAGTTTTATTTTCATTTATAACATTTATTGACAACACTTAAATAAGGATTTCCCGCGTTTTTGTCCGCCATTGTCCACCATGTTTGTTTTTGTATTAATCATGGAGTTATTTATTTTTTAAATTTGAATTATTACAGGATCTGATACCATTTTCTTGTGTTTTTTTTTTAATAATTTGCCCTTTTTATCTATTATCTTGTGTACATATATCTTCAGCCATTGTTATTTTTCGATTTAAGTTAAGAAATTTTGATATTAGGGGGGGGGGGAGGCAGCCACTTTCATCGTTTTTTTTTTTTTTTTTGTGATTTTTGAGACACTTTTATCAGGTTTTTTTTTGTCATTTTTTAGCCACTTTCATGTGTTTTTTTTTTATTTGTCATTTTTGAGGCACTTTCATCGATTCCTTTTTTTTATTTGTCATTTTTGAAACACTTTCATCGGGATTTTTTTTTTTTGTCATTTTTTAGCCGCTTTCATGTGGTTTTTTTTTTTATTTGTCATTTTTGAGCCACTTTCATCGATTCCTTTTTTTTATTTGTGATTTTTGAGACACTTTCATCGGGTTTTTTTTTATTTGTCATTTTTTAGCCACTTTCATCTGGTTTTTTTTTTTTTGTCATTTTTGAGCCACTTTCATCATTCCTTTTTTTTATTTGTCATTTTTGAGACACTTTCATCGGGCTTTTTTTTTTTGTCATTTTTGAGCCACTTTCATCGATTCCTTTTTTTTATTTGTCATTTTTGAGACACTTTCATCAAGCTTTTTTTTTTTTTGTCATTTTTTAGCCACTTTCATCTGTTTTTTTTTTTTTTTTTGTCATTTTTGACCCACTTTCATCGATTCCTTTTTTTTATTTGTCATTTTTTAGACACTTTCATCTGGTTTTTTTTTTTTTTGTCATTTTTGAGCCACTTTCATCGGGTTTTTTTTTTTTTTTGTCATTTTTTAGCCATTTTCATCTGGTTTTTTTTTTATTTTGTCATTTTTGAGCCACTTTCGTAAAAAAATTTATCACTTGCAATTTTCAGACCGGTTGGTGATGGTGTCGCTGTGCCCTCTGATGGCGGCAGTACGGTCTGCAAACTACAACCAATTCTCATAACTAAATTCAAATAATCATTTTAAAACATTTAAACTAATTTATAACTAGAGTAAGTATTAATAATCATTAATATATAAAATTTAAAATATATATTAACATATTTATAATACAATTATGATAACAATGGAAAAATAAGTCTAATAGTAATCCAAAAAATTTCATAACACTAAAATATGGATGAGTTCGAAAATGAATTTATTTTATCACTTATGACAATAAATATTTTATAAAAATATAAACATTAAAATTACAATGCAAATTTCATAAATATTTTTCTTTATATTAATGACATTTTTTAAAATTGTAATTGTTTGAATTGATATACTATTCATTTAGTATATAAAAGGATTATGTATATGTGAAAGAGAGGGGAAACAAAAAAATAATTTAGAAACTTTTGTAATAAATTTATTAAAAATTTATAAAATTTTCTAAATATACAAATAAGATATAATTCTAAAATAATTTATTTATTACATAAATAACAAGGACTAACCGATTTTCATCCAATTAACTTGTTTATTACGAGGTCGAAAGTGAAAACCATAGCTTTTAGGAGGACTTGCTTTTCGAGCATATATAGGAAGTGGTTCAGAAGAATATGTATCAAACATCTTTTAGTGGATTATTGCATAAATTATACCTAGAAAGTATTTTAAATAAAAAAAGTTTATTTAATAATGAAAAATAAAAAACCATTTAATTTTAAAACAAATCATCAGTTTGTAAAAAATTCTATGCATTAGATGCTACAAGAACTTTAGATGAAAGCAATAACAAATTATTAGATATTAATCAAGTGTTTTAATGACATTATGCTGTAAAAATATAACATTTGAATTTAATGGGAATTTTTATAAGCAGAAGGAAGGATTGTTGATAGGAGGTCCACTGAGTGGGGTACTGAGTGAAATCTATATGCAAGATATGAAAGAAATAATAAAGGATGAGAATGCATCAATAATAATGAAAAGGTATGTGGATGATTTTCTGTTGATATTTAATAGAAGTAAAAGGCAAATTAAAAGGTTTATAGATGATATAAATAAATTAGATAAGAACATAAAATTTGTAACAGAATGGGAAAAAGATAATAGATTGACATATTTAGATATAGAGATAAAGATTATAAGGGAAATATCTGAGAGATAAAAACTGGAGTGTATAGAAAAATGGGAGATAAAAATGGAGTGGGATGGGGTTCAAATATGGATGTAAGGCATAAGGTTAATGTTATAAGTTGATGAAGGAGACGAGTATGATAGAGAAATTGATAGGATACAAGGATTTTAAGGAAAGTGGGTATCTAGAAAAGATAGTAAAAAAGAATATAAAAAAAGTGGAAGAGAGTTATAAAAAAGAGGGAGAAGGAAAGAAGAAATCAAAGGATAGGGAAAGGAAGGATTATATAGGGATACAGGTTAATGATGGTAGTATAATGAAGGGAATTAATAATATTAGAAAAATAAGTAAAGTTTTTAAGAAAAATATTAATTATAAAGTGGTAAATAAAAAAAATAAAAAATGTAATGGATATATTAGATGGTAAGTATATAGGTGGGGAAAAGAAATATATTAATGGAGTTTATGAAATAAATTGTAGGAAATGTAAGGATAAAGGAATTGTAAGTAAGTATGTAGGTGAGACGAAGAATTCAATATACACAAGATTAAAGCAACATAGATATGATAGAGGATCGCCAGTATATTTGCATTCTTTGGAGACAGGTCATGAGTTGGAGAGAGGGGATGTTAGAATAAGTTTTGCAAATAGTAGAAGAGATAGAAAAATAAGGGAGGCAATTTTAATAAAAGAGATAAAGCCAAATATTAATAGAGAAAATGGTTTAAGGACGATTTTAGTATAAAGATGAAGAGAAATAGTATAAAGTTATGGATAGTTAGTGTGTTTGATGTACAATAGAGGGAGGTAATTATTATAAAAGAGTAAGAAAGTAGAAAGGATTATGGGATAGAAAAATGGAGGAAGTAAAGGAGTGAGAAATAAGGTAAGAATTAAAATTAAAATTATAAATAGGTAGGGTTAGATAAAAAAATAGGATAAAAATAGAATTAAAAGATATAAATAAGGAGTGAAGAAGAAGGTAGAGATAAAATTAGATAAAAAATAAGATATTATAATTGGGTAAAAGTTACTGAAGGTTGAAGATATTTATAGTAATATAAAATTTAAAAGTAAAATAAGAAATAGAAGAATTGAAATAAAGTATGATATAAAGAGATTTGATAGTAATATGAAAGTAATTATATATTTAATTATGTTTTGATTTATAAAAGTTAAAAAATGTTACAGTAAAATTATATAAAAAAGAAAAATTTAATGGGTTGGGTAAGGTAAAATAATTAGTGGATTAAATTGTAAGATTATAAAATAAAAATATATATTGGATAGGAATACAATTTATCCAAACTTCAAACACTTTTTAGCAAACTTTATTTGTACATACACCTACGTTTCGACTGACCTGCAGTCTTCTTCAGAGCTATGATATAATGAACAAAATAAAAAAACAACTATATAATAACACCTTAAAAAATTTTTTTAAACAATAAAAAAACTAAAAACAACATAAAATATATATATTAAAAACCTGAAATAAATAATCAAACCCAAATAAAACAATTAATATAAAATAAAATGTACTACATAAATAAAAAATAAATATAAATTATACATGTGTATTCTTAACTTTATACATATATATATATATTCAAGGACAACTATTAATCTAAATATTATCTATTTTATTATTATTAACAATCTACTAATTATCTGTATTCTTCATAAACTTAAACTTTATGATTAGTAACTAAAATTCTTTTAATTTTAAATCATATTTATTATTTTCTTACTCATTCTTCTTTTAAAATTAATATTTTATATTTATTATTGCTGAATATTTAAAACCTATAAACTATATAATCTTTACACTTACTAAGGTTATTCTGATCTTCTAAATAAAATAATGAAAAATCGTTGTTTTTTTTTTCCAAAAATTATCTTATACCCTAGCTCCCTCTATTACATATTATTTAAACTAAATATATATCCCCTACAACTCTTCATTTATATTTTTTTATTTATTTATTTTTTTTTTACACTTTAACTTTTATTATATAATACTCATAAATTTATATTATACTTCTTTATATGTTTTTATATATATAAACCCTACAACTATATTTACATATATATTTTTTTATTTTATATATTTTAACTTTTATCATTATTTTTATATAATTCTTATAAAAAAAATTTATACTGTTTTATATGTAAATATTATGCTAAGTTTAATTAATTTATTTATTTATTATTATTTTTTATCTATAAATATACCCAAATTTATACTCCTATTTAACCTAACCATTTTTTATCATCCCCAACTTATTTATTAACAATTATCTCTTTACATATTTACCTCTATATATCTTATTTAATAACTATACCAATCTCATCCTAATCCCAGAATCTCTATTAAATTCTGGTTTTATCTTTCTTATTAATATAGCTTCTTTTATTTTCCTTTCTTTAATACTTTTGTATATAACTTCATTTTTATTGAACTTTGTGTAAATTTGTGTCCTGTTTCTTTTTTATGTATATATATTGGTGATTTATTATCTGCCATATGTTGTTTTAGTCTTGTTTTTATAGAATTTTTTGTTTCTCCCACATATTTGTTATCAATCCCACTATCTAGACATTGTTTGCAATTTATCACATATACTCCATTAATTATTTCTTTATTATATCCTATGTATTTGTTATCTATCAAATTTAATAGGTTTTATCTTTTTTTATTAACTATTTTTTTATTAATTATTCTTTTGTATCTTTTATTCTTCTTTATAATTTTGTTAAATTTATTCACTATGATAATATTATTTGTTTTTATTCCTATATATCTATCTTCACCTTTTTTTTTTTCCTTCACTCTTTTCATTTTTATTTATCTTATACTCTATTTTTCCAATACTTCTTTTAATTATATATACAGGGAAACCATTCATTTTTAATTCATTGATTATTAAATCTTTTTGTATATTATAATATCATATTGGATAGGAGTTAATATAATAGTAATGGGTGAAAAGTGATTTATTAATATAATAAAATATAATAGAAAGGGTATAAAAATAAATATACTAGTAATAATAATAAATAATAAGAAGTAAAAATAATGGTAAAATAAAATAATATTAAGGTTAAAAGGATTAAATTATTAAATATAATATAATGTAAAAATAGTTAAATTGTAAAATTATATGTATAAATTTATAAAATATGATTGTATTGATAACAGTCGAAACTTGTCAAATTAATAAATATATTTTGCTAGAAGTGTAAAAGAGTGGAGGTTTGATGTTAAACCAAAAGACTTTAGTAAGATCATTAATATTTCAAAACCACTTTATTATATGGTAAAATGCCATCAAGTCAGTTTTGATAATCATATGAACAATATTTCTTTAATAATGAACTATCATTTGTTTTGTTTTCCAGACACATTTATTATTGTAATGAAAGGTATATCTATCTTAAGCGTGGTTTTTTTATTTTTTCACAATCAATTTTTCTAAATATTATATACTTTTCTTAAGAGATTGTTCAACATATTCAAAAATTAGAGAATGACGCTGTTCTCATAATATACAAATTAAATTGTACCAGAATAATAAATAATCAAAATTCATTTCTGAATATCATTTATTAAGATGGTTAATTTATTTAGTTAAAAAATAAAATGTAAGTCAATACAAAATAATAGTGATAAAATAGATGATTGACTGGTAATCTGATTTGAAGAGGAGGGAATGCAATGCTGTAGGTTGTGAGAATTTAATTCATTCTGAGTTTATATGAAAGTTCTTTTTATAGTGAGAATATAAGATTTATCTATTCATAATGATTGAAAGGCTATTAGCTATTGCATGTTTGATAAATAACACTTAAATTTTCATAAGAAGTTTAAGCATCAGAAATGAATGTGATTCTGTTGACCTAAAGCTCCAGTTCTACTTCACTAAACTACACAAGGTTACAGTTTTGGTGATGGAAGGCAAGAGGAGCATCCAAAGTTTGATTTGGCCAGGGCATCAAAAAACTTCCTACTGTTCTTTATACACACATAAGTTGAGCTTCAGTACTAAAAAATTTTAAAACTGATACTCAAGATTATTTGATTCAATAATGAATAGATAGCTGAATCACCATTTATGGAAGGTCGTTTAAGTTTTCATAAATGATTTATTTTTTTCTAATTAGAAAATAATTATTACAAAAACCAATCCAATACAAACTTATGGTTTGTAATCAAAGACAATCAATTTTTGTAATTAATGAGAAAGTACACCATAAACAATAGTGCTTCATTTTTTCAATTCATCTTCCTATTCCACTTCCCAAAGTCTGTGTGTGTGTTGTTGTTTTTTTTTTGTCCAAATAAATATTTCATAAAATACTTTACTATACCCCAAGCATTTTACCACAGTCTTTATCTCCAATTATCAGCAAAACATAGTTCTTTTATTCAATAACAATTAAGGTAAATGCAATTGTTTTTAATTCGCTTACTTATTCAACTTTCTAACTCAAGAACTTAAGGCTCTTAGATCAATACCCAACTGAAAGGAAAAAATCTGATATGCTCCACATGACTACTTGACTCATCTCAATATTTCCTGATCGTGACTATTTATATTTTCTCTTTGATATCTTCTAAAATGTTACTGTTACATAAAATATTTTAAATACTAACACAATCTTGCAAAATATTTGCAGTTGACATTAAATGCACTCTTTGTTATATGAATGAGTATAAGTACAATTTTTTGAAGTTTGTTTTATTTCTGTTTTACAATATTAAAACACTCAAAAGACACATTTTGGTTTTCTTTTGAATTCTTGATTACAATTAAGCAAAGAACTTTTTTTGAGAAAGTATCAATAACAATGTAAAAAGGGAATTGGAGTGCAAAGAAAAAAATCTTTATGTATGTAATTAGGTATTTGTATTATTAGTAATCAGTTCATAACATTCATCATACATAGGCTCTGTATTATCATCCCAAAAATCCTGGGAAAATTTTAATAAATTTTCCTGTGGGAAAGAACTAAATGATGTACTGTTGAAAATATCTGGAAATCTAAAAATATTTTGTACAGAAACTTCTTTAGTATATTGAAATGTCCTCAGCATATAACCAATCTGATTTTTAAAAACTTTCATAGGAAAACTTTGAATGATATGAGTAAAAATTATTGCCTAAAATGGTAGCTTTCGATACTGAAACTCCAATTAGCACACAAAACATTATTATACAAGGCTTTGCCACAATGAGACATATAGAATGTCTTCCACATTTCTTTTACCTTCCTCGTTATCATTAATTTTATATCTAAATTTTCTAGGACAGCTTTCTCAGAACTAAAAATCGAATCATAAACAAAACAATCCACCTGAAGAGATTGCAAAGACAAAGCCCAACTGATCGTGAACTATCAATTTTATTCGTTTTTGTTACTAATTTACAAACCATGTACTTTAAAACTGTCATCAATAATATGCAGCAAATGAAGTGTTTATAATAGCATTTTTTAAATTTCATTCTTAATTATTTTGTTATTTTAAAGTCATAGATTATGAAAACAAAATTAGATTATATAAATAATATATATACAAATTAGGTAAAGTTTTACTAGGGGGCCAACATATTTGGGCCGCTATAGTAAACCTTTACTACAAATTATATGACCTTTACACGCGAAAATTTTATTAATTCCTCTTAATTTTCAAATTTATAAAAAAAAAAAAGTTCGTAAATTATATTTTTTACAACGTTTAAAATAAAAAAGATCAATGAGATACCATCGAGAACTCTGATAAATCAAAGTTATCCAAGGCTGAAGAAATATCGGTACCGAAATATCATTCGTTAGTGCACGAGTCGACTTGCTGGCACCAAATGATATACTATTAGAATTTCTATTAAGATTTCAACGTATTCAACAAATAAAATATTTGATGTTTTAAATAGATTATATAGCTTAAGCGTACTAGTTTGCATTATAATTTCGAATATTTATATACTTAATATACTACAAAATATTACGCTTCAAAATGTAAAAAAAGATGCAACATAATTTTATAATTAAATACAGTACTACTCAATATTTAAATAATAAATTCTATACTGAAATGAGTTGACATAACTTTCAACTTTAAAAAGATGGTTTAAAACCTATTACAAAAATTTCCTTTTTCATAAATTTAAATCAAAAATAAATGAAAGAGTAAAATTAATTAATTAAACTCTAATACATAATTATTAAAAGCGTTCAGACGGTTTTTATTTTCTCGCATTACGGTTAAAAATTTATACAAAACAAGTTATTTATTGCAATTGTGTAGCGTAAAACATATGATTAATATTAGATAATTATTTTCATAAAATACGGTAACGAACTTATAAAATTTACCTAAATAAGCTAAACATTTGTTAAAGCGTTTCTTAATCGCCATCATTTTCAAAATTCATACCAATTTGAACGATGGGAAAAACCGCAAATATGTATACACATATAAACATAATTTTTTTATATGAGCAGAAGTGTAAATGTTGTTATAAATAATTTTTAAAATAATATTATTTATATATTCATAACAATCATTATGAAGATAAAACTTTTTTTTGCCTTATTGAGATGAATTTCACCCGGAAGTATATAATATTAACCAATCAAGTTTAACCACGATCACCATCTTACGCATCGCAACTGTTAATAGATAGTACGACCTACGCTCATCGTTGAGAGAAGGTCCGTTTGTTGGTCAAGCAGTAGTCCCAAAGAATCGTTCAATGCAGAGATGTCTATTGTTTACCAATTTCTTTCGTCAACGTGGTTATTCTTAATATTAGATTTTCATGTTGATGGTAAGACTTTTGCTGTTTCCATTTATTTTTAAATTCTTATATTTTTATTAACTATTCTTAGTTTATAGTTAATTGTGATGAGTTTTACTTAAATCAGTCTTATAAATAAAAAAAAAAGTTAATTTTTTTACCTTAGTTTTTGAACAAATGCTTGTTTAAATATGTAATATCTCTGTACCAAAAACATTTAATAGTATTTCAAATTAAGATTTCATTTGCAAAAAGTATAAAAATGAATTTTCATCAGATGGAATCAAAAAAGTCTGACGTAAGTTTTTTACGTATCTTTTTAAATACAGTGAGGTATATATTAAAATTTACCGATTTATTCATCTATAAAATAATGTAAGCAGTAACTTTTTGAAATGTATAATTAAAATTTATTATAATCAACTATTTGAAACGTATTGCCTTGATTATTATATTGTATTTATTTAATTTTAAATTATAATGTGCTATACTATAATGAAATACTTATTTTAGAATGGATATATTGAAAGATAACATTGAAAAGTTAAATAGTGGATATAAGAAATGGGCTACAGTTTCCGATCCCTGGTTCCTGGCTTTTTTGGATTTACAAATCTTGTTTTCTCTAAGGTAGAAAACAATCAATTCGTTGCTTTTAGGCATATTAATTTATAAATATTTTGCTGGTTTCTTTTTTTTTTTTTTTTAATGTTGTGAAAAGTTAAAGATTATTTTTGAATAATAGATATTCGGATTAATGATATTTTATTTGTATAAAATAGTTGGAAAACAATAAATCATTAACCAATTGATTTCATTATTATTTGGATATCTATGTCGATTGTATTCTTGGGATCAATCTGTATTAGATAGTTTTCCATTCTACATATATATGCAAGTGTCATTCTTATTAGTTGCCACATGAAAATGAATATGGTTTTTCTAACTAGACAAAAAAAGTTAAAAATGAAACTAGATTAATTTATATGTTATAAACATATGCATATATCACGTGCTAGTCTTATTTCTATTGTGAATAATCTTTTTTATAACAATTTTTTTTTCCTTTCTGAATACTTTCATAAGTGAAGCTCTCCCAGAAAAATTGTGCTCTGTTGACATGCTTAATTAAAATTTAAAAAATTCTCATTCTTGTGGGGGAAACTTTTTAATGTATTCATGTTGCATCAATAGAAAGGCAACTAATTTATTGGGAATAATTATATCACTGGTGGAAGATACTGATTCATAGATTCAATAGCATGCATTTCTATATCTCAGTTCATCTTTCTGAGTAAAAAACTATCAAAATATTTAAACTGATCCAAATTATGAAGCTGGTAATCATCAAATCCAAAAGTTTATTTTTTTTTAGTTATTAATTGAAAGTTTCTTGAGTTTTTTTTTTTTTTTATGTTAATAAATCAAAATTTTTATAAGTTGCATTCAAAACATTTAAAAATATTCTTTGCATTGGTAGAAGTAATACGTTTGTCAGAATAATACAATCCAAGGACAAGAAGTTTCTGTTTTTTTTAATTTGTTCAAATTAAAAACTCTCAAAAAATTAATGTCTTAATGCCTGCTTCAAGAAGCTATCCTCTAAACTGTTCCAAGGACCATTGTCATAAAAATGGAAAACAGTTGGGGTCACATTCTTTAATTGTCATTTTAAATGCTTCAAAATTTTTATCACCAGTAATAATTCTTCCTCTCGTGTCATTATTTAATCAACTCCCATTGATAATCTGCTATCCTTAAACAAATTTATAAAAGTAGTATAACAATGCAAAAAAGATATACTGATTTAGGTTATAAAAAATGATAATTATCATATATAATAGTCTACATTTTGATAAATCAAATTTATCACAGTATAATCAAAATGTGGTTACAAATGTGTATATATGCTCAGCAATGGTTGACATACTTTTCCTGATTCCAGTAAAAGAATTATATTAAGATGCCAGCTATACTTCAGACAAGGCAATTAATTAATCAGTAAGTTAGCACATGCAATGATACTCAATACAAACCATCTTAGAACTCTGTCAATGGAATCATTAATTCCATTAGTTTAGAAAAATATAAGATCAAGCTATTCAATCCATGTCATTAAATACATAAATAGGAATGCTGAATCAAGAATAAAGGATTAAGAGGATTGTTAGCCTACACATTCTGCAGAGCTTCCAAATTTACAGGAAACGTAATTCATTCAATTTTAACTATTATTTGGACAAAAGAAAGTGATAAACATATTCAATTTTCATTATAACTTTCGAACAAACAATTTTAATTTTTATTTAAATGAAAGAAAACTAGATATATTTTCATAAATTTCAATCTCCATAACCACCATAATTTCACAACAAACTGTTATAATTATTATTTAGATGAAACAAGCCAACATATATTTTCACAAATTTCAATTTCTGCATCATAATGTAGAGGGCAACAATCAGACACAGTTAATTTGTATTGTTTTCATATAAAATTACTCTTAAATTTTAAAATGACCTGGTTTCCATTCATTTATACTACTTTTGTATAAAATTACATAATCCATGAGCTTGTATTGCTTTTTTATAAAATTATATTCTTTTTAGTTTGTAAAAAATTTTGGATACTGATTTAGAGTATGCTCTCTGCCATTTTAAATGTTTAGGAATCTGCCAAAACCTCCACTGCCACATCCAAGCGATAAATGATATCGAATAGTCCATATGTTGAATAAACGTAAAATTGATCAAACCAAGCTTACAATTTTTAGTATTTTGGTATTAGAGCTGTAACATGGAGCATGTATTAGACCTGTGCCTGTTCACATTTGTATCAATCTACTGATAACTTTGTAATCTTGGGATCTGACCAAAATAATGTGTACATGGATGAATCTTGTACTTGCTGTTTTTGGCAAAAAAAAACAACAAAAAACCATGTATATGGATCTTGTACATTATATTTTGGCAAGATTTACAAAGTTATCAGGGAGGTTGATACGAATGTGAAAAGTACGCAGTAGGTCTAATACATGCTCCATATTGCAGAACTAAAAATAACTAAAAGTAAAAACATAAATATATTTATCATTTTCAATAAGAAATAATGATCTTGTACAAGGCAAAATATATATATATATGACTTTGACACTAACAACTTTTAAGAACGTTATTTGAAATCATAAAAAAAAAGTGATTTGCAATCTTAATGAAATGATGGCATTACACAAAAAATTTGTTAGTTTAAATATGCACTAAACAACCAGTAAATGATTTTGGTTTTTAAATAATAAGACATTCAAATATGTACGACGTGGACACTAATAACTTTTAAGAAATACATTTGAAATCAAAAAAAAAAAAAAATTGTGATTTGCGATCTTAATGAAATGACTGCATTATGATTTTCGTTTTTAAATAATATTTATGAAAAATTATTAACTGTACTACAACCTTCACACTAATGACTTTTAAGAATGACATTCCCGGTCAACAAAAAAAATGTCATTTGCGATCTTAATGAAATGACACCATTGCACAAAAAAATTGTTACTAAACAAACAGTAAATGATTTTGGTTTTTAAATAATATTTATAAAAACACATTAAGTATGCTCATATAATACCGTGTAATATATACCAGGAATTGTCGCTTGAATCAAAGCATTTCACATGTTATGTCACCACAGAAAATGGAGATCTCTACTAAAAATTTTCCCTCCAAAAATGTAGCAGATGATTGCAGAATATGCTGGGATTTTTGGTAGTAGTTTGGAGACCATACTGCTGCCGTCAGATGGTGCTGCGACACCAACAACCGGCCTGAAAATTGCAAGTGATAAATTTTTTTACGAAAGTGGCTGAAAATCGACAAATAAAAATGCCTAAGACAAAATATGTACAGCAAATGCTTCAAAAACTATAAATTATACAAAAAACACAAGAAAATGCTAAAAAATTCAAATAAAAAAACCCCCATGGAAATAACTATGATCAAGAGCTACTCTTCCCCCCTAAAATCAAAATTTCTTCACTTAAATCAACAAATAAAAATGCCTCTGACAATATATGTCCATCAAATACATCGAAAACTACAAATTATAAAAAAAAAAAAAACCAAGAAAATGCTAAAAAATTCAAATAATAAAACAAAAAAAACATGAAAATACGATCAAAAGACCCCCCCCCCTCTTACAATCTGAAAATTCACAAAGAAGCATGATGGACAAAGAGCGTGAAATATGAAAACATCAAATTATTTACCTTCAACATAAATATGCATCTAAGTTCATATTGAAAAAGCAATTAATTGTTCTCTGGCTTTCAAATTACTGCATATGTAAATTGAGCAGTAATATTTAAATAATCAAAAAGCATTCCTCAAAAAATAATTACCAACTCCTCCCCCCACTAATCAAATTATAGCAACATGGAGTAACTTTTCTAAAACGTAATAAATCTTATCAATATTTAAAAATTATTTAAGTAACATATAATAATAACTCGTAACACAGATTAATACGTAGTAAGTAATTAAAAAAAAACAAAATGCTATAAAATTCAAATTATAAAAAAAACGATGAAAATATGAGAAAGAGCTACCCCCCTCCCTTCTAAAATGTGAAAATCCACAAAGAAGCATATCTAAATTGAGCAATAATATTTAAATAATCAAAAAGCAATACACAAAAAATAATTACCAAAGATCTTCCAATCATTTTTAGTAGGCACTTAAATGTATTCAGCATAAAAATCCATTAAGAACATTATTTTGAATTAGAGTTCACATTTTAAATAGTAACAGAAGATTGAGTAATTGTGGTTATTTGGTCTAAAAAATACAGCAAAGATGGCAGAATTTTGAAGCTTTAAACACACTTGAATAGTAACTGAAGATTAAGTAACGATGGTTATTTTGTGTAAAAAAATACAGCAAAGTTGGCAGAATTTTGAAGCATTTTGGAACAGATTTTAACACAAATTTTAAGAAAAGATGGCAGAAATTAGATTATAATTTAGAAATTGAGATTGACGGTATATTGATCGCTTGTGATATTACATCGAATAGATCTTCACCATCGTGCAATTGTCGCCACATGAATTCGTCTAAGTAGGAATCAAGATAACGTCGAACGGTTCCCCTCTCATTTATTGTGACATTTTAAAAGCCCCCAAAGTCTTACTACATTTTGGGTATGGGCCCCAGTAGTAGGATTGACAAAATTATACGAATGATTCACTTTGAAGTGTTGGAAACCATCATTCATTACATCGGTTTTGTAGGCCTTCCAGCAGAAAGTAGATATGGTGGATCCTGGTGCTACATGTTCTTTAATGGCATCTAGAAGAACAGTCGCTGTTCGATCTAGTATAGCAACAACGAAACACTTTCGTTTCTCTACATAAACCACCAAATAACCACTGCTGTGGAAGAATTCTTACCTGTTGATTTTTACATTTACTAAATAAAGTTTCGTCAACCTCTACAATTTTTCCTGGGCCTCCAATTTACAGGATGAGCGAGAGAGCAGACTTCTCTCAAATATTGCTTCCACGCAACGACAGTATTCCTGTTCAAATCCAAATCATTTTTTCCCGATTGCTTGGTCAATTGGTTTTTGCTCCAATAATAAATGATTCGGATGGATGTGACAAATGACAATTTGCAGCCTTCCAACCAGGTTCCGTTCCGAAGTGCTACATGACATTGACATGCCTTAATGTTGCACTTCCATTGTGCCCTTGTATTCACATAAAGCTTCATTTCATGGCCATTAATACACACTCTTTCAGAAGGTAAAACATTTTTACTTTGGAGGAACTCCACTGCTTCAAGTTCTGTCTTTGGTAGATCCCAAACTTTCACCATTTTGAGTAAAATAAACTAATATCACAGAAAAGATGACACTTAAATTTCAGCTGTTGATATTTCAACACGGGATTTTGAAATGTTGCCTCAAAATTTGCGCATATTTAATGTTGTATTCTTCTGCATCAGAAAATAATCCTTATTAACTGTCAAAAAATAAAAATTATCCCAACAACTTTTATTTCTAGCAGTACAAAATAATTAACACGTCATAATAGAACTAAGCAGGTATTTCAAAAGTCTACTTTAGTTACATTTTGATTAAATTTGTTAGCTTTGGAAATCACTTTTTCATGTAAAATGTCTATTATGTCATTTATTTTGAAAGTACAAACTATGATTTAATATATATAACGGTGAAAAACAATTTCTTAAACAAAAAAAACTGGAAAAATTCAAATGCCTACTATAAATGAAGGAAGTAATCGGTAATTATTTTTTGTGTATTACTTGTTAATTATTAAATATTATTAATGAATCTAGATATGCCTTCATTTCAAAGCCAGAAAAAAAATTAATTGCTTTAAAGATAAATAATTTGATGTTGAAAGTTTTTTCTTTTAAAAGTATTTAGTATATTTTTTTCAAAATCTATCTACTTTGTCAATTAAAGCTATTGTGAGGGGAGATGGAGAATTTACCTTGGTAATTAGATACCTCACATTAAAAAATATAGATGCATTTGCAACTTTGTTTAAATAAAACATAATGAAATAGGCATCTTATACATATTTACTATGCACAGAATATTATACTAAAGTATATTTTAAGGAAAATAATTTCTCTTTGACAAACAATCATTTATTATTGGAAATAGCATTGGTATATTATATACGTGTGTGCGTAACTTTCTTTAAATAACTCTGCTAGTGTTTGTAGATATTTTCTGTTAAATTATTTTTTTAATCTGCTGGGAATCATGAACACCGAATCTGGAACAAGGTAATTTTTCCATTTTCTCTTTTAAACTTACTATAATTATATTTAATTACTTACTATGTATTAATCTGTGTTATGAGTTATTATTATATCTGTTACTTAAATAATTGTTAAATATTGATAAGATTTATTACCTTGAGTGGGGGGAGGGGTTGGTAATTATTTTTTGAGGATTGCTTTTTGATTATTTAAATATTACTGCTCAATTTACATATGAAGTAATTTGAAAGCCAGAGAACAATTAATTGCTTTTCAATATGAACTTAGATGCATATTTATGTTGAAGGTAAATAATTTGATCTTTTCGTATTTCCCGCTCTTTGTCCGCCATGCTTCTATGTGAATTTTCAGATTGTAGGGGCAGTATGTCTCTTGATTGTATTTGCATGTTGTTGTTTTTTTTATAATTTGAATTTTTTAGCATTTTCCTGTTGTTTTTTTTATTACTTATGTATTAATCTATGTTATGAGTTATTATTATATCTGTTACTTAAATAATTTTCAAATATTGATAAGATTTAGTACATTTTAGAAAAGTTACTCCGTGGTTGTTATATTTTGATTAGTGGGGGGAGGGGTTGATAATTATTTTTTGAGGATTGCTTTTTGATTATTTAAATATTATTGCTCAATTTACAGTAATTTGTTTATGTTGAAGGTAAATAATTTGATATTTTTGTATTTCCCACTCTTTGTCCACCATGCTTCTTTGTGAATTTTCAGATTGTAGGGGGGTGCTCTTGATCGTATTTTCATGGTTTTTTTGTTTTATTTGAATTTTTTAGCATTTTCTTTTTTTTTTCTAATTTGTAGTTTTCGATGTATTTGATGAACATATATTGTCTGAGGCATTTTTATTTGTTGATTTAAGTGAAAAAATTTTGATTTTAGGGGGAAAGGGTAGCTCTTGATCATATTTCCATGGTTTTTTTTTTTTATTTGAATTTTTTAGCATTTTCTTGTGTTTTTTGTATAATTTGTAGTTTTTGATGTATTTGCTGTATATATTTTGCCTTAGGCATTTTTATTTGTCGATTTTCAGCCACTTTCGTAAAAAAATTTATCACTTGTAATTTTCAGGCCGGTTGTTGATGATGTCGCAGTGCCATCTGATCGCGGCAGTACGGTCTCTAAACTACTACTGGATTTTCAACAGAAATGCTAATAAATGTACTTTTTTATATAAAAAAATAAACAAAAACTGAAAATACATAACTATATGAATCGGAATAGCTGTTGTCAAAAAGAAATCTGGACAATAACTGAAAATATCGAAGTATTAAAAAAAAACAAGATCGCGTTGATAAAAAATAACACGTTTTGTCACCTATACTTGCAGGGATTATTTCCTTTCAATTTGATATCATGGCCTTCTATCTCCCCTACATTGCAGTTCTAATACCAAAGTACCCCAATTTTTGTAGGTACTTAAATGTTAGTCCAGACATGCGATTAATGATGGTGCTTCATGCTGAAGTATGCCAAGAGGGGAAAGGATGATTTTGACAATACAAAATATTGTCCAAAAAATGCAAAAGTCACAAGTACATGGTTTATTTACTTTTTTAATGTCTTTTCCTTTTTTTAATTAATATTCTCGTGCCCTTTTTTTTTCATTCCCTAGATATATTTTTGGAGTTCTTTTATTGATTTATTAACATTTATTACTTTCTTATCCAATGCAAAGTTTTTTTTGTATTGCAATTATTAAATTCTCACATTTATGTCTTATTTAGTTTTATAATTTAATTTTTTTTATAGAATCACATAATATAAAATAAAATATCTTTATATAATAGCAATAATTATATATAAACTTTTCGGCAAATATTTATTTTTCCCTTTTCATTGTGTTGGAACTATTTTATAACTTCAATTTACATTGCATACATAGCGAGGGGGGAAAATCTGTATAAATGTGTACTATAATTTTCCATTCATTTATCATTAAGCAATTATTAATTAAATTAATTGATGCTTTATATATATATTCATGCAATTATACTTGTTGTAATTAATATAACTGGTTTTATACTTTATACACAATCTATTTTATGTCCATATTTTAAATAATGAATATGTTAGGCAGATTTATCATCTTTTCTATTAATTGCAGTTGGTCTTTCATCCAATTATTTCCCTACATGTCCATAGTAAATCATACTGAATTTTCCACAATTTTATATACAATATCTTTTTTATATTTCATATCATCTCTTATAATTATCTATTAATTTGTCAAGATTTTTAGTATTTGACCATCTTATGTTGAAACTTTTATCTAAATATTTTTTTTTATTAGTAATGAATTATAAATTTTAGGGAAGTATGAAAGTTTTATTCATTTTTTATTACTATTAGTGTTGCTATTATTATATATAATACAATTATTATTACTATTTAATTAGAGTGTTTATATTTAAAAAGTATGTTTTTAATACTCTTAAGGTTATATTAATAATTTTTGTATAATTCAATAAACTTCTTTTTGTAAAGTAGGTATATTTTTATCTGTATTGTATCATTTTTATATTTCATTTTTTTTATAGATATAATACTGATAAAAATATAGCTACTTTGCAAAAGGAACTGTTTATTGAATTATACAAAAATTATGGAGTGTAATTTTCACTTCACTGATGCAAAACAGAAACTGGTTTCTAACAGCTTTTAATACCTTATGGTGAAAAAGATATATGATCCCCAAAATATACATATTTTTATATTTGTTCAGTATATATAGACAGACAATTACTACAGTTTTAATTGATGTGTCAAACTTACTATTCTCACAGTTTTTTGATGGAAATATATTAATAATTTTTATTAGTCATTCATTACACTAGAGATTAGCTACTTAATGAATAATATTTCTGTAGTGGAATTTTCATTATACTACTCTCATGCAAGATAATGACTGATTTCTATCAAATGGTTTGTGTCAATGTTATAAAGGTGATAAATTTGACACATCAATAAACTGTAATAATTGACTATCTATATATACTGAACAAAGATAAAGATATGTGTAAGAGATTGTTATTTTGGCCAATTGATGAGGGTTGGTTCAGCATGAAATGCGCATCTTGGGGATTATAGATCTTTTTCATGTCTTTCGTCATATGTATATGATTATACCCCTCCATAAGATGTTAAAAGTGGATAGAAACCAGTTCTTACCTTGTGTGAGTGATGTAGTGAAAATTACAATACAGAAATATTAAATGGATAATCTCTAATATAATGAATAACTAATAAAAAATTATTAATATACTTCTATCAAATTGTTTATGTCACTATTGTGAGGGTGGCAAGTTTGATATCAATTAAGCTGAAGTAATTGGATATATATATATATATATACTGAGCAATGATAAAGATATAAGAGATTGTGATCTTAGCCAACTGATGAGTGATGGTTCAGCATGAAAGGTGCATCTTGGGGATCATACATCTTTTTCACACATCTTTGGACTTACATTTATGATTACATCCACTAAGTGTTAAAAGTAGGTAGAAATCAGTCCCTACTTTGTTTGAGTGGTGTAGTAAAAATTACACTACAGAAATATTAAGTGGATAATCTTTAGTTTAATGAATGACTAATAAAATTATTAATATACTTTTTAATTATAAATTTAATTCTATTATAAATAATAATAGTAGCTCAAATAAAAAGGGACTAAAACTTTCATATGTCCCTAAAATTTATAATACATTACTAAAAAAAATAAAAATAATATCAATAAAAGCATCAATATAGAATGGTTAAATAGTAAAAGTCCTGTCAAATTAGTAGGCAATTATAAAATAAGGAATGATATGAAATATAAGAAAGGAATTGTATATAAAATTAATTGTGAAAATTGTAATATGATTTACTATGAACATACGGGGAAACACTAGATGAAGGAGCAAAAGAACATAATAGTGCAATTAATAGTTGAGTTTGTAAACAAGGCAAAACTGTATACAGTTGTGCCACCCTGTGCTAACCAGAGTATTCAATGGATACCAGAAGGCTTATGCCTACTCGTCCAATATCCCCAGACTAGTTTCTGGCTTGTAGCCTTCGTCAGTGAGGAGCTTTGTATCAGAGCACTGCACCTAGATTTTAGAATCTAATGCAACCCTCTAGCAACCACCTTTTATCTCTATTTAACTATAAAACTGAGAGTGAAATTGAAAACACAAATATTTTCAATCTAAGCTCAATGCTTAATGGTTTAATAGAAGAGTTGATAAATCTGCCATATATAGTCATTATTTAAAATTCGGACATATAATAGATTGTGTAAAAAATATAAAACTTTTCAACTATATTTAAAAACTTAATAGAAGAAAGTTGCATGAAACTATATATTAATTACAACAAATAACTATATTGTAACGATATATAAATATGTCGTTACATTAATTTAAAATAAAAACTTAAAAGTTTGCAAATAAAAGTAAAAAACTAAACGCTAAAATTAAAATGTTTGTTAAACGTATATACATTCGCACAGATGCCAAACTTTAAAATTTTTTTTTTTTTAAAAAAACAAGTATTTGAACGTACTTTTTTTATAAAAAAAAAAAGTACAAGATTTAAAAATAAAAACAGGTATTAATTAATGTAATCTGTAAATGGAAATGATTGTTTATGAATTATTGAAAACCAAGCTAGCCTTGGGCTCTTGTATGATTAAAATGATCTGATGAAAGATAGATAAGAAAATAAAGAGAAATTAGCTTGACCAATGGAAGCACTAAGCCTTGGCTCGGACCCTAACGAAAGTGATGGATTAGTGACGTTTTGTTAATTGAATCCGTGTGGATAATATAAAAAGGGAAATACAGTTTTTTCTGGAGTTCCAGCGTTGTGTGTTTGAGAGGTGGTAGGATGCACATACCACACTATTTAAAAAGGAAAAATGAAAAGACTGTGATACCTTGAACCAGCTATTGCCATCTCCAGACCATTATCTTCCAGTGGAGGCGTCGTGGGAATTAAAAGCAGAAACCTGGACTCTTCTACCGTGAGCTATGAACTTTACAAATTAACAACAACCAAAAAAAGTAATTAAGAACTTTCGTCATTGATTTTTTTTTAAAAATTCAGCTAATTTAAATTTTAAAATGAACTCTTATTTGATTTTCAAATTAATAATTGATTGTTTAAATTTATATAGTTAAGTTTTGCTAAAATCATTTCCATTTTATTATTTTTATTTGTAGTAATATTTATTGTAGAAATTATTAAATGCATTACATTTAAGTTGGGTATAGACGTTGCATAGATTCGTTAGCGGTTGATAATGTTGTGGTTTTCACATTCGATTAGAATATATGTCAACGATATCACTGCAAGCATCTTACGATGAATGCTAATGGGATTTGTATATTCCCTATGCAAGTGACGTTTATCGATGACTTTGTATTTTGATCGGTTGTGTTTAATTTGGAATGTTTTTGACCGTGGAATCTGTGCAGCTGATCTGTACTCAACATTTTAAAACAAATTTTATAAAATGCATTTGTGCAAACGTATCTAAATGTTAAATTTAAGTCGGGCGTGAATGGCTATATAATTTTGTAAAGTTATATTAAAGGAGGGTAATCTTAGGTTATTCGTTTCGTGGTTGAATTGGCTCAATGGATTGGATATATTTGTGTAATTAGTAGATGTAGTATGAGGTCCGCTACGGGCAGGATTGCATATATACGCCACACACCTTCTGTTTGCCTATGGATGGGTTTGTAAGTCGGCAGAAGATCGCAGTCCATTCCTATGGAGTTTTTTGTTTATTGTTCTACTTGCCAACAGATGTAACATTCCTGTTGGTGGAGAGTCAATGTCTTCTCTAATTCTACTTACTGTTCAGATGTCCATTCCTGACAATATAGTATTTTGTGTTGTCGTATCATGCTACATTGAATACATGAATGTATCAGATGGATTGGCGCCAGTTGATTGCGAAATTTGTTGCCTAAGGTTAAATCAGGGAAGAATATTTTCTTTTCAAATGCAGATCTATGTAGTCTATTCATACTTGACTATCTAAATAAAATATTAAACTCATTGAAACTTAGTTAAATGTAAATTAAAAGTTTATATAAAAATCTAAAATGTTAAACTTATTCCTCAAAATTTAAATGTTATTTTATATGTGCGTAAATAAATATTTTTATGTGTTAATTTCGGGCAGTGGCTTTTATTTATTGATATTTAAGATATAAATTAAGATATTGATTTTTATCTCTGCGTCTCCGCTGAGCTAGTGACTTGGGCTAACGATCGGAATATTTAAATAAAGTGGAATCTTAACAGCGCGTATCTGCCTACTTTATAAATTTTTCTAGGCTCAAATGCCTAGATGGCGCCCTGGTAGTTGCAGATATTGTTTTTGCGGTTAGATTCGATCTTCACTTTCATTTCGATCGTTATAATATGATTATATATATATATTGTAACGGAACAGGCGGACTGAATGAGAGTGAGAAGAATAAAAAAAATGATTAATGAAATTAGAAAAAAAATTTCTTTAATTATTAACTTACTTTATTTATTTTAAGAGAGCGAGTCTTTACATTAAAAAAATAAAATAGGAGTGTTCTTGAATTCAATCCCCACCCTCCGTTACCACAAGCAAAGAGAACATTATGGACATAAACAAATTCATATCCATACTTGGCCGAACCTGGGACCATACGAATATTGCCCAGGTTATCTTTCCGGACAAACCTATCTCGACTGCTGTAATTATTAAAGAATTACAGCGCTTGGATAAATTATAAATTTAATGGGATCAGAAATGCCGTACAACTAGCCTCACGTGTTACTTAGTACTCAAAATGGAGTAATAATTCTAACCCAAAACTCTCCGGGTATATTAACTATTTAAAATGGCGAAGAAACGAGAGGAAACAGACAAAGTAATTCAGGAACATTTAATATAATAAATAATAAAAAAAAGAAATCAATTGAAATATTTACATATAATAATAAAAAAATCATTTACATATAATGCTACTATTAAGTGTATGGGTTAAATCCTATAAATGATTATTTCTTACAATAAATTATCCATTTACAGTCATCATTCCCAGTATTAGAAAGAGTCTAATTACTGTCTATCTCATTAATATCTGGAATTTGCAATTGCTTTAAATCAAAAGTATGTGCTATATAGGTGTGTTATGTAATATACCTAGGTTTTTCTTCGACGTGAGTGAATGTCCTGTTCACTGTCATGTGGAATTCCTCCACTTCTTTAGCAGATGGCCGCTCTTAGGCTTGGATTTGGTTTGTGGAATCTCTTATGTCTGTAGTGACTTCTCTGTACTAGGACATCAAGGGCATAGCAGGCAGATCATCAGGCAGGCACTTCACCGGCAGTTATTACATGGCAAGGTGACTGTACGAGCACGGTGAGTCTGAATCTGCCAGCAATCATGATGGCCCTTAGCCACACATCCTTGAAGCTTCAGTTATGTTGTAGATTATTTTCATGTTCATACAATGTTCAATTTTCTATGCTGAGATCCTTATACTCAGCTTTTCTGGGTTTTTTTTTCTTTGCAAAATTTTGAAGGATTTTCATGTCTGCTTTCTACTATATTCTAATCTGCTTCTTCTCAGAGCAGTGTCCTCACAAAGTCTCTCCATGAACTGTCCTAATTAATTCATTAATGTCTTTTTTCAAATTCTTTCATTATCTTGATCTTTTTATTTGTAGATTTTCTTTCACACCTTTCACTTTACGATGCCTTTAACAACTTATACAAATTTACTTTTTTCATACAATTTCATAGCAAAATTTTACATTTATTTTATTTTATTTTTTTAATAAAATTATTTTCATTTGACATGCATTAAACATTGCTCTCTTTATACATACTTTCACACATACAGTTCGTTTTCGTCAAAATGTTTACTTTTTTAGAATAGATCTTTATCTTTTGTCACATTTTAAATTCTATTTCTAATCTTATTTAAACTCAATTTTTACTTTTTTTATAAATCATTTTAAGTTCCTATTTTGTTTATATTTCCTTTTTCATTGTTGATTTTAAACCAAATATACGATTTCAATATGTTCTAAGGTTGTAGTATTAAGGACAAAGACGCCGCTCAATGGCAAGCCATTGATTTTAATCATTTTGATGTGTTTTTTGTAATGCGAAAATAAAAAATATCAAAATCGTGTTTTTTAAATATATTTTTATATTAACATATCAAATTAAATAACAATAAATGTAAAATAAAATCAACAAATTACAATTTAATTTGTGTTTTTTTTTTTTTGCTTTATTAGAAAATACAATTTTCAGTCGAATTTTTTTTTAGGGGGGTTACGCATTTTTTTCTTGTTGTTTAAAAACTCATAACGGCATAAAAAGTAAAAGTTCTTAGTCTTCGTTTTACATTTTAATTTTTACAGAGAAACAGATATTATTGTGTTACCGCTATTTTTTACTTTCTTAGTCTTCCTTTTACATTTTACTTTTTACAGAGAAACATATTACTATTGTGTTACCGCTATTTTTTACTTCAAATACAATGACAACAAAAAGTAAAAGTTGTTAGGTTTAGATTTAGCATTATGTTGTTTGTAAATCACAGAATCGAACAAGATGTGCGATTTCCTGCGCCATATTGTTAGTCTCATGGAATGTTACAAACAGTACGTTACTTAATGCATTACCTAATTCCAAATGACTTTACACATCTATCTGGACAAGATTTTGCCACTTAAAACTTCAATACAGAATGGTGTAAAGAGATGGATAATTATTACTTAAGAAAATCGAAATATTTCAAGACTTTAAAACAAAAAAAAATTCAGTAAAAGCCACATTTCCATCAAATTCAAACACACACACTCTCACACCAAGCCGTAATAATTGTATGAAGTGTACGAATTCGCCAAATAGATTTGCTGTGATGGGATATACATGATGTACTGCAACGCGACATAGCGGCCTGCAATCTATAGCACAACGAAATTGTATTATAGAAAACACGGGTTCGAACGTGTCAGCCGCACAAACAGCATTTTTATGTGCTTTAGCACATTAACGGCGCCATCGAGCGGCGTCTTTCTCCATAAGACTACAACCTTTTCTAACTTCCTATTATTTTCAAAATATAAACTTTAGAGGGTAAAAGATAAGAATCTTGTTCGATTCCATTTCCCTCTCTTTTATTTCATTATGGTAATTACTTACATTTTCTTTCTTCATTGGCTTAATTCTTTTATTTATTTGGTTTTTTTTCTATTTCGAAAACAAAACTACAATATTTAATATTGTTTAATATTAAATATATACATGTGTGATCGCAGTATGTGCGATCATCACAATATATAAACATAAATTATTTTAACTAATAGTTGGCTAATGATAAATGAATGGAAAGTTATATAGTATACAATAATGCAGGTTTTTTTTTTCTTCCTTGCGTATATTGTATTATTGTTATGTTAGCTTCTAATTAATCTTATATAAGAGATGTGCTATGTATGCGATGTAAAATGAAGTTATAAAATGGTTCCAACACATTGAAAAGAGCAAAAATAAATATTTGCTGGAAAAAGCTTTTCTGTATTTTTATTTTATATATACAATTATTGCTGTTAAATAAAAATATTTTATATCATGTGATTTATTTAAATATATGAAAAAATAGCATAATGTTACCATTTTCAATGATTGTCTAATTTTATTTTTTACAAAAAGCTTGCATTCAGCTCTTTTTTTTTTTTTTTAATTTCAATACAATTTTAACTTTTGAGGTATTAATTAATCTACAATTTGTCCAACAGTCTACGCTTTCTATTAATACATTGGGTTTTTTTTTTCCACATTTTGACTGAACTAAAACTGAATCTAATTCCAATATTTTTAAACTTTTCTTGACAAAAAAGTATAGTATGCCATTGATTTCAGCATAGTGTACCGGTCAGAATTGTATGTTCGTCTAACAAGATTTAGCATCTAGGCAAAAGTACCTCGAGTCCAATCATGTGCAAGATACATAAGTCGGGAACAATCATGAACTCTGCCCTATTGCCTATTTTCCAGATTTATAACATTACGAACAACATTTCTGATAACAAATGGAATTTTATTCATTCCTGTCTCGGAGAAACAAGAGATCTACAGGGAGTGATAATACTATTAGGCTTCAAACCCCCGCTCCCAACAGAATGAAATAGCTTAAGATTATAATTAGACACTCCATCAAAATTTATTTATGAATCTAGAAACTAGTCTAAGGTCACTGGAAATGAACTATATACAATGCAATCTAATTAACGATGTGTATGCATAAATTAAGAGGCAAAGCAGAATTAAATTATAATTATATTGTTAATAATTGATTAATATTAATTAGTAAAATGAATAAACAAATAATATACAATTTAATAAACAGTCGCAAATCTATTTACCTATAACACTAATAAAATTATGGGTTTCACTTGATTATGAATGCTGATTTGCGTATTGAAGGAATTACATAATAATAGCACATAAGTTAATGATTAAATAATACGCAACTTTGCAATTGAATACGGTGATAAAAAAAATACAGATAGTCAAAAGATGCGGCCTAATATCCTAACAATAGATACCAATTTTACCATGTTATATAATTTGGACACTATGATTATTTTATGAAAAGTGAGTGACCTTAAAAACAGATAAATGGGATATAAGTTACATCAATTTACTATGGTTCATTTGAACCACACACGAAAATATTTTATAATTTACATTATTCACTTAAATAGTCATTGGATCCTAAAATGTTCAAACAGAAAAGTTATTTGTATTTTATTCTATTCTTTTCTGACTGGAGAGAATTTATTTAACATTGTTTGTTAGCTCACTCGAACATTGTTTCAATGAGAGGGCGAGTAGTTTAAATAAGCTTTAAAATGACATTCCCTAACTTACAATATAAACGAAAATATGAGATGGATTTAGAAATCATGGCATTACGTCCTACAGATTTAAAGTGGGCAAATATAAGTATTAAACAATAATCGCGGTGCTGACTAAAATAATGTTAGAAAAGGTTGTGTCCATTTTAGGATTAACGCTTCATCAATTATATAAGAATATGAAATGTGCCTTTACACATGACAGTCAGCATTTGAAAAGGGGATGGCGTAGGAATATCATGGTTTATTTTTCCAGTATTCACCCAAGCAGAGCCTAAACGACCACCTGACAGTATCCTGGAATCGGTGCTTCCAAACCCCATTCATGGATATACCATAAGTAAAAGAATCCCGTAATTCCGGGTTTTAAGTTTGACAAAGCAAAACGAGGAAATTTCGTAACGTTATCTAAGCCAAGCAACGCTAATAATAAAATATAAATCAGGTTCTTAATGACACTAATATGTGGATTAAGGCCCTCGTAATTTAATAGAATAGCGTAATCATATGAAATAATTTGATCCCCCTCAAAAGGTACGCAAATGACGTTTAATATTAGGATGTCACACCATAAAAGAGGGAATATTGTTCCCTTCATTAAACAAATATTAATACGCTAACTAGTAATTAATTCCATAAGTAATTACCGTGCTAGATGGCGTCATGGGCAAATGATTGACCATATAATAAAAAAATAGCAAAGGTAGGTCATTAAGTTTACTTTAAAATATAATATGAAATTAAATCAATAGCATGAACATGGTAATAAAGTGATAGATTAAATGTAGCAGCGAATAATCTGCCACTAAGCAAATAGAATAACTTAAAAATATTCAATCGAGCGAACTTTTATTTAGGTAAGAAAGCTTACATTTACGATTTAACATCCCATAATTTCGAGGATCTCTAATAAGAAAATTTAGGATCGGTTCGCTAGATTGAACTATTAGCATATTAAATTAAATTATGCAAAATTTATAATTAAGCATCACATGATCACATTTCCTATACTAGCACATTAATTGTTGATAAACAGAGCAAAACTCTCCATACAGTATTGCCACCTGTGCTAAACAGAGTAATCAATGGATGCCAGAAGGCTTGTGCATAAAATCCCTATCTAATGCCTACTCATCCAATATCCCCAGACTAGTTTCTGGCTTGTGGCCTTCGTCAGTGAGGAGCTTTGGATCTGAGAGCACTGCATCTAGATCTTAGGATCTAATGCAACCCTCTAGCAACCACCATTTATCTCTACTTAACTACAAAACTATGAGAATGAAATTGAAAACAAAATATTTTCAATCTAAGCTCAATAGCTTATATAGTCATATGGGTCTGAACTCAGTTCAGCACCCATACATTTTGGTGTCTTTGGCTCTTTTACAACCATAGCCACCACTATCCTATTAGGCAGGATTAGTATTAAACCATTAAGCATCACATGATCACATTTCCTATAAATACTGTATGGAGAGTTTTGCTCTGTTTATCAACAATTAATGTGCTAGTATAGGAAATGTGATCATGTGATGCTTAATGGTTTAATACTAATCCTGCCTAATAGGATAGTGGTGGCTATGGTTGTAAAAGAGCCAAAGACACCAAAATGTATGGGTGCTGAACTGAGTTCAGACCCATATGACTATATAAGCTATTGAGCTTAGATTGAAAATATTTTGTTTTCAATTTCATTCTCATAGTTTTGTAGTTAAGTAGAGATAAATGGGGGTTGCTAGAGGGTTGCATTAGATCCTAAGATCTAGATGCAGTGCTCTCAGATCCAAAGCTCCTCACTGACGAAGGCCACAAGCCAGAAACTAGTCTGGGGATATTGGATGAGTAGGCATTAGATAGGGATTTTATGCACAAGCCTTCTGGCATCCATTGATTACTCTGTTTAGCACAGGTGGCAATACTGTATGGAGAGTTTTGCTCTCTTTATCAAAATTTATAATATTGAAATTAAAAGTTTGCCGCATATAAAAATATTAAAAATAGAAATTGTGAAACCCAGTACAGAAATGCATTAAAATAATAGTTATAGATTCGTGCATTAGAATTTTATAACAGACAGAGAAAGTCATTACTTTATAGAATTGTTACAATTAGCATTACAATGCCATGTTTAAATAGAAAGAGAATTACCTTATAAATGATTTAGGTTTTAAAATGAAATTTTTGAAAGAGTTCATATTAGTGGCATGATTAGGATTTACCTTCCATTACTTGATGTCTTGAGATCCGTACGGATTGGTAAGTGTAAAATTATAAAATGAGGAAAACACGGTTAGCAAGGCAAAGTTTTGAAAAATAATGGCTGGCATCTTGAGATAGTTTGTTCAGCATTTAATTGAGGCAGTCCATAAGTGGAGATGGCATGTTAACATAGCAGTATGGAAATGATTTTTGGAGAAGAAAGGGAAAGCAAATTTAGTCCCTCTACTCCGGATTCATATTTCAAAATTTAAATTGACGTGGGTCCGTTCTGCAACACTGATTAAAATGGCGAACTAAGAGAGTTAGCCTAAAGTTTTGGCTCTATTTATATGTTAGCAAGACCTCGAATGTTCTTTTTCTGCTTGATAAGACCCGGATGTCCATTAACTGGCCTGAATGCACTTCTTGTTAATTTTCAATGATAATGCAACAAGTTCTAGAGATGATTGTTTTAATCTATTTTGAGAATGGAGATTGATTCAAAAGATATAATTTCCATTAATATTATGTTTGCTAAGGGATTTTAATTTATTAATTACCCTTTTTAAATTAAATCTAGAATATTTTTTTATTTCTAAGTTTCAGTTATTTTAATTACTCCCTAGAACTTTCTTTGGTATTGCATCATAAAATAAAATACGCCAATTATAAAATAACTGGCCTGAATGCACTTATTGTTTATTTTTAATGATAATGCAACAAGTTCTAGAGAGTATTGTTTTAATCTATTTTGAGAATGGAGATAGATTCAAAAGACGTAATTTCCATTAATATTATGTTTGCTAAAGGATTTTAATTTATTAATTACCCTTTTTAAATTAAATCTAGAATATTCTTTTATTTATAAGTTTCAGAGTTATTTTAATTACTCTCTAGAACTTTCTTTGGTATTGCATCATAAAATAAAATACTCGAACTATAGAATAAATATGCATAATATTTAATTACAAAAAATATATTTTTAGTGATATCGAACATGCATACATAATTATTTAAAGGGAATGGAAATTTTAAATATTTTCAACTTAAAATTATTAAATATTCTTTTATAATAAAACGTTTAACTTATGAAAGTACAAAAACAAAGGAGGGTTTTAAAACTTGTATGTCTTTTCACTCTCTAGTGATTTAACACATATATAGCTGGGTTTAAACCTATGATTCAAGGTTTTGATTCACCAGACAGTGAAGCAAAAATGAAACATTTTCCGCTTCATATTCACCTAATTACAGGAACAAAACAAAAAAAATGATTTTACTTTAAGTAATTTCAGGTAGCAGGAAAACACGTGGTCTATCACCTGTCAAATAATCTTTAACATAACTTATCATGTTTTCAATTATGAACTATAGACACATCTTTTTTTGTGAAACTATTTATACTATGGAATGATTTGTCCATATCCGGTTGCTCTTTTTTTTTTTAAACATAACTATTGGTCATTTTCCTTATTCAGGCTATCCCTTTCTATGATCTCTAATATTATCCTTCCCCTGATTTGTTTACTATCTCTGCTTCACTTTGATCTTCACACTCTAATATTACTTCCTCATCAATATCTTCCCAGTCTGATGTGTCATCTTCAAGTTCTCTAACCTCTTTTAAACACCCACTAAATCTTCTTGAAATTCAGAATATCTATTTCACCATTACTTTTCCCAGCTTCATTATTTTCCTCTATGATTCTTTTTAGATGGATGTACTCCTCACATTGGATAATTGCTGATTGCCTTATCTCGACACTAATACTTCCATCATCACCAGGCTGTATCAAACATCCATCTGGCCTTTCCTTTTCATTATGAAATGGGATAGGTTTTCCCAGCAGTGTGCACGTTTTATCTGCATAACTGATGATGCCTCACTGAATGAGAAAATCGGATCCCAAAAGCATGTCTTGTACATGTCCAGACATAATTATAAATAGATGCACTATAGGTTCTGGGTCACAGTTACTTCTAACCATATTTGGTAACTTTCATTTCTCATCTTCTTTCCATTAGCCAACATTAATGAAATAGTTGCGTTGGAAGTGTCCTCACTTCCTTCACATGATCCTTGTAAGTCTGAAATCAAGTTTTGTAAACAGCTATGTAAATACCTGAGTCTAGCAAGGCAAGTACATCATAAGTGCCAATTCTAACTTTGATGATGGATGCACACTCTGAGCTTCATTTTCAGTCTGTCTTTCATTTTCGTGGATGAGGGCAGCAACAGGGTTTACATTACAAATAGATTTAACCCCATCTTCCTTGGCTTGCTGCGAGGAGGAACTACTTGGTAATACATTCTGAGTCTCTTCTATAATCTCATTTAATAGCAGTTTTGGTGCGGTCTGCCCACCATCCATGATTTCTATCTGTATTATTTCTACCAATTATATCTACACATGCTTCCTCGAGTTTCCTAGACTTCTCTGGAGGTTCTGGAGCTAGTTCTTTAAACAAGGTCATAGTTTTACTTTCTTGATCCCGTTTACCTTCATTTTCTTTATATGCTTGTAGATGATGGTCTTCTGCTTCCATCCTTTTAATATCGCTGACTTGAAATGATCCATTTTTATCGTGTAATGGGGTTTCAGGTCTCAATTTTCCTGCTCAAGTTCCTGATGCAGATCTTCAACAGCCTTTTTAAAATCTGATGTTATTTTTTTTTTTGTTTTCCTGGAATGTCTTTTATATCAAGTATTTCGTTCTTTGATGTTTCCTGATCATGTGTTACATTTCGTGCCATTTCATGCATTTGACTCTTGATCTCTATCTGCATCTCTTGAAGTTCTTTCAATTGCTTATCATGTGCCTTGATGTCACGTTGAGTTTCTGCTAACATTATTTCTAAACGTTGGACCTGTCTTTGTATCTGATGGCACTCATCCTTTACATCTTCTATAGCTAGCGCTGTTTCTTTATGATTCTGCCTTGCCCAATTTTCTATCCATTGCATACTTTGTCGTATCTCTTTGAATTGTCTCCTAGATTCTTCAGCTTGCTCCTTAAACATACTACGCATTATCATTATCAAGTCATGATTGCCCTCTTCTGTCCTTGGTCCTAAATTCATGTTTTCCACCAAGTTTCCTGGATCCTTGAAGGTAATCTCTGGGCTAGAAGTTTCTATGATTAAATTGCTGTCTATTGGAATGTCTTGTTCCACTATGATATTATTACTTTCACTCTCATTTTCTAGTTGATTTTCATTTTCTAACTCACTACTATCCATTTGATTATCCATCCTATCTGTATTATAGCTATTACTAAACCTTTATTTATTTTTAATTACAGGTTATTTACTTCCCCTGATCATTTCCCCTACTAATGCTCCCATCATCTTCCCACTTTCCTATTTCTGCCATGCTGTACTTCTCCAATGTCAACCTATATTATTATCCATCCCTGCTCTATTTTATTGCCTATGTATCTATATATCTATCTGTCATATAATTAATGCAATTATCAAACAATATATATATAAAATTTTACCGTGCCTTCTTTTTGTTCCATTTGTTTCCCTGCATCTGAAACCAAAATGCTAATATCTTTTATTAATTTGCTATATATATAAAAAAATATATACAAAATATAATGACTCTTATTGTTTATTCCTTCTTAGATTTTCATATACACAATTGTTTTGCTTTTCTTAAGTGTTTACCGGTTGGCAAAATTTATAAATGTATAAAATACAAGGGTGCCATGCCAACACAGTAGAATTAACACTCAATGTAATATTTGGCCTGTTCATGCACACACATCAATAGATTGCTAAATTTCCTTGTTATTGTTCATATCACGTAATCTAATACTAGTCCTAATCCTAGTCTTTTGTTTTTTTTTTTGAAAGAATATCATAATAAAATAATTTAAAAAAATACATTAACATTTCACACATTCTCACCACTCAGGTATGTGAGTTTATAATTCGAAGTATCACAGTGGCGTGCCAAGTCCAGGAAAAAAAAATTATACATATTTTTTTTTTTTTTTTTACTACATGTACTCAAAATCTATTACTCGGGGTATATTTAATTTATTGTTCGGCCCACATTGCGGCATTAAGCCTGGGAAAAAAAATCTTTTACTCAGGGTATATGGGTGATATTATCGAAACCTCATGTTGCGGCATCAAGCCCGGGAAAAAAAATGCCATGTACCGGTCAGAATTGTATGTTCTTCTAACAAGAGCCAGCATCTAGGCAAAAGTACCTCGAATCCAATCATGTGCAAGATACATTAAGTCAGGAACAATCATGAACTCTGCCCTATTGCCTATTTTCCAGATTTATAACATTACGAATAACATTTCTGATGATAACAAATGAAATTTTATTCATTTCTGTCCTGGAGCAGCAGCAGAGAAATGAGATCTACAGGGAATGATAATACTACTAGACTTCCAATCCTCATTCCCAACAGAATGAAATAGCTTAAGATTATAATTAGACACTCCATCAAAATTTATTTATAAATCTAGAAACTGGCCTACGGTCACTGGAAATGAGCTATATATAACACAATCTAATTAATGATGTGTATGCATAAATCGAGAGGCAAAGCAGAATTAAATACTAATTATATGGTTAATAATTTATTAATATTAATTAGAAAAATGAATAAACAAATAATATACAATTTAATAAACAGTCGCGAATCTATTTACCTATAACACTAATAGAATTATGGGTTTCACTTGATTATGAATGCTGATTTGCATATTGAAGGAATTACATAATAATAGCACATAAGTTAATGATTAAATAATATGCAAATCTGCAATTGAATACGATGATAAAAAAAATACAGATAGTCAAAAGATGCAGCCTAATATGCTAATAGTAGATACCAATTTTTACCATATTATATAACTTGGATGCTATGATTATTTTATGAAAAATGAGTGACCTTAAAAACAGATAAATGGGATATAAGTTACATCAATTTACTATGGTTCATTTGAACCACACACGAAAATATTTTATAATTTACATTATTCACTTTAATAGTCATTAGACCTTAAAATGTTCAAACAGAAAAGTTATTTGTATTTTATTCTATTCTTTTCTGACTAGAGAGAATTTATTTAATATTGTTTGTTATCGCACTCGAACATTGTTTCAATGAGAGGCGGGTAGCTTAAATAAGCTTTAAAATGACATTCCCTAACTTATAATATAAACGAAAATATGAGATGGATTTAGAAATCATGGCATTACGTGTTACAGATTTAAAGTGAGCAAATATAAGAATATTAAACAAGAATCGCGGTGCTGACTAAAATAATAAGGCTAGAAAAGGTTGTGTCCATTTTAGGACGAATGCTTCATCAATTATATAAGAATATGAAATGTGCCTGTACACATGACAGGTCAGCATCTGAAAAGGCGATGGCGTAGGAATATCATGGTCTGTTTTTCCAATGTAAACCCATGCAGAGCTTAAACGACCACCTGACAATATCTTGGAGCCGAGTGCTTCCAAACGCCATTCAAGAATTTACCATAAGTAAAAGAGTCCCGTAATTCCGGGTTTTAAGTTTGATAAAGCAAAACGAGGAAATTTCGTAACGTTATCTAAGCCAAGCAACGCTAATAATAAAATATAAATCAGGTTCTTAATGACGCTGATATGTGGATTAAGGCCCTCGTAATTTAATAGAATCTTGCGTAATGGTATGAAATAATTTGATCCCTCTCGAAAGGTACGCAAATGACCTTTAATATTAGTTAGGATGTCAACATAAAAGAGGGAATATTGTTCCCTTCATTAAACAAATATTAATACGATAACTAGTAATTAATTCCATAAATAATTACCATGCTAGATGGCGTGATGGACAAATGATTGACCATATAATAAAAAAATAGCAAAGGTAGGTCATTAAGTTTACTTTAAAATATATGAAATTAAATCAATAGCGTGAACATGGTAATAAAGTGATAGATTAATGTAGCAGCGAATAATCTGCCACTAAGCAAATAGAATAACTTAAAAATATTCAATCGAGCGAACCTTTATTTAAGTAAGAAAGCTTCCATTTACGATTTAACATCCCATAATTTCGAGGATCTCTAATAAGAAAATTTAGGATCGGTTCGCTAGATTGAACTATTAGCATATTAAATTAAATCATACAAAATTTATAATATTGAAATTAAAAGTTTGCCGCATTTGAAATTAAAAGTTTGCCGAAATTGTGAAACCCAGTAAAGAAATGCATTAAAATAATAGGTATAGATTCATGCATTAAATTTTTATAACAGAAAGAGCAAGTCATTACTTTATAGAATTGTTACAATTAGCATTACAACACCATGTTTAAATAGAAAGAGAATTACATCATAAATTATTAAGGTTTTAAAATGAAAGAGTTCATATTAGTGGCATGATTAGGATTTATCTTCCATTACTTGATGTCTTGACGTCCATACGGATTGGTAAGTGTAAAATTATAAAATGAGAAAAACATGGTTAGCAAGGCAAAGTTTTGAAAAATAATGGCTGGCATCTTGAGATAGTTAGTTCAGCATTTAATTGAGGCAGTCCATAAGTGGAGATGGCATGTTAGCATAGCAGTGTGGAAATGATTTTTGGATAAGAAAGGGGCAGCAAATTTAGTCCCTCTACTCTGGATTCATATTTCAAAATTTGAATTGACGTGGGTCCATTCTGCAAACACTGATTAAAATGGTGAACTAAGAGAGTTAGCCTAAAATTTCAGCTCTATTTATATGTTAGGAAGACTTTCTCGAATGTTCTCTCTTTCCGCTTGATAAGGTCCGGATGTCCATTAACTGGCCTGAATGCACTTATTGTTTATTTTCAATGTTAATGCCACAAGTTCTAGAGAGTATTGTTTTAATCTATTTCAAGAATGGAGATAGATTCAAAAGATATAATTTTCATTAATATTATGTTTGCTAAGGGTTTTTAATTTATTAATTACCCTTTTTAAATTAAATCTAGAATATTCTTTTATTTATAAGTTTCAGAGTTATTTTAATTACTCTCTAGAACTTTCTTTGGTATTGCATCATAAAATAAAATAAGCGAACTATAAAATAAATATACATAATATTTCAGTACGAAAAATATATTTTTAGTAATATCGAACACACATACATAATTATTTAAAGGGAATGGAAATTTAAATATTTCCGACTTAAAATTATTAAATATTCTTTTATAATAAAACATTTAACTTATGAAAGTACAAAAACAAAGGAGGGTTTTAAAACTTGTGTGTCCTTTCACTCTAGTGATTTAACACATATATAGCTGGGTTTAAACCTATGATTCAAGGTTTTGAATCACCAGACAGTGAAGCAAAAATGTGTGTAACATATTTTCCTCTTCAATAGGTATATTCAAATTTTTTTAAATAGTAATTGTTGTGGGAAGAATTCAGTGCCATTTTTTAAATAACTTATATTTTGAACTTTGGCTAATTGTTTTTTTAAAAAAGGAGAGTGAGCCATTTACTTGTTCAATCAAAATTAGTTTTGCAATGAAAGTTTTGTTAAGAGCCATTATATCAAACCTTAACTGTAGCTATCAATATTTTCCTCTTTTGTATGGGCAAATCTTAAGTGTTTGAAAGTGAAAGCGTGAAGATATTAAATAATCACTTTAAATTACTTTTCATGCTTGAATGAATGACGCTGGTGAAATTTCCAAAAGACTTTATCATGTGTTTGAAGTGTTAGTATTCATTCATTTATAGTTAAAATCTGCAAAGCGCATGTGCAACAGCTTAATGCTGTTTAAATATTACAGTATATTATAAACATCGCACTATATAAAATAATTGATTTCTTTACATACATTTAATTTCAAATAAGAATGACGAATCGTAAATTCTAGTAAATTTCACCAGCGTCATTCATTCAAGCATGTAAAAGTTCACGCTTTCACTTTCAAACACTTAAGATTTGCCCATACAAAAGCGTTTGGGTTTGAAAAGATAGATAAGATTTGTCCATACAAAAGCTTTTGGGTTCGAAAAGATAGACGGCCACTCTATCTTTTCCAAAAGACTTTATCATGTGTTTGAAGTGTTAGTTAGTATTCATTCATTTATAGTTAAAATCTGCAAGGCGCATGTGCAACAGCTTGATGCTGTTTAAATATTATATTAGTGAAAAATGGTGTGTGACTTAAAATGTGAATTCTTTTCAACTAAATAAAATGTACTCAAAAAATAAATATCAAACAAAAATTTCTCCAAGATAAAATGAACAAGAAAAATCAATATCAAAATAAACAAATTTATTATGAGCACTGATTATATATGTGTGTGGGAGATGAAATATGAGAGTGGATGTCTTGGTATATGATGAGTGTGGATGTGCATGTTTTTATATTATTCAAATGTATTGTCTAAAATTCTATCGTATATATATATATATATTGTTTTCTATATGTATATATCAAATTCTATCGCATATATATTCTTTTTTGCATATACTGTATATATATAATTCTATTATATATATATATTGTTTTGTATGTGTATATATATAATAAAGAGTTATAAACTAGGTAAGAAAAATAATTCAAAAAGTTTTTATATTATTTCACCTGTATTATATCATATATATATTATATCTATATTTATATATAAAAAAAAGTAATAAAAAGTAGGTCACAAAACAAATTGAAGTAAAAGATTTTACATTTCAAATGTGCTTTTTATCTAAAAGTTTATCCTTTTTATAAAAAGAGAGTTCTAAAACTAGGTCAGAAAAATATTAAAATAAACATTTTTATATTATTTCACCTGTATTATATCATATATATATTACTTTTAATTATATTTAATTATAGAAAACAATAATAATAATTAAACGAATTCAAATACTCACAGAATCCTGTCTAAATGTTAGCATCAGTTTCAAATTTGAATCCAGTTATGAAGGCATCAAAAGTCATTATTCTAATAAATAAATCCAACAGTAATCCTTGTACCTTTTTGATATAATCTTTTTTTTATATTTTTAAGCTTTTAACTTTTTTTTACAAAAAAATTTGTTTCTACTAAGAGGGCTTATAAAAGCTCTTATGTAAATGAACGTAATTATTACGCTGTAAAACAAGTTCAATGGACCGTAAATCATATTTACGGTCATTAAATCTAAAAAACAAAATGAAAATTAAAAATTGTATTCTACAAAAACTTTCATAAAAAATCCAAATTTTATTGTAAAAATAAAAGTTATAGCTCATTTTAATCGTAACAAGATGGCAGATCGGATGATCTGAGAACCGTAAGTGTACTACTTACCGATTTCATGCAAACTCAGTTGAAAGTTTAAATTTTTGTTCAGGGACTCGCAGGGGTGCTTCGGCTCAAAGGAAACTCATACTCATTGATTTTTTTTATAAATTTAATATTGGATATGATTACAGTATTAACACTAGTTTTAAATCAAGTCGGGTTTTTTGGTATTGACTCCAAAATTCTCTACAAGAGCTTTGAAACTTAGTAAAAAAAATTCATCTAAGTAATAAAATACTCAGATCTGTACTAATATCTTCAATAAATATCAATATCTCTATTGCATTCTTCCAATTATCTGATACTGTTTTATCATTTAGACATTTTTATATAGCTTTGCTAAAAATTTCTATATTTCTTTCCTTAATTCTTTCAATATATCAAAAATAATTATATTATGTCTAGTTTTTTCATTTTTCATAAATTCACTTTTTTATTTAAAATCCTTGACAATTCAAAAAATGCCATAATTACAAGTGCTGCTTAATTTTATAATTTTTTATTAATACTGTTTTTATAGAAGTCTTTCGTACATTTCATGATATTAGTCTTATTAATAATAGTACCAATTTTTTCTTTTTAAACTGAAATAATTTGCTTTACTACGTTAAAATGTTGTGTTATACTTTTGAGACATTTTTTTCTATAGCTGTCTTTACCATTTTTAGTTATATTTCCTTATAATCCCTCTTGTTAATTTTTGTAACATTTTGCAAAATTTCAAATAATTCTACTAAGATCATTTTTAAATATTCCTTCTTTTCTTTAGTTATTACTTTGTCTTAGTTGAAAATTTATTGGTGAATTGAGTTGACTGACTTTAGTGGATGATCAGAGTTAACTTCTTATTGCATTCATTCATATTTGAAATACCATAGAAATTTGTTAATATTTTTAAATGATTTGCAAATTCTAGCATAAGTTTATTATGATATTTCTGAAGGTTAGAAATGTAGATACATGTATATTTTCCAAATATTAAATATATAATGTTTTAATTAGAGTTGTTTAAAGATAACAGTTAAAATCTACAAAAAGAAATGGTACTTAGCCAAGATCTACTAAAATAAAAGTATAAAAATTTTTAAATAATTTATTTGAAAAAAAAAAAAATCTCAAAAATTGCAATCACTTTAAGAAAATAATAATAAAGCCGACATAATGATATTATACTTATGAAAACCATAAAATATTCTTGTGAAAATAAATTTAAAATTTATTGTTAGTAAATACCTCAGTTAAAGATGTAAGTGAGAATAGAATAAACGTAAATGGGATAAGTGGTGCTGCATAAAGAAAAGCTTTAAAATATAAATCCCAAATGATAAATAATGCCAATATAAATGTATCCTTTATTGGGTGGAATTGTTTTTTTATATATTCTTTGCATAAAATTGCTGTTGCTTATGAAGAATTAAATGCTAAATTTATTTTAAAATTTTCTGAATTTTTCAAACTTCCTTCAATGTTTTGAAAATATTCCTATATTTACTACATGCAGAATAAACATCAACAGCATTCAAATTTAGGCTGGTGCCGTTAGCTCTGTGAAACAAATTATTTGCTTTATAAAATATTGGAATGTAGGGAAATGTTCATAATAGGTCACATTTATTGTACAGATTCACAAATTAAATGGAAAATATTAGTATATTAGAAAGCAGTAATTTATAATAATAAATTATATTTAAGTTAGTCTATTAAATTCCAGTTGAAAAGAAATCGCTGATACTAAACCACTCACATTTGGTATAAATATAGCTCCAAATGTTTTTCGAATTTAAATGAATACCCTTATAAGAGAAATGGAAGTTATCTATATTTTGATAACATTAATACATACAAGTATAAAGACAGAATAACTTAATTAACATTAGTAGAGATATTAGGGATAATTTTATTTATGTATATTTAAAGATTTTTATAAGAAAGTGTGTGCTGCATTTAAGAAAATGGAGAAAATGATTGTTTAACTGTCATGGTATTGCTCTTGAGATTATAAAAGCACATTCCACTATTAACTAATTGTGTATCTATTAATTTTATTGACTACTACTTGTCAAATCACAATGAGGATTATCTTTTTTTGTGAACCTTCTCAAATATTTAATAATCTTCATTAATAATTCCAAAACTAAAATCATTAGGAATTTAGTCATTGAATTGTTTCTAGTTTTTTTTTTTTTAATGAGATTTCTTTAATAACTCTTGCAAATTTAAATTTAATGCCCATTTGAGAAAATTCAAACTAGAGACCAAATTGAAGTATTAAATATTTCTAGGCTAGTTTGTTATAATAAAAATTATAATCTATAGATATCAAGTCTGCTATAATAAGTCTGGTATTAGCTGTTGAATATGTAAATACCTTGGTGGTTGTAATGTGCTTAAAATATCACATAAAATATGTTGTAATATCTTAATCTTTCTATCTTTAGTCTATAAACAAATAATTTCTTGGTGAGACATTGGAATTGATTAAAACTCCAAAAATTTGTGGAAAGTTATGATTTCTAGTTTATTAAATACCAATATGGAATCTTTATATGTGAATCCTGGCAATTGCTATTTAACTAACATGCTTTTTGTGCAATGCTTATCTGAAAACTTTAGATATGTTGGAAATTATCTTTTTTATGTTTATTCTTCTATATGTTTTTTGTTGTTAATGTTTCTGAATAGAATTTTTTTCTGTAACAAAACTATTGAGAAATTTGTAGTTTATACGGTGTATTTACTTCCAGATATAATACAGTCAGTGTCAGAAGATTGCATTATTAGTAGTTCTATTTCTGTTGTCTTCAGTTTATTTTGGTCACTTATGATCATATTGTATTTTTGGGAATTATGATGCGAAACATGTATATTATTCTTATTTTGCTCTAATTTCTCATTATACATTGTATAAATCCAGGTTAAAAAGTTAATGCTTTTTGAGTGATGAATTTAAATAATTTTGAAAATAACCAGAAGTTTAAATAATTCTCACATATTAAAATATTTCTGGATTTAGATATTAGAATGTTTAAAATCTTAAATGTCAGTCACTATGGTATAATGAACGATAGTTGAGTTATTATATTTATGAACAATAATGCTCTTAGAATCCACGATTTTCTAATATAGATTACATTATAATAGAATAAATTCATAATCTGTACAGATATATTGTCAAGTAAGTTGGATTTTCATTATTTGATATTTAGGTACTGAATATAAAATATATTAAGAACTTTTTGAAATGCCTTATTGATACTGTTTTGTTTAACTTCATCATCATTTTATCAAATTCTAGAAGACTCCATTGCAATTATTCAGTTTATTTGGATGTATTTGCTTAAATGTTAGAGATGTTTTAATACTGAATCCACTTTCATTTGAAACAAAGGCAAACTCTATACAGTAATGCAAGCCAGAATAATCAATGGATGCAAGAAAGTTTGTACATAAATCCCTATCTATTGCTTACTCATCCAATATCCCCAGACTAATTTCTAGCATGTGGTTTTATCAGTGAGGAGCTTTGAATTTGAGAGTACTGCGCCTTAATCTTAGGATCTAATGCAACCCTCCAACAGCCACCTTTTACTCTTTTAGTTAACTATAAAGTTACAAGTTCAAAATGAAAACAATAGTGTTTTCAATTCAAGCTCATTCAGTTATATAGTCTTATAGATCTGAACCCTTTTCGGCATTTATACATTTTGATGTCTTTGGTTCTTTAATAATCATAGTCTCTATCATCCTATTGGCAGGATTGGTATTAATTATACATCATATGGTCACCATTCCCTATGCTTATAGAAACTGTTAAACAAAAGGAAAACACACAGTAGCACCACCCAGTGCAAGCTAGAGTAATCAATGGATGCAAGATTTGTGCATATAAAATGCCCTATCTAGTGCCTAGTTTGGGATATTGGATGAGTAGGCACTAGATAGGGATTTTAGGCATAAATCTCTTTTCATCCATTGATTATTCTGGCTTGCACGGGATGGCACTACTGTAAGTAGAGTTTTGCCTTTTGTGTAAGCATAGAGAATGGTGGTCATATAGTGTTTAGTGGTTTAAGATTTTTATTTATATGTAAATAGTTGTATATTTGATATTATATCTAAGAAATGAGTAGTTTTTATGTATTTCTTTTTAGTAAATAAATTATGCTGTATTTCAGAATTAAAAAATTAGCCAAAAATTAAAACTTTACACCATTAGTTTTACTACCGGGGCAGACCTCTCATGTGCAAAGGAACACAATACAAATATACTAAATAAATTTCCAGAAATTTTCACATTCTAATTAGATTCTTTAATTTTTCTCTTTATCTAGTTCTTTTCAAAGAAATAACTAACTTCTCAAACATTATCTTATGGCTTGTATTTCATTCATGGACATATAATGCAGAATAAAAAAATAAATATCTTAATTCTGTATTATATGTCCATGAAAGAAATAACTATACATCTAATTATAAATATTATTTTTGGGTAATTGTTGAATGGTTGAATACAATAATAACTAATGGACACTACAATCTTTAATGAAATAAATATATGAGCATTCAGTTATTCGATTTCATTAAGAAGGGAAATGTATGTTTTATATCACAAATTTTAAATCTTACTACTGTGATATCCCTTAGTGAGTTCCTTAAAATTTCCTATGTATTGGTATGAAAAGATAGAAGCAGATGCATGTAAGATGAAAAATAATCAAAGATTAAAATAAATTGATGAATGAAAAATATCAGTTGTTTACTCTTTTAAGGATCCAGAGAGAAATTATTTAATGGATTTTTAAAAGTAATTATTAAAATTAAATTCTAGCTACTAATTCAATTATTTAATATATATATATATATACACACACACAATGTTTTGCAAATAGTTTGAAAAATTTACCTTAGTTAATGAATTAAAGTAATTGAATGATTTACTTCTTGAAAGTTCACAAGAAGTTTGAATACCAACAACTGCTGGACAATGATCCATGGACATTGTATTCCAGAGTCTGCTGTCTACTACTTCATTAAAGGCAAGGTTTCTTACTAGTTTAATAATTTTCCTCCACTGATTAAATAAAAAGTGTTAGATTAATATTTGTAAATGACATCAAAATTGATTATCTTCTTAGTAAATTTATGATTATTTATATGTGTGCATAAGTAGTGAAAATGTTGAACATGCATATTTACAAAAAAAAACAAACTTATTATTAAGTTATGAATAGTTATTTCCAGGTTCATTATATTAAAAATTTATTTGTGATGATAATTATTGATTTTTAGAAAATATTTTGTTAATAAATTTATTAATATTTATAATTATTTAATTAATAATATCTGAATTTATTTAAGGTGTAGATATAGATATTAAGAAACATTTAGAAATGGGTAAGCAACTTCTGAGTCAAGGACAGTTTTCTGATGCATTATCACATTATCATGCAGCTGTAGGTGAGTATAATTATGATATTTAATTGAAGTTTGACATAGAAACTGACATTAAATATTGTGAAGCTATATATCTTATAAAAAGTACTTTAATTGATGCTGGTTAGCATGTATTTTATTTCAGTCTATCATTTTCTAAGTGAAAGAATAATCAATAAAAAATTAAATTTTTATATAGAAAATTTATTTATTCGCACAAATATAATTTTAACACTAATAACAAATACAATGAAAAGTTTTGATTTAGAGACTTACATAAAAATTTCTTGCACAAATGATTAAGGTGTTTATCAATTTGTAAATTGTAAAAAAAAATTTAAGAATGTGTGTTTTGAGAACCTTGCTAATCACAACTTGAGCATTTATATAGGAAAATTTTAAGTAAAACTCCAAATCAAACTTTATTCATTGAATTGTTTTTTTTTGTAATTGTATTTGTACAAATAAATATTTTCACTGTATATCATAAATTAATTTCTTATAGAATTTTCTTTCATTTGAATAATGTAGTGAAATACATATTAAAAAATATCTTTTAGTTTTATTAATTTTATAATATTAAAAAGCAACCATATCCATTACTCGTGAACTAAGCTTCCAAACAATTTCATTATCTCAAATAGTATTGACAAATGTTATAAATATATAAATATTTATATATTTGTTGTGGATAATGAGTGTATATAATAAATATTAGTTTTAAACAAGATTGTTTTAAAAATTATCATATGAAAAAAATATATTTTCTTCATCTATTTATCTTAAAAATGACTTTTTCCTCATTCCAATTATGTTGTTAAAAATCAAGATTCATCTAGAAAATGAGATGATCAATGTAGATGAAGTATGCTGCATATTTTTGTTGTATTCTAATGTCAAGCACATTGTTTTATTGTAATATTTTAGTTGTTAGTTTATCTCTAGTGAACACTAGAAAATATTTAAATAATAGTGTATGTGCTTTCTGATTATAAAAAAACCACATTAAATTATAATGCTCAGTTGATCATTCATATTTTCAAATAAAGCATTTGAAATCTGCTTTATATAAAAGAACATTAATGATATTTAAGAATTTATCATAGGTGGTTGTGAACATAAAATGAAATAATTTTATGCAGAGTTTAACTCTATTAAAAATTTCCTAAATTTAAAAAATGTAGATAAGGATTTACAATTTAAATGTTAACTATATATTTTTTTGTCAAATGAATTTATAAAATTAAATTATTATTATTATTATTTGGGGAGAGGGAGTGTAAAAATCATTCCTCTTTCTTTAAATTTCTAGCTTTATCTCTGATCCTAATAAAGTTTATTTTTCATTAGAAAATAAAGTATATTAATATTTCAATTTTTGAAATTAACTGTAAAAATTATAATATCTTGTACATTTGCCATTTATTTGTTAATTTAATACTTAATGTTAACATAGTACTTCGAATTTTATCACTTATTGCTTAATTGTCTTATTTATTGTAGAGGGTGATCCTAATAATTATTTAACATATTTTAAAAGAGCAACAGTTTTTCTAGCCATGGGTAAATCCAAATCTGCTCTTCCTGATTTAGACAAAGTTGTAGAACTTAAACCAGATTTTTTAGTGGTAAGTATTTATTTAATTTTTTTTATAAATATTCAAATTTGTATTAACAATGTCAAATGTAATTATTAAAAAGTATTATAAAAGTAGTTAAAACAGAAAAATGTATTGACAAAGAAAACTATTATTGTAGAAATATCATATTCTTATGGAAAACATAATATATATAGAAGCATATAATAAAGTTATGATAGAAATATTTTGCAAACATTGAATTACTTGAAATTTTTTTTTTTTGTATTTATTGCATTTATCTATAAAATTTATATTATATTCTAGAGAAATTTATACTATATTCTAGAGATTTTCAATTGTATCGTATTTATTTATTGATGTTGTTCATTTTGATTTTCTTCTGCTTTTAAATTTTATTCTTTCTATACCCATAAAATATATAGTTCTAATAAAAAATTTTAATAAGTATAATATTAAGAACTTTTTTTAAGAGGTCATAGAAAATAAATGATAGATACATAAAAACAATAGAATAGAAAACACCTAAAAATGATAGAATTTTGATTATTTTTGTGGTTTTAATAGAATAATAAAAATATTTCAAATTTAAAAACAATTATATAGTAATCATTGCATTGGAATCATGATTTGTCAACTATTGATACAAAAAAAAACGTCAATTCAAAAAATGATTGATATATATATATTTGCAGAGTTAATTTCAGTCAGAGAAAGCAGAAGATTAATGTCGAAAAATGATAATTGTATATATAATGGATTGAGAGTTCACTGTATTTATAAATATAATTTCAATGAATAAGAAAGTTTTTTTTTAAAAAATTATTTTTAATTATACTATTATTTTATTTGTTTCTTCTGTGCCAATGTTCATGTGAATGTGATAAATAATGTGATACCGAAATAAAAATAGATTCAGTTTCTGTAGTCATACTTTGTATGATCTGTCATTTGAATCACCCCATATGTTACAGAATGATTAGTAAATATTTATCAAGGATTTTATTTAATAAGACAGTAGTTTTAGTATAAATAATCATAGATATTTTAACAATAGCTTATATTTTCAAAAATATCATAACTGAAGTATTCTTGATAGATAATTATATTCATTACAGTACTCATAGAGTTGTAATTTAGTTAAAGGTTCATCATAAGTACAATTTGTGTATTTTAAAAACTTGGCTCTTAAGGAATGTTTTTTACATCTTAATTTTAAATCAATTTATTTTGGTATATTCTTAAAATATTATTACTGAAACTGAGATTTAAATGGGTATTTTAATTGCATCTGAATTTTTTAAATACTATTTCCCTCTTTATTATCTAATTATATTCAAATTTTTTTGTTGTTTACTTTTTATATTTTTTATGCAACATAAACTTTCATGATTCTATTATCTCTAAAAAATATGTTGCAATTTTAACATTTTCCTAGAATTTTTGTATTACTGTCATCAATCCAACATTTCATCTTCCTCCAAAATCATAATTTAAATCTCTAATATTTTCTCACTTTTTCATCTTACAATTAAATTCCAAACCAAAAAACAATCTTTTTTTAAAAATATTATTATCTTCATCACCACCTTCCCAATTACTTTTCATATTCAAGCAGCCATATTGAATATTTAAAAAAATTATGGTAAGCCAGAAATTTTATCATAACTTTTAAGTTTTATAATAAAAAATGACATAATAAATATTGTTTTAAAGATTAAACACCAAAGAATGTAATTAAACTGAAAAAAATATAGTCATTGATATTCAAAGTAATAATAAAAAGAATAAAAGTTAATATTTCTAATAATTTATTTTCATATTATTTCATAAATTCTAAATTATCATGCATACAACTTAAAATTATATTTTTGTTAGTAGTTTAGTTGGATTCATCATTAAATTACTAAAAAATTAGTATATAATAACATTTATCTAAGGTAATCCATCACTTGAAAACTTCATAGAATAAAGACATTAGTACCTATCAATTTTCTCAGTAGCCCTTCAAAATGTATTTCCATGCAGGGGTTTGCAATGTATAAGTCATTCCTAGTAATATTCTTTATAACAAGTAGTTAATATTGATCAATAATTAGTATAATTTGAATATTATAAGAAAGAACTTCAATACAGTTTGTAATTTATTAAAAAGTACTATTAAACCAATCACTATATATACAAAATAATAAAATAAAATTAAAAGTGAATGAATACTAAATTCAGAGTTAAGCTTGAGGTATATTTGTTTGTAGTTTATATATATGCTGGCAAAACTGTTAATTTTAGCATTTGCCTATTTTTTACTTTTATTAAAATGCAGACAAAAAATTATAGAAAAATCTAAATCAGGTCATTATATTTCCAAAATATGTTCATCTTTGTCTCATGTCAATTAATTCAAATATTCACCCAAATCCCCTTCGTATCAAAAAATGCAGATAATTCTCGATATAAATGTACACAATCACGAGCTTTTTTTTTTTTTATGTTAGTCTCAATAGTATTTTTTTCGTATATTTTTTATCATATATATATATGAATAAAATGATAATTAAAAAATATGCAGCTTTGAAATTTATATTGCAATGGTCTATAATCAGCCTAAGTTTATGTATTGTCAAAATCATTACTTTTAGCATTTGCGTATTTTTTACTATTATTAAATTGCAGACAAAAAAATTGTAGAAAAATCTAAATCAGGTCATTATATTTACAAAATATATTTATTTTTGTCTCATATCAATTAATTCAAATACTCCATCCACCCAAGCTCACATTATAGAAAAATATGCATGATCTTTTTTTTTTTTTTATGGTAGTTCAATAATCATTTTTTGTTTTGTTTTTTTTTAGTAATGACTGGAAGGTTGCTATTCTTCCACATGCGCCTTACAATTACTTGCAGACAGCCAATAGCTGTTAAAACAGCGGTCTGAGAAGCGATCAGGCCTAGACACATGACAGAGATTTTCTTGTCAAAAAATCTCTGTCATGTGTCTAGGCCTGATCGCTTCTCAGACCGCTGTTTTAACAGCTATCTAGGCCTGATCGCTTCTCAGTCCGCTTGTAAGGCGCATGTGGAAGAATAGCAACCTTCCAGTCATTACTAATTTAATAACAACATGCGATTTAAACAAAATATTATTTGTTTTTTTTTAGTAAATATATATAAAAATAAACAATAATTAAAAAACATATAATAAATAATAATTAAAAAAATATAGAAAAATAAAATACTTACCATTAAGCCTCCATAATGTTTTCTTCAAAATACAATGGAAAAATTAAAACATTTTACCGATATATTTTTCATGCTGAACCTCTTCTCCAGTAACTATCAAAAAAATGAGAAAAAGACAAAAAAATTCAATCTACTTGATCACAAAAATTATCATAAAATTTTTATTTTTTATCGTAGAAAAATAAAATTTACCTTTTTGGAAAGTAGAGTGAAAGCTGCAAACGAAGATCTAAAAAGCGCATGCGTAGATTTCCGTTAATCTTAACCTCAACCCGGATGTTTATAATTTGAAAATCATTGCCCGCATTGTGCGGGTGTAAGCACGAAGAGGTTTAAAGCACTGACCTAATTCTTCCTAATTGCTATCCTTAAATTTTTACTCTTTTATCTTTCTTCATAACAGTAGGTTTGATTTATCTTTATTTTCATTTCAAACATTATGTCTTTGAAATTTTTAATAGTTTTTAAAATTTAAAAATAATATATAAAAATCCAGCATCTAAGTATGCGATGGTCCCATGATATTAAGAATGACTAACTTTAAAAAAATTGACATAATAAAGGTTCTATTAAGACCAGTAATTGATTAATCAAGTAAAGTACTCAAATGGTTTGATGCCAGGAAGTCATAAGATATTTGTAACTGAATTAAGCTGCAATACATTGAACTTTAGTTCTTAATCAGCTGTTTATTATTGCTCTAAACTATTCAGGAAAATAAATTAATAACAGAATAGAGTACTTAAAATGAGGTTACTAAAATTATTATTGAACAATAATTGTATTAATTTCTAACCAATAAAAAATGAAATTTTTGCTATATCAGAATTTTATAATTATATTTATAATATTATTATAGTTTTATTATCATTAACTATTGAAAAGTTAAGGTGAGAACAGGCATATAGAACTATAATATCGAAAATCTAACTTCATTAATTATGCCAAATTTCAAACTTTCTTCTTTTATTCAATAGTAACTATATAGTCAGATGAATGGGTGAATAATTTCAGTTTTTATTTTTGTATATTAAGAAGTGTTATTATCTCATTTAAGATATTGTCTTCTAGAGAGAATATGGTTTTAGAAACAAGAATTAGCCTTAGGAAAGAATTAATAATATGTGTTAAAACATGATGTAATAGATGAACTTAGTATGTAATTCAGAAAATTATGAATTACATATTTTATTATTATTAAGATAATATTAAACTTTCTTATTGAAAATTAAAAGGAAATCAAATACACAGAACCATACTTTCAAAGAAAGATGTTTTATTAGCTCATTCTTCATAATTAAATAGTAACTATTTGTGCCATTGTTTTAAAAAGTTGTGTGGTAATATTTTTCACACTTAAAATGTTGAGGCTATTTTTTTGTAATAATTATGAATATTATTGAATACTGAATGTTGAGTTTTAACATAACTAATTTTAGATTAGTCCATCAAAGCCATGTTTTTATGTGTCTTCATTTTATCTTTTCTATATTTAACTTCAGTAGAATCTTAATTTAAATATACACAATTGTATAATTGATATTAATTTATAATTTGCACTATAAATATTTTGTTGTCTACTAATTATTTGATATTATAATTATATGATAGATTGATATTTGAGTCTGATACTAAATTCAAATGATAAATGATATTTAGATTTGAAAGCTAATTTCAAATAATCAATAAACTATACTCAACCAATAACATCTCCTGCTGTCGTGGAAAATAAGATAGTGACTTGACTAAGATTAGATACTATTTCCAATAGATGGTGATTTGGCTAAGGTTAGATACTATTAATAAATATATGATCTAACTTATTCATTCAAAGATAATGAGAATATAAAACTAATAATACAATGATCAAAAATAAATCACCAGACTTATCAAATCAAAACCACTCTGTGACAACTTCAAATACTAGTCTTTGGAACCCAAATTTCTTTAATTTCTTGCTCAAACTCAACCTAATACATTATCCATAGTATATTTCTTGAAATTCAGAAAGGGATATAACATTGATCATATAAGTTCATTATGCCACAGATAAAAAAAAACTCTGTATCATCTTCTCCAAGAATGTATTGGCCCTTCAAACGATTAAAGTTGACAATTTTATTTAGGAAAACTGATATAACTATCCAAAATCTTAAAAGCTTTACAAAAGGGTTCTTTCCCAGCATAAGAACCTCCACTTTCGCACTATGGTGCACAAAATGCATTGTCATCTGCGATTACAATGCAGCACCCAAACATAGTATTAAAAAAATTGGAGCAACTAAGAATTAGAGATAAGAAGATTGTGCCACCAGATGTATTTGGTGCCATGTAGGCACACATGAAGTAAGACTGATAGCAAGTAAATATATTCATAGGAAATTTTTTTTAAACAAGATATCAAGAAAAATTAGTAAAGTATAATGCATGTTAAAGATTCTTCACAATGTGAAGATCCACAACAATTATCACGTCAACTTTGTAATTTTATTATTGTTTTTCTTTAACTGTCCTACATATGTGAACTTGTAACAAATGTAACATAGGTTTAAATAAAGACCTTTGAAGCAAATAGTTTTTTTCTGTCTCCTCTCTACTCTTCTTACATTTTATTTCAATTTTTTATTTATCTTCTCTCCTAGATTGGTATTGTTCTGATATCATTTTTTTTTTTTTTTTAGATGCAAGTTTGTAAGTGTGAATTATGCAAAGCTTTTGGGCATTGAAAAAACAGTAAGAAGATACAGGTTTAGTAGATTAACTGTTGATAGCTGTGATCATACATGAGGCAGTAACATCAAGGATGAATTATTTTGGATTTGGGATAGGAGTTTTATCTGAAAACAATTGCTAATTGCATGTTTGGGCATCATATATTGATGAAAGGATTTAGAAAAGATAGTCTAAAAATGATTTTGACTTTCAAAATCTGATTAGATCATCACAGCTGATATATTGTTTATTATAATGGTAGAAATAGTTCTAATATCAGTTGTATCTATATACTAATATTAAATAGAATGCTGAACACAGGTGCCCTTATGTGTTGACATTAGGTGGATAGTGAGATGATCTTCATATATGTCTTTTGGTGATCTTTATCTCATCCCCTCCCCACCATTTTTTTTCTTTTTTTTTTTTAATTTGCTATCATGATAATATTGGACAAGCAGAATATAGAGATATTTTATTTCATTTTTATTTTTTCTTTAAATGTGAAGTCTGTGACCGTTACTTAATATATACTTTTAAAAAACCTGTATCTGAATAACACTTGTAATTAAGATTTTCTTAAAGTTTAAGATTGAAATAGTTATTCCTTGTAAAATTTTCTTCCAATTAAACAAAACTTAGTTGAAAAGATTAGATTGTTATATGTTTTTTGGAGGAATGGATCATCAAATGAAAGAGCCTGCATATTAATGGATTCACTACAAGGTATAATTTAATGTTTTCTAATACTGCAATTTCTAATCATTGAAATTTTTTAAAAATGGTTTTGTACAGTGGTGCCATGATAACTATCCATTTTATCAATGTATTCAGGAAATTAAGAGAAAGAAAGCTTTTCTTTTTTGTCAGATAGTGTTATTTCCTCACTACCAATTATAAAAAAAAATTTTTTTTCTTCTTGGATATATTTACATAAGCTGCATTATCACTCATATATATATCTACTTTTTTCACATATAGACTGCTAATTATAAAATCTCTAAGGTGTCACTATTTTCAGCATATATGCATCCAATTTTCTTTATAGCAATCCCCCCCCCCCCTAAACAAAATGTTTGAGATAGTCAATCCATATACCATGCAAAAATTCAATGACAATAAATCATTTGAAATCACAAAACCATTTTTTCTAATAATTTTGGGTGCATCAATGTGTGCATTATTGTAACCTATTTATCTACAGTTCTATTGTAATTATTCTTCCTTTATCTGTTTTATAATTTAGTTACTATATGTTTCTATCTTCAATAGAATTCATATCTTCTCATCTCTGTTTTATTCATTATCTCTTCTTACACAAGACTTTTTTTTTACCTTTCATATCTGTTATTATATTTTTTAAAAAATTTTAATCTTTTGGTTTTTTTTTTATCAAATTGCCTATTAAATCTATTTGTTTTTAATCTAACAAATGTGAAATTTTTTGTTTTCCAATATCCCTTTTTATTTTATGAATTTTTTTTTTTTTTTATAAAATACTTACTTTTGGATCTAAAATAATATCTAAACCATTATGACTATTTTTCTAGAATTCAAGATTTGTGTACCATCTTCATTCTTTTTATACACATTTTATCTTATTTTTTTGAATGCTTTATTTAATTCCCAACAGTTTTGGCTGCTTAGATCTCTTAAATAATTTCTTTCAATATATAAACTAATCAAATTATTTAAGAGATTTAAGTAAAATTGCTAGATAGTCAAAACTATTAGGAATTAAATAAAGCATTGTAAAAAATGTATAGGAGAATATAATTTTTTAAAGATTTGATTAAAAATAATATGAAATGAATGAAAAAATGTTGAAAATTTTTAAATCTTGCAGATTCTTACAATATCTGGCTTTTATTTCTTTTTATTTTACCTAAATTAATCTTTTTTTTTTGTTTTTGTTTTCTTATAATATTTAATTAGGTTTTAGCTTCTTTTTTTTAGACATAGGTAAGTATTTATCACATCCCTGAGTAATTTCAATTACCCTTCTAATGAGAGTATTTCTAGAAATAATTTTACAGCGATTATTCAATGGATTAGAAAAATGTTAGGCTACGAATGAGAATTATTTTTAGCGTGAGATGTCATTAGTACTCTTTTTTTCTGCAGAAAATTATATTCATTTTTTGAAAACTATTGTTTAAATATTACATTGGGTATATTGTTTGGATGGGATTAGAGATAATGGACTATTATTTGAAAAATATTTTCAAGTTTTTATATCTTTATTAAAGAATTTTTTTAATTTTAAGATTTTTTTTTTGTGTGTGTGTGTGAGGCCAAAGCAAAACTATTCTATAAAAATTTATATTCACAATAATTGTTTTTTAGAGTCACTTGAATTTTATATTTGAAAGCATTTTATCAAATAAATTAATAGTATTGCTATATTTAAGAAGTTTAAAGACTTAAAGAATTATAAGCTGGGGATCAATGAAAGTGGCACAATCTTCAATTTATTTTGCTATCTATTTTCAGTGTGATTAGTTACGGCTAACTAGAACTTGTTTATCATCCTGGCCTCAATTCAACTTTTTGAAGATAATAAGCTTCACCTTGTTAAGTGTATTCTTTCAGAGAACTTGCAGGGAACACGTATAATAATATCAGGTGATTATTTTTTAGGTCATTGTTATTTTTATTAGTTTTTATTGGTTTTGTTTTCATGACATTTTTGGAATCATTTTTGTAGGGAGAAAGAAAATAAATAATTTTAGCATCCATCTTGTTCCTAAGATTGTTACATATTCTGAAAGATATGCACTTATGGGGATTTTCCTATTTTAGCTAATTAGGAGAGCAAGAGAGATCAAATTACTAATTCTGTTTTAATAATTTTTTGTCTTATTCTATGGTTCTAAATTGTTATAGTATATGGGAAGTATCATTAATTGCAACAGTGATAATTCTTTCAGATGTGCCTTTGACTTATTGTATTTTTGTTGGTAAGGCTATCTTGTAAAGTTTTGTTTTTCATGTTGCTGTTTTTTATCACAAACGTTTATTAGTAGTATAATGGTTTCTTGGTCTTAACTAGTCATATTATTTAAATAAAATTTTTATTCTAATCTAAAATGAATTGTTTTGAATTTCAAGTGAGAAGGACTCTGCAAATATTATGAGTTATTAAATCTTTCATAATACAAATTGGAATAATTGTATTAATATTCTTTTGATATATTCAGTATATTGTTTCCAGTTAATTATTAATTTCATCTTGAGATTGGTGGTTAACTTTCGATCATTTGGTGTTTGAACTCCAAATAATAAACGTACTTAGTTTATATTTGAAAAAGAGCCAGTAATATAGAGGTTAGCAAGCACTGAAAATTTTTGTTTGTTGAATCAGATAAAATGATTTTTGTTCCTTATTTCTTTGAATTATATCATCTCACATGTCCATGTTATATAGAGCCATTTATTCTAAAAACTGAGAGCTTGCTTCATTCTCATTTGCATGAATTTCTAATAAGATAAGCAGTGACCAATTTGCTTTGAGAATTTATAAAAATTAGTTATTTAGAGATTATTTTTATAATTGCCATATTAGTTCTATCTTCACTGATGATAGTTTGCTTTGTTAAATGGTCTGAAACAAAGATAGCCATATCATGTTTAGGATATCAGTCATACAAAGCCAAGGATTTAGATAAATTGGTGATAGTCTCATTTAATAATTCTGCAACAATTTTATTTTATTCCTTTTTGAGAATTCTATTTTTGAATTTAATATATATTCTTAATATTTATTTAAAGTAATTTGAATTTTCTAATTTAAAAATCTATAAAGAATATGCCTGCCACTTGAGTGTTCTAAGGTTGTTAAGACTATGTAATCACTTTTCATTAGAGTCTAAAACCCTCTTTTGGTATGGACATTCTCACAAGAACCACTAAAGTTAATTTGGACGGTTTTAATTTGGTTTCATGTTTCTATTTTGTGTAATTATCAATAGTAGTAACTAGTTTTATATGCAAATGCATGCTTTTTTTTTTTTTTGGTGGAGTGTGGGAAGGCCTTCACACCATTTGTGTGTATGTGTTCTATTTTGAAAACTTTCTTTAGTGCTATATATATTATTCCATCATTTTTTAAAATATTTTTCAACTTTATTTGTATTATATATATATTATATTTAATTTTGTTTAATTTATTGTTCTGATAGGCAAGAGTTCAAAGAGGTAATGTTCTTTTAAAACAAGGTAAATTAGATGAAGCTCATATTGACTTTGAAGCTGTGGTAAGATAATTTCTTTTTTTAAAGTTTTATTTTAAAATTTGGATATTATAATTTTATATATATATTGAATGAATAGATTAATTATATATATATACTTATTTAGCTTCGTCAAGATAATAAAAATATGGAAGCTTTATCTCAACTACAGATAATTGAACCCCTAAAAAGAGATTTACAAATAGCTAGTAATTTACTTTCTCATAAAGATTATGTTGGTGCTTTAAATCACTTGCAGCAGGCAGTTGAGGTAAAGTATTATTGAATTAAATTTATTATATTTTTTCGTATTGGGAATCTTTTTTTTTTTAACTCTTATAGATCTGTCCATGGGATCCTTTCATAAGGGATATGAGAGCTGAAAGCTTTTTAGGGTTAGGAGATATCAATAAAGCCATAAATGAGATTCGGCCAAGTACCAAATTGAGGCCTGATAATACAGATGCTTATTTGAAACTTAGTTCTTTGTTATATTCTTTAGGACGTACTGATGAATCTTTAATGTAAGTAATTACATAATGGCAGATATATTTCTAGAATTAAAATATCTTATATGTTATAAATACAGCACTGTTTTTGTTAACAATATATTCAGTAATGTTGCTTCTGTATTAACATTGCTAAATTATTATTGAACAATATATAATAGTTCCCCAAACTCAATTATTTTGTAAAAACCCAATTGAGAATCCAATTATAGCAATACCAACTTCAACTAAGAAATGATCTAAAAGTAAAGTTATCATTGAATATGATTCATTTTCGAGAAAAAAAATTACATGTAGTTCTTTTGCTAAACTTAATAAATATTGACACATCTTTAATTTTGCAATGATTTCGAGACATCAATGTTTCAATTATTCTTATCTGAAATAATTTTTGCTTATAAGACTTATGTGGGTTGCTTAAAAAGAAATCAGATAATAACAGCCTCCTATACAAAATAAACATCTTTCTTTTACCTTGAAAAGTTTTCTCACTTGAATATATTCGATAAATGAGGATTAAAAATATGCACATTTAATTCACTCTATAAATAGAAATAAAATTTATTTCATATATCCAAGGATTTTATCTTATAATATTTGGAAGAATAATTCATTTCTATATGCTTCAACCTGATAATGTTTTTTAAAGCTTTTCAAAATATCATTGTCATTAGAAATGTGCAATAATTAAAATAACAGGAATGGTTTTAAAAACTGTTTTAGTTTTTTATTTCAAACTGGAATAAGACAAAACATATATATATATAATAAACTTTATTAATAACAAATTATGTAAAAGTATTAACATATATACAGGGAAGGGGGGTTAATTTACATGACATGGTATATATCTTAGGAAAATATAATCATTACGACTATTCCATATATTCTTGTGCTTGATAGGTTATCCTCTACATTATATCTAAGAGGCATGTTACCATCTAGAACTAAATTGTCATTAGTTAATAAATAATTATTCCTTGTGTTTTCTTTAACAGTTTGGTAATATCTATATCTGATAAAATACGAAATTCAAATCCTGATGATAAAATATTTGTAGGAGACCATTTATCAATATATTAAATATCAAGAACATTAAAGAAAAAATAAAATTATTTGTATATTATTATCCAGTTCATTAAACTAGTTAAAGATATATCAATAATTGTTTTAGATGATAAATTTGTCCAAGTTTATGAGAGCATTGTTGCATATGATTATAATAACTGAAACACACAGGCTTATTATATACCTGTATCTATATATGTAATATATAGCGTATAGGAGCACAGACTTTCACATGACCCACCACTCTCCACACTATCTCATAACACTGATACACTTGAACACATATATGTTGAAAAGATAGCACCAACATACGTATTTCATGCTAAACCAGCAATCATCAGTTGGTCCAGATTACCATCTCTACACATATATGCTATAAGTGCTCAGATATATATTAAGATAGCCAAACCTCATACTTTAATGGACAGGCTTCAATCTACTCCAACTCTTCAACCGTTCATCCAATTGAAAATCTGACGATGGAATGCTCGAAGGCCACCCTAAGGTTGAGATTCTTGTCACACCCATGTTGATCTAATGTCAATCTGACCCCTCATGTACAGGGCATAATACATTTAATACATATACAAGGGATGGGCAAAGAACACACAGGCTTATTATATACCTGTGTCTATATATGGAATATATAGAGTATATGAGCACAGACTTTCACATGATCCACCACTCTCTACACTATCTCATAACACTGATACACTTGAACACATATATGTTGAAAAAATAATCACCAATATACGTATCTCGACCAACTGATGATATTTACCTTTTCAACATATATGTGTTCAAATGTATGTGTTATGAGATAGTGTGGAGAGTGGTCGATCATGTGAAAGTCTGTGCTCATATACCCTATATATTACATATGATTATAATAAAATCTCTTAGCTTTGAAAACTTCACACTATAATGTCAATGAATGATTGATTACGTGATTCATAATATACTAAGTAGTTTCTTTTTATTTATTCTATATGCTATATGTTATACATATTTGAATCCTGAATAATTTTTATTTATATTTCCTTTATATCTGTATTGCTATTGTAGATTATGAAGAGAATTATTCAATCTCATTATTATTTGCTCTTCTTTTTTTAATATTTTTTTCCATTAACAGTATTTTATCATCAGGATTGAATTTTTTACTCTGATAGCTTACATTATATTTAGATATTTATCTAATCTGAGAACATCTATATCAGTATTCTTAAAGAATAATTTTTAGTAATATTTATAGATATATATATAAATAAATTGATTTGATTAAACTTCTTCAACAATCATAATTCTGCAAACATTCTTTATTTTGATTGCTATGCTATGCAAAAAATTTAACATTTATTGATCTATGATCATTTTAAAGCATTGATAATCTACCTTTAGCTTATTTATTTAGATCATATTTAACAAATACAAATCTAAAGTAATTAAACAACTAACGATTCCTATAAATATATGTAAATAAAATTAATTAATTGGTTAATCATAGTGAATCATAACTCCTTGAAATGTGTGGAAAAAACAATTAATTGCTCTGCAGCATGCATGTATTTTAGATCAACAAGTTTTGTCATTGTACATCACCTATCTCTTATATAAATATAATAATCTTTCTATTTGATTACAAGTATAATGTATATACATGTATATCAGTTATATAAGTTGGAGTGGAAAGCGGAAGGGAGCTTCTAATTCTGTTCAATCCCCTCTAATAACATTCTTTCTATATAAGATAAATATATATGTATCAATAATCAATGCAGCAGTTATCAATAAATCAGCCATTTTCCATACAGCTAAACAAACAATAGAAGAGATAGGACTGTCATATAATCCTTTTATTATCTAAACTTTATATAATAAATACACACCATCTAAATATATATACATATAAATAACCATAAGCATCTATATATTGATCAGTTTTTTAATATAGTATAGCAATCAGAGTAAAAGAATGTTTGCAGAACTGTGATTGAAAGATTGAATAAATTCAGTTGATTTGCATATTTTTTATATAGGTGCTGTTAATTATTTTATATTTAAATATTTATTATATAACCTTCGAGTAAGGAAATGTATTTTATGTGACTGCCTTGTTTATGATTTAGTGATGATTATTGATGTTTTAAAATTAAGTTGGTTATATTTTTGTTGTTATACAAGATCATTATGTTTGGATAGAAGATGCTTTAGGCAGCTCGTGAGAATTGTTAATTCTAATTACATATATCCTACAGAGGAATTTGTAAGTTTTTTCCTAAATCTATAATGATTGAAATAAAGAATGTTTATACCACTGCAATTAGAAAGTTGAAAGCATTTCTCCTTATTTGTATACATTTGCAGATGTTAATTAATTATATATGTGTAATATATAAAATAATATTTAGCAATATATCAAATGCTTTTCATTCCACAATTTAAGTAATGATAACTTTGGAACAAATTTTTCTTCTTTATATAAATTATTTTAGTAGAATAACAAATAATAAGCAACGATCTTTATATATTAGAATTTATGACCAGACAGATAATTTAATTTGCACATGTGAAATACTAATTTTATAATGCCTAGGCTTTAAATGAGAAGTCTCAAATGTTTATTTGTATTGTGTTTAATGTTATGTTTTTATTTAGCTAATTTCAACTGAAACATAATTAGATTATTTAAGTAATTAAGTTTGTAAAAGCTATAATGTTTTAATCTTTGAAAAGTTTTTATAATATATTTTTATTAATATATGGCATTTTTTCTCCCTAGAGAAGTAAGAGAATGTCTGAAGCTTGATCCTGACCATAAATCTTGTTTCAGTCATTATAAAAAATTAAAGAAGCTAGTTAAACAATTAGAAAGTATTAATGAATTCATAAAACAACAACAATATGAAGACTGTCTGAGAAAAGCGGAGCAAGCTCTTAAAACAGAATCTCATGTAGATGCAGTTCGCAATGAGGTGGAGAAACAAGTCTGCCATTGCCAAGTAAAGGTAACAATTAAAATTAAAAAACTATAATTAACAGACTGTCAAATCAAAAAAAAATTGGCTGTCAAATAGTAATGATTTTTTCTCTCTGTCAATTAAATTTTCAATTCTTAAAGCTCTTTGAGATTAATCTTACTTTAAATATGTAAGCATTATTAAGAATATAAGTATAACTGTAATTACTAAATTGAAAAACTATTAAAAATCTTTTTTGAATACACCCATTCACACATATGTTATATAGTTACATATATAATGAAAAGATTTTTTTTATCTTAATACAAGTGTGCTTTTATAAATTTCAACCAAATTCCTACATTATATATGTTTGAAAAAATTTTAATATTAATATAGACAGATTATGCATTTACTAATAAAATTTAGAGCTTTTTTTTTTTTTTTTTTTTAGGCTCTTCATGTATTAGAAGCTATTAATATTTGCTCTAAAGTTATAAATTATTCTGAAACCGTTGAAAGCATTTGTGATAGAGCAGATGCGTACTTACTAAATGAACAATTTGATGAAGGTACACTGAATTTCACTTTTTTAATTTTATAATTATTAGTAAGTATTTAGTTTAAATAAACTTTGGATTTTGTTGAATTTTCCTTTAATAATTTAAGATACCAAGTGAAATTTAATAATCCATCAAGTAGAAAAAATTTTCAATAAAATAAAATCATATTTAAAATAGTTTACAATGTTATTGCAAACAGCTTTGATAAATTTATTACTAGTAAAAGAAAAACTCTTGTACTAAAAACTATTTTATTGTTTAATATAAATTAACATCTTTCAAAGTCTATTTAGAAAAATATTGGTACTAATTATTAATCATTACTCAAAACAAATGAATTGAAAGTTTTAAATGAATATAAATACATTATTATTTAAATTGGTTCCATTTTCACTTACAATTAATTTCAATTCCCAGCCTAAAGTTTTTTTTTCTAAAGATAACATACTACTGGATTTAAAACCTCTATTTTATTCTTCTATTCCTTCAAATATTTTCATTTATCATAATTTTATCAAATGAATTAAGTTTTTCGATTTATTCCTATGCTAAGATTATACTGAAGAATTATATTCAAGTGTTCATTTTGAAAACTCAAAATATCATTGAAAATATAAGATTGAACATTAATACAAATGTAAGAATAAAAAGCAGAGATTTGGAAAAAATTTAAATATATTTATTAAATATTTATAAAAATATAATACTTTTAAAACCAGTCGAAAACATGCTCAACACTTCCTAATTGTCTGCACTAATAAATAAAGCTTTGCTCTCAATATGTTGTTTATATCTTTTACTTATAAATATTTGTAAGTTCTTTCCCAAAAGTACTAAAAAACTATATTTTTTAACATTTCAAATTCAGAGTTATAATTATAAAGCTCTTTATACCATTTAAATGCATAAGATATTGTAATCTTGCATATGAGAATAGGTTATGAAGCATTACTTTTTGAACCATAAAGTATTGAAATGTCATTATCACTGGATAACATATGAAATAAACTCACAAATGTAAAAGCAAAAATGTAAGAAAATCAAACCAAAAGAATATTATAAAGATACTAAATCGGAATATAAGAATATTAAAATTCATAAAGATTTTGTATATATATGACTTAAGCATTGTCTGGATGTAATTACTGATTAACAAAAACGTTTCTGGAAAATGTAATCAAGAATTGACATGGCGATCAATTTTTTAATAAAACAGCAATCTTTAATAACTAGCCACTCTCCTCCAAAAAAAAAAAAGGAACAATGAAGAAAAAATCATTACACACCACATTTAATCAAGTCTAAATTTCTGTTCACCTTCTAGGTAAAAGTACTGGATAATTATTTACTAACTCTTGATTTTACGACTAATTCAGTTCTTAATTGTAGTATTGAAGATGATTGTACAAACTACTATACCGAGTTCCTTAATATAAATGAGTTCATGATTTTTGTGATACATTTAAACATCAGAAAGAAGTTTTTTTACTAGAAATTAATATAGATAATATCTAACTGATTACATGTTACTTTTTTTTTTTTAAGTAAAAAAATGTTTTCACATAAAACTTTAAATGTTTTTAATAACTCTTATGATTACATGAAATATTTCTTATGCAAGCAATTTCTGAGATGTGGAGTAATTTTTTTTTTTCTAAGGCAATTGAAATCACTAAAATAAATTGAAACAACTTCTCTAAATGATCTGTATTAATATCCGCTAAATCTGCCCTCTAACACTTGACATTCATATAAAATAATGGGCAGTATAGCAGTTTATCTCAACTGATAACTGATCAAATGTAACAAAAAAAAATAATTATATTTATTAAAAAGTTTGTATAAAATATCTTATTAATATCAAAAGCCAATTTTAATGAATAATTTTTCCATTTGATTGGCAAGTCAATACTTGATTTCTCTTGCTATAAACTGCTCAGAATAACTAACTTGTCAATAGATTAATATATACTAGCAAGCAGTCATTTTTGTTTGCTGGTTATATTGTAAAATTGAGAATAAATTTGTAGTTTTTAAAAATGAATAAAAATAGAATCAGTGAGATATTTTGGAAATATTCCTCTGATAAAATTTGTAGATAGCATTATTAAAAATGAAAAACAATTTACTTTTATCTAATGTATTATCTGGAAAATTAATCAAAATGCAATATTTAATGGTAGTCAAATTATTATTAAGATTGCAGTGATATTTTATTAACTTCAAAAATTTATACACATCTATGTTGTATTTGGAAACAAGAAAACTTGATTACATAAATGTCATATTAAGTACAAAAGAAAAATAATATAATGAAGATTAACTTTATATATTGTTTGCCTAATTTTCAAATCAAAGAAAATGAATTTATAATTGATTAAACTGTGCTATTATACAAGTTAATAATTAAATTGTTCTAAAAAATATACAATTCTATTGTTTAATTTTTACAAAAGTATGCATGATCAAATTCAAAAAAGAGTGTGATTTAAGTAAAGAACTTACTATTTGAGAGCACTAATGATATATAATAAAATACCTAATAATAGGTTAGTAAAATACCAGTTATATATCAATTATTGAAAAATTCTTCACATATAGATTTGGAAAACATTAATTGACATGATAACATTTTACGTAAAGCTAAAAACAGATTAACTTTAGCTCCAAAAGTTAGATAAATTTAGTATCACTTTAAAAAAAAGATTGAGAATTTTCAAGAATTCTTTCATTATAAAATAGTTAGGAGGAAAATGGATTCTGTACTTTCATACGAAATCCGGTATGTCTATTGAGGTGAAGTGGCTAAAGCTGGTGAAATTATAAAAATATTACTTTTGTTTACAAAATACTTTAAAAGAAACTATTTACCATAATTGATTGATGGACATATATTGTCTTTAAACCATTCTAACATCACATAATCTTCGTATTGCATGGAGAAGGTTGCTACTGTGTATATGTTGTCTTTATATTAAAAATTGATAATAGAAAATTGTAGACTATTAACTTGCTATTCATTTTCTATAAACTTTACTAAAATTCTGTATAAATTAGAGACAAATCTGAATTTCAGTTTTTTTTTTACAATTTGTACTATATACAGATCAGTCTTTCTCAGCTGACTGCATACTATGGACCAATAAATTTTAAATTTTTTTTATTACAGTCCATATGAAGTATTGAATAAAAAAAAATGCAAGAAAGAGTAGGTGTTTTTATAGTCTGGATTGTAAATTCCAAATGAAAGAACTAATGCAATTCTTAAGTATATGCCAAGAGAGAAAATTCTTGGAAAACTTCTACTTTTTGAGACTGAATGACAAAGTAGATTATTATAAACAAAAAAAAAAAGCTTCTGAAGGATTGGAGAAGGCTTTGGCCTGATAGATAGCTGAAAAGTCAATTTTTTATATAATTGTTGGACAAATCAATTTCATATTATATTTAAATTTTATTATTAATAAAATATTTCTATTTTATTATAAAATAGAAACATATATAACTTGAATATTACAATTACTGAGAGATAATAATTAAGATTATTAAAACTTATACTATAGCAATGCTCTAAACCATTGTAATGGACTAATGCTGGCATTGAAAAACATTAATGCCTTTGCAATAATGAAAAAAATGATCATAGATCATGGAAGCATTAAATAATCTTGAGATCAAAGTCTGCTGATTATATATATATAATTGAAATAATAAATCTGCTAACAATAGTTATATTAATGCAATACCTTCTACTACTAACACAATTTCATTAAAAATTGCAGTGATATTAAATACTATGTCAATATAACAGACTAGGAGATTATCTATAATTATTATATAGTATGTAGCACTATATCATGGATCTATTATTTAAGTTAAATGCAAGTGCACAACTGCACTATCTTAAATGAAGATATGTTTTCTATATAATGCATTTAAGTTCTTGTGTTGAATCGTACATGAAGATTAATAACCAGCAAAATATATCAATCTTTTCTAAATGTATCATGTTATGTTTTGATTTTAAATATTAAACATTTTTTGATATATATAAAATTTTATATATAATAAAATAAACTAGTTTTTAAAATAATTTGAACTTTATCTATATAGATACTACTCATTAATCACATCTTTATATGTTTTTATATGAGCATAAAATTAATTGTAGAATTTTTAATTCAAAATATAAAATCACCTCACAATGTGTATGCTAAAATTATTTTACACTACTAAAATAACTGCCCACCCCCACTTAAACCTGCTTTAATGCATTTTTTTGTAGTTATTATTTTGAGTGAACTTATAAATTTAAAAAAAAAAAAAAATTCTTTATTTGAAATTTGTATGTAATATTAGAAATTGTCAGAGACAAATGAAATGTAGATAATGTGTGGCATTTGAAAATATAAAGATTACATTGTGTAAATATATTTGAGGGGAAACACAAATAAAGATTTAACTAAAGTTAACTCAGTTGAAATAGACTAAATTGCGGAGCTATTGTACTCCAGAACAATTTTAATTTCAATAAAACAAAATTATTCACTAAAAAAACATCTTTAATTATGTTAAAGAAAACAATCTATTTTCAAATTTGGGTTGTGATTTCAAATATAAAATCACTATCTGCAAATTATTTTTAATTCATAACATTTTATATATGTTTTAAATAGACATATGCTCAATATATTATTCAAGTGTATTATATGTCCATAAGTGTATATAATAAGTATTTCAGATCTGTTGGGCTGCTCAAAGAAAGAGCAGTATTCTATAATGTTTGATTTCATCCTAAGCATCATGGTTTATCAAATGATCAATCTCTGGGATTATTTAGGGACATTATTGTTGGGAAACATCTGTAAAGAAAGTTTAATAGGTGATGGTTGTATGTATTATTCACTGATGAAACCACTATTTTCTATATCAAAGAGAAACTTTTTTTTTGTAAAAAGTCAAATATTTTGTTTTTTAATTGATTAAATCTTGTTTTTCCCCCCTTCTTTTATTGTGAAATAATGATTAAAAGTCAAAAAAAATAATGTAAGACTTTTTTTTTTGTCACAATTTTGTTTTTTTTCTTTTGGATTCAAAATGAAATGTTATTATTTGTAACTTGAGAAGGGGCTGGTCCTTTGTGATAGTTATACCAGAGATGAGCATCTATGTTTAGAAAATGGAACTAGTTCCAATTATTCATTATTTTTTCTATAAGAATTTGACTAAAATGATAAAAAAATCAAGCCAGATGTCACATGTCTTAATTTAATAAAGCTTGTATTTACAAATGTTATATATAGAGCTTGCAAAATAAGCTCTTAACAAGCTTTGAGAATATAGTCAACCCCAGACTGGTTTCTGCTTCTGGCGTCGTCAGTGAATATCCTGGCGCCTCACTGATGCCAGAAGCAGAAACCGGTCTGGGATTGAGGATATTCTCAAAGTTTGTTAAGAGATTATTTTGCAAGCTTTATATATAAGAATTTGACTATTATTTATCTGACATTAATCAATCCTGATGATCATACTCATGGGAAATTTGAGTTTATAAATAATTAAAGAAATTTGTTAATGCATTCACATTTGATTTTTTTTATATTTGATATTGAAGTATTAATTGTTCAAAATATTTTATTATTTTGTAATATTATAATATTTGATATATTTTAATAGCTGTAGAAGATTTTCAGAGGGCTGTTAATATAGACGAAAACTTAAAGCGTGCTAGAGAAGGTTTGCAGAGGGCACAGAAACTCCTGAAACAATCTCAGAAGAAAGATTATTACAAGATCCTAGGTGTAAAAAGGTTATAAATAACTTTTTAAATATATTTAAAAAGTAATAGGCAAATATATTCTTTCATTCTGCAATTTATTTATTATGATAAAATATAATTTTTACTATACTTATCTAATGATATGATTCTATCACTATATACTCTAAACATATTAAAACATTGTTAAGGAATTGGCAATTACAACTGATAAAGATTTTAGTATTCCATCAGTTACATTTTCTTTGGGAAATAAGTCCACGATTGTTGTTAAATGAAAGTAAAAATGAAAGAAGTTATAAATTTAGATGAATTGAATGAGATTTAAATGAATTGCTGATTTCAATATAAATTTTTTTATAATGGAACGAAGATATTACAATAACTGGTTTAATAATGTTGTAAATGTAGAAATAGTAGGGATTCATGACTTTGAATTGAAACAGTAAAATACATAAAAAAAGGTGAAGTATTATTTATTTCATTAACCCTGAAAAGCATTTGTTTAACTAAATTTAATTTGTTAAAGATTTTATAAAGAAAAAATTATAGGATTAACGGAATATTTTTTTGTTATTTAGCACAAAAGATAATTAATTGATAGAATATAAGAAAATGTTAATCTTAATAAATGGAATAATTATAAATATTTCAAGAAAAAGTGATAAATAACTTAAGAGATAATCTGCTGATATCTATGTAAATAGTTTAATATGACTCGAAAAATGTTATTTATAAAATTCACATGTAATTTTTTTAATGAGTTCTAATAATTTGGTTTCCAATATTCACCATTGTTTTTTATGTGAATATTTCTAATTAATATTAATATATTATTTCCAAAATTAATCTTTTTAAATAAGTAATTGCTTTTCTAATTCGTTTGCATAATTTTCTATATTTAAGAGCATAATTTTTATTTCACAGAACTGCAGGAAAACGTGAAATTTTAAAGGCATATCGTAAATTAGCTCAAAAATGGCATCCAGATAATTTTCAAGAAGGAAATGAAAAGAAAAAAGCCGAAAATATGTTTATTGATATTGCAAGTGCTAAAGAAGTTTTAAGCGATCCAGGTAAATAATTTGTTATGCATATGTATTATATTACTATATCACATCAATAACTGTTAAGTGTGACTTGGCTTTTGGATAGCAAAGTTTCAGTTAAATTTCTGAATAAGGGAAAAAAATAAAATCTGGATATTTGAGATGATATGTCATACTATCACAGCAATATTTAGCAATAAAAAAGGAAAAAACCTGCAATTGTAATAAATAACTCTACCATTAATGGATGTAGACTTTAATTAAATAGGTAGTACTATAAAATTATGAATATGGAAAAATGTCATTAATGGTGATCATATTTCAAATAGCAAAAATTTCATATTGTTTACCATTAGAGATGATGACCAGCATGTAAAAAAAATTAAATTATTGAACACAATAACAATTTCAGTATCAAATCAAATTAAATTGATTTGGAAAAAATGTTCATAATAATTTATATTCTTCTGTTGAAGTATTTTATATTTTTTATACACTTTATTTCTTCTTTTTTTAAATGTCTATCTGGATAAAATCTTGTAACCCAATTTGGTTCATCCATTTCCCCAATTTCCAATCTTCTTGAAACTTTGCTTATGTAGTTCCAATGGCAATATATATATATATATTGATTGCAAATAATTTTAGTGAAAAATTAAAATTTTTTTATGGGATTCAGTATTTTTTATGGCACTCATTCCTGATTTCTTGAAGTATATAAAATTAAATAATAGAAAATAACCAAAAAAAATTTTCCCCAAGAATACACCAAAAAAAAAAATTTTCTTCAGCTTTTTTGATGTTATCCCTTTTATGCAGTGTATTATGGCTCATTATCGAAGTCAGAAATGTCTCAGCCACTATGATCAGAGAAGTCTGTTATCCACTTTATCTTCCCTTTCCATTAACCACCCTAAGTTTCTCTTGTATTCTTCTCTACCTTGCTCCATCCCATTCCCACATTATCTTATCCATTCTAAGGCCTTTATGTCTAGATCCTCCTAATCTTTTTCCAAACCAAGAACTCACTTTCTGTATAATCACTTTGTTTATATTTATTCTCCCACAACCTCATTATTTGTACTCTTTCTGTTTGTAAGCATTTACATTCAATTAGCAACTTGCAGAGTAAATCATCCACATTTCTCTCCATTTGTGTGTATATTTCCTTATTGCTAACTATCCTGTTTGAGCCTTAAACAGTAAACTATTTTCCTTACTATTATCATAAATTAAATCGCACCCTGCTTCTTCTATATATGTTTAAACTCTTTATTCTTCCTACTAGTTCTCCAACTGCTATTTTTTATTAATGCATCTATTCTTTTATCCCATTCTTTGCCAATCCTCACACAATCACTCCAATTTTTTGTACAAGTATACCGATATAAAATTTTCATGTAAATCTTCTGCATATTGTACTGTCTTTCTCACCCTTATTGCCTGTCCTACTATTTTGGCTATTCTCTTATTATCCATAAATTGCAATCTAGCAAACATTTTCATTTTGCTTTTTGCATCTCTCATATAAAAATTGGACCATCCCATTTCTCCTTGAATTCCTTCCCTTTGCTATCCACACATCTGAATCTAATGCATATCTTCCTATTTCTCTTTGTATTTTTTCTAAGCAATGTGACGGCTCTTTTCTAACACTTTGTTACCATAAGTTAAACCCTGCCATTCCCTTCCATACAATTCTTGCTACATCATATTTACTATTTGAAAAACAATTTAATTTCTTTATCAGTCCCTTTGTTTTCTTTGCTTCATTTATCAATTTTTTCTCCCATTCGTCCAAGCAATTTCTCTGATTACTTAAGATGATTCCCAGATAGTTATACCTATTCACCACATTTAACTTTATATCCCTCTATAAAAATTCTCTCTTTTATTTCCTCAGCAATTATCATTATTCCTTTTGATTTTTTTTTTTTACTAAATTGAATCCCAATCTCTTTACTCACCCATGCACACATTTTTAGCATAACTTCCATATCTTCCCTACTTTCTGTGCACAAGATATCATTAGCAAATAAAGGACCTGCTAATGTATACACTCCCTTGCCATCTATTAATGGTATCTCTACCTCTCTTCCTAATCTTTCTATTGTTCTCCATTTCTCTCAAATATAACAAAAACAAAATATCTGGCCTAGGGCATCCTCGCCTTAGTTCCACCACCACCACCCCTTTTATCTCTTGATTCTATATTTCCCAATTGATACATGTAGTAATTATTTTCATACAACCTCTTAATGAGATCTACTAAAGCTTCATTCATTCCCAAATTTACTAAACTTCCCCATAATCTACTTATATTTATTCTATCATATGCCTTCTCTCTATCTATAAAGACCATATATAACTGTCTACCTATATTCCTACTCATATCTATAAGTTGTGTTACTCCAAATAAACTATCTCCTATATGCTTATCTGTTCTAAAACTTCCTTGCATTTCTCCCATATGCTTATCTGTTCTAAAACTTCCTTGCATTTCTCCCACTATATTATTTTCTTCCATTCACTTTGCCACCATATATACGAAAACTATACAACACTGACGTTACCGTTATCCATTTATAATTATTTTATCTTTCTATGATCCTTTCCTTTAAAAAATAATCTTACTCTTGTATTATTCCAGCTAGCTGGAAATTCTATCTTCTGTGCCATCTTATTAAAATATAATAGATTTAATTTTATCCTATTTCCCAAATTTCATCAATATCTCTGCTGCCCATCCATCTAAAGTTCCTGTCTTTCCACTTCGCAATTTCCTCCCTCTCTCATTCAAATTCATTTTCCGCAAAACTACTATTTCCATTAATATATGCTTTTACACTTGTTATCACTCTGTCCTTCACATCTAATATCTTTTCTATATCCATTACATAATTATTTAAGATTGTTTTTAATTCTTCTCTAGAGCTTCTCTTTTTTCCTCAACATATAGAAATACTATTTCTCTCTCCCTTACATTCCTACTTTTAAGATATTTCCAAAATTTTTTATTCCCAAATATTTTTCCAATAATTTACTGTTTAATTTCATTCTCCCTCTATAATTATCTATTTAGCCAATTTTTTTTAATTTAAATAATTTTCCCTTTTAATATTAACATCTTTTTCACTTTCTTTGTTCTTAATAGCACATTTATATTCTCTGCAATCTTTTTCCCTCTATTTTACACTTAATTCTCACTTTTCAACTACTTTTGTTCTTCTGTTTGCCACTTTTTCTACTTCACCACACCATTCTTTATATTCATCCCCAACAAACTCTTCCATGGTTTCTTCTACTTTTATATTCTAACTTATTCTTATCATTCATTCTCCATCCACATCTTTTACTATCCTTTCTACTTTTATTATTTTCCATTTCTATTATAAATTATGATCACTATTACATACTTTCTCTTCATTATCAAACATTTTAATTTTCTGTACTTTATTTAATCCCTCTTTCTCTACTAACTAATACATGATCTATTGTGTGAAATATATTATTTCTAGATCATGTGTATTCGCCTCATAAATATTTAATAAATTTCCAATGCTCAAATTCATACTCTGACAAAAATTTTTCAAAAGCTGTCCATTCTTGTTATCCAAATTATCAATTTCTTCAATATGCCCATTCATATCTCCTATAACCATTATTTTCTTCCCCATTTTTTTAAAACTCTATCCTTAAGTAGGCATTTCTATAGCTACTGTTCCACTCCATTATAATCTGAGTATCTCCAGTGGCCATATACACTATAGTCACCATCCATTCTTGTCTTCCTCACCTTATCTCAAACCACAAATGTTCTGGACACTTTACAGTATATAACTCCTATACCACTACTCCTTTTTTCTTGTCTATTTATACCCTGCCATACCAAGTCTTCCAGTGTAGGCTCTTCTCTTAGATGTGTTTCCTATACTGCTAATATCTCTAGCCCTTCATTTTTTTTAACTGCTTTATTTCCTGCCACTTTTCTGGCATCCTATCACCTTGCGTGTTCAACATTCAATTTTTATAGCTTCATCCTTTCTTTCTGCTCTTTTATGAATTCTGACTCTTTCTTCTCAATTATATTTATAATTAGTTTGTTTATCATTAGTTTTACTGACTGCATTCCTTTTACACATCTATATTTACATCTGAATCAACTACTCTTTGTTTACTTCTTACATCTAAAACCCCCTAATGCTTCACTTCCCTGTTTTGTTAAGTACAATCCATTTTTACTGTATATCCTTCTTACTAATAAAAAAAATCCCACTATCCACAAACATTATTTCTGTCTCATAATTTTTTCAATTCGTTTATACAACGATCTATCTAACATATACCTATTATTGAATCTTGGTAGTAATCCAACTACTCCTACTCTTCCTTTAACTTACTCAAACTACTAATCAATTCTTTGTACTCACCCATTATTCTGATGGCTCTGACAAATTATTTGTCCCTACCATAACATAAACATCTCTATCCAGTTTTTTACTTTGTCTGTTCTCACATTTTCATTTGATCCACTTGATGGGTTTTTGTGAAAGTGCTTAACCTTTGATTTCTGAATAAAATCTTTATATTAACACTCAATAACTTGGACTTGATTTCTTTTTCATTTAATTTTATAACTAAATATAAAAAATCTCATTTTACATTTTTAAAAAATATTTAAAAACCGATTTATAAATAAGAACAATCCAATGTACTATAAACTTCATAGTTTACGTAAACGTTTTCTGAGAATGAACGAATTCATTTTTATTTTTTTTTTACTGCAAACAAATATGTATTTATGATAAGTCTATCAAATTCTGTCTTAAAATCTGTTATTTGCTTTATAATTATTACAATATTTGAAAAGTTAACATTGGGACAATTCTGACAGATAATGATGTTGTAGATACTGTAATTTTCTTTAATTATATTAGTCAAGTTTATTAACTTCTATTTCTAAAAATAAAAGATAAGTTTTAAGTATACATGTGTATTTCTTTTTATTTTAAATAATTATCAACCGATTAGTGTATAAAAATAATCAGAAATATTTCATTCCAAATACTTTGCATAGGGGGTTTTTTTTAGACAGACAGTAGCCAAAGCCTTATATCTAAGCTGACTGTCAATAACATACTGATCTCTTCAGATTTTTTTTTTTAAAAAACCCTATGTTAATATCCTTACAATAATCGTAAAACAGGAATGTAAAGTTACAGAACTTTCACGCTTTTTTGGAGTCACATTTTTTATCTAATCTGAAAGTTATCATCAAGTTATGAAACTAAAACTGAAAATTAAGTTTAAAATGTTGAATTGTAATTTTTGCTTGATACGAAGCCCATAAATATTGATAGAAAGTATAACTTAAGACTATTTCTAAACATAAGCTGTCCACACTTTTATTTTTGTTCATACTGTAAAAACTGAAGAAAACTTATTTTTTAGGTTTTTTTTTTTACTTTTTAGGATACTAATCTGAATAAAAGCAGTTATTTAGAAAAAAAAATTGTTTTATTCATCATGTAATGAACTGCCCAATAGTTCACCAAAGCGGGAGGCAATGGCCAGATTGAAAAATTAGCAATACATTATTTTTTAAAAAATAGTTATTAAATAAAATGAAAAAGTTTTATTTTTAAACTAGACTTAAATTAAGATGTAAAAAGATACTGACTAGAAAGTGAAATTATGTTTATCACTGAAATTATTCTTTCTTCTGGCCATTAAATGTTACATATTGTTTCTAATTGCTTAATTTTAATTAATTTTTTTTTTTTCAAAACAATAAAAAAGAAAAAAAAAATTAATAAACTATATTATTATTTATTTTTAGAAAAAAGGCAGAAATTTGACAATGGTGAAGATCCATTAGATCCTGAACAACAAAGTCAAGGTGGTCAACACTTTTATGGATTTAATCCTTTTGGAAATGGATTTCAATTTAAATTCCACTTCAACTGAATCTATTACAAATGATTAATCTGTGTTTGTTACAGAATGATCTATTATTGCTGCTGCTCTCTTCTGGAGTTTTATTTTTTTGTCATCAATTTAATTACATATTTTATCCTCAATCTTATAAATGAAATTTTCTAAGTATTATGTGATTTTTATTTTCCCAAACTTAATTTCTTGAAAGAAAAAAGTGAACCTTTTAAATTGAAGTGTAAAACTTCAAAGCATATTGACTGCAGCAGTTAACTCAGGGCTGTGTTGATGTTCACTCATCTGCCTAGTTTTAGGCCACCTGCTTTTTTTAATGCAGATTTTACAGCATTGAAGTAAACAAAAAAATATTGTAAATAAATTCTTACAGAATTGAATTCTTAAAACATTTCTATTGTAAATAAAATTTGTTAAATTTTTTTGTAAATAATTGTGCAAATTAAATTACTCTTCATATATAGATGGTGTTATAAAAAAATTTTGTTTTCATTTTTAAAAAGGTATTAATGTGAAAGAATTTAATTTGTGTAATACATTATAAATATATTATGAAAATAATATATTTCACATGCCACAATATCTATAAAAAATGCTTATTACAGAATAGTTTCAAACTATTATGATTACAGCTTTGAAATTGAATATTTACTAAAAGATAAATTTATTATTGTTCTAATTTTTTTTTTCATTTTAATTAATAAAGTAATAGGTATCCAATTTTAATACAAACAAAAAAAAAACTAGCATGAATCTTATGTGTAAAACCTAACCATTCTTATATAGCTGATTATTTTGTGCGAATTCAAAAAAAGGATGGTTATTGCAAATGATTTCATTATCTTATCTAGCTTACCATCACTTTATAATTGCTAATATGAACATCATCTGAAATATCTCTGCTAAAGTTAAATTATATAGACTGATTTATAAAACTCAAAAAAAAAAAAATCTTAAACTAGTCTGATGTTTTTAAAGAAATCTTAATTTTTGATTGGTGAAGAAATGTCATTCAATATTCTGTAATATATTTGTCACTCAATTTTATGATGACAAAATGTTTCAAAAGAAATATATAACTATCTGCAAACTTTTTATTTGTATACTTATTAAGAAATGATAAGATATTTACATTATCAGAGATTTATATTTGACCAAACAAAGATTCTATGCAGAATAGGAGTTTATTTTATGCTTTCATCTTCATTCAAGCTAATTTTTAAATATCAATCCATTGTAGGATGAAGATATTTCCAAATTTAATCAATTTTCTCCAATATATAGGATTTCTTCACATCACTCCAGCACACTTCCTTATCCATCCATCTCACCTTTTTTTATTTTTTGAAATGCAATTTAAGAAGACAGCGATTGTCTATCTATTATCTTTTCTAGTACTATCCAACCCAGCATCTTAATTATTGCAGCGATTTCTGTTTGTTCTTAACCATGTATTTTGCTTTTGATCCTTTGTTATTCCAAATATATATTTCTCTTAAAGTCATTGTTTTGATTTTACACTTAGAGTACAAGTCTCATATGCATAACTAAAACATATATATTAATAACTGTTTACAAACACATTGGCATATTTCTTTTAACATTGTATTTATGTTTGTAATTAATTTTAACCATGATGTTTCCATCTAATATTAATAATGTGATAAAGGTATCATTTACAAATACAACTACATTATCTGTAAAATCTTATTATTTTTTTACTTTCTCATTTTAATCCTCAAAATATAAAAATTACTTAAGTTTTTTATAATCTTTTTGGTATTGTCATGTAATATGATCATTGCTATTGGATTCTAACATTTTTCATAATTTAACAATATTCTAGGTCATTATAGTGATATTCCGAAGTTTTAATCACTGCAGAAATGCATTTTCATTATAAATTCAAAGCTTAATGGTAACTCGTACTCTGGGCTAGCTTTAAAACAAGCTTTTCTCTAATTAAACATATTCAATTAATATGTCTATTATCATAATGCAAAAAAAAAAATTATTGTTGAGAAACAAATCAAAAATTAATAATACTTAAATTTTGTTATATTCTTTACAATATAATAAAATTTAATTTCTTCCACTTTCATTTTACTATTCTTAGAATGTATTGCAACACTTTTTTTTTGTGAAGAAATTAAAAATTAATTGACTTCCTCATCTATATTTATAATTTTTTTTATTTGTAAAGTACACTCTATAAAAGTTACTAAATATAGATAATGATTTTTTTACAGCTCTAACTTCACAAAAGAGAATTTATAGTCAGTGGCCTCTGGCTTAAAAATGTAGGATAATTGAAACAATTATGAATGTCAATACTCCCTTCACTATCTTTACAGTTTATAAAAATAAAAAAAAATTGTACTTAATTATACTGAAAATATTCCATTTATTTTCTGCTGAAGCAAAATATAGTAGTATATGGATCTAAGGAAATAATAATTTAAACTCTTCATACAGTGCTTTCAGTTCAAGCCAGAGTATGCATCCAATATCCCCAGACTAGTTTCTAGTTTGTGGCCTTGATCTGAGAGCATTGCATCTAGATCTTAGGTTCTAATGCAACTCTCCAGCAGCCATTTTTTACCTTATTAGCTAACTATAAAGCTTAGAGTCCAAAATGAAAACACAAAAATGTTTTCAATTCAAACTGTACAGATCTGAATTCACTTCAGCATCCATACTTTTTGATATCTTTGGTTCTTTAATAACAAAAGTCACCATAATCCTATTGGGCAGGATTGGTATTAAACCACTAAACATCATATGATCATTCTTTATAGCTTACACAAGCTGTTTAGCCTGTGTAACAGCTTGTGTAAAGATAACAAAAAGTATGGATGCTGAACTGAGTTCAGATCTGTACAACTATACAAGCTAATGAGCTTGAATTTGAAAACACTTTAGTGTTTTCATTCTGGACTCAAAAGCTTTATAGTTAGCTAATAAGGTAAATATATATATATATATATGCTTTGCGCACAGATAAAGAAGCTATTAATAGTGCTTGAAAATAAATAATATCCACATGTTACTGCCAAGCGCTTTCGGGATAGTTCATAATTCCATATTCATGGCTACTGGAATTTATTTAAGAATTATAATGATGTTAATGCTAATCTATGTGAAGATGCTACACAGACCCTTTTCGAGATAGAGAAAAGCAAGCCTCTCTTCTATTGATTGCTGCAGGCTATATAGTAGCCTTCCTGACTTTGCGTTTAATGTTGTTTCTTTCAGAGCAGATAACACTGGCAAAGTCAGGGAGGCTTACTACATAGTGGGTGACCCTGCAGCAATCAATAGAAGAGAGGCCTGCTTTTCTCTATCTCGAAAATGGTCTATGTAGCATCTTCACATGAATTTGCATCAACAGTATTATAGTTCTTAAATAAATTCCAGTAGCCATGAACTATCCGGAAAGCACTTGGCAATAACATTTGGATATTATTATTTATTTTCAAGCACTATTAATAGCTTCATTATCTGTGCGCAAAGCACATATATATATTTATTGATTTCAAACACTAATGAAGTAAAGCACCAACTATTTCACTAATAAGGTAAAGGAGATTGCAGTGCTCTCAGATCTAAGGCTCATCACTGATGTAAGGCCCAAACTATAAACTAGTCTGGAGATATTGAATAAGTAGGCACTATAGATAAAGATTTTATGCACAAACCTTGCATTCATTGATTAGTCTGGCTTTTGCTGAATGACACTACTGTATTGAGAGTTTAGCCTCTGTAAACTGTTTGCGTAAGCATAAAGAGTAATGATCATGCGATGTTTAGTGGTTTAATTTACATTTATTATGCTAGAATAATAAGCAGAAAGCATGATGCTACATAAACAAAAAATGATAACCATTAATCATATAAGAAATTATAAGCTTTTAGTCTCATTTATTTGCTGGTATTCCCTACTCTTTAAAATTAATTTTGTAATGAATATAAATAAATAACATGGACGCTATTGCAGGGCTTTTTTTTTTTAATTACAAATACTTTGTAACTATCTAAATCCTAATGCTAACAAACTTTCCAAAGATATAAATGTTGAGCCTCAAGTCTCAGAGTAAAAGCTTCAGCAAACACACACAAAAAATATCTGAAAATGAATCATTGCTTTGTCAAATCCAAAAACAATCTTCAAAGAACAATGTTTTGATGAAATGATAGATAAAATACTGCAAACAATTCAAACAGCTAAAAAAACATTTCTGAATTTTTGTGTAATTTTCAAGATCTGTTTGCAATTACAAGTCTACATTTCCAAATGTATTGCTCTTCAGATTTTCTTGATAATGCCAGTGGCTGTGGAATCAGAAAAAAAGAACTTTCAAAAGATACAAAAAACTTACTTGAGATCATTAATTTTGCAAGAATATTTTGAACAATTAGACAATTATGGCTTTGAAGATTTTGCAGAAAAAAAAAATTTTTTTTCATAATAAAAGCTAATAATAATTAAATTTAATTAAATTTATTATGTTGTTCAATAATCAAAAAAAAAAAATTGTTCCCAACAATGCTTTATTTATATTCTAATATTTTTATTAAATCATTTTGAAGTCGCTAAAACAAATGATTTTGTAACTATTTTAAAAATAATCTTTTTATTTACTTATTAAGACTTACATATGCAAATTTTGTATTAAAATGAATTTAAATCCATTAATTCACATATTAATTGCTTTTTATTCTACCATATATATAAACTACAATAAATTTTATATATCCAAAATTATACTGACTTTAGCTATGAACCCGCGATTAGCAAAAAATGTTTTCAAGAGGTTCTCAGCTGCTAAAGCTGACTCGGAGTAAATAAATATTTAGCCTTGTGAAAAATACTGTCTACGCAATTTGATATTAAAATGTACTTAGATCCATTTCTCATTAACTCAAACATTTTTAAGTTCACATTTTGATTGCTTTCCAATCTACCCCAAGCCTTTGACAGGCTACAATCCCACAAAAAATGTTTTTCAATTGGATCTTGAAGCTACTAAGATTGGCTGTGCTCATATTCATTTGGTTCTTTCTATAAAATGCTTAGATGATTTACTATGCTAAATTGCTTGTACATCCAAAATTCTCTTGGATATTATTCCAAGTCTATGTAAACAAGTTATGGTAATCTTAATATATTTTGTATAGAATTAATAAAAGATATAGATATAATTTCCAATATATATATATTTCATCTTTCTTAAATGTCAGATCACTATTGCATTTCTTAAGTCATTATAAATATATAAACAATTCTTAGTTTTTCTTGTGTTGTTTATTACTGTATAATTCTTCACACACATTCATTTTTCTAAAACTGCAAAGTAGTTCTAATTTTAGGTGTATTCTGTTCTATTGTTTTCCTCACTAATTGTCATATTATTTTTTTTTTGTATCTTGAACTTTTTTTATATTTACAGAATTCCAGATATTCAATTTTATTAATGGGAAATATTTTTTACATCATTTGCCTACGTAATTGACTCCAATAGAATATCAGTTTTCTTATTGAACTTGTTGCAAATCTGAGCCTACATCAAAATCTAAAAGCATCTTTAATTTTTGTTCCTTCATTTGTATGCTTCCATGTCCATTTTCATGCAAAAATAATATCATAACTCACCTTTGTATATTCATAAACTGAACACAGGTTATAAAATATTTGACAATGCAGAAGTTATCTTTTATGAAAAAAGTGTGAAGAGTAAAAGAAACTGATGATAAAATTTTTGAATCCGAGGCCATCAATCTCATGAAAACATCCTTTGATGTTAAAGGTTGTTTTTTGAAGTGAATGATGGAAAGGCTATTTTGTTTCATATATATATATATGTTGTATATTTAGTTGAATTTCAATTGAAAAGGTCTATTTGTTAATAGATGAAATTATAGTGTGGAAGAATTTAGTAAAAAAAAAAATTTTTTTTTTTTTTGGCTAATACTATAATCTGAATTTCTATTTTATAATTTGTCATATCCATGTTATTAAATAAACAACTTAGCATCTCAAAGAATATTAAAGATAGTTATAAAATGTCCACATATGAAAAGGTCTATTTGTTAATAGATGAAACCATAGTGTGGAAGAATTTAGTAAAAAAAAAATTTTGGCTAGTACTGTAATCTGAATTTCTATTTTATAAATAGTCATATCCATGTTATTAAATAAACAACTCAGCACCTTAGCATCTCAAAGAATATTAAAGATAGTTATAAAATGTCAACATATTTGTTGGATGGCAAGGATTCTGCTAAACATATATGGACTAGTGTTTAACACAAACACGTAGATATTGAATAAATTCTCTATAATAATTTAAAATAATTATCAATTAATAATAAAATAAATAAATTTTCTAATACAAAAAGTATTTCTGATTTATAGATACAAGATATTTTGGCAAGTTGAAAGCAATAATAAATTGGTAACATCTACTTTTGTGATTATATATATTAAATATAACACAGATGCACACAATGCATGTGAAGTATTTCAGTGATTATCAACATTAAATTTTATTCTAATATATCGATTAATCCATAATATAACAAACTATTTCAATTTTTGATCACTACTTTATTAATGATATATTAATCTAGAGAAGACATACAAAAATTTAAATTTTAGCCAAATTATTTTTGCAATATAATTCATTAAAATTTTGATTTTACTTATGAGATAGATTAATCAAAACTTTTTGTGATAAATTGTAATAAGAGGGACAATTTTTTTTTTTAAAGTTTTCTTCAAAGTTCTAGTTTTTTGTTCTAATTTGCAAACTTAGAAAGCCTTTTTAAATCCATTCCATTATTTAACATCTGTACTAAACTAATTTCTAAATTGTTTATGAAAACTTTTTTTCACAAAAGTTAATTTAAAATTACTTTATGATCTTATGAAACAATTTTTCTTATTTTCTTTAACAATGAAATTAATTTTTGTGTTTCTAGATATAAATAGACTTCATGTAGATATAAATACATTCTCCATTAGAATTAATATTTCAAATAATATATGTATAGTTTTTTATCAACATGTTTCTATACATAAATATAGTAGACTGAATAGATTTCTTAGTTAACTAAAAAATAATTCAACTGCCAATTCACATTTAACTTCTATATTGTCTGAACTTCGGATACTGCACACGCATCAGCTATGGGTTACCAGTGAGAAAACTGCAATAATCTGTTCTTAACTCAATTTTGTACTTATTCTCATTTCTGCATTTGTAGTCATAAGGACTACTATATACAGATTGGATAAGCTAAAGGATTACATATTTTTTCTTTTTTAATTACTCAAAAAAATTAATACAATGGTCATTTTTTCCTTATTTTATGTATCAAAACAGAGTAAGTTCAAAAAGTTCACTTTTTTTTTTTTTTCTTAATTTCCTGAAAGTATAAATATGTTTACTTTGTTGCATTAGAAATTTTTATTTTTATTAGAAACAAATATATTGGACTTTTATGTAATATTAAATAATTTACCATAATTGAAAAATATCATTCTATTAATATTCAAGTCATTCTAGCTTTTAAATACTTATATAAATTACTTTATGCTATATTAATTTTTTTAAAAACTTTAAATACTTATGTACACTATCAAGATTATACATCCATTGTTGTGGGTTGGAGACAATCCATCCCATTATATATGCATCCACAAATTTATAGTAATTAAATTTTTAAGCTTTTCATCTTTATACAGATTAAAACTACTTGGAAAAAGTAGCAACATTAATTATTGGTATATTTGAGTTATGGGATAAATTAAACAAGAAGAAAATTAAAATATAGTAAAAACAAATTTTATTTTCCAAATTGATGTAATGAATTTAATTGAAATATAATTTCTGCCAAATATACTATTTTGACTGCTTATGATATTCAAGGATTTCAAAAGTATTCTCAATTAGATAGGATGTCCGTCCCCCATGTGAATTATCATTAGTTATTAATGTCTTAAATCACTATATAATCTTACTTTGTGTTATCTTTAGTTCTAACTAGATCAAGGAACACTGATTTTGTAAAAGATTGCATAAAATAGAATACATTAATTAATCTGATTAGAAACAACAGCTTTGATCACTGAATGAATCTTGATAGAAAAGAGGCCTTTTTATGAACAAAATACACAAGTATAAGTGTAGTTCCATAGCTCTATTTGCAAAATGGATTTGAATATTGGTATAATGTCTGGATCAAATCTAATGTTCACAGTCTTAAAGTTGTATTAACTAACTTTGTTGTCTAGTGTTACTTTTAACAGTTTTATGAAGAATGTAAATTTGAAACTTCCAATTCCACATCTCTGACAAACAGGCCATACTCATTTAAATATATTCTTAATAACATATCAAAAAATAGTTAATTTTCTTAAAACAAATGTGCTAAATAGTAGGATTGACTAGTGTTGGTTGTATTCAACAAAAATCTTACAACATATCTTGTTTGCATACATGTTTAAAGATAGTTACTGAAACTGCAATTACAGAAGTCTCTTTTTCGCATGATGACCTTAACTATTATGCTATGAAACTAGTCCAGCAACTTAAGAGAATGAAACAGAGTTGCAAATATATATAACTACAATGAAAATTTGTCATTTACTTTAGTTTCTTAAGATAGAAACACTAAATATTCATTTTGAATAAACTTGAAAAGAACTACTTACATGTAATTAAATAATTATTTGCAAGAATGAAATTAAATTGGATTTATGCATAATAAATTTGGCATTACTTTTTCTCAAGGTAGACCACTAAACATTCATTTTTAATAAGATGGAATTACATGTATACCATCAAATAAGCTTTATCTATTATTTACATTTCAAATTATTTTTTCTCCTGTAAGTTGAAGTGTATATAAAATCAAAACAGTTAACAGAAATCTTATGATAAACAAAAAAAGATTTGAGTTATTGCTTGTCAGAGTTCCATCATATATGCTTTAATCTACTGCTTAAGTATTGATTTAAAAATAATAAGCGCACCTGACATTCATTAAAGAATGGAGTTTATTATGAAAAATAAATATAAAAAAACTTGTATATATATAGTTTTTTGTTCACTTTCAAATTATCATAATTTGCTTTCTATTAAAACTTTCTTGAATGATTGGAAAGAGGTTGAATTCTAAATAATTCAGTTTTATTTATATCAATGAAAAACATATTTTCAAAAAGTAATTCTTAAAATGTATGGATCTGTGCTGTAAATATAGATTTAAATAATGAAGTGCTCTAAGATGATGGTAACCTATCACTGGTCACTTGATTCTTAAGTCTTCATACAGGAGTATTCTTTCTGTTCTTGACTTCTATCCATAAATTTAATGTTTTTTTTTTATCATTGCAAAATACTTATGATGTATTGTGGACTTAATCTTACGAGTTTTATAAGCAAGTAACACAAATTAAAATCCCCCCTGCCCATTTTTTTTTTACTATTTTCATAAATTGATTATTTTTATTGAATATCTGGCCAGTTTCAATATACAATTTTTTTCTATTAAAACTAAATTAATTACTTACAACTTATCACATTAACAAAGCAGTTAATAGTTTTTAGACATGGGAAATTACTACCATTATAAAAACTGCAAACGGCTGTAACAGTGCTAGAAATAAAAAAAAAATTCTGAACAAGAACCAAAAAAAATTTCTGCCGTACAACATATATGAATTGCTAATTTTTCAATATTTTTTATCATAACTACAGATTATTGAAACCATGGGCATTAAGAGAGCCAGTGTAATGGTCATAGTATAAATTTTAAGATAATTCATAAATTTCATAATACTGCCTATACGAATAGCATCACTGATAATCTATTAGCTATTTTCTCATCCATTGGTTTCCAATCACAAAATTAAATTGAAATTTTAAAATGGTCCCAAAATGCAAGTTAATAATGAAAGCAATTATGTTCAACTTAAGAGCAGCAGTGAAATGCTTCCTTTGTGATCAATAAAAGTATTTTTAAAGCAAAAAAAATATATCGTAGCTATGGGTTGTAAGGGTAACTTACAACTCAATCATGCCAACCAAAATTAGCCCATATTTCAATTTGAACCATCTAAAGTGTGTGCAAATCACCTGGATGCTTTTTCACTATTTTGAGCATAAATATATATATACACACAACACATGATCATTTAGTAACATTTGTACAAAAGACAGTCATGATAGATTATATATATTTTTAGTGGATTATTAATATAGCAAAAGAATTAAGAAATTATGAATATATACACTATTGGACAAACTTAGATTGTGTTGTATGTTTAAAGCCAAATAATAATATGTGACAAACTTGAAGATGACCTTGATGTCAAGTTTAGTCACTAGGAAACAGTACGAAAATAAAATCGTAATTCTATTTTATTATTAATGAATTGTTTCATTGATAATATAAATACAACAATAAGCAGCTACATCAACTTAAAAGGAAATTAGAACTGAAATTGAGGACACAAAGAAAAAATCAATTGTAAATTATTCTTAGAAAATAATGCTTTTGCTATAAAACTTATCAACTGAACAGGAATTTCGAATGCAGAAAAATGGAGAATGTTGTTTGAAATAATAATTCTTTCAATTAGATTCAATGATATAAAACCCGATCAAATTGAAAGCAATAGTTTATTAAGTGAACTTAAAAAGAAATTCATATAAATTTGTGCAATAACAAAATTTATTTTCGAACTGTTAGCAAAGAAATTTGGATATTTTTTCAAATATGGACAGAAAAAGAGAAAACAAACATCGCTAGTAATCAAAAATCATTATGGAGTTTATTTAAAAGAGAAAAAACTATTCAATATTAAATCGTAGTTTATGAATTCAAAATTTTATAAGATGCATATGGGGTAAAACAGTTATGCTGAAATGTGTGATCGCTCTCTTCCCTAACATGACTGCATGAAACTTCCGTTGTCTACTTCAATAACATATCTAAAAAAAATGCCTATTGTCCAACCAGAGTCTTATGCAGGAAAATCAAGAGATAGGCCAACTAAGGGTCGACGTGCTTGTATTCCAAACGACATGAGGAAACATTGCTACATGAACAATCCTTTGCCAGAGAAAAGTGATACGAAGAACTAAACTGTGTTATCAAAGACTTTCACATCAAAACTCCTGAATTATCAGGATGATTTGATTATTATTATTATTGTAAATTTTTCTTTTTTTTTTTTTAATTATTTTTTCATACTCAGGAGCATGAACTTCACAGTTTGGCCTTTGGAACATTCCATTAAATAATATTGATAGAAAAGAGAGAGGGGGATGGATGTTTAGTTATTTTTTTATTATTGTAATTGTAAATTAGCGATCAGGCTAATGCAATTTATTAACATAGCGCTATATAAATAAATACCTTACTATTATTATTGTAAATAAAGTTTAGGCTTACCCTTGCTTTTATAGTGACTTGACATCTAATCATCCATATGAATGGAGGTAAGATCTTCATTTATTATCTCAAATTAAATTACAAACATTGGCATAGGACAGAGTTAAAGTTTTTTTTTTTTTTTATTGTTAATTAACAATCGTTATATATTCGTTTTCGATATAAATGACAAACTATCTCGTATATATATATGTGTTCTTATCTATGACAATAGTGATTTATACCTTAGTTTGGGGAATCTAATCAAGTGATGTCTTCAACCAAGAATAAACAATGATGTTACTGTACATATATAAAAATGGATATTTCATTTAGATAGCATCGTGTTTATATATTTTTTTTCAATAATCTTGTGAATAATTTGGTGTCATCATGGATTTCTACCATCGGGTAAAAGAGATTGGACTCGTAAGATTATTTAATTAATTATTGCTGCTAAAATATTTACTCTCAATTCATTTTGTCATAGTCAAATAAATGTTAAACTATTCGTTTGCATTATTCTGGTCTCTGACTTATTGATTCAACTTTGCAGTCAACTATCAGTCTTAATACACACATGCACATTTTTCTCTTATATAACAGTTCTATAACAAATTGAACATCAATGCTAGATGTAACCTATATATATGTGCAGAAGTTGCTATATGTGTATGTTCATCCTTGTTAAGAAAGTCGAAGGTGAATTTTCCCTGGGTTTGAATACTGGGCATAATGGAACCAAAGAAAGGAATGTGAGGTGGATGAACTAACCTTAATTATATCTATATTTAATAAACAGCTTTAGAGCTAGTCAATTGAAAGTGGATGCAATCATTGGTTATGTACTTCATCTCCAGCATCCTACCCAAAGATCTAAGAGCCATAGTTAGATGCGAACCCTGACAGCCCCTGGACTGTTACAGTTATATTAGGTAAGCTTTATTTACAAATGCTGAATTTTTTCAATAATCGGGGCTTATTTTATGTTAATCATTAAATACACAAATTGTCCTAAATTATTATCAGCAATATATTTGAAACAGCAATAAAAATAATTTCTAGATATGCAATTACATGTTTTAAAAAGGATGCAACAATCTTATTATCCACTCAAAGAAATAAAACTAGATGGCACACCTACCATATAATTGAGATAATTAAACTAGATATAAATTCTTTAAAGAGAAAAATATTGTAGTGGGGAAAAAAATTAGTATATTTTTTGGAGAGAGCAATTTAAAAATTTGAAAAAAGGTTGATACTTTAAATAAGCCAGGAAGAAAAAAAATCTTGCTTCCAAATAATAATCTTATATTTTAAAAAATTTAGCGTTTTATATACTAAGATTTCATCTTTATCGATAATTTGGAAGATATTTAAGATAAAGGAATACAAATATATTCCTCCCATGCCATAGTAGTAGACATAAAAACTAAAGTTTAATAAATTTAATTTTCAAATAACACAATAAAAATCTTTTATTAATTCTGAATGAAATTGTTATATTCAAAAATCACTTTAGTAATTGAACATTATTTAATCTCCCAAGCAAGTGATTATTTTTATTTATTTTAATATTTAAGTTAATCAACCTGATTTTTTTTTTAAAAAAAAAAAATATTTAGATAAAATCTCAACTAAAAATTCTGGTTTGTAAACATTCATCTTTGTTCATTTAGCATAAGTAACAAGTAAAACATTTTATTCCAAAAGAAAGATATATCCTTTAAATATAATAATAATCATAGGAAAAAAACATAAAAATTTATACATAAAAGAAGAAGTAACAGTAAATGTTTAGTTTATAATCAATAACATTGTTTAAATTCATTATCCAGGTTTTAAAATATGAAATTAATATTATCAGAATTTGACTTATGACATAGCAATTTCACAATCTTGATACAATATTGGACTTTTTTTTTTTCATGTTGCTATCTGCACAATTTTTCTTTCAATTTGTCAATATTATTGATAAATGAGTATCTAATTATTACTATAAGGAAGATAATTGTTCCTTGTTAATCATTATAAGACAAAAATTACAAATATGACTATCATTCTTAGGAGTGTTACTCATGATCAAATTCTTGATATAAAAGTACAAATTTTATGTGTACTCAATAGATTATCTAAAATGCAATCAAAAATAAACAATATTTTGTAAATAAAGCAAAAAATTATTTATCATTGAATCACTCTTAGAAATGGTCGGTAATTGCAAATAATGAATAGATAACACGTGATTTAAATCAACTGTACAAAGTATAACTTTGAGAAATATGTATGGATAAGGAATAAAAAATAAATTGGCAAAAGAAATGGACTTTGTGCAAGAATAAGCCAGAAAATTAATAAGAGACAAAATTAAATCAATCAATGACAAACATAATAACAGGCATGAAGACTACTAAGAATTTGGCAGTAAAATGCTAAATGAATATAAACATCATGACATAAGGATAACACAAAATGAGATACATCTATTTGTGGCTTTTTTTTTAATTGTATAACTATAAAGAAACTCAACAATCGGTAAATGTTTTTATGAACACAATGATTTAGTTAAACACCATTCATAATGATAGCACTTCACTCTGGAAAAATAGTTTAAATTTTCTTATTATTTAAAAAGTTATGATTTTTAACATTTTATGTAAAAATAATGAAAAATAAATTGGTATTATGTAGATATAAATTTTATTTTTTATATGACATATTTTCAACTATCATTCTACAGCAGGTTCAAGATCTCTCCAAGTTTTTTCTCCAATAGCCTCTCTTCGCATTATACCAACAAATTTCTTTTATCATATGTCTCTTTCCAGATCTAATTTCTTGGAATTCAATTGTTCATTATTATCTTCAAGCAATATACTCAACTCCATTTTTTTTCAATATTTGTTCTCTATCCAAGCATGTGTAGAGATTTTGTATTGTTAATAAAGTTTTAGTTAAATTGTACTAGCATTATATATAGCCGGGGTTGCAAGATGTCGACCAGTTGCCCACAAGGTATCTGGAAGGCGATCGATCGCCTGACGTGAACACTGACTAATGATAGTAATAAATATTCAGAGCTGATTTGAATATAAAAATTCAAGATTATTCTCTTTTAAAAATAGTTAAATTTAAAATAACACCTATTGTTGTTGTCTATCTCAAAAATAAATCCAAGTTGGAAGAAGCTGAAAAGAATTATATTACTTTTATGTAACACTAGAACTAAAATTGGTAAAAATAACTTGTCCTGGAAAAACAAGGATTTTAATGAAGTGATTAAAATAAAGACGTTGTGAACTTTTTAAAACACTTTGTCTAGCTAGCAAATAATCAAAGAAAATAGATTTCAAAGCAAGAAACGAACTTAATGTCTAATTATTGTAAAGACTGTTAGTAGAGAAAATGTGAGGATTTTCCAAAGTACTGAAATAGAGGACTTTTATAAAATATTTTTATTGTTAAATATATTTTTTTCTCTACCAAATTTTCGAAGTCTCGCTAGAAGGGAGTGCCCCCCCAGGGGGGTAGATTTCCTTACTTGTATTTACTTATCAATTATACAAGTGAATGAAAAAAATAATAATAAAAAAATTCAGAATTTGTTATATTTTGGTAAAAATATTGATTGATTAACTTTAATTTTGTATATTTTTTTTAAAATTCAAGATCAGCTCTAGAAAATAATTATTTATAGGTAATTTAAATAATTGTAATTTAATAAATATTTTATAAAGTGAGATAATTTAATAGTAGTCATAGTAAAATGTCTTCAACAGATAGTATCTTATAGAAAAAAAAAATTCACCTGTTCATAAGTATCTTCTAAAAATGTCCCCAATATTTGCGAATACCTAAAAAGCTCTTATTAAAAAAAAAAAAAAATTTGTAAGTACATTCTAAAAAACCAGGACTTCAAGCAAAAATAATGATTTTTTTTTGTTTGTTTTCCGGAGCCCTGAAAAAAACATAGTCACTCTCAGGTACACTTTGACCAAAAAGGTTGCCCCCAACATCTATAAGTTTGGCCACCTGTAATATCTAACATACATATTTATATCTATAGAAATATATTCACAGTATTTAATAAATTAAGCGATAGTATAGTTGCATAGATATATAGACTTAAAGGTTTATATTTCAATTAAGACTTAATGATTTAATTAAATTTAACTTAAAATAAACTGAGAAATTGTTTTATAATATACAAAAAATAAAAATTAATAGCCAAGTAACAATCTAATGATCTAAGATTTATCTTGCTGTGAAATATAAAAGCAAACTTTAATTAATCTCCAAAAAACAATTGAAGGAAAAGATATAAAGAGACATAGTTCATTAGAAACAAAGAGAAAATATGATGGATCAATTGTTAAAACTATCCTAAAAATGGAAGAGACAAGCCAGAAGATGGAAGAGATCTAGACTAATGTTTATCTTACATCTATTTGTACTTTTAACTGCAACATGGACTTATCTAAATTTATTCAGATTTTAAAATTATTTTACATTAATATTTAACAATTTTATTTAATACATATAGCATTTCTCAAAATGTTAATACAATATTGGGATTTCACTTCTTTTTTCATAGTATATATTGTTTTGAAGAAGTGTTTCTATAAATGAAGTTAAAATCAAAACTGGAATATTCCTATATCATTAACTCTCAAAAAAAGTACAGTGATTAATGAACTTTAGAAGTTTATTTCAGATAGACAAGTAAATATTTAATTATTATTAGATGGAGATAACTGGATTGTAAAACCAAAATTATGAATGTTGCCATATATATTCTTAAAAATTTTTTTTTTTTTTTACTAATTTTTGCTGATAATCAAATTTTCTTGATATAATGTTAGCAATTACTATATCCCAATGAAAAGGTGTCTAGTTCTCTCCAAACTATCTGCAGTGCCATGTCTAAATCAACACGTGTTATATAATAACATAGTTCAGCTATATATCATAAAAATTTTAAGATGCTAGTATGTCTGAATCAAAAGTTATGACAAAATCATGAATGTGTTTCCTACCATCAAGAATAATCTTCAATGTTTTCCTTGCCATCATGAAATCTTGCAAACCACTTGAAAACTTTCTTGTGACTAATGGCCTTCATTACTATATTGTTGATTTAAAACAAAATTTAAAGTCAGAATTTTATTCCACTATGGTTTCAAATACTAAATATTCTATCACATTTCGTGTCATAATTCATGATCCAGATGTTAACACCTTAAAATTTTTGTGGTGAATAGTTAAACTATGACATTACATAACACATGCATTGATTCAGAAGTAGCATCAAAAATAAACCACAACTGAATATTTTATAACAATCAAAAAAGACAACCTTTTTTTAGGTATGGTTTTTGGTCACTTAAAAAATTGCAAAATAATGAATGATCATTATAACATAACTGTATCCTATGGAACAAAAATATCCTACACAATAATAAAAAAGTTCATATAAATCAATTGTACAAAAGTTATGGATAATAAATAAAGGATAAATTAAGCAACTGAAATGCACTTTTTTGCAAGAGAGAGCTACAAAATTATAAAGACAAAGAAATACAAACAATAAATAGATATTAAAAAATCAGTAATAGATGCGAATGATATTTGGATATTAAGAACATTTATAGGGGATTGAAAATTAAAGACTATTGAGATTTATTAAATAATGAAAAAAAAAAAACCATTAGAAATTTAGCAGAAAAATGACTAATGATAAAACTGTTTAATGACACAGAATGTGGTAATACACATTCAAGTTAATCACAAAATGAATTAGAAATCTTTTGTAGGTCGTCCCCCCCCCCCAAATAATTTATTAAAGATTATATTATATTATATTATTATTTGGTACATATTTTGTTCAAAGTGTTTCCTCATTCCTTCATTTGGTTTTCCCGAATTTGAGGCTGTTTTCTCTTTTTCGGAGCATCTTGTTATTGGTTGGGTCATGGAGAGGATAAATGCAGCATGTCCCAAGTCATGGTAAAAATACCCTCGGGGGTTATCAGGCTATCTCTTGTTCTTGTTTTCTTTAGATTGTTCTGCATGAAGTTAATAGGATTAAAACTTTGATGATAAATACTAGTTTACATCTAGTAATCCACAATAGATGATCAAGAATTAATGAGAGTCTAATTTCTGGGTATGATCTTTTTCTGATAGATTCTTTCAAATTAAATAATTTAGATTGATTTGCCTTGATCAGATTCATTAGTATATTTTTAAGTTGCATTAGCTGATTGCATCAGAATCTGAAATAGTTGTTTTCATCTTCTTATTTGCAAATCATGCAGGTTGAGTCAATTTTTGAGTACCCTCTTTTATTAACTAATAATTCATTAGTAGGTAATGCATTTACATTGATTTTGATTAAATAATCCAGATATTTGGACTCTAAGCTCCATCTTTTGAATTTCCTTATTAATTTATCATTTGTGATGGCTAAACTTGAGAGATGGTCTTTTAAGTCAGGGTGCTTTATATTAAAGAGCTACCAGTATGTTAATTGTTTTGAAATGTGTCTTTATTGATTGCTATGCATTTCATAAGCTTGTTTACTTGGAGATCCAGCCAGTTTCTTCTCTGCGGTGGTGGAGGCCGGTTTGTTGGAATGATGAGTGTTGGAATTTCTTCATTCTGTTGATTCATTTTTAATTTATGGAGAAAATTGTAAGACTTCTGGAACCATAATGTAGAAATATCATGGAGACCCATTCCGTTAATGGCCCTGGGACGTTGCATCTGTCTGTAGCTTATTGCTACTGCTTTCTTTTTCCAGAGCATAAGGATGCAATTTTCGAGATAAACTGTTTAGTGGGCTTAATCACAGGGAGATAATAATTAATCTTTGTCAATACCATCATGTTTAATAATGTGACTTTACCATAGATGGAAAGATATATTCCAGACAATGATGTGGTTATCTTTTTGGTTGCCTCCAGCAGGGATTGTTGGATACTTCTTCTCATTAAAACTGAAGACAAGTGCATTGGGAAACCGAGGAATTTCTGCGGCTTGGCCACAAATCTTGAGGCAACCATTTGTCCCGAGATTGACCTCCATTACATAATTAGAGAGAAATTCAACAATGTGGCAAATCTTTTTATAGAATAATTTAGTTTAACATAGTAAAGATTCTGAGGAAATTGAAGATACTGTTATTTAAATTTTCTCATTATCTAGAAAGTTTTATTTTTTAAAATATTTCATACAAAAATAATGAGAATAAATACACAGGCACAGCGTATATTTATAAAAACAAAACATTATAATGTTATCCCAACAATATTTTCATATTATCAAAAACAATATTTACAAATTTTTCAAATAAATGTTTTAACTTCATTATCCTTTAATAAAAACCATTATTACAAGCATATTTTTTCTATAAAATATTGGTAAACATCTGGTATATATCTAACAGATTTTAAGTAAAAGTACAGCATCAATGATTGAAGGAAAAAATGAAAGACATTTGGCCAAATTAATTTCCTTTCTAAACCAAACTTGGTTTCTGGTCAACGGAATTCAAGCAATTATGATATAACTTTCAATTTTAAGTATAAAAGAATATGTGCTCAGGATTAAATATATAGTCTAGAAATAATTTCAATTAAGCTTTTAAATATTTTATAATATTATTTATTCAGATCTTATATATGCCTGTGTATATATCTATATTTACTTTATGAAAAATGAACTATCGGCCTTCATATTTTCAATAATATTCTATATTTGGAATATTATTACTTTGGCAATTATTTGCAGTTTAATAAAAGACATTTTAAGATGTAAAAACTACAAATCAAATTCCTATAATTAAGTAATAAAAGCACTTTATATTAAAAAATTTACTAGATAGAGTGGTGGGTCGTGTGAAAGTCTGTGCTCATATAATTATATATTAAAATTAGACTGTAATTTAAGGTAAAAATTAAAAAAAAATTTATATCATCATATTATTGATAATTCAAATAAAGTTATAGTGTCTTTAAAACTGAAATATGGAATCATTTTGAGATTATAACTTTGAAAAATATTCTGCAGTATCTACTAAATAAAAAATGACAATAATGATTAAATTGAGTTTAATATTTCTATTATATTTGTATTGTGTTCAATAATTCCTCGGTTGCAATTCAATATTGTTAAAGAAATATATCAATTTTATAATCTTTATGTAAATAATCACATTTTTTATTAAATTAATACTGAAAAAAAAAACTGATTCTTTTTTATCAATAACAATATTTGAATAGCAAAGTGAAAAAAATTTAGTGAGATCTTACTAAGTGAACTTAACATCCCTTTCATTTCCTATTTAAAATCACAAAAATTATATACAAATGGGAAAAAGCAATCCTAATTATTTTAACATGATAAAAAAAAATTATTGCAAAAATTTAATTTCATTGTGTAATCTTAGCCACAACTCTGTATTCTTAAAATAGTTTGCCTGCTATTATATACTGTATTATACAATGACATAAATTCTCTCTATATATTAGATTTGATTGTTGTAATAATGTACAATCATATTTTGCACTAAATTCAATGTGAAGAATTAATTTAATTGGTCAAATCTTTCAAACAAATCTAGTTGCATCCATATTTTAAATTTTTTTTAAAGGCAATCTCGACATATGATTTATATTTTATTTAAAAAATTAAAATTATTATGTGTTGGTATAAAAAATAAATATATATAAAAAAATTCACCTTATAAATTATTGGAATGATATTTTATTTATATACAATCAGTGCAAAATTGCACCCCACCTATCACAGGTGTGTCATTCCAGAGGGGGAAAAAATACCATTTTTGGAAGATTTAACAGAAACAATATGGAGAAAACTCTGCAAGAAAATATACAAATCCTATATGAAAGTTTTATTATTTGCCACCACAATCACCTGATAAGGCCTGATGACAACTGTCCATGGTGTCTACTTTGAGTCACATAATATTTGGCATTCTGTCTGACAAATAAAAATTAATGCCAGTTCAATCTCTAAAAATAACTTCAGGGACAGGAAATCACAGTGCTAACTGCAAAAATATTCTAGATCTTTTTTTTTTTCTTTTTTTTTCTTTCCAGAAACTACAAAATCTAGAGTTTGCTTAAAAACCTGAGAGTGGGCATGTTCTCACAAGTTGGTCCATTATTATTATTACTATCTGTGTTGTAGGGCAGGACAATCTTATGATTCAACTGGACTGGAGCGGGCTGATTCACTTTCAGAGTACTCAGAAGGAGTGCCAGTATCTGCTCGTGATGGAGCTAAATCAGAAAATGATCCCACACTAGACTGCCGTGATAAAGTTCGGCCTCGACATGTTGCCATTGCTACTTCATGATCTGTCAAATCATGACTTAAAGGAGTAGCAAGTGGAGAGCCAGGAGATTTTAATTTGTTGCTAAAAAAAAAAAAAAACTGAGTCAATATTTTTTATATTAAAATAAACTAATAATCAGCTTTTTAAACTAATGCACATGCGCTTTGTGGATCTTAACAATTCAAAAACATCGCGCTATATAAAATAAGTATCTCATTTACATATATTAAAATAAGTATAAATAATGCAATTCATTATGATTAAATAGCAAGAAAAGTGATACATAACTTAAACTCAAATTCTCTTTTTTGTATTTCAATTTGAAATGTTCCATTTGTACCTCTATTAAACATCAGATTTTCAATCATCCTTCAACTATCCACACTATCTCATACAACTGATACACATGATCACACACATGTAGAAAAGATAAATAATCTCCAATATATGTATTTCAAGCTAAACCAGCACTCATCAGTTGATCTAAATTATCATCTCCCACACATATTTATAATCAGTACTCAGTTTATATTAAGATAACAAATCTTCATACTTTAATGGACAGGCTTCAACTCCAACTCTTCAGCCATCCATATCATTGAAAATCTGATGATGGAAAGCCCAAATCCCATGCTGATGCCAATATTATTGCTATGCCCATGTTGACCTCAAGTCACTCTGATCCCTTATGTGTAGTACCTTATCCATTTAAATACAGGATACAAACTTCATGTGTAAATATTTGAAAACCAGGCCCTCTTTACAAACATGGAAGTTAATTGTAAATATAGGGGATTTGAACTCAGACTTTCAAGCACCTTCAACTATCCACACTATCTCTTACAACTGATACACATGACCACACACATATAGAAAAGATAAATAATCTCCAATATTCGTATTTCATGCTAAACCAGCATCAGTTGTATGAGATAGTGTGGTTACTTGAAGGGTGCTTGAAAGTCTGAGTACAATCCCCTATATTTACAATTAAGCTCCAGTTTTGTAAAGTGCCCTGGTTTTCAAATATTTATCTATTAAACATCATTAAGTTTTCTTAATTATTATTAACTTTTTTTTTCGATCAGATCCAAAACCATAAATATAATTAAAGTTTTATAAAACTAATTTTCAGAAAATAATTTATTGTCAGAAAGCTCACTTTAAATTAAAACAAATAAATGTTTTCAGTAAAGGTAATGTAGTATTTAAATAATCAACTGCAAATCTCTACAGTGACGGAGAAGAGAATGCCAACCAAGTTTGAATATTATTTAGTAATGAATTATATTTTCTGGTTTATCCTATAACAAACAATATCACATATTAACCAATAATTGGATGGTTAATTGGACATCAACTTGAAAAAAAAATCCTATGCCTGATTGAACCTAAAAAAATGTAAACTTTCACCTAGCCTATATTCAAACTCCAGGTCATGGTAGTGGCAGGTAAATAAAAGCGCATTGAATTTATTATTAAATATAATATCACAATGTTTTTACAGTACTGTTCTATTAGTGTGTTGATACCGCATGATGGCGTTGTTTCTAGGAAAACGCGCATAAAAATAATGTTATCGGGCCCACCACGTTATTTCTGAAATAATAATAAGAATAATTGTATGGGTTAATGTAATTCATTTATTTTCCTTAATAAATTACTGTAATTCTTTTTGTCTCTGGATATAACTACGATAAATTTTACAGTCAGGTTAACATAATTCATTGATTAATTTCCTTAATAAATTATTGTAAATTTATTCGATTAACAATTTTAAGATGATAAATTTAAATCTTTAACAAGTACCTACAAATTTCATATTAGTCCTGCAATGTAGGCGGGAGATGGTATGACTTTTCACATCCGCAACAATTAAAACTTATCAATTAACAGATGTTATTGCAAATATTCTATTCTAGTAAAATCCCTCCCCCCTCCCCGCAAACTTTAAAAGTCTACTATCGTTGCTTGACAGATAACTAACTACATCGTGGCAGAAGAAAATGAGAATGCTTTAATTACTGAACTATATTTGATTTTTTTTTTTTTTTGGGGGGGGGGGGGTCATTTTTAAAAAGGAAAATTAATCTTTATTTATTCCAATAGCTATCTTTGAAAGAATATGACACTAAGTTATGGTGGATAACATTAATGGCACACCTATTAATAACAATTAATAATTTCCAACTTGATTGTTTTTTGTTTTTGTTTTTTAAGATTAAGAAATGTATTCTTTTTTACAATTTCTTTTTGTCTCTGGATATAACTACGAGAAATTTTACAGTCAGACATTTTAATTTCTCGTAGGTGTTCGCGTGAGCTGTGGCTTTTTCGGGAGAACAGTGAAATTGTGGTTTCCCGTAACCTTTTCTAATTATGTACACCTTACATGTTGGGTTCGGAAGCAAGGTAATGGACTTATAATTATTATTTTTTAATATTACGTTAGGTAAGTTGTACCGTAATTACTTTTGAATGCAGATTGCAATAGGTCTGCAAACTTTAAATCCACCCTAAAATGGTACAATAGCGAAGTGTTAACATTGGTAAAAGATAGGATTGTGTGCGCTTGCACAAACTGTGCAAGACAAAGCAAGCTGTTAGTTACAACAGAAAAAAAAAAGTTGTGGCTATTTGGGGTTTGACTGTAGCGTGGCCAACTAAACGGCATATTTATGTGCGTTTGGATGGGATCAACACCATCAAGCGGTATCAACACGCTAATAGAACAGTACCGTTTTAACATTAGAATTATAAAAATATTGAAGATAATAATTTATGATACTGTTTTAATATTCAAATTAATATTTTTTTTTTTAAAAAAAGAGATAATCTGTAAAAATATTATGTTCATAGGTATTTTTTAACATTTCAACGACTTAATAAAAATGCATTTATCTTCATTTTGAACATTATAAAAATCAAGTGGAAATAATAGTAACTTTTTGATAAATTATTCTATTACATATATATTCGTTTATGCAAAAATAAAAAGAATAAATTTATACATATAGTTTGCTAATTTTATTTTGATCTTTTACATTTTATATATTATGTAAAAAATATTCTAACAATTGGTGAAAAAAGAGCTCATAAAAAAAAAAAAAAATGAAATAATTAGATTACTATCTAGGCATATAAAAATTTAGACAAAATTCAATATTAGTTAAATCTCTTCTAATACCAAAAGCATAATGTCAGCAATGTATATTAGACTCCCACAAATAATTTCTAACTTTTTAATGTACTCTTCTCAATGATCAACCATTAACTCATCTTGTTATTCAAACCCAATGGTTTAAACATTCAAACAGTCTTAAGATTTTAATTTTTTACCAAAAGTGTTTTAACTTAAGACTGATATCGTTAAAATATAATTGATTTAGCATGAAATCTACATAAACAAACTGATAAATAAATTCAAAACAAGTATGCTTGAATTTTAAAGCACTGGTCTTAAGTAACAAGATAAAAGATTGCCAATGAGTGACAACACAAATCCCATATCTCCATCATAGTCTGAATGAATTCTTATTTCCTACTCATTGATTGCAAATTCTATGCCTTCAATCAAAAGGCTACTAAGACAAAAACTGATCTTCACAATCTGACATATTTCATTCGTTGCAATTAATGCAAGCTGGAATGAAAAATAGGATACTCTCACTATTTTGTACAAAAATTATACTCATTAATATTAATAATTATCATGAAAACATGATGATTACAAACAAATATGATTATATTGTTGTTTCTTTTAAATATAAATTTAAAAAAAATAATAAAAATATTCAATAACTTTCAAATTTTTCAGAAAATTTACCATTATGCACTGTCATATCAAAACAGATATTGTTTTAAAAGAATTTCATTCTTTATTAAATGTTTAGCTATTTGCAGACACAAGGAATACAGTCTATGTTCAAGACATTAAATAAACTTTACCTAAAGAATCATCATCTAATCTAAACATATTTCATTATTTACAATTTATTTGTCCAAATTCATTATTTTCCCTAAATAAAAACTATGAATTATCTCATAATTTGTATGGAAGTCCAAAGAGCAAAATAAATTATTAACTTTCACAAAAAAGTAATTGTATGCAAAAATGAGTTTATATTATCTTCTTTTTAAACTTAGTATTATTGTCTTATATGTTCTATTCCTAAAACATAATCTATGAAAAACATGGTTAATAAAAGAAAACTGACTAAAAAATAATATTAATAATGCTAAACCACTAAACATCACATGATCACTATCTCATACTAGCTATTGAGCTTGGATTGAAAATATTGTGTTTTCAATTTCATTCTCATAGTTTTGTAGTTAAATAGAGTTAAAAGGTGGGTGCTGGAGGGTTGCATTAGATCCTAAGATCTAGGTGCAGTGCTCTCAGATCCAAGGCTCCTCACTGATGAAGGCCACAAGCCAGAAACTAGTCTGGGGATATTGGATGAGTAGGCACTAGATAGGGATTTTATGCACAAGCTTTCTGGCATCCATTGATTGCTCTTGCTAGCACGAGATGGCACTACTATATGGAGAGTTTTGCTTTGTTTTGAATTGATTAATAATGCTAATAAGAATGATGAAAAAACAAAATTTTGAAATAATTTATCATATAAACAAATAATACATTATCTTTTTGGTCAAATAATAGGTACAAATTGAAATATTCAGTAGTTCAACTCAATAATATATAAAATTCAATTCTCCGATGCATTATTTTTAATAAAATATTTAACTTTCTGTATCATCTCAACACAACCACATTATCTACAATTTGAAGCTTTAAATTAATAGGTTTGGAATTAACATTTTTAAATTATTAAATGTGAGTCAAAAGAGGGCAGGAAAGGAAATGTATTATTAATAAATAATTAATAAACTGGTAATGATAGTAGATATAGCTGAAATATTTCAAAATATAAAACAAGCTCATAGTAAAAATGTTAAGTTTGATTTGTGATTTTTAACTATAATTATAATTAGTAATAGAAAGAAGCAAAGTTCATAAAGAAATAGGTTTGGCATACTTAGAGTATCATAGATCAGTATGATCTTTTTCATGTACTGATTATATTACTTATCTTTTAATGAAATATAAAGTTCCATCTTACTTCCTTTAACAAAAATGTTATAATTTTTTTTTTAAATCTTTATTTAAATTGGGCAACATTGTTAAAGAATGATAATAGTAACAGTGGATCATGTCAAGTCAACAAAAAATATAATTTCAAATTGCAATGTTGAAAGCAATCATAATTTTTTTTAATACATTATACTGAAAATATTAAGAATGAACGAGTAAAATGTCTTTCATGTGATCATTTTGGAGTTAATCTAATCATATTTTTTTAAAAATAGATTCAGCATTGGCAAATATTTTAATATTTCTTATTCCCTATTTTCTGATCAATCTATTTACAAGATGGCCAAAAATATAATTGCTAATGATCAATTACATAATCACTTTAGTTTCATCTTTTTTAAAAAAAGTTTAAATGAAATAGAATAGCATTCTTGACTTTGATTTTAAAAATCTATATTATATTCTAAATTATTACATGACTAATAAAAAATATTTTTAGAATTACTTAAATCTAAATTTAATTATCAAATGGTCCACTTTACTGGAGCAAAAGTAATTAAAAGGTCATTTTTTAATAATTTCATTAATAGTCTGCTAAATTATTAACATTAAAAGTAATCTGTATACAGGTGTAAGTTTTTTATTTTTTTATTTAATAAAGTAAGTTAAATGTAATAGTTGCTTTAAATGTAAATTGCTGCCTTTTCAATGAAAGTTTTTAAATACTGTAAATAAAGACATTTATATATTTAATGTTATGCTAATTACTATATTATTTATAATTCATAACACTAATTCAACTTAAATGTTGAAAGAACATGAATATGCCAATTGCAACTATGAACTGATGTGTATACATCATTTATTTAATTATTTATTTTCTACTAACGTTTAATTTTCTTTAAGTCACAACAATATGAAATGAGATTTAATACATATTAAAGAAAGTTGCTCACCTTGGTTTTTGATTACCAGAATTGCCTTGGAATAATTCTGAAATGTATAAAATTTATAAAAATTTATTTAATTAAAAAAAAATAATAATTTTATTAAAAAGACGAAATCAGTTAAATCAAAAGTTGCATTAACTAAATTAATAAAATAGATAAATTTATTTAACAAGAGATTCAAAAGTGTACTTAAGAAATTATATTGATTGAAAATATGCATTTAAATTATAAATTAATAAAAATTATTGAAATTTAACTATAACCATGAATTAAAGACATTTTTTCAATAATTATTTATCAACAACAAAGATTACAAACATTTAAATTCAATATATATATTTTTATCTTTTTCGTTTTTTTGTTTTTTTTTTAATTTACGCTTGTTGTATGTGGCTTATTTATGATATATTTTATGACAGTACAAAATATGTTACAAATTTACAGTAATAAAAATCTTATTCCTCATACTTCTGTAATGAGAAATCACTACAATGCTAAAAATAACATACAATATGATGTTTACTATAACACTAATGTTACTGTTTTATAATTTTCTGGATAAAATATCACTGTTAAAAGCATTTCACAAACTTTATAAACAATTGTGGCTTAATATATTACATTATTTAGTGCAAATAACTTTGAGGTATAAAAAATAATTTCTTAAAGTTTTAATACCAAGAATCTGCAAATGTCATCAATATTTTCAACCATTATCAAACCATTGCGGAATGAAGATTTCTTTAAGTACAACTTTTATTCTCTACTTCATTCCAAGAAACTTCCTTAATTCATTTGTTCATCTCGTATATGATCTCTTATAATTTATTAATATCCAATTCAGGATTTTATTTTCCATTTATTGCCACTCTTCTAGCAATATGCCTAAAATTAGAAATCAGTCTCAATTCTTTCAATGATCTTACCTAATATATGATTTGTTCTCTCATTCATGTAGTTGTCTTTCAAATACTCCTTGCTAATCTTGCCATTCATCTCTGCATTCTTTATGTATAATCTAAAATCTCAGCATTAGTCTTCTATTCAATGTCTCATAAATAAATACTGGTAGAATACATTCATTTATTTTTAGGCCTATTTTCTTTGAATATATATTATTGCAATTAACAGAACTTCATCCAATATTAATTATGCAAAATAAATTTTTATTGTGTTCCTCCTGAATTAACAATTTGACGATATTAATAGTTGATGACAATCTTAATTTTACTCTTTTAAAAAAATATTAAATATTACTTTAATTTTTTCAATATTTATCTTCAGATCTATTTTACTGCTTTTATATCATAGCTCTTCAATATTTGTTAAGTTCTAAATATTATTTGCAAAGCCAATTTACATTATCATCAAAAATAAAATTAGTAATCTCTATTTTTATTTCTTTACATATATATATATATATAGCTTTGGGTAAATATAGTGAATTTTTGCTATTAGTACAATGTTGAAAATACACTGGAAAGTAAGAGGAAAAATTAAATGCATATTCTTAATCTGAAAAGTTAGTAAAGGATAAAAAATTAAGAAAGCTGGATTAATGTTATTCATATAAATGAAGAACATGAAATAAGCACATATATTTCAACTTTTTATCTCAATAAATACTCATTCTGAGCAAAATAGAAATTGTTTTTGAACAGATTTAACATTTTAAAAGTATGGAAAATTAAAATTAAGATGAAAATGTTGTGAAAAATTTAAATATAGAGAGAACACCTTTGTGAACTTTGCAAAAAAAAAAATATTGAAAAAAAAAAAATCATAAACAAGAGAATGGAAGACTCCAAATAAAGATGTATTAGAGTTGAATTAAATTATGACTTGTAAAAATACATACTATGCTTTATATACTCAACATAAGAAAAGTAAGATCTAGGGAAATGCAAAGCTAAGCAAATAAGAGCTAATAATACAAAAGACAATATCAAAGATGCTGCAATGACTTTAAACAAGAAGTTAAAAAATTGTCTTAACATAACAACAAACTGTAAATTGCTCAGAATTTAATAATATATATAAAATAATAAAGCAACTGAGAACACACTCATAAGATAGGAACAAAAAAGCAATTTAATTGATAAATTTTCTGCAAAGAAGACAATATATATCTAAATTTTTTTATTAAATCAGTCAATTAAATTGAATATCTGGAATTCTATAAAATAATGCAGATAATATTAATGATAATACTAAAGATGTGTGAGTGTGAAATGACGAAGAAAACTATAAAAGAAAATGTCTCAAAACAAAAAAATATATATCTTGATATAGAATGAACAATTATTATAACAAAAAGAAAATACTATTAAAAAGCAGGATCGATATAAAATGTGTGAAAAAATTATATAGTGATAAAAAATGGAAAAAAAAAAAAATAGTCCATCTCATCATTATATGACATCATGTTTTTAAGACACAAATAAATGAAAAATGAAGAAGCTACTAGAAGCAAGTGAATCTTTATAGATATTTTAAAATCAATATTTTTTTTAAAAAGGATTGAAATTACGCGCATCTAAATATTTGAATAAAAGTATAATGTATATACTGAACTTTAGATGTAATTAGAGGGAATTTGAACACAGACTTTCAAGTTCACCCTTCAGCTATCCATTCCATCTTATATAACCGACATATATGTGAAAAAGATCTTCAATATATGTATTTCGTACTGACCAGCACCCATCAGTTGGTCCGGATCCTCATATCCCACACACATATATATTCAATACTCAGTTTATATTAAGATAGCAAATCTTCAAACTTTAATGCAGGCTTCAATCTTCTCCAATTCTGTGGCCATCCATACTATTGAGAAATCTAATGATAGAATGCTCAAAGCTCTAGTTGAAGCCAATATTGTTGTCATACCCATGTTGACTTTAAGTCACTCTGACCCCTATGTATGTAGGACCTTAATATATTCATTTAAATACAAATAGGAGGAATTAGCAGAATTTAGGCTGAATTGGTAATATTTAAACACAAGTATAATGTATATACTGAACTTTAGATATAGACTTTCAAGCTCTCTTTAGTTATCCATTCCATCTTATATGATCAACACACATGATCACATGCATATGAAAAAGATAAATAATCTCCAATATACGTATTTCGTTCTGAACCAGCACTCATCAGTTGGTCCAGATCATCATCGCCCTCACACATATATATAATCAGTGCTCAGAAGGATGGGCAGAATTCAGGCTGAATTTGTAATAATTGAATACAGTATAATGTATATATTGAACTTTAGATGTAATTGGGATTTGAACACAGATTTTCAGACTCTCTTTAGCTATCCACTCCATCTTATATAACCGACACACATGACCACATACAAGTGAAAAAGATAAATGATCTTCCAATATACATATTTCATGCTGAACCAACACTCATCAGTTAGTTCAGATCATCTCCGATATATATATATAATCAGTGCGCAGTTTATATTAAGATAGCAATTCTTCAAAATTAATGGACCAGCTTCTATCTTCATCACTATCCAGCTCTTCGGCCATCCATATTATTGAAATCTGATTATGGAATGTTCAAAGCCCTTGTTGAAGCCAAAATTGTTGTCAACCCCATGTTGACTTTAAGTCACTCTGATCCCTCATATGTAGGACCTCTTCTGTGTATTTAAATGGACATATTAAGAACCTATATATGAGGGATCAGTGACTTAAGTCAACATGGGTATAACCATAATAGTAGCATAAACAAAGGTTTTGAACATTTCACTATTAGATTTTCAATATGGATAGCTGAAGAGTGGAGAGGATTGAAGCCTGTCCATAAAAGCTTGAAGATTTGCTATCTTAATATAAACTGAGCATTGGAGATCATTTATCTTTTTCACATGTATATGGTCATGTGTGTTGGTTATATAAGATGTAGTGGATGGTTGAAGGGAACTTGGAAAATCTTTGTTCAAATCCCCTCTAATTACATCTAAAGTTCACTATATAATTATACTTGCAGTCTGGATTCTACACATCCACCTTCTATGTATTTAAATAGGCATATTAATGGTCCTACATATGAAGGGTCAGAGTGACAAAGTCAACATAGAGATGAGTATAATATTGACATCAACAAGAGCTTTGAGCATTCCATCATCAGATTTTCATTAATATAGATGGCTGAAAAGTTGGAGAGTGAAGAAGACTGAAGCATGTACAGGAAAATTTAAAGATTTGCTATCTTAATATACACTAAGCACTGATTATATAGTGTGGGAAATGATGATTTGTACCAACTGATGAGATCTAGTTCAGCATGAAATATGTATATTTGAGATCATTTATCTTTTGCACATGTGTGTGAACATATGTTCCAGTTATATAACATGGAGGAGATAGCTGAAGGGAGCTTAAAAGTCTATGTTCAAATACTCCCTAAATGTCTAAATAATTAAAAAATAGACAAATGACTGAAAAAATACAATATTGATATTTAAGAGAGATGAAGAAGAAAACAGTCTTCTTCTATCAGTTCTAAATAAAGTCTATAAAGACTTTTAAACCCAAGCCAACAAATGAAAATTCTGTTTTAAAAGCAGTTATCATTCAAGTTTTATGTAAAGTTACAGAAATGACTGTCTAATATGTATAGTCATTTTACAAAGGGTTTATAGATAGTGAAAAGGCATTTGATTTTAGGGTATTTGTGATGCACTAAACCATGAGTGCAAAATAACATAAAGCCATGATATATTCAAAATTTGGAAAAATATTTATCAAAATGGTCTTATAGAGTCACTAAAAATATTAACAGTAATGTATGATGTTTTAATCTTTTCTAACTTTTTAGAGCAATTTACATGAAATACTTTTATAGAATAAAATAGAAAGCAACAGGTTTAAAATAATTGAAGATTACTTCAATCATCAATACTCAATCTTTTTTCCTCAGGCCACTTAAATGTTTTCTATGTTATGCGACCACAACAAAGTATATTATACCTCATATGATAATGCAAAAAAATAAATCTAAGTATGTCCAAATTTATTTAGAAATTACTGTGTTTTTGATATTGAGACAAACAGTTGATTATTTATAAATTCCTACATGCTACTTTTAATATGCTCTTCATATCTTTATTTCATTTTAGAATAGGATGATTCACAAAAACAGGTTGATGCAAACAAAACAATATGAGCAGCATTTGGGTGCATTTGGGTACACTCTTGTACAACCTTGTATTTTTCAGGTGCTAATTTCCAAAATTCAGCATACTTATTGTCTCTTTTTTTAAAAAAAAAAGATTTGTATCTTTATGAATTTGTCAAACAGCTTTGCATAACCATATCCCAATGCTACTAGTTATATAATGATTGCTATTACTAAATACTAGGAATTTTCTATAAGCGACAGACAATTCTAATTTTTTTTTTTAATCCTGAAATCTGCTCTTAAATCTCTTGCATAATGCAACTACATAAATTGAAATGATCACATAGTTTTCTGAAGAAATGTCAAAACCACCTTCATTAGCTTTTATTATGGTTGATGTATGTATGTGTTCAAAATATCTATACATATATATAATTAACCTATTCATTCAGTGTCCTGAATGTTTTCTTTATAAGTAAATAGAGGAATTTGAACTTAGGATTTTTCTGTCTATCATTCTCCACTCCAAGTCAAACAACTGACACCCATGAGCACATATATGCTAAAAAGATAGATGATCCCCAATATAGGTAATTCATGCAGAACCAGCACTCATTAGTTGGACCAGATCATAATCTCCCACACCTAATCAGTGCTGGCTTATATTAAAATAGTAATTCTTCAAACTTTAATGGGCAGGCTTCAATCTTCTCACCCTTCCAACTATTCAACCATCCATTTCATTGAAAAATCAACGATGGAAAACTCAAAATCCTTGTTGGATTTCATATAATAGTCATACTCATTTAGATATTACGTTAATTCATATTATCAGACAATTACGTGTCCATACATTAATAGAAGAGGGATGAGATCAACTTACAGATGTAACCTATTTCCAAGGGAATATGCAATTAACTTATTCATTCAGTGTACTGAATGTTTCAGTATATCACCCTCCACTCCCATATGCAATTAACTTATTCATTCAGTGTACTGAATGTTTCAGTATATCACCCTCCACTCCCTCTAAAACAACTGACACACATGATCACATACATGCGAAAAAGAAAATAGTCAATGCTAAATAGAGACTTTATTTAGACAAAGTACTCAGAGCTTAATCATTTATAAAACTAATTAATATAATTTATTTAACATAAAATCTCACTATTTAGCAATGACTATTTTGTATACAATTCATATATATAGGTATTTTTAATCTGGATAAAGCAGTTGAAAAATTATGCAATATTTGGTTTTCTATTTCCTTATAATAGATGCTTAATTTCTTATTTACATTCCTAATTAATTACTGTTTTACATTAATTAGATTAACAACTCATTTTCCACATTTACTTTTTAGTGCATGAATGTGTGTGCATACAATGCACTCTTCAAAAGCAATTACTTTAATCACCATTTATAAAATTATCTCAATTTTCAACCTATAAACAATGACTGAGGTCATGAACTTTTTCTGTGATGTCACCCAGAAAGGCTAAAAGATATTACCAGCCATTATTTTCAAGTTCTCTGTAAACTTTGTTTTCCCTTGTAAAAATAACATAATTTCTTGCTACAAAAAAAATATCAATCTAGAACTTTTACTCTACTTAGCCATCGCATCAAAGTATGCAAAAAAAATGTTGCTATAATTACTGTTCATTTTCAGATTTTATAAAAGTACTGTGAGGAAAAGAATTCTTAAATGATTTGTATTTCTTGATATAATAGTTGAACAAAGTTATATATTTTTAATGTAACACTTTCATGATAAAATTGTATTTATTTTGCACAACAAAATATTTTTCTTTCCAATTATCTTGAACCACACTATATTTATCAAATATTTTTTGCTTGTATTTTGAATCATTCCTGCCATTTTGAGTAATTAAATTATAGTCAAAGCGCTTAGCCTTAAGAAATATTAATATAATCGTTGAATATTAATTTCACTATATACGTTAAGCGTATTTAATATTAAATATAAAACATACATTTCAAAACAGACACAAGTTTGCTGTCGTAATCAACACTTGAAATTATAAGAAACAAAACTGCCAACTCAAGATTTTAAAAGATTTAAGATTAATGAGTGTGTGCTTCTGGCTGCACATAGAAACTCAAGATTTTAAAAGATTTAAGATTAATGAGTGTGTGCTTCTGGCTGCACATAGAAACTCAAGATTTTAAAAGATTTAAGATTAATGAGTGTGTGCTTCTGGCAACACATAAAATCTCAGCTAGCTGCAGGTTAAGTATGGCTGATTACATCATCTAGACTTTGCAGATTATGTAATTATTTTTGAAAATGATGCTTCAGAGTTTCCAGAAAATATTATAAGAGCTATTAGATAAATCAAAAACTAGGACTAAAAATAAAAGGTAAAAAGGCTAAAGTAATAGTCATACATTTTCAAAAAATAAAAGATTAATAATAACAAATTATGAAACTTTAATAATTATAAATATCGTATGTCAAATTATCAGTATAAATGGAAGTGTAAGGAAATTGCTTGTAGAATTAAACTTAAATGAAGTGATTTTGGTAGAAAAAAGTGTTTTAATAAATGTAATCTACAAGTGATTATCTTACCTTTTTTTTTTTTTTTTAAATTAAGAAAAATTATCGTTTTATTTATAAGAAAAGAGCGAAATCTAAGTGATGGCTAGCGATTTCAAAACTATATTTTGTTAACAATAATATATTTAATGAATTACAACAATAAAATAATGAGCCCATCTATAAATTATTAATAATTTAAATAGTAGTTTCTACAGAATATAATTTTTTAAATTGATATCATGTCTACCTATATTTAAGATTAAAAAAATATTCCCATTTTAAACTAATGAAGAAATTTAAAAAATAGCTGAATACCATAACACTTAAGCATGTTACTTTTAGATATAAATCTAAGTGCTTATTTGTATGTGTTAAACTAATCCTGATTTTTTTTTTTTAAAAGATAGTTTTTTATGATCAAATTTTTAAAAAACCCAATAAGCTGACATATTTTATTAAAAATATCAAATATTACAATTGCATTACATAAGTTACAACAATTTTCTAAGATATTTGTATAATATAAGTTTGAGATTGCTTATGAAAACAGATTAAATCATGCTATTTGCTGAATCATGTACATTTTTATTTGACAATAAAGATATTACATGTGTATAAATGCTAACTATAGAAGATATAATGTGTAAAAAATTATTATAATGTAAGGTGAGATATATATATATATATAAAGGTGAGATATATATAAAGATAATTTTGTTGTACATATATAGTATAATGTGTTTATATTTTACTATACTGTATTTACAGCATTAGAAAAGTTGTACAGTCAATACTGATAATATAAATATAAGAATAAATGAAGATATTGCAAGGAAATAAATGCATATGTAACTGTAACTGATTTGACTTTAAGGTCTATTCTTAATCAATGTCAGTAAGTAATAGAGAAATCCTTTAGGCATAAAAATGAATTACCTAAAATTATTTTGTGTAGATTTAACAAAATATGAAAGATTTTACATAATCTTGGACAAACTACAAACTAATATTCATGTTAAGAGACCAAGAAACTTCGTGATTCAAAATAAGAAATAGCAATAAATGCAAAGTTTATATTAAGCTATAGCTTAATCAAGGATTATTTTAATTAAAATCAGCAGACAATTTGCATAATATAGGATTATAATTACGAGCTACAAAAAAGATTCGAGAAATTAAAAAAGAAATTTTTTGTTTTAATAATTATCAGTTTGTCATAAAGATGAGCAGTCATAAATTGTTTTAAATGAACAATTCTGAGGTAAAATTAAGACTGAAAATTATTTGTTGACATATTTAAATTACAATTAAAATATACTTTACCAAATTATTTTTCCATTGTCCAGCCAAATCTCATCAATTATTATCAAAGCTAATTATTAAAATAAAAAATAGAAATCTCATTTTCCAACTTCTTCTAGGGTTAATAATCCCTAAATTAGGCAATGATAAATGATAGGCTGTAAACAGTTTAGTTATTGGAACATTTGGTTACAATTATTTGCTGACTTAATTATCATATTAACTATGACATTAATAAATATACTAATAATTATTGTTCATAAAAGTGGAAATTTTATGTTGATGAGGTTATTATTCAGCTGAATTTCAAATGAATCCAATGACACAAAAGATATTAAGACATTAAAGAAGATTTACTACTATATGTCAAAAAAAGATTATATAAGTAATGGTTTGTGATATTTTCTTGCATAGTTTGATTAGTCAATAAATTTCAAAATATTGGAAAACTGGAATAATACAGAAGTATAACCTAATACATTTCACTTGCCTATTATTAGCACTAAGAGATGATAATAATATCAATTTAACTACATTTTCTATAGATATCATGCAATATATAATATAAAGTTTTGTGATCTTGGCACATTTAAAACAATAAAGTTGGTGATTGTAAATGCTGATGATTATTGAAATTATATCATAAAGATGGACAGAGATAATTTATTTGCTGAATGGTCATTTCATTTTAATAGACTCTACATATATCAATGGCAATTTTAAACAGTATATTAACAAATTAACTTTCAGAAAATTCTAGCAATTACGCAATGTTTTCAATACTTTTTAGAAATCCATTACCAATAAATCAGGTGGAATAATCTCACTCATATTGTTATTTGATAAAATATTCCAATGCTAAAAGAAATTTAATTACAAATATAATTATATATTTCAATATCTTAATGTGATTATGTTTTTGTAGCTCAATAAGATAATCTGAAATAGACAAAATAATATTGATTACCAGTATATTATAATCTTCAATAAAGTTAATAATAGATATAAGTTGGCAACAAATTATAAACAAAAATATATTTCCAATAGTCATTCAGAATTAAAGTTTTGGGAAAAAAAAAAATTTTGATTTGCAATTTCAATACTCAAATCAATAACCTATGTAGCATTATCATTTTAAAAGAAGTATTATGCAATATTATTTTTATTTTATGTTTTTGGTATAATATAAGATATATTTGCAGAAATATGTTCAGCAAGTAAATTTTTATTATCTTGTAAATTTGATAGAGATTAAACATTTTATTAGAGGAACTTGAATTAGTTTTTATTTTTAATTCTTAAAAATAAAGTATCGTTAATATTCAAAATATTAGTAGCTTCCATATGTCAGTTCTCATCATAACATGGAGAGAATAGAAAATGTTAAGTAAGTATACATGTTGGAAGTCACCTTCAACAGATATAGACTGATTATTAATACAATTCATAGTCTGAAAAATGACATTATTCAAATAAGATTTTATCAGTAAAACTTTAATTTTTTGTTTATTTTTCAAATATATTAACAAGTTCATAACTTCTGAATTATTAAAATTCAAATTATAAAATACAGTAGAAGTATTATTCATAATTGTTTAAAGAAGATGTAAAGACAACAAGGACTGCAAAAAAACTAACCACTAGTCATCCATAGGAATGTTAAACTCTTGAGTGCTTAGTGAATTAATCTGATAAACATTAGAAGATAAATTTACAGAATTAACATATGCAAAAGATGTTGTTCATGTTCTCATAAAAATTTCCATGCTTCTTTATATATATAATTTTTAAAAAATTATTTAGAGAAAAATTTAACCTTAAAAAAACTTATTAAAAATATGTCTCAATGAGCATGATTGATTACAATAGATGTCAGTGATTATTTATAGACTTGAGCCAAAATATAGATTGCATACCACATACCACAATAAAAAAAATATATACTAGGATTAATAAGAGAAAATGGAAAAAATTCACGAGAGTCAAAATAACAAGTATTGCTAGACGGGCAATTGAAGTCTTAAGTGTAAATTCAATCCAAAAGACTTAAGAGGATACATGTGAGATGAATGAATGAGATAATAAGTTTGCCGAAATGATGTAAAGAAAAATGGCTATGGTTCACATAAAGTGGATTAAACTCAGAAGCTATTCTGCATTGAAATAGCAATGACAGAAAGCAATATAAATAATTATTCTGTGTTTTCATCGAATAGTTTATTTTAGAAATAGCAAAATTTCAACTTATATTAATTATGGTTACATATCATACCCATGGTTAACAAATTAGAATAGAACATATCTATTTATTTAATTAAAATGGATTTAATTATAAAATATTTGTCCTTTGATTAAAAATATCCTTTGAATATATAGATAAATCATGCTTTTTTAATAAAATAATAAAAAAATTTAAAAATATGTTTAGAAATAACAAAAGAATAGATTTATTCTAATGAATTTCGAAATATATAAAGAAAAATTGACTTAACAACTTAAGATATTAAAATTCAATAAACATCACATGATCACCATTTTTTATGCTTGCTTATAGCTGTTATTAAAACAGGCAAAACTCACTATACGTATTGCCACACACAGCATGAAGGCCACAAGCCAGAAACTAGTCTGGGGATATTGGATGAGTAGGCACTAGATAGGGATTTTATGCACAAGCCTTCTGGCATCCAATGATTAATCACTCTAGCTTGCTGTGTGTGGCAATACGTATAGTGAGTTTTGATATTAAAATTCCAAAACATAAATAAAATATCAATGATGCTAAAGATACATTTATAAATGTATTAAGAAAAATATCTTAATAAAATATATAAAAAAAAAAAAAAAATGTAATAATATTCTCTCATTCTCCAAATCTATTAAGAATGTTTGCTGATGTTCAATTAATATAAAAATAATCATCTTTAAGGGGAAAATAATATTGCAAATGTGGCTTCATAATAGTTTTAAAAAAAATCAATCAATTTAGTTAGATACAGAAAAATAAATGCCTTTAAGCTTATTACTTAATGTTGTTAACATAATATAAATATACAAAATTAAGAACAATTGCAGAATAACTTCATTTGATGTTGCAAAATTTTATGGATCAATAAACAGGTCGTCAATTAAGAAAGTAATAATTTGATTATGCACTACTTTTATTAAATGGAGAAGGATTTGGAATGATGATTTGAGACAGACTATACAATAAAAAGAATGACTTATGGGCCTATCTATAAATGATATTATATGCCATTATTAATTTGGGCAAGAAAAAAAACAAAATAATACAATCTATGATAAATGAACATCCAGATCTTATATATAAAAGGTAAATGAAAAATGTTTTGGGAAATTTATTGCAAATAATTTTGATAGATTAAATAAAAAATCTGTTATGAAAACAATAATAGAAGCTTTACATTGAAGCTATACTTATATGAAAGAGATAGTTAATTCTGACTCTTTTGTCGTTTATGTAAACAAATTTTACACTTGTTTCGGTGGTTTTGGTAAAACGCCATCTATTGATCATAAATAACAAGTGATAGCAAGTTATGTGAATAACTTGTTTTTGTTTTTCATATATATATATATGTGTGTGTGTGTGTGCTTTACCATTTACTATTTCTTAACCTATTGACTCTCAAGTCAACTACAGTCAATGAAAAGAAATATGAGATAAAAAAATTTACTAAAGTATATACAATTAGAAAATATATATATTTATTCTAGGTATGGGCGTAGGCTAAATGCAATTAAAAAGAGAGAGAGAGAAAAAAAAGAAGGAAACATTTAAAATAAAATAAATGAGAAATTCTTTAGATGTAAAAAGTAATATGTTGATCAAACTAATAAATAATAAAGCAATAGTTCCAGGTGAACTCCTTTCTGGCTAAATTTAGCCTTGCATCAATTTTTTTAAAAATGACGAAAACATAAAACAGTACTAAAAATAGCATTTGGAAATATTAAATGCTTATAAGATGTTTTATACTGGGGAAGCATTGTTGGACTTCCATTAATGTTAAAAGTAGGTCTGAACAGATCATTATCAGAAAAGGGAAAAGGAGAGAAAACATAAAGGATTTCCAAGTGTTAAAAGAGGGAACGACGACAGATATATACACTCTAAGCTTCTTGTAGAAAAAGGTTGTATTCTTAAAATTTTTGACTAATCTCGGTGAATTTTGACAGAGTAGAAGAGCTCACCTCCACCCTCCTATGAGTCTGTCTCAGAAGGGCATCCAAGAGAAGGAATCCAGCAGAAGACCGCAGAGTCATGCTTGAAGATCTATCTTAGCTACATTGAAAAATCAGGTCTATCGAAACTACAAAATGAAGCACCAGACCTTTGGTCTAAAACCTCAACAGTCATCAAATGTATCCCATCCATATTTATAAAGCTTCAGTCACCAACTTGTGATCTACCACTCTTTAAGAAAGTTCATTCATATAAGCATGTTGCTTTGTTAACCGGTAATATTTTTATCTTCATTTTTCTTGTTTTGTTTCTTTTTTTGGTTGTTTATTTTATATCTATAACATAGCCTTGGTTCAAGTATTATAGGTATCAACTATTCTTCTTGTATCATATAGATAATATTAATGTACGTATTATAGAGATTAACTATTTTTTCTCTTTGTTTTTATATATGTATCGCATATTGATGTACATGCAAAAATACCAACTGTCTTTTGTTTTATTTGAAGTGATTATTAATATATATGTAGAGTATAAAGATGAGAAGTTAGATGATAGAAAAATTTCAAATAAAAATTAAAACATTTTAAAATTCTACCCTTCTCTCATTATTTAAGATGAAACCTATTTCTTTAATTATAGAATTCATTTTAACTCAAAGACAACTTTCATCCACCTTCAATGCTGTTTTCCCATTCAGAAAGGGGAGTGAAATACATTGCGAACTTTACATAAATATATATTGTGTAATTAAATGTTTTTTAAATCTATGGGCAAATACGTAGTTAAATAATAACATTTATTATTTAATTGTACTATGGGTAAGAATCTAATCTATATGCGCGTCTGTTTAATTTGATGATTTTTGAAAGAGAGAGGGGGTTATTTAATTTTAATAATGAATCTTTACTCTAATAGCATATAGAGGTCCTATATCTATGTACGAAATTTTAATCAGGCTTTAATACTAGGGTCAGTTTGACTGTATTCCTTACAGTAGTACTTAGTGATAGTATTCATATCTATCTTTAACTTTCCGAATTACTTTATTGAGCCATTTCGTGAATACTGGATATACGCCAGCCACCTGGAGTCAATTCATATTAAATGGGAAGACTATGTGATGCAATGGATATAGAGCTACTGAAGCATACTTCACTCATGAATTTAGGTCATACTAAGGCAAAAGATTCCTCCCCTTAAATAATTATTATTACAACGAAGACAGCCATCCATAAATCAAATTGGCAGAATGATGAAGACATTAGTGTTTTAGAGGCATGTACTTATATATATATATACGTTTAGTTCCATCTTTACAATAATAATACCTATAGGTATATGCGCTGTGTGCGATGCTATGTGGGTTTACTGTTTAGTATCCGTTATAGTTTAACATTTTTATTATGAAGCCAGACTTTTATGATAAACTCTCTATTAACTTGTTTAACTATAAATGGGGTTATTCATCCTTGCTAGGTGTGCATAACCAGACAATTATGCACATATTCTCTGTCTAACCGATATCCAGATATTCTCAATATTTTGTATCAATGGTTTTTTTTAATGGTTTTTTTGTTTTGTTGTAAAATATTGGGTGCCATAGCTACTCTTATGCAAACACATGGGTACATTCTATTTGTTATATATATTTGTATAGGATGAAATGTAGACATCTTTATTTGACTGATAATAAATTCAATATTAGATGTTTATCCTTATAAAACAATGTGAATCCTCTTTCTAAATGTGTTGAATTGCTAAAAAGTCATATAAATTCATTTATAATTATATATTCTTACTTCTATGCAAAATGGAAAAGTTTATCTTCAATATAATTTTCATGAAAAGGCAGTCACTTTGATATTAGACCAGTTTTTGAAAAAAACATCAAGGCAAATTTCAATTATTATTATTATTTTTATTTTTTTTTTGCCACTTAGTAATGAAAAATTACAAATAAATTAAAGTAGACAATGAATTTAAAATTTTTCATTTTAAAAACATTTTCCAGTTTATGTTAATGCAATTTCTACACCTTATTTCACTGCTTTTAGCAAAAAAAAATTAATTGTATATATATAGACACATAATCTGATGTTTCAACTATCCTGCAGTCTTCCTCAGAACTATATTATGACAAAGAAAAATGTAATCAATAAATAAAATAATTATGGTACTAACATAGTATGCCTGCTGGAAACGTGCCAGCTGTTTTATTTTAAATAATCCATTTTCAGGAGCTCCCAAAATATGATATAAACAATATGCCTGACTATCGTATTCAATATTTACTTTTTTATTTATTTATTAAAATGATAAATAAAAGAAACACAAAAGTCCAAAAGGTTATAATTTACACTAGCTGTAAACTAACCTGTGTACTCACAAATGACATTTTGAAGCCTTCTAACCACATTCCTTTTGAGTCAAATCGTGCCCATTATAAAACACACTTTTCGGGCAGACATTCTGTAATTTTAAAAATATTCCACTGCATCTTGTTCGGTCGATGAAAGATTCCAAATTTTAATCATATTTTTAAAAATGATAAGGAAAAAAAGGAATGTTTAACAAATCATCATTGGTTAATACATTTAGATGTTATGTTGTGAATGGAATTTATTTTAAAATATATTCAATTTTTTTAAAATTAACAGACAATTTAGAATACATTTGTTAATATTTTTTACAATTAACAAGTTATACATGTTCGAGAAAAAAATTTTGAGAAAAAAAAAATATAAACAAATATTTCAACCTGAATATTAAGTTTTTTTTTCCTCAAACATGTATAGCTTGTTAACTTTAAAAAAATATTAACAAATGTATTCTAAATAGAATGTTAATTTTAAAAAATTTCAATACATTTTTTAATAAATTCCATTCACAACATAACATCTAAATGCTAACACGAGGCGACACATTCGTTAATACATGATTTTCTTAATATTCTTTTTTTACCTTATAATTTTTGGAAATGTGATTAAAATTTGGAATCTTTCATTGACAGAATAGGATGCAGTGGAATATTTTCTAAATAACAGGCTAGTGCCCGACCGATAAGTGTGTGTTATAATAGATACAATATATTTTATGTGCAAACGTATGCAATGATATTTTTGGAAAGGAATGTGGTTAGAAAAGCTCCAAAATATTGTTTGTGAGTGCACTGAGATTAATTTACAGCTAGAATAATGAATTTACATTAAAAAAAAAAAGATTAATTACAACTTTTTATGTTTCTTTTATTTATCATTTCAATAAATGAACAAAAAACTAAATATTAAATACGATACTCAACCATATTGTTTATACCATGCGTTGGGTGCCCTGAAAATGGATTATTTACCATAAAATGACTGGCAAGCTTCCAGCAGGCATACTAAGTACGTACCATAAAATATATCAAAACATTAAAATAAATTAAATGTTATAAAATGAAATTAAAACCAAATAAAATAATATAAAATAAATATAGACTATATGTACAATCCCCTAATTATTACAATTCCTTATAAATTAAAACTATAATTTTATTATTCCCAAATTAATAAATGAATTATATGGATGTTAGCATTAAAAAGGTCATAAAAAATTATATAGAATAAATATTGAGACAAGTATATTTAGGAAGGGTATTTTTTATGGATTATTAAGTAATGAGAAATCAGATATAAAATATGTACATAAAATAAATATTGTTAATAATAGACTAATTAGATGAAAAAATTTGTATTCAGGAGAAAATTTATTTAAGGAAAAAATGAATAATAGGCAATGAAAAATGATTATCCAATTAAAATTATTAAAACATTATGTGGAAAGAAAAATATTGAAAAAATAATAAGGGATTTGAGTAAAAAGAAAGATAAGCAAGAAATTTTATATAGTAGTTATAATGTATCAAAAAATACTTTTTCTAAAATTAAAAAGATTATGAAAGATATAAATAAAAGGTAGTTATCGGATAAGTGTACTATGGCCGCTAGGTGGTGCTGCAGTACCATCAAGAACCACCAAGAAACATGCAAACAATAATTTTTCTACTTGACTTTTTACTGGATTTGGATGTCTTGCCTTAGGTGTTTTAATTTAACAAGACTTCGTGGGTGTCTTGCCTTATGCATTTTAATTTTACATCGATTTCAGCAATTTTTGGATAGAAAAATTATCGCTTGCATGTTTCTTGATGTTACTGCAGCATCACTTAGCGGCCACAGTATAAATTTCTTAAAACTTTAAAAAAAACTTTTTTTAAAAAAAATAATAATAATTATCTTATACTATAGCTCTCTCTATTACATATTATTTAAACTAACTATATCTATAATCATTACAATTATTTTTATTTATACATATATTTATACATACTTTTTATTTAAACAATTTAACTTGCTAATCCATATCTTATGTAACCTTCTTTATTATATATAATTCTTCATTATAAATTTATATTTTATATTATACTGTTTTATACTTGAATATTATTTTAAGTTTTTTATCTCAAAAATAGTATTATGTATTCATATTTATACACCTATGTAAACATTTTTTACAAATACATAATTTATTTATAAATAACTTTCACTTTATACATATATATTTTTTAAAGAAATATATTTATAATAATGTCAGCCTAATTCCAGAATCTCATAAATCTTGGTTTTATCTTTTTTATTAGTAATGCTTCTTTTATTTTTCATTCTTTAATACTGTCTGTACATAACACCATTTTTATTGAACTTTCTGCAAATTTGTGTCCTGTATTCTTCATATGTATATATATCAGTGATTTATTATCTGACATGTTGTTTTAACCTTGCTTTTAAAGAATTTTTACCTTCTCTCACATATCTGTTTTCAGTCCCACTACCTCATCATTGTTTGCATGTTGTAATATATATTCCATAAATCATTTCTTTATTATATCTTATGTATTTGTTATTCAGTAAATTTGAGTTTTTTTTCTTTTTTTATTAACTATTTTTATATTATCTTTTTGCATTTCTTATTAATCTTCTTTATAATTTTATTAAACTTATTCACTATAATATTATTTGTTTTTATTTCTACATATTGAACTAGAAACTTTCTCTGCTTCAAAAGTCAACATTTTAAAAAAAAGAAAAAAAAAAGTTATATAAAGCCTTGTAGTTTGTTATATATTTTTTTGTTTTGTAAGAGTGTGTGCTATTATAAGTAGATATATAGAACACACATCCAATTAGATTTTGAAATTATATAATTTTACTTTCAAAAGATTTTAGTTAAGATAATTTCCTTTTGTCTTGATTTTAAAACTATTGAGATTAAACCCAACTAAAATTTTATTTTAAAAGCTGAGAGTGGTTTTCTAATTAATTAAAAATTTAAGTGGTATTTAAAAAGAAAAGTAAAAATCTGGTGCTGGTTATATTTTTAATTAAGATTTGGCAGGAGATAAAAATAGAATATAAAAGCTGTTTTTGTTTTTTGATTGAGATTTAATTTTTCTAATTGCAGATTACTGATGATTGATGTTTGCTAATTGATAATTTTAGATAGTTATGATAGCTAACTGTTAAAGAAACCATTGAAAAAGAAAAAAGATTGCCCAGTTGTTATTATTTATATATGCTTCTATCCTGAAAACTGACTTTAAAAAAAGGAAGAGAATACGATTATTGTTGGAGATAACGATCATCAATTCAGAATGCCAAAACTACTAGACTCAAAGAAAAAGATTGTAAGTATGCCATGCTAAAATCATTTTAAAATAAACCCTGGAGTTCTACATTATGTCATCACTAACATGTCCTAATTTCCTAGTTCAAAGCTGATCCTGAAATTGGCCTTTGTACTCTGTAATCAGCTCACTGGGGATCCAAAGCAATAGCAGTGTACACTTACAGAAACTCAACCTTATGCACACCATGGAAATAAATCAGAAGGATACATTGAAGCTGTGAAGGTAATCAAACATTCTTATATTGTAAACCAGGTCCAAGTCTCAATTTAATACTTAAAGAAAAGAAAAAAAAAAACATATGATAGGCTTATTAAGTAGAAGTTTAAATATCATTAATCGATTTATAAATATTTTTTATTATATATATTTTCTTTTATGGAATCTATAAATTGTAGGAAATTAGTTCAAGATCTTACTTTTTTATCGTTTTGTCAGAAAGTGTATTGTAAGTTATGTTATACTATTGTTTTTACATTAATATTTGTGTTATAAGCTTTGGCAAATAATAGTCATTTTCCTTTTAAGATCATCTATCCCTTTTCATTTGAAATTAATTTAGTTTAAAGTGTGTCTAAGTTTCTTGCAGATTGTAGATCTTGTGGCTGGTGATTTATCAATTATGTAGCTCTGTTTTTCTTGTATGCGTATAGAGCATGAGATTTTGTTTTTATTACATTAAATTTTTTTAAACCATAATTTTTTCTCTCTACTTGTATAGAGGTAACCTTAAGGACCATATAATAAAGGCGAGCCCTTATGAGTGCTTAAGGAGCACCGGATGTCCTTCTTTTGGTCCCGAAATCTTTAACGCATTAAAAAAAGATCACTCCACAGTGTGGGTTAACTTCCGTTTAAAATCGCCTTTACTAAAAATCCCTAAAGAAAGAAAAACAGAAATCAAAGAAAGCATAATGTAGATAAATCGATGGCAGAAAAGGTCATTATAATTCCCTATAAGTTTAGGTGAAAAAACAAAATTATCTGTAGAAGTGTTTGAGGTTACAATATTCATGTGCACTCTCAGACAAATACGAGGTGAACTTCTTATTAAAATTTTATTCAATAAATCTAAGTATTATTAATCATTATATATGTTTCTGTGTACTGTCACTGAATTGTCTGAACAATGTTTAAGATCTCTTTCTCTCCCAGGATCTAGCTGGCAGCATTTATATCATTTATCACCGTAAATCAAAATTTCTATGTGATGCACTGTGACTTCTTATACGGAGTCAGGAATCTCACAGCAACTATGTCCAGAGAAACCTGTTAGCCACTTTACCTACCCTTTTTATTCCCCACCCTAAGTTTTCCCATAATCTGCTCCATCCCATTTCCACAACATAATCTTTGTCAACTTCATGGCCTTCATATCTAAATCCCCCTTATCTTTTCCCAAATCCAGCATAAAAACCAATAACCCACCACTTTCTGTATAATCACATTGTTCATATTTATTCTTCCATAACTTCATTATTTGCACCCTTTCTGCTTTCAAGCATTTACATTGAATTAACAGATGCCTAATATTTTCTATGCCTTCCTTACACAACTTGCAGACTAAATCACCCATATTTTTTCCATTTGCATGTATATTCCCTTGTTGCTAAAGATCCCATTCGAGCCTTAAACAATAAACTATTTTCCTTGCTACTATAACGGGTTTAAACCCAAAACACCATCCAATACTTACACTGGAACCCAAGAACTGTCACTAACACGTTTCAAGCACTTGACCCATGGCTAGTTCTTAAACATGAGATTGGCAACACATTTACTTGGATAAATGGAGAGAGACATAAACAACACTAATAATTTACATCAATTTATTTACAGACAATAAGAAGAAGAAAAATAATAAAATATAAAACATGTAAGAGATATTATACATTTAACAAATATGAATGCTTATGAGTTCTATTCAGGGCAAGATTTTAACTTTTAATATTAGTATTTAAATTTTTAAGTTTTAATAATGACATCACGGATAATAATTACCTAGGTATAAGTACAACACAGTTTCTGGTTTATATCTGTAGTTTGAATACAGTCTCTGGTTGCCATGAACGGTTTAAATAGTCTCTGGTTTTCATAGTGGTTTGAATAGTCTCTGATTTCCATAAGTGAGTTACGCACAGTCTTTGGTTCTTTGTATGTGGGTGATCAATTTTTCTTCAGATCCGGTCAGATTCTTAGTAAGTGTAGGTGTAACATAAATGCAGCTTCTTGATTACTTGTCCTATGGTGTGTCTGGTTCTCTTAATTTGGCGGAGCGGGTTTAAATATCAGCAGAAGGTGAGTCAGAGTAAACTACCATGGCATTTGGATAATGGCACACAGGAGACGAGCGGAGGAAAACGGCTGAACACCAACGCTCGGATCTAGCCACTCATTTCTCTTTAAACAATAATAATACTCAGATACCAATAACTAATCATTTCCAATAATAATTCCATATAATAATCTAATAATCATTGACAATAGAAAATGTCAGCTTTTTATACTATTCTGACCCCACCTTTGCTCGAGTGTTAACCATGCTATCAATACATTCAATCTTTTTAATTAAAAATTACATTCCTTTATTTTATTTTAATTAATCTGAAATTAACTATATTGTTCAAGTAATCAGTCTGGAATCTTAATCTCCAGAACCTGATTGGTTTTGTACGACTTATTTTAATTAATCATAAGAATGTTTCTTTTAATTAAAAGTATTTTTGACATGAATTATACTAAACAAAAAATAATACATAAAAGAAAGATGTTATAATTAATAACTAAGGTCTAACTTATTCCTAAAATTTTCGTCCTATTTTAATTTCTACTTTTTCAAACTATTAATTATTGATATTATTTTTCTATTTTAAAATTTTAAATATTATTTTTTTTAAAAAAAACAATAAGTAAATCATGTAATCTGTATATACACACACTCAATGTGTGCATATAAAAACCGTTACATCACACCCCTCCCAATTGAGAATTTTAAGTGCATTGACCACTTTAAATTCTTCATTTTTAATGACGTTGATTATTTTCAAAGTGTATGTCAGTTTTTGTTTTCATTATTAACAATAAATGGTAATATCAGACAGTAAAGTATTAGACAATTCAACATACAGATTGATTTTATGCTGATTAGACTAACTTTCAATTTCTTGCAGAAGTCGTGACTACAGCATGGGCATTTTTTGTTCACAATGGATCACGAACATGAACTTTAAGGCTGTGAATGGTAGGATTAATTCTACTGCCCATTCGACTTATGGAAATATTTATTTTAGTTAGTTACTGAGAATTTTTCTTCCAGATTTATTATTTATTATATGCCAGGACTTTCTTCTGGCGCATCATCATCATTATTACTTAATCTTTGCACTACCCTTCTGTAGAGCAGTCACTGCAAGAAAAGGCTCAATCCAACCCAAAATTAAACCTGAAATTTATATCTTTGCCCAAAGATTCGCATAACCTCAATCTTAATTTAACTTTTTTTTTTTTTAACATTTAATAAGGATTTATTTTCATTATTATTTTCATCGTTAGTTTCACATTTATTTATTCAACTTTTATTTTGAAAGCGTTTTTTTTATCTTCCTTTTCTTTACTTAAAAAGAAAACTTTTATTTTGCTTGTTTACTTTAACTTTTATATATATATTTCTTAAACATTTATTTTGTTTACGTCACACTCCACTATGTTTTAGATTTATGAGCTGGGTTTGCTACAACAATAAAGTAGACATAATCGAGGAGTTACATTGACTATAAAACTTGATTTAACATTTTCAAACTAAGTTCTTTAGGAATTTATTTTTTATCATTTTTTTTATTTATTTAATTTAAACTTTGTTAAACATTTTTCCATTATTCAAAATCCATGGTCGTTATTAATTAGGTGAAACCGGTGAATCCGTCATTTTATTTTTAGTTTTTATCTGGTGGTTCTTTATTATTTTTTTCTTTTGGCATATAGCCACTTGTGCTGGGGAATTGGGAATCACCTCTGGGTCTTTCCTTAGGTCTACAACCAGAGATATCAGGATCACTCCCAGTACTTTGAAAATTTCTTGTTCTCTCGGAGCTGTTAGAATAGCGTCTCCTTCGGTTTCTATTCCCCGAATTCATTCTATGCCTATATCTTATGGGATTTACAACCGGCTCTCTAGGTTGGGGTTTAAATCCCCTATATCTTGTATTGAAAGTTGGTCTAGTGCTGTCAAAAGCGCACAATAATTCTTCCATTTGTTCTATTGTTTTCCTCTCAGTTCCTATGAGTATTTGCTCGACATTGTGAAAAAAACTATGGCGGACTATCCTGACAATTTGTTGTTGGGATAGTGGGCTGGCTGTTAAGGAGCGTAATTTGGCTACTTGCCTTCTGAAAAATAAAACAAAAGGTTCACCAGGTCGCCATTTACCTTGCAACATCTGATGATGAATATTTTCCTGATAATATTCACTCCAATAACTAACTAGCTAATAGAGTAATTTTGTATTCGGCAAAAGTGACGGGTTTTTTATATATAGAGTCCCACCGAGATTGAGACACCCCTTGTAAATGGCTGCATGCAATTGCAACCGTGGCTTCTTCATTTACTTGATTCATGGTGAAATATCGCTCCAAACTATTTAAATATTCTGTAGGAGCTTCACCTTGGTGGCCAGAAAATATCCGGATTTTTAAAAATTGGTTCACGATTGCCGGATTATTTAAAATGTGCTTGTTTGCACTCAGCTGGTCAGGCTTTTTTATTTCTGTCTGCATACTATCTTTGTTACAATTCATTTGATTCACTTTTAAAGTTAAATTAGGAATTTCAATTTTTTATCCTCAATTACTTTTCTGTTTTCTATCTTATTTTTCTCTATTATTTGGCAAGCAGTCTCTATTTGGTTCTCTATTTGTATTTTATTCTCGTTTATTTATTTCCTAATTTCTTCTTTCACTTTTGTCATTATCTAACTGTTTTTTTAATGCTTCCATCATTTCTGTATTTTGTTTCTAAGCTCTTCAGCTAATTTTTATTTTCTTCAGCCATTTCTTTTTGTTTTTCAAGCACGCTGGTTATTAATGCTATAATTTCACTATTCCCTTTTTTGTTCGTAACTTCATTTTCATTTTTACTTAATTGTTCCTCACTGGGAACATTTCCTACTTCATTAATCTGTTTTATTTTTTTCCTCACTGGGAACATTTTCTATTTCTTTAACTTGAACCTCCATTTGTTCCTCGCTGGGAACATTTTCTATTTTTTTTACCTTGAGCCTCCATTATGGCTTCATTTCTTGTCATCATTTAATATTCTCAACACTTTTTATATTATTATTTTTAATACCGTATTTTATTCACATTGATAGGTTTATTAAATTACTTATTACTTTTATTTAATCGCTTTACTAGTTATTTTATTTAATCTATAATTAAACATGAGGGTTCAGTCAATTTTCTCCACTACATTCCCCCTAATACTATTTGCATTCGGATTTCTAACCTAATGCCAATGCCCACCCACACTTATTTACTTATGTCTATAACATTTTTTTTTTTTTTTCATTGCCAACTGTTTTCACTAAACTAAATCCACTTATCTTTCTTTTATAACATAGAATTATCATTAGTGCTGTTTGTTCTCTTTCATCTCTCATAAAGTCATTCACTTTAATTATATATTTTTATTTATTTATGTGAGCTGAATTTTTTATATTACGCATTTTTCTCTTTTTTTTATGAACGAATATTTGTGCTCTCACATTGGACAACATTTGTAACAGGAAACCCCAACATAAAAATATAAAAACCTTTTTACTACTTATACTAAATCTAATTGCTTATTATTTTAAATCTAGTTCTAATTAAGTTGTATTTAAACATATTACTTTTTAATATGACCTTTTAAAAGGACCCCATTACTCAAACAGAGGAGTAAATATGATTAATACTTACATATCAATCATACTCCTGGTCAGACCGAGATTTAATAAAATAATAAACCAACAGTAACCTTTCCAGACCGAGGTAACTCTCTCTGGCTGCATGAAACGTGAAACCCCTCATGGGGATTATTTATAAAGGGTTTAAACCTAGGGCACCCATGAAATGTCACTAACACATTTCAAGCACTTGACCCATGGCTAGTTCTTAAACATGAGACTGGAAACACATTTATCTGGATAAATGGAGAAAGACATAAACAACACTAATAATTTACATCAATTTATTTACTGACAATAATAATAAGAAAAATAATAAAATATCTATCATGTAAGAGACATTATACATTTAATAAACATGCATGCTTATGAGTTCTATTCAGAGCAAGATTTTAACTTTTAATACTAGTATTTAAACTTTAAAGTTTTAATAATGATGTCATGGATAATAATTACCTAGATATAAGTACAGCACAGTTTCAGGTTTATATCTGCAGTTTGAACAGTCTCCGTTTTTCATGAGCGGTTTAAATACAGTCTCTGATTTCCATAAGCGGTTTGAATACAGTCGTTGGTTTCCATAAGTGAGTTACGCACAGTCTTTGGTTCTTTGTATGTGGGTGATTACCTTTTCTTTGGATCCGGTCAGATTCTTGGTTAAGTGTAGGTATAACATAAATGCAGTTTCTTGATTACTTGTCCTATGGCATGTCTGGTTCTCTTAATTTGGCAAAGCAGGTTTAAACATCAGCAGAAGATGAGTCAGAGTAAATTACCACGGCATTTGGCTAATGGCACACAGGAGACAAGCGGAGGAAAATGGCCAAACACCAACGTTCGGATCTAGCCACTCATTTCTCTTTAAACAATAATTCTCAAATACCAATAACTAATCATTTCCAATAATAATTCCATTGACAATAGAGAATAACCACTGACAATAGAGAATGTCAGCTTTTTATACTACTCTGAACCCACCTTCGCTCGAGTGTTATCCATGCTATCAATACATTCGATCTTTTTAATTAAAAATTACATTCCTTTATTTTTCTTATTTTAATTAATCTGAAATTAGCTATATTATTCAACGAATCAGTCTGGAATCTTAATATCCAGAGCCTGATTATTTTTGTAAGACTTATTTTAATTAATCATAAGAATTTTTCTTTTAATTAAAAGTATTTTTTTTACAAAGAATATTTTTGATAGAATTATACAAAAAAAAAAAAAAGGTACATAAAAGAAAGATAAGTTATAATTAATAACTAATTTCTAACTTATTCCTAAAATTTTTCTTTCTGTTTTAACTTTTACTTTTTCAAACTATTAAATTATTGATATTATTTTTTTATTTCAAAATTTTAAATATTATTTTTAAAAAAAAAAACAACAATGCAACGTGTGCATATATGAAGTGTTACAATATATATATATGAATAGAACTGTAGTGATAATATAGTTAGTTTAAATAATAAATAATAGAGGGAGCTAGACTATAAGGTAAACATTTTTTTGGGGGGGGGTAATTTTTAAGAAATTCAAATGGAAGTGGTAAATTCAAAAAGATTTAAAAAAAAAAAAATTCAAAAACATTGATAATATTTATGATTTTTAGCTTTAAAGATAAATGTAAAATATTATTAATAATAGAACAATGACTAAGAATAAGATATATATATAAGGGATAATTTAAAAATTAAGAAGAATATTTTAAGTAAATGAATTAATGTTGAACAGAGAAATATATAAAGATAAAATAATAAAGATATTATTAATTTACAAGAAGTAATAATAATTAGGGGATTATTAAAACAAAATAAAAATAACATATATTTAAATTAATGGTTATTCCTGAATATGTACATACAGACATAAATACATGTACAATCTATATATATTTCAATTTAATGTTGTATATTTTATTCTATATTATCTACATTATATTATTTTATTTGATTTTAATTCCATTTTATCACATTACTTTTAGTTTTTATTATATTGTATTTGTCATTATATCATAGCTCTAAGAAAGATTGCAGGACAGTCAAAACATGAGATTGTGTTCTATATATTTTTTACTAAAATGTGTTTGAAATAAAGTATAAAAATTGTATTTATATTAAATATTACAGCAAAATAAAGGAAGTGATAGATTTAATGACATTTACTATCCTACTGATTTTATAGATTTATATCGGAGTGATTTTATGAATTTCTGGAAATTTTTTTTATTCTGACGCTAATTTTAAATGTAAAGTTTTGAAATTATATTAATCTATCTGTATAAGAATAATAAAATTGATGTCATCTTGTGATATGAGAAAAAATATCATTTCTCACAAGATTCATATTCATAATAGCAAATATAATAAAAACATTATTATTCACTCTATCACACAATATATAATAATGTGCAAAGATTGAGCAGATAGTCTAAACTGGTCAAAAAAGTTTATGTTGATTTGTTTCTAGAGATTGGGAAGTTATATCTAATGCATATCAGTTCAAAATAAATTGATTGAACATTCTCTAATTTTCTAAACAGAAGAACATGATCACCTTTTGATAAAAAAATTAATTTATATGAAGGTAAAAGACCGTTTATAATTATTATCTAGTTTTGAATATCAAGATAACTTATTTCCGACAATTAGAATGCTTAAACAAATAGTTATAACCGAAGTTTGGTAGAAGATAAAGAATTTCTAATAGAATTTAAATATGAAAGATTTAAACACAGAAACTAAAAGTAAAAAAAAAAGACAAAAAGCCATGTGACAACAATCCACAATTCCTTCAGGATACAAATAATATTCCATTATGTTGTCAAATAGAGATTCTACGTATTTAAAATTGTTCTAGTCCTGCTTCCATAATAAATAAAAATATAAAAAAAACTCAAACAAACCTATATAAATAAATATTTCTATGTTCAAAGTTTACTGAAATCTGCAATACCAAAGAAGCTGTATGAAAAAAAAAGCAACTCAAGACTTCCTCTGACAATCAAAAATAAGTAACAATTTTTAGTTTGTAATATAGAATTTTCTTAAACTTGAGAAAAATGTAGAATGATTTAGACTACAAAAAAAGTCTAATTTTTTTGGAAATTCTATATGTCTCATCTAATGTAAAATCTTTAATTTTACAAAAGCATATCTTAGTGTCATTATCATCTAATGTAAGCTAGAATAATCAATGATTACCAGATATATATATTCCTATCCTTAACCCCCCCCCCCTCCAATTGGAATTAGCACTATCTTTCTCTCTATTTTGCCTATCAAGATTAAAACTTGCAATTCAAGTCAGCTTAAGATTCTAAACTCAAGTCAACCTGATTGGTTTTATAATTTGAAACTAGTTCAGCAACTATATGTTTTAGTATCTTCAGTTTATTCACCTGACAAAATATAATTAAAAAAGCACCATATATCTGAGTGACCAACAAATATATCTTAGGCTGATTTGAATTTCAAATTTATAAGTATTTTAAGTGATTTTATTTATGTAGTATTTGTTACTATTCACTTTTTCAGTTAATAATTTTGAAACTAAGTATAGCAGATATAGTTATCTCACACATTTAAGAGAACTGAAAAAACAGATTTTTTTCATTTAAAATAACATTTATACCTTGACTAAAATAGGTACCTGCTGTAAATTCTCTGAAATTAGATTACACATGGTTAACTGTTAAAAAAAAATTGTTGCTATCCTAATCATTGATTTATTCAGATTTTGAAAAATTCATTATATAAATAACATCTGATTCCTAAAAAAAAAAAAATCTGAAAAACAGGTTCTCATCTGATCCTTCATGTGAGCCGCGGGTGGCGCGATTTCTAGCTAAATTTCTAGAAATATGCCGTTTCCTCAGCCGCACCCAAAGCCTTTAAGCATTCTTTCTAGAATAAACCCTAGAAAAATTGTTAATTCGGAGTTAAGTCTTGTTTCTATGCTAAAAGGTAAAGTGTTAACTCAGAGTTAAGTCTTCTTTCTACGATAAAATCTAGAAAGAGTGTTAACTCGGCTTAGTGGCTAACGGTGTGGCTTTTTTCGATGCTAAAAGCAGAGGAAAATGCCGTAGTTGTTTGTGTCACGCACTATATCGTAATGCTGTGTTATGTATTTTATGTAATAATATCGTACGAGGGTGTGTTAATTTGATAGTGTCAAAAGTATTTAAATTTTCATTGGGGCCTTTTTTTTAAAAGATGAATTGATGTACTGTTACCTTTTAACAATTTAAACAGTGTCGTGATTGTTCCTCGTAAAGCCATAAGCATCCTAAATCCTCAATTAGGGTGGGGTAGCGTAAAATTTTTAAACAATCACACTTTGAGTCACGTTTTAGCGAGATATTTTCCGAAACCAAGAAGATGGCTAATTCAAACAGAAAACTTGAAAAGATGGGAATTGCCAGACACAGAAGCCGGCGCTGGAATATTTCTACAGCATAAAAAAAAAAACATACTGCTGCTGAAAGAAAAAATTGGCCTGTGCGGCAAATATATGCAGATTTGAGGTCCAAAAACATCTTTCGACTTTCATTTGTAAGTCTCGTTGTGGCCGACGGAAATGTTCACTTCGTAAAGGCAAGCTTGTTTGAGGGATTCCAAATGGTCTTCGTCAAATGTCAAAAATAAAAGAAGTAACTTCAATTTTTATTTAAACATACATCTCTTCTCCCGATAATTGTTGTCATCGGCAATCAAATGTAAAATAAAAAAATAACTAAAATTTTTATTTAAACATAGCCCCAAAAACCCCTCTTCTCCCAATAATTGTTGTCGTCGGCAATGAAATGGTTAAATAAAAGGAACATCAATTATTCTTTAATCGTATAGAAAAAAAAAAACCTCCCACTAATTGTCATTGGCAATCAAATGTAAACCAATCAAAGTAAGACCGTAAATTATTAGTTAAACATAACCCAAATTACTATTTGAAGATACAGCAAAAAAGATCCGCTCTTGTCAATCAAAATTAAAGAAACAACTATTATTGTCGCATTGTCAAATCGAATATTATTTGGGAAAATCCAAATAATTTATAAATGGAAAAAAAGAAAGTCAAATCGGTTTTCGATCAAATGGTAACCGATAAAAGTCACTTAAATTTTGATTTAAACATACACACAAACAAAAACAAAAACGACCCTTTCTCCCAATAATTGTTGTCGGCAATCAAATGTAAAAAATAAAAGTAACGTACAATTATTCTTTAATCGTACACAAAAATACCCCTCCCACTAATTGTTGTCGGCAATCAAATGTAAAGCACTAAAAGTAAGGTAAACCGATTATTTTTTAAACATAACCCAAATTACTATTTGAACATACACCAAAAAAAGACCCGCTCTTGTCAATAAAAATGAAAGAAACCACAACAACTATTATTGTCCCCTTGTCAAAAATATTAGGATTTGGGCAAACCAAAACCATAATTTATAAACGAAAAAAAAAAAGTCAAATCGGTAGTCAATCAAATGTAACCGATAAAAGTAACTTCAATTTTGATTCAAACATACACAAAAAAACAACCCCTTTCTCCCAAGAATTGTTATCGGCAATCAAATGTAAAATAAAAGGAACGTAAATTAGTATTTAATCATCACCCAAAAACACCCACCCCTCTCACTAATTATTGTCAGCAATCAAATGTACACCACCACTAAAAGTAACATGAACTACTATTCTTTAAATGGTTACACCCCTTCCCCCAATAACTGTTGTCTACAGTCGTAAATACAAAAAAACACCCATCCCAATAATTAGTGTCGGCAATCAAATGTAAACCAATCAAAGTAAGACCGTAACTTATTATTTGAACCCAAATTACTATTTGAACCTACACCGAAAAACACACTCTTGTCAATAAAAATTAAACAAACAACAACTATTATTGTCCCATTGTCAAAAATATTTATTTGTAGAACCAAAACCATAATTTATAAACGAAAGAAAGTCAACATTGTCAATCAAATGTAAACCGATAAAAGTAAGTTAAATTTTTATTTAAACATACACTCACACGAAAAAAAAAAAACACTTCTCCCAATAATTGTTGTCGGCAATCAAATGTAAACCTATAAAAGTAATGTAAATTAATATTTAATCATACACAAAATCACCCCTCCCACTAATTGTTGTCAGCAATCAAATGTAAACCTATCAAAGTAACGTAAATTATTATTTAAAGATCCATCAAAAAACCCGTTCTCTCTTAAATTTTGGCAATCCAATTTTACAAAAACAGTAATACTATTTTTAAAAAAAAAACACAAATTACTATTTGAATACCCATCAAAAAAGACCCTCTTGTCAATAAAAATTAAAAAAAAAAACAACTATTATTATCCCATTGTCAAAAATATGATTTGGGAAAAATAATTCAGAAACGAAAGAGTACTTTGTAAACAAACAAAAAAAAAAGTCAATATTAATAGAGAATCGCTAGCCCGGGAACGTTATATTAATATCAACCCGGGAACGTTATATTAATGTGTTTTTGGTTAGAAATCGTGCCACCCGTGGCTGACACGAAGGATCAGATGAGAACCGAAAAACATAGCAAATTCATAAAAATTAATTCAAAACTAAATACAGTATTGTGCTGACTAATAATGAAATAGATGAGATAAGAAACTCAAATAATTTATTTCATAAATGGAATAAGCAAGTTATTTATTTATAAATGATTTATATATTTTAACAAATATCAATTTGAAATAGTCAAAATAGTACTTATGTATTAGTCCTACAACACTTAAGACCTGCTACGCCTTTTCACATTCGTATCAATCTGCTAATAACTTTCTAATATTATGATTTGACCAAATAATGTGTACACTTGGATCTTGTATGAAGTTAAAATGATAAATTTGTCAAAACAATTTAAGTGTACATGAGATTTTTTAAGATTTGCAAAATTATCGGCAGTTTAAATACATATGTGAAAATGTGACAGAAATTGCACCAGACTAAATCTAACAATATTATCCCTTTAAAATTTCAGCATTTTCTGATGTTTTTGTCTCACACATAAACATAAAATATAAGATTAAATGATTATTACTTATTAAAAAATAATAAATTTGACTTCATTTAATATTTTTGTTTACTACTGAAATAAATTTTAAATGTTCACATTTTGTTTTTATAAATATTAAAAAAATGAGATCGTAATCAAAACAAAAAGATTACACGTCCATTTCAGAAAGATTATTTTCAATTTTTCAAAATCAACTAAATCTTCCTTTTGTTTGATTATTTTTAAAAATGTAAACAAATATTTATTTATTTGGCTTATATGTAATGAATTATGCTTTAAAAGTTTAAAATTTTTGAATATTTATTGCAAAATTGCCCTATTTTCATACTCATAAGTATAAGTAGATTGCCTACGTATAAGCTAAGCTTGTAAATTGCTTCAGGTCATATTCACTTTAGCTGCTAATATATCATTACATTTTTAAAAATAAAGTATTTTCAGTCAAAATAAGTTATTAATAATTTATATTTCTTGTTATCTAATAAATATAGTATAAACTATTGTAAAAAAATGTCTAAAACCATAATAAATTTGAAATAAATGTTTTTGGTCATTGGAACTATCTTCTTTAAACAATGTCGTAAAACGCCGACCTTGCCTTTAGATAATGGATGAACATGTTAAGGTGGGGCTTATGTCTATTGTCAGCCGGTCTTTTTTTTAATTTCCCACCATCTATCAAAATTTTTTGAACTAAATTTTTATATAATAAAATACACCTGGGTCTCTTTTTACGCGGACTTATTTAACACGATTTTGAAGTTATGCGATTCGTGTTTCACCGGAAGTCGAACTCCAATAATGCACTATTACTTTAAATAATAAATTTCGCGCACTTACGTTATATTGAAAGTAATAGGACATTATTGGAATTTGACTTTCAACTTAGTAATTTCAATATTTTCAGTGCTTTATAAAAGTAAGATTTTATGCAATAATGTATTAAAATCATGATTTCCACATTTTATGTATACACACATTAAATTTTACAAGATTATAATGTAAAGTTGTTCAAACATTGTGCATGTTAATTTTGCATTTTAAATCACATTCTGTTTTTGCTTTTTAAAAAAGAACGCAATCAATTAAAGTATCCACAAGTTTATTTTAAAAGGTCAGTAATAGCAGTGGGCACAATTAAATTTGACAATTTAAAATTAAAATCTGATTTTTAATTGTAATTAACAATTTAAAAATTACTTACGATGACTTGAAATTAATGTGATGTGAAATTTGATTTTTAAACGGAATTGAAAATTAAAGACAAAAATAAGAATTTAATTTTTAGTTGTTAGTTTCATAAACAATTAATAAAATCGTCTCAAAGATTAATTACTAATTACGTTGTCACTAGTTGTTTGCAAACGAACGTGTTTTTCGGCAAATAGCTATAATAATTAAAACGTGTATAAAAAAAAATGTAAATTACTGTACTGTAAATTATGCATAAAAATATATTATTTTGAATAAAATTAAATATTATAGTTAAAAAAAAGTTTGTCTTGTATCAATTTTTTTCAAATTTGAAATTTTTTATTAGTCATATTTTATTTCCTTATTTTTTTGTTTGCGCGAATTTTAAAGTAATTTTACGTTGGTGCTTTGCTTTTATGCGAATTTTGAAAAATCACAGACCGCACCCCCACCCCACCCCTTTTTCAATGTCAGTTAAGTCTATTTTTGCGCGATTTCGTTTGCGCGTTTTCTGAGGAACCTATCTATCGTGTAAAACAAGACCCAGGTGTATACAGAAAAATATACATTTTGACATATAATATGGAAAAATTCACCAAGGAGCAAATTTCTAAAAGGACGAACTTACTTACGAAAAAATTAGGGAAGGCTAAAAATATTAATTTCTTAACAATAGTAAAAATGTGAATTTCAGACAAAAAGTATAAAATATGACACAGAATATTAATTTGTAATAATACTAAATATATGAGTTTCACACAAAGAATATAAAATATGACACAGAATACTAATTTCTAACAAGACTAAAAATATGAATTTCACCCAAAATCAATCTTAAAAAGTAGAATTTTTAACAATAGTGAAAATTGATTTCACATAAAAAATCTAAAATATGACATGCCATTATGCAATTCTCAAATGTTACTTTAAATATGGACAAAACAATCACTAAATTACACAATACCCTAAAAATTTATAAAAACCCTAAAATATACACATCGGTACTTACCGTGTACTATATAACAGGAATTGTCTCACAATAAAATCAATTTGTCTGTTCTACTTTATTTTAAGTGGATAATTTTTTCCCCCAAAATAGAGACTAAAAGAAAAATCTGTATTTTTCCCAAAATGCACACTTACTCAACACGATTGTATTTGTGGTTCACATGAAAATGATCATAACTGGCATTTCGTAATTCAGCACTTTTATAGGCCTTCCAACAGTTAGAATAAATCATCTGTCTCTCTTCCACATTTTATTTGACAGCTTCCATGATAGTTGCCACTATTCTATCATTAATTGTCATGATAAAATACTTGTCGGTCTCCCTGCACAAGCCACCAAACATCCATTGTTCGGGAACAATTTGTCTAGCTTAGTTTTTTCCTTTTTGTGAAAAGGTTCTCATCAATTTTGACGATTTTGTTAGGGCCTCCAATTTTATGAATACAAATGAAGTAAGAAATAGTTTTAAAATGCACTTCATAGCACTAAAGATCTTGTCAGAATGAAATCTGGACAATAACTGAGTTTAAAATTATCACACAAAAAACCACATTGAACAAGATCGCAGGGTTTATTTGACATAATCGTGGATAAGACACGTACCATTTCCTCTACGTTGCAGAAGTAATATGTAAGTACCGTAAAAACTAATCAAAAAGTAAGTTGGTCAAGCACTATACTGATAACAGCATTTCCAAGCAATTTTAAGATAGATAAGATTTATAAGTGAAATTAAGTTTGAATACAGAAAAAATTTTGAAAAAAGAGTATGACAATAAATTCATGAATAAGGCAAAGTCCAAAAAAATAATCTTAATATAGTTGACTAGAAAAACATTTTTACATTTTATATAATTAAAAATAAAACAACCTTTAAACAACCACTGGCTAAACCCTCCAACAGCCACCATTAATGCATTATTTATCAGAACTTTGCTATATGCTAAGAGATAAGGGTTTAAACAGTTTTCCATCCTCATTTTAATCTCTAATTTAAAAAACAGCTATATTCTCATTGTGGCAATTATGAAATTTGAAAAAAAAAATTAAGTTTTATTTAGAATGGACTCAAATCCAGGTTATAGGCATATATGATGACATACATATATATATATTGCATTTTTATAAAAACATTTTCCTTTAGTTTTTTTTTTGTTGTTGTTGTTATTTTAATAAATGAATAAACAATAGGACTGGCATATACCTTAATTCAAAATCCTCTATTTCACTTAACTATTATTTTAAAAAAATTAATATAAAAAAATATTAATAATCTATTAAAAAAATATTAAATTTTGTTTTTTAGTTCATACCACAATTATTAGTATGCACGGCACCAATCACATAATGTCACAGGCATTATTAATCAAATTATTTACAAGAAGAAGAAATAAAAACAAAAAAAGATTAGTACCCTTTATTTTTATTATTTGTGAACAATTCCTTCAAAATGAGAGGTAGGATGTTAGCATTTGTAAAGGTTTATTTAGAATTTATTAATATCTTTGTTTTAAAAATATATTTTTTAATATATTTATATCTTGTGAAATAAAATATGAAAAATATTTTCTTAAAAATTTTTCAACATTATTGATTTAAAATAAATGCAAACCATATTTACATGGCTTTACAACTCAAATCATTAAGTTTTCAACAATTACAAATATATATATAAACTTTTTTTTTAATATTATAATTTAATAATGATAATGAAATATCAGAAATTTAAAAAAAAAAAATACTACTTGCTTATATCAAATTGCAACAAAAAGATAATGTGATGCTAAACTGAAAATCAATCCACAGTTTAATGAATTCTACCAGTAAAATTTTAATTCAAGTCCACATTTTTTTTTCTAAGTTAGTTTCCATCCATTAACTAAAAGTAAAAACTAGAATTGTAAAATATTGAACAGAGAAAACTTGGATTCTATAACAAGGAACAGTAAAAATAAATACTTAAGTTGATATGAGATACTCAAATAGATCTGGAAACAATTTCTTCAAATTAATTGTGTGTTTGCAGAATAAGTTAATGTTTTACATTCTAATTTTTAAAATCATCACAAATATTAACATTAACATAGATTAAATTTTCTTTAATTCACTATTTTTCCCCCAAAATTTTCAGTTTTCATAAATTATTATAAATAATGACCACTTTGTTTATTGCACAGAACTTTTTTTTGCTAATAATTTTTATATAAATCTTCATCTAATTTTTTTAATATTTGTATCATTAATAAATAAATTCATATATTTGTATTTATATATGAGTTAAAAACTATTTTTTAAGTAATAATTTTTTTTTGTCTTAGCAAATATTGTGCAATTTTAAAATTAAAATTCTACTTTCCATGAATTCACATTAGATAACAAGGACCTTGGAACTAACAAATGTTGCAAATATACCACTGTCAGTGTATATCTTTTACTATTAAAAAAGTTTTACTTCCAAATTGCACTTTAGTTAATGAGGAAGGAATATTTCTGTAAAGCAATAATAAAATAAAGACTTCATAAGAATGATTACGCTATTTCTTTCCACTGTTTTTTCTTCTTTTTGTTGTTTCAATAATATATATATATAAAAAAGTCTGCATGTCACTATTTCATAAAACATCTAAATTATGATTTAAAAGATAAAAAAAAACCAAGTTGATTAATTTTTTTCACTAATTATACCCCAAGATATAAAATTAAAAAAAAAAAAATACAAAGAATTTTTTTGTTTAAAAATTTCCACCTCACATTAATATACTAGGACTGAAATATTTCTATTATCTCCCATTTTTATTATTATTATTTTCAGTTAGCAGGAGAGATTACCAACTCATTCTTCGATAAAAATATAAAAGCAACTTTTTGATCTGCAATTTATTAAAAAACATATATAAATTAAATAAACATTATTATAAACACAATTACTATTAACTACAGTATATTATTTGATAATACACACTGAATTGAAATTAAAATCGCTAATGTTTTCAAATTAATTGAAATTCAGCAATAATGACATGTATTTGTAAATAATTTATGAATATTTCAATTTTGACACCAAATTAATTTTAGTTATGTAACAGCAACACAACTTATAATTTTTATCTATATATACAAATAATTCAAAATTAGCTTTTAAAGGGTAATCCATTAACTACTGCTAATTATAATATAATTCATAATGAATCTACAAAATAAATTGTAAAATTGAGATAATGAGCAGACATAGTGATAAAATTTAAAGTTCAATGTATAAAAGTTTTATGAATTAAAAGTAAAATATTTTCTTCATACATGTTACTTTCTAGTTCTATTTTTTGTTTTCCTGCTTTTTTTATTATTATTATGTAAACAGTCTTGAATATGTGACAATTCTTATATGAATCCATTTCATGAGCAAGAGAGAAAATATTTGATCATCTAACATATTTTTCCATTCTTAGCTTAAGAGCACACAAAATAATTCATTAGTAATGGTTGTAATCAATTCCTATGATTAGTAATTACTTATTTTTATAAAAACTCTGAAATTTGGAGGCTTAGCACTATATCAGCTCTGTATGTCATCATTTGACAAATCTATCATAATGACAATTCTAAAAAATAGTCATTAAAAGTTAGTAGATTCATAATATTAACCATCTTTCCTTGATTGATATTTTCCGTTTTTTTATAATATATCAAGCAGGTTTCATTTCAATCAAATTAAAAAATACATAAACTGTCAAATATGTTATACCATCTTAATTATACCTTGAATATATTTTTTTTTAAAAATTGTAATTGTATAAGTTGGTAATTTTATAGATTGATTATTAAAATCATCAAATGATAATTTATCTAATTTTAATTTATTACATAAATATTTAAAATATAAAATAATTTTTTTTTTTATCTTTGTCTTTTAAAAGTAGTTTGCGATTGATTTTTTTTTATCTTTTGATTTTATCTTTTAAAAATAATATGCAATAAAACTTAGCGTCCTGTTTTAAAAGTTATCAAAAGTTAAAATACTTAAATTTAAAGACATTTTTTTTAATAAGAGTAATATTGTGTGTGTACATTTATGTACATGTATGTATTTTAAAACTGCAAATGTTTTAAAAGTAATATTTGCTATTCAAATAGTATAATATTTACAACAATATTTTTAAAAAATAACCATGATGTATTTGTTTTTTTATTTTAAAGAAAGAAAAAATTTAAAAGTTATTATTATATTATTTTTTAAATGCTTTCGTTTTAAAAACTTGAAATTCAAAGAAGACATTATCAGAAATGCTGACCTGAGTTCAAATGATCTCAATAATTGCTTAATAAAACTAAAGAGTTTATCTCTAATATATGAATAGAAAGTATCTAAGATGACTTCATAAAAACTACATCAATAAACAAAGAATATAAATACCTCCATGATTGTAAATTGACTCTCTTCTCTTACTATTATTTTCTACGATGTATCTCTAATAGTTCAATTAATATGATATGTTAAGTTTTAAATATTTTATTTAAAAAAAAACCATGTGTATATATTTTTAACGTATATTGTATAAAAAACAATATGATTAACTGAACAGGAAGTTTTTATGTCTATTCTGAAGAACAAAATATGAATCTCTTGGGAACTTTGAAACAACAATTGAAATATTGATTGCTAGCTTTCTGATAATTTTTTTTTAAAAAAAGAAAGTTTAGTTAAAAATTAAAGTGAATATACATAAATCTAGTATATATATATATGAGTGCCAATGAACAAAATTAATAAAGCTAATGATTTAAATAATATTAATCAACTAATGGAATAATTATTTTTTTAAAAAAATGCTGAAAAGTTTAACCTACTACATGTTTTTTATATAATGTGTTTTATGCTAACTAGTGGAATAATTAAAAATATAAAAATGTTAAGGAAATGTATATCAAGTGCTCATGGATTATTAATGTGCCAAAAATAAAATGACAACCGTCCCAAAAAATGGAATAATTAATGTTCTAAAAATGTTAATGAAATATGACCATGGAAATTAATACCTATATGCATCTGTATTTATATACATGTGCCAACAAACCAATAATGGATAAAGATATATAACAATAATAAAATTTCATATGTGATAGTAATCATTTTAAGAAAGTAATATGCAATAGTGCGTTACGGCAAATTATTAATAACCAATTTAATAATAAAACTTTAAACATACTAAAGAAACATATTGGATTTTCTCTCAATGGATTTAGAACTTAATCAAAACAAATGAACTTAAAGTGCAGTAGAACTCTTGGTGATGACATTAATCACTATTGACACAGGTTTGTTTAGTTTATTTATAATTTATTATATGTACTTACTTGATTTAATATTATTAATTCAATAATTATTTTAAAAGGGTTATTTGACATATATTTATGTGTGAGTGAAAAGTTAAATGTGCATTTAGCCAAAAGACAATCATAATAGTTCCAAATTGTATAATTAGAAATCATAATAGATTTTATTTAATGACTTGTTTTGGTTTATTCAGTAAATGTCCAATAGACCAACTATAACAAGTTAGTATTTTATTTCATAATTTTATATATTGTATATTTGAAATTATTAGATAAATGGGTATTTCCTTTTGGTTTTTAGAAGAATGTCTACATTTAACACCACTTTGATAATTTAAATAAAGTACAATATTATATGCCATCTCAATCTAAATTCTTATAATATATTCATTAATTTTCTATTGTTCTCTTTGGAAATAAATTATTAGTATTATTTATTAAATCTGAAATATGAGACTTATTTAAATTAATAAATGTAAGATATAGCAATTAGAATTTATAATTTCATTATAAGCATTAAAACATAAGATCTAATTAACAATGTAATACACAATCCAATAATGATTAAAAGTTAATTTAATATTTTCATAAACACTCATTGGTATAAAAGCTATTAATTAATTTCATATAATAAAATTTTATGTAATCGGTAAGTTTAATATCTTTATACATTCTTGAACATAATATAAATTTATCACAGCAATAGAAGGGTTATTTATGAATGAAAACCAATATAAATACTAAAAAAATTTAAATATTATTCCAATACAGATTTTGGATTATTTTATTAATAATGCCTGCTTAATCTTCGATCATTTTATTATTTATTACAGATACGATTTATTTAACTAATATAGCATTATTCATTTTAGCTAATATATTTACTTCATTACATAATTATATTATATAATTAGTATTATTTTAAATCTCAACTTCATGATTAATGATACATATAAAGTAAACCATCCATATCATCAATTTATTCTATTATAAATTATAAGTCATTGGGTTAGTGTTTTATTATAATAAAATACTAGTTAAATCTTTCAATTATTTTATATTATTTTAGATCTAGCTTATTCAAAGACTTAGGGCACTGATAAGAATTAGCATTTTCATGTTCTTGATTGTATTGATATCAAATTAGTGTTTAAAGCTAGGACACACCAATATAGTCTTTTATTTCTAGTCTCTTTTCTTTTTATCACTAAGGATTTTGGCATTCTCAATTTGGGCCTTCAAAGTCTCTTCTTCCTCTGGTTCATTTTATACCATTACAATATATTGTACCAAGGTACATCGTGACGAATGTTTTAGTATTTTTTAAGAGTAAAAATATTTAAGAAATTTCATTTTAAAAATCAAAATAAAATAAAAGTTTAGAATAAAAGATTACAATGGGGTGGGGGGTATTGTTAAAGAAAGGAAATAAACGATTGTAAAAGGAGGGTAACATTTTAGAAATAAAAGAAAAAAAAAAGGAATTGAAATAAAAAATGATTTAATATTACTTTTTTTAAATTCGTAATAAAAAAAAAAAGTAAAAAAGAGAGGGAGTTTGTTTTGTCTTATAATAAAAGGATTGAATGTGTGCATGTATAAACAGATTTTGAATAAAGGAAAGTAATTTTAAAGAACAATGGAGAGCTAATGTAATAAAACAAAAAGAAATCTAATTAAACGGCTAAGAAATTAACAAAAAAACTAAATATTAATATTCACTCAAACCAACAACTAATGGAAAGGATCAGAGACTTTAAATAAAACAAACAGAAGTCCAATCAGAGCAAAATCAAATGTAAGATGGATCCGCAAGATAAGAAGCACCAGGTATAAAAAGGAGAACTTTGTATTGTTAGATTAATTAATCAAAAAAAAAAATTAGAGAGATATAAAAAATAAAAGGAATGTAATTAAAGAGAATCAAAAAAAAATAATCATTATTAATTCAATTAGAAAATAAGGTTGATCAGAAATAAATTGGATCAAATAAATTATTAACGAAAGTAGAAAGAAATTTGATCGGAAATAAACTGATAGAATCCAGAAAATGGCAGAAGCTACTATTCAAAGGAAATGATGCATTGCTGAACCCATCGTATCGTGCAGCCGGCTAGAGCCTTCTCTGCAGTACTATCAGCAGATAGTTCGAAGGACGAACCATGTTTGGGTGAAGTCTAAGAAACAGCGGAGTGTCCATGGCGAGATCCATGAGTGTTCATATAATGTCACAAATTAAGGAAAGATCTATAAAGAATTAGTGCTAACTGGTTAGAACCAACATTCTATAGAAGCTACATTTTGTCATACTCGCGTCAAATCAAATTCAAATCCTAGATAACATTTCATTTTTCTTTATTCTCCAATTCTTGATCTTTAAGCTGTGGTAGATAAGTAAATAAAAAATAAAACTTTTTACTTTTAATTTCTTATGAATTATCTTCAGGGTATAAATTATATTGGCTCCATTGTCCAACTTTTATTCAGAGTTAATGTGTGTATGTGTAAATTTTAATTAAATATGTTTTGTATTTTTTATTTTATTTCAAATGTATTAAAATATTTATTTAAATGAAAAGAGTGTGTGTGGTTGTATTATGAGGCAAAGTGATTATTTTAAGAAAAAAGAGTGAGATTTAAACTGTTATGGAAATATTTATGTTAATAGAATGAACATACATATTTATTATGAGATAATACGTTTAATTTATGGAAATAAGAGTGAGGATTGAAATATTTAGTCATTATTAAGAAATGATTTAAGTTGAAACTAAAGGAGTGGGGATTATCGTTTGAAATAAGGATTGTGAATGATGCCGAAGTTTTATCGTGTGAAAAGCAATTTTTTTTTAATTAAGAAATAGAATTTTAGAGTGGGTGGAGATTTTAAGACAGCTACAATTCGATGAGCTAGCTGGGATTTCAGGTACCAGATTCGTTGCTGGTTGAGCAAACATGTTAATTACTCCATGATTAACTGGCGCCTAAAGGGATCTCCTTAAAATAAATAAAGTGTTTGGTTGGCCAGTGCTTTAATTTGGTAGCCGAGCATTTATATTATTAGTAGCTTGCTGCCAATGATATTGCTCACTCCACCTGAGGGACCAGAAACCTTCAGTGATGGGATACTTTGTTAATGAGGGAAGTGCAAAAATATATTTCTATTTTTATTACTATTAAATAAAGAAGGTGGGCGGTTCAATATATATATAATATTTTAGAATTTTTCAGGTGCAAAATTAAAAAAAGAAAAAATATATAAATTATTTTTAATTTCAAGAGCAAAGTAAAATGCTCTTAAACAATAAAGAGCATGCTATTTGATTTACATGAAAAGAGATAAAATAACTTAAAACAAATTTAATCCAAATACATTTATGAAAAACAACTAAATGTAAAGTGTGACACAGATTTAGCATCTTTGATATTCGTTGGTCATATGCTTAAAAATGCCAGAACTTCTCAAAACATAATAATGAAAAAATAAATAAAATAAAATACAAAATAAAAAGTTGAAATTAAAAAAGATGCAAAGATTTACAGCAGGTTACAGAAAAAAATAGATAATCATATATTTCTATAACCCTAAAAAAAATATAGTAGTATAATTTGTAATATATATTTTTATACAATTCACACACAACAACCAAAACTTAAAGTTTTAAAAAAAAATTTCTATAAATGAAATGAGTTAGTCGTCTAAAATAAAAAATAAAAAAAAAACTTTATAAATAAAATGTAATTTGGCAATTTTGAAACCTACTTTGCATATTGTTTACAAACAAATATTTACCTAAAATCTTACTCTTTTGTCTCTAATAAAAATAAACTTACGTAAAACATAAGATTCTAGTGCCTTGGGCACCATTTGGCGAGACTTCTCCAAGTCATCTGGTTTACATTGTCCTTTTTCTAATCCAAAGGCCATTCCCATTCGCTTGAGAACTTCAACATCATCATGAATCTCAAACGTGTTATCAAAGTTGAAAAGATATTCAAATCTAAAAAATTATTTTATTTACAATTTTGAAATATGATTTTATTCAATGCAAAATTAAAAAGTATATTAAATAATATTTCTAAAAATATGTGATATTTACATTTGGTTTGACATATCAATTTAAACATCTAAGCAATTATAATGAATATTTTTGTAGTATATTAGTCTTTCACGTTGAGAAATTCTTCTACTCAGCATTTGCAAAAACTGAAATCCTCTCTGCAGAAATAGACTGCCAATGACATTAAACAAATATGTTTAAACATCGAATATAAGAATTTCTCAACATCGAGGATACATGATATACAAAATTTACTTTCATTTCATATTAAGTAAATTAATACTTTGATAAAATTAAATGTAATATTAATTTAAATTCGTGAAGATAAAAATTATTGTTCTTTATTTGGGATAATAGTAGTTCGCTTATTATTCAATGTGTTAATGATTGATAATTTTTAAAATATAAAAGCATTAATAATTTTGATCAAATTATCTTTTTATCTTATGAAAACTTTGTTTTTTCAAATATGAGTAAATATTTTATATATAACATCAAAAGCAATTATTACAGAATAAATATATTTTCCATTAAAAAAATCTGGATAAATTATCTTTGATTATAATAAAGACATTTTGGAAAAACAAAATCACTGTTCATGTATATTTTTTAAAAAGTAATTTTTAAAATGTAATATATACAGAATTAAAAATTTTGACTAGAATTATCATTTTATTTATTTATTTTTTCTTTAAAGTTGTAGTTTGACATTTTTTTTAAAAAATATAAAGAAAAAAAAATTGATATTTATTTTGATGGGGGAAGGGATGCTTCAAGCAAAAAAATAGCACATTAATGAATTACCATTATAGTTATATATCAAACAGCAGCCTCACTTACAAATAGGACTACACTCTTCAAGAATTTCTGACTCTGGTTCTAATTTCCAAATGCACACCAGCTATTTTCCATTTTGAGATTATCAATAAACTTATCTTCCTGACTTCTTTTACTCATCCTTCTACAGCAAAGATGCCCATCCCGTAACTTTTGAACTATATGTGGCTCTTTTATAAATGATGCAACTCGATGATGCAGCAGGTTCAAGCAGCTCTACATTCATACTACTGAAGCACATTACAATTACCAAGAGAGCAATCAGTTATTTTGTAATACTTCTTTACATCAAGTGAATTTTCAAAGTTGTATGACAACTGACAGGTGATTTCATCCAAGTATAAAAATATATGCTTGTTCTAGGTATGGTAAACGTTAATATATTAATAATTATTTTGTAATTACCCTAATTATGTCTCCATATGAGCCAAAGGAAAAGAAAAAACATATATACAACTATAATTTTCAAGAGGAATAAAAAGAAAAAAAAAATTTTCCAATTATTTTATTTTAAGAACAAATGTATTTGGTTGATTTGTAGTTCAACAGTTTCTGTGGGTAAAAAATGTAACATAAAACATTTTGCAATAGTTCATGAAAAATATGATACTGAATATCCTTCTAATAGCAATTTAAGAAAATCTAAAGTGAAAGAATTGGAAACCTCATTAGTTGACCAACAATTGATGTTTTCTAAAACTGTGAATAAAACAAGAACTGCTACAATTGCATCATTTATAAAGTTGCATATATGCTTTGTATAAAAAAACTTTTTGAGGACAACAAAATAATTAAAAAAGCAATATCTGCTGCATCAGATATATTATTTCAAGAATTTAAAAATAAGAATGAAATTATGTCATCCATCCAAGAAGTTCAATTATCCAGATATTCAGTCACTTATAGAAGAAGCAATGTCTGAAAATATCAGAGCACAAATAAAAAATGATTTACAAAAATGCTTTTTTTTTTTAAGTTTACAGTTTGATGAATCAACAGTCATCAGTAATATAGCTCAAATAAATATTTTTATAAGAATCGTCTTTAACAATAGCTCAGTAAAAGATATAATGTCAGTTACAATGATTGGTTCTGGTGTTGGCTTCATTACATTATGTAAGAATGATGCGGAGTTTCCAAACTTTTTCCACTACCACTGCATCATATATCAATGAAAATTATGTATAAAAGTGCTGCATTGTGAACACATCATGAAAGTTGTTCTAAAAATTATAAATTCTATTCTTGCTAGATCACTTCAGAGCAAATAATTCAAAATACTGATTGATGAACTTGATGCTAAGTTTAAAATTTTTATTTTGCAGAAATAATTTGTAGAATCCAAAAGCAAAACTTATGAAGAACTTAATGATCATAGCTGGTTATCTGATTTAGTTCAGTTACTTTCCAAATTTGGAGAACTGCATTAAAAAATTCAAGAAAATTAAAACAAAAATATTCTGAAAATCTTGCTGAATTTCTGATTTTCGTAAAATTCAGCAAATTACTTCATTCAGTTTAAATCCATTTGGTAATACTAATATTTTTGAAATATCACAACACATTGCAATTTTGATAAATAAAAATGGCCTTCACTAAAAAATAATTGATTTTCAATCTGATCTACAATTAAAAAAAAAAGTATCATAAACTTATTTTTGGACATTTATAAATGAGAAAAAACATCCATTCTTAAAGTAAACTTTTGTAACAGTTAAACTACTACTTTGGGTTTTTCAACAATGAACTTTTTAAATTCAGGAATTCAGATCGAAAACAATAAATGGAATATTTGAATAACTGCATGACTTTAGCATATCGTATATGCCACAGTATAATAAACTAGTAGAAAATATGCAATGTCAAGTTTTACATTGAAATATGTTTTTCCTATATTTAAATCAGTAATAAATAGGAGTATAAGATTATATAAGTACACATTTTCTTTATCCCATTAAAAAAATTTATTATTTGTGCATTAAATACATTTAAAATTGAAATATTAAAAGCGAAAAATTTATTTGTGGCTCACTGAAAAATTTTAAATTCTAAAGTGGCTCAAATAACATCCTATTCAAACACAACCTCACTCTTTTCATAATTCCCTCAAAAAATATCCTTTTTAATCTAAAATTTTCAAAGTTTCTACATTTTTTTATCTTTTCAATTTAACTTTTCCAATCAAAAATTTCCAACTTTTTCAGCTAACTTTTCCTAATTGTTCACTTTTCGTTTCATATAAAGATAGAACAAATTTCTTTCTTAGATTAAATTTCAATATTCCTATGAACCTCCTATAACATTAAAAGCTTTACTAGTGATGGCTCAATGTACATGCAAACAAAGGGAGTAAATAACCCTCCCCCAGGCTATGACTTAGTAACAATGTTTGACAAAGGTATGCTCACAAACATCAGAACAACCAGGAATGGGTGGATTCATTCTATTCTTGACCCTTCGTTCAACAATTAGTGATTTTAATAACAGAAAGCAACCAACTACTAAAGTTCCAATTGTGCTACCTGTTTTAAAAATCCAAGTCTGAATCTAAGGTGTGTGATTCAGATTGGAATTTTTAAACATGGATAGCACTATTGAAATGGCAGCAGTTGGTTTTCTATTAGTATATGGGTTTAAATTTAGCATTATGCATTCTTTAATTTAGTGTAAATTATGAAAGAAATTTTATATCAAATCAAATCTTCAATATCTATCTCCCAACATACTTATTTAAACATACATGATAACATAACACGTGTAAATATAGACTTTTCTATAAGCCTTGTCAATTCTATATAATAATTTATAAAACTCATATTTATATGTACTAGAACTGTCTTAGAATCGATAAATCAGATACAAACCATCCTACATTAATGCTAATTATATTCCTCTTAATAAATACTCATTACCAATTCAAATACATATTAAATAAAAAAGGAAATAACTCTTATTTTATAGTTTTCCCCATATTTATCTCATTTGTAAAAGAGACTATTACATGTATGTTTTGATTCATGAACAAATTTATCAATAATGTTGTTTTTTTTACATATACTTTTCTTTTTCAATTAATCAGGCAAAATAATCTAATTCAATCTATCAAATAATCTTTTCCAGAACCATAAATCAAATAGTGACTTATTTTTCTTTCTATGTATATCTCTCACCAATAGTCCCCTACTATTCTAATGGCATTTATTTCCCTTTGCCTTTCCTAAATGCAAACTGTTCAATTAAGAATATGTCTAATACATTTGAAATCCATTTATTCAAGAACCACAACAATAATTTTAACCACATGGCAGAATAAATTAATTATACCAAAATTTGAACATTTCATTAATAAGATCTTTTTTCTAGTGGAATTATAACTTTTGAAAGAAAATCATCTGACCATACCATCTAAACCATAAATTGCATTGCAAAAATATCAAGCACTTTTTCCAGTATTTTTATTCATCATAGTTTATAATAAATCATCTGGAGTCTCACAAATTCCTCGTATCTTATAAGTTATCTCAATTAATGCTTTTACAACTTCATCTAATACTGCACAACCAATTACACTTTTTTCTAAAGTTTATTATCAAATAAATCATAGACATTATTCTCATTTTTTCAATGCACTTATTTACTTAATTAGTACTTTATCATTTTTATATCTTCAATGATTATTTTGCTCTATGATACAATTTTCACCCAGTTTTTTAATCTATAATAAATTAAATCAGATCTCTCCTTTTGTTTAACCTTTCTCTATTTTTCTACATTATTTCTAGCCAATCTCTCCTAGTTCTATCTGTTATGTCTCAATCAATATTAAGCTTTTTATATATGGCAATGTTTTTCAAAATTCATGTTATCTCCATCATCATCAATTTTATTCATTTCATTATTCCAGGGTTGTTTTGTTTTCTTACTTCTTTTATAATTTACTGCTTTATTTTGACATTTTGTAAAATTTTCTTTAAAAACATTCTTTTATTTGAATTTATCAATTAGACAAAGTAAATATTATACTTATTTACTTATTGAACGAATATGAAACTTTTTCTTCAACATACATTTTTAATTTATCAAGTGTTTATTTATTTCGTTTTAATTCTTCTTATTCCGCTAAAAATTTATTTTAAGACCATTACAGTATTATGATCCAAATCTATATTTCCTTCAGAATGTGTATACTTTTATATTGTTGTAAACCTATTTTAAATCAAAATGCAATCAAACTGAAATCTATTGTTATCAATAAAACTTTTCCATTTATAAATTTTTATTAAGAGATTTTTAAATCAAGTATTCATTACTATCACACTATTTACTATGTAAAAATTTATCAATCTTTCACTTCTTTTATTTCTTATACCTAATCCAAAATCCCCAACAATTTTATCATCTCTTCCCTATATAATCAAAGTGTTCTAATCTCCCATTATCATTATACTTATTTTTATATTTCTTCTTAATGGTTTTTTCTTTATTATCATTAAATATATGCTAGAATAACCAAATCTCTTGGAAATATGTTCAGTCTTATCACCATCAATCTATTTATTTATAAAATTATCTTTTATTTTTGAATCTAATACAATATGAATAACATTACATCTATTTTTACCTTCTTTACTTTTTTCTCCTTAATCAATTTATATTACACAAAATCCTATAATATTTAACATTTTTTCTTTTTTATCTCTGCCAATAAATTTACTCTAGTACACCTGGGTCTCGTTTTATGCGGTAGATAAGTTCCTCAGAAAATGCACACAAAAGAAATCGCACAAAAATAGACTTAACTTACCTTGAAAAATGGGGGATAGGTTACGGTAATTTTCGAAAATCGTATAAAACCAAAGCAACAATGTAAAATTACATTAAAATTTGCATAAAAAAAAAATATGACTAATAAAAAATTTCAAATTTGAAAAAAATTGATACAAGACAAACTATTTTACTTTTTCTATTAACTACAGTATTTAATTTTATTCAAAACAATATATTTTTATGTGTAATTTACATTTTTTTCATACATGTACGGTATTTTAATCATTATCGCTATTTGAGACATCAGATTCGTCGTGATGTGATGTGAGGTACTGTAGCTTCTCCTTAAACGAAGTCAAGAGGAAATACAACTAAAACATTTTCCAATCGCTGTTGATCCTTCCCATTTCGCTAAGCAACCTAAAATTGAAATTTTTGTTTCCAATGAAATTCATTTTCTTGGGTGTTTTTTCCTCTCCATTAGGATAAACTAAAAATTTAAAATAAAAATAAGAACTTAGACTTACGATAATAAAAAGACACTGACTCACCATTGTTGGGCAAAATTTAATTAAAACTAACAATTAAAAATTAAATTCTTATTTTTGTCTTTAATTTTTTAATTTTCAATTCCGTTTAAAAATCAAATTTATCGTTTCACATCACATTAATTTCAGATCACGTTACGTAATTTTTAAATTGTTAATTAGAATTAAAAATCAGATTTTAATTGTCAAATTTAATTGTGCCGACTGCTGTTACTCACCTTTTAAAAATAAACTTGCGGACACTAAATGATTAATTGAATACGTATTCTTTTTATAAAAAGCAAAAATAGAACGTGATTTAAAATGCAAAACAGCAACATACATAGTATTTTTCATCTATAACATTTGAACAGATTTACATTATAGTCTTGTAAAATTTAATGTATGTATATAAAATGGGGAAATCCTGATTTTAAGTGAATTATGAACTTCTTTATTGCATAAAATCTATTATAGTACTATTATAAAACACTGAAAATATTGAAATTATTAGATGGAAGTCGAACTCAGATAATGCACTATTACTTTAAATATGACGTGAATGCACGAAATTTATAACGTTTAAAGTAATAGCGCATTATCAGAGCTTGACTTCTGATCTAATAATTTTTATCGCATAAAAGAAAACCACATACAAAGATATTAAGAAGAAATATGAATCGCATAACTTCAAAATCGCATTAAATAAATCCACAAAAAATGAGACCCAAATGTATATTCATTGTACTAATATTCCAAGTTTCTAGTGTTACAATATTTTCCAATTCTAATTGTTTCATATAGTTGTTTTTATTTAGACTGATAGATTACTCTCGAAAAATCAGTAAAGCAGTTTCCCGTTTGCTTTCCAGAATCATCTAAAATATATTTTTAAATCTGTAAAAAAAAAAATCCAATACCGTTTTAAAACATATGCTTATACTTCAAATCTGTCTACCATTTAAATCGATTTAATGTTCTTAAAAAATCTATGTTATAACTTAATTAAATAAAAATGTTATATTGTGCTTATTATAAAATAAATAAAAAAGTTCAATGGATATATAAATATAACATATTATTTAAAAAATATCAATTACATCAATTGTTAAGAAATTTTCAGCTATACCCTCTGTAAATAAATGTTGAAAAGTCTCCTACTTCTTTTCATCCAAATAATTTTCTTGAATGGAGTATTCCCAGCATAAATAATTTTTGAGAACAAAGGAAATAAAATTTAGATGTCAAAAGTATATAACACACAAATATAATCTGAAATTTGTTTCGGCCATTCCCTTCCATGATGAGTTGAAAAATGTTCTTTAGTAATAAAGTTCCATGATCTTTGTTCATCGATCATCAATGAGGCAATCAAGATATTCTATTGATTAGGTTTCCTTATATTGTGTGTAGTTGGCATCTTCTTCTCTAGATTATTTTGCTACCAAATAATTTCTCATTGAAAATTATATTGATGAAATAGATATATTTTAGGCATTGTGTAAGAAATATAATTACATTCTTTGGTTAAAATATCAGCATTCCATCTCACGACAAATGGTGTTTACCCACTATGTATTTTCAATAATTATTGTCTTCTTAAAATATTTAATTTCAATTTGAATAAATGTTTTAAAAAATTTTTTCTTTATTAAAACTTCAATTTAGAACAATTTTCTAAATTTCTATTATTAATAAAGGAAAATATACAGATAATTACATTGTAATAACTGAAACACAGGCTTATTATATATACACCGGTGACTATATATGTAATATATATCATCTCCCACACATATATACTATAAGTGCTCAGAAATATATTAAGATAGACAATCTTCATACTTTTATGGACAGGCTCCAATCTACTACACACTCCAACTCTTCAACCATCCATCCAATTGAAAATCTGATGATGGAATGCTCGAAGGCCACCCTGAGGCAGAGATTCTTGTCACAGGTGTATATATAATAAGCCTGTGTTTCAGTTATTACATTGTAGAGATGTCTGCCCATTATTGCATATGTATTTAATGGATTAAATTGGATGGACGGTTGAAGAGTTGGAGTGTGTAGTAGATTGGAGCCTGTCCATAAAAGTATGAAGATTGTCTATCTTAATATATTTCTGAGCACTTATAGTATTATATGTGTGGGAGATGATAATCTGGACCAACTGATGATTGCTGGTTTAGCATGAAATACGTATATTGGTGATTATTTATCTTTTCAACATATATGTGCTTGAGTATATCAGTGTTATTAGATAGACTGGAGAGTGGTGAGTTGTGTGGAAGTCTGTGCTCATATACCCTATATATTAGATAATTACATTTTAAAAATATAAACAAAGAAATTTAAAAATAATTTATCTACTCTTTTTATTGAGTGAATTTGGAGTTCTTTTGTAATGAAACTTCTATTTCAAAAAAAATTCTTTAAAGTTATTAATCCATCTTCTTTTGATATGTTTGTATTTCAAACACATCAAAACAAATGAGTGTAGTGGTTAGTTCTTTAGCAGAGATAGGATTAAATTATTAAAAATTTGGTTTGGTTTTTATACTCGAATCGACTGACTTCCAGTAGCACATATAATATATGCTTTTTGTGATTTTATATTTTCCTATTGTTAAAATAATTATAATTTATACCCAAGTTCTAAATTCTATTTTCTTTGTTTTAGTTGCTTAGATACAACATTGACCCAAGTTTATTTCCAAGTTTACGCATTGATTAATAAAATTCAATTAGTATAAACAATTATTTATATATGTGTGTGTGAATAATAAAATAATCATTTTAAAGTTATTAATTTCATAATTAAATATCTGTTCTTCTAACTTAAGATTTTAAGGCTTGAGTTAATTTAAATATATCATAAATAATAAGCTTACATTATCACTTTGTAATTTTTCAATATTTTCCATAGGAGTATTAATCAAAACTTTTCTACTTCTACTTATAATAAATAAACCTCTTTCTAATAATCTAATATAATTTTTTCGAAGATATAATTAGATGTATGTCATAGGATTTCATGCTGCATTTATGCTTTTAAATGCAATTTTAGTTTTCCTACTTTTAAAAGAGATGTTATTACTTTAATGTCTAAATTATAATTGTATTTTTGAGTGACTGACTTATCTGTTTATTTTATTTCAAGGTTTCCATTTATTTCATTATTTAGCATTTTACAATTTCACTACATACTCATATCATTTTTTTAAAAAAAAAAAAAAAACTATGGCTATAATCATTGGTAAACTAATATTTCACACTCCTAACGCTTGGACACTGCGTGTAACGGTACAGTCCTTTTTCAGGAATCAAGGTAGTCATATCTAACTATAGTCAGACTAAGGGTCTTCATATAAGATGCAAAGGATGAAATGATATAATTGTAATATAAAATTGAATCTATGTTAAACAAGATAATTTTAAATCAAATCATTCAATACCGATGCAACTTAGATTAATTCATCCAACCTATACTTCTGTTGATGGTTCCGTTGTGCTCAAAATTCGAACTCAAGGCAGATATTACAGTCAACTCTCTTCAGGCATTACCATCAACACACAATAGTAGAAATTATTTCAATAAATTATTCTAAAACTAATTTATTTAATATGCTAATATATTAATTTGATATGATATATGTGAGTAAGTATGTGCATGCATGAATATTTTGTTTGGTAAAACAACTAAATAAATCAAATAAATAAGAGACGTCCTTGAATTTAAAAATCAATTTTAACATGTTTATTAACGAGTAACGATATGAAAATATTGTTATGTAACAAAAAAATAAATAAAAATTTTATTATAACACATGCTTGTGTATATTTCTATTATTTATAGCATTAAGTTAATTATTATTCCCTTATTCCCATAATAGAAATATACATCGTAACACAAACACATTTTAATAATTTATAAAACAATAACTAAAAATTTAAAATTTAATTAGTATAAACAATTATTTATATATGGGTGTGTGTGAATAATAAAATAATCATTTTAAAGTTATTAATTTCATTAATAACTATTTAAATATCTGTTCTTCTAACTTAAGATTTTAAGGCTTGAGTTAATTTAAATACATATATGTCTATCATAAATAATAAGCTTACTAATTATAAACTTGTATTTATATTTTTTTTTATTTACGTTTTGATATAACATTTGGATAGATTATGTTGATAGGATTGTAAGTAACCTTTACAATATATATATAATTTATTATATATATATCTATTAATGGTTTGAAGTCATAAAATTATATTTTGGAATTTCACCTCTGTATAATTATATAGGGTTATATTTATATGTGATCAAAATTGAATAATATGATCAAATTATATTATATAATCATATAAATCAATTTATTTGTAATTTTAAAAAATGCATAAATATATATATATAGGTTTTCCATTTAGCTCAATCGTATACATTCATCCATCAGTCCAGAAATCAGAGCAACTTCCCATACTAAAGAAACATTTGGAACATACACTTTTCAAGTATGCTATAAGCACGCTACAATTTGACTTCATATACACATTATGTTTAAGTTATTTAAGCTTAATTTCATATATAAATAGATTTTAAACTTCTATTTAATCTCACATTACCAAAACATATGATCCAAGATATGTGAAAAAGATAAATAATCCCAAGTTATTAATATTTTTCCATAAGGTGATTTGTATCTAAGTTGTGAGCACAGAAAATTTAAAACCTATCAAATACTATAATAATTTGCTATTTATATATATAATATTTGAATACAAGTCTAGATGTAATATAGGGATGCACAGACTTTCAAACTCCCTACAGCTATACTCTATCTCATATAACCGATACACATGATCACATACACGTGAAAAGAATAAATTATCTCCAATATAAATATTTTGTCTTAAACCAGCACTCATCAGTTAGTCCAGATCATCATCTCCCACACACATATATATAATCAATGTTCAGTTTGTATAAGATAGAAAATCCTCAAACTTTAATGAACAGGTTTCAGTCTATTCTACCCTCCAACTTCTCAGCCATCCATACCTGTGAAAATCTGATAATGGAAAGCCAAAATCTCTTGTTGATGCCAGTATTATTGTCATACTCATATTGATTCCATGAGGGGATCAGACTGAAGATTTGCTATCTTAAAGAGAGCATGAGAACTCTGTGAGATCAGCCCAGTTAGCTCCTTAAAGCAACTAAAAGTATCATTAACTATACATCAACCAGCATTATCAATAAGTAAAAATAAATATAAGTAATACTCATTATTATGAGTGATTAATAATAAAATAAATCAACAGTCAAACCTGTGACTGGATTTGAAATTGGTTTACTGTCGATCAGATCAACTATTTAGTCTTTGCCAGCTTGGGCAATTATTTAAATATTAATTTGGATGCACCAACTAAGTGCTCATCCATCAGAAGATGTAATCTTAAAATCAGTAATGCTGGGATATTAAAACATGCTGATCATCAACAATTGGTTTGGACACTTAGTACCACTAATGTACTGGCCAATTATAAACTTAGATTCTAATAAAAATAAAAATACAATAAAGTGCAGGGGCTTTTAAGAATATAATCCAATGCGCCAACCAGGATATATCAACCATACTGGATACCCCTTAAGCATTAAATACATCCCCATTTATATCAGATCATTACATGATCTAGCTCAGAGAAAATACAAACTCTAGTACTGTTATAGAGACTAAGAGAATGATGGAGTACAATTTTAACAATTGAATTCAAGCTTATTAAAAATAAAAAAAGATATTAAGGTCGGTAGAATATGGCTATACATATTAAAACCTTCTGATTTGGATTACCATACAATAAAAAAAAATTTATCACATTGTGATTTACGTGAAGATACAAAATTCAAGTTATTATTATGGTTTACATATATGTTCCACTAGGTTTACCTAACACCCATTCAGCACACAGGCATGTGGCTTAATATAAAATGAACATGTTTGAATTGACATTTAATAATAATAAAAAAATGATTAAATTTTACATGTATGTCTTATTTGACACTTAATGTTATATATATGCACACATACAGGTAATTTCTGAACATATTTAAAGCGTCCTACAATAATAATTATCAAAACCTTAAATTGTTTAAAAATACAATAAATGATTAAAGTTTCAGTTAAATGATATAAATTTTTATAATAACTAATTCCATTTTGAATATACATAAAATTCACACACATACGTGTGTATATAAAAAATAATAATTCAAATCAAATTAAAACTCTATTACAGCTTTCCTTTTTTTTTTTAAAAAAAAAAAAAAATCAGTTTTTAACCAATAACTGTTTTGATTGATTAATTATTAATATTTTTAATTAATCCAAAAGATTTGATTTTTTTTTTTAGATTTCTTTTAAATAAAATGGTCAAGGAATTAATGCTCGACTCTTAGATTTTAATTCAAGCAAAGTTATTACTTGCATTTTAAGTTACATTTTTAGTTAATTGTCGATTGATTAATTATCAACATCTTTAAAAATAATACTTTTGCAAGTTTCTTTTAATTCAAGCAAAGTTATTTACTTGTTTTAAGTTATATCACTATCGCAAGATATCTTTAATCATAATGCTTTTATATTTTATATTAATTTGCATTTTTCTTTTTTGCTCCAGTCTAAAAGATTTTTGAAAAGCTTTACCTTTCAAAATATCATTGTTTATGAATTGATTCTTGACTTTTTTATTTTTAATCGAAGCAAAGTTATTAATAGTTTTAAATTATATTTTAAATGTTATTTTACTAAATAAATTATTTAAAATTTTAGTCTTGATATATATATATCATTATCATAGGTTGCTATTAATGTCTTAAATTTATATATATGTAAATAAATATATATGTAACGATCCACGCAATTCCACCAGGTTGGGAAAGGGGAAGTCACATCTAAGTATGGTCAGACTTTGGGTCTTCAGTTGGATGCTGACGCCGACATAACGATATGCATAACCAACTCTGCAGCTAGCTATTCTAGCCAGCTAATTGTTGCCAACTACAAGTTGCAACAAAATATATCCAACTTTGCAGCTAACTCTTAGCCAACTGCTTCTCTAAAATATTACCTAGCAAAACTTAAATAATCTTTTTATCCAAATCTTTTATAGTCTTGGATTGCTATGGTGTTAAAAACACTAATTTAAAAACTGTTTTTAATCTTTCTCATCCTTTTGAAAGCAATGTTGAAATTTTTATCAAAGTGTAATATACAAAGATTTCTAACCAAATAGAAATTTACAAATTAATTTTAAAAAAATTTCTTATCTCTCTAATTCCTTTGAAAGCAAGTTTGACAGTTTTGTCAAAGTGTGATATACAAAGATTTCTACATAAGTAGAAATTTACCAAATAGTTAAAAGATTTCAAAAATACAATACTTGTTTTTAAATTTCAAAATCAGAATAATAATAAAAATATTATTTAGACCTTTTTAAATGTTTAATTTATAATAAAATTCTATTTTAGATTCAGAATTATTTAACCTTTTATTTATTCTTCCAGGAAATGTAGAAAATATCTCCCAAATTTTTTGTCTGTTTATTTCTAATTTTGCTTTCAACTTTATATATATTTGTGCATACCCTATATTACTGGATGCCACATAACAGACCTGTTATAATATATAAATTAATTATTATTATTAAAGTTTAAAAAATTTGATTAATGTATATATAAATGTATTACATTATTTTTGAACCCATTTCTGCCAGAAAATTTATTTCTATTTTTTTTTTCTTTTTAATTAAGTATTTGTTTTTTTACATAATTATTGCATTACACAGATTCAAATTCTAAAATGTCACAGATTTGAAGAAATTACTCTAATATAGACAGACAACTATAATGGGAGAAAGGTTGTTTTCTATTCCCTCGTGCCAGTTGTTTGATGCTAATCAAAAACACATACATATTACAATTCCGAGCCAGACCTGTGATTCTATCTATATAAATATCGGCTTTTTTAGTTTTTGTGATAGGAAATCAGAGGAACTAATAGTAAATAATATTACTATTTAAAAAAAAACTTAAAAATTCACATTAAATTTAAAAATGATACCCGAATAATTGACTTTTTTGGGACAGTAATTAATCATAAAATGGGTTGTTTTTGTTTGTGTGTATCTGTCAAAAGTTACAGGATTTTTTTTAATCGAAAATAAGACGCAAATATACATTTTTTTTTTCAATTTATACAAAATTGCTACATTCACGCTAAATTTACAAATGATACCTGACTAATTTGCTTTTTTTTTTTTGTTTTGTTTTTGGACAGTAATTAATCAGAAAGTGGGTTCTTTTTGTTAGTGTGTATATATAAAAAGTACCGTTCTTTAAATACTACATTTCAAAATGATACCCGACTGTTGCATTTTTTTTTTTTTGGACAGTAATGAATCAGAAAGTGGATTGTTTTTGTTAATGTGTACATATCAAAAGCCGTAATACTATTTAAATACTAAATTTAAAAATGATACCCATGAATAACTTTTTTTTGAGTAATTAATCAGAAAGTGGGTTTTATTTTCTTTGTGTGTGTATATAAAAAGTTATGGTCTTTTTTCAATCGAAAATAACATGCAATTCTACATTATTCAATTTACCCACAACATTGAAAAAATTCACACTACAATTTTAAAATGATACCCAATTAATTTGCTATTTTTTTGGGGACAGTAATTAATCAGAAAGTGGGTTCTTTTTGTTAGTGTGTATATCTAAAAAGGACTGTCACAGAAAGATTCAATTGAAAAATTATACCCGACTAATTTGCTTTCTTTTTTGGACAGTAATGAATCAGAAAGTGGGTTCTTTTTATTAGTGTGTGTAGATAAAAAGGCGCAGTTATTTAAATACTAAATTTAAAAATTAAGCAGACTAATTTGCATTTCTTTTGGACAGTAATTAATCAGAAAGTGGGGGTGGGTGGGTTCCGTAAATATTGTGTAGATATAAAAGTACCGTAATTCAAATACTACATTTAAAAGTCAAACTTCGACTGCTTTTTTTTTTTTTTTTTTTGGACAGTAATTAATCAAAAACTGGGTTGTTTTTGTTAATGAGTAGATATAAAAGCTAATCTTATTTAAATAGTAAATGTAAAAAAAATAATACCAGACTAATTTTCTTTTTGGACAAGTAATTACTAATAATCAGCCACTGGGGTGTTTTTGCTTGTGCATATATATAAAAAGTAACTTGTCACAGACGAATTCTCGAGCAAACGTTACTTTTCGTGTGATCCTGGAAATACTGCCGTTCCGCATCTGTAAAAGCAATTTTTGAGGGTTACACCTTCGTAATAGAACCTTCAGGGCATTGTTAATAAAGTTACAATGTAGAGCACTTGAAAAAAAATACCTTTGTAATGAAATTTTAAATAATTACAACAGGCTAAAATCCACACCCGCTCACACCATAGAGAAAATAAGACATTCTAGCATTACCATAAAGTTAATAACACAACCAACTATGGCAGACAATAAAGGCATTTGTCTGTGCTTTTAGGATAGAAAAAAGCTAGACCGGTGAGGACTCATTCTGGGTTTTATCGTAGAAAGAAGCCTCTTAGGTTGGGTGTAGACCGCTGAAACGGTATATTTCTAGGAACTGACCTAGAAATAGCGCTGTCATGCGGCTGACACCAGGGAATAGAAGAAAACAAGCAGGAGAAATGTTAAAAAAATATTCCAGTAATTGTTTCTAAAAAAAGATAATTAAACAAAATTAAATGTATTAAAACTACTAAACATCACATCACTCTTTCTTGCTCATAATTGCTTTTAAAACAGGCAAAACTCTCCATACAGTACTGCCACTCAGTGCAAGCCAGAGTAATCAATGGATGCCAGAAGGATTGTGCATAAAATCTCTATCTAGTGCCTACTCATCTAATATCCAGACTAGTTTATAGCTTGCGGCTTTCATCAGAGAGGAGCCTTGTATCTGAGAGCACTGTACCTAAATTTTAGAATCTAATGCAACCCTCCAGCAGCCACCTTTTATCTCTACTTAACTACAAAACTGTTTTAAGTTATGAGCAAGCATAAGAAATGGTGATCATGTGATATTTAGTGGTTTAATACCAATCCTGCCGAATAGGATAATGTTGGCTAAAGTTAATAAAGAAGACACCAAAATGTATGGCTACTGAACTGAGTTCAGACCTATATGACTATATAAGCTAATGAGCTTGGATTAAAAATATTATGTTTTCAATTTTATCATCGTTTTGTAGTTAAGTAGAGATAAAAGATGGCTGCTGATGGTTTGCATTAGATCCTAAGATCTGGGTGCAGCGCTCACAGATCCAAGACTCATCACTGACGAAAGCCACAAGCTAGAAACCAGTCTGGGAATATTGGATGAATAGGCACTAGATAGGGATTTTATGCACAAGCCTTCTGGCATCCATTGATTACTCTGGCTTGCACTGAGTGGCACTACTGTATGTTCAGTTTTACTAATAAGAAATCACTAGCATTGCTTAGACAGACAGCAGAGATAAGTTTTGCTTTAAAAAATTTGTTTATACTGTTTGTTGAATGCGTATGAGATTGATCATTTGAGAGCATCACTATAAAGACTAATTATTGTGTATGAAAGTATAATTTGTGGTTAGGGGAGAGAGTTATTTGAAAGATTGAAAATTTTTGTGTTTGATTGTTTGAAAGGTTTTTCGTTCGCCATTTTAGGTATAGAAGTTTTAAAATAAAAAAAAAAAAGTTTTTTATTGAATGTGTTAGTGTAAGGATATTTATAAAAAAGTTGTATCTAAGATTAATTCGTTTTTAGTTAAGTTTGTTACTGAAGGTTTTTTAAAAAAGTCATTTATTTTGAGAAAAAAGACAACATTTAGGAGGCCTAAGGTCAGAAAACATGTGGTTATAGTTTGATCGGTTTTGGGAAAGAGTAAAAAATTTTATTTTTCCTGTAAGGGGGTTTGAAGAATAGGAGAGATATTATAAAGTCATATATAGAATAGATGACTTGAAAAATAAGAATATGGATTGCATTGATATTACCCAATGTATATGTAATCGGCAGAAAAGAATTAGGCGAGTGCTAATAGAGTGTACAGTGTGTGCTGAGGTGTATCACTTGAAATGTTTAAATAAGAATAGGAAGAATGTAACAGGTTTCTGGTTATGTAGTCAGTGTGTAAATGTGACTAAAGAGGTGAGAAAGTTGTTTCTAAGTGTAGGTAGTCTAAGAGAGAAAGTCAGGGGAGAGGGAGCAAAATGTAGTTAAGGAAGATATGACCAGAGTATGGTTTTAGTGGAGTGTCAGGAGATAAGGGTGGAGAAAGTAGTAATGCAATGGAGATGGTTAGCCAGAGAATAAGTAAGATAGAAGAAGTGAAGGATGTAGAAGTAAAATTAAAATTGTTAGAGACGAAGTTTGAGCAGATAAAGGAATTATTGAGTAGAAATGATAAAGAAGAAATGGATAAGGGGATCCAGAGGACGGTAAAAAATGTTACAGATGGAGTAGAGAAAGTAGACTATGAGATAGTATTGATAGGAGTTTCAATAATCAGATAATGTGGGGATATAATTGCAAGAAAAAATAGAAGCAGGTAAAGAGTGTGTTTGCCTGGAGCTAGAATTAGGGATGTGGCAGATAAAGTAAGAAAGCAAGGTAGTAGAGATGTATATGTTATGGTAGGGGCTAATAATTTGTTAGAGCCATCAGAGAGAGTAATGGATGAATACGTAGAATTGATTAGGAATTTGAGTGAGATTAAAGGAAGAGTAGGAGTAGTGGGAATATTACCAAGATTTGACGCATGTTCTATAAATAAGAGATTGAAAAAATTGTGTGAGAGAAATAATATTATGTTTGTGGACATATGGGATTGGTTTATTGGAAAGAAGAAATTATATAGTAAAGATGGATTGCACTTAGGAAAGCAAGGAAGTGAAGTTTTAGGGAGTATGATATGTAAAGAATATAATTCGGGAAACTTTTAAAGGGGGTGGGCTTTTAAATTGTAATATTATCAAAAAAAAAAGAAGAATGGATGGGATATAAGAAATAAGCAAAAGATGGTGGATTTAGATATAAGTGTAGATGTGGAGAAGGAATGGATCTGTAAGATTAATGGCAAGAAAGTTTTTTATAGACATAATGGAGAAGAAAGAATCAAAAGAATTTATAAAAGAGTAGTTAGGAAAGAAGAAATTGTTAAAATTGGGTTTTTGAATATGCAAGATGGTAGGAGACCAGAAAAGTGGCTGGAATTAAACAAAACAATTGAAAATGAAGAGCTTGAGGTATTAGCAGTAGTGGAAACACATCTAAAAGAAGATGAAAAACCTATTTTGGAAGATGTGGTTTGGCAGGGTATAAATAGAAAAGAAAAAGAAAAAAAAATTGGTGGTATAGGCGTTATATCAAAAAAATATTTAAATATTGTTAAATGTCAAGAGCATTTGTGGTTTGAAATAACGTTGGGTAGACAAGAATAGATGGTAGCTGTAGAGTATATAGCCACTGGAAATAATCAAACCATAATGGAATGGAACAGTAGTATATATGAATGCCTAGTTAAGGATATACGGATTTTTAAAGAAAAGGGGAAGAGAATAATGGTTATAGGGGATATGGATGGACATATTAAAGAAATTGATAATGTAGATAATAAGAATGGTCAGTTTTTGAAGTAATTTTGTCAAAGAGTAAATTTGAGCATTGGGAATTTATCAAATATTTATGAGGAACAATACACATGGTCTAGGAATAATACATTTCACACAATTGTATTATGTATTGGTAGAGAAAGAGGGAATGAATAAAATACGAAAAATTAAAGTGTTTGATAATGATCATAATTTTATTGTAATAGAAATGGTTAGTAATGTGATGGAGGATAGAAATAAAGGTAGAAAGAATAATGAAAGATGTGGATGGAGAGTGAATAATAAGAATAAGTTGGAAGAGTATAAAATACGAGGTGAAGAAGCCATGGAATAGTTGGTTGGGGATGAGTATGAGGACTGGTGAGGTGAAATAGAAAAAGTGGCAAATAGGGTTTTAGTTGAGAATATGCAGAAGAATAAAAAAAATAAAAAAATGAATTAGTAAAAGTGTAAAAAAGAGAAAAGAAGCATGCAGAGAATATAAGTATGCTATTAAGAACAAAGAAAGTGAAAACAATATTAATGCTAAATGGGGAAAGTACATAGAAAAGAAGAAAAATTGGCTAAAATGGATAATTATAGAGAGAGGATGAAGTTGAATGGTAAATTGTTGGAGGATATTAATAAAAGTGGAAGAGATGGGAGTAAAAAATTTTGGAATTACATTAAAAGGAGAAATGTAGGGGAGAGAGAGATAGTATTAACAGATAATGAGGGAATACAGTGTAGCTCTAGAGAAGAGTAAAGAGAGAATCTTAATGTTAGATGTGAAGGACTTTAGTGATAGAAAACATGAAAGCATTCGGTAATGGGAATATTAAATTCACAAAAACTGAACTGAATGAGGCAGGGAAGAGATTGAAAAGTGGAAAGGCAAGAGGTTTAGATGGATGGGCAGCAGAGATTGTAATGAATTTAGGGCATAGACCAAAAGCAAAGTTATTATCATGTTTTAATAAAATGGCACAGAAGAGAGTTTTTCCGGGGAGTTGGAGAAATACAAGAGTAAGATTATTATTTAAAGGAAAGCATAAGGATCATAGAAAGTTAAATAATTATAGACCGATAGCGGTAATATCAGTTTTATATAAAGTTTTCTTATATATGCTGGCTGGAAGAGTTGTAAAGTGGATGGAAGAGAATAATGTAATGGGGGAATTGCAAGGAGGTTTTAGGTCAGATAGGCGTATAGGAGATAGTTTATTTGTAGTTACACAACTTATTGATATGAATAGGAATTCAGGTAGATCATTATATATGAGGTTTATAGATATAGAGAAAGCATATGATAGAGTAAATAGAAATAGATTATGGGTAAGGTTAGCAAATTTGGGAATGGATTAAGCTTTAGTAAATATTAAGAAATTATATGAAAATAATTATTATACTTACCAATTAGGGGATATAAAATCAGTTAAAGTTAAAAATGGGGTGAGAAGGCAAAGATGCCTTATGTCACCTATTTTTTTTTTTTTGTTGTATTTGAGTGAAATGGAGAAAGCAATAGAAAGACTAGGAAGAGGGATAGAGATGCCATTAATGGGTGGCAAGGGAGTATAAATTTTGCCGGGTCTTTCTTTTGCGGATTATTTTTTTGTGCGCAGAAAAAAGAGAAGATATGGAAGTTATGCTGAGAACATGTGCAAGGATGAGTAAAGAGATGGGGATTAAATTTAGTGAAAAAAAATCAAATATGATTAATAATGGGAAAAGAGAGGATATAGAATTTTTATTGAGTGATATAAAGTTAAGTGTGGTGGATAGATATAGTTATTTGAGAATCATCTTAAGTAATCAGGAAAATTGTTTGATTGAGTGGGAGAAAAAAATTGGTAAATGAAGTAAAGAAAAGAAAGGGTTTAGTAAAAAAAATTAACAGTGTTTTCATATAATAAATATGATGTAGCTAGAATTGTATGGAAGGGAATTGTACTAGCAGGTTAACATATGGTAATGATGCGTTATGTGTTAGTAAATTACTTAGAGAAAGTACAAAAGGAAGTAGGAAGACATGCATTAGATGCAGAGGTATGGACAGCAAAGGAGGCAATTCAAGGAGAAATGGGGTGCTCAAGTTTTTATATGAGAAATGCAAAAAGTAAAATGTTTGGTAGGTTGCAATTTATGGATGATAAAAGAATAGCCAAAATAGTATTTAATTGGGTTATGAGTAAAGGGCAGGTAACAAGATGAATGAGAAAGATAATGCGGTATGCAAAGGATTTGGATAAAGAATTTATATCAGTATACTTGTATAAAAGGTGGGATGATTGTGTTAGGAGGATTGTTGAGTGTTATAGTGGTAAGGAATGGGATAAAAAAATAAATGCATTAATAAAGAATAGGGAGTTGGAGAACTAGTGAGTTTAAATATATATAGAAGTAAACAGAACATTGGATGCGAGTTAATTTATGATAATAGTAAGGAAAATAGCTTACTGTTTAAGGCTCGAACAGGATCTTTAGCAACAAGAGAGTATACATGTAAATAGAAAAATATGGGTCATTTAGTTTGCAAATTGTGTAAGGAAAATATAGAAAATATTAGGCATCTGTTGATTGAATGTACATGCTTGAAAGCAGAAAGGGTACAAATAAAGAAGTTATGAGAGAATAAATATGAACAAAGTGATTATACAGAAAGTGGGTTATTGGTTTTTATGCTGGGTTTGGGAACAGATAAGGGGGATTTAGATATAAAGGCCATAGAGTTGACAAAGGTTATGTTGTGGAAATGGGATGGAGCAGATTATGGAAAAGCTTAGGGTGGAGAATGGAAGGGGAGTAAAGTGACTAACAGGTTTCTTTGGGCATAGTTGCTGAGAGATTCCCGACTCCGTTTAAGGAGAAGTCACCGTACATCACATCACATCACACTTGTTTTAAAATTAAATGTAATTTATTAAATGTTATTTATTAGTAAATATTGCTAAATAAATCTGATAATGAAAGATGAATTTTTTAAGTGACTGGATAATAATTAATTCACAATCATTGTTTTTCTATTAATATTTAGAAAATAAACATTTAGCATAGAAATGCAAACTTCTTGCTTTTATATTCCGAACAAACTGAGAGTAACTGAAATTGATTTTTTTAAAAATCCAACTTCATAAAAAATAATGCTAAGAAAACTACATACCTTAAGCATATGTTTTTGCTCTTTCATGATAGCTGCCAGAATGATGCCGGAAAATTAAATTTTCCCTATTATATTTTTTCTATTACCATCTTTTTTTAAAAAAAAAAATTTTGTTATAAAACTGCAAATGCACAGTTAAGAATAGATATAGAGAACAGATATGCACATAGTATATGATATTATGACATATTATAATCAGTTTTTGAATATTTTATGACTTTTGCATTAATTAGTGTACTGTGGAAATTCACTGTGGAAAATGTAATTTTAATGTATATTTTTATAATGTCACAATGTATCCTTAAAAGTGTTAAAAAAAAATTCTAATTTATGAGTTTTAGAATAAGTATTCTATTTGTATTTACAAATTAAACTAACAATAGATTTTTTTCTTTACTTATAAAAAAATGCATTATTTTAGGATTTTAATCTGACATTTATATATAAAAAATAAATAAACTACAATCTATCTGTAGAAAAGCATTCCATCATATTATCTTGCTATAATTTAGGTTTAATGAACCTCAAAAATCATTACACTTATAATACAATCTACAAAAAGAAATAAACATATTTACATTTAACTCTACATTAGGTTAAAAAGTTCATTTTTAATTTTATAAATTTAATTTCTTCTTTCAAATAAGCCTACTTATTTGATTGCATTAATGAGATTTCAAATGCTATGATAAATATGACAAACAAAAACTATCAAATTTCTAATCTAAACAATATTGGTAAAAAAAATTTTTTTTAATTTCAATTATTATTATAAGATTTTGAAAAGACATAATTTTTGATCTTGACTTATGTGTGTCGTTTTATAATTTATTTTATTAATTTATAATATAAAGGCAATTCAACTTGTTTCATCCATCCAAATTGATATAATATGCAATGGTGCTTAATAAAAATCAAAAATTTTCTCAAAAGATTTAATTGTAAATTTGATGTCATTTAAAGTCTTCTCTTTTTTTAAGCATCAAAGTATTTTTCAGCAGGCTGACAAAAAAATTTTGGATTATCAAAATAAAATGTAAAAGAATCTTAATTTTATTTTTTAAATTTTGCCTTCTCTCTTTTTCATCAGATTAATTTCATTAAGTTAAATTTCACTGATATTTGTTTTGATGCAATTTAATTGTATTTAATACTTTTTCAATATTATTTTTAAAAAAAATCATTTATTTGTACTCAGAAATACAGATAGTCAAAAAAATTTTTTCTTTTTTTAATTTAAAAATCAATTAAAGATGAATAATTTCATGAATATTTTTTGATTATTAAAGTAAAATATTTATAAAAAAAAAAGATAATTTTAAAATATTAATTATATTAGATTAACTTTAATGAATTAAATTACAGTAGTTTATCAGACTAATTTCATTAAATTACATTTACAATTCTTTGTTTTTGATAAATTGCATTTAAAATTTTCCTGCAAACCTAATAAAATTTTATATTTTATAAAAAGCACAAACTGAAAAAAATCAGTTTTCTTCAGTATAAATATTATCCAAACTGGCTAAACTTAAGTTTTCTTTTATTTACATAACTATCTGTAAATAAACTGTGTTTGATTAACATCAGCTATTACTGTTTAATTAACAGTATTTTCATATATAACATTGAAGTAAAGCAAGCTACCATACACAGATCAAATATCATATTGAGAAAACCCATATTATCTTTTGGTGCATTACTATCTTTTTTTTTCAAAAATCCTAAATTATATTTAATTAGACTATAATTCCAATCCTTATAATATATATAGCTATAACTAGTGGAGTTAGAGCTTTAATTAAATATCTAAAAAAGCAAGTCTGTTTGGATTTGGAATGCTGGAGAGTTTAAAATTTTTAAAGCCATTAGTTTGATAATTAAATAAAAATAAATATTTTAACTGTTAGATTCACCAACAAAATATCATGATTTTTTTCTACTTTCAATTAATACATTATTTATTCCAAGGCTATCTACTGTAAACTTAAGTAATCAATGGACACTAGATGGTAGTGTTATTTTCTAGTTAAAGGTCTTTGTCAGTAAAAAGTATTGAAGTTAATGGATTTACACATTTGATAGCCAATTTTAATTTTTTTATATTATCAAATTAATAGCCTGAAATTGGAAAACATTCTAAGATTTTAAAGCAAATATAAATTTCCTTGTATAATTGTAAAAAACCAAATACTAAATCATTAATCATATTTTAATGATCTCAGTTTTGTGTTAGTTGTAGATACTTTTCATTCTTCGATAGAAAGGACTACACCAACAAAACATGATGCTCTGCCAATACTCAATATGAACATAAAATTAAAAAATAAATAATTCCTATAAGCATATAGTGAATCTAACAACTTAATAGTAGGTACCAAATGCATATAATTCAGGTTTACGCCCCAACAAGTTCTTATTTGAAAAAGTAGAGGATTTTTATATGGATGTACTTTTCATCAGATCAAATAATATTTTTAAATTGTCATGGCAGACTTTAATACTAGAATTAGTAAACAATTGAAAGGATGAAAGTGCTGTAGGTAGATTTGGTTATGGTGATAAAAATGAGAGAGGACACAGAATTATGGAGTTTGCAGAAAAAAAGAAACTTTATATTATGAATTCATTCTTTGAAAAAATGTTAAAAGCAAATGTACATGGAAGCATCCAAATAAAGTTGCAGCAGAGTTGGATTATATTTTGACTAACAGAAAATACTTTTTTCAAAATTGTAATGTTTTTAATAAATTCAACACAGGATGTGATCATTGATTAGTGAGATGTATGATATACATATTAATGCAGAACTAGAGAGACAAAAATTATTAAACAAAAAACAATATTCACAATTTATATTCATAATCTTCAGAAACATTCCAATGAATTTAAATTAGAACTTGCAAATCGTTTTCCAATATTAAGAGATTTTGACGTGATTCAGATTTGAAGTAAATCAATAAAAAAAATAACTGATACAATTTTAAAGACAACAACAAAAGTAGCTAGTATAAAAAAGTTAATTAACCAGTAAAATTTCTACTGAGACAACAATTTCTGAAGAAAAGAAGAAATGTGTAAATATATAAAAACAATGCATTAAAAAGAATTGAATATTTAGAATTTTGTAAAATGGTGCAAAAACGATAATGATATAAGAAAGTATAATTGTGAACTAGCAAGAAAAATATAGAAGAGAATAAAAGTCTCAAGAGTGCAAAACATCTTGGTATTGATATAAAATTTATTTCTGCAATAAGAAAAAAAGATGGAACTATTATTAACAAAAGAGCTGACATTGTGAAATGTATAGAAGAATTCAATCAAGAATTATATAGCTATAAAAAACAAGAAAAAATACCTCCTGAATTTCCCAAGATTTTAAATAAAGTGAGACATGCAATTACATTTATGAAAAACAGAAAAGCATAAGATAATAATGGAATTTATGATTAATATCTTAAAAGAAGCAGATGAAGAAATAGAAAATTATTTGGCTAAGTTATATAACAAATATCTAAATGATAAAGATGTACCAGATGATTATAAAAATACAGCATATATTAATATTTAAAAAATATAATAAACAAGTTATTAGAAATTACAGACCTATCAATTTTTTATCAGTTCTTTATAAAATTTTTACCAAGATAATTACATCTCATCTACAGCAAACTTTGGATTTAACCAACCTAAAGAATAAGCTGGATTTAAAAATGATTTTAGTACAATGGATCATATCCAAGTATTGAAACAAGTTATAGAAAGGACCAATGTATATGAGTTGCCATTATGCTTTCGATTTGTGAATTATGAAAAGACATTTGACTCTATTAGCATTTCTATACTGATCAAAGCAGTGAATTATTACGGTAAAGACCCAGGATATTGTCATCTTCTGAAGACTATTTATAAAAATGCAACAGTAACAATTAGAAATACTATGAAGATTAACATTGATAATGGTATACGACAGGGTGACTACGTATCTCCCGAATGTTTTACAGAAGTTTAGCAATAAGTATTTTGTAGATTAAAATGGAAAGCTAAAAAAATAAAAGTAAATGGAAATTATTTAAATCATCTAGATTTTGCAGATGATGTAGTTGCTTTTTGCAAATAATGCTTTAGAGCTTCAGGAAATGTTGCAAAAGTTAGTAAATGAAAGTAAGAAAGTAGGATTAAAAGTAAATGTTAAAAAGGCTAAAGTAATGTTCAATAGATTTTCTCAAAAGAGGAAAATAAAAATTGATAATGATGAGTTAGAAGAAGTTAACAACTACAAATACCTTGGTCAGATTATTACTCATATAGTTAACATAATGGATTAAATTAATCATAGAATTAAACTTGAGTGGAGTGCTTTTGATAAAAATAATATTAAAAAAAAAATAAGCCTATGTCCTTGAAATGTTTTTACCAGTTCTTACTTATGAATCTTAGACTTGAACACTTAACAGAAGAGCAACATAGAGATATCAGACCACTAAACAAAGTATGGAGAGGTGCATGTTAGGAAAAAAAAGAAGAAATCAAAAAGGAAATACATGGACGGGAGAATAACCAGGCATTACTGATATTCATTGAAAGAATTAAGAGATTGAAGTGGTATTGGGCTGGACATATTGTTAAAAGAGATAATAACAGATGGACCATTGAAATCTTAAACTGGATTTCAAGATATTGTAAAAAGACCTAGAAAGAGACCACATATGAGATGGATGGGTGAAATAAGGAAGAGTTCTGGGTGTTGTGGTGAAAAGAGGTTAGAGATTAGAGAACGTGGATTGAATTTAGAGAAATCTTCACCTTGCAGTGGATCTATAATGGTTGAAAATGATGATAATAGTGAATCTAGCAGAGCAAATCATGTGACATTTTGTTGGTTCAAACTCTCCTATTCAAAAAAAGAAAGGTTCCTGCAGTTGCCATAAAATTTATGTAACTAATATAAAGTTACTATTATTATGTTGTCAGATTTATGTAATAATGCACACAGATTTGCTTTGATTCAAAATCTTAATATGATTTTTTACTTTTAGGCAACTAAAAGATTTAAAACTCCTCAATAAAAGATGCTACTAATCAAAAACTAGTCTAAATAAATGGATATAGCAATATTATCTAATATTCAGAAATTCCTCAAACTTATAATACATAAATAGAGTAAAACAATGTTTCCTAGAAATGAAAGCTTGAAATCTCTGTTTAATTCTGCAGTCCATACATTTACCAGCTAGATAAGTTTTAATGTTATTAAATTTCTGTAAAGAATAGATTTGCAGACTTTAAATATGACAATTTAATTTAGAAATTAATTATAGTTTTTTTATCAGTCTTCTAAAATTTTCAAATTTTTTAATTACACCTGGGCCTCGTTTTACACAATAGATAGGTTCCTCAGAAAACACTTGCAAACGAAATTGCGCAAAAATAGACGTAAGTTACATTGAAAAAGGGGGGATGCGGTCTGTGATTTTTCAAAATTTACGTAAAATCAAAGCACCAACGTAAAATTACTTTAAAATTCGCGCAAAAAAAAAATAAGGAAATAAAATATGACTAATAAAAAATTTCAAATTTGAAAAAAATTGATACAAGACAAACTTTTTTTAACTATAATATTTAATTTTATTCAAAATAATATATTTTTATGCATAATTTACAGTACAGTAATTTATATTTTTTTTTATTATCGCTATTTGCCGAAAAACACGTTCGTTTGCAAACTGGTAAAAAAAATCAGATTTTTCACAAAAGGAAATACAACTAGCGCCAACTTCACACTCATTTTGTGTCAATGGTTTTCGGTTGACAACGTAATTAGTAATTAATCTTTGAGACGATGATTTTATTAATTGTTTATGAAACTAACAACTAAAAATTAAATTCTTATTTTTGTCTTTAATTTTTTAATTTTCAATTCCGTTTAAAAATCAAATCAAGTCGCCGTAAGTAATTTTTAAATTGTTAATTACAATTAAAAATCAGATTTTAATTTTTAATTGTCAAATTTAATTGTGCCCACTGCTATTACTCACCTTTTAAAAATAAACTTGTGGACACTAAATGATTAATAATTGATTATGTTCTTTTTTAAAAAGCAAAAAACCAGAATGTGATTTAAAATGCAAAATTAACACGCACAATGTGTGAACAAATTTACATTATAATCTTGTAAAATTTAATGTGTGTATACATAAAATGTGGAAATTATGATTTTAATTTCATTATTGCATAAAATCTTACTATTATAAAGCACTGAAAATATTGAAATTACTAAGATGAAAGTCGAATTCCAATAATGTGCTATTACTTTCAATATAACGTAAGTGCGCAAAATTTATTATTTAAAGTAATAGCGCATTATCGGAGTTCGACTTCCGGTGAAACATGAATCGTGTAACTTCAAAATCTTGTTAAATAAGTCCGCGTAAAAAGAGACCCAGGTGTACTTGTTTTCTCAGTATAAAATAAATCTAGCATTTACATTATGTTAATGCTAATGAATTAATAGAAATTCATATTGTTTTTTGTTGTTGTTAGTATTTACATACTTTTAAAATTAATAATTTAAAATAAGTATCCATTTTATTTGCTTTAATAATATTTGGCTAAGCTTTGAAGTTTTCATATTTCATCTATGACAATAAAAATAAGGTTAATAATATCTTTATATTGAAGCAATGCATATATGCTTGCTTCATTTTTCTTTTATTTCCGACATTTAACATTACACACAAATTTTATTAAACTCACACACATAGATAATGGTGCGCACGTGTGCGTGTGTGTGTAACTGTACAACACTTTAACTTGGTGAAACAATGCAAGTAAACCTAAAGGTTAAATATTTTATAAGTTACATAAAATTTAAACAATTATTTGCACACGTTTCAGTGGGTTGGAATGATAAGAAGAATGGAAAAGTGTGCCTTATTTAAATATTAAGATGTAAGATAACAAACAGTTAAAATCTGATACCTTTTGGAAGTAAAAATAGTAACAATACTACCCAGGAGTGTTAACAGAATATCAAGTGCTGCAGGGTAGGAAATACATACAAAGAGTGGTGGAGAAGTGAATACATGAGCATAAAAAATCAATGAAATTAAAATAAGATAAAATATGTGATTGACCATTAACTTAAAAAACTGCACAAATAGATTCCCCACACTCTTTGATAAAATACCTTATAAATACTGAGGGTGGCCTTTTGTTGAAGAGCTCGGTCTAGCCAGACAGCTTTTCCATGTCATCGATGAGAAAGGCAGCTTCTAAATGAAAGTTCCAGCAGCAATATCAAATAACCACCTAATGTATTCCAAATACCCATTATGGTAAATGCCTTGCTTGCATTGTCTATCCTATATGCCGGATCCAAGATTCATTTAGCTGTCATAGAAAATCATGCCAATCTGATCGCTTTCAGTTATCATGAATCCACATCATTGTGAAGACATATCTGTATATATCAGTGTGTCACACCAATACTTAAGAAATTACTGGTAATTGTTAAACATATAATTATAAGGCACTTAAACTTAATATTATTTAAATATATGTTCAAGAAATGTAGAATATTTGCTGGCCTAATAATATTTATTTGTAAGAAAAGAGATCAGACGATGGAGGGATTAGGTTTAGCAAAAATATAATGAAAGCCTTGCTTCTCTCTTGCCGGAATCCCATGGGATTTCTTGTGCATAGTCAAGTTGGGGGGGGAGGAGAGAGAAAGGGAAAAAAAAATCTTTTTGTTAGTTTGTTTTATGCCCCCCCCCCTCCTTCAATCGTCTTTACGAATGTTGTCTTTGCGATTTCAGAGAAAACATAGTGATGGGTAACAAGTGAGTTATTTACTATAGAATTGTGTATTCAATTGGGTGTGTTCTCGGATAGTTTTTTTTTAATTTGCGAGTAAAATAGTGATATCATAACATATCGTTAACTATGGAATTAATGGTTTTGTTTATTATGCTTTATTATTAAAACTATTGCCGTAAATAGGAATCAAAAGGTAGGGGTTAGAGTAATTCCCCATTACCCATAATTATAAGTTAGCAATATCAATAAAGTTAACTTAATTTATGGAATATTCGATCGAAAAAAAATATAGATTCTTTAGTTTAACATTTCATTGGGAGATGTGTTACCAACATAAATACATGTTTTATTAATCTGTAAATATTATAGACATAAATAAATTATATACATTACTGTGTCCATCTATAGCGATACTGCATCGAGTATATGCCTTCATCGGGTATCCTCTCATTAGTCACTCCTGTTAATTCACTGATATATTCATTACACAGTTCATCCAGTGCCTGCTATTAATAATATATGCATGATGAGTTGTCTGTCGAAATAATTCCAGATGTATAAAACTCATTAGTTTGAATATAGCCTGCTGATAAGAGATTCCAAGTAGATTGGCCTAATGGTGCATATATATATATATCTTCCCTATAGGAGTCACTGAGGGTTAGAAGTAGGATTATTCTTGCAACATGAGTCCTCAGTCTCTCAGTGAATTCCACATAAGCATCGCAAAGTCGACTGACCATATTGTTATGCCAATGAACTGAACATTGTTAGATAGTCTCGCTATTATTAGTATTATTCTTCACGTCTTATGTTGTGCCTATGACAGATAGTCATTGCCCCAAAGCCACATATTTTCATGTTTGAATACCTCAAGGCCATAAATATAATTTATAACAAATGCTCCTTTATTTTTCGGGTAAGAATTATCATAAATATTCCATGGATAACAAAGATAAGCACATTTTTAATATATAGCTATCAGTGTTATCACAACTTTAACTAATTTCCAGGCCAGTAAAAAGATGTATAATCATGCCTTATCAAAATTTTATGCCATACTGTTATAATTAATAATGAATCTATTACAAATAAATTCTCGTTGACTATAAAAAAATAATTGTTTCCTTGTCATCTATTCTATTATTGATTGGAACCTTAGAATTATTACTTATAAGTTATCTAATGTAGAGTCTGTACTTCTCACAGAGTTATTTTGAGCTATATAGGGAACTAAAAATCATGTCAATATCAAGAGTGATAACTATGTAGGAGAAGTCTCGGAGCATGAGCGAGAGGGTTGGACTAATGTTGTCCAGAGGTAGCAATACCCCTAGGCATACTGGTTAAGAATGCTTTCCTTGGTCTCTGGGTCTTATTAACAAGTTATACATGTTTGACCATTACAATATGTATATAATACACGTTTTATTAAAAAAAAAATGGAAATGAAAAATTTCTACTTAGCCTGTATGTACTTCAAATTTCACACATTCAATTTAAAATCTGCTTTACTATAAAATAATATTTTAGCCTATTCTGAATTGTGATTTATAATGTGTAAAGAGGATTCCACTGGAACTAGTCAGATAGGCACTATATTGTCATAGAATATGATTTAAAAGCTTCCTTTTAAATACATTATTTAATAACTTAATTCCAAATAAGCTAATTGGATGATGCTTCAATGTTCTAATTGATTATAGTTCTTTAATATAATAAGTTATATAACCGAAAATGTTATACTAAATATGTATAAATATATCTCAAAATTTTTTCCAAGGAAAAAAAAAAAGCTATTGTAAATTATATTGCAATTTTTATACTTTATTTTAGCATCAAAAAAATTGATAAGATAGTTAATACAAAAAACGAGGTTTTTTTTAATCTTTAAATTTCCATTTAGAAAATTATTCTATATTATTTTTTACTGGTCTTCTAATATTTTCTAATTTTTAAATTAAACTCCATATAATTTGCAATAGTTTTAGTATCTTTTTACCATTTTCCTATTATTATTTTTTTTCATTAATATTAAATGTTTTTCACCCAAATTATTTTTAAAAAAAAAATCTTTTATTTACTGATAATACAAAATACTTACTTATCATTTGATATACTGCAGTCAATGACTGTTTTCTTGCTTGTGTTGACTATAATGAAAGGAAGATGAATCGCAGAATTAGGAGTGGGTGGGCCATGAGATATTTCCAACTGTTTATTTCGAAGAACTAAATTCCTAAATGCAATTTGCTACAAAAAATAATAATGCTTATCTTAATAATAATAATAATAATAATAACTAAAACTATTATATTGAATTATATATAATTCAATGGCAAATAGTATTGAAATTAGATGAAAATCTTACCTGAAGAATAAGTTCTTGCAACTGCTGGGTTTTGTGCCGTATCCTATCAAGTCGACGTTGTTTTTCAAGTTCCAAATTTTGACATTCTTGTGCAGAGTTTGTAGGTAAACCAAGCCATTTGATTTCTTTTTTTTCTTTTGAAATGATATTCATTGCCATTAAAACATTTAATGCATCATAAACTCTTCGGCGAATATTCTTTTGATCATAAGCCTGGTAAAAAAATTTAACAAAAATAATTATATTTCTTGTATTAATTATCTCCTGAGAGGCTCATACTACTTTTCTCTTCTAATCATTTTCTTCATGTTAGTGAGGTTTTTTTTTTTTTTAAAAAAAATTAAACAATAATTAAATCATACAAACATAAATATAAAATCTTAATATTGTATAATTTATATTAAGATAATTTAGATGTAAAATACCAATAAGACAAAATTAATCTCTAATTTTAAAAATATTTTGGTATATACCAAGTTAAAATAACTTAATTTCTACAAAAAATTATATGATCAAATTGATAATAATCTCAAAAACATCAATTATTCAAACTATTACTAATATCACACAAGAGCCACAGACATGCACAAAAAATTGCAAAATCTACTTTTACTATATTATTTATTATACTGAAGTTTTACTCTTGCTAGATGATACATTTCTTTGCAAAATTATTTAATGATATTTGTAGCCAGATTAATTTGATAATAAATTTATGGTAAGAAAGTGATAATGATAGCTTCAAAAAACATTATTTTTACAAAGTATTACAAATTTAAATAATATTTTATTTTTATTTATTAACAAATCTGAATTTAAAATACAAACTTTCTAAATAAAAATACATTTTTTTAAAAAAAAAAGTGGTGACATATTGGAATGCACATTATTTGAATGAGCAAACATATTTTTTAGAAAATACATACTTGAAACTGTGTATTTTCATCAGTGCCTATTTAAATATTGTTACTAAAATTTCTATGAAGAGAAGACTGTAAAATCATTTGATAAAAAAATTTATAATCAAAATTGTCTTCTTTGTATATATATATACATTAACAGAGAATTACAAATTTATTGCTTTTGAATTTCATATGTAGTTATAAATTTTATATAGCTTAAAAATAAGTTTAATTTCTTTATAGAAATATATTATAATAGCAAATTCAGACCAAAACTGCCCATTTTTATCATTTTCATTTATATTTTAAGTGGACTTTAAATATAGAATGGCATTTTTTTTTATTTCCAAATATCATACGCAGTTGAGAAATTCGTATAATTGTTCTATAACATATTGTGGATATTAAACTTTCCCCATATGTTTTTCCTTTTAGTTTTGTCATCAAAAACTGTTACCATATGTTTACTACTTTCATTTATGCTGAAAACCAACATTTATTATAGAATTGCAATTTTTTTGCTTTTATATATATGTACAGTTAAGAATCCATATATATAACAAATATTCATACAGCAAGGGAAGTATTTGAAATGATTTTTTTAACATTTCAACTTTTTCAGTAATATATGTACTAGGTGATCAGCAATCTTTGAATAACCAAATTAAAAATAGTTGGAAAATAAAAGATTTGAATTCATGCAACTTGAAATAAAGATAGTCTATGATTGAATATCATATATCGAAAGTAATTTGAACATAATAGTTTTATTGTAATATATGTTTTAGTTCATTATTCTAATAATTTTATTGTAATTTCCAAAAAACAAAAAAATTTCTTTTATATGTATATTTATAAAAATTTTAAATAGTTCAATAAAACTTCATCATTGTTTTATTTTGATACATTTCTGTTTTTATCATCAAATTTTTTATATTTTTGGAATATATTTTAAGTTCCAAAAGAGAAATAAGATATATTATTTCTTCAAAATAGAGGGCTAATTATTTACTAACAATTTGTTTAATAAATTACTTTTAATAGGAGTTCAAAATGACATTATACTAGTATAAACATTAGATAATTATACTTTTCTGCATATAAAATAAGGATCTTCCCATTTGATTTTCCAAAAGTTTTGTTTTTCTGAACTATTCATGAATCAATCAATATTCTACTGTGCTACAAAAAAAAAAAAAAATGATGAAGTCTTTAAAATCAACAAAGAAACTAAATAAAAAGTTATTAAATCTTCTAAACAATTCATAGCAATATTGTTTAATTTCCAGGCAATTCTAGAAAATTAATAATAGTAATAGTCAAAAAAATCAAAATAAATTTTTAACAATTAATTTATGCAATTATGTCAAATGGAATTAAAATATCAATGAAAATTAAAGATATAGATGCTGAACTTTCAAATAATATCACATCTAACCATATTCTTGGATTCTAGAAAAAAAAAACCTAAAAATTTTAGAAAATTAAATAAGGTTTAGAAATATTATTAAAGAGTAAGCCATTTCATGAAGAGATGAAGTATCATTAAAATTGTTGTATAAATGTTATTCCAGTCTTAAAATATATAATATAATTATGGTCTTTAATTTTAAAAAATCCAAGAATGCCAAAAACAACAGAAATATACTAAATTCAATTTGGAAAAACAAATATTTTATATAAATCTTTAAAAAAATAAGAAATTGATGTTATTTCTTTTTCTACACAGTTAACTTTCAAACACTTTAGTTCATCATATTTTTCCTGATAGTACATGTTTTCCGATCCATATAATATATTTCAAGCAAAACATTTAATTATTTTCTAATCTACAGAATAATTTTTTCATCAAATTAAAGATTTGACATTTTACTACACCTCTATTTCATTACTTGTAGCACAATTATCTAGCTTAATAAATAACTTAAATTCATTAAAACACTCCAGTATTTCATTTGGGATTATTAATAATTTATGATATAAAAAAATTATATTAAAATTTATTTTAATACAGACTTCAACATTGCTTCAAATAGCCTTTATTAAGAAATTAGAAATTGGACATCAGCAGTTGTATAACATCCAATGTGATAATTTATCAGAACCAATATCTTAATTAAAGCTTATTGTATAGTAGACAATTATTTCTGAAATATGAAGCACTGAGATTAGTAGGTTAAAGATGCTGCTACCTGGTCTGTAGGAGACATTGTCCTATGAGGGTCACTGAATTCTGCAACTAACTCATCTGCTACTTCATTATAAGATGTAGTTCCTTTGCGTTGAACCTTCTCACAAACTTTCATAGAGAAATGCCTTAAACCTTTACCTCCTTTATCACCTTTTTTGCTACGTTTACTGGAAGAAAAAAAACTTTCAATTAAATTTTTTAAAATAAATAAAAAAAGAAAAGATATTAATTATCATAAATTTACTTTAAAATGTTGTCACCTGTCAGAAAAATCAGCATCTGAATAATCATGTGTGCGTTTACGCACATCTGACCATGACCCTGTTTGATCAATAACTCCAGAAATCATATTCTGAGGTGTGCGCGGGCTATTAATCAGCTGTGGGGATGATATCAGGCGTTGGGGAGTCCCCAAAATCTAAACAATTTTTAATAACTATCATCGAGTCTTTATTTTTTTTTTTAAATCTATAAAGATATTTTTGTTTTCTTTTAACTTACCATTGGAGAGCTGGTCATATGAACTACCTTGGGTAAAATGGCTGGTTCGTTCTTAAAAGGAGAAATCTTGGTAGGTGCAGTGGCAGCACTGGTAAGGGGGATGGCAACCATTGGGGCACCCACTGAAAAAAGAAAAATATGCTAAAAATCCTTTGCAAATTAATAACAATAAAACTTTTTTGATTATATAATTATTCTCATCATTAAAATTTTATATACATTATAATTAATTGTACTTAAAATGCAAATGTTCTAGGTGTGAAATGAGAAGCTATATTTTTTTTAAAAAAGGAGAGAGAGTGAAGGAGGGGTTTTTGATGAATTTATATGTATTAGTGAATATATATAAGTTAATGTAGATTTAATAAAAATATAAAAATATATAGAAGAAACAGATGCGCTAGATGTGGTAGCTATAGTAATTACAATGTTCTAACAAGAATAATATAATTTCCATATTTTGTTCTGGTCTTTATTTACAATTTCACTTGAGATTTAAAAAATTAAAAATATATACAAGTACACATATCATTTTGTATAAAAAAAAACTGACCATAAAAGAAAACAACTTGAGTGTATTAAAAACAAAAAAGCATAAAAAGAAGCATAAAATACAGTATTTTTAAGTTTATATATTAATCACTGTTTTAATTAAATATTTTAACTTACTCCATGTAGATCTGCTAAAACAATTGTGACTAATATTGTGGCTTAAATTATAGTAATAAAAATAATAAAAAAAAAAATTGTTTAAAACTATACAATTTTCTTTTACTATTTTTCACTTTTATTAAAATGAGTTTGAATTTTATTTTATCTCAGTATTAATAATAATAAAAAAATACAAAAAAAAAAAAAACTCTCAAAAAATAATAGAAGAACCTGAACTAGATTTGAAAAGAATTCGATCAGCTACCAAATGTTGCCATGTCTTCTCAATTAATCTTTAACAACAGAAGACTAAAAAAATGTCTGACAAGGCTTCAAAAGTTTATTCCAAGAAAAAAAAAAAAACAGGATCAGATCATAAAGAACAAAACAGAGCATATCACATGATCAATGTATAACTTCAGTGCTGCCACTCCTGAGAAATATACTGAGCATTGAAAAGGGGGGGATGGAATGAGAAAATAAATAAAGAACATATATAAAAAAAAAAGTACTTAATTTTAGAGTCGATTATTTCTCTAGCAGAAGCCCCCCCCTCCCCGTGTGAATAGTGAGATCATTATATCTTTTAACTGACATATGCAAAATATAAAAATAAAATTATGTAAAGAACAAATGATATTTTGCAATTTAATTTAATTTGACAATTATTTCCAGGATATTCTTTGTAACAAATGACAGCTGCAAAGCTGAAGTATATACCCCTAGGTGGTCATATGGTGCAAAAATGAATAATAATAAAAAAATTCTACTGGTAAAAATTTAAATTTTTTATGCACATTTTTTTTCCTAATTTAAAAGAACTATTAACAAAGAAAAACAAAGGGAATAAACGTCTATGTGTATGTTAGTATATGCACATAATTTATTAAACTACTTTATTTACACGATTCTTTATCTAATTTAATAATTAATATCCACAACTCATCTTCTCAAGAAATATTTTAAAATTTTCTTACACCAAAGATAAAATGTATAAATAATAAACAACTTAATTTTGTAATTTAAAAATAAAAAATCTGCAGTTTTTTGTTTTTGTTTAAAAAGGTGTTGCTATAATTGCAATAAAGATCTAAATAAATATTAAAATATAATTATTATGTGTATATATAATATTTAAATACAAGTATAGTATATATACTTAAAGTAGATATAATTAGAGGAGATTTAAACTCAGACTTTCAAGCTCCCTTTAGTCATCCATTCCATCTTATACAACCAATGCACATGACCACATACATGTGAAAAAGATAAAATTTTGTGATGCATCAATTGGCCCAGATCAATATCTCCCCCACACACATATGTGTGTATATATATAATTAACAGTTCACATTTTTTATTATGATTGCAGCTCCATATAACAATTCAAATGTAACACATAATTGTTTATTTGTTAGTGTACATTATACTAATTTGTTTTATAAATGTAAATTTATTTAGAAGGCAAAGCCATTATTTTTCAATAAATATATAAATGATTATTAAGAATTCTACATAAGGTTATAAATTTAATAAACATCAAATATAGTAGGACTGTCATTAACATTAACTAAAATAGTTATTAACCTTTTTATTCATTCTTCTTATAATAAAAATGTATGATGATAAAATGTAAAAAATATATTATGTAGATAATATTAAATTGTATCTATAATTTGAAGGAAATATTTGTGTAGAGATAGATCCGCTGTTCCCCATGTCATTTTGCAATTATAGTGTATAGCAGGTGCAATAAAAACTAAATTAAAATTTTCATTCTTTCACTAATTTCAAATGTTTTTTATTATACATGTTTCAACTTATTGATGAATCACTAGATTTTGGGATAGTGAATATGACAAAACCAAATTACTTATCTATATAGTACTAGTTAAATATGTATATGATTATTTCCATCTCTTAATATTCCTGTATTGAAAAAAATTGATTAATTGAAATAAATCTTTGGATCTATTAGCAATTTTCCAATATCTACAAGTTTAAGTTTGAAATGTAAGAGTGTGATGTTAATTATAATAAATAAGATCATAGCGTAAGTAAAAAGAATTGAGTATCATACATCTATAGGAAGATTATTAGTGATAGATATAAAATTAAAACTTTACATCAGAGATTCAATGAAATTTACGAATTTAATGTAATAAAAATGATTAATTATTATTTATGTAATTATTTAAACATTACTTTAAAGTAAATTTTCTTAAAAATTATTCACTTTAAATTTTAAATAATATGAATATAGACATGTGAAGGGGTAAAATTAAAGCATATCTAGATTACTTTATCCGGACTGCAATAGTTTCTGCAGCTATCAATAAGAAAGCGCATATAACAATATGCCCAAAAAATTTAAAATAGTAGATTCTAAATGACAGTTTAATTAACTGATTCACTTTACATCAAACAATTAACATGAAAGCTTAAACAAATAATAATGATGATTGGAGAAACTTTTAGCATTACTGAAATAAGCAATTGCTCTGAGTATTGTTTTCTCACATTGTAGTGACTGCTGCTGAATCCAATTTCAGTCTTCTGTTGACTTTCTGCACAAAACCTCCAGCAATCAGGCAGGCTTTGATACTCATTCCGTCAGCTGTATTTATTATTGCTCTATGGAGTATCTAGAATGCTCCAAAAATTTTCAAAATCCATGTATTACAATTAACAATGTCTGCCATAATCTAATATGATTCTAGCAGATCACCCACTCAATATCTAAACTCCTAAACCATACTCATTCTCAACCAGATTTGCATCTCATTCACAAATCATATTGTCTTTTCTCCATACTACTGGACATCTCAAGCTTTTCTGATAGCCGTTTTATTCACTGATCATACTTTAATTAAGCTAATAGTCTCTTTTCTATCATTAATGATTAAAAATGTTCCCATTTGCATAAATAAATAAAAAAATTATATATGGTCTCCATATTTCAAGTGTTTGTTAACTTCTCAAGATAAATCTAACTCAAACTTTCATCTTATTCATATTTACTATATCAATATATTATATTGACCATATTATCTTTAGAGTCCATTCAGTTTATTCCATTACGCTGTACAAAAAACATACTGAAAGAAATTTCAAGTGACACCATTTTTATCACATATAGACAGACTTCCCGCTTTCAGCAGGTTAGCCCAAACCATTTCAGAAAGTCAAAAATTCATGAATATTAACATATAGCTTTTATTTATAGCTAGAAATTAAACTCAACATAGAAAATAGAAAAATAATAATAATAAACATAAAAATAAATACTGAACATTAAACAAAATAAAATAAAAAAAAGCCTTATTTTGAAAAAAAAAATTCTTAAATGAATCTACATTTACAAATTATATATATGCTTTATAATCATAAAAATAGTTATCACTATTGTAATATTCTATGTAATATTATCATAAAATAACTGAATTGTTTACAATATAATCATAGAAATAAGCATTGTGCTATACTAATAATATATAAATAATGTAAGTATGCCTGTAGTAAAAAAATAATAAATAATATGACTTGATTTATGATATTGTATAAGAAGACATTAAAATATACCTAAAAAAAGTAGATCATTTAATCAGTTATTCAAATCAACTAGTCAGTATACAAAAATTAAAATCTTACTACTCTTATGGAATATATACCATGAGAAATGAGGAGACACATTCTTGTCAGCAAACAAATTAGACATGCGATTTAATACTTTCTAATAAAAATGAAAATGACATTAATGAACAATTTTCAAACTTAAAGCTTAGATCAGCTTTTGTGAATTTAATTTCTGCTATATACAAATTTTTTAAACACTTTCTGATTAATCATTATAATAATTTACATTCACAGTATATTATTATGCCAAATCAACAAACAAATCACATTAATTGGTGTCAAAAAAGAATAAAGATAAAATATAATCCAATATTCATTATCTTTGTCCAAAATTCTTTGAAAATATACATGCCAAAATTCTGACTCTCTTAAATCCAGGCTCTTACATGTGTGTTTGTCTAACCAGGAATGTGTGTATATGTATGTATGTAATATGCTACCATGTTATTTAAAAAACAATTACTTATGTAAAAAAAAAAATGGCTCAAATGATGGAATGACATGGAAATATAAAAAAATTTTAAACAGAATTTTGATCACATAAAATATCAGATCGTTGCAAACAAAATCATTCAACATCTGATAAAGAATCTTAGATATTCAATTATTTTATAAATAGATCTACTGCTACAAAAAATACTTTAAGATATCTTCAGCCTTTTCCCATTTCTAGCAATGTAACTAAATGCTCTCCTCTATCACTTAGGGTATATTAATTCATTGTGCAAAATGATTGATCTTGTATCTAGTATATTTATACCAGTCCTTAGCAAAAACATACCTTATATTAGTCTACATTAACAATAGCATGATTAAAACAAGTATAATAACTGGTATCAAAGTTGTGAGTGCAGAAAATTTGGCATCTGTAAATAAAATTTAACAAACCAATATATTATTAGTAGTTTAAAGCATATTCACTAATCATTAAATAAATATTCAACTTAGCATATGTCAACATACAGAATCCATCCTGTCATTTTAATAGAAATTCCATTATTTATTGAAGCTACATTATAACTATATATTATTGGGATTGTAGATTAAATGTATTTACTACTTAACTGAAGTTACATTATGAGTATATATTATTGAGACTGTGGATTAAATATATTTACTACTTAATATTTTGATACTAATTTTATACAATACATTGTATTTAAATTAAAAGGCATAGGACCACAGTATATAAAAAAGATTAATTAAATAATATATATCTTTTATAAAATATAGTAAGCATGACATGATCGACTTTATAAATCATATTCAACCCAAAACTGATGCAATGAAAAATATTTTGCCTTTGTAATGTATGAAATAACTCCATATAAAGTTGACTCTGACTGTACATCATGAACCCAGGTTGGGATTCCACACTAAAATTCACTGTGTAGTCACAAAAGTAAAAATCCAAGTTTATGTAAGGTGTCAGTCCCATATAACCTGAATTCAGAAATATTTTTTCAGTTATTTATTAAATTCTTAAATGTAATTATAGGGAATTTGGACACATACTTTCAAGCTCCTTTCAGTTATTCACTCCATTTCATACAACCGATAAACATAACCACACACATGTGATAGAGATAAATGACCTCCCAATATATATGTATTTCGTGCTGAACCAGCAATCATCAGTTGGTCCAGATCATCATTTGCCACATATATATATAATCAGTGATCAGCTTATATTAAGATAGCAAATTTTCAAACTTTAATGGACATACTTCAATCTACTTCTTCCTCTAACCTCTTCAGCCATCCAAACGATTGAAAATCTAATGATGGAGCATCCAAATCCCTTGTTGATGCCAATATTATTACCATGCCCATGTTGACTTTAAGTCACTTTGACCTCTCATATATAGGACCTTGTCCACTTAAATACACAGAAGAAGGATGGGCAGAATACAGGCTAAAATTTTAGATGTAATTAAAGATTTGAAGACAGACTTCTAAAACTAACCTGCCCATCCCTCGTTTGTGTATTTAAATGGACAATGTCCTATACATTAGAAATCAGAGTGACTTATAGTCAACATGGGCATGATAATAATATTGGCATCAACAAGGAATTTGACCGTTCCATCATCAGATTGTCAATGGTATTGTAACAGGAACTGGGTTCAAACCCTGTTACAAGGGAGAGAGAAAATCAGGCTATGTGTGTGTATGCATGTGTGTGTATTTGGAAATGACCACGCAGCCTACACATATATAATTACGTAAATAATAGTAATAGCGGTGATAGATTACTAATATTAATAATGTACACATTTTAATTTCTTTCTCTCACTTATTTTATTCTTATATTTTGAGGCATACGTGTATATTGACGAATATTGTATTGAAGGGGGTAAAAAAAATGAATAAAATCAAGAGATTTTCAAATATTTTAAAATATGAACGAAAAAAGAAAGGAATTTTGTTTACCTTCCACGAATCAATTAGTCGAACGGACAGTATTGTTATTGAAACGGATATAGTTAACAGTTCGATGTTTCGTTTAAATTAATAAGATTAATATATTATCAAGTTTCAAAACTTTGTGGAAATGATTTTTGTATTTAGCTAAAAGAAAAGAACAGGTGGAATGTCCAATAAAAAATTAAATTCTTGAGGATCCTATTGTCTAATTATCAAGGTAAACAACAAAGCTTAATTAGAGGGAGTTTCCAAAAATAGCAAAAGTTAAAACCAAGTTGCTAAGTGGTTTTTCTTTTGTTCGCATATTAGGTTAAAAGATTTTTGTTAGAGATAAAAATTTGTTGAGAGCGAGGACATTTTTTTTTTTTTTGGACAGTTTTTAGTTGGCTATTGATTATTGCAGAGAGAAGGCAGAAGGCAATATGTGGCAAAAAGAAGAGATTTATAAAAATCATTTTTGACCAGAAAAAAGAAAAGATATAAAGAAAACTCCACGAAATGCATGGGGTAAAGTTCTCATCGTGCTGGGGGTCTATGTTAGATGCCAGCTCCTTCTGTACCTTCGAGGCCACACAAGATATTAAGAGACAGATTGCCCTAAATATTATATAAAAAAAAAAGAAAGAAAACATACGATGAATGAATCCTATGACTGACGTCCGCCACTCCACAGATCTGTATTGGAACAATGAACTTATTAATTAAAATCCTGAATTAAAAGACCAAATGGACTCGTGATTTATCCACATTATCCCAAGGAATTGGAATGATGGTAAAAGAATTCATAAACACAAAGAGTGCACTCAGAAACATTTAATTACGAAGACTCGTCAAAACGGCGGTAAATATATTTGCTATTATTTCCAATCTTTAAATACACAAAATCAAATAGTGGAATAACTTTATACGTATTTTATTTCATAGATTTTATTCTTTAATTATAACATCATGTAAACAGAATATTGTCATATACATGTATGTGACACTTTATAATTTCTTCAAATAACCACTTACAACAAACTATTTTTTTTTTTGTTCGTTTATTTGTCTCTTTTATATTTTATTTTTTTTTTTTTGTTTGGAATATGTATCGTATGTTTTGAAATAGATTCCATTATTACTAGTGCGTGCTGATATATGTTTAGTAGTTCTAAGAAACAAATGTGTTAGATCAAGGTAAAAGAAAGGGAAAAGAGAGAGATTTTAATTCACCTGTTGTTCGTTGCTTCTCCGGTGGGTTACGCCACCACCCCTGAGCATAAGCTAGTATAAACCGGGCAAAAGCTTAAAATTTATTGAGTTAATTTATTGTTAGCGAATTCCGAGATTCTTGTTAAATAGCAAGATTGGAGCTTGGGCCGTAGCCCATAAACATGGACATTTGCACAATGAGAGAAGGATGACTCAGAACATGGGAAAATTTTGTATGGGAGGGGATGGTCGGAGCTATAGATACTATGAATGCGTAGGCATGTCAATTCACCCGCTGGAAAGAAATGCACGATCAGAAGAAGTCAAATCTCAATAACTAGCTGATAATTAATAAATATAAAGTGAAGTAAAACGAGGGAATGTGCGCATTAGTTACAGTATGGATGGCTGAAGAGTTAGAGTGTGGAGTAAATTGAAGCCTATCCACATTAAAGTTGAAAATTTGCTATCTTAAAGTAAATCAAGCAATGACTATATACATTTGTGGGAGATGATCTGGATTCTGGACCAAATGATGAATGCACGAAATATGTATATTGGAAATCGTTTATCTTTTTCTCACATGTAGTCATGTGTGTCGGTTGTATGACATGGAATGAATAGCTGAAGGGAGCTCAAATCCCCTAACCCCAAGTATATTCAAATATTATATTCTTAAATACATCTAAAAATGATTTCATTAAAATAGTAAAATAAAGGAAATTTTTAGCTGCAGACAGTATAAAATATTGAAATTTCTAATATATTTTCAATTTACTAAAAAAATCCATAGCATTTTAAATATATTGTCTAACGTTTAAAGAATAGGGGTCACTTCATTAGAGACTCATTTGCCAACTGACAAGCTTATACCTAGCTAGTCCTTTACAGCATGAATTATAAAAACTCATGTAAAAGGAAATATGAATAATATGAAATTTTTCTTTTAAATTCTATAGCTTTAGCTTTAAACAAAAAAATAAACTAAAAAAAAAAAACAGGCAAAACTCTCCATAGAGTAGTGTCACCCTGTGCCAACCAGAGTAATCAGAGGATGCCAGAAGACTTGTGCATAAAATCCCCATCTAGTACCTACTCATACAATATCCCCAGACTAGTGCAGTGCTCTCAGATCCAAGGCTCCTCACTGATGAAGGCCACAAGCCAGAAACTAGTCTGGTGATATTGTATGAGTAGGGAATAGATGGGGATTTTATGCACAAGCCTTCGGGCATCCATTGATTACTCTGGTTGGCACAGAGTGGCACTACTGTATGGAGAGTTTTGCCTGTTTAATAACAGTTATGTGCTAGCATAAGACACAGTGATTATGTGATGTTTAGTGGCTAAAAAAGAAAACATAAAAAGTTTTTAAATAACAAATATTAATGGGCTAAAAACAAAAATATCATTATAAAGATAAGAAATATTACATGGAATCTGATTATTTGTGTCAACCATTGCAAACAGATTTTTAATTTGTTTTAAATTAGTTAATGATAAATACTCATCATAATTAATAAATATATAAATAACAGATGCTTTGTTAAATATGATTTTTGGTTTTTCTTTTCAATTTTGAGCTACCAAATAATTCAAATTATTTGTTTAATATTTTTTATTAACCTTGACTTTGAATAAACAAGTTGTATTGCATTATAATTTTTTTTGTTATTATAAAAGAATTAAATATTCCTAATGAAAAATGTTTTTTTATTAAAATTGCAAAACATATATTTACATCATACTGTAAATGTGCACACCCACACACACACACCCTATATTAACATATTCTGCATACTTAGAACAAAAATCTTTCACATAATATAAAAATAGGTAAAATCTTGTAAAACAAAATAAAATTGACTTTTCAGTCAGTAGATAATTAATTTTCCATTTACATTTTGTCATCAGTATTATTCATGATTCAGTATAAAAATGATTATATATGATAGCTTGTGATTACATATATTAATAATCCTAGTCAAATAATTAAGATGCAGCACAAATAAATTCAAACTCAACCTATTTACAACTAATACTTATTTATATCAATAAAACATCAAATGACTTTTTCCATTTAAATTAAATATACCCTGTCAAGAGCAGCTCTCTTCATTCTACTTGAGCCATCTATTGTAAGCTTGAATAAAGAACACACTAGTTGGCTTGTATTCACAAACTGGTTGCTGATTTGCAGCTTTCATCGATGAGGAGTTTGAACCTAATCCATTTAATATGTCTCCCACACAAAGTCTTTTATACTATCAAGATGATAGCCTAAAATTTAAAAATACCACAAAGTTTACAGTACAGAACAAACTTACTTGTATATTACACAGATTTGATATTACATTAGTGACCCTCAGTTTTAGGTTAGCTATAAGCATCTTCACCCTTTGGCTAGAATGGTATAAATCAATTAAATCTTTTTAGGTAAATAATATATTATATAACAACAATAATGATATATATATATTGTAATTTAAAAACGAAAAGTAAAAGGGATGAATACTGCAACGCTCGCTCTTGACCTATCGATCAGATCCCCTAACCAACCTAGTAAACACATTGGGTATCCCAAAATTATAACCTACAAAATGGAGACCTCAACTTATGAACTATCAATATATTAAAACATATAGCATTAATAATATTAAGCTCAATAATATTAATATAGACTAATCTCAGGGATACGCGGTAATGTAAGAGCTAAAATAATAAATAAGCATTAATAAGACAAATGCAAAAACACAGCAAATTAAGAAAAAAATTATCATAATACTCTCTTTTTTTAAAATCTAATATATCTTAATATTTTAACCATATGGCATAGGAAAGGTTAGGTTACTTTCAAATCTTTACCAGCACAATAAAATGCTACCAAATCTTATAATTATTATGATTATCTTTCAAAATGCTCAGGTTCAATATAAAGTTCTTTTATTAAATTAAGACATATATTCTGTTATTTTTGCCATATAGTTTTTTCTTAAAATAATTTGATCTTAAACATAACAATTCTTTCTGAAATAATCTTATAAATAAATAAACTTCAGAGTTCTTTATGATGAATTATCACATAATCACTAATTTTGATATTCTATTTCTTTCTTGAAAACCTAGTCAAGAATGTGATCCTAGTAAAACAATAATAGCAGCCAGATACAATCTCACCCCCTTAAGATAATATTTTATTGAATTAAACAATTATAAAATTTACAATTAAAATTAAGCATGAAAAACCTCTTAAATTTAAGTAGCTATAATACACTAAGATGACATTTATATCATGAGTAGAAAATAAATTTTATTTTCTACTAAATAAAATCGAGTTATCTTATTATTTAAATTGATGATGAATAAAGTCAAGTGATTTTCCAACTTTATTAAAATAAATGAAATTGACTAAAGTGATTTTATACCAAATAAATAAATAGTTTTTATTATTTTCATTAAATAAAATAATCTTTTCTTAGATATTTTCTTATCATCAGTATAATATAAATAAAATGATTTTCATATCACATTTCTTTATCTTCATGCATAAATAAACACAAATTAATTGTGTAATAAATATTATTATTAGATTTCTGAAAGATAAAGATGATGATAAATGCAAACAGGCATGAATTAATAATAAAAATAATATTTATTAACACTATCAACATTCAATAGACAAATATCAAACTGTTTATTATTTATGGCTTATAAAATTATTAAATAATTTCCAAAGACAAAATAAAATAATAATATGAAAGAAAATTATATATTATAATTTTAAAATAAAAGCAATAATATCCGATGGTTAACAAAAACATTCTATGGTTTCGATAACTTCAGTAAGTACTCACATTTAACACACTGTTACAATTATAAAGTTCCTAAGTGAAAATATTCAATACCTTAGGTAAAATCCTTGTTTGGCGATAAATACTGAAGAAGATATATACCATTTTATGTAGTGACATATACAACTTTAAATTTCATAGTAAACATTTTATCAGAGTTAATATCTTGAAGTGTTAGGTAGGCACAACTACAAGATCTAACACCAAAACAACCCTGGGATAAACCAAGAGTATGACTGAAGATATAGGTGGCATTCCGCAGTATCTCCAATTACAAAGTCCCTAAGTGAAAATATTCACTATCTTACGTAAAATCCTTGTTTGGCGATGAATACTGAAGATGTATACCATTTTATGTAGTCATATATACAATTTTAAATTTCATATTAAACATTTTATCAGATTTAATATCTTGAAGTGTTAGCTAGGCACAACTACAAGATCTAACACCAAAACAACACTCAGATAAATCAAGAGTGTGACTGAAAATATAGGTGGCATTCCGCAGTATCTCTAAAATATCAAATACCAGATAAAGTCATAATAATAAACTACCCATAGCTTTAGATAAAATATATCACTAAGAAAATTCACATTAAGGGATAAGAAAACAAAGGCAAAATAAGATTATGGCATAAACTCAAGAAAGAACCTATGCATGAGAAAAATAATTAGCTTAAACTTTGTCATTAGTCAGAAAAAATGACACTGATCCATCAGAAGGGGAGTTTGCTAAATAAAACGTTATAAGCTTGATATCATAAAAACGAATAATAAAATTCATTGGCAAAATATAATAAATTATAAGAGAGACTATGCTCCTATCTCTTTAACTACATCTCTTTATAATTTGAACAATGTGTAAAACCAATAAAACAATAAACATAGCAAAATATAGCTAAATATAAAATTGTGGCATAATAATTAATAAAAATATACATCAACTTCTGAACTCTTCCAACATTTTCACACATTCAAAATAACTTCAAATGGGACATGTATACTCTGAGAACTTAATATGAAATATGTGTTAAACCATACATAAAATTATACAAAAAGGCATAGAAATAAATGCATGGTACTTAAAATAAATAAATATTAACACTACTATTTATACTCATTACCAATAAAATAAAGAGTCCATCTTGATATTCATCCCATTCTACTGGATACAGTCAATAAGAGTTCTTGAATATCCTGCAGACTTTCCAGGATATTGAAGTAACATTATAAATTACATTAACATAGACAGTAATTCACAAAAATATAAGGAAACAAATTCTTGAGGTCACTAACACAAATAAACAGGCATTCTGATTTGATTGTAAATTTAATAAGTAGAATTACAAACATGATGAACATTGGACATTTCACATAGCATATTATATCAATAAACTTAGCATTTCTTTTAAAAGCCCATTCTATTATTTACTGATGATTCAAGTATTCTGCAAACAGAGCATGGTAAGATTAGGGGTAATTTTAAATTTATATTCTTGGAGATTAGACTGAGCATAGCAATAAATTAAATAAATAATTTGGACTCAACATGTTGAAAAATATATTTCATTCTTTAGATTTAATGTGAAAACAATAAAAATCATTTTGTATAATATTATCATTTATAATACCGGTTGGCAAGAGAAATTTACTTATTGCAAATTTTAGCAATTAATAAAAATGAATTTTAATGTTTTTAATAAAGCATTTGAAATAATTAGGCACACTAACTAAATGTAAATCCGTTAGAAATACATTCTTTAATTTTCATAAAGTCAAAATTGAGTTTTATTTTCCATTCAAATATAGTTTTTTCTATTGAGCAGATATTCTATTATGGCATTCAGCCACATTAAGTTTCACAAATAAAACAAATACCTAATAGTCTTTCAATTATTTCATGGCAATAAATATACTACTTTTAAAATGTAGGATAGTTTTCGGTTATGCGTACTGTGGCTGCTAGGTGATGCTGCAGAACCACGAAGAAGCCTACAAGTGATAAATTTCTATACAAAAATGGTTGAAATCGATGGAAAATTAAAATTTAAATGCCTAAGACAAGACATCAGAGTAAAAAAATCAAATAATTAAAATGCCTAAGGCAAGATATTAAAAGTAAGTAAACAATCAAGTTAAATAAATTTAAAAAAGTACACATACACACACACACAAAAATCAGTTAAATACCTAAAATAACCATTAAAATTAAAATGCCCAAGGCAAGACATCAAAAGTAAGCAAAAAATCAAGTAAAAAATTTAGCCTGAGGCAAGACAACAAAAGTAAGTAAAAAATCAAGTGAAAAAATACACAATACATTAAAATACTACATAAATTATAAAAAAGTACACACACGCACACACACAAAATAGGTAAAAATACATAAAATACATTAAATATGAATCACTGAAATCACTCGATGGAGAATTAAAACGCCTGAGGCGAGAAATGGATAATTAAAATGTCTAGGGCAACAAATAGAAAAAATCTTCAAATCCACCCCAACAAAAATGTTAGTACCTAAGGCAAACAAATCGAAAAATTAAAAATCGAACAAATTCTAAAATACAAATTAAAAAAAACAACAAGAAAACACTATGAAATTTGAATTACAATAAAAACAGAAAAACTTTAATGGTAAATGTCAAAAAAAATAATAATGGTGGATGGGATTTCATTAAAATGGCAGGAGTTACGAAAACAGAATTTCATCAATATTTAGCTTTCCAAAGCAGCGGTTTGTATAAACTAAAAAACAAAAAGGATATTACACGAGAGTTTCTATTTATCAAATTAATTATTCTCTGCTTTGAAATCATGGCATATCATCAAAAATACGTCAAATACCCCCCCCCAATGAAAATTTTTTATCTAAAAATAGCTGAAATGGATAAATTAAAACGAAATACATAAAACACACACACCTTTTTCTACTCTGCAGGCAGCCCAAAATAAAGAAGCAATACAGATATGGATAAGCTTTCTATTAATTTTGATATCAAACACAATTGATAAATCATAAATAATTATATTATTTGTGCTCAAAAATTTTTATTATATATATAAAACAAGCATACAAACACACTGTGTATATTAACAAATGAATAAAAAAAATTACAAGAGAAAAGCAATCATATTCAGATACATTTAGGTGTAGAATATTATTTTAAAATTACGAATAGTTTCTCGGTTGATCACTTTCTAAAAGTCTTTATTTACAGTCATATGGAAAATGCGATAATATGGGAGTGAAGACATATATGCAATAAAAGTTTATATTACCTGTGTTTTTCCTAGGATAAAGACGAAAATATAAAAGCAATAGTAATAATTTGTTTGGATGGTGCATAGAAATAGTTAACTTCCTATGTGTTCAATCCAATTAATTTCTCGACTTGGTATTGATTTTTTTCAGAGTAGGTTACGGTTGAAATATTTCAGGAGCTTCTTTCAGTATCGCCAAAGTTATTTATTATAGATTCCATCTATTCCAGCTGCAATTTAGAATTATATCACACTGGCCCTTCAGCATGCTTAAGCGTTTACCTCTTTATGTTCATAGCTGACAAATACATTCGGCTGCTTTAAATGTTTCCAAAACTCTGCAATTTAATAATATGTGGAGAATTATTTTCTTCAAAGCAGTATCAGATGAACTGTTCTTTCCAAAAAATATATTAGTCTCTATATTTCTCTTTTTGTAGACTCATTTTTTTCTAGAAAGTTCTTATTCCTTTCTTTTATCCCTTATCACCAACGTGGTTTTGAGGTCTGGTTTCTCTTTAAACAAAGCAAAAAACTTTTGCCACCTTTTTGTCTTTTCAAGGTCAGGAAATTTTGTTGCCCACCTGTAATTTGTTTTGGACTTTTATTTTTTTGTTTTTCTTTTTACATTCTTTAGATATTAATCTATACAGTTTTAATATTTTTTGTCATTAAAGATCACTTTTCTCTATTATAATAAGAGCTGCATTAGTATTCCATCTTCGAAATCAAATTTATATTTCTTGAATTTTGTTCATTCATCCACCCACACAGCATATATATATACTTGTGTTTCAATAAATTACAAGAGCACAAACACCCTTCCCCATTTCATACTTCATCTTTATTTTAACTCTTTCTCTACCAATTTAAAAATCAAATATACTCGAATAAATAATATAAGAACTATATACACATGCATGTACAAATTTTCCTTTTGTGAAACAGGGTCTGAAGCCACCCTGTCACAATATATATATATATGTATTTTCTCAAAATATGAAAATAAAGATTGGTTATGATGAGTTAGAAAGAGTTAAACAATTACAAATATCTTGGTCAGATTATTAATATAGATGGAAACATAATGGATGAAATTAATCATAGAAATAAAAACTAAGATTTTTAATAAATGTGTTTACCAGTTCTTACTTATAGATCTGAGACTTAGACCCTTAATAGAAGAGCAATATAGACACTTCATACCACTCAAAGAAGTATGGAGAGATGCATGTTAGGAGTAACAAGAAGAGATCGCAAACACAATATATGGGTAAGAGAACAAACAGGTATTACTGACCTCATTGAAAAAATTAAAAGACTGAAATGGAGTTGGGCTGGACATATTGCTACTAGAGATTATAATAGATGGACACTTGAAATCTTAAACTGGATTCCAAGAGATTGTAAAAGACTAACAAAGAGATCACATGAAAGAGATGGGTGGATGAAATAAGAAAAGTGTGCTGGGATAATGTGGAGAAGAGAAACTAAAGATCGGAGAAGGTTGTTTGAACTTGAAGCGACCTTCAACCTGCAGTGGATTGATAATGATGATTTCAGCCTAGTTTACAAAATTGATATTGATTTGAGCTAATTTATATGTACATCCTCACATACTAATATTTATCCGTATATTCACACATACCAAGAGTTATCACTTTATCAACCATTATCAATCCACTGCAGGATGAAGGTCTCTCCAATTTCAATCAATCTTCTCTGATCTTTAGCTTCTCGTCTTCACATAACCCCTGCAGTGTCTTATTTCATCTATCCATCTCACATGTCGTATCTTTCTAGGTCTTTTACAATCTCTGGAATCTCTTCTAGAAATATGTCCAGCCCAACTCCAGTCTTTTATTTTTTTCAATGAGGTCAGTAACACCTGTTTGTTCTCTTAGCAATATATTGTGGTTTCGATCTCTTCTTGTTACTCCTAACAGGCATCTCTCGATACTTCTTTGAATGGTCTGAAGTCTCTGTATTGCTCTTCTATTAAGTGTCCAAGTCTCAGATCCATAAGTAAGAACTGGTAAAACACATTTATTTAAAAATCTTACTTTTTAATTCTATGATTAATTTCATGCATTATGTTTCCATCTGTATTAATAATCTGACCAAGGTATTTGAAATTGTTTAACTTCTTTTAACTCATCATAATCAATCTTTATTTTACTATTTTGAGAAAATCCATATATATATTGTGACAGGGTGGCTTTAAATCCTGTTTCACAAAAGGGAAATTTATACACATGCATGTCTATATATAATTCTTATATTATGTATTCGAGTATATTTGATTTTTAGATTGGTAGAGAAAGGTTTAAAATAAAGACGAAGTATGAATGGGGAGGGATGTTTGTGCTTTTGTATTTTACTGAAACATGAGTATATATTGTGCCAACTACATATGATTGTAGTCACACATGTATGTATGTATTTATTATTATTATTATTAAACAAGACATTTATTTTCTTATATAGCGTGATGTTTTTGTTCTATAATCTATAATATTAATAAGCCAATAAGCTGATATATTATTATTATTATTATTATTATTATTATTATTATTATTATTAATAATAATAAACAGAGCAAAACTCTCCATACAGTATAGGAAATGTGATCATGTGAATAATAATAATAATAATAATTAGTTAAAAGGTAAAATAAAAGTGAAACAAACAAAGAAATTAAAAGAATTAGGTCATTGATATTTTTCAAAAGTAAAAGGGAAAAAATATATATAAAACTCGTGAAAGGGTTAATAATTAGTTTAAAATTAGTTGAAAGGCTGTAAACACTTTTATTTCTAAAAAAGGTAAAAAAAAGGGGGGAAGATAAAACAAATAAAAGGTATTAGAGAGTTATGATATTTAAAACTTTGTAAAAAAAGGAAGTTTAAATGTAAATTTTATTAAAATGTGAAACTTGAACAAAATTTTCATCATAGATCTGTATAAGATAAAAAAAAATGTGTGAAAGGACATATTGTTAATTAGTGGCATTCCAGTAAACAATAGCCAGCAAATCCTAAATCTATAATAAAGGCAGATCGAGATTATTAATTAGTTGATTTTTGGATTTTCTGTTATCAGATTTGTCTAAAGAACTAAACATGAGACTAGCATTTCTGAGCAATATTAGCAGGTATATGTCTGTTAATATGTGTGGCTAGTGGCCCTAAATGGGCATTTTCTCGGTCTTGACCCACCTGAATTCAAACTCATCCATGAAAAAACATCTGCTGTCTTGCCTGCTAAAATAGATCGCCGTTATTAACCGAGCCATACCTAAAGAAAGGAATAAATGCTGCAAAAGGAGACTAAACCCACTGCAATGAACCACACCAAGAATAACCCAGCCAGCCGGAGTGTCTAGTGAAGAATCAACCATCTCTGCAAAAGAAGTGAGTGCTTCCCACAGGACGGTCTATACAGTGCTGGATGTGTAATAACCTAGGTAAACATTTTCCTATCAAACATGCATGTATTGATTTATTTTATATCGAAAAGAAACAGACTATTTTGAAATTGTGCAATATTTAAAAAAAGAAAAAAAAAGGAAGAACTATTACTAGATAAGTTATTTTTTGTTAGATAAAAGAATCATTACTTTATGCTGGACTTTTGCTAATTAGTTATTCTGTCATATAATTATATTATTTCAATGTTTATAGATTTGTTTATTATTTTAGATATTTGAATTCATTATGCCATTTAACTTGATATTTTTTTTTCTTTTAATTAAACATCATTACTACTAAAAAATAGCTGCCTTGCTCAATTTTTTTTTCACCAGGTGAATGAATAACAGTAGCAAATTAAATATAGGTTATTAAAACTTATGTGGTTAACGTTAGATTTAAATAAAATAAGGGACAAATAAATAAATTTTCTTTTATTCTAAAGAGAAAAAAAGTGGAATAAACAAAGAAGAAGGAGGGGGAACTATACACTCATATATTCTTCTGTTACTGGGATAATTTCCGAAAAAAATTTATGAATATTTCAAGCACTGGATGCCTAATAAAGCATTCCTTACGAATACTTTTGTCCTGCAGCCGAGGTGCTTCTGACCGGGAAATATAACGTTGGAATATGGGCGTATTTTTTCAGTGTTCGTTCAGGAATATAGACTTAAAAGCTAATTAGGTTTGTATTTGCTTCTTGCTTGAGGTAACAGTACAAATTAAATATTAAATCTAACAAAAACTGTTACAATATATATATATTTGCTGTGTGGATGGATTAACGAAATTCAAATATAAATTTCATTTCGTAGCTTGAAGCCAATGCAGCTCATTTTATTATAATAGAGAAAAAAGATCTTAAATTAAAAAAAATATTAAAACTGTATAGATTATTAGAATGTAAAAGGAAAACAAAAATAACAGCCGAAAACAAAGTATAGGTGGTCAACGAAATTTCCTGACCTTGAAAAGACAAAAAGATGGTAAACGTTTTTTGCTTTGTTTAAAAAAAAACCAGATCTCAAAACCATGTGGGTGATAAGAGATAAAAGAAAGGAATAAGAATTTTCTAGAAAAAAATGAATCTACAAAAAGAGAAATATAGAGAATAATATATTTTTTGAAAAGGACAGTCCATCTGATACTGCTTTAAAGAAAATAATTCTCCACATGTTATTAAATTACGAAGTTTTGGAAACATATTAAAAGCAGCCAATGTATTCACCAGCTAGGAACATGAGAAGGTAAAAGCTTAAGAATGCTGAACAGCCGATGTGATACAATAGTAAATTGCAGCTGGAATAGATCGAATCTATGATAAATAATTTTGCCGATACTGGAAGACGCTAGTGAAATATTTAAACCGTAACCTACTCTGAAGCGAATCAATACCAAGTCGAAAAATTAATTGGAGTGAACTCATAAAAAGCACCTATTTCTATGCACCAGTCGAACGAATTATTACTATTGCTTTTATATTTTCGTCGTTATCCCAGGGAAAAACACAGGTAGTATAAACTTTTATTGCATATATTTCTTCACTCCCATATTACCGCATTCTCCATATGACGGTAAATAAAGACTTTCAGAAAGTGATCAACCGAGAAACTATTCGTAATTTTAGAATAATATTCTACATCTAAATGCATTTGAATGATAGTTTTTCTCTTGTAATTTTCTTTATTCATTTGTTAATATACGCAGTGTGTGTGTAGGCTTGTTTTATATATATAAAAAAAATATTTAAGCACAAATAATATTAATATTTATAATTTATCAATTGTTTGATATTAAAATTAATAGAAAGCTTATCCATATATGTGTTGCTTCTTTATTTTGGGTTGTCTACAGAGTGTAGAAAGAGGGGTGGTAATGTTTTATGTATTTCATTTTAATTTGTTCATTTCAGCTATTTTTGGATAGAAATTCTTCATTGAGGGGTATTTGATTTATTTTTAATGATATGCCATAATTTCAAAGCAGAGAATAATTAATTTGATAAATAGAAGCTCTCGTGTAATGTTCTTTTTGCTTTTTAGTTTATATAAACCGCTGCTTTGGAAAACTAAATATTAATGAAATTCTGTTTTCGTTACTCCGCCATTTTAATTAAGCCCCATCCGCCATTATTAATTTTTTTGCCATTTACCATTAAAGTTTTTCTGTTTTTATTGTAATTCAAATTTCATAGCGTTTTCTTGGTTTGTTTTTTAATAATTTGTATTTTCTAAGAATTTGTTCGATTTTTAATTTTTCAATTTATTTATCTTAGGTGTTAAAATTTTTGTGGGGGGGAGGGTTTGAGATTTGTTCTGTTTGTTGCCCTAGGCATTTTAATTTTCCATTGATTTCAGCAATTCATTTTTAATGTATTTTATGTATTTTTACTGATTTTGTGTTGTGTACTTTTTTAAAATTTATGTAGCATTTTAATGTATTTTATGTGTGTTTTTCACTTGATTTTTTAATTACTTTTGATGTCTTACCTTAGGCTAAATTTTTTATTTGATTTTTTACTTACTTTTGATGTCTTGCCTTAGGCGTTTTATTTTTAATGGTTATTTTATGTATATTTACTGATTTTGTGTGTGTGTGTACTTTTTTAAAATTTACGTATTATTTCACATGATTTTTTACTTACTTTTGGTGTCTTGCCTTGGGCATTTTAATTTTTTTTACTTCATTTCTTACTTTTGATGAGTTGCCTAAGGCATTTTAATTTTAATTTTTCGGCGATTTCAGCCATTTTTGTATAGAAATTTATCACTTGCAGGCTTCTTGGTGGTTCTGCAGTGTCACTAGCAGCCACAGTATTCGTAAACGAAAACTACCAAATGTAGCATTTATAAAATTCTTTTATTATTCTAAAGATCCTGCAATTCTGGTTAAATAGTCCTCATTCCATATAAAAATGGAATTATACCGAAAGAAAACATATTTGAAATATGATAGAATATTTAGCTTGCTTTAAATATAACAGTTGCATAAAGTTCTTTAAAAAACAGATTAAAATATTTTTAATATTAGCATCAAATATCTTGTAAGTTTTTGCATATATCCCAGATAATTTCTAAAACAAAGTTTAGGTAAAATAAATTATGTGCAATTAATAAATTTTTTACAAAGCAGTGATAATACCTTTGGTTAAATTCTATTATTGCAAGATTTCCAAGAAAGCAATTCCATCCTAAAACATTCACAGTAGAATTTGCCATAATGCAATTCCTGTTGAAGTTTAAAGTGTCAAAAAGCATTCAGTTGCAGAATAGTCTGGATAAATATTACTTTTTAACAATGTAAATTATTAACTTATCAAAATAAAATCAGTTAAAAAAATTACAACTGTAGACAAAAATTGATGAAATGAAGAATAGGTATGTGGACTAGATAGGTGCTATCTCACATCTGATTTATATAAGACAAGTCATGTGACTGAATATGATTGATGTGATTGACGATCAAAGTCCATTTCCAATTGACCCAATTAACAAAAGGTTAAAATTTTTCTTGGAAATCTAAAAATTAGCATAATTCCAGAACTTTCTGGAGTCAATCATTTAGACTTTTAATCAAAACAAATAATTAATTAAAGATTGTCATCTTTTAAACAATTATTTAACACCGATATCTATTATGTAACAAAAAAACATTCTTTAAATACATTAAAGGTTTACATTATTTAATAAAATAAATTTATATCAATGAAATATTAATATTTATTTAAACACATTTTGTAAGTCCTCAGAATATATATACTTTTAAGAATTACATTTTAAAAAACATTAAATCTCAACAGGAAGATCTTAAATAATTATTAGCTTTCACATATAAGCAATCATACAGTATATTACTAAATTCTTTAATTAAGAATACTAACTTAAACATATAAAATAATTATGAGATTTTAAAGTAATACTTTTTAATCAGTTAAACTGTAGAATTCTCTAATTAAAACTAGATTACAATACTTATTAAAATTAAATAATACACTTTACTGGCAATTAATTTAAATATCCAAGACCTACTTTAAAGTTTAAACTCATTTTAAAGTTCTAAAACATTTTAATCTAATAAAAGATTATTTCAGCTTTACTATTCTAAAAGTTAAACCCATTAATACTTTAAATCAGTAACAACACTATGACTAAATATTGAAAATTATAAAAAGAGTTCCTTATGAAGTTTAAACATTATAAAATTACTCCTTTAAGTTTAAGCTATTACCATCTTGTAATATTTATTCTGAAATGATTAATCAGTTACATAAACAATTTTTTTTTCTTTTTTAAATAATACATCATCACAAAACTTGATATTCAACTCTAATACAAAAGCTGAGGGTCACAATTAGAGATTATTCTCAAGAATTCTTTTTCTTGATTTCTCAATTGATAAATTTTTATCAATTCTGAAGAAATTTAACATCATTTCTTGAGAATTTTGAGAGAAAAAAATAAAAACAGAAAACTAAGTTATTTTTACAAAACATTCCTTAAAAATTCTAGTAAAACTTTTTTATTAACTCCAATTATATTATTTTCTCACTTTAAGTATATTATGTTTAAAACATTTAGTCAGCGTTAATAAAAAATAATTTGCAAATTAACTACATACTTTTACTTGGTGTTTATTTATACAGTACATAAATTTTATATAGAATTTGAAAATTAAAATTTATTAAAAAATAATATATATATTTATATAGACTCCAAAAATGAGCAAGAAGAACTATAGCGATTGCTTTTGAAGTATTTTAAAAAGGAAAAGAATGAAATTTGATATTAAGCAAAAAGTATTTAGATGAACTTAAAATTCAAATATCAAAGAGTAAAAATAATGTGTTCATTTAATTATTAAAGTTTCTTAAAGATCCAAACCATTCATGAGAATAATATGACTAATTCTTCAAATCTACCTCAAAATTTGATATCATTAAACTAGCTAAAAAGTATATACACCTGGGTCTCTTTTTACGCGGATTTATTTAACGCGATTTTGAAGTTAAGCGATTCACGTTTCTCCGGAAGTGGAACTCCGATAATGCGCTATTACTTTAAATAATAAATTTCGCGCACTTACATCATATTGAAAGTAATAGCACATTATTGGAATTCGATTTTCATCTTAGTAATTTCAATATTTTCAGTGCTTTATAATAGTAAGATTTTATGCAATAATGAAATTAAAATCATGATTTCCACATTTTATGTATACACACATTAAATTTTACAAGATTATAATGTAAATTTGTTCAAACATTGTGCGTATTAATTGTGCATTTTAAATCACATTCTGTTTTTTGCTTTTTAAAAAAGAACATAATCAATTATTAATCATTTAGTGTCCGCAAGTTTATTTTTAAAAGGTGAGTTATAGCAGTGGCACAATTAAAATTGAAAATTAAAAAATTAAAGACAAAAATAAGAATTTAATTTTTAGTTGTTTGATTAATTACTAATTATGTTGTCAACAGAAAACTATTAACACAACATGAAAGTGATGTTGGCGCTAGTTGTATTTACTCTTGTGAAGAATCTGATTTTTTACCAGTTTGCAAACGAACCTGTTTAACGGCAAACAGCGATAATAATTAAAATGTGCATACAAAAATGTAAATTACTGTAAATTATGCATAAAAATATATTGTTTTGAATAAAATTAAATATTATAGTTAAAAAAAGTTTGTCTTGTATCAATTTTTTTCAAATTTGAAATTTTTTATTAGTCATATTTTATTTCCTTATTATTTTTTTTTTGCGCGAATTTTAAAGTAATTTTACGTTGGTGCTTTGCTTTTACGCAATCTTTGAAAAATCACAGTCCGTATCCCCCTTTTTCAAGGTAAGTTACATCTATTTTTGCGCGATTTTGTTTGCGCGTTTTCTGAGGGAACTTATCTATCGCATAAAACAAGACCCAGGTGTAGAGAGATTCCAAAAAAATTACATAAATGAAGTAGAACAGAGCAATTCTGATTATGAGGTGGATTATTGAAGTAGTGACAAAAAGCTGTCCTACAAATACTTCAGCAAGTTCACAACAATTAGAAGAGTTGATACAAGCAATTTTAAAACAACTTCAAAACAGTTGTGAAAAAAAAAAATTTAGATTAGAAAAAGAATTTGAAGCTACAGGGAAATTGACAAATAATTTGGGAAATTTTGAAATCTGTGTTGAACACAATTATGTGTACATTAACACAAAATGATGTCAGATCATATTGTGTCCAAAAGATGAACCCACATAAAAGACTGATTGATTTGTCTTTTCAAAAACATTTATTTTTTGAAAAAAAATGTCTAGATTTCATATTTAATCTGGTTAATTTAAAAATTGGATCATACATAATTTTCAATGAAGGTGGAATGAATTTAAATTGAATTTGCATTTTTTTTTTTATTAAAAAATTTATTTTGTTTTTGTATTTTATATAAATGGTTATTAAAATAATTTTCAAAATAAAAATATGGGGGGGGGTGTTTTTAATTTTTCTTGAGAATTCTCGAGAACATTAAAAAAATTCCTGATTTCTCGAGAATGAAATGTTTAAGAATTGCATATCTCTAGTCACAATATATATCATTTTCATTTTTGATGTCAATACAATAAAATACGATACATGCATTCAGGAACAAGCAATCCCATTTTCCTATCCTGATGATATATCAAATTATTGATAAAAATATTTGTAAATCTTGTAAAAGTAATTTGAATTGTGTGCAAAGATAGCATATATCAAAATGTGTTGTTAGAAAAGCTTGAAAAAAAAATCTGCCTATTAAACTCTTTAATATCCGTTGTTATCCTTTTCGGTAATATTAGAAAAGTTTTGGTCAAGTTATTAATAAAAACTCTTTAAGTACACAGAAAAGATAATTCAACTTCTAACTCATTTCATTTTGCAGCCTACTCAAATGTTTTCTGCACCATTCAATTTTTTTTTTTTTAATACACTAGAAACATTATTTGTTAGTATTACAATAATCCATCATAACAATGAAATTTTGTTTTAACTTGAAGCATGGATACCAAAATTTAAGGACACATACTTGTGATAATATGTTGGAATACTTACATCATCTATCATTAAATGTTGAATGTCTAGGAAATTTTAAACTTTATTTAAACTTTTCAAAAAAGTCACTCATGTTATAATGGCAAATATAAGTTGACCTGGTGTGACAATACATAACGTCCGAAAGTCTGTAATTAACCTTGCTCTTAGAAAAAAGTTTTTTAAAAAATTGGAGGGATCAGGAGGATTTGAACCAATCTTCATAGAGATATATAAAATTTCTATTGGTTGTTGTCTTTGACAGAATTGGTTACAATGTTTCCTTAAAATTCAATATTCAAAAATCTAAAGGTGTAAGTTCAACTTCTATGCTAATATTGTCACTGATCAGGCCAGCAAGACCTGAAGAAAAATGGACAATATTTTTCAAAATGTTGTGTAATTACTAACCTGTGTTGTCCATTTGTGATATTACTAACAAGTTGTTTATATTTGAAAAGTTTAAATAAAGTTTAACATTTTCTAGACATTCACCATTTAATGATAGATATTTGAAATAGTCCAGCATATTATCACATCTAATATATCATCATCATAAACCTTCAGGCAAATACTAAGTACTTGATATGAACCCAATGCTATGTTGAAGTTTAGTCATTATGAAAAATTATATCTAAAACAAATTAAAGTAGTAAACTATTTAACTTTCCTATGTAAATCAGAAGGATTGTTCCTAAGGGCTTGCAATTAAAATCTCCCATTTCCTCCAAGAATGCTGAGATTGTTCAGAACAAGTGACACACTATTGAAAAAAAACAAATGTACATGGTTTTTCAAGTATCAAACCTTACTTTCTATTAGAAATGTGGATATTTTCTAGCAGTAAAAAGATTATATTCTAAATTACTTGCAAGAATAAAAGAACAGAAGAAGAATCTTATAAATCTACATAGGCACATCAGAAGTCATACAGTAACAAATGATCTATCAGCTTCATCAGTTAAAATCCTTACCTCTAAACATCTAACAGATGCTGAATTTATCTGTTCTTGTAAAAGGTTTTAAACTTCGCCATTATACCATCTATTGCACCATCATTGGATATAATGGCAGCTATTGAGGAAGTCACATAAAAATTGCCTCTAGCAGCAGAACTATGCTAGGAAGTTAAAAGAACATTTGATATCAAAAACAGAAATCAAACATTGCATGTGATGAGAGGAAAGCCATTAAATCTCTCAAACAGGATACATATATAATCATGCTCCCTAATGCCAAAAATAACACTATGGTTGTAATGGATAAAACTAATTATAATAACAAAATATGAGAACTTCACAAAAAATGGTAAAAATTCAATTCCAAATACATAAGTAAAGTTACAACCATTATTCTCGAAGCATCGCAAATATTTCAGTGATTCGAAAAAAAAAAAAATGAATTTCATATTTCAGTAAAATTCCTCAACATGTTCCATTATGGTCTATGGTTAGTTCTAAAAATTTACCATGTCAAAACTTGTGAAAATTTCTTCTTGAAATTCTCAGTCCATAGTCCATTGGCAGACAGGTCACAGTCCTTCATCAGGAATTCTAAGCACTTCATAGAATTAATCAGAGAAATGAAAATGGAAAGGTCTGACATAGTGATAAGCTTTGGTTGACAAATTTATCTATACATGTACCATGTGACGAAGCATTGTCTATTGTAAAGAAAAGATTATATGATGAAAATAGTGTATAAACAACTCTACTTATTGATAGTATAATAGAGTTATTAACCTTCTGCATTTCAACATATTTTCAATATAATTCAAAATTCTTCCAACAAAATCAAGAGATGGTCATGTGATCACTACTGTTATCTTTGCTTATTAATATAGAAGCAGTCGACCTGATATTCAGATCAAGCTTCACAGCCCACTCAGAATCTCCCCCACCACCAAACCATATTTAAACTCCATCCTTATGCATATATACGTATTTATTTATACATATATTTTTTTTTGCTTAATAAAATAATAACTGACGTAGATATATATAGACATCTTAATGGAAATAATTTTAATAAATAAATAGATATCTTAATGGAAATAATTTTAATAAATAAATATCATTTTATTTTAATTCGTATAAGTGCATAATGGGTATGTACATATTATAGGTGAGGGGAGATTACTTTTAAAACATATATCAAATTAAAGCGTATTATATTAATGTATATTTTTAAAATTATATTTAATTTATTATTTATTTTAATCATGGGGGGTCAGAAAGGATAATGCAATCCTTATAAAAATATTCTTGAATGTAATTGAGACAATTTACCGAAAACCCATTAGTCCAAATTAAAATATTATAACTTTATAACAGTAATGTAAAAAATCCATTAGTGGAAATTTTATCCACTTCAAATTTGTTTTAAAATCTTTGATCATACTTTAAAACAATCGTTCGAGAAATTTTAACAGGATTAATATTGTCTTTAAACTTACTTAAACAAAAGTGCATCCGGTCAGCAAATTCCAGATCCACTAAGTGCATAAAGTGCCTCAGGTCTAGCAGCTAAGTGCTTTCCAAGATAAACGGAAAAATAGTATAAATACTGCCAGATTTGAATCCAGTGAGGAGACTCATAATATTGAATCAGCAATGGTAAATATACTCCACACTTGTTATAATAATCCAATGTGTCATAAGTAGTGGAACTTTTCACCTTTCTCTCTGATCAACATGCTCTTTCCCACACTCATCACTCAGGATCCAGTTTACCCATGAACTATAATATGCTTAAAGCTAAATAATGAAATGCTACCTGCCTGACCAACAAAATCTAACTAGATCTAGTTCATCAATCCCAATGGACACTGAAATCATCAAGAATTGCCATTAATTACAAAGGTAATAAAACTATAGCCACTGCCTAATGTTTAAATTCAGCCTTCCGTAATTATTCCTAATAACCCTGTCTGTTGTTTAAAATAATATTATTCTATTCAACCAGAAATTAAATATTTTGTTAAATAATTTGTAATTTACTTAACTAATATTAACATGTATATAACTCTATATAACTTTCTTTAATTTCTTTTTATCATTGAGCCTCTATTAAATAAATGTAATGTTTTTTTCATCTTCATGTGGCAATAATATTTTATAATTTTCATTATTGTGTTTTATATATTTTGCCAATAATTCTTCAAATTCGCCAGTATGTCATTTTTCCTTTATTTTCCCCCTCTCCACTTTATAAAATGACTAGATTAACTTTAATATAATAAAACAAGTCTTGTTATTTTTATCTTAGCGAACACTTGTGAATTTGAGGAAAACAAATTAATTATCTTATAATGTCAATGTAGAAAAATAGAGTAGAAAATCTGTTTTTCTAAAAAATGTTTTTTTTTTATTTTATTTGAATAATAAGTGCTAACATTAAAAACTTTATGAAATCAAATCTATTTATTATGAAATTAATAAACATACCCCATACATATATGTTTAAATTATATTTAGTATAATATCAAAGCACTTCAAACCGAATTCTCATATTTATTTAACATGGTGGGAAGTTTAGAGATAAATTAAAGTAAGGGGGAGGAAAGTCTCTATTCCACTGTTTATGTAATTTTAGTAATAAGTTTAAATGATCCATTACTGTTCAGTGATTAAATCATACTATTACGTTGGACATTCCCAATATATATAAAGGTTATAATTCATTCATCCTTAGTGTTAAAATATTATGTTTTTGGTTCCAAGCGTTGTATGCAATCAGGCCTCCATGTTCTAATGCATATGTGTGTCTAAGTGCTTCATTCCCCGGGATTTTCGCTAATCCGGATCTCATATATTCATTCCAAATCCAAGAACACGGCTGGCAACACACCCCGTGGAACTTATTCATTGTATGAGCTATTGATTCACTCCAGAAAGATCTGGCCTATCGTTATTAATAGCAGACCCCTTCATTCTGTGAACCGAACCTGCCAAAATAGCAGAAAGAATTCAATCACCATTCTTTGTCCTTAAATTTGGAAGCACATTTTTCAGATCCGAGATTGGATCATCTAATTCTGTCATCATGCACACACCGCTTTCTTAAAGTTCTCGCCATAAATCAAACCTATGAATGTCCATAAACCGTAGTGTTATGATTCAACTAAACAGATTTCTTTATTATATTCATTAATAGTTTCATGTTCGTGTATTTTAGCGATGCAATTATATATACGTTAACGAACTATCCCACACACACTTAGCACTCAGTATAAACTGAGAGTAGTTATTTATTCTTATAAAAATATATTTTGTCATAAAATTATCATTCTAAATATTCGGTCAAGTGCTATATTTTGATCTTTCTGGGGGTGGATTGGTAACTCGCAAAGGTATTTCCTCATAGCGCTAAATCAACTGTTCATCAATATAGTTATTAATTATTGGCATATGAGTTAGCCGCAATAATAAATCAAATAAAGTAATCAATCAAATCTGTCATTTCCTAAGTTATAAACGAATTTTATATGATTTACCTGCTACCGTATAAATGTCAATCAAATTATATGTACGTCAAGAGGGCAATGACGATCAATTAAATAACAAACCAAGTATTTACGCATATCTTATATAAATTAATAAATTGTATATATATATCATAAACTTGCAGAATCATTGTTTCTTTTATTTAAAATATTAATATTTTAGTTATTAAATTATGCTCACCCTGACTAGATTATCTCCCGCTAATCTTCTTTATATATAATTAATAAGAAAGGCCACAATCTTTAAATGAGTCAAACTTATATTTTATACTAAAATATTCCGTTATATAAATTCAAATTGGAGTCTTTTTGTGTCTCCGCTTTGCGATGCCGGTGGAAAGAGATAAATTACATCGGTACCATCGGGATTGCATTGCTCATAAGTTGGTAGATCTGGAAAATAAGCAAATAGGGCAGAGTTCAAGAGTGTTTCTGACTTATGCATCTTGCACATGATTGGACTCTAGGGACTTTTACCTAGATTCTAGATCTTGTTATATAAACAGACAAAACCGACCGAAACAATATTTACATGGAAGAACTTTAAACCACAACCATTTCCACCTAAAGTGTGGCTTCACTATGTTGGTAATATATGTGTCGTATGGCCGCATGGTGAAACTCGATTAATCATTCTGAATGCACATCAACAATATATCTCCATCAATTAAATTCACAATGAAATCAGAATGAGAACAAAAATTAACATTATTCAATGTTCTTATGACAAGACTCCCTCAGAGCAAAGTAAAAACAATAACTTATAAGAAACCAACATGTACTAGCAAGTACTTGCCATATACATTTAATTATACCAGCAGCACATAACATGAAATTATAGTATCACTATGGAAGAATGCAAAGGAAGTACATGTTCAGAAAGCAGTGATTTGGAAAATGAAAAGATTTACATAGAACAAACTCTCATCAGCAGTCATCAAAAAAGGCCTTTAATAGACAATAAAAAGAAACATCACAAAGAAAAATGACTATTGGTACTGTAATGTATCTGTACATACCTTGAAGCTGCAGTCAATGTATCATTAGGAAAGTGTTCCAAAACTATCACAGTTAAAAGAATTCTAACTTCTACAAAACCTAAACTGGAAATTTTCTGAAAAACAAAAAATGCATCTACGAAATATTAGGTGAATGTGGAAGTAAGTATATTGGTGAAATCTGTCGCCCTGATAAATAGTGACTGAAATAACATAAAGTAATGGTTAAAACAGAAAAAAAACAGGTATGTCTACAGGAGCAGACATACATATATTAAAGAATATATGTTCAATTGGGAAAATATAAAAAGATAGAATTTGAAAGAAAAAAAGTGCAAAAAAAAAATTCAAAAAACCTGCTCATATGACAATGGCAAATAATCCTATAAATCAACCCAGTGCGGCAATACATAATGTCTGAAAGCTTCTAATTAACTTCACTCTTAGAAAAAAATTATTAATTAATTATTAAAAAAAAAAATTATAGAGGTATTAGGAGAATTTGAACCAATCCTCATAGATATGAATATAAAATTGTTCTACTGATTGATAGAATAGCTCAGTTGATTAGAGCATTGCCTTATATTCAATAATCTAAAGGTGTAAGTTCAACTCCTATACTAATATTGTCACTGGTTAGGTCAGCAACACTTGAGGAGATAATATTATTTGAAATGTGTAATTACTAAAATGTGTAGTTTATTGTGTGTTATTAGCAGGAAGTTGCTTGTATTTGAAAAGTAAATAAAGTTTAGAATGTTCTAGATATTCAAAAAGATGAAGGAAATAATCCAACATATTACTACATCTAATATACCATCATCCCAAATCTTCAGTATATACAACACTGCAGATAAAAAAAAATGGGTTTAATAAAAACTCATGTGAATTGACAAATAAACAAACTGTCATTTACATGTGTGAGCATATATGAGTGTCACTTGAGAAATAAAAAGTGGCAACTGCCTAAAGTTAAAAAAAAAATTCATGCACATTATTAAAGATAATATATTAAGTATTACTTAATAATACGTAAAAAAAAAAAAACAAAGGAATAATAATAATAATGTAAAGGAAGAGGAAAAATGCTTTCGATATACATGAAAGATGAATAGCATAATTTATTTATTTTTAAATTTAAATTTGAATATTGTTTAGTATGCATTTGAAAGGAAGTTTTAACTAAACAACTTGTCCATTTTTTAAAAAAAAATCTGATACTGGATTTGAAAAATATTAAAATTTTGCAATTAATAATATTTTAGAAATTATAATAAAAAATTTAAAAGTCAACAATGAATTTTGAAATGTAAATAAAGAGAGAAGAGAAACACTTTATTTTAATTTCTCTTCTTTTATTTCTAAAAAAAACATGATATAATGTACATAAGATTTGTATCCACAACATGTTGTAATGAGAGTAAACAAGGTGTCTTTCAAAAAATATATTGTTGTAATGATGCAAAGGTCATATATTCCCTAGCTGGTGACATATATGTTGTTTTGAAAACAATGCTGTTTGAACAATATTAAATAGATAAAAATAAGTCTAAAACAAGCAACTAGGCACTATTACTATCATTCCTATTCCACGAGCCTAGTAATTCATTCCATATAGCTTTGCATTAAGAATGCAGCCAACTATTGAAGCTGTGTTGCCGTGATCCATGCTACTAAGAGAAACAACCACTGATTAAAACTCTTTTCTCACCATAAACCATATTTTACTGACTTTTAATGTATTTTTCAATACTCCAGTTACAATATTCAGTATGATGATTTATTTATCAGTATGATGACTTTATTTAGAAGAAACCCATCTGCTATATGTGGCTAGATAACCAAAAACTACAGCAGTTAAAACAACCTGAAAAAATGCAATCAGATCCAGAAATTAGTACTGAAGTTTGAAAAACCAGCTTGTGTAATGCCTCTATAATGTCGTCAAAGAAGAAACGAATAGTGTTGTATAAAATACACAAGACCTACAGGTAGTATATCTCATACAATGTCACCAATGCTGCTGTATTTACACTCTCTAACACCATCAGTGTTCAAGATCATCATTGGAAGAACTAAAAAAAAACAGTAAAAAAAATATTAAAAGTTCCTGAAAAAACCATGGTTAGTAACTGTTTCAATATTTAATGTGGTAAGATCTTATCAGTATAACTTACACCATAGTTTAACTTAAAATATCTTTTGTTACTACACCTGGATCTCATTTTACGCGATAGATAGGTTCCTCAGAAAACACGTGCAAACGAAATCGCGCAAAAATAGACGTAACTTACATTGAAAAGGGGAGGATGCGGTCTGTGATTTTTCAAAATTCGCGTAAAAGCAAAGCACCAATGTAAAATTACTTTAAAATTCGCGCAAAAAAAAAAATAAGGAAATAAAATATGACTAATAAAAAATTTCAAATTTGAAAAAAATTGATACAAGACAAACTTTTTTAAACTATAATATTTAATTTTATTCAAAATAATATATTTTTATGCATAATTTACAGTACAGTAATTTACATTTTTTTATACACATTTTAATTATTATTGCTATTTGCCGAAAAACACGTTCGTTTGTAAACTGGTAAAAAATCATATTTTTCACAAGAGGAAATACAACTAACGCCAACTTCACACTCATGTTGTATCAATGGTTTTCTGGTGACAACGTAATTAGTAATTAATCTTTGAGATGATGATTTTATTAATTGTTTATGAAGCTCGCGATATCCAGACATACAACCATTTAGCTCTCGTTGGAATTTAAGAGCACGTTAATGATTAGTGTCATTAATAAGAAAATAATAATTGATTACGTTCTTTTTTAAAAAGCAAAAACAGAATGTGATTTAAAATGCAAAATTAACACGCACAATGTTTGAACAAATTTACATTATAATCTTGTAAAATTTAATGTGTGTATACATAAAATGTGGAAATCATGATTTTAATTTCATTATTGCATAAAATCTTACTATTATAAAGCACTGAAAATATTGAAATTACTAAGATGAAAGTCGAATTCCAATAATGTGCTATTACTTTCAATATAACGTAAGTGTGCGAAATTTATTATTTAAAGTAATAGCGCATTATCGGAAATCGACTTCCGGTGAAACACAAATCGCGTAACTTCAAAATTGTGTTAAATAAGTCTGCGTAAAAAGAGACCCAGGTGTATAATATTTTTGTGTATGTATTGACAGTTGCAAGTATATACACGCAACAGTTTTATTTCTTCATTATTAATAAATTGCTAAATTTTTTTTTATTAATCCATTTAGTTTGTTTTTGCAACTCAATTTAAATATATGCTTTTTACACACATATGCTAGTTAAAATACACAACCCTGAGAAATCATGTAAACCACTAGGGGAAAGCTGGGATGATAACAAATTGATGATGATCATTCCTTTAAAAGTATTCCAAGAGTAAACTTTCTTTTTAGGAGATTTGGGACTTTGGAGTTTATTTTTATTGAAATGAAAAAACAAAATAAAATACTTTTGTGAGTACTTGTACATTAAATTATAGATCGTCATCATCACATTGGTGAATATTATATATTCTGAATTAATTATTTTTATTTGAATTTTATTAATCAGTCCCCTTTTATATTTATTTGATCCAAAATTTATGATACAACGGTACATATTGAATAGATTATTATATTATTTAATATCTTATATATTATGTAACCAGGTTCAAGTCCATCTAACTGTTATAAAAATACAGTACTGTGAAAAAGTTACCATTACAATATTATAGATGAACACAAAAATTATTTGTTTCTTTTATGTAATACTATACATAAAATGTTATCTAATAGTATTATCTGGGCACATACTCTTTTGAAATACAAATGCAATATGTTTAGGTAAAATATAACTCTGCTCTGTGATGCTGTATAGTGTTTTAACTTATACTGTATAATAGAATTGTTTTTGCATATACAGATGACTAAATAACAAATATAATCACAATTTATTGCATAGCCAGAGCTTATTTATAAATTTATATATAGTCACATAATAGAGAAGAGTTCAGCATGTTTGATTTAGACCATAATTTTAGATTCGCTCACATCTGCTACAAATTCATTCATAAAAAAAAACACTGTCTTCGAAAATTATCTCTACCTAATAATTCTTATATTTTAGCAAATTATAATCAGGGGAAGGGGGGTAGTCATCTGTTTAAGACTAAAATGTATATACAGTAAATTATTTATTATCATTTGTTGAATGTTCCAAATAACAAGCATTAATCACAAGATTAAAGTAATAAACTAGAAGAAAAGAGATCTGGTTTTAAAGATCAGGTAATTTTGCATTCATCATCAACATCATCATTTTTAACCATTATTAATTCATTTCAGGATAATGTTTTCTCCTAGTTTAATCCAACTTCTCTGATTTCTAGACTCTCTTCTCCACATCATATCAGTAAACTTCCTTATTTCATTCGTTTAACTCACATATCTCTTTCTGGTCTTTTACAAATTCTTAGGATCCAGTTTAAGATTTCAACTGTCCATCTATTGTCATGTGCTCTAGCAATATGTTCACCCCAGTTTAACTTCAATCTGATAATTCATTCATTCTATCACCCATGTCTTTCATTTTCAATCCATTCTTGTTATTCTTGACATACATTTTTCCAGACTTCGTTGAATGATCTGAGGTTCACATATTTCTCTTATGTTAAGTAACCAAGCTCAAATACTTAAGTAACTGGAAAAAGACATTTATTAAAAAAAAACCTTTCTTTTCAAACATAGACATATTTCCTTTCAATATTAAGTTATTTCTGCCAAAAGCATTCCAAATTTAATTACATGATTAATTTCATCCATTGTATTTCCATCTGTAATAATCTTCTAATTCATCATTATCAATCTATATTTTCTTCTTTTGACAAAATCCATTGAACGTTACTTTAATCTGTTTAGCATTTATCTTTAATCATATTTTCTTGCTTTCATCTGATAACTCTTGCAAAAATTTCCTGAAGCTCTAAGTATTACTTGCAAAAATAAGTGTACCCTCTGCAAAATCTAGATTTAACCCCTTGAGTCCGAAGCACCCCTGCGAGCCCCTGAACAAAAATTTAGACTTTCAACTGAGTTTGCGCAGAATCGATAAGTAGTACACTTACGATTCTCAGAGCATTAGATCCGCCATCTTATTGTGGTTAAAATGAGCTATAACTTTTATTTTTACGATAAAATTTGGATTTTTTATGAAAGTTTTTGTAAAATACAAATTTTTTTCTTTTTCTTTTGTTTTTTAGATTTAATGACCGTAAATATGATTCACGGTCCATTGAACTTGTTTTACAGTGTAATAATTATGTTCAATTACGTAAGGGCTTTTATAAGCCCTCATAGTAGAAACAATTTTTTTTGTAAAAAAAAAAGGTTAAAGCTTAAAAATAAAAATAAAAAGATTATATCAAAAATGTATAAGGATTACTATTGGATTTATTTTTAATAATAATGACTTTGGATGCCTTCATAATTGGATTCAAATTTGAAACTGATGCTAACATTTAGACAGGATTCTGTGACTACTCGTTTTATTATTTTTTTTTTATTATTAATTATTGTTTTCTATAATTAAATATAATTAAAAATAATATATATGATATAATACAGGTGAAATAATATAAAAATGTTTATTTTAATATTTTTCTGACCTAATAACTCTTTTTATAAAAATGATAAACTTTTAGATAAAAAGCACATTTGAAAATTGAGAATCTTTTACCTTAATTTGTTTTATGATCTACTTTTTATTACTTTTATATATATATATATAATATATATATATATATATGATATAATATAGGTGAAATAATATAAAAACTTTTTTTTTAATTATTTTTCTCACCTAGTTTATAACTCTTTATTATACATATACACATACAAAACAATATATATATAATAGAATTATATATATATGCAAAAAAGAATATATATATGATAGAATTTGATATATACATATATAAAACAATATATATATATATACAATAGAATTTTAGACAATACATTTAAATAATATAAAAACATGCACATCCACACTCATCATATACCGAGACATCCACTCTCATATTTCATCTCCCACACACACACATATATAATCAGTGCTCATAATAAATTTGTTTATTTTGATATTTATTGATTTTTCTTGTTCATTTTATCTTGGAGAAATTTTTGCTTGATATTTATTTTTAGAGTACATTTTATTTAGTTGAAAAGAATACACATTTTAGGTAACACACCATTTTTCACTAATATAATATAAGTAATATATAATATTATACTATACTATACTATACATTATTATATAATTTACTAAAGTCCTCAACATCTTGTAAATTATTTCTGTTATTTTTTTCCCCACTAAAAACCAAACATATTTCTAACAGATACCTGCATGCAAGGACAACCAAACATTTCTAGCATATACTCTGTTATAAAACTAGAACATGTAGGGCGGCTAGTAAAAATGGAACTTACCAATTGCACTGTTTTTGTAATTTTTGCATAGAAAAATTATCTCAGATAAGACATATTATATATCACTTTTTTCAGCATTTTGAGACGCATGTGATGAAGCTGTCTATGAAATTGTAATTTTAAATTATACCTTTCAAACTTGAGAATTTGTGAACCAATGTAAAAATAAATATGTTTAAAAATGTAAAAAATCTCCTTTTTTAATTATTTTTTTTTGGTAATGACTATTTTATCAGCTTTATTACATTCTTTCATATTTGCACTTTCTAAAAATGTATATATATATTTATTGTAATAAATTAGAAATTTCATTTAAAATTATATGTCCTGTAATTTTTTTTTGACATTCAAAATGGCCATCGGTCTCTAAGGGTAAATAATTTCCATTTATTTCTACTTCCTTAGGTGGGCTTTGAGCATTCCATCATCAGATTTTCAATTAAATGAACAGCTGAAGAGTTGTGGGGTAGAGTGGTTTGAAGCCTTTCCATTAAAGTATGAAGATTGGCTATCTTAATATAAGCTGAGCTTTGATTGTATATATGTGTGGAGATGATAATCTGGACCAACTGTCAAGAACTGGTTTAGCACGAAATACGTATATTGGTGATTATCTTTTCGACATGTGTGTGATCAAGGGTATAAGCGGTATGAGATAGCATGGATGGTTAAGGGTCATGGGAAAGTCTAAGTTCAAACCCTATATATTACATATATAAGTGCAGGTATAAAAAAGCCTGTACTGTAGAAGGAAAAAATTCATATTTTAAAATACTTCTTGTAAAACTGTTATAAAAAGTTTAGGAGATATGGAGTCACCCTGTCGCATATCCTCAATGTTAATCTTACTATATAACTATATAATTTAATCATGGCTGTTACTTTTTGATAAATATTTCTCAGTATATGACAATAACCTAATCCCATATCTTGATGATCCAATGCTTTAATCATTGTAAACTACTTATACAATCAAGTCTTTTTATAATCCACTAATTCAAAACATAATAGTAACTCATACTCATTGGTCCACTCTAAAACCACTTTTAAATCCTGCTTGTTCTTTTGATTGGCTAAAATTCAAAATTTGTTGTAGATAAGAACTAATAGGAGTGATAGGTCTGTAATTTCTAATATCTTCTTTGTCACCTTTTTGTAAATATCAAAATCCAAGCATCTAGCATATGTTTATCATTTGGTATATATGTCAATAATTTTTCTATTTCTTCACCTTCTTCTAATACTAATTATTATATACATTGTCTAATTGTCAATAAAATATAACTTCATCTGTTTATAAAAAGTCCATAAAATATAACTTTATCTGTTTATAAAAAGTCATTTGTATTCCAGGAAGATCTATTGTGATCTTGAATAATCAACAGATATTAGGTAATAAGATGGCTGCAAAATATGTAAATGCATGTAATCTAAAAAGTCTCATTGATAAAAGATTAGCCAAAAATTAATCAAGAGTATGAATTATAGTATTAGTATTTTGCAACCATTAATTAATTTAAACCTATAATATATAACTCTACTGGCATTTTATTTTATTTCATAATTTAAATTATATGTTCAGCAATTACATTTCAATGGGATAATATCCTTAAAAAAAAAATACAATGCTTAAATAAATTATAGGTTTTAAAATATACTTAAATACAATATTTAAAATAAACATATAGAAAAACTTTTACTTTTCTAATAGAGTTTAAAAAAATTCTGCATAAAAATATTATATATCTACCCTGTAAAAATTGCCAGAAATAAAATTAAATAGGATCAGTTACTAGAGAATATATATTTATAGTTAAAATTCAAAATTTTAATAATAAAATACTTTTTTAAAAATTGACATTTCTAAGATTTTTAATTTCTATATAAATTTTTTAATGAAAATCCATAACTGGTGAAAATTATATTTATTTGAAATAGGAATAATATAATTTTTATAATCTTTTTTTTATGATTCAATTAATATATTAGAATTGTAGTCTTTATCAAAATTTTTATCAAATGTTTTAGTACCTCTTATAAAAGCACTGGAAGATCCCTAACATATATTATTACTGGCAAGCAATCTCAAAAAGATTTCAGATAACATTCTGAAGAGTTTGTTTCAGTCAAATTAAACAAATAAAACTAGATAGTAGATTTAACCTGCAACAATTAACTATTATTCTAAATTTAGCACTCTCTTTAAATTAAGAATCAAAGAAAAGCAATACAAGATCACTACTAATATGACAATATTTCTTTTATATACACAATATTTTATACTATACTTCCAATACTAAAACTTTTTTTCATTTATTAGAGAATTTATTTCTCCCTAGGAATGCTGAAATATAAACATCCACTAATTTATTGGCACATTATTCCAGTTAAAATTTTATTACAATTATGTACAATGAACTTTTTGATCTATTGATTTTTAAATAACAGAAACACATTAAAAGACACAAACATATAAAGAACAACAAACATTTTTCTACGCAAACATTGGCTCTAAATACAACTTAGAAATCAAAATACTCTACAATCATAATTTACAAAATGTGTGTGTGTGTATATATAAAATACAGTATATATAATTTTAAAATGGCAGTAATTCTCTCTGTTTTTAAAAATCAGAACGAATATTAATTATAGTGATAAGATTATAATTTTTTTAAAATAAACAATAAATCGTTAATTTGTCATAGAAAGTAATTTATTTTTAATTTTATAAATAAAAAAATAAATAGCCATCTATTTGCTTTGGACAGATTTAAACTTCAATTAATCTCTGAAAATATAGATTTCTTTAAAAAAAATAAGCATTTTAATTAAAAGAACAGCAAAACTTTAAATAAAAAAAAATAAAAAAAAACTTTCTTTTTTTAAAAAAACTTGTAGAAAAATGGGAAACGGTTGAATGCAAAGTTAATTATTTCCGATTTTTTTAAAAAGTAAACGGATTGTTATTTCTAAATTATAAAAATTATACTTTCTTTAAATAAAATAATAAAAATGTTTTAATAAAAAAAATATTTGTATAAGAAAATATTGTATTAAGATCAATGATTTTGTCAATGATAGATGTGATAAAGGTGGATTTTTAAAAATGTTTATACATATATTATTTATTTAAAAAAAAGCAAATGAACTTTTTTGGAGGATAAATATTAACTTGTTTAATTGTAAATAGTCAATGTATAGTTTGATTTATTCTATATGAAAGAGTTGCAGCAAAAATATTGAAAGCTTTTATACTAACTTGCCCTGATCTGTGTTCCTACCAGGATGTCCATATTTTTGAATTTTTAACAATGAAAAAAAGTTGTTCCCCTTTAGAACTCCAACTCACATACTTAGGTTTCCCAAAAAAAGTCCATAGCTAATGGAAATATTACATTTATAGAATAAAATTTTGTTAATATTTTCATTTAACTTATACTTAATTAAAAGTAAATATTTTTAATTAAAATCTGAATTATTCTTCGGAAATAATTAATATTTTATAAATATTTTGTAAAAAAAAAATGTGTAAAACAAGTTAGAGAATTAATTAAAAAGCTAATATATAAATATATTTATATAGTAGACAATCATATGATATTTAAATTTAGAATTCATTTGTTAGGAGGTATTTTTTATTTTCATGTCTTATTATTAAATTATAACTTTTGTCAGACTTCTTTTTAGTTTTAACTAGTTTTTAAAATAATATATGAGTGCTATATACGTGTATAATAATTAATAAGTTTTGTTAAAATAAATTATACGTATATAGTAATTAATGTTTTATTAAAATAAGTTTTGTTAGATGAAATAAGAATTTTGTAATTAAATTTGGTACGCTATTAAAGATAAGCGCTTCAGATTAGAAACTAATTAAGCAGCTAGATTAAAAGTGCTGATTACTAAAAGTAGACAATAGGAGAATTAATTGGTTTCTAAAACATTCACTTTACAAGAAAAAATTAAGAACAAAAAATAACTAAGCAGCACTTGCAGCGGGGAACTCATTGAATGCACACGAAAGTCAAGAGTTTCAACTTAGCAATGGAACAAACCCAGTGAACTCCACCACTGAAGGTTAAAAAGTGGACCTAGGAACTTTGCAGGCCACACCGGTCTAAATTATGTTTTTCTTATGCCTTCATGGCCAGCGTTCGTAAGTTAACTTAATTGTCATATAACTATATATGTAATATTATTTATCCGACTGATAATTCTATTAAACTATTTGTCTAATCATTTGGTTTCTGCTGTCTGTTTACCTGATTGTTAAGCCGAGTTAGTGAGTATAACTAAAAAGAAAAAAAATAATATGTAATAAAAAAAAATTTTAAATAATGTTTTTATTAAAACAGGCAAAACTCTCCATACAGTATTGCCACTCAGTGCAAGCCAGAGTAATCAATGGATGCCAGAAGACTTATGCATAAAATCCCCATCTAGTGCAGTGCTCTCAGATCCAAGGCTCCTCACTGACGAAGGCCACAAGCCAGAAACTAATCTGGGGATATTGGATGAGTAGGCACTAGGGGGATTTTCTTTAAAAGCAATTGCTATTAATGCTAAGTTTTCAGCAGCTATCAAATTATTAATACTGTGAATTTGAATTTCTAGTTTGATATACACCTGGGTCTCGTTTTACGTGGATTTATTTAACGCGATTTTGAAGTTACGCGATTCATGTTTTTTCTTAATATTTTTGTATGCGGTTTTCGTTTATGCATTAACACTGTATTAGATCAGAAGTCGAACTGCGATATGGCGCTATTACTTTAAATAATAAATTTTGCGCACTTACGTCATATTTAAAATAATAGCACATTATTGGAATTCGACTTTCATCTTAACAATTTCAATATTTTCAGCGCTTTATAATAGTAAGATTTTATGCAATAATGAAATTAAAATCATAATTTCCACATTTTATGTACACACATTAAATTTTACAAGATTATAATGTAAATTTGTTCAAACAATGTGCATGTTAATTTTGCATTTTAAATCACATTGTTTTTGCTTTTTAAAAAAGAACGTAATCAATTATTAATCATTTAGTGTCCGCAAGTTTATTTCTAAAAGGTGAGTAATAGCTGTGGGCACAATTAAATTTGACAATTAAAAATTAAAATCTGATTTTTAATTGTAATTAACAATTTAAAAATTACTTAAGGCGACCTGAAATTAATGTGATGTGAAATGAAATTTGATTTTTAAACAGAATTGAAAATTAAAAAATTAAAGACAAAAATAAGAATTTAATTTTTAGTTGTTAGTTTCAATTAAATTTTTCCCAGCAGTGTAGAAAAAGATAATGAAACAGAAGTGGAACCTGTTCCTTTTACTACAAAAATGATTCGAGGTCTTCAACTTTCTAATCAGTTGGCAAATTATTTTCTTATTAATTACACTAATCCTGAATGTGCTCTTAAATTCCAATGAGAGCTAAATGGTTGTATGTCTGGATATCACGAGCTTAATAAACAATTAATAAAATCATCGTCTCAAAAATTAATTACTAATTACATTGTCACCAAAAAACCATTAACACAACATGAGAGTGAAGTTGGAGCTAGTTGTATTTCCTCTTGTGAAGAATCTGATTTTTTACCAGTTTGTAAACAAACCTGTTTATCGGCAAATAGCGATAATAATTAAAACGTGTATAAAAAATGTAATTAGAGTACTGTAAATTATGCATAAAAATATATTGTTTTGAATAAAATTAAATATTATAGTTAAAAAAAGTTTGTCTTGTATCAATTTTTTTCAAATTTGAAATTTTTTATTAGTCATATTTTATTTCCGGTGCTTGTCTTATAGCTAAAGATGCCGTTGAATGGCGTCGTTTTCACGCTAAAACTATAAAATATGAACATTCACGGGCCGTTGATTTTAATAATTTTTCTGTGCTTTTTTGTAATGCGAAAATAAAAACAAAATAAAATCGTCTTTTTTAAATATTATTTTTTATTAACGTATACAATTTAAATGATAATAATAAATGTAAAATAAAACCAACAAATTACAATTTGATTCGTGTTTTTTATATCGTATACTTTTTAAATTGTGTTACGGCTTTTTTTTATCAATTTTCTATCGGATAATTTTTTACTTGTGTTACGGCTTTTTTTTTTCAATTTTCTATCGGATATTTTTTTCCTTGTGTTACGACTTTTTTTGTTGTTGTTTAACTAAAAAATAATAATCGTAATAAAAGTAAAAGTTGTTATGGTTAGATTTAGGGTTAGGGTTCTGTTGTTTGTAATGCTAAAATAAAAAAATTCAAAATCGTAACGGTACTCGAACAAAAGAAAGAAACTGAAACTTTTTTAAACAACAACAAACACATACAAATGTCTTCTTTACTTATTAAACATGTTTCTAATATTTGCTTTTTATGAAATTTTTTAAAAAAACCTGTATATTTGGACTTTTCTTACAGGATATTTTTTTCGTACCACTCTTTTTTACTTCAAAAATATAGACGGTAGAATCTTCTTTGTCTCGTGGAATGTTACTAACAGTATGTTACTTGACACGTCACCTAATTGCAACTCAATAAAAACATATATATTTAACATTTTCCCAAATAAAAGTTCAATACAGTATGTTGTAAAAAGTCTTATAATTATTGCTTTAAAAAATCTGAACATTTCAATAGTTTAAAATAAAAAAAAATCCAATGAAAACAACATTTCAATACAATTCAAATACAAACTCTCTCATCAAGCCGTAATTATTTTATAAATTGTGCGAATTCGGAAAAGGTATTTGCTGCTATGCGACATACATGCTGTACTGCGACGCGACATAGCGGCCTGCATTCTGTAGCACAACAAACAAGTTGTATGCTATGCGACATACATGCTGTACTGCGACGCGACATAGCGGCCTGCATTCTGTAGCACAAAAAAAAAGTTGTATTAAAAGAAAACGCGGGTTCGAACGTGTCGGCCACGGAAACAGCATTTTTATGTGTTTTGGTGCAAAAACCGCGCCATAGAGCGGCATCTTTAGCTAAAAGATAAGTACCTTATTTCCTTATTTTATTTTGCGTGAATTTTAAAGTAATTTTACGTTGGTGCTTTGCTTTTATGCGATTTTTGAAAAATCACAGTCCGTATCCCCCCTTTTTCAAGGTAAATTAAGTCTATTTTTGTGAGATTTCTTTTGCGCGTGTTTTCTGAGGAACCTATCTATCACGTAAAATGAGACCCAGGTGTATTACTTAAGTATTAAATCCTTTTAAGGTAAAGTTCTTGTGATTAAAAATAAATGTTATGATTAAAAGTTAACAGTTATAAGGCATTTTCTACTTAGCTTAAACAATAAAAATCAAAGTGGATTCAAAAAATTTTAACTTCAATGACTAATTATGATCTACTAGAAAGGAGATATAGTCATTTGCCAATTATGATTACTTCAGTTTTTTTTTTTTCTTTGATGCATTAAAAATAAATTATAGGTTTGAAAAATGTTATCATTATCATAATCTCTTAAATCAATGAATGGTGGTATTTGTATGACAACAATCATATTGCAAACAAATGAACACAAACTTCTGATCACCTTTTAAAAGATATAACAAACAACATAATTACATTTAATGATATATTTATATTGTTCATTCATTAAATTTGAAGAGAAATATCTATCTTGATAAAATTAAGATAAATTTTTCATAACTTTCAAAAATACAAAGACTATTGAGTCCTGGTTTTAAAATAAAATGGGCAATATGTTTGCTTCCAAAATATTGAGATTTTTTTAAGGAATATATAAAACATGAAGATACACCACGAGATCTTTGAAAGGTTTCTATTATTACACTTGATAATAAAAGATTTAAAAACTAATTATTATGGGAAAGCATTTTTATCTGCTTAAGGAATAATCATAACTTGATAAGCTTTTAGATACTCAAGAAGTACTATGAATACAATAGTATTATGAGGGATGAAAAAGACAGTCTTAGAATCAAATAAGGCTTTGACTTAATTGAGATTTGTAGCAATGTTTAAAAATAGCTAATTAACTATGAATACTTATTCATATTATGAAGCTTCTAAATAAAATAACTAATATTTCAAATGTCTTAAGGATATAATATTAGTTCCAATTTTGTACTGGTTTCTATTTTTGGATCAGTGGTTTTTGAATAAAACCTGCATCTAGCTACAATATGTAATTGATAAGAGTCTTCAAGCTTGAAATATCAAAAGGTAAAAAAAAAAAATCTTTATCATCTTTATTCCTAAAAGAATATCTATAAAATGTCTTAATGTTTTAAAGTCACCTATAATATATATATATATATTAGTAATTAATGCACACACACACACACCCAAGCTGCATTTGTATTAGTATTGTGATGGGATATTTTATAGCTTTGTGTTGAATAATTAGTTATTGACTTAAGAGTGTGGATCAGTTTAAATATCTTGGAAACTTTTTAGGCAAGAAGGCAGACTTAGATATGGCTATATAGCATTGTCTTCATTGTGCTGTTGCTGCATTTAATAAGTTAAAAGATACAGCATTTAATCATAATGGTATAATTACTAAATTAGATTCATATTCAATTGCTATATGCAAAAGAGCAATATATATATATATATCTTTTAATAGCAGATATGAAAAGCAAATTAACAAAATTTTTAAAAATCTAGATAATATATGCTGTTATTAATATTCATAATTACATATTTATATGGAAGAAAATAACAAAATGTTACCAAAAGCATTTTTTTATTAAAATAATATATATTTGTTAATAAATAACCTATTTAAATATTACTTATATTATACAGATTTTACTTGATGGAATAAGAGAAAGACTTTATTGTTGCTGAGGAGAAATATGAATCATCTGAATTGTAGTGCTAAGCAGAAATACTACTTACTATTTTGCATTCCATTTTAATGAAAATGATCTTTGAAATAAGAATAGTTTATAATAACTTCATGAAGCAGACATTAAAACATTTTACTGGTTTGATGGTGAGGTGGAGTTTTTCAATGAAATAATTAAAAATAAAAACTTTCCCTTCCTGATTTCTAGAGTTTGTCATATACTGATGATTGTGATATTTTCCCATTTCAAAATATGATCTACATAATGCTCTTGTTTTGAATATAATCTATAAAGGTGCTTATTTAATAATTAATATTCAAAAAAATGCAACTGTGTTACCAATTAGTGATTAAAAAAACTAATAATCAATTACTTTTAGATTGAATACTTAACAGCATGAGAATGAGGATCAATTAAACTATCTTAGTAGCTCTTAAGCTGTAAGTTTTGAGATTAAGATGTAATGCAGATTCCAAAAGACTACAATTTTACTTAACAAGTTAGATAATAAAATACTTCATCGTAATGAAATATTAAATTAGCTGTTTATAAAATTGTTATTTTGCCCAATTTACTAAATGTAAATAGCATAAAGATATTAAAAATATTTCTATTTGTTGGATCTGATAATACTGAATCTATTATTATAAAGGTACATCTTATAATGATTGTGTGAAAGGACTAAATAATAAGTCTAATTAAAAAAATTATTATAAATTTGAGCATAATTTTTGTGGAAAAGGCAGATCCCATTTATAATTTAAAGATTATTTCTAAGATTCTTTATAGGTACAATATTGATTATTTTCATTAGAATTATATGATTGGGTTAGAATATAATGGAGAGATACAATTAGACAATTTTATTGAAGTTTTTGCAAAATAAAATGCAGTGAAAAAATTAAAAGATAATCTCATAAAATGTCGAGTAAACAGACACAAGAATCAGTATGTGATATATATGAATATATTTATGGTTCATGAATTGGTTTATATAGTCATTATAAAACTCATTTTAACTTTTTAGCCCGACTTTTTTCAGAAAAAAAAATATTTGAAGTTAAAATGATCACATTCTTAAATAGTTTCAGTAATTCAAAATAAAGCTTATTTTTGTTTAAAAAAAACAACTTACACATGTTATCTTTTAGTTTGACATCTTGAAAAGTAAATTTACTATGGTCTAAAGTATGAGATTTGTAAGTCTTTTTATAAATGACCCTATTTACACTGATCAACAACTTAAGAATTATTCTTTTTATTTAAATATTTTATTTTTTAATATATTTATACTCTTTAAAAACATGAAAAAAAGATTTTAAAAAAATCAAGCATAACTTTGTAAGCATAACTCAAAAATAAAACTTCAAAGATAAACAATCTAAATGTGTATTTTTTTTTTTACAAATAAAGAATTAGCTTTAAAAAATTCAACAAGTAAGCAAACATTAGGTTGAGTAAAAATATGACTGGAAAAAAAAAATGAATTAGATAAAATATGGAACCAAAATATTTTGAAGAATTCTGAATAAAAAATAGATGAATTTCACTTCAAATTATTTATTTATAAAAATTATTAAATAACGCACACATTTTCTGTCAAAGAAGCAGTAAAAAAAAATATTTAAATTTATTTTTGGATGTTATAGATGATTTTTTTATATATATACCTACAAATCATTTTGACTTTTTTTTTTTTTTTGCAAGCAAAAAAAAAAAACCCCCATGCACACATGTCTTAAATATTATAGAATAAATTACAATAACAGAAAAAATATGGATAACATACAGAAGGAATACATTTATGGTAAAATCACATAATTCTAAGTGAAAAGAGTGATCAAATGAAAATTGTAGACTCTTCTCAAGTGACTATTTTGAGGAATGATATAAATCCTATTACTAATGATGTGGATATGATTAATGTTTACCATCTAATTTTCAGATTACTAAAAGAAAGAAATATATTACTCTAAAGAAAAGATTATCATCTTACAAAAAAAGATAAGCTTTTTGATCTTTTTTGTTAATATAAGTTATTAAATTTATACTTCACTAAACTTATTCTGTATTTAAAATTAAGTTTTAAAAATGTTCCTAAATTTAATTGTAACTCATGCTAAAATAATAAAACCTGCCAATCGTGAAAATTTGAGAGGTACTTAACAATTTTGATGGATAAACAAAAATCTTCCTACATCTATAAAGTACTTAAGATAAAATGAACAACTTAGTCATTATTTCAACGTATTTCATAATTTGTAATTTGGAATTACTAATATTTTATAAATATTGGATATATAGATAAATATAGTATATAAATGTAATATGTTATCTGGGTACTGTATAAAAATAAATACACCTATACTCAAAATATTGGATATATAGATAAATATAGTATATAAATGTAATATGTTATCTGGGTACTGTATAAAAATAAATACACCTATACTCTGCTTAGCAATTGTCCTTTTTGCAGGAATTCATAATAGGGATCATCACCAATTTGTACCCACTATTTTGACTTACAATCTACTTATTCATTATAACAAATTTTTAAAAAAAATTCAAAAAAAAATTTTAGTAGCTATTTTGTAAAACTAATCACATCATAGGATAGTTATTAACATTATGTCATCCAAAGGCAACTTTCATGCCGAAATTGTAATAGTTTATTCATAATACATAATGCAGTACACAATATTAGTACTGTATACAATATTTTGATTATAAACTTAAAATACAAATAATTAAGGTACAGTATTTTATTTTCCATCCAATGTTCCTGCAAACTTCATTAATGACATTTTCAAAATAAAGATTTTTCAATGTTAATGATTACAAAATGAAAAAAAAACAATATTTCATTCAGTATAATACATAATCAAAATCATATTTTAATGACATAAGACAGCCAAATATATTACTATGTAATTAGCTTAAAATTATACACTATATATATATACTCATTTATATGCATTAAAATGTTTATCCAATAGTAAAAAATTACTACCATCGTATTGTAATTTAGTTATCATAATTGTTATTTTGGAAAAAAAAATTCATAATAATGAACTTTGTACGATCAAAAATTACTAAATCCAAATTAAAAATAACACATTACATATTTTTTCAATTTTAAAACATCTAATTTATTTCAGATTGCAAATATAGAAATGAAAAACAAAATAAAATTTTATTCAGCATAAAATTAAAAATAAATTTTGGTCATATACTATTATTAATTAATTTTAAATTATGTACAGTGTAAATATTAGCTAAATAATTCATCAAATCAAACGATTAAAGTAAATGTATTTTTGGCTTTAAAAAATGTAATCAAAATTGCATACATTATGTAGTTAATAATAAATTTTGTATGACAACAATGCAATACAAACAAACTAAAAAAAAATCATATCGTTAATATTTATTTAAATAGTTCATATCTCTGCCTTCATAAGTACACAGCACTAATCGAAAAATTTTTAAATCATTTCAAAGAATGCGGTTACAACATTTAATAAAATATGACATTTCATGGTAAAAAAAAAATGCCACAGCTGGTGTATTTGTATCTGTACATAATACATATATTTTTTTTAAAAAGCCTTAAATATTGATTATAATATGCAAACTCAGAATGCATTAGATACTGGTTTTGATAATATATAGTATGTTAACTTTGTTACTCTTACACTAATGATAAATAACAAGTCTTTATGATCAATTATAAGTTCTTAAACTTTTTTTTTTTAATTCTAAATAATTTCATGTAACTAATTGTAACTGCATAAATCTGTCAATGCTGATGATGGGGAAGATGATCAATCTGATCTGATCAAAAATCTAAAAAAAATAAATTCTAATTTAATCTAATCTAGCTCAATCGGGTCGCCATTATGTAATAAACCATCATAAAGCACTAATAATCTCTACTAAAGCATAATTTGTCTAAGCTATATGTAAAACTAAAGAATAATGAGATTATCTGCTCCAGACATCAACAAATCTATCACGATTACAGAGTAAACTGCAATGAGCAGTGAAATTGTATATTATTGCCCTAAACAATAATATATGATTAAGCTAACTATTTGATTAGTAATTTAATGAAAATCAATTCAAATCAATAACTAAAGCAAATTCCAATATACTTTATTAATCTATTGTTATTGTAATAATTCAAATCTATTTAATATTTAATGATACTGTGTTTTATCTAAACAGATGAGCTTCTAAATAACTATAATTAAATTTTACAAACATTTTTAAATATATATACTATTTTAAATGTTGAAACAAAATAACCTTTTACTCCAAATTTATATTTGGTTTAATAAAATGCTAAATACAATGTATAAACAATGTATGTGTATCTTCCAATAAAGTGATACTTAATTATTTCTACTTTAATATTTAATTAATAATATTCTATTGAAATCAACTAGTTTTATATCCTTTTGGAAAACACTTTGAAAACTTATGCGGTCCTTTAAATGTTTAACAAATTAATCTACGTCTAGTTTAATAAGACGCAATAATGTAATGTATAAATAATTTATTCATATCTTCCAATAAAGCGATATGTAATTATTGCTTCGTTTATATTTTAAAATAGAATACTCCATGAGAATTTATTATCAACCAATCTATTAGATAATTTCTAACTCTACAATGCCCAATCACATTATATAAAAGATATATTAAGTTTCCATTGGAAGTTTATTAACCTACAATTATTAATATTATTTATTTGAATCTTCAAATAATCGAGTATGAAATTGGTTTTGGTAACAATTAAACTATATAACTATAATTGACATTTATTCCAATCAAAGATAATATTCAATTAAACCAGTCAATGAAATTTGTACTCTTCATTTTAGAGAAGTTTAAAAATATTTAAGATAAGTTATTCTAAACCAGTGACAATATACAATCTATTTAGATTTTTATGACAGGACTAGATAAGCAAAGAAATGATCAACTCTAAGCTAATGATATGACTTACTGGTAATATTAACTAAAATAAAATATAATATAATATAATATATAATATTCGAATGCAGAAATAAATATAAAATTTATATGTGAATAAAATAAATAATGATAATATGCAAAACATACCATATTTTATATTCTAGTTCACTTACCAAGTTGAATTTGAATCTTGCACCGAATTTTAAAATAACAAAATCCTCTTATGCAATCCAAATAAAAAAGAAATGAAACGAGTCGTAGCGTTTAAATCAACTCAATTAAATGGATTATAAAAAAAATTGGTAAAATTAATAACAAAATACAATAGGAGATTAATCTATATTTCTGATTGATTGAATTAATAAAAAAAAATGATAAAATTTCTGTGGGTAACTCTAAACTGTGTTGCAAAACTAATGACATGTATATATAAAAAAAAATGAATGGGAGGAGAGATTTTGAATATCTTAATGAAAAATTTTCTAGATAACAGATACCAAAAATATGCAATTAAATAAAATGGATCTCTATTTGTTCATTAACATAATAATTGAACAAACATAAAATAAAACTCTATATTTAAAATTCTTTTCTGACCGATATTTCAACCTAAAATTTAAAACATACAAAATAACTGAATATTAGGAAAAAAACATTGGTCGCATTAACCCAAGAGTTTAAATAAACTGTAAATGAATCTCTCCGAGCATTTCATTACCCTTCATTGTGAAAACCCTATTAAATCTAAATGTACACTATTTATGATATAAAGTAAAATATAAATTATTCTTTTGAAAAATATATAAAAATATCCACACATATGCATAAAAAATAAATTATACCCTAAGTAAAAGTCTGTCCATTTTCATTATCCATTGATTCATCTTAACTTTTTTTTTTCAGTCCTGAGATGTAGAGATGAGTTTATTTCAAACAAAAGATAAGTTGAACTTTCAATGTTTCCTTTCATTGGCCATAAGATTCAGACAGAATGATCCTGTGAATGCATAAAATTTCAATAACAGCCTTTTTTTCTTTTTCCCTTTTAAGGAGGAGAATGGAGTTTAATTAGATTTTTTTTTTTTAACATAATTTAATCCAGTTGATCCTGAATATTTTCTTAGCTTATAACACAGTATCCATCCAATACAATGGTAGTTATATTTGGATTTTTAAACCTGGAATATGTTTTGTTTTAAAAATAACCGATTTCATACAATGCATTTTTCTTTTTAAATAGGTTTCCCTTCTCACATTTTGTTGCTGTCTTCTTTGGAACTTTTTTACAAACTGCCACTAAACTGAATGAATGGGCAGATAATTTAGGTTTCTATTCTTCCATATTTTTATAGTTTAACAGTTTCAAAATTATTGAAGAATTTTTTATTTAAAAGAACACAGAAACACATCTGTTCTTGGCAATGACAAAAAGATGAGAGCCCTTATTATAGTCTTTTCTGGCTATTTATAGCATACTCTTTCTGACGTTATGCTGTCATAACTGTTGAAATTTACTCGAATAAAGCTCAATGGAAAATGATATTTTCCAACAGTTTTCCCACTTTGTTATGCAAGTGCAATATAAGTTTGGAGAAAAATGAATACACCTGGGTCTCTTTTTACGCGGACTTATTTAACACGATTTTGAAGTTACGCGATTCATGTTTCACCGGAAGTCGAACTCCGATAATGTGCTATTACTTTAAATAATAAATTTCGTGCACTTACGTTATATTGAAAGTAATAGCACATTATTGGAATTCGACTTTCATCTTAGTAATTTCAATATTTTCAGTGCTTTATAATAGTAAGATTTTATGCAATAATGAAATTAAAATCATGATTTCCACATTTTATGTATACACCATTAAATTTTAAAGATTATAATGTAAATTTGTTAAAACATTGTGCGTGTTAATTTTGCATTTTAAATCACATTCTGTTTTTGCTTTTTAAAAAAGAACGTAATCAATTAAGTGAGTAAGAGCAGTGGGCACAATTAAATTTGACAATTAAAAATTAAAATCTGATTTTTAATTGTAATTAACAATTTAAAAATTACTTACGGTGACTTGAAATTAATGTGATGTAAAACGAAATTTGGTTTTTAAACGGAATTGAAAATTAAAAAATTAAAGACAAAAATAAGATTTAATTTTTAGTTGTTAGTTTTAATTAAATTTTTCCCAGCAGTGGTGAATAAATGTCTTTGGTGCTTTTCTCAAGAACTGGACGAGCCACCAGGCAGCGCAGCCGAACCACCAAGAAGCCTGCAATTGATAAATTTTTTTTTTTTTAATATTCGCTAAAAATCGCTTAATTTTAGAAATGGTGACACACACACCCGCCGCACGAGAAAAATAGGTCAAAATTGCTGAAATTGAAATGTAAAAAAAAAAAATAGCTAAAAATCATTTAATTTTAGAAATGGTAACCCCCCGGACGCACGAGACAAATCGGTCAAAAGCGCTGAAATTGAAATGTATAATTGAAAAAAAAAAACTATAATAAAAGCCTACTAAATTAAACAAAAACATACTAAATGTCAAAGCGATTTAAAAAAGAATCATCTTCAGTTATCTAACTAACAGATAATAATTCAAACCTCGTAGTAACCTGTAAAAGCGTATTAGTTTATATCAAAAATTATTGCAAATAAAAAATCGCACATATATAATAAAATCAACAAAACAGAAATAAAATAATCAGAATAGAAAATTGAAATTTAAAACAAAAGTTGATTACAACATCTGAGGCAAATAATGTTTCTAAATCCCCCTCCTCTCCCACACAAAGGGTTCAATGAAAAATAAGTAAAGTGCAAATTATGAATGCTATTTTTAAAATCCTATGAAATAAATGAGAAAAAAATATATAATAAAAGCCTACGACATTAAACAAAAACATACTAAATCTCAAAGCGATTTAAAAAATAAAAGTATTTATAAAATGTAAAAATAACAGCACAAAAAATTGCGGGAAATGTCTTAAAAAAAAATCAGTCTCAGTTATCTAACTAACAGATCTAATAATCTTTTATTAATAAAGGTTCTTTTTGAAAGTACATATTAAGTAATCAATGTTCCTATTAATCTATAATAGCGTCATTAGAGTTTAAATTCAGTGAATATGTTACTCTATTACTAGTTTATATCAAAATTATTGCAAGTACTCGGATTAAGTCGCACATATATAAAATTAACAAAATATACATAAAATAATCAGAATAGAAAATACAATTTGAAAGTAATTTACCAATTTCCCTGGAGTGAGTTCATCTTTCAGCAGGTCGATGAATTTTTCATCCTTATAAAATGAAACTTGGGCATTGTAGAACGCTCCATTAGTGACAAAATATGGATATATATATATTATACTTTTCCCATCTATTGATCGCGTTTTCTTTCACTTAAAGTTTTTTATTTTTAAAATAACTTACGCACAATTTAGAAACTGAAAAAATAGCTAAACATTTTTGGTACTATATGTAGTATAAAGAAATTTCCAGAACTTGGGTCACGTGACTGATTGCTTTTGCAACAAGGTCTCAGTTTTTTGTGTGTTTATATCAAGGTCTTAGTTTAACTTGAATCTGTGTTTGTTTTATTTATTTATTATAAATAAACACATAACCTAAAGAAATCATTAGTCTTTTGCCTTCATTTGTTTGCGTATCAGTTTTTGATTAAATGTCTGTTTATTAGTTGTTTTAATTCTAATTTGTTGTGCGCATATGTGTCCATAAAAAGCTGTATAAACTTTAAAACTTATGGAATGGAATGTGTGTAGCAGTTTTCATTCGAATTTCTTTCAAACAATAAATAAAAAGTATTATATATTAGGGTTAAGTTTTGTCTTCATTAAAGCACAAACTAAATAGAACAGTAATGTTTTCGTTTTACTTCCTTTCATCCCAAAGCCAAATAAAAAATAAAAACGGAGGAAGCCCCTCCCAAGAAACCCCAGAAAGCTTGATAGATCAATATTTTGAGAAAATGCATATATATAAATTATTTGATTTATAATCATATATTATAACACTGCAAATGTACAATCACTTTTTCTTTTAAAATATATATGTTCTCCAATAATATCAACAAATTAAAAATCCTTCTCCTTTTCAAAAACTTTATTTTCTTATATCAATACTGAACATATTTATATAATATAAAACTCCAAAAATAACTGTAAGAAGATAAAAACAGTTGAAACGTTGGAGTTTTATATTATATAAATTGTTACATTTACCATCTTCAAACTCCCTCCACTCACAACTTATAAATATATGTTTAGTATTGATACAAGAAAATAAAGTTTTTGAAAAGAAAAAGAAGGATTTTTAATTTGTTGATATTATTGATTTATAATTTAAAACGAGAAAAAGTATTATTTTCCACTTTTTTAAAAAATAGGGTGCTTTTGTAAAAAAAAAATACACTTGTTGATTTTAAAAATGTAGAGATCAATTTCCCCGCGATAAAACTTGCAACATCAATCAGTCACGTGACTGGAGTTCTGGAAATTTTTTTATACTACATATAGTACCAAACATGTTTAGCTATTTTTTCAGTTTCTAAATTGTGCGTAAGTTATTTTAAAAATAAAAAACTTTAAGTGAAAGAAAACGCGATCAATAGATGGGAAAAGTATAATATATATATATATATCCATATTTTGTCACTAATGGATCGATCTACAATGCCCAAGTTTCATTTTATAAGGATGAAAAATTCATCGACCTGCTGAAAGATGAACTCACTCTCCAGGGAAATTGGTAAATTACTTTCAAATTGTATTTTCTATTCTGATTATTTTATGTATATTTTGTTAATTTTATATATGTGCGACTTAATCCGAGTACTTGCAATAATTTTGATATAAACTAGTAATAGAGTAACATATTCACTGAATTTAAACTCTAATGACGCTATTATAGATTAATAGGAACATTGATTACTTAATATGTACTTTCAAAAAGAATCTTTATTAATAAAAGATTATTAGATCTGTTAGTTAGATAACTGAGACTGATTTTTTTTAAGACATTTCCCGCAATTTTTCGTGCTGTTATTTTTACATTTTATAAATACTTTTATTTTTTAAATCGTTTTGAGATTTAGTATGTTTTTATTTAATGTCGTAGGCTTTTATTATATTTTTTTTTCTCATTTATTTCATAGGATTTTAAAAATAGCATTCATAATTTGCACTTTACTTATTTTTCATTGAACCCTTTGTGTGGGAGAGGAGGGGGATTTAGAAACATTATTTGCCTCAGATGTTATAATCAACTTTTATTTTAAATTTCAATTTTCTATTCTGATTATTTTATTTCTGTTTTGTTGATTTTATTATATATGTGCGATTTTTTATTTGCAATAATTTTTGATATAAACTAATACGCTATTACAGGTTACTACGAGGTTTGAATTATTATCTGTTAGTTAGATAACTGAAGATGATTCTTTTTAAATCGCTTTGACATTTAGTATGTTTTTGTTTAATTTAGTAGACTTTTATTATAGTTTTTTTTTTCAATTATACATTTAAATTTCAGCAATTTTGACCGATTTGTCTCGTGCGGCGGCGGGGGGGTACCATTTTTAAAATTAAGCGATTTTTAGCGAATATTAAAAAAAAATTTATCAATTGCAGGCTTCTTGGTGGTTCGGCAGCGCCGCCAGGTGGTTCGTCCAGTTCTTGAGAAAAGCACCATGTCTTTTTATTATCATAAGTCTAAGTTCATAAACAATTAATAAAATCATCATCTCAAAGATTAATTATGTTGTCAACAGAAAACCATTAACACAACTTGAGAATGAACTTGGCGCTAGTTGTATTTCCTCTTGTGAGAATCTGATTTTTTACCAGTTTGCAAACGAACGTGTTTTTCGGCAAATAGCGATAATAATTAAAACGTGTATAAAAAAAATGTAAATTACTGTACTGTAAATTATGCATAAAAATATATTATTTTGAATAAAATTAAATATTATAATTAAAAAAGGTTTGTCTTGTATCAATTTTTTTCAAATTTGAAATTTTTTATTAGTTATATTTTATTTCCTTATTTTTTTTGCGCGCGAATTTTAAAGTAATTTTACATTGGTGCTTTGCTTTTACGTGAATTTTGAAAAATCACAGACCGCATCCCCCCTTTTTCAATGTAAGTTACGCCATTTTTGCGCGATTTCGTTTGTGCGTTTTCTGAGGAACCTATCTATCACGTAAAATGAGACCCAGGTGTACATTGAAATAAAATCTAAGTTCGATATGATTTTTCCTATTATTTTTAAACCAAAACAAAAAATTGATACTACAACCCTGATACCTTTTATAAATATAAATAATTTACATATGTTTTTTTTTAATAATATTTTTTTTTTAAAATTAATTCACAAACAAATATACATGAAACATAAAAAACATTGAATTATGTGTAATAATGTTACTATGGTGATTGCAGTAACAGAAATTAAAATATGTAAAAATAATACTGATCCTATTCAAGTAAATTTTTATATCACACTGAATTATTTCCAAAATTTATTTATTTGCCTATATGTTTTTCTTGAGTTTGATTATAGTGAATTTAGTATTTTGAAGCTAGAATTAACAGTAAACGATACTATTTAAAAAGTTTAGGTTGACATTGTTATCAATTTAAACTTATACTTTCAAAATCTCCCATTATCCATTTATCAAGTAAAAGAAAAATCAAATAAGATCAACAAACTTCTTTATTTTTATTTTTTTTAAATACTTTGATGATTAATCTGAATATAGTAGTACAAATTTAAAAAACAAAACTTCAGTGTAATTTTTTTTTTTTTCAGTACAAGGAGAAACAGTTGTGTGAAAGAACATAAAAAATAGTTAACTGCTAGCTTACTTTTACTTTCATATCCATTTTGCTTTACTTTTGAACAGTTAAAAGACACTTTTTTTCTAGCGATTCTGTTTATAAGTTTATACCTATATATATTTTCAATTAGAATCACAGCAGCAATTAATATGATCAGAAAAAAATATGAGATATTGTGATATGTTCCTCTATGAGGTTATCCATGTTTACGGTCACCACTATTTTTAAAAACAAAGGCAAAATAAAACAAAGTGCTCAAACTATTGTAGGTATATTTCAAACTTTCCAAAATCAAAAAAATTGCAACATCCCATATGAAAAGAAAATACAAGAAGCATATCATATAAGCATTCATTCTAAACTTTTTCCTCCACAGTTCCTCATCCATCAATATCTGATGCAATTCCTCCAAAAAAAACAAGATCATCAAAAGTTTTAGAAGACAATGATTGACCTTAGAATGAGCAATTGATGTTTCAGAAAAATGAATAATTATGATTGATGAATGGATTACAGAAAGAACAACTTTAATGTAAGTGTTTTCACATAAATTTACATTATTTTACATACATACATATATATTTTTAAATGTATATTCACATAATGGACATAGAACAGTTTACACAATTATATTAATGTATATTAAGGGGTTATTTTAAGAACTATATATGCTAGGTAATGTAATTTTTGGATGGAGTAACCAGCCAATTTTTTCCCCCCAAGGAAACCATATGATATTCTTGCTTAATGATGAGTTTTGGAGAACCAATTGCCCTCAATAAGCAGGTTAAAGAAATATATATACCAATGTCTCGGCCAGGTCAGATTGGTCATCAACTAGGTAATAAATATTAGGAAAATAATATTTGGTATTAATACTTTAGCCGTGCGCGTCGCTTGATGACATTATTTATGTGTAAAATCACAGAAAAGGCTATTTAAGCATCCGCAGGACATGTGTTACATCTAATACACCCTGTATGTTGTATTAGACATTGCAGGCCACCTTGAATGCATTGCACATACATATTACAACCTGCTTTGAGTTTCCAGAATCACTTTATGCAAATTCTCACACATAATCTTTTTCTTCCATCTTATGTGAGGATGTGTATATCTCAAGTGTTTTAAAGTTTTTACTTTGAAATGTTTTTTTTTTTTTTTGGTAAATAGAAATCACACAATTTGACTAAGATGAAATTGTCACAAAGTTAAATTTGTCCTGGAGACAAATTTGAAGGTGATAAAAGTAGTCCAAATGTAGGAATGAACTAAATTCTGAGGAGGTCATGCGTCAAGTAACGTCTTGTCGAGACAAACAAAATGGCACATTTTAGCAAACAAGTTGTTTGCTTGAAAGATTTGCCTCAACAGAATTAGATGCTATAGAGTTTCTGCAAGTGAAGAATGTACTATGAAATGAGAAGACCTGCATTTATGGATCATTTATGAGTTTATATTACAAATGCAACTAGTCAATTCAGATGTCCGTTATGTTCATGCAATTGAAGGTGTTCTGTTTTGTAGTTGGTTTAACAGCTCCAGAACATCGTTGTGTAAAGCGCTCTGTGTTATCTATTATTGGAGCCACAGACAGTTGACAATAGAAGGTGTCCACTCAGAGCTGGACTTATCCAAGAATGTCGTATTGTATTGGAACAACGGGCAGTGTGAGCTGTGCCATGAGAGCCTGGAAACCAGACCTTGCCATCAAATAGGTGGACCCGGTTTGATTGTTGAGGATTTGTTATAAAAACCACCAGGCCGTATCCTTCCACAACTGGATTTTTGTGGGTCTATGTCGTAATAGCGGGAAATGTTTAACTGCTGTTCCTTCCTGATCGGCATCCACACTTATGCAGGCCCTAAAGACTATGTGAAGCCCAGGTCAATTATCTATTCTGATTGTTGAAGGGGTTACAAGACTGCTGATCTGCAGTCTGCAGGTTTTCAATACCTGATAGTTAATCACCACTACAACTTTGTGGATCCAACCACAAACATTGACATGCAAAACTTCGAGTGTCTTTGGGGACTGTTGAAGTGGCGAAACCGCAAACAATGCTGAACAGTTAGGAAATTTCTGGACAACTACCTGGCAGAATTTATTTGGCGTTGTCTGCACAAGAAGGAAGATATTTTCCTGGTCATCCTCTGTGAGACACAATCCACAGTAGCTTCTTTAAAAACTTGTAAAAATGTTTTTTATTTTATTTTTTTCCGATTTCATTTGAAATTTGTTTTGTGTTTTGATTAATAAAAAAACAAACCAATTTTCATTGCAATTTTTGTGTTTATATATATATGTGTATGTTTGTGTTATGAAAAAATAATGATTTAAAAGTGTAAAATAACCATAACTGCTTCCGGTTATTAAGCGGGTGTCCCGCTCGTTTTATTTGATTGGTTGAAATGTTTTCTTTTTTTAATGACGTAAAAACTATAAGCATGACATCAACAAAAATACATACATTTTTTACATAGCTTTCCAAGGCTGTCTTTAAAAAAAAAATCTGATGAAATTTGGATTTTTTATTAATTTTTTCCGTAACTGGCACATTTAATTTTTTTTTTTTATCAATTTTTATATTTCCACGAAGTGATAAAGAAGGAAAAGTTTTATCGGCCTAAAAATACACTTTTATATATAATTTAATTTTTATTAATTTGCATTTGTAGTGGTGTGTGTGTCTATATAGATTCTATATTTATTTATGCTCATAGGAATTCATATGTATAGTAATTTTGTGTGTTCTAATCCATTTATTTTATAAAAATAAACTTATTTTATAAAATAATGATTCTCAAAAGATTTAATAATTTATTATTTGAAATATGACTTATTGGGTTTGTATTGGTGTGTGGATATATAAATTCTATATTTATTTCTGCTTATATGAATTCACGTGTACAATAATTTTGTGTGATCTAATATAATCCACTTATTTTATAAAAATAAACTTATTTTATAAAAATAATGATTCTCAAAAGGTTTAATAATTTATTATTTATTATTATGTTCATATGGTGTGTTTGTTGTATAACAAATAATGATTTATAAAACTAATAATCAAATGTAGAGAAAGATTGCATATGCAAGCAAAAAATCAAATTCAGATTCTTGCCTATGCCTTCATACTCATCTGTGGAGTCACAAGTTTTCCATATCTTTCATCACATTATTTTCAAGTCTATAGCTAACAAATGGACTTTATGCAAATAAATTACATCTATGTGATACAATAAATATAACAAGATAGCATCACTGTTGTGCATAAAGAAGATACACATCACTGGTGTGCATAAAAAATATTAACAACACTGATATACACAAAAAAATATAAAATGAAAAGATGAAACTAATTTTATCAGTGACACAGACAGTAGCTTACAATTTCTAGTTTTAGATAGACAAGAAGCCAATTGCTATGATGACAAATGCATATCTATCATCTAGAAATGATTTGCTTTGTATATTTTATTAGGATGAATTTTTTTTTTATAGATGCCTTTGAGTTTTGGTAACTTTTGGGGTACAAGATAAAAATGAAGAATTCTTATGTGAATATTTTTGGAGAGTCTGAAGCTATGGATTATGAATTTTTTTTTTATAGATGCCTTTGAGTTTTGGTAACTTTTGGGGTACAAGATAAAAATGAAGAATTCTTATGTGAATATTTTTGGAGAGTCTGAAGCTATGGATTATCTCAGGTAAGATATATTATATATGGTTTGAAAGATAATTTTCTGAGAAATACAACGAAATTATCATTGAAGATGTAATTTAAACTTAGTTAATGATGAATTAGAAATTATGAACAAACAATAAAGTAATAATTATGTCGGATGTTGAAATTTCTTTTTTTCCTTATTTTTTTAAATGGTTATCACTATTTGTCATAGACTTATTGTTTTCCTTAGTTTTTCTAGTTTCTATTAATGTAAATTTTTTTGCTCTAACATAATTAAAACTGAAGTTATTGTGAAAATTGTGTCTCAGGTCAGTTTTTTAAAAAATTCAATATGGCGCCTGAAAATTTAAGCAGTTAAGACAAAAAACAGTTTATTTTGTGTTTTGATTAATAAAAAAGCAAAACAGTTTTCACTGCTCTTTTTCTGTTTATATGTGTGTGCATGTCTGGATTATTAAAAAAAAAAAAAAGTTTGACAATGTTTATAAAAAAAAAAAAGTTTGACCAAAAAATAACCGTAACACCATAAAAAAAAAGGGGGGGGGGAACAATTAAAATACCTAATAAAATTAAAGCCGGTTTGGTAATGTTACAATCTTTTTTTGAGCACAGGAACAGGAATTAGCATACATACAATAGAAAGCTTTAATTTAAAAATAAAATAGTAATAAAAATAATAATACTAAAAAAAAAAGGTGAAAAACAATTAAAATACCTAATAAAATTAAAACCAACCCGGTAATGTTACATTTTATGTGAATTTGCAAATAAACAACGCCATCAAGTGGTGCGCACAGCTAAAGGATTTAATACCTAATATTTATTATTTATAATCTTTAAAAAAAATTTTTTTTCATAATATTTATTACTCGGTTGAAGACAAGTGTGATCTGGTTAAAACATTGGTATGTATATATCTTTATATAATAAATTATACATGGATGTACCCAGATAACATTTTATTTATATCTATAACCTGTGAAAATTTTTGTTTTAAAATATTGTATATACGTAAAGAAAAAAAAACTAATTAAACAGTCTATGCAGCATAAAGGCTTTAACGAAATCTCAAAGATGAACAGAGAGCTTTACTCATCAAGTCTGCCAATTGTTGATTATTGAGAGTGTAGCAGTTTTATATCCCTGTTTTTAACTCTAATATTAGTTAGGAACTCATTTAACTGACTAATTACTGTATGGCATGATAGAATGCCAAAAAAAAATTCTAAACTTATCCACAACCTGAAAGTACTTCCACATACAAAAATACATTAACCACAATGACATATTGTCTTTCAATTTGTTTTTTGTTTTTTTTTTTGGAATTCTTAATTTATTATAAGTAGAAATAAATGAGAGCAAATCTCTCATGCTTATGACTACAACCAGCCAATCAAATCTTAAGCACTGGGACAGAGAATTTTAATAAGAAAAGAGCGGTTCCACTCTTTTCTTTACTTGTCTTAATATATATCCAAGCCAGTCCAAAGTACTTATATTTGAAAGCGTGAGAATCTTAAATATCATCACACTTAATTAACTGAAATCAAATTATAAACATACAGCGTGAAATCTTTCGATTTACTATGCAGTAGTTTTTCGATGTTATAAATTTACAGCAATATATGTAAATAATAATATTTTTATAAGTGTGATGATATTTAAGATTCACGCTTTCAAATATAAGTACTTTGGACTGGCTTGGATATATATTAAGACAAGTAAAGAAGAGAGTGGAACCGCTCTTTTCTTATTAAAATTCTCTGTCCCAGTGCTTAAGATTTGATTGGCTGGTTGTAGTCATAAGCGCTTGAGAGATTTGCATTCTCTCATTTATTTCAATATCGACTGCACTTTATAAAAATATTATTATTTATATATAAGTAGAAATTTTAAAAAAAAGTACTGAAGATCAGAAAATTTGTTACTAACAATGTTTGGTGATGCCAATAATACAATGTCTATAAGACTTTAAAAAATCAATACATTATAAAAGTGAAAATTTATTCATAACCAACACAGAAAATACAATAACATAATCAACTTGATCTCAGAAAACTAATTATTTTTTCACATAAATAATAAAATTATCAATATCTTTATTTTTAATTCAAAATTGTTCTGCAAGAAATTCTACCTAACCAACATTAATTTTATTAGGTAGTCAGCTTTGAATATTATAAAATTATCCCTATTAGAACAAATAATTTATTTAATTATTTGTTTAAAATATTTATTCATTTATAAATTTTTAAAAAAAAATATTTTTTTTACATTTATAAATATCATATATCAAAGCGCAGATTAACAAATTATCTTATGCCCATTGGTCTCAGAATGATAACTTCGGACTATTTTTTTTTTTAGCAAAAATAAATTTTTATTGCAAGCAAGATAATGAATGTTATAAAGTTTTAAACGTAAATAGTTAATCTTGTTAGTAATTCCCTGAAATCCAACAGTTAAATGCTCTATCCAAATGATATAATATAAATGTGATACAAAAATTTTACATTAGTAGATTCTTTAGATTAAATTTTAATATATATAATACTTAAAAATATTTACTAAACTAAAACCTTGATATTAAAATGGATATCAAATATTATCACAATTGATGAATTAGATAAAAAATTCCCAAATAAATGTGTAAAAGTTATGACTTTAAAAAATTAATTTAAAAAATAAAATAAAATAAAGGATATTGTATGTCAAACATATTAACAAAAGACTATTTAATTAAAAACATAATAAACATAAAGGTTATGTAGCATCAAGAATTTTATATACCTGAATCAATTATCTCAAAACACATACATATCTACAAAGGAAAAAGAAAATCTAACTGTATTTCATGAGCTTTCACAATTCATCTCGTATAAATCTCTATTGCCATAGTTACAAATATACTTTATTAATCTCATCCAATCATCAAGTTAATACGCAATAACATTATTGAAGTCAATTTCATTTGCTTTACAAGCATGGATGATAAAAAAGTAAGTCTGAAATTGTGGCCCATGTATTATTTCATTATTTACTTCATAATGTGTATTAAAAAATAAAGATATATGAAATACAGGAAGAATAATAATATACTAGCTATTGAAAATATGTCAACATCTAAATACATTATAAGAGGCCGATTTAAATTTTCAAAACTAGAAAATATTAATTAATTCATTAGTGAGTACTAAAATTTATTAATTAATTGATTAGTGAATTATTATTATTTTACAATTTACTTTAATAACATTTTTATTCAATGTTGAATACATGTATTTGAAAAAATGATAATAAAGAAAGTAGAATAAATAAATTAATGTTTACACATATTTGAAAATAAGATTAAAGAAAAACATATTTCAGTAAATACCCATAAATTAAAAGACATTAACTATCATGTTTTATTTTTATTTTAATCTCATCCAATCACCAAGTTAATATGCAATAATATTATATGAGACTATAATTCCGCAAGGCCAACTTGATTGCTTTACAAGCATGGATGATAAAAAATGAAATTCACAGTTATGATTGAGCAATTGTAAAAATTCGTTAATATTCATAATATCATGAATGCCCAAATTCAAACCAAAAATATATGAAATAGTTTTTAGTATATACTTAAAAAGATAAGACAGAAAGTTAATTTTAATAATAATAATAATACACTTCCCTATGATATAAATTAAACAGCAATATATTTCTACAACACCATATACAAATTTTAAAATTAGTAAACAAAAAATCATTTTAATAGTGTTCTTTAAAAATAAGGATAGGAAACCTTATTTCTGCTAAAGGCCTTTAGGATATTTATAACAACATGTGCGGCCCATACAAAATTATTAACTTAAAATTTAGCCAGCTATATTTAATCAAACATTCTTTTCATCTGGCAGGCCAATTTTAACTTGCCCTGTTTACATATAGGCCATAATTATTTTGAGAATTAAAAATAAAGTAATATCATTATTATTAATGACAGTTCCACATTTAATGACAATTTTTCCAATTTTCCATATAGCTAGTCTTTGTGACATTTTTATAGTCTCAAATTTGTTTTTATGTTCAGGACAGATTAATTCTACAGCAGCTAGGATGTAGTCATTTATAAATTTTCATTTCCGAAAATGTTTTCAACGTTTCTTTTTGAAAAAAAAATGTAATTTGCCTTCATTGAATTTTCTGACTTGTTTGAACTTTTTACAAGATGTAATCAGCCACTTGAAAAAGCTCCTTTTCAAGTTTTCTATTTTATTATTTCTTTCCCAATAATTTTGCTGTAATCAAAATGCTTAATAAATAGTATTCTTTATTAATTGAAATACTTTCCAAACATAGCAGGCACTTTGATTTACTCCTTTCTATAAAAAAAAAAAAAAAGTTGATCCATTTCTATTGAAATATGCAATTTTCTGTAATAATTTTTATCTTAGTGTAACCATTATAATAATAAAATAAAATAAATGCAAAATAATAATAATAAAACGAAGTAAAATTCTAATTTAATTTTTGCAAAAATAAGATTAATATGTGAAAAATCACTATAAAAGCAAACAAAATGTCCCCAATATCATAGATTAAATCTAGTCAAATAGAGTACACAATATAATTTGTTAGAATATTGCACCTCTGATAAAATAAACTAGAATTATTATAAAACTTAGATGTAATTCAAAAATAAATATTTTATTTTACTTAACTCTTAATTTAGCATTTGAATCACATGCATGTTTAACAAGTTTTATATATAACCATTTTTCTTAAATAAATTCCAGTAGCCATGAATATGGGACTATGAAATATCCCGAAAGCGCTTGGCAGTAACATTTGGATATTATTATTTATTTTCAAGCACTATTAATAGCTTCATTATCTGTGCGCAAAGCATATATATATATATTTATTGTATTCCTTTTTGAAAATCCTGGTGGGGGGGGGGGGATAATTAAAGCTTTCAAGGGTCAGAAATTGCTACAAGCTGAAGTTTCTGATCCCTGTTTTAAAACAATGCAAAACAATTACATTTTTAAAAAAACCTTTTACTTTGTTTAAACTGTAAATAACTTAAAGACTTTATCTTTTCAGAATCTATTTTTTACTTACTATTGTACAATATATGACACATAATTATTTCTAATACAAAACAGTCACAATACCTGCTATATTTGTTTTAGGCCCCTCAATGTATCATATGTCGCATATCATAGCTCACACTTTTTTGATAAGCTTTGATTACAATGGAATATGTATTGTTTAATGACTTGCAAGTGTATAATAACAGACACATATAACACAAATTTTATATGTATAGTATGAATATAAAAATTAAGATTATGATCTAACAAAATTTTCAAAAAATAATAATATATAAATTTGTCGTGTGTGTTCACTCATTCATATTTAATACAAAATAATAAAAAACTTTTAACTGTTTCAGATTTCAGGCGATATATTGAATTTTTTTAAAAACTGACCTGAGACACAATTTTCACAATAACTTCAGTTTTAATTATGTTAGAGCAAAAAAATTTACATTAATAGAAACTAGAAAAACTAAGGAAAACAATGAGTCTAAGACAAATAGTGATAACCATTTAAAAAAAAAAAGAAAAAAAAGAAATTTCAACATCCGACATAATTATTACTTTATTGTTGATTCATAATTTCTAATTCATCATTAAGTACATCTTTAGTGATAATTTCTTTGTATTCCTCACAAAATTATCTTTCAAACCATATATAATGACTTATCTGAGATAATCCATAGCTTCAGAATCTCCAAAAGTATTTGCAAAAGAATTCTTAATTTTTAACTTGTACCCCAAGAGTTACCAAAACTCAAAGGCGTCTATAAAAAAAAGATTCATCCTAATAAGATACAAAACAAATCACTTCCAGAAGATAGATATGCATTTGTCATCATAGCAATTGGCTTCTTGTCTATCTAAAACTAGAAATTATAGGCTACTGTCTGTATCACTGATAAAATTAGTTTCATTTCTTCATTTTATATTTTTTTGTGTACATCAGTGATGTTTATATTCTTTAGGCACACCAATGATGTTTATATTCTTTATGCACACCAGTGATACTATCTTGTTATATTTATTGTATCATATAGATATAATTTATTTGCATATAGTTCATTTGTTAACTATAGACTTGAAAATAATGTGATGAAAAGATATGGCAAAACTAGTGATTCCACAGATGAGTAAGAAGACGTAGGCAATAATGAGAATTTGATTCTTTGCTTGCATATGCAATCTTCTGTACATTTGATTATTAATTTTGTAAATCATTATTTGTTATAAAAACATACCATATAAACATAATAATAAATAATAAATTATTAAACCTTTTGAGAATCATTATTTTTATAAAATAAGTTTATTTTTATAAAGTAAGTGGATATTAGAACACAGAAAATTACTATACATATGAATTCATATGAACATAAATAAATATAGAATTTATATACACACACACCAATTACAAACCCAATAAAGCGTTTTTCAAATAATAAATTATTAAACCATTTGAGAATCATTATTTTTATAAAATAAGTAGATTATATTAGAACACAAAATTACTGTACATATGAATTCATATGAGCATAAATATAGAATGTATATAGACACACATCATTATAAATGCAAATTAATAAAAATTAAATGATTTTTTTCAAATAATTAAAAAAAAAAAAAAATTCAAAAAATTAAAAAATTAAAATTTATATTTACGAGGCCGATATTCTGAGATTACATTTAGACTCCATGAAAGGCTTTGTTTGTGAATCAACGTATTTTTAATCCGATAAAAGTGTACTTTTAGGGCGATAAGTTTTCTGTCTTTATCGCTTTGTGGAAATTACAAAATTAATCCAAAAAACACTTAAATGCGCCGGTTACAAAAAAAATTAATAAAAAATCAGATTTTTTTTTTTAAAGATAGCATTAGAAAGCTACGTAAAAGAGGTATAAAATGACTGTATTTCTGTTAACATCATGCATATAGTTTTTATGTCATTAAAAAAAGAAAACACTTCAACCAATCAAATAAGATGTGCAGGTCACTCACTTATTGCATGAAAGCAGTTAAAATGTAAGACTTCCATTGCAATTAAACATGTTCTGGATGATATTCCTTTTTTTTTTTTCAATAACTTTTTTTCCAAATGGAAATGTACAGCAGTCTCATTATCAGCAGATTATGGCCTTTTTAGTTGTTTTGATGTTTTTAAGTCTGTATACAATTATTTGCCATTACCCAATAGATTTTCAATCAAGCTTTAAGCTTCCTAAGCAATATAACAAGTTTTACAGTTATTCTTTTTTGCCAATACTAAATAGATAACTTTCATTTTATCACTTAATAAAGATACTTTACAAATTTTCTTTAAATTCATTTTTAATAAATCAGCTGACAATAATACAAAAGGAAATATAAAAAATTTTGTTAATCAATTTCCTATTCTGATTGGCAACCATCAAATATACATATGAATAAACAGTCTTTAATTCATGCACAATCTCGTACTTGAGACATAACAATTCTCCATTACAGCTTTAGTCTTGACAAAAATGAATATGATTTTGTCGAAATATTGGCAACTTAATTCAGTGAAGAAATTTTCTGCTTTGGTGAATAAAGATCTTATTGAAAATTTTAAAAATTTTAAATATAATTCTTCGAATGATGGACAGAAAGAATAGTTTCTCTAAGCTGAAAACTAATACATGGTACAACTCAAAATAGTTTTTATTTTTCTATTATAAAAAAAAGTTTATATAAAAATAGATTTATAATGAATGAGTAAGAAATATATTGTTGACTTATTATGCATGTTCATAATATAGCAATAAAATTAATGCAAAAAGACTAGAAAATTAAGAATACCAGATTAATAGGATTGGTTCTGTTTATAAATAAAATTTATCCATACAAAATTCATAATTTTTCTTTTTGATTGTTATAACACTAATAACTATTAAAACTATAAGATACCAAAAATTTTTACAATTCAAAAATTCATTTGAATAACTTTTTGACTAACAGAAAACATGTCAAATTCGTTAAAATTGTCATAAAATTTCATAAACCTTTACTGAATTCTTAGTTACTGAATTATATCTTTATAATTTCATTAACTTTTAGTTAGTTTTATATGCAGCATAAAAAAATTATAGAAAAAAAATAATAATAATAGTCTTATATATCTCTAAAATAAATAATACAATTATCAAGCTATTTTAAAAATAATTTTGGGTAATTTTCATAGGTAATGTCATTCAAAAAGATTTATTTTCGCACAAAATCTAAGATTGGCATCAGAAAACAATGAATTACTATTATGAAAGTACAAGAGAAATGTCAGAAAAATACAAATTCAAAAGAATTACAAAGATGTAAATGATAAAGTTATTTGTGATAAATTTTAAAAATATTTTATCCTATTAGATAATGATATTAGACAAAAATATATATATATAATCTTGTAAGGGTAAATTCTGGAATCAATGAATTTGCAGCTCTATGTTCATAAAAGAAATCATAATCAGTAAGAAACACTTAAAATAATCATTAAAAGTTATTTACCAATATATATAAAAAACCAATGATTGAAACGGGGGGGGGGGTGTCATATTTTACTAAAAGCACAGAAAAATGATGAATATTTTTGCATTATATACTACACATAAAATTCAAGATACTTTAAAATAAATAAAAGGTAGATTATAAAGAAATTAATTATGGTGAGTAAAAAGAGCAGTATAAAGTAAAAATGCAAGGTATAAAAAAAAAAACTTTTTAGACTAATATATTTTCTTAAAATCAATAGTAAACATTTCATTTCCTACACATGTGATTTTCAAGAATTGACAAGTAGAATATAAATGGGGCATCACATAATATTATAAAACCTATACTTAAATAAATTAATGAATCAAATAAGCAATTTTTCAATACACTAGTGGGAAATGTTATAAAAAGTTCAATATTTGTTATTACTTGCAAAAACAATTTAAACATTTAAAGATGACAATAGATATTACATCTAATATTGCAATGATATTTTTAAACTTATAAAAGAAAAAAGAATAGTAAAACCAAGAAATTAATTCTCCTGTTAAATTAATGAAGAATGGAAAAAAGCTAGTGAAAAAGATAGGAGTAATTTGCATTCAAATAAAATATTTAAAAAAAAGTGTTAAAATGGCAAACCTCCTTGTCGATCTTGTATTACAGGAGATAATATCTTGTAGTTTTGGACCAGTAAAACTTCTAAAACAAATGAAATACTAATAAAAAAAAATTTTAAATATTAAAGGATATAAAATAATGAAAAAATAAAAGCAATAAATAAAATAATGTGGATTACACTATTTTCTGAGCCTGAAAATAATATATAGAATATAGCATGCATGGTCAGGTATACATTAAACATGTTAACCTATTATTAATGTAATATTATTTATTAATTATAAAATATATATCCAAAAAATTAAAATACAAAATCAATAACAATAATCTGGAAAAATTAATCAGCATCTCAATTAATATGAACAAAATTACAAGGGGGACTTCAAATTCCCACAACTGGCAGACTTCATTGCTTTGGCATAAATTAAAATTTAGTTAATTAACATTTTTTATTTAATTAATCTTGAATAAATTGATAATGCAGTTTCTGTCTTCCTTAATTTATTGCTCTAAACCAAATTGTCCAGCTTCCTTTTTTTTTTTAAACAACAATTGAAAAAAGATAATAAGTAAATATAAACTTTATTCAATCATCTTTGAATATATTTGTGTACTGATTATGTATATGTTATAAAAACTATTTGCAAATTTACTACAACCTATTGATTTCCAAACCTAAACTTTATTTACTATATATTTATTATTAAAAAACCTGTTCCAAACACCAATAGCATTAGGAAGTGGTGATACAGGTATATGTATAATAATAAATATTATTATTATTATTATTATAATAACAACAACAATAATAATAATAATAATAAGAGCGCCACCTGGATACAAACCTAGTAGCAGGTAAGCAAAGAACCTCCTAGCTTTTTGTTGATAAAAGACAGATTTATTTGCTAATAACTAATAAAAATGTCCAATAAAACAATTTAAAACACTCAAATAATTATTTTGATTGAAAAGGAGTAAAAAAGGACCGAGAAATTCAAAGAGTTTTTTTATCAAAAATCCGTACCTAATGCTAATAGACAAACGCATAGTTAAAAGCTAGCGGATCTAATATACTAATGCCAAAATCTCAGGAAAATTTAATTTTTTAATAAGAGTAGAAAAGGAAACAGATCTACAAAACTCAATAATTTTGCGGATAACTGAATTGTATTGGTTATATATATTAGTGTTTGTTTTAAAATAAAAATAAAAAATTTAAACATACCTTTGAAAAATAATTGAAAAACTTAAAATGGCGACCGCTCAACCAATTAACCAGGTGGGTGGTCCATTGCAGGGCAAGAGAAAGTCATATGCTTCTATAGCAAAAAAAGCCCAAGATTACGTAAGCCTGGCAAAAGGTCCTGGGTTCAGGAAAACAACAGATGATTTGGAAAACTTGAATCTTATGGATCAAAATAAAAATGATCCCCCCCCCCCTTCATATTGACTGGACTGATGAAATGCTGGAACAAATTGGAGAGAAATTCAACAAAACAATACCTCGATCACTTTTCCCGATGTTTAAACATTTCTTCACCGATAAATCAATAGTACTCGCTGTAACAGATAGTCTTTGCACACTATACAGTTTCCCCAAATCCATATGGTTTGTTGTTATTAAATTTTTGCACAACACAAGGACTGAATATTATAAAGACTTTAATTAGACCAAAAAACTTACTATAAGGGAACATGAAGACATCTATGATCAAACCAATGGCTTTGAATAGATTACATTGGGCATCAGAATAGAAGAGAAGTTCACATTATGTGAGCACTTACAATTGTAGATTGTGGACAAATTGTAGATTAGTATGCTCCAATATTAAACTGAATGTTCCATTAAAAAATAGATATTCCAGTCATATTCCCAAAAAAAATTATGTTCATTTTTTAGAATCTACTATACATACTATATTTCAACAACTATTAAACATTAAAATTGCTAATTTGGATCTTCAGAATTTTCAAATTTTCTTAAGGAGTGTGTTATGGATTCTCGGGTAATCATGACTGGTTTTCTGGCAATAATCTTATTATTAGTGTCTTGATTAAAAAAAAATACGGCATTTTCTGCTTGGCGGAATAATAAATTAAATATATAACTTCATGACAAATATAAAACTCTCAAGGCAGAAGTTCAACAACTGGCAAGAAAACTTAAAAATGATTAGTGGATTAAAATTGCAAAGAAGATACAAACATTCACACATCATGGTCATTCTATATCATTTATTGGTAACATTAAAAACAACATATGGATATGAGAGATGTTATCACAATTAAATCCAGCAATGGCACTATTATGACAATATTTAGAATAGGTGGAACAAGTATTTTGATCATCTTTTGAATAATGACACAAAATTAAGATAGAAATTTTTAATGATATATTTATTTTATCTACTCATTTAGATTTAGACAAGAAAGTGTTATTATTTAAAAGTGAAAAATGTGAAGCAATTCAAATGAAAACTAGTGTTAAACAAAGACAGATACTAGATGCCACATTGTTTCCAATCTTTAAGACAGTGTTTTTTGGAATTGTTTATAGGCTGCATAATAAGAGATCAAGGTAAGATACAAATGTGACAATGGAATTTTTAATTTGAATCAATTAAAAGTGAAAACAATAATTTTTTCTTGGATTCTGGATTCATACTATTCTGATGACTGCTATTTTTTCCAGTTTTAAGACAATTTACAGAATGTTCTTAATAGTTTGAATGCAACATATAAAAATTTCTGTTTAGTAATTGATATTGGAAAAATCTCAAATATTTTATCAGCCACTGATGAAGAAAAATCATCAACAATGTTTAGCTTAGATAATGATCAAATTGAGAATGTACACTAGTTTAAATACTTTGGTAGTTTTATTAGTAGAAAGATGGATTTAGATGTTGAGTACTCTAATGTGTGGATAGGAGTATTTCATCACAGGGAAATAAATACTGCAACTAAGCTGTAGGTGGATCTGTTATTTTCCCTAAAATATTATATGGAAGTGAAGCTTGGACACTTTGTCAGCACAATATAAAGGCAATAAGGATACTCCAAAAAATTTTAAAAATACAGTGATAAGATCATAAAATCAATCACTATGTTCTACAATTGGCTGGATATGATACTATAAAGTTCACTACTGCAAAATTACACTTTTGCTGAATTAAATACATAAAATGAATAAACAATGCAAGACTTTCTAAAAGTATGTTTTATGATGAACTTGAGTATGATTTTCATGGGAGAGGTAGACTACATCTACATTATAAGGATTATCTAAAGACATTCTAAAGAAGTGCAATGTCAATTGTTTCCAGTGAAAAGATATTGCAGAGAATATAATACATTGAACAACTATAATTAGACATGGTGTTGAAGTATTTCAGATAAAGTTTTTGCTGAAAAAATTAAAAGACAACATGATAAAATATCAAATAAAGAGAAAAATGGATCAGCATGTTCTGTATGTGGATATATTTGGAATTAACAGATTGATTTGTGTAGTCATCACAAACCCCATTTCTTGAGTTGTTTTTCATCTTTTTTTCTTTCTTTTTCTTTTATTTGGAGTTAAAATGGCCATACTCATTTACTAGTAGCTATTTACTATTATTATTTAACTATTTCAAAATGCTGTTTCCATATCATTGTTATTAATATAATTGCTCAATTTACTTTTTAGTTAGCTTTGATTATTTCAAAGTAATCCACATTTGTATATAAATCATTTTATTTGCATACACTGATTATTTCTAAATTATTTGTTCAAATTTTGCATTAATTATCATACTTACTTTTAAGTCAATTTTATTATGTTTTTAAGAAAAATTATTAGCAAAATAAATACAAAATAGTGCTAGATAAAATAAAAGTAATAAACAGATCTCAGGTTAAACAAAAGCAATGTTAATCTATACAAAAAAGTTTTCTTTTTCAAATGTGCAACTGCAAGATAACTGTATTTTTCTTAATAAAAATTACTAGTTAATAAATAAAATCAAATGCTTGACTGAAATAAGTCTCTGGAAAGATTTTGCACAAATAATCTTGGCAGTTAATATACTAAATCATAAGATTTTTTGTAGTAAAAATGTGTTGTTTCATATTTTTATAAGTTTTCATAAAATAAATTAAGATATTTTCAACAGTATACTACCAAATGGCAAAGTATTGATTTTTATGATAAAAATTTTCATTTATGAAATATGTGTGTATATATATAAATGGTCATAGTATTTTCTTTTAGCAGGTTTCACATAGACAAAGTTGCAAGAATCTATTTGTTTTTGTGACATAGATTATTATAACCATTTGTATAAATAAATAAGACAAAAATTTTAAGACGAGTATACATAATATATTTAACATTTTATGTCTTCACATACAGATGTATATGAATAAACAAAGTGTTCCATAAGTCCAGCAACATTTATTTTAAAAAGTTATTAAAGGCAAAATAAGTTTTTATTTATGTAAATTACCCATTTCATCTAACAAACACATAGTTAATATGCAAATATTCAATAGTCCTATCAATTTTGCTTAAGTATTTGCAAGCTATGCCAACTATCACCAATAATGATCAAATGTTATTGCTTGATCAAACTATCAAGTTGCCTAATAACTTTAAATTTTCATAAGAATTTCAAGAGGTGAGAAATTTGTGATATTCCTGTTTCAGCGCACAAATGATAAAAATATCTTTTTGGCTCCTCCTCAATAAACAAAGATAGTAGTTTGATCCATTAAAAAATTCATTGCATTCTTTATCATGTACTAAGCTTTTATTTCAACTTTGCAACAATAATCTTAATGCAACTCTGTTATTGGATTATGATGTGGATGCAATCTGTTTAACTTTCTAGAATCTTCCTTTTAGCTTTGATTTCTTATAAATAGAATTATTTAGATTTATTCTTCTTCACTCAAATACTGCACATCATGGTCTATAAAAATATATAATAAATTCATGATGCTAGACTTATGGGATACTCTGGGATATACATACACATAAACTGACATATTTACTTACTTTTTGGATTAGTATTCGGGGACTTGAAGCCTGTAAGTTCACCGTTTGTATTTAATAATCCAGCCTAAAATTATATTATGATCAAATTAACATAAAAGTTTTAAAAAAGAATTAGTGCAGATTTTATAATAAAAAGGAACAAAACAAATAACCTCCTAACAATTATTATTTATAGACTGATACATAACTAATTTTTATTTCATTACTTGATAAATTGTGAATATTTTTATTTAAAAATAAAATAATGTATCATATATTATTGTGAGGGTAGCTTAAGATTGCACCCATAACAAACCTTAGCTACCTGAAATATTGGATTGTATTTAATTAGAATGTAAATATAAAATAAATACAAAGTATTGCTAGAATACTTAAAAAAAATATAAATGTATAGATAGTTATGACAGTATACTAATTGTATATTAAATAGTGAGAATGGTAGATCGTTTACAAAAAAAAAACACACATATATATTAGTAATAAAATTCTAGTGTTTGAAAAATATATATATAAACATTGATAGAATCATACAAATTTACATATATATGTTGGAAATTGTATTGTGTTGCAGACAATAAATTTAGACAATGAGTCAAACAATGAAAAAAACAGTCATGCCAATAAAAAAAAAAAAAATCAAGTATTGTACTAAATAATAGAATATAAGGAGGAGATAATAATATTAATATGTTATTTTTTATTTTATTTTCCTTAAATGAATCGATAATCAAAACATTTTTATAATGCAACAATAGGCACACACTGCAGTTTATAAAAAAGGAAAACAAAAATCATTCTTCTTTATTATTCTGCATTTGATATGAAAAGTCAATTTTTATTGAAGCAGTTATTTTAATAACATTTTTCGGTAAAAGCCTGAAATCTGGGCAAAGCCGCTTGGAGCGTTGATGCTAGACAAAATCAATGAAATATAACGCGATTTTTTTTTTTGCCGATTAAACAAATTTTGATTTTATTCATAACATGATTTCTTTATTGATAAACAGAGCAAAACTCTCCATACAGTATTGCCACCTGTGCTAAACAGAGTAATCAATGGATTCCAGAAGGCTTGTGCATAAAATTCCTATCCAACGCCTACTCATCCAATATCCCCAAACTAGTTTCTGGCTTGTGGCCTTCGTCAGTGAGGAGCTTTGTATCTGAGAGCACTGCATCTGGATCTTAGGATCTAATGCAACCTTCTAGCAATCACCTTTTATCTCTACTTAACTACAAAACTATGAGAATGAAATTGAAAACACAAAAAATATTTTCAAACTAAGCTCAATAGCTTATATAGTCATATGGGTCTGAACTCAGTTCAGCACCCATACATTTTGGTGTCTTTGGCTCTTTTACAACCATAGCCACCACTATCCTATTAGGCAGGATTGGTGTTAAACCATTAAGCATTACATGATACATTTTCTATACTAGTACATTAATTGTTGATAAACAGAGCAAAACTCTCCATACAGTATTGCCACCTGTGCTAAACAGAGTAATCAATGGATGCCAGAAGGCTTGTGCATAAAATCCCTATCTAATGCCTACTCATCCAATATCCCCAGACTAGTTTCTGGCTTGTGGCAATACTGTTTCTGGCTTGTGAAAATACTAGTTTCTGGCACAGGTGGCAATACTGTATGGAGTGTTTTGCTCTGTTTATCAACAATTAATGTGCTAGTATAGAAAATGCGATCATGTGATGCTTAATGGTTTAACACCAATCCTGCCTAATAGGATAGTGGTGGCTATGGTTGTAAAAGAGCCAAAGACACCAAAATGTATGGGTGCTGAACTGAGTTCAGACCCATATGACTATATAAGCTATTGAGCTTAGATTGAAAATATTTTTTGTTTTCAATTTCATTCTCATAGTTTTGTAGTTAAGTAGAGATAAAAGGTGGTTGCTAGAGGGTTGCATTAGATCCTAAGATCTAGATGCAGTGCTCTCAGATCCAAAGCTCCTCACTGACGAAGGCCACAAGCCAGAAACTAGTCTGGGGATATTGGATGAGTAGGCATTAGATAGGGATTTTATGCACAAGCGTTCTGGCATCCATTGATTACTCTGTTTAGCACAGGTGGCAATACTGTATGGAGAGTTTTGCTCTGTTTATCAACAATTAATGTGCTAGTATAGAAAATGTGATCATGTGATGCTTAATGATTTCTTTATTATTTAACAAATTGTTATATTAATTTTCATTGTTGTTGTTTTTTTTTTTTTTGTAACCTCACATTTTTCTTTATTCCAATAAATTTTGCTAATTTAATTTTGTGTACCTTTTATTTTGATGATTTTAAAACTTTGTACCATTTCACGACGTCCAAAAATTTGTTTTAATCACGCTGCAGAAAAAATAGAATACAATTATTTGCGACTTGTTTAGGCTTTATTCTACCTTTTTTTTTTTTTTTTGCTTGACTAAATTGTTTTTTTATTCTTATTATGAAATCGAAAGTAACTTTCGTGTTGTTGGGGGTTAAAAAATTGTTTTGAAACACCCACCCTCGTATCAAGAATTGTAACAAAAAGTCAAGACCTTTTTTTTTGTTGTTGTTGTTTTAAAAAAAAAATAACCTTTTTTTTGTTTCACTTTTGACTTTTGTTTATATTTAGTTTGAATTAGCCTTTTCTTTTCTTTTTTTTTTTTTTTTTGGCTTCTACAATAAAAACAGCTTACTTTTTGGGGGTCTTACCGTACTGTTGTTATTAACAAAAAGTACACCGAAAGAGTCATTTATTTCAAACCCCAACCTTGTTTGAAATAGAATGCAATTATTTGCCAATTGTTTCCAATTTTTTCGACCCTTTTTTTTTTTTTGGTTGACAAAATTGTTTTTATCTTCTTATTAAATCAAAAGTTAAGTTTAGTGGGTTTTTTTTTTTTTTTTTTGGGAATAAAAAAATCGTTTTCAAACTCCGATACTCGGAAAAGTAATTGAAACAAAAAGTTCGTAATTTCTGTCGATTTTCAACAACTTTTTTTTCTCAACCCTTTTGACTTTTATTTCTATTTCTTTTGAATTATCTTTTTTTTTTTTTTGCCTTCTACGATAAACTGCTTTGGGGGTGGGGTGGGTTGGGGTTCCTACTTTGATAGTATTAACAAAAAGAAGTCATTTCTTTTAACCCCGCTGAAAAAATAAAAACATCATCCGAATACTTGTCAATTTCTAATGAAATCCAAAAAAAAAAAAAAAAAAGTACACAAACTTTGAACTTTTTGAACCGATTTATTATTTTATTGCTGTAATAATCAAACAATCTGGTATTTGTGAGGACATTATGTGCCTGAAAAAAGGACACAGTCTCCCTCACCTTTCTGTACTCGGCATTTGTGAAAAGTGTACAAATTGCACGTACTCCTCAGACATGTTATCGGTCTCATCTAATTTCCACGCAAAACATGACTTAGCGTGTGAGCTTTTGTGGAAGTGTGTTGGAACGTACCCTTTAACAATTTTTTACATATTAACATTTTTTTAGGGAAGGGTGGGGACCATATAACAATTATTAATAATTAACAACATTATTTAAATAGAAATGACATTACTCTATTACGGAGATTTGAAAACATGCTACCGCCTTGATATTTAAACACCCTCAAGCTTTACGGTAATCAGCTATGAATAGAACGAATACGCGTAAATAGTTTCGAAGCACAAAACAGGCCGTAATATTTTTGTGCAATCTCATGTAAAGCGGTCTAGCGATGGGTTAATACAATATGTAAATGTTGTATTAGCCTGTAAGACCAGCGGCGGCCACCGAAACGGCATTTTTATGTGTTTTGACACTGAACAGTGCCCCAAGCGGCTTTGTCCGGATTTCACGCTTTTACCCATTTTTCTACAAAATGGACATTTTCTGAATCAGCATCTCAACAAATGTTAATTTTTTTCTATTTATTTGCCATTTTAAAAAAGGTTAAGGAAGCAAATAGAAGATTCTGATATCAGCTAAATAATCAGATAAGTATAAAATGACATAAATTTACAAAAAAAAAAAAATGATTTTTTTTTTAAAGAAACTAAAAAAGAAATTACAACGGTCTATTCAGTTAAAGGTTTAGCTAATATTGCAAACAGTAAATAGCTGTATTCTATATATATTTTTTTTTATTAAATGCGAACCGCATATATATATAAACTTAGATATATATTGCAAAATATGATATATTTTGACTAGAATGATTGTCTTCAGGTGGAGCATTTATCCACTATGGCCATGTGAAATTAATATCTGTCTACGTTAAGTGCCTGATAAGCTGGATCCACACATGATGCAAATCTAATGAGGAATAAAACAAAATCAACCACTGCCAGTGTAAACATGTTCAGAATGTGCTATTCAGAATCAATAAGAAGTTCTCAACATTTATAATAAAAAAAATGCATAAATTGTAAGAACTGTTTATGTAAGAAAGACTCTGAGGAAGAATTGTGCCTAATAATATCGATTCATGAAATATTGTAAATAATATGATTTTTTTCTTTTGTACAGATGTCTTATGATTTTTTTTTTATTATTATCTCAGTCTTATATTTCGGGAGTACTAATGGTCTAATTCAATAGTTTGGAACATTCCAACATAAGAAAGTGTCAAGAGAGTTGGGGGGGGGGGTTGAAAAATCTGATTTTTTTTTTTATTTTAATAAAATTTGGGTAATTTTCTGCCAAAAATACTTGATTTTCATCTATGAATATGAAATTGAGTGCTCAAAGTGAATACTTAAACGGTAAGAGTTTTTCTCTTTTAAAGTCGGTTATGCCACAACATGACATGACCACTTATAGTATATATATGTTTTATTAATAGTATTCCTAAGATCTTTATAATAAAAAAATGATTAACACTTTTTAATTAATATTCTTTACTATTTACTTGCTTTGCTATCATATCATGTGTTGTTTTATTCTTATATTTCTTCATGATATATAAATATGCAAGATGATTACTTTAGATCAAACAACTTCCACACCTAGAACTACATACTGCATCTGGAGTTGTACTTAAATTTCTAATTTACTTAGCAATCTCACTTTTATATAATAAATTTTTCATTACTTTTGAATATATAAATGAGTATATTATGAGTTTCTATAACGGGAAATAGGGGTAAATAATTTTGAATTGCTTAATTAACAAAATGATAGATATTCATCATAGACATAAAAGTTATAAGTAAAGAGGAATATATTCAAAAAATTTATTTGTACTTATAAATTTTTTTTTTTTTTTAATTTTCTTTTCTACATTGATTGATAATTTGTTCTATGTTTTTAATATATTTTGCTGTTGTAAATAAATATTATGAAGTTTTGTTTAATTGACAAGGTCTCTCTAGTTTTGTTGATCCAGCATTTACATTCAATCCTATAACCAATATTTTACACATGCACACACACACACATTACTGCTTGATAAGCATGAGAAAAAATGTTAAATAAAGGTTATTCATTACTAATAAATGAGATGAGCTAATTTATTTATTGATTAACAGTTTGCATAGGTACATCCCTGCTAAGAGAATCGAACGCGAATTCTTCCCGAGTTCGAATATCTGAGGCAACGGTTCTGGAAAAGAGTGGTGAGATGTTAGATGAACCGATTTAAATTACATGTAGATCTGATCAATAAGACTTAGGCTAGTCTATTAAAGATAGATGTAATCATGAGTCATGTATTTCATCGTGTCATCTCCAGCATCCTATATGAAAACCCTAGGTCCGACAGTAGTTAGATGCAACCTTCTCTTGTCACATCATTCGACCCGACCATTACAATATATATTAAAAACAGACTTTACTGCATAACAAAATTATATTTAAAAAAAAAAGAAAAGCCTACATAAATGTAAATGATCATTTGTCATTACAAAACTAAAAATAATAAGCCTATGTCACTAAAATGTCTATAATTCAAATCTATATAAATTTTACTTTCAGTATAAAGTATAGTATAATAGTATAATCAGTAAAATCTTGTATGTATGTACAGCTTCCCTAACTTTACCAAACATACAAAATAATAATCATTAAGTAAAATTTGGAGAAAATGAAAATTTGCATCCTTCATTTAATTTTGAATGAAAATTTCATTAAAATGTTCAATAAAATTTCTTGCTACAACTAAAATTAAGTAAATTACAATAGTATCTGGATTATTTATATAAAAAGATTTTAAAAAATTTTTAAGATCAAAACTCTGGATGAATACACAAAACAATAATATGAGAAGAGTGATAAGTAATATATTTTTATGGGTTTGTAAATTAACATCAAATATGTTATACCAATAGATAAAAATTAAAACACCAACTTATGTTTAAAAGATAATATGCATTAATGACATTTTAATTTTATAAATCCTTTAAAATAAATTTTAACAAGATAATTTAAAATTTTACTTTGAAGATTACCTGAATTCAATAAGTTATGATTATACTTGTATGATATTGATAATTTGTTTCAAATATAAAAGTTATTTACCTAGATAAAGTCTATGCTAAATGTTATAAATCAAATGGTGTGAAATGCCAATGCTATATATTAATAAGTTTTATTTAATATTTATTACATCAGAATTTCAAGAAAAATTCAATTACACTTTAGATGGTACTGTTAGAATAAAAATTAAAAAAAAACTCATTTCAGTTTTAATTAATAAATGACACAATACAATATGAAAACTTAAAACAAGATAATAATCACAATTTAAAAAAAAAAAAGGTCCTTCTAATTGATCAGAACTTTAATCATATATTTTAAATATTTTTCTTTGACAAAAATTAACTGTTTATAGCACTGTCAAAATATTAACACTAAAATGAATATGTTTTAATAAAATGCATCATTTAATTAATTACAATAATTTATTTTTTTTCTTTAAAATTTTAGTCATGTTACTATAATCCTAATAATGATTATTAAGCAATACAATATCAATAAAAATGTGAGTTATATTGAAATTCCATTCAATTTGTTGTTTTTTTTTTTGTCACTAACAATCATTTTTATGTTGTACACATTATTCTTCTTTATATAAAACGACTATCTTTAAAAAAATTTAAGTTCAAAAGTTTTAATAAAATTTTTATAAATAAAAATTAAATATCTATTATAAATGTACAGATAAATATAAATGCCGTATTTATGATAAAAATAAAATATTTTCTAAAGTTTGTAAAAAAAAAAGATAATAGATTCTAAATTTTAGCTAAAAGTAGTTTAAAAGCAAAAGGCGTTAAGAGGTAAAAATAACATTCTAGAAAAAGTAATTAAAATGCTTGTAAACAGATTACTAGATTAAGCTTATGAAGATAAATAAATAAAATAATTTAAGTAAAAGGGCTGTTAATCCTGCTCAAAAATAAGAATTTGCAAATAGGCTATTGGATAAATATACTCGAACCTCGGTGAAAGTAACGGAGTTAGATATGGCCAATAAATCAATGGATTCAAATGACAAGAGATAGATCCGAATTTTACTGATAAGATAGGCTAAAATAGTGTAAATAGATGCATGAAATAATGTTCAGGGATCTTGAAATCTTTTATCTTAAAGAAAGTTTTCCATATTTATTCTGCAATTATCATTCTGCTTAAATTAATTCTTGGCTGCTTCCGGGATTCCTTGTATGCTGTTATTCTGCGAATGGAATAATTAATCTACTAGTTCCTGCCACATAAGAGTAGAGAAACTGTTATCTGCTTTGCTCTGTCAAGCTATCAGATAGCATGCTGAAAAATCAATCACTGAGTCTCGAAAAAAAGCCATCAACAAAAGAAGAAACCAATCAATATGACCCCATCTGAGATAAATAAGTCTGATATCCAGTACCATCGGAAAAATCAGCCATTAAACCAAAATCAAATCATTGCTGAAGCATTCTAATAAAATTTGAATGTCAATTAAACCTTCATCCATCATAGCTATGATAATGAATCAACACCAATATCTAAAAACTGAATGTGAATTATGACACTGAATAAGTATAAACTTTAAACTCATATTTAATTAATTATTGCCTCAGAATTAATAAAATAGGTTAATAAATAGTTGTGTAATTAATCTGTTTATGAGCAGGTACGGCAAAAAATGGTAGTTTGTTCTATTTTTACACTATAAACTAATCGGTAATAAGGATATAAAAATTATTCTATAAAGACAATTAGCTTATAATTGTGATCTCTTGCCATTCTATTAAATGTTGGTTTGTTGATTAGTTATTTCCATTAAATTTATTTAATAATAATGTTAACTTGGTAAATCTATAAATTATGAATGGCAAGCAAGCATGGTCAAGCTAAATTATAGGATTCTATTAAGTAAATATCAATTTTGGCTAACCCGTCTTGTATTTGAATTATGAATGATAAAAATGTATAGCTGACAATTCAAGTCATGAGTTGCATCTGATTCTCATTCTTATGTAATGCATTACTATTAGATGATTGTAACATCATTTGCGATGAATGATCCCTTACAATCATCTTATTTAAATAGTAATTTGCAGTAGATGATCAATTTCTATTACATGCCACCTATTTTATTTCATACATGTTGTGTAGTGATACATATGCGATTACTGGTTATTGTATGCTATATACGCTGCAGAAGTGTAATATCTACAGTAGGCACATAATCTTTCCATGTATGCTTTCTTATATAACTATCATAATACAGATGTGAATTCCTGTATTTTACAATTATATTTTATTACTTATTGCATACTAATACATAATCTGTAATTGATCACAATAGTCTGTCAATTAGTAAGATTAGTCTTAATTTATAAGCTTGTATCAGTTAGCATTAGAACAATGGTGATGATAGAAAAGAGCAATTAGGTAACTGTGCAGAAGATTGGAATCCACTCAAACAATGATAATAATATTCTAAATTAGTGATTATCAATTATTTGTTTCAAACCATTATACCACCATATACTATAACTGTGCATAAGTTAGTTTAAAATAATAATAAAATTAAAAAGATTTATTTACAGATAAGTTAATTTAAAAATTAATTAATTAGGGTCATGCCAGTGTATGTTTTGTGTTGTATATATGTGAATAAATAGTATTGTCATATTATTTTTGGCTGTTTGTAATCTTTATTTGCAATCAATAAATTATGTAAAATAGATAAATCTCGCTTTCTTCCTGACCTTAGTGAGCTATAAAAGAAAAGGTTGGTATTCTACGGCATCAGAATTTGGAATGCATGTAGATTGCCCTCATTTAATATTCATTTGAGTTGTGCAATTCTGACAGTTACAGTATATATATATATGTTTTTATAATCTGGCACAATGTGGGACCTATACCTTAACCATATATCCCTGAGATAAATATTTTTATATATAGTGCCTGAAATGCTAGGCATAAGGAATTAACCATGTATCCCTGAGAAAAATAGTATAGTTTTGTAAGATAGTTGTATTATCAATGAATTAACCACATATAAGGAGAAAGGTAGATTTTAATGATGAAAAATAAAAAAGTAGAATAAGTTCATTTTTGTTTTGTTAAAATAAATTTTGACAGGTGTAGAAGGTGTGAATTTTTGAAGTAATTTGTTTTAAAATAATAAAAGTAGTTTATTGATTGCAAAGGTATATTTTGAAAAAAATTTGTGACAAGTTATTGCCAACAATGAGTATAACATATATACATATGTGGTATTATAAGAATGATTTTCATTTTATAAAACTGGTTTCAGCTGTGAGAAAATAAACACAACCTGTGTGATATTTTGATAAAAGATATTTTTGAAAAAGGGAACATTAGAAAGTTGAAAGTAGGGCTTGTGTTCTGTTAAAGTAAGACAGAGTGAGGTAGATATTTAATAAGAATAAAGAATTAATAATTAATAAAGTTTTATAGAGCAGAATTTTGAGTTAAATTTATATTTTTGTGTTCTTTTTAATTCCAGTATGGAAACCGACAAGCCTACAGAGATGCAGATGATAATGAAGCTAATGATGGAAATGGTCAATGAAATGAAAAAAAGGATAATAGGATCTAAAAAAAAAATATGTAAAAAAATGAATCAAGATGAAAGAGGATAAAGTAAAACAGAAAATTAGGCTGATTAAAGAAGAGATTGGGAATAAGAGAAAATATAACAGTATAGAGCAAGAGTTAGAAGAAGAGAAAAAAAATGCTAAGGAAGTTACAGAAAAGGAATGATTAGAGAATATAAAAAAAAAGATGATAAAAGAAGTTGTTACAGCTGAAATAATACAAGTAGAACAAGTAAAACTGTTAATGAGGCTAAAAAAATATTGATAAGTAAAAAAAGAGTATGAGATGGATAGGGTAGAAGATTCGAAAAGTGACCTGGTTGTAAGTGATAACAGAGAAAGGATAAAAACTGAAGGTACAGTTATAAATGACCAGAAAAAGAGTATTAAAGTGGAAGTAATTCAGATAAAAGAGATAATGTAGAATCAATTAAAAGTGCCAAATGAAACTGTAGGGATAAAGAAAAAAAGATTTCATGATCAGATAAAAGGCAGAAGTGAATATAGAAAAGAAGTTATATAGTGTACAAAAGTAAAAGAATGAAAGACATAGCAATAAGATAAGAGAGCAAGAAAATAAAATTAAAATAGGCTTGGATCAGAGATTTGAGAAAACTATCAAAACTTAAAAAGACTTCATATTACAGTAAGGGAAAAACAAATAAAAGAATTACCAGATAAAATCGATTACTTGACAAAATACAAGATTCAAATGGTACAAGACAGGAAATTCCAAAATTAAATGAATTAGAAGCTCATGATTGAAAATTTTATAATTATAATATTTTTGCATAACTAATTTGTAAATATGTGTACTATATTGTGCTAATCAAGTTAAATCTTTTTTTTTTTTTGATGGGCTTCGGAGATATGAAGCCGTCTATATGCATACATAGATACACTTCATGTTCGAATGTTAGAAATTACAAATAAAATTAAAAGTTTAAATAAAATTTTTATAAATAAAAATTAAATATCTATTATAAATGCTGAGATAAATATATGCAATATAATTAACTATAAAGTTAATGCATGTTAAAAACAAAATTTTTTCAAAAGTTTGTAAAAAAAAATAAGATTCTAAAGTTTAGCTAAAAGTTATTTAAAAAAAAAAGATATTAAAGGATGGAAATGACATTCTAGAAAAAGTAATTAAACTGCTTGTAAATAAATTACTAGATTAAGTTTAAGAAGATAAATGATTAAAATAATTTAAGACTTATTCCGCTCAAAAATAAAAGCTTGCAAATAGGGTATTGGACAAATAAACCCAGACCTCAGTGAAAGTAATGGAGTTATCTATAGCCTACAAATCAAAGGATTAAAACAACAAGATATAGATCCAAATTTTACTGATAAGAAAGCCTTAAAAGGTATAAATAGTTGCATGAAATTACGTTTGGGGATCTTGAAATCTTTTCGTTTTTATTTCGCAATTAGATTTCTGCAGTTATCATACTGCTTAAATTAATTCTTGCCTGCTTCCAGAATTCGTCGCATGCTGTTATTCTGTGAATCGAATAATTAATCTACTAATTCCAGACACATCAACCATGCAGGAGTGGAGAAATTGTTATCAGCCATGCTCTGTCAAACTGGCAGACGGCAGGCTGAAAAACCCATCAGTGAGTCCCAAGAAAGAAGCCATCAACAATAGAAGAAACCAAAAAAATGTGTCCACTATAGACCCATCTGATATAAGTAAAAGTCTGATGTTCTAGTGCCATCAGAAGAACCAGTTGCTAAGTCAAGATGAAATCACTTCTGAAGCATTCTAATAGTCTGAATGTCAATTAAACTTTCGACCATCATAGCTATGATAAAGAATCAACTCCACCAATATGTTGTTACATCCAAAAGAATAATTATAAACTTTTAAACTCATATTTAGTTAATTATTGGCTCCAATTTAATGAAATCAATTAATGAATAGTTATGTAAATAAAATAGGTTAATGAATATCTATGTAATTAATCTGTTTACGAGCAGGTATGGCAAGAGATTGTCGTTTGTTCTATTTTTACTCCACAATCTAGTCGGTGATAAGTATATAAAAATTATTCCATAAAGACAGTTTATAATTGCGATCTCTTGCCATGATACTAAATGTTGGATGTTAATCATTTATTTCCACTTTATTTATTTCATAATAATGTTAACTCAGTAAATCTATAAATTATGAATAGGAGGCAAGCCTGTTGCATGGACAAGCTAGATTAGAGTTCTATTAAGTAGATATCTTTTTTTTTTTTGCCAACTATTTTTGTATTGAATTATTATTATTGATAAGAATATACAGTTGTCAATTAGTCATTTCAGGTTATGAGTTATATCTGATTCTCATTCTTATGTAAGATTAGTATTAGATGGCTGTTCTAGCATTTGCAATGACTGTGCAGTAGATGATCAATTCGTACATGTCATCTATTTTATTTCATGTTGTGTAGTGATACGTATGCGTGACTGCCGGTCATTGTATGCTATATATGCTGTAGAAATGTAATACCTATAGTAGACATATAATGTTTACATATGTGTTCTTATATAGCTATTGTAATACAGATATGAATTCCGGTATTTGACAATTATATTTTATTACTTATTGCATACTAATATCATAACCTCTAATTGATCACAACAGTCGATTAGTAAGATCAGTCTTTAATTTATATGCTTGTATCAGTGATGATAATAGTAGAGCAGTTAGATGTCTGTGCAGTAATTGGAATTCATTCAAACAATTAATAATAATATTCTAAATTAGTGACTATCGATCATTTGTTTCAAACCTTTATACCACACATATTATATCTTTGCAAAAGTTAAATTAAAATAATAATAAAATTAAAAAGGTTTATTTACCATAAGTTAATTTAAAAATTAATTAACTAAAGTCATGCCAGTGTCTTGAAAAAATAGTGTTGTCACATTATTTTTGGCAGTTAGCGGGCCTTAAAAAAATTTGTATTGTGTGACTTCAGATTGTGAAATGCATATGTGTATTGCTCTCAGGTGATTTTCAAGTTGGTTTGCGCAATTCTGACAGTTACAGGATATATATATGTTTTTAAATAAAGGCTCTAATAAAATAGCAATAGCCTATTATTTGCTTTAGCAAAGAAATATCACTGCTACCAGAGTCTGTGATTTACTCTTCAGATTAATCTATCACATTAATAACCAAAAAAAAATTATTAAGTTTGTATTTTGAATTTTTAAAAAAAATAAATAAATAAAACATATTGAAAACAAATCTGAAAATAATATATTTAGCAACCAAACTATTATTTTAACTATAAAAATCAATCCATGAAATGAAAATAAATAATAAGAAGTTATAAAAATAAAAACATAAAAACATTTATTTAAGATATGAAGTATATTGATTAATGTAATATATTTAAATTCCAAAAAATCATACTTTGAAAGTGTGAATTGTATAAATTAAAACCATAAAAATATTTTCATAAGAAATTACAAAATCTAATCTAAGGATTGAACATAATTAACAATGCAAAAACATGCAATTCATATGAAAGTAATTGGCTGTAGAAAATTCATAAGAAATCAAATTCCAAAAATTTACATCAAATAAGAAACATGGGTTGCCATAAAAGTACACTTATAAAAATATAAAACTACAAAATAAAATATTTTAAGAATGACACCAAATGCATATCCATAATAAATTAAAATCCTAAAAGCAATCATCACTAAAATATTTTGTTGTAGTTTTAATTAATGTCCGATATATTTCTGTCCATAAATGTATGTTTTCACATTATTTTCTTATGGATTTCTTATTTATATTTATACTCACTGCATGTATTTTCTTCAGGTTTCTACTTATATTGCCATTTATGTTTCATTTTTTTTATGATTTTGAGTTTTTTATGCAAAACATAAAACTAATTATTGATCAGGATTTTTTTTTTTTTGATGATGTCGAGTATTTTATTAAAAACATTTTTCAACATCACTAAAAAGTTAAATATAATATCTATATTAATATATTGTACCAGTCGGTTTTGTCTGTTCATATAACAAGATCTAGCATCATCTAGGCAAAAGTACCTAGAGTCCAATCATGTGCAAGATATGTAAGTCAGGAACACTCATGAACTCTGCCCTATTTGCCTATTTTTCAGATCTACCAACTTATGAGCAACAATCCCGATGATACCATTATCTATCTTCGCCGGCATCGCAAAGCGGAGACACAAAAAGACTATAATTTGAATTTATATAATGGAATATTTTAGTATAAAATATAAGTTTGACTCATTTAAAAGTCTGATCTTTCATATTAATTATATCTATAAGATTAGCGGCAGATCATCTAGTCAGGGCGAGCATACTTTGATAACTAAAATATTAATATTTTAAATAAAAGAAACAATGATTCTGCAAGTTTATGATATATATAAGATTTATTAATTTAAAGAAGTATGCATAAATACTGTTTTATAGTTTCATTAATAGTTATTGGCCTCTTGACGTACATATAATTTGATTGACATTTACACAGTAACAGGTAAATCACGTGAAATTTGTTTATAACTTAGAAAATGACAGATTTGATTGATTACTTTATTTGATTGAGGCTAGCTCATATGCCAATAATTAATAACTATACTGATGAACAGTTGATTTAGCGCTATGAGGAAATATCTTTACGAGATACCCATCAGAAAAAACAAAATATAGCACTTGACCGAATATTTAGAATGATAATTTACAGATATAAGTAAATTACTCTCAGTTTATACTGAGTGAGATGTGTGTGTGGGATAGCTTGTTAACATATATATAATGGTGTCTCAAAAAGAGCACGCATATGGAAATATTAATAAATATAATAAATAATTCTGTTTAATAGAATAATATTATGGTTTATGGACACTCTGTGGCAAGAACTTTAAGAGAGCAGTGTATGCATGATGGTGGAATTAAGTGATCCAATCTCGGATCCGAAAAATGTGCTTCCAAATTTAAGGATGAAGAATGATGACCGAATTCTTGCTGCTACTTTGGCAGATTCGGTTCACAGAACAAAGGTGTCTGCTATTAATAACGATAGGCCAGATCTTTCCAGAGCGACCCTATGTCAGTAGCTCATACGACGAATAAGTCCCATGGGGGTTTGCCAGCCGTGTTCTTGGACTTGGAATGAATATATGGGATCCAGATTACCGAAAATCCCGGGGAAACGAAGCACAAAGACACACGTGTATTTGAACGTGGAGGCCTGTTTGCATTAAACACTTGGAACGAAAGACAATATTTTAAAAACTAAGGACATTAAGATAGCTATATATATCTACGTCAGTTATTTTAATAGTTAAGCAAGTAGGAAAAAAATATGTATTAATAAATACGTAAATATGCGTAAGGATGGAGTTTGAATATGGTTTGGTGATGGGAGATTCTGAGTGGACTGTGAAGCTCGATCTGAGTATCAGGTTGACTGCAGCAATATAAATGTGAAAGTTTGTTACTTTATAACTCAACCAAATGTTGCATCAATCTCGATGAATCTTGCATGATTATAGGCTATGAATTTGTGCTAGATTTATAATACTTAATTGTTTTAAAAACTTAAATAATTTGCAAAAAAAAAATGCATTGGAATTTGTAATATCATAAAAATGCAAAAAAAAAAAAAAGAATAGCACTAAATGATGTTGTGGCCTTTGGTCATATATTTAAATCCTCACTAGCATGTGAAAAAAAATGCCATGCTAAAATTTAATAGCACAAAGTAATATTATTTGTAATTTTGCTTTTGATAACTCGTGTATTATTATTTTCTAAATAAAAATGCATCAAAATCATAATCTTTTGCAGGGAAACCTTACTTAAATATATAAGCCACGGGAAAAGCATTGTCATTTATAATCAATTAAGACTGAATTTTTAGGATTTCATTTCAAATAGATTTGTCACATGATAAACTAAGTTTTAAAATGGCTTGGACAGTTTTACATGCAGGAACAATATAAACAAAATTTAATTAATTTATCTATTTCATAAAGCATGTTAAAATTTACACCATTCAAATTAAAAGTATATTATTTGAAATACATTGTTTATAAAAATGTATTATAATAATCATTTTTAGCTGCTCTTGATAATTCATATTATTATTTCATGTAAATATTACATAAATATATTTTAATTATCAACTACAGTATATTCTTTTAATTAAGATTTGTGGTCAACAACCAGGATAAATAAATAATCAATCAAACAAGATTGAAATAAACAACTATTAATAATTATATATAAATAAATAAATCATATTGGATATTTGACCATCATAGTGATCAACCAGGATAAATACTAGAGCTCTAAAACAAAGAATTCAGAAATATTATGCCTTTATTGCTTATCTTTGATCTATTTATTATATCTATCTGCAATGTATATAAATTTCAAAGATGATTTGTCACATAAAATATTGCACCAATCATAATAAATCTTACACGATTTTTTTTTTTGGGGAGGGGGTTTGCTTTATAGTATGTAATTCTTTTAAAAAATTTGGTAATTTTCTACTAACGTGAGCAAAGCTGCAGGGTCAATTAGACTAATATATATTTATTTTAACTTATATAGTCAGTACATCTATTTTACAAATCGTTTTTGCTTTTGCTCACTAATATTCATTTTTTTAAAAAAACTGTTGCAAAAGTTATGACTAATAATTTAGATATTATTCTTTCTGTAGTTGTCTTTCAAAATGTTCTTATTTGTTACTAAATATAGCAAGTGAAAAGTTTTTATTTTTCTAGGGGAAAAAAAAGTAATTAAAAGACAAAATAAAAATACAGATCAGGCTTATTAATTTACATAAATGATTTTTCTTCAATCTTGTTTTAAACTGTGCATACAAGTAACATGAAATAAAACATGTTATTTAAATAAATTATAATTCTTGCTTAAAAAAAAAAAAGTCTCGTGCTTGTGAAAATTAATAAGGCTTTTCAACTATTTTGTGCAGATGATAAAGTTGCAACACTGAAAAAAGCCAGATTAACAGTATGCATAAAAGTCTTCTTTGACTAACAATCTTCCCTTCCCTCAAACTAATCTATTGAGATCTCAATTTCCTTTTAATTAGTTTATTTTGGATTTTTCTTTTTAATATATATTGATTTAACAAATCTCTCTGCAGGTTTTACACCATTTTTGCAATAAAAATAACAATAAAGATAACATGCTATTATAGAAATAAAAGTTTATATCATCTTGATGCATTTTCAATTCATTGCTAGTGACCAGTTAATTTTATCCTTCTGTAAACAACTTTTCTTCATTTCTAGTTTATTTCCATATATAACCATTCTTGTTCATCTGTATTACCCCAATTTTAGCAAATGCTCTGCTCAATTCTATTTTATGTTATGTTTAACTATGCATTTTTGATTATGTAAATGTACATTAAAGTTTATAATGTAGTTTTAAAATTAAGATGCTTAAATAAATTGAGCTAAAAGAGTGGTCAGCAATAGATAACAATCAAGTGTTATCACTTGGTATTATACTGGCTAATTATTTACTTGATCTTTGGCAAAAAAATATATCATAAATATTTTAACTGCTATGACAGAGTTTACATGCATGACTTTTTATAAATGTATATGCATTTTTTTTATTGTCTTCTAAAACGTTATAAAAGTCATTTGTGAAAAATAAATTATTAAGAAGTTAAACAAATTATAATTGTAAGAAATTAAAAATTTATTGAAATTATTGTAAAATAAAATTGACTATTGAAAATACCAAGTTGCTATGGAAACCAATTGCAAAATGAAAGAAAAAAACTCTTACATTGGTTTTTTCAAACTAAAGGTGGAAAAAACTTCTTAGTGCCACTTATAGAATGAAATCCTAGAAAATTTTAATTTTTATATATGTGGATATAATGCAACTACAGAGATAGAGCTTAGAAAACTTCACTTCTTAGTACCGCATAGAGAATAAAACCCAAGAAAATTTTATTTTTTATCTATGTGGATATAATGCAACTACAGAGATAGAGCTTCAGAATGCATCTCCTAAAATTTCCATTGCTGTAGCTTATTATGGAGCTGTAAAAACAATGATTTAGTAATCAAAAAGGTTTCTGTCAATCTAGTAATAGACTGTGGATGCTAAAATATATGACACTTGATAACACTAGGAAACCTGCCATCCAATTAATTGTTTGTCAAATGAAAATACTCTACCATAATGATGTAGATTTGATACCCTCAATCACAAGGAAAAGAACTTACTGAAAATAAACTACAGATAAAATGAAAATATGGCCATACATATATCTCTATTCAAAATTCTTCCAATATGAAAGAAAGCTGAGTTCAACTGGATATAAAATAAGTAACTTAATAAAACATGTATAAAACTTTTATAAATTGTTACAAATAAAAAGATTCTCTATCATATATGTTCTCTATAGTAGTATATTGTGTAAATACAAATTGTTATATTATTTTTAATATATTTATTAATAAAAATTAATGTTATTATTAATAATTAATTTGTTTATCTAGATTATCTATTCCCTGGTGTCAGCCGCATAACGGCGGCGCTACTTCTAGGTCAATTCCTAGAAATATACCATTTCAGCGACCTACACCCAACCTAAGAGGCTTCTTTCTACGATAAAACACAGAAAGAGTCCCCGCCGGTCTGGCTTTTTTCTATGCTAAAAGCACAGACAAATGCCTTTATTGGCTGCCGTTGGTTGTGTTATTAAATTTATCGTAATGCTAGAATGTCTATTTTCTCAATACTTTGGTGTGAGTGTGTGGATTTTAGCCTGTCATAATTATTTAAAATTTCATTACAAAGGTATTTTTTTTCAAGTGCTCTAACCTACTGTTACGTTGTAACTTTATTAACAATGTCCTGAAGGTTCCATTATGAATGGGTAATCCTCAAAAATTTCTTTAAAGAGTGCGGAATGGCAGTATTTCGAGGATCACACGAAAAGTAAAGTTTGCTCGAGAATTCATCCGTGACAAGTTACTTTTTATATATATGCACAAGCAAAAACAACCCAGTGTCTGATTATTAGTAATTATTTGTCCAAAAAAAAAATTAGTCTGGTATTATTTTTTTTACATTTACTATTTAAATAAGATTAGCTTTTATATCTACACACTAACAAAAACAACCCAGTTTCTGATTAATTACTGTCCAAAAAAAAGCAAATTATTCGGGGTTTGATTTTTAAATGTAGTATTTGAATTATGGCACTTTTTATATATACAAAATATTTATAAAAAAAAACCCACTTTCTGATTAATTACTGTCCAAAAGAAACGCAAATTAGTCAGGTATTATTTTTCAATTGAGTCTTTCAATGATGGTCCTTTTTAGATATACACACTAACAAAATGAACCCACTTTCTGATTAATTACTGTCAATACCCAAAAAAGAAGTTATTTGCGGGTATCATTTTTAAATTTAGTATTTAAATAAAATTATGGCTTTCTACACACTAACAAAGACAATCCACTTTCTGATTCATTACTGTCCAAAAAAAAAAATGCAACATAGTCTGGTATCATTTTGAAATGTAGTATTTAAGGAATGGTCCTTTTTATACATACACACTAACAAAAAGAACCCACTTTCTGATTAATTACTGTCCAAAAAAAAAAAAGGCAAATTAGTCGGGTATCATTTGTAAATTTAGCATAATATAGCAATTTTGTGTAAATTGAAAAATATATATATATAATTGCCTCTTGTTTTTGATTAAAAAAATCCCGTAACTTTTGACAGATACACATAAACAAAAACAACCCATTTTATGATTAATTACTGTCCAAAAAACGTCAATCGGGTATCATTTTTAAATTTAATGTGAATTTCTAATTTTTTTTTTTAAATAGTAATATTATTTACTATTAGTTCCTCTAATTTCCTATTACAAAAACTAAAAAACCGATATTTATATAGATAGAATCACAGGCCCGGCCCAGAATCATAATATGTATGTGTTTTTGATTAGCATCAATGCCATCAAATGGCTGGGAAGAGGAAATAGAAAACAACCCTTATTTATTTCTCATCTGAATTCCCAGTAGACAATTTTTAATTTTCATATATCATAAATGTGAAGAGGATAATGGCCAGGAAACATGCTGAATTTTCATAAAGGCTTGTCCTTTTATGTGTTTCCGATCTGGTTATTATCTGTGACTATTATAAATTAGTTAATAAAATAAAAATTGTAAAATCACTCCACCATATACATACATGTGGTTGTATGTTTGGTATTCATATTTCCCTAGACTAAATTAATTAGTAAATATTTTCATTTTATTATATTTTGATAAATTTTCATTTAATTAAAAAGGTGTAGTACAGATACAATATATATATATATATGTGTGTGTGTTTATTTATAAATTCCATGTTCATTTTTTATCTAATCCATTTAACTGTCGTTCTATTCCTGAATTAATTTCAGATTTATCTTTTCCATTCTTCCATACAAGTTGTCTAAATATGATCCTTCTGTGTATTTAAATGGATAAGGTGCTATATATGAGGGGTCAGAGTGACTTAGTCAAGACAGGCATGACAATAATATTGGCATCCTCAACAAAGGATTTGGTGTTATATTATCAATTTTCAATGGTATGGATGATTGGATAGTTGGATGTAGGAATGGATTGAGGTCTGTCCATTAAAGTTTGAAGATTTGCTATATTAATATAAATCAAACACTGATTATATATGTTTGGGAGATGATAATCTGGACCAACTGATGAGTGCTGGTTCAGCACAAAATGTTTATTGGAGATCATTTATTTTTACCACATGTGTGTAATCATGTGTATCACTTGTATGAGATAGTCAGACAGTCAAAGGGAGCTTAAAAGTCTGTAGTCAAATCCCCAATATAAAATCAAAATTAATTACAAGTTGTCAAAATTTTGGTCAGATCTTATTCTAATGAAATTCTCACACATACCCCTCCACCCCCTTTTAATTAAAATATATGATATTTTTTGCATAATAGATAATTCATTGCTAGTGAATACTCATACATAATATGTAAAAAAAATAGTAATTCTGTTGAATTTTTTGAAACAAAATGTTATGCAGAATTAAATACTACTCAGATATCAAAGCTGATGTCCTGAAGCAAAGAATCACATGCTGCACTATACAAGACAGGACTTAGACAATTAGGTAGATATTTTTTCGGTTAGCAGAAAATCTATGAATTGCTTTGTATGGTTATTTTCTAATTAATGAGTAAATTTTCAAATAAATTCGTTACTTATAAGTTTTAAATCAATTATCTACACTGTATAATTCTCTCCACCACTCACCATCTCGTCCCCTGATTTTTTTTTTGATTTTTTTTTTTTTAAATAAAATATTGTAAAATTCAATCAATTAATAAATAATTTGTTTTGATTGCCAATTCTTGATGTGGGGGATATCCTTATCGATAAATAAATATATACTGTACGTAAAAGTTTTAAGTAATTAATTTTACGCTTTTTTTTTTATAAAAAATTTTAGCCTAAATTTTAATTTTTGCTATCCCATTCTAGAATTTATTTTTATGAAAAAAAAAACATCAAATCATTTTAAATAATATAATCACAAAAATGAATTATATAATCTGTATCAGTCATTTCCAAATCGAATTAGATCCATTTCCAAAATGAAGAGTCACCTTTTGTAATTGTTAAAGATAACCAATAGTGATATTTTTTTAAAAATAAATAAATTAATATTTATTAACTATCATAATTACTGCAAAGATATAGGACATTTAAAAATCCTAGTGGATATGGGGAGGGGGGGGATCCTCTTATTCAGGTAGAATAAGGAATTGAACAAAAATTAAAAAAATTGAAAATATCATTACTTAAAATTGAAAACTATTTTATAGAATAAATACTTAGTAAATAGTACGTGAAAAAAAAGTGAATATGTTAAAAAATATTAATAGCTGTTGTTTTATTTTTTATCTCTTTCTTATAGTTGTCAAATGCCATCTTGGATAAACAAAGACAGTAAATTCCCCTACACAAACCTTTTATTAGTTTGGTCTCATGTGCCTTTAACTATATTACTTTAAGTTAAAAATCAAAATCATTACTCATTTATAAATTATGATATGAAACAAACATGAACATATTTTTCAGAAACTTCAAATACAGCTTGCTTTATGTACTTTTTTAACACAGAATTGTGGGATATGCCATTTTGTCAGCAATATAACAAGCAGCTGCTGTGACCTATAACCTTTTCGAAAACAAAATATATTCAACATTTTTATTCGATCTGCAATAATATTCATTCTAACTAAATTATAAATGGGCTTAAAATGATAATCATAGCGGTAAAATTTAATATCATACCTCAGCATTTACGTCAACGTGAATAAAACTTCTTCGTGAATTTACATTTTTAGAAAAATGAACATAAAATTATTCGTTAGAATACATGTTAACCAGATACAAAACCCTTCGCACATTTCTAGGTCATATGATAATACACTTCTTTTGATTGGCTATAGACAACTTCTCAACTCTGAACTTTGTGACTATCTTACACCAAATAAGAATTGCATAGTAAAAAAAAAAAAAAAAGACACTGTTGGACGAAAGTAAACGTGAATGACTTAATATTTGTTGCTATAGATACTGTAACAACTAACTATCAAAATAGGTGTGGATTACCGAATTAGTTTGCGTGTTGATTTGAAAATACGTTTTAATTTGAAAATTAAATTTAACATTTCTTTAAAAACAACACTGTTTATATTAATTCTAGCAAAAATATATTTATTTTCCACTGCATCCACCTATTATAGCTATACTCTTTTATAGGATTTCTTTAGCGAGAGTTAATATGATTGTTTATCGCAAACAATAATTCCAATAAAAAAGATTAGAAAATCTTTTCTTAATTCTGCGTATACCGAAAGATCATCGCGAAAAATGTTACAACAAAAAAAAAAAAAAAATGTAATTGTTTTATTTATTACTAAATTGACTAGTTTATCTGTAAAAATGTTTAAATTGAAAAATTATCACACACACACACACCTTTATATATACATTGTTTAAAGAAAACGTGCGAAATATAGGGTTATCATTTCAAATAAAAATTAATCATAAAAAATAATTATAGGATATGAAGATTGCTAAATATTATCCTAGGTCAACCAAACTAAGTTTAAATAAATTGTATCTTCCATAATTGCAAGCAAGTTACTAAGGCTCAGTTTCCTTTCCGATCTCTTACAAGTAAATTTCTAGAGAACACATTTTTAAAGAATTTATTTTTATTTTTTCAAAAAAATGGAAGATTGATAAATATAGAGACTATTATCCTTTTCAAATAATAGTGATATTACAATATTAATAAAAACTAACAAATAAAAACTATTTTGCTCATATTCAAATGTAAATGATATATAAATATTATCAACTTCACCATTTCCTTTATTTTGCTATCTTATATAAATGCTATTTATCCACTATTTTGATCACTATTACAGTGAGTTGTCTGTTTTAAAATGATTGTTTTTTATTTTATATATAAAAGGCAACACAAATTTTAACATCGTAATTTGATCATTTAAAATATATAACCATTATCAGTAGAGTAATATTTGTTTAATTTTAATAATCTAATTACTTCTATTCCTTATAAACTTAAACTTTAGTTTATTATCTCCATCTTAATAAAATAGTTAATTTTATTTCCATATAATTCTCAGTTCAACCTTAATTTATTTATTATTACTCTTTTTAATTTTTAAATCATATATCTATTATTTCCCTGTACATATAATTAAAAGAAGTATTGAAAAAATAGAGTATAGAATAAATAAAAATGAAAAGGGTAAAGAGAAAAAGAAAAGTAAAAATATATAGGAATAAAAATAAATATAGTCAATAATTTAAATAAAAAATGGTATATTCAAACAAATATTTGTAAGGAATCTCTTAGCCACTATGCCCAGAGAAACCTGTTAGCCACCTTACCTTCCTTTTCCATTCCCCACCCAAAGCCGACAAAAAAAAATGACATTCATTTGACTGCAAAAAGTTAGTAGGGTTTTAAAAAATTAAATACTTTACATTAAATATTTAAAAAAATCATTAATTAAATAAAAAAATAAATAAATAATATATTTCAATTATACACATATATAATTTAATTTATTTTATATTTATATTGTATATTAACTGGATTATTTCATTTGGGTTTGATTATATTTCTTAGTTTTATTTATTAGTTTTATTGTGTTTTGTTATATTATTATTTACATGTTTATGGTATTATTTATATAGTTGTGTATTTTTATTTTATGTTGTTCATATCATAGCTCTGAGAAAAACTGCAGGACAGTCAAAACGTAAAATTGTGAATGCATATAAGTACAGAAAAAGGTTTTTGCTAGAAAGTGTTCATATTATAATAAATCAAAATTACAATGTTTATAGTTTTTAGATATCAAAAGAAAATAACTAAAAAATATTACTAAATTTTTTTGTTTAATATAGTCTTTTTTTGATGATACATTGCAGCAGTATGGTAGCAGTCATTTTTTAAATCTTGCAATACCTTCTCTAATTCTTTAAAGCATGCACTTATTCACTCATATTTTGCATTTTAAATAAGATTATTGCATATGTTTTATTTTGTTTTTCAACTTAATATTTATTCATAATTTTTAACATTTGAACATGAAGTGTGTATATGTGTGCATATAGATACCTTCATATTCTTCTCTATCTTGTTCCATTCCATTTCCACAATATTATCTTTATCACTCTACGGCCTATATATCTAGATCCTCCTACTCTTTTTCCAAACCCAGCATAAAAATCAAAAAATCACTTTCTATATAATCATTTTGTTTATATGTATTCTCCCGCAACATTATTTACACCCTTTCTGCTTGTAAACATTTACATTCAACTAACAGATGCCTAATATTTTCTAGCCTTCCTTACATAATTTGCAGACTAAATCACCTATATTTCTCCATTTCTGTGTATATCCCCTTATTGCTAATGATCTTGTTTGAGCCTTAATTAGTAAATACTGAGGAAGGGCAAAAGGAATATAGAAAATTTAATAATGAATTAAGAAGAGAAACAGATTTAGCAAAAGAAAAGTGGTTGGAGCAAGAATGTAAAGAGATAGAAAGTTTCAACAGATGAAAAGATATGATCTAGCATTTGATAGAATACAAAGTATTTCTTGGGAAAAAAGACATGGGTAGCAAGTGAGATTGCAGATAAGAATGGAAGAAGGTTAACCGATAGTAATGATATATTAAAAAGATGGGAAGAATATATTCGGTATCTGTTTAGTAGAGGAAATAATTTAATTAGTTATGAACTTGAAAATGAAGAAGATGTTGCAATGGATAATAGAGGTATGGACATACTGCCAGATGAAGTAAGAAAGGCAATCGCACAAATGAAGAATGGTAAGGCTTTTGGATTTGATGCAGTACCTATAGAATTTTTGAGAGAAATGGGAGAATTTACTATGAAGGAAATAGTTGGACTTTGCAATTTGATATATAATAGTGGAGTTTGACCTGAAGATTTTTTTAAGAACTATAGTGATTCCAATTGCTAAAAAGAAGAAAGCTGTTAAATGTGAAGAGTATAGGACAATAAGTGTATTGTCTCATATTTCTAAGGTGTTATTGAGGATTTTAACTCAAAGGATTTATGGGAAGGTTGACTATTATATTGCTGAAGAACAGTTTGGTTTTCGGAAAGGGAAAAGCACAAGAGATGCTATTGGTATTGTTAGGACAATTGCAGAAAGATATATTGAAAGAGATAAAGGAATTGGTATATGTTTTGTAGATTTAGAAAAGGCATTTGATAGAGTAAGCTGGAATAAACTGATGTCTATCTTAAGAGATAAAGGGGTATTCTGGAAAGAAAGACGATTGATATGGAATATGTATAATGGTCAAAGAATAAGAGTTAGATTTGGATGTAATGAGACTGATGAAGTGAATATAGAAAGTGGAGTTAGGCAAGGATGTAGTATGTCACCTGTTTTGTTTAATATTTATTTAGAAGATATGCTAAATAATTATTTGGACTGTGGAGGAGCAAATGTTGGAGGGAGAGTAATAAAGTGTATAAGATTTGCAGATGATATGGCTCTTATTGATGAGGAAGAAAAGGATCTTCAGAATATGTTGAATAAATTGGAAGAAGGATGTATGGCATATGGAATGAAGATTAATATTGAAAAGACTAAGTGTTTATGGATAGAGAGAGATGCAAAAAGACTGCAAATTGGAATCCATGATGACATGGTGTAGCAGGTGAAGGGATTTAGATATTTGGGTTGTTGGTTGAGTGAGGATGGAAGAAGTGAAAATGAAGTTAAAAGAAGAATAGCATTGGCAAAGGTGACATTTGTAAAAAGAAATAAGATATTTTGTGAACCTATGGAAAGAGAATTAAGGAAAAGATTAATTAAATGTTATGTGTGGAGTGTATTAATGTATGGTTGTGAGATATGCCTTCCTACTTCTCTTTGTACTTTATCTAAATAATCTAACACACTGTTACTAATACATAATGCACACTACCATAAGTTAACCCTTGTACTACCACTTCCATACAATTCATGCTACATCATATTTATTTTAGAAAATCTTAATTTCTTTATCAGTCCTTTTCTTTTCTTTACTTCAATTTTTTCTCTCCATCCTTTCTCTGATTACTTAAGATGATTCCCAAATAGTTATATCTATTCACCACATTTACGTTTATATCCCCCAATAAAAACTTCTCTTAAATTTTCCCAGCATTTATCATTATTACTTTTGATTTTTCTTCATTAAATTTAATCCCCATCTCTTTAGCCACCCTTGCTCACATCTTCAGCATAACTTCCATATCTTCCCTACTTCCAGATTTCATCAGCAAATAAAAGACCTGATAAAATGTATACTCTTTTGCCATCTATTAATGGTATCTTTATCCCTATTCCTCTTCCTAGTCTTTTTATTGCTCTCTCCATTTCTCTCAAATATAACAAAAACAAAATAGGTAACATACAGCATCCTTGCCTTAGTCCCAAACCACACTTTTAACTCTGATTCTAAATCTCCTAATTGATAGGTATAGTAATTATTTTCATACAATATTATCTTAATAAGATCCACTAAAGCTCCATTCATTCCCAAATTTATTTATCCATAATCTATTTCTATTTACTCTATCATATTTCTTCTCTATATCTATAAAAACCATATATAACTGTCTACCTATACTTCTACTCACATCTATAAGTTGTGTGATTACAAATAAATTGTTTCCTATATGCCTATCCATTCTAAAACCTTCTTGGATTTCTCCCACTATATTATTTTCTTCCATTCATTTTGCCATCCTTCCAGCTACTACATATGCAAAAACTGTGTATAACACAGTTACCTCTATTAGTCTAACTTTCTATGATCCTTGCCATTTCCTTTAAATAATAGCCTTACTCTTGTATTATTCCAGCAATCTGGAAATTCTCTCTTCTGTGCCATTGTATTAAAACATAATAGATTTAATTTTACCCTATTTCCTAAATTCATCACCATCTCTGCTGCCCATCCATCTAAACCTATTGCCTTTCCACTTTTTCAATTCATTTTTTGTAAACCTATTTCCATTACTATATGCTTTTATGTTTGTTATCACTCTATCCTTCACATCTAACATCTTTTCTATATCCATTACATATTTATTTAAGATTGTCTCTAATTCTTCCTTAGAGTTACACACTTTTCCTCATCATTTAATAATACTATTTCTCTCTCTCCTACATTCCTTCTTTTAATACATTTCCAAATTTTTTACTCCCACCTCTTCCATTTTTTTTAATATCCACCAATAATTTACTATTTCATTCTCTCTATATAATGATCTATTTTAGCCAACTTCTTTTTTAAAAAATGGTTTCTCCATTTAATATTAACATCTTTTTCACTTTCTTTGTTTTTAATAGCACATTTATATTCTCTGCATTCTTTTTTCCTTTCTTTTAATTTTAACTAATTCTCACTTTTTCTCTTACTTTTATTCTTCTGAATATTCTCACCTAAAATCCTATTTGCCACTTTTCCTACTTCACCATACCAGACCTTACATTCATCCTTAACAAACTCTTCCATGATTTCTTCTACTTTATTTTATATTCTTGCAAGTTATTCTTATCATTCATTCTCCATTCCACACCTTTCATTATCTTTTCTAATTTTCTTATTATTTTCTATCACATTACTAATAATTTCTATTATAAAGAAATTATGATCACTATTACATACTCTATCTTCTTTATTAAACACTTTAATTTTCCATACTTTATTCATTCCCTCTTTCTCTGCAGAAAGGAGTTTACTATTAACTGAAATGAGACCTTTTGATTCCTCTTGGAGGCCTTAAAGGAACCGAGCAGGGCAAATTCCTAATGTCCACTCCATACGTTCTTGTCGTTGCAACTGTTATTACTATGTGATTATTCATATAGTATACGAACATGGATGGACTGCTCATCAACACGCATTAGCCAGCGTGGTGAGTTTATTGGCTTTTTACCTCCGAGTTTAAGAATATTTTTTCAATATATACAATCATGATAGACAAAAATAAATCATGGCCCTTATTCCCAGGAGGCTGTAAAGTCACCAACCAAGGCAGCGGTTGGTGGCCAATGGCGGAGGGTGCTAGGAATCCCCTGATTGCGGACTCAGGCTGCCATTTGATGACGACTTTTTATTTAGGTAATTACAACTGCAGATCACTTTCAAGTGAAGGAAGATTGCAAGAGTTAGAAGAAGAACTATCTTATATTAAATGGGACATTATTGGACTGTGAAGTTAGAAGAAAATGTGAAGAAACAATTGATTTAAAAAGTGGACATGTACTCTACTATAAAGGCACAAATATTGGAAATACAAGTGGAGTAGGATTCATTATAATAAAAAATGGGAAGAATAACATTGTGGTGATTGATGGTGTACCAGACAGGGTGGCAAGATTAGTTTTACAACTTAATAGCAGATACCAAATGCAGATAATTTAGGTTTATGCCCTAACAAGTTCTCATAGTGATGAAGTAGTAGAAGATTTTTATATAGATGTACAAAAGGCTTTTGATCAGAGTAAACAACATTTTAAAATTGTTATGGGAGATTTTAATGCTAGAATTGGTAAACAAATGAAATACGAAAATGCTGTAGGTAATTTTGGTTATGGTAATAGAAATGAGGGAGGACATAGACTTGTGGAGTTTGTAGAAAAAGAAAAAACTTAATATTATGAATTCTTTTTTTGAGAAAAATGTTAAAACTAAATGGACATGGAAGCATCCAAATGAAGGTACAGCAGAATTGGATTATATTTTGACTAACAAAAAATACATATTTCAAGATTGTAATGTTCTTAATAAATTTAACACAGGAAGTGATCATCGATTAGTAAGATGTAAGATACATGTTAATGGTAAACTAGAAAGACAAAAATTATTAAGAAAAACAATATTTACAGTTGATATTCCTAATCTTCAGAAACATTCTAATGAATTTAAATTAGAACTTACAAATCGGTTTCAAGCATTAGTAGATTTTGAACATGATTCAGATTTGAATTAAATTAATAGGAAAATAACTGATACACTTTTAAAAACTGCAACAAAGATAGTTGGTAGAAAAAAGCAGCAATTGACCAATAAAATTTCTACTGAGACTAGAGAATTTATGAAGAAAAGAAGGAATATGAAGATATACAAAAATGATGAATTAAAAAGGATTGAATATCTCAAATTTTGTAAAATGGTGGGGATAAAAAGTTGAAAATAATATAAGAAAGTATAAATGTGAACTAGCAAGGAAAGCTATAGAAGAGAATAAAAGTTTAAAGAGTGTAAAACAACATTTTGGTAATGGTAGGAAATTTATATCTACAATAAGAAAAAAAGATGGCATTATTACTAAAAAAGAGCGATAACATCATGAAATGTGTAGAAGACTTCTATCAAGAATTATATAATAATAAAGAACACGTACCTCCTATACCTATTATATCTTCTGAATTGCCCAGAATTTTGAATGAGGAAGTGAGACATGCAATTAAATTTATGAAGAAAGGGAAAGTTCCAGGTAATGATAGAATTATAATTGATATATTAAAAGAAGCAGGTGAAGAAATAGAAAAAATTTTAGCAAAGTTATATTCCAAATGTCTAAATGATAAAGATGTACCAGATGACAGGAAGAATGCAGTATTAATATTAATACTTTAAAAAGATGATAAAGAAGATATTAGAAATTACAGACCTATCAGTCTTTTATCAATTTTATACAAAATTTTTACTAAAATAATTACAACTCGTCCACAAAGAACACTGGACTTCCACCAACCAAGAGAACAAGCTGGGTTTAAAAGTGGTTTTAGTACAGTAGATCATATCCAGGTATTGAGAGAAGTTATAGAAAGGACAAATGAATATGAGTTGCCATTATGCTTAGGATTTGTAGATTATGAAAAGGCATTTGATTCTATAAACATTTCTTCAGTGATTAAAACATTGGATCATCAAGGTATAGATCCAGGATATTGTCATATTTTATAAGAATATTTATAAAAATGCAATAGCAACAATTAGATTACATAACGATAGTAGGAAAGTCAACATTGAGAAGGGTGTAAGATAGGGTGACTCCATATCTCTAAAACTTTTTACAGCAGCGCTGCAAGAAGTATTTTGTGGATTAAAATGGGAAGCTAAAGTAGTGAAAGTAAATGGAGATTATTTAAGTCATTTAGATTTTGCAGATGATGTAGTTGTTTTTGCAAAAAATGCTTTAGAGTTACAGGAAATGTTGCAGGAGTTATCAGATGAAAGTAGGACTAAAGATAAATGTTAAAAAGACTAAAGTAATGTTTAATAGATTTTCTCAAAATAAAAAAATAAAGATTGATTAGATGAATTAGAAGAAGTTAACAGTTACAAATACCTTGGTCAGATTATTAATGCACATGGAAACATAATGGATGAAATTAATCATAGAATTAAACTTCGTTGGAGTGCTTTTGGTAGAAATAACTTGATACTAAAAGGAAATATACTAAAAGGAAATATGCCTATGTGTTTGAAAAGGAAAGTTTTTAATAAATGTGTTTTGCCAGTTCTTACTTATGGATCTGAGACTTGGACACTTAATAGAAGAGCAATACAGAGACTTCAAACCACTCAAAGAAATATGGAGAGGTGTATGTTGGGAGTAACAAGAAGAGATCGAAAACACAATGTATGGGTAAGAGAACAAACAGGTGTTACATGTTGGGAGTAACAAGAAGAGATCGAAAATGCAATGTATGGGTAAGAGAGCAAACAGGTGTTACTGACCTCCTTGAAAAAATTAAAAGACTGAAGTTGAGTTGGGCTGGAAATATTGCTAGAAGAGATGATAACACATGGACAATTGAAATTTTAAACTGGATTCCAAAAGTGGGAGTAACAAGAAGAGATCGAAAACACAATGTATAGGTAAGAGAACAAACATGTGTTACATGTTGGGAGTAACAAGAAGAGATCGAAAACGCAATGTATGGGTAAGAGAGCAAACAGGTGTTACTGACCGCCTTGAAAAAAATTAAAAGACTGAAGTTGAGTTGGGCTGGACATATTGCTAGAAGAGATGATAACACATGGACAATTGAAATTTTAAACTGGATTCCAAAAGATTGTAAAAGACCCAGAAAGAGACCACATGTGAGATGGATGGATGAAATAAATAAGAAAGTGTGCAGAGGTGATGTGGAGAAGAGAAGCTAAAGATAAGAAAAGATGGATTGAACTTGGAGAGACCTTCCTGCAGTGGATTGATAATGGTTGATGATGATGACATAATCCAGTGTGTGAAATATATTATTTTTAGACCATGTGTATTGCCCCTCACAAATATTTGATAAATTTCCAATGCTCAAATTCATTCTCTGACAAAAATTTTCAAAAGCTATCCAGGTCATCAATTTCTTCAATATGCCCATTCATACCCATTGTAACCATTATTTTCTTCACCTTTTTTTGAAACTCTATATATCCTTAACTAGGCTTTCATATATGCTACTGTTCCACTTCATTACAGATTGACCATCTCCAGTGGTCATATACATTATAGCCACCATTCCATCATTCTTGTCTTCTAATCTTATCTCAAAATGTTCTTGACAGTTTAAATATTTTTTTGATATAACTCATATACCACCACCTCTTTTTTTTCTTTTCTATTTAAAATTTTTTATTTTTCTATTTATACTCAGTCATACCAAGTATTTCAGTGTACGTTCTTCTTCTTCTTAGATGTTTCCACTACTGCTAATACCTCAAGCCCTATGTTTTTTATTGTTTTGCTTAATTTCAGGCACTCCTATCAACTTGCATATTCAAATATTCAATTTTAACAAATTTTTCCTTTTTTACTACTCTTTTATAAATTCTTTTGTCTCTTTCTTCTCTATTACATTTGTAATTAGATCGTTTATCATTAGTTTTACAGACCCATTTCCTATCCACATCTACAATTATATAAAAATCAGCTACCCTTTGTTCAATTCTTACATTCTGTTACATTCTTAACCTTTTTTTTTTTTTGATAATACTGAAATTTAAAACCCTACGCTGCTTTATAAGTTTCCAGAACTAAAAAATACTCTAATACTTCACTACCTTGTTTTGCTAAGAGCAATCCATCAATACTCTCTGACTCCCGCTAATAAAAAAAATACCACACATTCACAAACATAATATTACTTCTCTCCCATAATTTTTCCAATCTCTCATTTATAGAACATGCCCTATCTAACATATATCTATTGTCGAATCTTGGTAGTAATCCAATTACTCCTACTCTTACTTTAGCCTTATTTGAATTACTAATCAATTCTTTGTATTCATCCATTACTCTCTCAGATGGCTCTGACCATCATAAACATCTCCATTCCCTTGTTTATCTTATCTGAAACACTTCTAATTCTAGCTCTAGGCAAGCATACTCAAACAAATCTATTCCTACTTCCCCTTGCAATTACATCTCCATATCCTCAAAATAGCAGGTTCCCTATCAAGACTGTCTCAGTTTACTTTCTCTACTTTATCCATAACATTCTCTTCCACTTTCTGCATTTCCTTATTGTGTCTATTCATTAATTCATTGATCTGCTCACACTTCATCTCTAATGTTTTTAATTTTACCTTTTCCTCTATCTTATTTATTCTTTTCCTAACTATCTCCATTGGACTATTTGATTTTGTCATCTATCTCTTGTTACTTCACTAAATATATATACACTATTTTATCTTCCTTAACTACATTTTTCTCCATTTCTCCTTACTTTTTCTTTAAACTATCTACACTTAGAAACCATTTTTTCACCTCTTTTATCACATTTATACATGATCTACACAACCATACACCTGTTACATCCTTCCTAATCTTATTTAAGCATTTCAAATGGAAAACCTTATCACATATAGTACACTACCAAAGTATGTCTAATTTTCTTCTGACCATTATCTATCAAAGTATGCCTAATTTTCTTCTGACCATTATCCAATCCATATTTACTTATTTTTCAATTCCTTACTCTATATTTAAATTTATGATTTTTCTACTTATCATTAGATCTCTTTATACAAAAGAAAATAACTTTTTTTTAAAAAAGGCGATCAAAAAAAATGCGCTCTGCTAACCTTACACCTCAAATGTTACCCTCTTTCTCAAATAAATCACTATCTTTCTTAAACTGAAAAATTTTTTAATCCACACACAAAAAAAAATATTTTTTTCCTTTTATACTTAAAATGGCATATCGAATCACTTTCCAAACATTAGCAATATTTTCTTGATCTTTTCAAATCCAATTAAATCTATCTCTTTGCATTCCAACTTTCTTTTCACATCCACTCCCTAAGCAAATATTCTCCACCAACAGAAATTTCTCCAGATGATATTAAAACTTGAATTTATCTTGTGGACCAAATCAGCCATGTCAGCACAGCAAGGCAGTCAAAGTTCTTGATGTGATGCACTGTGACTTCTTATATGGAATAGGGAATCTCCCAACAACTATGCCCAGAGAAAACTTTACTTTCCCTTTCCATTCCCTGCCCTAAGTTTTCCCATATCCTGCTCCATCCCATTCCACAACATAATCTTTGTCAATTCCATGGCCTTTATATTTAAATCCCCCTTAATCTTTGTCAATTCCATGGCCTTTATATTTAAATCCCCCTTATCTTTTCCCAAACCCAGCATAAAAACCAATAACCCACTTTCTGTATAATCACTCTGTTTATATTTATTCTTCCACATATTATTTGTACCCTTTCTACTTGACCAACAATTCTACAATAACTCCATCCAATGGACATTATTTACATTACAATAAATATAATTAATAATATATATATATATATATAAACGATTAAGTTCATTACAATCCTTTTATGTATATTTACACAATAATCTAAAAAAAACTTTTTTTTATCTAAAAAAAAAAGTTTTTTTTATTTTAAAATTATGACTCAAATTTACAAAATCTAGCAATACCCATTTACCTCTGAACTGTGCTGGATCTTTAACCATGTTTACACATTTAAATTTTCTTGAAAATATACAGTTTAATTTTTAATATACTTTATTACCTGAATATTTTTTGCACAATTCATCTTTGTACAGCATTCAAAAAATGTATATATGGCTCTGATCTTATATCCTTTCTGTTGATTGCCCTGGCCTTACTTCTTTCAATGGCAGTCTTTCATGTATGATTATATTTCAAAGGTTACAACTAATTTTATAAACCAACACTACCCTATTTTTAATATTACCCAACATTCTTTCAATAGCAGTCTTTCATGTATGATTATATTTCAAAGGTTACAACTAATTTTATAAACCAACCCTACCCTATTTTTAATATTACCCAACATCTTTTTTGAATTACCTTAGTATCTTTCTTTTATATATATATAAAATATTGAAAATTTTATTACCTAAGATGACTACAGTAATTCATAAAGCAATAGGAAGGACCCAGGGTTTGGTATCTTGGAGATAGAGACTAAGTTTCCATGACTCGAAATTTACAAAGATGACATCAAAGTTTTGTCCATGCAAAAATCATGGGGTTACATAGGTAAATCAGACCCTTCATAATAGATGTCAATGTCCCTTATATCCAGGGTCAAAGATATAAGCTTGAAGATGGGGGCATTTAATAGTCAATCCCGAATGGATGCACTTAAACCAGTTTTTAATTGTTTCCAGTATAGACGGTTCCTATCTGGATATAAAAGGGGCTAGCCTAAGGGAGGCATAAGAATCAACTTCCATGTGGCTTCAAAGGTGTAAAGGGGAAGCTAAATTCTGTTCTCATATTCCAAATTTTTTAGAAAAGCAGACGATCCAAGACATGATTAAAGGTTAGCCAGCAACGGGTGAACCATAACAAAAATAATATAAACATTGATGAACGTATAAGTGTCGATAATGTAGGCGTTCTGTTTTTTAGCATGGATGCTATAAGGCCTCTGTAGGGTTGAAAGGAAAGGCAAAGGAGATGTAGTGAATTTTCTTCCCGTCACGCATAGGGAGCAAGTGGAATCAATGCTCAAGAAACCTTGGTGATGTATTAGGAAATGTTTAGTAGGCAAGTCATTAGCAGATGGTTGTTAGCCGAAGAAGGGTTAATCTTGTGGAAATATCAGGGTATAGGATATAATACGCTGCTCATAAATTAATTTTTGTAGAAGATGCCTTATTAGGAATAGCAGGGAACTTAGAGATTAGGCATATGAGGGTTGCTAGCCAGCTGGTGCTAACAGGGAAAGGCTTGTCTGTGGAAGATAAATCTTTAAAAAACTAGGAGTTGGGACACTGCAGGAACAATCTGTAGATGGTATTGTAGGAACATTGAAATATAAAGGTTTCCATAGAGCGTAGGGACAGACCATTGAGCTTTGTGTGTTTCTGTTGGTCTCTCAAGCAAATAGTTGCATTTTTACACCCTTTAATCAGGTTGGTGTACAGTTTATGTACTTTCCTGATGAAGGCTTTAGTGAAGTTGATCACTGGCATCAAATACATTTTAAGGAATATTTAGTATATTGATAAGGAAGGACTTGGTGAACATGGACATATATACTTTGAAAAGGGAGGATGTAATTTTCTGTATAGATTGAAGTAACTTATCTTGGAGACCACCTCATGGCCATAGTGGATTCAAATATAAGGAAGCCTAAGAACTTTTGCGGCTTTTGTGAAGTGGCCAGAAATGTTGACTTGACCATATTAAATTGAAGACCAGATTGATCAGAAAACTCCTCAAGCATTGAGAGAAGCCTGGGAATTAGCTTTTTTGTTGAAAAAAAAATGGTCATGTCATCCATGTAGGTAATGTGGTGGATTGATGTATTTAATGCTGGGATATGGATGCCAGGAAGAGATCTCTCCAACAAATTGAAGGAGCAATGGATTGAGATAGATGATGAAGAACAAAGCAATGAGAGGGAAGCCCTGTGGGATGGAGGATGTGGTGAAGGGAGGAGAAAGTTTCCATTCAGTGAGATGCACCCTTCATGATTGTATAGGAGGTTCTTAATGATATGATTCCAGGGGAATGTCATACTCACCAAGCAGGGTTAAAAGGGTGTTGATTTGGATAAAATCAAAGGTAACGGGATGTCAAGCTGAAGTACCTCTGGCTTCGATTGCCTGGAGAATCTGATATGATCAATAATCATTTTAAAGATGCAGTTGAATTGCCCTTTTTCGCACAAATTGGTATTGCGAAATATGGGGGGAGTATTTTGATTTGAAATTTTGTCCTTGATCATCGACTCAATGATCTTGACCATCAGAGGGGTCATAGAAATGGGCCACAAATTCTCCAGTGGAGATGGAATTATACTGCACTTCAGGAATGGCACCATTCAAAGAAATAAGTTGTATGTGATTGGTATAGAGAATTTGGACAAATATAACAGGAGAAATCTAGGAACTGCATGAAGCCCTGGATGGATGCTTTCAGACATCAAAGTTAACTTGGCCAGAATATCTCTGCCAAGATCTGTAGTAGGTGAAACCATTGTTGAGTCTTGACAGGATTCAGGTGTGGGAGCAGATAACGTTTCCCTGAAGTATGTAAAGATTTTGAGAAGCATGTTTGATCCTGAATAGAACTTGATCTCCCACAGTGATAGACGACAGAGTGGATTTCTTGTCTCTATGGCCCAGGGCCCACCTAATGTAGCCACTGGATCAATTGTGGGAAAGACAAATAGATTTTTGACTTGTTGGTAGAGAGATACTCTGCCAAAATCAACTGTTTGATCTTATATTGGGATTTTTCAGATTAATGATGGATTCCATAGAAACTGCATTAACGGGAAGATTTTTTAGGATGTTATTTAGTGATTAGAGTTCCATTAGGAGTGGTAATGGGCCTTTATTCTGGGAGGTATAGTTTGAGATGAGGAACATTAAAATTTGAATGAAGGAAAACCAGGCATCCACCAGTGGCAGCGAAAGGATTTGAATCTTATGGAAATATGTATATGACTCAGAAAGGATAGCTTCCAGTAATGAGGACTTGAGAAGAATTCTGATGGTGGTGTTCAGCCTGAGAATAGTGCAAGAGTTAAGGTTTAGAGATAGTTTAAGGGATAAGGCCAAGTGATCTTGAAGACAATAGGTTGGGGTGAGGGGGAACCGTTAGGAAATGTAGATCAGGTGTATAGTAGATGAGGTCTATCAGAAAGGCATACCTCCTTGTATAAAAGAATAAGGCATTCGGTGGGAAGAAACCTTCCCCACTCATGTTAAGGCAAATATATTTCACAGTAAATTCCTGATAGGAGATATTAAAGACTTCCAGGAAAATAGTAGGGTAAGGGTTAGAGGCAAGCGTGATATTGATCTTTTGAATTATCGTTTGTTTTCTCATCCCTGGTGTTCGCCTCGAGGTGTCGCTATTTCCTAGAAATATACTGTTTCACCGGCCTTCACCCAACAAAAGAGGAATTTTTCTACATTATAAACGCAGAAAAGTCCTCATGTTATGTTGGACAGAGGAGGCGCCGACAGAAGCCAACACAAAGAGACTTCTTTCTATGATAAAACACAGAAAGAGTTCCAGACGGCTGCCGGTTATGACTTTTTTTCCATTCTAAAAGCAAAGAGAAAGAAATGCCTTGATTGACTGCCGTAGAATATCTATTTTCTCTGTAGTTTCGTGTGAGAGTGTGGGTATTTGAAGCAGTCATAGTTTTTAAATTTGATGATGTCTATTTTTTTTAATGTGTTGTAACTTACTTTACTGTTGTAAGTTTAGTAATAATGTCCTGAAGATTCCATTACGAATGGGTAACCCTCAAAAATTGCTTTTAAGGGTGTGGAAATGAAAAAAAATTGAAGGATCACGTAAAAAGTACCGTTGTCGCGAGAATTGATCCGTGACCAGTTACTTTTGCTATATATGTACGCACAAACAAAAACAACCCAGTGTCTAATTATTAGGAATTACTTGTCCAAAAAATAAAATTAGTCTGGTATTATTTTTTTTTTTTTGTTACATTTATTATTTCAAAATAAGATTAGTTTTTATATCTACACACTAACAAAAACAACCCAGTTCCTGATTAATTACTGTCTTTAAAAAAAAAAAAGTAAATTTAACGGGGTTTGATTTTTTCAATGGAGTATTTGAATTACGGTTTGTTTGTTTTTATATATACACAAGATTTACCAAAAAAAAAAAAAAAGGAACCCACTTTCTGATTAATTACTGTCAAAAGAAACGCAAATTAGTCTGCTATCGTTTTTACAAAAACAACCCACTTTCTGATTCATTACTGTCGTCCCCCCCCAAAAAAAAGAAAACGGAAATTAGTCGGGTATCATTTTTCAATTGATTCTTTCAATGACGGTCCTTACTAATAGTAGTCGGGTATCAATTCTAAATTGCAGTATATAAATTATGTAACTTTTGATAGATTTAGAATTACGTCTTGCTTTTTTAATAAAATGATTGATTTATTATTGACCAAAAATACCGTAATTTTAAAAAAAGACACACATAAAGGCCAAAAAAAAAAATGAAAATAAGCCCCGTAACTTTAAAGACACACACACACAAACTAAAAAACAATCTAAGATTAACAAACATTGACTTATTACATTTTGCTTTTGAATCAAATTATTGATTTATTCTTGCAAAAAAAATACCGTAACTTTAAAAAGACACACATAAAGTCCAAAAAAAAAAAATTTGAAAATGCCCCATAACTTTAAAGACACACACACAAACTCAAAAACAAGATAAGATTAATAAACATTTACTTATTACGTCTTGCTTTTGAATAAAATTATTGATTTACTCTTGCAAAAAAAATACCGTAACTTTAAAAAGATACACGTAAAGTCAAAAAAAAAAATTAGAAAAACACCGTAACTTTAAAGACACACACACACAAACTCAAAAACAAGATAAGAATAAACATTTACAAAAATGAAAAAAACTAACATCATATAATAGTATTAGTTAGTAGAATATTTTATTATAAATCTAAGAAATCAGATCTTTTTAGATCAAATCGATCATTTAGGTCCGGCCCGGAATCGTTATATGTATATGTTTTTGATTAGCATCAACGCCATCCTGTGGCGAACACCAGGGATGAGAAAACAACCGAATTATCTGCTGAATGTGCAACTCATTATGGTAGAGGTATATATATATATGTTCAGAATGGCCTTGTGGAATAGGGTCGCGATAATTATATGTGGATTTATATAGTTGATTTTGAAGGATTCAAATGGGTTGCTATTGAAAATTAAGATCACCATGCCAGCTGCAGATGGAAACACTGAGTTACAGAAATAGCCAAGATTGCCAAGGAAATTCAAGATTTTGGAGCTTGAAATATGGTTCAACTTGGTCTCAGAGAGACACACTATAGGGTGGGGGAGTTTGTGTAAACCATTTAGTCAATGCATCTATATTAAGAAAATTTGAGAGTCCAGATATTCATTCCCGATAGTTTGAGCTTCATGTGGCGTTAATTTAATCGGAGTAACTGATTATTTTCATTGAACAGGTGGTGGAAATTTTAATAATGAAGGAACGAGCCTTTAGTGGATATGTATTTGCAGACTCAGCAATCACTGGACCTGCTAAGACAGCTAGTGGCCTTCCCTCTTGATACCCATATGAGAATCCATAGGCTGGCCAGAGGCTTCTCTTTTGATGCCCTGGAACACAAGCCATCAACAGATGACTGTTTCATTTGTTACTTTAAAGTCCATTGGTAGCTATGACTTGTTATCATTGGTAGGAACAAGGGATTGAAATGGCTTACCAGGATCCTTACTGAACAAGTCATGATTGTTTTCTTGACTATTAGTATTGGGAATGGGCCTATGTTTTTTTCCCCTGGTTTCCGGAAGACAGGGGATTCAGTGTCCAAAGAGCTAACACTGTGGATGTTTACTTTATTGGGACAAATTTTGTCCTCCGTTGATTTGGGGCCTTTATTCAGTTTTTTCACCTTCCACTTCATAGATTGAGGCAATTGAGGTGCCTCTTTCATAAAGAAAGACAGCTGAGCCGAATGATTCATTAAGTGCTCATTGAATGAGTAGGAGATAGCAAAAGGTTAGGCATAACTTCATTGACTGGAGTTGATTGAGGGTAGGCGATATTCTTCACTGCTTCAGACGCCGCAAGATCAGACTCAGTAATGTATATATCTGTGGCCGGCACAACTGAAAGAGTTACAGTGATGTGTTCTGTTTTTGATCCTTTTACAATTGTGACTGATTCTGGTCGGGCAGTCCCTCATTAAGTGGCTCCTCTGACAACAGAGGAAACATTGTGGAGGAATGCCATGGAAAGTAATGATAAGAGGGGGAAGTCTCTGCATAATAGAGTAGGAATGTCAGATGTGTTCAGGGTGAGTTCAAAGGAGGCAGTGTATACTGGAAGATCTGCCCCCTTAATCATTTGGTATCTAAAATTTGAGACTTTACCATAGTGCCTAAGTAATTGCTGCAAATCATTTTCTTTAAATTTAAGGTAGCAGTTCTTGATTATGCCTGATAGAATTGTGGGACAATTCATATTGATGTTGCAAAGGATTAGTATCTTTGAAAACTATTTTAATATCATCAAATAAATTCTTTTATCAATGTTTATATAAATGCTCTGAATATGGAACTGAAACCCACTCCTATTTGTATACACATGCCTTACACTATCATTTATATTATTTCTGAAAATCTTTTTAGTATCTTTTATTCTATATCCCATACTAACATAATCATTCTCAACTTCCAATTTCTGTTCAAATGCTCCTTTTATATTCAATGTTAACCTATCATTTTTTTAACTTAAACCCTTTCAAAGCTGCTATTATCTACAACCATGGTTGATATAAATTTGGATCAATTATACTTTTTTTTACTTTATCCTCAATATAATGTTTAATAAGTATTTCACCATTAATTAATTTTCTTAAAAAAATGTCTAAATACTTAATCTCTTCTCTTTTTCCTTTGTAAACCTAATATTGTATTTATTATTATTCAATTATTTAAATGCATTAACAATACTTCTACTATTACCTATTATAATTATATCAACATATCTGTGATATTCTAGAATTTCCTTATTTTTTTATATACTTATCAATTATATTTTCCTCTATATTGTGATGTATACATGTTATTATCTCTAGTTCCCATTATAGTTTATGAGTAACTAAAGAGAACAAATAAAGGTCTTATATTTGGTTAGGTGTTTATTAATTTGAGATAAATGGGAAGTGAATGGATGCTTTATTCATTAAATTTAAAAATGAAATATCTTACTAAGTTTTATTGAATGGTAACAATGCCTTATTAAGATTTTTTAAAAAAAGAAAATCATATGTTTACAAGCTAGTGTTTAAAAAAAAAGTAAAAGACTGCATTTTTTGTTACTATAGCTAAAGAAATATCAGGAGAACATACTTTTTTGCTTAAAATTTTGTGTTTTATCTTACTTTACCTTTATAAATAGATTTTGGACTTATAACAAAGAAATATGTACTGCAAGTATAAAAATTATTTAGGGGAGAAGAAACAGATTCCCCATCATTTGATATCTTTATGACCAAAATGAAATGATTACAACAACAAACGCTATGCTTAACTGTCATGAAGCTATGAAACTATCAAAATTTACATGGATTGTATTATCGACAAAAGGAATAGTTGAATATCATTTAAGAATAAAATGTTCATGGAGCACTATATTTGTATTTTATTATTATCAATGTACCAAGAGATGTCGTGAGATAGTGGAATCTAATCTGAAATTGTATATAAATTAAACTTTGTAACAGATGCTGAAAAAATTTTTCTTTTAAATTATCCACATGAAATCAATTTCACTTAATAATGGTTAAGAGTAGAATAGTAGTTTAACAATAAAATATTTATCAGTCTTTTTATTAATAATCTTAATTAATGCAGTTTTATCTTATTATTTGATATAAACTTAAATAATAGACTCACATAATTAAGTCTTAAAATAATTGTTAATGTATTAAATTTTTTTAAAGCAAATCTAAATTTAAACAAAAATAATATTCTATATAATTTATTTAAATTATAAAATAATTATTATTAGAAAACATTACTTGAATCCAAAATATAAAACATAATAAAAGAAAAATGTATATAAAAGACAATATTAATATTTTATTATTATTTTTTTTTGTAAAAAAAAATTGTAATTAACCCTTTATGACATCGTATACATTAATAATTTTAAACATAGACCATTTCTACTAATTGCAATCTGGCAGTGGTAAATTATTAAGATTATTATATATTAGATTGTGGTTGGTAAAATTAGAACTATATGTTCATCATCTTAGTCACCTCAATGAGTTAATGTTTACTTCAATAAATATTATTATTAAGTATTTTAATTTGACTATTATATAATCATTATAAAACTATTTTATTATATAATTTATTTACAATTAAAATATTTAAGTGTATATACCATACATCTCATTAACAAGTAAAATATTATTTATTGAATTTTATCTTCTTTGCCAAGCAGATATACTTATTATGGATCCATGGGCACCTTACAAATTCTTGAGCCCATTGTAGATGTAAATCCAGCTATCATAGAGCCATTTATAAATTAATTCATTTATTTATTAGTTACACTTTTTTAGTTGCCTAAGTACAACATCTATTCATTATACTTTCTAGCTTGCTCAAATACATGGGTATTTGTAGATCAGGCAGCTTTTTATCCATTATTTTATTAATTGTCCACTATATTTTGGCTCATCAACAGGGGAATATTGCTATTTATGAGACAAAGTTATTTCATTAGCATTGTTCATATATTTTATAATATTTTCCATTACAATATAATCATTCATAATCAATGATAAAATCCCATTAATATATTTATTGTAATGTAAATAATTACTATTGGGTGGAGTTACTGTAGATTAGTTGGTCATGTGATTGCGTAAAAAGAAACATCTTGAAAAGATTCCAATAAAGAATGAAAGCTGGGTTGATATATTAAATATTTTTTTCATTTATAATGAAATGTCTGTTTCAATTTTGTTTTACATGGTTATATAAATAATAAATGAGTCAAATACACTGATTTCAAAATGAATAAAATGTTTATAATAAATTGAAAGTATGCTAGCCTTTCTCACATGTGCAATTATAACAGAGAAAGCCAATCAGATTTTAAACAGATATCTAATAAATAATCAAAATCTCTGTCTCGTGTCTAAGCTTGATTATTTATTAGATATCTGTTTAAAATCTGATTGGCTTTCTCTGTTATAATTGCGCATGTGAGAAAGGCTAGCATACTTTCAATTTATTATCAATTTTCAACATGCGATTTAGATGAATAAAATGTTTGTAAAGATAAAAATAAATAAGTAAATTGTTTTATGTGAAGTGTATAATTTTAATATACTAATAATATTAAGCACAATTAAATAATTTTTACTGCTGCTGAAATATTTAACAATATAAATACTTATCGGAACAATCATGTCTGAATATGAAAGGGTAAACATATTTGCAAATTTATTTTTAAATGATTCTTTAGAATCTGCTTGCAATTTGCCCTAAAAAAGTATGTAGACATAATTAGTCCATAAAATATTTATTAATATTTAATATACAGTTACTGTATTTAAGATCCTAGGGGATATTGTTTGGGTATACCTTTTCAATTTCTTAATCTGTGTATAAAATAGATTTAAAATTTTTAAATAGAAAAAAGTAAAACTACATTTAATAAAATTAAATATAAAAATATGAAATCCATGAACTTATAAATATAAATATGGCAGTATGAACTTTTTAAAAAAACACTGGAAATTTTTTTATTATAAATTCAATTTATATACAGATAAATAAATAAATAAAAACATATTAATTAAAATTTTATATACATAAGTAATTATATTTTTGTTACAAATTTTCATAATCTTAATTTCCTAGAATTTTATAAACTGAACAGAATCTATCTAAGTACCTTTCTAGAATATATATATTGCAAAAAAAAAAAAAAAAACCGTTTAATTTGTCTCACATAGTGTAAGTTTTATACTATTTTTTTTTTTTAGGTTAATCGTATATCATATTGCTGTAGTCTAAATGTAAGTAATTTTAGATTCCAATTAGAAGTGGTATCAATTGTATTCTAAATGGAAGTAATTTTATACCTCCATTTTTTTGTGATCTGGTCATTTTTTTTTTTCATATGTCATAGCATCGGCCGGGACGCGAACCCACAACCGTCTGCAACCAACTACTTGCTTGCATGGCGGCTGCGATACCTCTCAGCTAACAACGCAAGACTGGTCATATTTTTTCTACATTTTTAAACAAATAGTACATTTTTTGTAAGTAACTCTTTATAATAAACAAAATCAAATTTATTTCATTATAATAATTGATCATAATTTTACTAAAAGAACACAACCACGTGATCCTATTTAAAAACACAAATAAATTTTATTTCTCCATTTCTTGTAATCTATGGTTTGTTTGTTTTTTTCACTTTTTTTATATAAATATCATAATATTTATTGTAAATAATGTTTACAATTTTAAAAAATCAAATGGAACCTTAATCATAACATAAAATATGAATTTAAGCTGCACTTTTTATTTAAATTTTGAAGACATAAAATTAGGTGCGGTTTTATTTAAATTTTGAAGACATAAAATTAGGTGCGGTTTAAATTCAAAGATAATAGTTTAACATCTTATTACTGCTGATCTACCACTCTACCACTCTCATGTCTGCTGTACACTTTAAGTGCGCATATAATATTATGATCTTTGATAGCAGCTTTTTTCTAGGTTCCTCATTCACACTTTTCTTTTAGTTCCTAAAATTTAAGTAAATAAAAATGTTTATTATTTTTCAATATTTATTATAAAAATCATTTTTATATTTTTGCCAATTTTGAAATCCTACTGTTCAAAGCCAATATTTTAACATCTTATTTTGCTGATCTCACACTCCCCAACGATCATGTCTTATCTTTATGCTCTAAGCATGTGCATAGTATTATGATTGTTGACAGCAGTTTGAAGGTTTTCCATTCACATTTTTCTTTTAGTTCCTATTTAAGTAATTTTTTATTACTTTTCAACACTTATCATAAAATCATTATATGTTTTTCCAATTTTTTAATTTTAAAATCCAACTGTTATTTAAATCTGATGGTGGCTTAAATTTGATGTAATACCTCAAGACTTTTTTTAGGGGCAATATCACATATTTCTGTAGCTTTTACCCTTCACAAATAAAATTGTAGCCATTGCAGGCTAATTAAGATTTTTATAATTAATACAATATCTGATAAATTGTTTATAAATGGGATCTTAAAAAAATATAGTTCTATTAAATTAAAAGCCCTGGGAATAATTTATTTAGCAATAAAAAAAATTAGATAAACAAGTGTTAAGTGTAGAGATCACACAGAAGATGTTAACAATTAGTTCAAATACAAAGATATGCACAAATCAATCAAAAGGGATCCATATCCATAAAACAAAAAACAACTGTAACAAGAGAAAAAAATGAAGAAAGCCATTACAGACCTAGATTGCAATGGAGAAAGTAGAACATATATATAACTAAAATCACAAAATGACTGAATTAAAAACATGCAACAATTTATGCTGAAACATTTGCAATATACTATTAACATCTTTCGCTTTATTAGACCAATAACAGACACAAAATAAAATTTAGAAAAGTTAATGAAAGATCTTCACTGATTAACAGATAAACACTTTTTTTATGTGGAATTTTCACACTTAACTAAATGCTGCAACCCTTTGTAATAACAATCAGGAGTCAAAATATGCTGAAAAATTGGAAAAAAAATTGTTTTTTAATAATTATCAATATGTTAAAAAACAGATTATAGAATTATTTAAGTTGTGCATATTATTTAATAGAAGCTTCTGAATGATACTTATAACTAATGTGCTTATAATTAGGATATATCTATTTTTACAATTATATGCAAGATCAATTAATATAGATTTACAAGTGGTCATTTTAATGCAATATATTTAAATTATTCAAATAAATTTCATATGAGTCCTGTGATCAGAGGAATACATTATTATCAGTTAACAAAAAAGACATTTCACTACTACATATCAAAGGAATATTATCTTAATACTAAACTAACATTTTGACCAATTCATGCTGACAATTATTTTTAAAAAATTGGCGATCAGGAATAGATACTATTTTGCTAAAACTGTTGCATATACCAAGATCCTAATAACAAGCCATATAATCTAACTTGATATATTTAAACAAAAATACTGATATCAATTTGAAAAGATTGCAAAAAATTTCTATGAGATAATTAATCAATCAAAAGACCTTGTTTCATTTCAAATAAAACTCATTTCATAAATTTCGAACACTGTACAAGGATTCTTTCAAGATAATATAACAAGTTTTGCAATCTTTATTGATAATTTATTTTCCAATTTGTAAATTTTATTTCCAACAATTTCGAACTGATATTGTTTATCAAAACATTCTGAGCTAAACCATTTAATTGCAAACATAGTTGTGGGCATTATTAATGATATGTTTTTTGTAATTCAGTGAGATGATCTACTAGAGAGAGATGGCATCAGTACAATCATAATCCTTGATATTGCTAACAGAAGTGGTGTTAAATTATTAGCAGAAATAGTGATGTAGTTTAAGTTTGAGTAATTTTAGCTTTTTGATTTGCATCCATATTACTCAAATCAATAAAACAGAATTTTTTTTTTTATATTGTATGTGTGTATGTAAGCTAGATACATTTGCAAAATTCCTAGTTATTTATATCTTTTAAATTAGATAGTAATTTAGATTTTTTTACAAATTGGAATACCATTAAGTTTTGTCTTTAAAAAACAAATTTAGCAGGTTTCATCTTTTCAACTCATATTGCACTTTTTTAAATATACCCTCAAAAAAAAATAAACAGAATATGATGATAGTTGGCAAAATTACATTATCTGAATGAATTTTTACCAGCAAATCTTTTAATCTTTTGTTTGTTGATCAAAAATAATAAAAAATATCTGACTTATTATTTAAAATATAAGCATTATTTGACGTTTTTAGAAAAGCAGTAAAAGCAACAGAGTCCAGAGTAAAATAATATAGGAGTGACATTCAAATCTTGCAAGCTTATAGATTTTACTTTGTGCATTTTATCAGATAAATTCATACAATAGCAGATATCTTCATACAAAGCATAATAAAACCTTTTTTTTTTTAATATACATATATTTAAGTATACTACTGGATAATGTAATTATAAACACATCCAATAATATCTTTCAACTGCTAGAATAACTACAGTGGCAGCCATATTGAAACTAACAATTACTTTTTAAAAAATATATTTTAAGATATCAACATAGTCATAAACTTTCTACAATTATTTGTCACTACAAGCAAAAACAAAATAATACTTATGCTGCCTTATTAATTGATACATACTATTGGAAAACCAACATATATATATTCAGAAAATATACATATACACTTCAGAAAACACTGTGTAATGCAACTTAATGTTATTCTTGTGTGAATTCCATTTACTGAAAGCAGATTGGTTTGTTTAGTTTAGATAATAAATTAGTTAACTTTTTTTATGAAAAAAGTGATTATTTTAATTGAAGCTTAAAGAATGTATTTGTAGAACATCACTTAAACAGTTGTAGAATTCCATAAAAAAAAAATTCCTTTAATGAATTTATAAAAGCTTACCATAAAATGTTTGTCATTTTTTGACAGAATAAAGATAAAAGTTAATAAATTTTTTAAAACTTCCTTTTAGATTGCTGAAAAACTGAATTAAAGAGATTGTCATCCAGAAGTGCATGTTAATTAAAATGACAATATTGATAAAAATTTATTTAAAATAATTTACAAGAAATAATATATATATAATATTTTATAATAAATGCTTGCACTAAAAAGCTAAAAAATAGTTTTCTTCAACCCTTGGGATTTTGATATTAAACTTGGAAAAAAAGAATGAAGTATTCAGAAATTATTTCATTCAATAAACCAATTGTGGTTTAAAAAACAATTACATTTTTGACTTTTTCATGTACAGTAAATAAAATGTTTATTTATGTATATTATTTTTAATTTTTTATTACTCACACAGGCCTTTATTATAAAATATTTTTTATATATATTATTTTTAATTTTTTAGTATTTACCTTTTGCAATAACTCATATTTAAAATGAAGAATAAAAATCATATAATATTTTAAAGAAAATTCAGGGGTACTAAAAATCAATAATATTTTCTTTATAGAAGTGTTTTTAAAAAAGAAACTTTTACAATCAAGAGAAATAAGTTTGTTTTTCTTACTATTTGAATTTATCATAAATGTTGTTCATTTTTAGGTCTTTTTTTAAATATATATATATACACATAGCTCTTTAGTGCTATCACTGAAAACTTGAACTAATATCAACACATTTGGAATTCAATTGATAAAATGAGGGAATCATCTTGAAATATTTCATTGTCATTGATGTCTAATATATGTACAGCCATCTAAAGATAATTTATTTGATAGAAGACTGTTAAAGCTTGACTATGAAATTTATCTAAATAAACAAATAGTTTCTAAATTAAATAAATGTTTAAAAAAAACAAAAAAGCATTTATTTTTTTAGCAATAAATCATAAAATAAAATTAAAAATTAGTTTAAATGTTTTTACTAAAGAAATACAATGCAATCGTAGCCATCGCTCTCTTACTGAAAACCACACACACAAAACAAAAAAAGGAAAATATCCTACGTATATATAATAGAACAAAATGTATGTATATTAAAATTTATACAAATAACATTTGCACACACTCCCCAATAATTTTAATGTTAAAAATATTAATCTTGCAATTAACTTTAATTCTATATTATTTCATCTATTATACTTCCATTTGCATTAAGAATTTATCTTAAATATTCTTAATTTTTCATATGTAATAAATATGTTACTGAATCAATGTTAATTTTCTCCTTTTTTAAAAAAGTTATTGATCATTAATCTAATCTTTTAGAAATTATCTTTACTGTACTTTATTGCTTTCATCTGATAATAATTCCTGTAAATTTCCTTTGGCTGTGAAGCATTTTTGGCTAAACAATATCATCTGCAAAATTTGCATTATTTAAGAAATAATCATTGATCTTTATTCCTTTGCTTTCCATTGTATTGTACAAAATATTCTCCACAGAAGTGATATAAAATGCTTTAAAAGCTGGAGTCATCTTATACTTCATCCTAACCAATACTGATTTTACTGAATGCTTATACAAATAAATATATTTTGATATTTCAAAACTTTAATCACAACAGAAATGCTTACAGTCAAATGATCATTCATACTATACAAAACCAAAACAAAATTACAATTCCTATTCACTGGTCCTTTCTATAACCTTTCAATCTTTGATGTTATCTACTATATTATAGTAATTTTCAAATTCATTTTTTGATCGGCTTAAGTTCAAAGTTTTCTTCAAATAATTTACAATAATTTTTAAAAAAATATTTTATGGAGAATTAAGAGAAGAGTGATATGTAAATCCTGAATTAAAAGAACAATAAATTATTATCACTATTGCTTTATTCTCAATGTTTAGTTTATCATTATTTAGAAATATAACAAATAGATTATCTAACAATTTGTCAATTTCTTCATTTATTTTCTTTTAAACTACCCAAAATGATTCTTTTTATTTCTAAAAGATTTAATTGTCTCACTCATCTCTTAAATTATAATGGGTAGCAATTCAAATATGTCATTGTTCAGTTTACATTGCTTTCTTGTTAAATTTTATTGCTATGAAGTTCTTTGCAAACTGTTTCATGTCTCATAAAATCAAATACACGTTTAGTAACCATGCCATTTTTTCTTCTTAACAGTATAATAACTTTATTTCCAATAACATATTTTACACTTTTAAATTTATTTTTTTCAGTACTTCTTATTTGTTGTATTTCCTTAACTTCTTAAACTCATTTTCTTTATCAATTTGCATGATTCCATATATATATATATTGTAACGGGATAACCCATTGTATGACCATTTACCAATCAGCGTAATCTATATATTAGTGTATTTAATAATGAGCATATTATAGAACATTATAGTAACAAATATACTATTACACGTAATGCTTTGCCCATACAGCAGCAATATTTCATGCTTATTACAGAATATTTTTTTATAAAACCTGAGATTACTAAAAAAAATCATTTGTGTTGAGTAGATAAAACCCCAAAACTTGGGACTAGCACCCAAGTTTAAATTATAACCTTTTATGGTTAATATTTGGTTAACTCCACCATAGCTCAGGAAATAATGAGACTACTAAACATCTTTATGCACAAACTTTCTAGCATCCATTGATAACTTTGGCTTGCACTGGTGTTGCTACTATATGGAGAATTTTGCTTCTGAGTGAAGTAATGAAAATTATGTGAAATATTTGAACAACTAACATTGCTGAATGGAAAGCATGAATAAAAAAATGTGCATAGAAACAAAAAGTTAGCAATAGTGGTTTATTTTACAATAACTATACGTGATGGATGTCAACATTGTATAACTACAAGACAATAACATAAAATAAAAATAAGAAAATAATATACCCCTTGGTTAGGCAATTGATATCCAACTACAGTTTATTAAAATTTATTTATACTTAAATAATATATCCCTTTGTTGCGAATGCCAATTATATTATACCGACATATATGATTATATTAAATACAAATCACTAGCTGTTTATAATCATCGAATAAATTTCATTCTTAAACTAAGTGCTACTTAGGTTAACGATGATTAACTAAAAAATAAACCATAATAATTCTTATGTGTCCTCCTTTTGTTTTCTTTTCTTCCTTGTTGATTTGTTTATCGATTTGGGTGTTTTAGTTCTTAATCCATGTTTCTTTTAGGAAAATAATGTTTGTAAGGGTCCATTTGTAAAGTGTATTTCTAATTTTTATAAATTTCCACTTCATGAAATGGTTATCTTTCATTGATCATATTTCTTTTGAAATATGAATTTAGCAGTTTACAAAATCCATAAAGTTTTACTTTTGTGAATGCAAAATTTAAAATGATACTTTAGGAAATATGAGGATAATAATTTGTCACATTTATAAATCCAAAATTCTGTAATTATGAAATTTTCATTTCTTAAAGTTGCCCTATTCATTGTCATAAATTTACACTCTCACTTTAAAGAGAGAAATGTAATCATTCATTACAATTATAAAAATTACAGTTTATAATTCATTATCATTATAAAAATTACAGTTTATAATTCACAGAATCTATTTTGCGAAAATAAAATCTTTAATTGGATAAATTATGACTATTGTTTTTTTGTTTTCTTTAAAGCCATTATTTTTTGCCACAAATAGTTTGTTGTTATACTTATAAATCTTAGTGTTAAAACTCCTTTTGTAGTTTGTTAAACATTATACATACTTTATCACATGATCACCATTTCTTATGCTTGCTTATAACTGTTATTAAAACAGACAAAACTCTGCATACAGTAGTGCCACTCATTGCAAACCAGAGTATTCAATGAATGCCAGGAGGCTTGTGCATAAAATCCCTATCTAGTGCCTACTCATCCAATATCCCCAGACTAGTTTCTGGCTTGTGACCTTCATCAGTGAGGAGCCTTGGATCTGAGAGCACTGCACCTAGATCTTAGGATCTAATTCAACCCTCCAGCAGCCACCTTTTATCTCTACTTAACTACAAAACTATGAGAACAAAATTGAAAACACAATAATATTTTCAATCTAAGCTCATTAGCTTATAGTCATATAGGTCTGAACTCCTGCCTAATAGGATAGTAGTGGCTTCTCTGTACTACAGCCACACTATCCTATTAGGAAGGATTGGTATTAAACCACTAAATATCACATAATCACTATTTCTTATGCTTGCTCATAGCTGCTATTAAAACATGCAAAACTCCATAATAGGATAGTGGTGGCAATGATTATTAAAGAACCAAAGACACCAAAATGTATGAGTACTGAACTGAATTCACTCAGATGTATATGACTATATAAGCTAATGAGCTTAGTTTGAAAATATTGTGTTTTCAATTTTGTTCTCATAGTTTGTAGTTAAGTAGAGATAAAAGAGGGCTGCTGGAGGGTTGCATTAGATTCTAAGATCTAGGTGCAATGCTCTCAGATCCAAGGCTCCTCACTGATGAAGGCCACAAGCCAGAAACTAGTCTGGGGATATTGGATGAGTTGGCACTAGATAGAGATTTTATGCACAAGCCTTCTGGCATCCATTGATTACTTTGGCTTGCACTAAGTGGCACTACTGTATGGAGAGTTTTGCCTGTTTTAATAGTTATAAGCAAGCATAAGAAATGGTGATCATGTAATGTTTAGTGGTTTAATATCAATCCTGCCTAATAGGATAGTGGTGGTTATGTTATTAAAGAACCAAAGACACCAAAATGTATGAGTACTGAACTGAGTTCAGACCTATATGACTATATAAGCTAATGAGCTGAAATTGAAAATATTGTGTTTTCATAGTTTTGTAGTTAAGTAGAGATAAAAGGTGGTTGCTGGAAGGTTGCATTAGATCCTAAGATATAGATGCAGTGCTTTCAAATCCAAGGCTTCTCACTGACGAAGGCTACAAGCCAAAAATTAGTCTGGGTATATTAGATAAGTAGCTACTAGATAGGGATTTTATGCACAAGCCTTCTGACATCCACTGATTACTCTGGCTTGCACTGAGTGGCACTACTGTATAGAGAGTTTTGCCTGTTTTTATACATACTTCAGTTTAAATCCTTCTTATTTCAAAGTTATAGTTAATGCCAGAAAAGAGAGAGCCAAATGAGCAATGTGCATTTAAAGATTAATTCAAACCATTCTTAGTTTTCGGACTTGATATGCTATACTATATTTTAGAGCTAATTGTACTAGTTAACAGAGGGTTATGAGCTGCCTTAGCTTTTCATTTGATCGAAACTGCTTCTCAGTTACTCATAGGCATTGTATATGTTTAAACCAAATATAATATACATCCACTATTCAATGCTGTGTGCATCAACATTCACTCTATTTCCGATACTTTTTTGTTTGAAAAACCATACTCCTTGATAGTCCCTTCTCGACAGCAACTGGAGAATTGGATACCTGACTGGAACACTGATTATATAATTGTCAAACTGATAGACTTAAATTTTCAGCCATATTTATATCTAAGATAGTGTTTCTTTCATTGATCAAATGATTACAGAAATATTTGCAAAAATATTAATTTGTCATTTCATTTCTTTCTTTTTTTTTTTTTAGATATGCATGAATTCAAACACTGTGTGTAAATAGCAAAATTATCAACTTTGTATTTCTCTTTTTTTTTACAAAATTTATTTAATTAGTTAACCAAAATTTATTTAATTAGTTAACCAAAGAATTTTCTAGTGAATAAAAACTTTTCATTATATCTATATTAATGCACACACACAAACTGGTAAAATAAATCTTGACAAAACTAGGATAATTTTAGCATTACAATTGCTGAATTACCTTATATATGTAGAATAGGATACTAGGTTACATTATCTTCTCCCTGTCTAATTTGGGGAATGAAATTGAGTAGCTCAGCTGTATATTACTATTTCCACAGATTTACAAGCTAGAATACTACTATTCATTAGGCCACTTTGGACTACTTAGTTAAAAGTAGTTTTACTTTCTGATTTTGCATATATAAATTTCATCATAAGACTTTTTGTCTCAAAATACCTTAGTATACTGACTTTGACATGTAAAGTTCTGTCATAAAATACAGTAATCATTTGACTTTTTTTAGACATTTATTTTGCTATAAACTAATCTAAATTATCTGACTTTGCACACATTAATTTGTCATCTATTTATCTGAGTTTGCAGACATAAATTTCCTTTTTTGAGATAGGTGTGATTATTGGCATACTTCATCACACAACACAAGTATGCAATGCAACATTTAAGCACAAATGCAATTTACAACCCAGAGGGCACATTAAAAAAAAATGAAAGGAATGTTAAGCAAATTGAAAAGCCTTGCTCGTGTATATTATAAGGACTACTTGACTTTAAACTTTAGATATGTACAGCGCTGAGATAATTTTTTGGAATATCATGAACACACTGCATTCCTACATCTATGAAAAAATCACCCATTCATCATCACTATTGAAAACAAAGTCACCATATTTTGTAAAAATTACCCCCTTTCCTCTCCTCAATTTCTGCTTTATCATTTTGCTTTTTTTTTTTAATCAGAAGCATAACTGTACCCTGCTTTGGGAGATTGAGGATAATGATCAGATCTATACTAACAACTCCTTTTGACGAGATGTGATCCACTTACGGATCATCTAACTATTCGTATTTTGGTAGGACTGTTGGATCTTACCAGTTGATCTCTATTTTCTCTTCTTTCACAGTGGCACTTCTTGCCTTTCTTCATATCATGGTAGTGGCTGACCTAGTGCTTCCCATATTGGGTGATATTCATACGCAGGTCATAGTTCTCTCTGTATGCTGTTTTAGTTGAAGATTTAAATTCCTCTTTTTTTCATCAGATGCAAATTTGCTGTCAAGTGCATTCAACAGTTCAACCAACTGCGTCAATCATAATTTTCTCAATATGGCTTGGGAAGCTGTGTCTTAAGATCCTAACAATTAGAAATTCTGAGGATCTGCAGTGAAAGCTCTTAAGTTCGCCACTTGCTTTCTAAAAAAAGAGTGTATGGCTCATCAAGTGGACACTCCTCTTGGGATATTTTGTGTTTAATCCCCTCCTGGTAATCCTCACTCCAATAGCAATTCATGAGTACCTGTTTAATCTCAACAAAGTTATTAGAATGAATCCCACCATACTTGTGACACACCTTGCAGGTGACTACAGGCTACTGCTAACTTAGCCTTTTCAATCATTGTGTTAATGCTGAAATATCCAAACTATTAATAAATTCGATGGGTGTCTCACCAGCATTACCTGAAAAAATTCATTTTAAAAGACTGGTTTACAATCCTAAGCATGTATTTCATCGGAATGAATATTCATCTTTGCAGTATCTATATTTATTTTTTCATGTTCTTCCCATTTGGACATTAACATCACTCTTTTTATTTCGGTTTTGCCATCTTATTTGTAGTTATCCTCTAATTTTTCTGTCATATTATGTATCATCATCTTGATTGGTAGTGATTTACTTTGCCTACTAAGGTCCCTATTCACTATTGTACAGATACCAGATTTTTTTATTTTGGTTACCCATTACTCCATCGCTTCTTATACTTGGCTTATTTTAACATCCATCGTTTCTTGCACCTAGTTTATTTAACATCTTGTTCTCCACTGTACAGATACCAGATTTTTTTATTTGGGTTACCCATTAACTCTATCGCTTCTTATACTTGGCTTATTTTAACATCCATCGTTTCTTGCACCTAGTTTATTTAACATCTTGTTCTCCATTGTTTTGTTTAATTTCATTCATAATTTCCTCTCTAACTTATTTGATTTGGTCAGCTATTTGGTTAGTCATTTTTTTACAGTTTTCAGCGATTTCATCCATTTTTATTAGTATTTTCTAATTGAATAACCACTTTTTTATTGTGTTTCGGCCATTTCATCTTCCATTTTCCATAACAACATTTATTCTGTTTGTTAGTTTTCGATTATCATCACTTTTTTGATTTTCTTTTACTTCTAAAAATATCTTCTGACATTACTGATTACTTCTACCTTTTCTTCTACTTTCTTTAGCATCATCACTTCTTTTTCTTCTGCTTTGTTTAACAGCATCTGACGTTCTTCTTTCATTTCTTTAAACATTTGCAATAACTGGAATTAAGTCTATTTCCCTTTTCTTCGAGTTCCTTCTATTATTGGTTGATCTTTTTATTCATCACTTTATTCTTCCATTACTTGTTCTATTTTATCAGTTTGTTCTCCAGCTACATTTTTATTATTTACAAAAAAATACACTATCACTAAAAAAAAATTTATTTTTTTTTCTTTTATATTCAATGATACAAAATGTTCTCTCCCCACACTTTATATTTAATAATTGTTGAGTCCCCACTCTCAACCACACACAATTCACTTCCCTTTTGTGAATATATATCCAACCTTACTTTTTTTTTTTTCTAGCACAATTACTATTATTTGATGGCTGAACTACTCAATTTTTAATTTCCCTTACTGCTCTCTCTATTGTTTATACATTTTTCATTATGCATCCATTTTTATTTTGAGCAATATTAATAACCTCTCAGGATCCGTGTTTTTTTACTAATGTCACCTTGGTTATAACAAATGTATCTGGATACCGAATTGCACTCATATTCTAGGAATGAAAGCTACTAGTGCCACACTGACTGGCAAATATAATGGGATAATCACACACTGACTGCCAAATATAATGGGATAATCAACTGTATGATCATTCACCAATCAGAGTGGTCGATATACTAATACCTTTTATAATAAACATACTATAAGACATTATAGGAATAAATACTATTATATATAAATGTTTAACCCATACAGCAATATTTCTTGATCATCATAGGATATACACTTTTTATAAAACCCGAGGCTACTAGAAAATTTATTTATTTTGAATAGCTAAAGCCTCAAAACAGTGCCAGTTAACTCCAACATAGCTCAGGAAGCAATGAAAATTAGGTCAGTTTTACTCAACTAACATGAATAGAAAAATGTGCATAGAAACATATAGAAGCAATAAGAGTTTATTTTACCACAACAATATGTGATGTATGTCAACAATAAGAATATAACAATAACATAAAAAAACCAAGTAAGCAAATGATATATCCCTTGATAAAGCATTAGTTTAGTGAAATTTATTTATATTTAAATATTACTATATTAAATATATATTATTATATGAAATACAAATCATTAACTATTTATAATCATCGAATAAATTTCCTTCTTTATGAGACATATAGATGAATCATGATTAACTAAAAATAAAATAATTCTTACATGAGTCGTGCTTTTGTTTTCTTTTGTTATTTGTTGATTTGTTTGTTTGTTTAGGAGTTTTAGTTCTTAATCCATGCTTCTTTCTTTTAGAAAAGCAAAACTTTGTAGAATGCATTTTCACTTCATGAAACGGTTGTCCTTCATTGATTATATTTCTTTTGAAATATGAATCTGGCAGTTTAAACCGTCCATAAAGTTTTCACTTTTCTGAACACAAAGTCTAATATGTTATTTTAGGAACATGAAAGTTATAATTTGTCTCATTTATAAATCCAAAATTTCGTTTCTTAAAATCCACTTTTGAAATTCATTAAGTCATATATTTGTAATCTCACTTTTAAAAGAGGAATGTTATCATTATCATTTTGAGAAATTGTTTTGTTTTTTTTTTAAATCCATTTCTTTTGACATAGGAAAAGTTTGTTTGTTGTTACACTTATAAATCTTACAGTTTTAAAAATCTTTTAGTAATTTGTTATACATAATACATACTTCAGTTTGAATTCTTCTTACTTCAAAGGTATAGCTAATGTCATAAAAGATAGAGCCAAATAAGTAATATGCATTTAAAGATTAATTCAGCCATTCTTCCTTTTCCAACTTGATATCACAAAAACACCATACTACATTTTAGAGCTAATGTGCTAGCTAACAAGGACTGCTGCCTTAGCCTTCTATTTGATCAAAAACTGCTTCTAAATTATCCATAGCCATCACACATGTTTAAAACAAGTGATATATATATATCCATTATTCAATGCTGTGTGCATCAACACTCTATTTCTGATGGGGTTGTTTTGTTTGAAAGTCCGTACTCTTTGATAACCCCTTCTTAAAAAATGTCCAAACAACTTCTCAACAGCAACTAGAGAACTGACAACTGAAATACTGGCTGTATAACTGGAGAACCAACTGACAAATTTCAACCTTATTTATATCTAAGACAGTGCTTTTCAAAAACAATTACTGCAATTGAATCCTCCCTCTCTGTGGCAAGTACCAAACTAATCCTGTAGTCCAGGGCTATATGTGAATTAACATGCACCAAGATAATTAATTATATAGCTCAAGGTTATAATGTTTTTTTTTCCTGCATAACCAGCAGTGATGTTGTTTAATTGCTTTATTTGATTACAGAAATGATTAAAGCAATATTAATTTAACATTTGTTTGCAATTGCACACATATATTATCTTTCATTGAACAAATAATTACAGAAATATTTACAAAAATATTAATGTCATTTCATTTTTTTTAATTTTTTTTACATGTTCATATTTTTTTTTCTCTCTTTTTTACAGAATTTCGTTCTTAATTAGTTAACCAACAATTTTCTAGTTAGTGAAAATGTTCATATATAAACACACACACACAAATTGATAAAATAAATATTAACAAATCAGAATAATTTGAACATTACGATTGCCTAGTTATTTTTATATATGTAGACTAGGTTCTAGATTACAATACAATATATTCAGTTCTAAAAGAAAAAAACAATTTTTAAGTATTTTTATATTTTTTCTTCCCTTCAAATACTAACTTAACTAAGTAAAAATGTATTGGTGAATAAATGCAATTTTATTATTGCTATATGTTAAATTTTTATTGATTTCATTAAATCAGAGCCATCTTCAATATCTATTAATATTTTTAATTAATTTGAAAATTTAATTAAATTCATATAAGTATTTCTGAAGTTTATAACCATCAAAGATTATTATTGAATTTTAATGTCTATTGAAGTTAACATTAGATGCAATATCTTATATCTAAAACTGCTTTTATTAAAAGCAGATAACCATCTCAGAATATATACTTCCTCTTAATCAAAATATAATTAAATTTGATTTTAACATAATTTGGAAATTTTCTCAACTACAAAAGAGGGGAAAGGATCTATTACAACTTTATAAACCTACTTAATTTTTGTATCTTCTACTTAAGTTTGATGTAATCCATGAAATCTTTGAATTATTTTTTGGTAGATGATCAGCATTTTCTGTCTTCAACCACCAATTATTGTCTTGACTGGGAATTTTATAGCCTCTAGAAACTAAGGAGTATATTTAATTTTTATCTATGCCAGAAATTGAAACAAATATAGCAATATACCAATTTACATCCTCAAAAAAATCCAATAGTTATTACACAAACTATTAGGATTCTGATAAGCAAGACTAGATATTTTTTGTCTTAAACTCCTAAAAAAAAAAAAACTTTTATAACATAAATGCAATAAAAACTAAATATATATATATATTTATTTTTAACAGTATCCTTAGTATTATACAATCAAAATAAAAACATATAGCACTCATATTTAAAAATATTCTTAGATTATTTCCTAACATGGCAACTACATACTTTTATTTTTTTGTCACATATCATGAACTCTGTAAACAGCTGAAGAAAATTTATTTTTTTCATTTTTTAATAAATTTGCGTGAATAAGTGTTTATTTCAAATTTTTATATTGTAACCGTTTATTCCGGCGTAAACACGTATATATGTGATATACGTTTATTACGTATTTTAAACTTAAGTTTTACTGTTTTATTTAACAGAAATTTATAATATGAACACATATATGTGTGATTGTTTTTGCGATGCCCTCTAATTACTCGCCCAGCATATTTATGAGCATCAATAATGACCTCACGCGCCAATCTTACCTACGAATAAATAAGAATTATGCTGGGAGAGAATGAGTATCTATTTCTGGTGGTTAGAGCTTGTACCTCTGGCTAGCTCACTCAGGGGTAGTAGTCGGTGACCGTGGGAAAGAGGTGGAGGGAACATATAAAAATGCGCATGTAGCGCATGAACGATTCGTTTGCTTTCCTACTTTTTGCTTTTTAATATTATTTTAAGAAATTAACACTAACACACACAATTAAATTTATAATACTAATTAATATTTATTAATATAAAACAAATAATAAAACAAAACCCATAGAATCCCAGAATTGGATATTGGTTTGTGCCCGAATAATTAAATAACCCGCATGTAAATACACTCGCACAAGTTTATAAATGCAATACACAAAAATACAGATCATAGCTTGAAAACAATTTCAATCAGGCATTGTCTATTAAGGCGTATACAGGGTATTATTTCAACATTTTCTTCATTTACTTTAACCCTTTTACGCATTATTTAATAGGACGTGCTTTCATTCAAAATAGTTATTATCACTTACGAAAAATGTTTGGTTTACCTTTTCTCACCCGGGTGTAGATTATTAGCTGTACGATTAAAAGATTTCTTTCTTTGGTCAATTTCCATAAGGCAATCAATGGCGTCCGGTGAAGGCTGTTCTTTTCATAGTTTGAAGAAGGGCTTCGCTCCTACATTTACAGTGATGGTAGTCTCTCCGCAGGATGGATGGCATAGCCTGGCCCATTCTGCTCTTCTACCCCAGCCTGTTCATGATTTTTCGATTATAAACTTTTTTTCTTTTTACCAACTTTTTCTTACGATCCTGCTCGTGGCAGTCACAGCTATATAAGTCCTTCTCAGTTCAGCTTTCTTGACTCTCATTAATCATGCTATTGTTCTTTCTTCTTTCATTAAACCACGTGGTTTGCGAAACGAAAATCTTTTCAATACTTTTCTTTTCTTTGTTTCTCTTATCTAAGCTTAGGAATTTCCAATTTACCTTGCGATCTACACTCGACCATTCATTGTCTCTTATTTTTAACATTTTATTTTATTAATTAAAATGTCTTTGTTTCAAGATAGCGATCTGCAACTTTTCGGGTCCTTTCTTTGCAATTAATTTATTTTTTTTATAATTTGTAACATTCTTCTTTTGGTCGACCATCTTGGAATATTTCTTTTTAAATTAAAATAACTTTTATTCCTTTTTACGAAATTATTACATTTACTCACTCATGCAGCAATATAAACACGCGTATAAATAAATATCAGAGCACAAACCATATAATCCCCCGTCCCTCTTATATTTCAATCTGTTTTTTTTTATTTAATTACTTAAATATATATGTATGCGCTCGCATACAAGACCACAACGAAAAAGAAAAATAATAATTTACTTAACATTACTTTTGATTTAATTAGATATATATGCTCGGTAATATTACCGTCTGACTTAGAACAGGGTTTGAACTCAGCCCTGTTATAATACCCCCTCCTTCGAAAGCCTTTAAATACCATTTTAGTATTTAAATGGCTCACTCCTAAAACCCCAAAAATAATTCTACTTATTCAAAAAAAAAAATCTTCTTAAATCGACTTGCCCTACCTCTTTTTCTCTTTCTTCTGCAACTTTACCAAAGAGTAAAACGATTAGCAACCCCGCAATACACAGTGAATCCGACCACCACTCACGCGCACACTGCCTGCGATGCACAACATATAGCTTGCCCCATTCTGACTGTATTCACACGACCCCGAAAAAAAAAACTTTTTATTTAAAAAAAAAAACGATTATTTTTTTTTTATTAAAAGAAGGACTTTTCTAACTACACTCTGCTGCTTCCGAGTCTTATGAGTGTAGATAGATGGAATAGTACCTGGCTCTTATTTTGAGCCTTCAGGTTCTGTATGGGTTGCCCTCTACCTTGCTCACTTCTGGAGTCTTACAGGTGGGACTATACATAATTGCCATGCTCACTTTGGAGTCGTGTTGGCTTGAATAAACAGACTTGTAGCGCCTGCATCCTACGTTAGGTCGACCATGTCAGAAATAGCAGCAGCCACACACAGCGCACAACACACAATGTGATCGATCTAGCAGCCAAACTCACCATCCACCGACAGAATTACGAGACCGCTCTACTAACTCTCTAAGCTTACCCACACGAAACAAAAGATTTTTTAAAAAAATGCTACTCTTCTCTTCTACTTAATTTCATGTAAAATCCCATATAATAATATTATAAATGTTAACCCACCACCTAGTAATAATAATAAAAAAAATATTCCAAAATCAGTGACCGTTTTAGTGATTTGTTTATTTACCCTCCTTTGGCGTTTGTGAATTTGAATACTTTCCTTGACCATAATTTGACTTGCTCGGCAGTCTCCGCTCTTCACAAAGGTACTGCCATTTTGGTCGGGTACTACTATCTTCTCTTTTGGGATCCGGTGGGTTCCAATCTGACCCCCATTCTCTTTCACCAAATCTGATGACTCGTGCTCCGTGAGGCTCTTCTTCTCGATCCATCGGCCTGTCATAATCATAAGCCCTCAGGTCTAGTGCCTCTAGCACCTCGACCGTTTCCCCAATCGACGCTTTTCTCCTCAAGTTCTGCAGGTGTTCTACGGGAGCTTCTCCCATTTGACCGGAGAATGGCCGAATCTTTATAAATTGGCTGGCGTTGGCCTGCACAGTTGCGTATTTTGTATTAGTTTCCCATGTTCCTGCTACCTTTACCTTATCTCCCTGTTTTTCTTTCTCTTCACACTCATTCTGATTTCCTTCTACTCTCTTTTCACTAGACTCCTCGTCATTATCTATAATTTCTCCCTCTATTGGCTCTTCCTTGCTCTATTTCGTTATACACTTATCTGCTTTCCCGTCTAATTTCCGTTCTATCTCTTGAAACCTTTTTTCAATCCTTTCCTCTAATTCCTGAAATCTCAGGTCTACTCTTTCCATAATCATTTCGATCATACTCCATTCTCTTTACTTTTCTTCCTTCTGTTTTTTCATTTTTTTCTTTGATCTGCTTATCATTCACTTTCTTTTTGGATATTTATCACTATTTCTAATAATGACTAATTACGATGATTTTGTATTACTATTTCATATCAGACGCACCAGACCTGCTCTCCATCCCCGCAGTACTGTGTCCTCTGTCTAATTTTTCTATCTAGCCCTTTTCAACCCTATTCCTTAATCTCTTTCTTTCTGTTTTTCACCGAGACGATTAGTATTTTCTTGCTACTTTGCCTATCAAACCAAAATATTAAATTGTTCAAGTGAATCCGTAGATTTCTAGCACTAGCAGTATTTTATATGCCCTTTTATGGGTAAAACTGTTCCGCAAATATCAATCTCCCAATCGCATACACATATATAAAACGGATCCAAAAAAAAAAATTTGTATGTAATGTTTAGATGTATATATATACGAGTTCATATATAACGTAGTCAATATACTGCTTTCTAAAATTGATCACTCTTAATTATATCAAATAAAAAGTTACGAAAGTTTTTTATTTATTCACTTTTGTAAATGTCAAAGCAGTTAAATGTTCAACACACTAAGAAAACTCTTAAACAGAAAATAAAACTCGCATATATAATATTATTTCTCTTCGAATCAAACAACAAAATTTTCACGGACTGTTCAATACATACATATATATTAAAATATTAATTCAAATGCGATTTTGACCTAATTAATTTCCATACAGACAAAATAAACTACCAGCAATAATTCGTCTACACATGCTATATTTTATAGCTCTTATACAGTATTTCTTTCCTTTTTAAAAAAAAAAAAAAACATATAAAGCAACTTCATAGTAGACTGTCTTATCTAACTTATATTCTATCCCCCTCCCCTACTTTCTGCTCTTCGAAATCCTTTGTTGGTGCACCATTGTAACCGTTTATTCCGGCGTAAACACGTATATATGTGATATACGTTTATTACGTAGTTTAAACTTAAGTTTTGCTATTTCAATCAGGTATTGTCTATTAAGGCGCATACAGGGTATTATTTCAACATTTTATTCATTTACTTTAACCCTTTTACGCATTATTTAATAGGACGTGCTTTCATTCAAAATAGTTATTATCACTTACGAAAAAATGTTTGGTTTATCTCACCCGGGTGTAGATTATTAGCTGCACGATTAAAAGATTTCTTTCTTTGGTCAATTTCCATAAGGCAATCAATGGCGTCCGGTGAAGGCTGTTCTTTTCATAGTTTGAAGAAGAGCTTCGCTCCTACATTTACAGTGACGGTAGTCTCTCCGCAGGATCGATGGCATAGCCTGGCCCATTCTGCTCTTCTACACCAGCCTGTTCATGATTTTTCGATTATAAACTTTTTTTCTTTTTACCAACTTTTTCTTACGATCCTGCTCGTGGCAGTCACAGCTATAGAAGTCCTTCTCAGTTCAGCTTTTCGACTCCCATTAATCATGCTATTGTTCTTTCTTCTTTCATTAAACCACGTGGTTTGCGAAACGAAAATCTATTCAATACTTTTCTTTGTTTCTCTTATCTAAGTTTAGGAATTTACAATTTACCTTGAGATGTACACTCGACCGTTCATTGTCTCTTATTTTTAACATTTTATTTTATTAATTAAAATGTCTTTGTTTCAAGATAGCGATCTGCAATTTTTCGGGTCCTTTCTTTGCAATTAATTTATTCTTTTTTATAATTTGTAACATTCTTCTTTAGGTCGACCATCTTGGAATATTTGTTTTTAAATTAAAATAACTTTTATTCCTTTTTACCAAATTATTACATTTACTCACTCATGCAGCAATATAAACACGCGTATAAACAAATATCAGAGCACAAACCATATAATCCCCCATCCCTCTTGTTTTCAATCTGTTTTTTTTTTTATTTAATTACTTAAATATATATGTATGCGCTCACATACAAGACCACAACGAAAAAGAAAAATAATAATTTACTTAACATTACTTTTGATTTAATTAGATATATATGCTCGGTAATATTACCGTCTGACTTAGAACAGGGTTTGAACTCAGCCCTGTTATAATATATATAATATTATTTCATTTTATAACTTTTTTAAAACTGGAAAATAAAAATTTATTGACAAATTTAAAATTATTTTTTAATGCCAAAATAATTTTTTAAATAGATTTATTAAATAAGCAAATATAAAAGCTTTTGTTCACATAAGGAAAATCAACAAAAATTAGTTCAATTTAAAGGATCAAAAATCTCATAGTTTATAAACTTAGAGTGAGATCTTTTTAATTCTAGGTTACCTGGCAACCATTTAAGATATATTCAGCTACATTTAATGATATGTAATGAAGTTCCAACAAAGTGTATAATTTTACAAATAATATAGGATATGTAATTTTTTTTGTAAAGTATTCTTTGTAATTGTCTAAGCTGAGAAAACCATAGCATAAGTTGGCTTTATTAAAAAATTCATGTTACAGTTATTATTTTTTCTCTTAATTTATTTCCAGTTTTTGTAACTTTGCAATGTAGAATGGTGAATAATATTATTCTGTTTTAATGATTTTTTTCCTCTTTTTTTTTTGCTATTATTTCTTCTTACTATAATAATGTTGCTAGATGGCAATACCACAAAAAATACTAGAGCCCATATAAAATTAAAAATGGCACTTTTTCACTAATTTTCTATTGTTGTTAAAAATGCTTGCAAACTCTTTAAAAATGTACTATCATAAGGAATACATATGTATGTAAAATTTCAACTATTGGAACTTGGGAAGGATGAAAATTGAGTTGCAAGATGTCACAGACAGACAAACAAAAAAACAGTTAAAACATATAATAATACTCATGATACTAGTCCATTTACCATTTGAACAATCACATTATAATATTAGCTTCAATTACAAGATTATAAAGATTAGAAGTTTGCTCTGTTCAGTTTCTTTAATAATTCAAAAAATTTAAATGGCCACACTGTCAGTTTTATATTTACTGCACATATCAACTAATAAATTAAATAGGTGTTAAACCACTAAACATCACATGACGACTATTTCTTATGCTAGCACATTACTGTTATTAAAAGAGACAAAACTCACCATACAGTAGAGCCACTCAGTGCCAACCAGAGTAATCAATGGATGCTGGAAGGCTTGCGCATAAAATCGCTATCTAGTGCCTACTCATCCAATATCCCTAGACTAGTTTCAGGCTTGTGGCCTTCGTCATTGAGGAGCTTTGGATCTGAGAGCACTGCATCTAGATCTTAGAATATAATGCAACCCTCCAGCAGCCACTTTTTATCTCTACTTAACTACAAAACTATGAGAATAAAATTTGAAAACACAATAATATTTTCAATCTAAGCTCAACAGCTTATCTAGTCATACATTTTAGTGCCTTTTGCTCTTTAACAACCATAGCCACCACTATCGTATTAGGCAGGATTGGTGTTAATCCACTAAACATCACATGATCACTATAACTTATGCTAGCACATTACTGTTATTAAAACAGGCAACTCTCCATACAATAGTGTTATTAAAACAGGCAAAACTCTCCATACAGTAGTGCCACACAGCGATAACCAGAGTAATCAATGGATGCCAGAAGGCTTGTGCATAAAATCCTTATCTAGTGCTTACTCATCCAATATCGAGACTAGTTTCTGGCTTGTGGCCTTCGTCAGTGAGGAGCTTTGGATCTGAGAGCACTGCACCTAGATCTTAGAATCTAATGCAAGCATCCAGCAGCCACTTTTTATCTCTACTTAACTACAAAACTATGAGAATAAAATTTGAAAACACAATAATATTTTCAATCTAAGCTCAATAGCTTACATAGTCATATGGGTCTGAACCCAGTTCAATACCCATACATTTTAGTGCCTTTGGCTCTTTAACAACCATAGCCGCCACTATCGTATTAGGCAGGATTGATGTTAAACCACTAAACATCACATGATCACTATAACTTATGCTAGCTCATTACTGTTATTAAAACAGGCAACTCTCCATACAGTAGTGTTATTAAAACAGGCAAAACTCTCCATACAGTAGTGCCACTCAGTGCTAACCAGAGTAATCAATGGATCCCAGAAGGCTTGTGCATAAAATCCTTATCTAATGCTTACTCATCCAATATCCCCAGACTAGTTTCTGGCTTGTGGCCTTTGTCAGTGAGAAGCTTTGGGTCTGAGAGCACTGCACCTAGACCTTAGGATCTAATGCAACAGCTTATACAGTCATTTCGATCTGAACCCAGTTCAGTACCCATACATTTTGGTGTCTTTGGCTCTTTAACAACTATAGTCACCACTATCCTATTAGGCAGGATTGGTGTTAACCACTAAACATCACATGCCATTATTTCTTATGCTACCACATTACTGTTATTGAAACAGGCAAAACGAGATCTCCATACAGTAGTGCTACTTAATACTAAACAGGGTAATCAATGGATGCCAGAAGGCTTGTGCATAAAATTCCTATCTAGTGCCTACTCATCCAATATCCCTAGACTAGTTTCAGGCTTGTGGTCTTCATCAGTGAGGAGCTTTGGATCTGAAAGCACTGCACCTAGATCTTAGGATCTAATGCAATCCTCTAGCAGCCACTTTTTATCTCTACTTAACTACAAAACTATGAGAAATTGAAAACACAATATTTTCAATCTAATGTCAATAGCTTATATACTCAATGGATCTGAGCCCAGCACCGCACCCATACATTTTGGTGTCTTTGGCTCTTTAACAACCATAGCCACCACTATCCTATTAGGCAGGATTGGTGTTAGACAACTAAACATCACATGATCACTATTTCTTATGCTAGCACATTATTAAAACAAGCAACTCTCCATACAGCAGTGCCACTCAGGGCCAACCAGAGTAATCAATGGATTTCAGAAGACTTGTGCATAAAATCCCTATCTAGTGCCTACTCATCCAATATCCCCAGACTAGTTTCTGGCTTGTGGCCTTTGTCAGTGAGGAGCTTTGGATCTGAGAGCACTGCACCTAGATCTTAGGATCTAATGCAACCCTTCAGCAGCCACTTTTTATCTCTACTTAACAACAAAACTATGAGAATAATATTGAAAAACACAATATTTTCAATCTAAACTCAATAGCTTATAGTCATATGGTCTGAACCCAGTTCAGTACCCATACATTTTGGTGTCTTTTGCTCTTTGACAACCATAGCCACCAGTACCCTATTGGGCAGGATTGGTGTTAAACCACTAAACATCACATAATCACTATTTCTTCTGCTATCACCTTAGTTATTAAAACAGGCAACTCTCCATACAGTAGTGCCACTCAGTGCCAACCAGAATAATCAATGGATGCCAGAAGGCTTGTGCATAAAATCCTTATGGAATACCTAGCTCATCCAAAATCCCCAGACTAGTTTCTGGCTTATGGCCTTTGTCAGTGAGCTTTTTTTTAAGCCTTCTGGCATCCATTGATTACTTGGGTTGGCACTGAGTGGCACTACTGTATGGAGAGTTTTGCCTGTTTAAATAGGTGTTATAATTTTATTGCACTGCAGTCTCAATTACCAATTTTAGTGTTTATTCTTATGCAAATATACACACATTATTGTTAAATACAAGATTCACAGTGTATTTCCAAAAATAAGTGATTGTGAACAATAAAGTATCTCTGTACAGCACATATCATTAATGACAAAGAAATTTTCAAATCATAATTTATGAGTATTTTTTTTACAATAAACATTGCTAATTCAATATAGTTAAAGATCTCTATAATTATTTTACATTATAATCAATTCCAGATTTTTATGGAAATTTAGTTTCAAATATCTAAGCAAAATTTAATTCTGTAAAAAATGATGCAGAAATAGATATAAAGACAATATATTACTGTTATATTAAAAAAAAATGCAAACTTACATAAAACACAATATTTGTAATAGAAGCACCTCCTTCCTTGCAAACAGTCAATAAACACAATACATTAACTTTTTCTATGTTGGAATATCATTAGCAATTGCATTTTTATTCCATATTAATATTAGTAAATAAAATCAAATGTTAATTATAGAATAATTATTGTAATTTCATTATAATATTAGTAAGTATATATATATTCTGTATACAATATATTCTAATCCTTTTAATATACATATGCTAATTCTTTTAAAAATTATTCCAAAAAAAGACTTTATGAAATTTAATTCATCAACTATTCATCATAATAGAATTGGGACAAATTTAATGAAAAACGTTTAGTGTTATAATGAGAAACTGAGTAATTATAAAAAATAATAATGAAAATATTTTAATATAAATATAAATTTAAAAAAAAAATTGCACAATAAAACTCTGACATAAACAAAGATCATAATATATTAATAAAATATCAAGGCAAAAATTCATATATAAAGGTCAACTACTATGACAAAAAAATAAAATCCTTTTTAACCCAAGTACTAAATCCTACAGAAACACAATGTTAAATGAAAACTATGTTAATCCAGTATAATATAGTGTAGATATGTATGTTGAACTCTTTGATTAAATAATGTAAAATATTGTAATTCAACAAGCTAGTTTTCAAAATTGTGATTTTAAGTACTGTTTATTATTATTAAATGCCATCACATTATCATCAATTCCTAATAATGATATGAATGGGATAAATAAAATTTTCAACATAGTACAAAGTAATAATTTGATTGCTTAATTCTGCTGACTTTAAAATATTATGTTCTTGTTACAATCAAGATTAAATGTTTAAATTATTTTATATTGTTGATTCCCAATTAAATTATTATGACATTATAAAAAATATATAAAAATATATATACAACCTCCATATGATAAACTAGAGAAGAAAATAATTTCAATAATTTAAATGGGCACAGGGGGGGAAGATGATCAATAAATGAAAATATTTCATGTTTGTCAAATCTATATTCACTATCACATGCATTAATGTAAGAAATATAATAATAAAGTTAAATTTAATTTTTCCAAGTAGGATTAAAATCATTATTTGAAATAACACTTTTATGGATAATAATATTATATATAGAGTAAGTTAAAAACAAACTCTTATGAAGCTTCAAAAATACCCTCAACCTCAGACCGCGGTTTCTGCCTCTAGTGTCATCAGTGAGGTGCTAGGGAATAAAAATACTAGAACTAGTCCAGCATTTTATCAATGCCTAACTATTGAGAAGAAAATCTGAAACTTTCAGACATTTAAATGTCCAAAAATCCAGCTATCTAACTCAAATAGCAGTATGGGACTGAAGTAAGTTCAGATACACCATATATCAATAGTTAGGCATTGATAAAATGCTGGACTAGTTCTAGTATTTTTATTCCCTAGCACCTCACTGATGACGCTAGAGGCAGAAACCGCGGTCTGAGGTTGAGGGTATTTTTGAAGCTTCATAAGAGTTTGTTTTTAACTTACTCTATATATAACATTTGTAAATAGGAGCTTTATTAAAATTAGGTCATATGACTTGATTTTTTATCAATTTAATTTTAGTTTTTTGCTATTAATGCTTTGGCGATTTTATATTGCTAGAGCTATTAATATATGGTGTATCTGAACTTACTTCAGTCCCATACTGCTATTTGAGTTAGATAGCTGGATTTTTGGACATTTAAATGTCTGAAAGTTTCAGATTTTCTTCTCAATAGTTAGGCATTGATAAAATGCTGGACTAGTTCTAGTATTTTTATTCCCTAGCACCTCACTGATGACGCTAGAGGCAGAAACCGCGGTCTGAGGTTGAGGGTATTTTTGAAGCTTCATAAGAGTTTGTTGTTAACTTACTCTATATATAACATTTGTAAATAGGAGCTTTATTAAAATTAGGTCATATGACTTGATTTTTTATCAATGGATAATAATATATAGAAGAGAATAATTATTCATTTGTAGGTTATATGAAAAAATTATTTTCATTTATAAATGTGTAATTTTTTTAACACCATAAAAACCAATGTACAAATTCATGGAAAATACAATAAATATACATCTTGGCTATCGTAGATCTTTTTCACATCTTTGGTCATATGTTTATGAAAAGCGGATAGAAACTAGTCCCTACCTTGCATGACAATGATGTAATGAAAATTACACTGTAGAAATATTATTTTTTATTGGATAATCTCTAGGCCAGGGGTCCCCAACCTTTTTGCACTTAAGAGCACATTCTATAATACTGGCCAGGTAGCGGGCACCATTTAGTTTTTTCAACCAGATGGTGGGCATCATTTATTTTTTCAATGTAAATTTATAGTTGGATATTGTTAATAATACACATAATGTACAAAGAAATATTTATTTCAAAAATAAAATTTAATATAATTAATTAATAATATAATTAACATATAATTAATGTTTATATTTTTATGCTGTAAAAGTATAGTATGCCCTACAATTTGATTACAATATAATACAATAATTTATAAGAAATTTTAAAAATTAAATTTATTTGTATCAGATAAATAATTTTTTATCGTGTTCGGATAGCGGCGGGACACACGTAAAATACGGGCATAGGGTTGGGGACCCCTGCTCTAGACTAATAAATGACAAATAAAAAATAATATATTTTCAGTAAATAATCTGTGTCAAAGTTGTAAGAGCAGCACGTTTGACATGTGTCAATTAAATTGTAGTAATTTGCTATCTACATATTTATATATATACTAAACAATGATAAAGATATGTGTAGAGATTGTGGTGTAGCCCAAGTGATGAGTGCTGATTTAGCATGAAATGTGCACCTTCGGGGAATCATACATCTTTGGTCACGTTTCCGATTACATACCTCCACAAGGTGTTAAAAGTGAATAGAAACCATTCCATGCCTTGCATGGGAATGGTGTGGTGAAATTGCACTACAAAAATATTATTCTTTATTGTAATTTAATTTCATTAAATTTTCAAGACACCATTTTTACTTATGATAAAAAGAGTAAAAGATTTAAACAATTCAGAGGCAATATAATAATAAAATGATTTTTAACAAGCATTAGGATCATTCTACTACACGCTGTATAGATTCAAATGCTTAAGTATACTCTCATTTCCAATTCAATATAGTCTTTTGAAAAGATAAAATGAATCCACTCTATCTTTTTAACCTAAACTTATATGTATATGCAAATCTTAAGCATTTAGAATAATCTATACAGCGCGTGTGAAGTAGAACAAACAAAAAATACCTTTTTATATATGTTTAATATTATATCTAATATTTTATGTACTGTAAATTGTAAAAATTTTGCAAATGTTAATCATTAAAACATGTAAGTGGAATTAAAAGTGATTAATATCTTCACGCTCTCATTTCCAAATACTTAAAATTTACGTTATACATTTAGATTAAAAAAAATAGAGTGGATTCATTCTATATTTTCAAAAGAATTTATCTTGTATTTGGAAAGGGGAGTATTCCTCAAGTGTTTAAATCTATATAGTGCATGTATAGTGGAGTGATCCCTAATAATTGCTACAGATTGTTAATTTTTTTTAAGCACTACTTCTGTTAATTTAAAAATGTTTTATTATTCAATTATTAAAAAAACTTTAGATTAATTTCTTTTAATTTTTGACTTCATACTGTAATGCAGAAAAAAAAAAAATTAATAGAAACTTTTGATTAAAAAAAAATGATTTAATTAAATGAAATGCATCCAAACACAAAAATAAATAACACACATAAAAAAAAAAAAGACCAAATGAATCATTCCATATCAAGTGATCCCATAACAGAATAAATTTTTATTTTTAGATTTTAACAACATTTGGTTTTTTTTTTTTCATTTATCAATCTCAAATTTCAGAAATAATTTGGAAACTCTTAGAGATTCAATCATTTTTACTTATTCAATGAAAAGATATTATATTGATGATCGAAACAGAAAACTGTTTTATTTTATGACAGCAAAAATTCAGAAATTGTTATGCTGAACACCACTACAAAAGTCAAAATATTTCGAAGATTGGAAAATCTGAATATTATTTTATTTTCAAATTATATTTACTCAAATTAATATTTAATGGAACATTTAGATATATATATAATTATCCATCATTATTATATACAGCTATATATAATAACTGTCATTCTAACTTCAGAAGATGAAAACCAAAGATCAGTTTTGCAATAACTATATAAATCAATCTCTTTCCTCCACAATAAATTATCCTTTTGAAAGATTTCAACATCCCCCTTATTATAGCTCTCCGTTGTATTTTATTCTCAGCCATATATTTTTCATGAAAAACAATCAATATTGCACCTCTATAGAATATTTTTTGAAGTAATCTATAATGCACACTATATTTGCCCTTATTACAAAAATTATTTTCAAGTTTAGCATAAAATACTCTAGAAAATCTGTTATCAATCATTTTTCATGAAAAACAATCAATATTGCACCTCTATAGAATATTTTTTGAAGTAATCTATAATGCACACTATATTTGCCCTTATTACAAAAATTATTTTCAAGTTTAGCATAAAATACTCTAGAAAATCTGTTATCAATCATTTATTTGTTTTATATGTCAATTCAACAAAGATTTTCTCTTATCATCACATTCATATTTCAGAACTATTATGTAATAAATATAGCTTTACTTCTCACTATATGTAAAATATATAATTGTTAATTAGAGAAGATATTAATTAGTATTAAAGTTTATCGGCTTAACGTTTTCGAGGATCCATGCCTCATATTCATAGCCTTCATAAAATGTATAATAAAATATGCAAATACAAATATTCAAATAAGCTAGTATTACGTAGCCCATTTCTTCGAGATCTCGAAGCAAGTATCCTTTCTATTAATGGCATGGATGTTTCCATTGATGTAAAATGCCTCCTTTATTTTTCTTTTGTGATCATTTGATTCTGAGCACAATATTATGGGATTGGCGGGTGTGAAGTTGTGTCCAGATTGTTTAGCATGCTCCAAGAATACAGAGGACGTGTTGCTATTTTTCTGAGCTCTGTTAAATGTGTAAATATGTTGACCCAGTCTAGTATTGATTGTAGCTTTCATTTCACCATAATATATAGCATGGCATCCAGCCTGAGGGCAGGCAATAGAGTACACCACGTGTGGGGTGAACGATTGATCAATGTGGTCTTTAGAGTTGTTAAGCAATCTATTAGAATTAGGTGGAGTTCTAATTGCTATGTTAAATTTATCGTTTAATGCTTTCATTAGTTTGTTAGATATTTTAGGAATGTAGGGGATTGTTACATTTCTTAATAAAATTATCTTCTTAAGTTTTTTATGGTTAAAAAATATGGGGGGGGGGGGGTTTCTATTCAAAAATTTGGCAGAATAATATCTTAATATATTAACTAATATGATTTAAATAGTTTTATCACTAAGAGAAAAGTGCTCCATCTATTATTATGATGAAATATCCTATGTTTAAACTTGCTAAATGTAGCATTAAGAATATTGAGAATGTGTTGCATCTCTACATCTAAAACATTTTTCTATTAAAAACTAACCAAAATATTTAAATGGTTAACTATTACAACCTGATAATAATCCAAGCTATAAGTTATAAAAGATTTTTCTTCTATTACTAACTAATAAAACATTTGAATGTTTTAAAAATTGTGCAAAACCCCAATCCTTTGAATTGGTAAAAAAAAAAAAAAAAATAGCACAATCATCAACATCTTATAATAAAGAATCCAAAAGAAAAAAGATATTGTTTATTTTTAATTAGCTCAAGTTTAAAACTCCCTAGCAAATTAATATAGCATCTTATTTTCACAAGTTGCTTATAACTATTCGCAATATCATTATCATAAAATGAAAAACAAATTTCAACTTAGTAGATATCCATATTTATCAACAGTTTTTATTTCAAGTAACTCAGATTTCCCATCAACAGTAATATTTTCTAACAAATATTAATATAAAAGCTATATAATATGAATAAACTATGGTGCTATCAATTTCATCCATAAAACTATGTTCAAATTTCTCTGGTAATAAAAACTATTGTAGTATTTCTTGATATTCTAAAAGTCTCTTGTAAGCATTCATCTATGATTGGAAGCTATCTATTCAATAAAATTATTGAAGTATTGAAAATATGTTTGCTGCAGTCTGGAACAATATTATACTAAAATTACTGATACTTTTCTATCCCCTTTATTTTTAATCAACTAAATCAATAGCAGCATCAGTTACACAATTTAATGGGTTCACATATTTCTAAAAACACTAAAGGAGTTTAGAAACTAACATATAAACAGTATATTTTAAAACTTTAGATATTCCATCAAAACCTGCAGCATATCCATACTTAAAAATATAAAGAGTTGTTTTAATTTCATTAAGGATATCTTGTCAAAATTTAAATGATTAGGCTGAATCAAAATTTCATTTTAAAAAAGTCATTCAAATTCTTATCCAAGTACGTATTCAAAAAATGATTCAAATAGTATTTTTAATTGTTCAAAATATAACACTCATATAAAGAATTGCTGAATGATTTAAAATTATATCATTTTATAAGAATATATATTACTTTCAATTTGTCCAGAAAACTGCTAATGAACTATTTATGTCTATAAAAATTTGAATCTATCAATCATTCTTAAAAGCCTTTTAGTTAGTGTTGAACTTATGCCTTTAAAACCAGCTACCATGCTGTCAAGGTGATAGATAGTTTATTATCTGCATAACTTATGCCTTTAAAATACTATATTGTTAAGTAGCTACTCTTTCATTTTTATTGTGTCAAATATCACACTTTTCTTCAATTACTAATAATGCAGTCAATTCACATCTATAATATATTTCATAAAAATATTCCAAGCCTCAATATAATAAGCTTAAAATTTTAAATTGAAAATTTTAGTATTTAATGCAAAATTGCATATACATTGTGACCTGTCTATAGGTGGTACGACCTAAGCAGAGTTGCCAAGTCCCTTCATTAGGCCCTACTTGGACTCTGGCTAGGTACTATTAACAGACTGACTATTTCCTGACCATTTCTTCAACTATAACAATTGAATTTAGATATGGCTAATATTCATCCCAAGTTACTTTTACATGATTGAACATTTCTAAGATAAGACATTTTAAATATAAATAATGTGAGACTTGTTTACCTATAAACAGATCACATCCCCTTAACATTAAACAAATACAAAATATTTGTTCAATGGCATAAGAATACCCAGATACTCTGCCTTATTAAGCATTTACATACTCTCATGGCTAACAATAATATCCAATATATTATATTATGTTTATAACTATTAAGTTTTAATTCAATCACTCATTAAGTTAATCTGTTAGATAATTACAGATAAACTATGATTCCTATTATTTTTAATAATTAAGATTGGCAATAATCACAAGAATAACTTTATAATAAAGAGATCTCAGGAAAATCATTGATTTATTAATTCTTCATACTACTTTGGAATATCAAGAGGGATTTTACAGATTTCCATGGATAGTGCACAAATTAAGAAAAGCTTATAATTTAAATCTATAATCAAGCTTTATATTTATGTTCTTTAATACTTAATATTAAAATAATATTATTAACTAAACTGTGATTAACACTAATACTTTCACTAATAATTAATGTATCATTTAATTAATTTCATATTAATATACACTTTAATAATTGGCAATGTCATCAATGACTTATGGGATCAAGGCAGCATGTAACAAGTAAAAAATCTTTATTAAGAGATTTATGCTTATTAAACTGTTAGATTTGCTCTAAACTGAATTGACTTTCATATTAATTTCGCCTGTACATTTTGAGTTATGTGATGTGGTGAAAATGAGCCCAGAAAAGAAATGCAACATTTAGAATTTGATAAAATTTTCAAAACAATAATTTTAATAATATTCATTACAAATGATTACAATAAACATTACCATTAACATCTAATTTAAAATAACTTATAACAAAATGATATACACCTGGGTCTCTTTTTACGCGGACTTATTTAACATGATTTTGAAGTTACGCGATTCGTGTTTCACCGGAAGTCGATTTCCGATAATGCGCTATTACTTTAAATAATAAATTTCATGCAATTACGTTATATTGAAAGTAATAGCACATTATTGGAATTCGACTTTCATCTTAGTAATTTCAATATTTTCAGTGCTTTATAATAGTAAGATTTTATGCAATGAAATTAAAATCATGATTTCCACATTTTATGTATACACATATTAAATTTTACAAGATTATAATGTAAATTTGTTCAAACATTGTGCGTGTTAATTTTGCATTTTAAATCACATTCTGTTTTTGCTTTTTAAAAAAGAACGTAATCAATTATTATTTTCTTATTAATGACACTAATCATTAACATGCTCTTAAATTCCAATGAGAGCTAAATGGTTGTATGTCTGGATATCGCGAGCTTCGTAAACAATTAATAAAATTGTCTCTAAGATTAGTTACTAATTACATTGTCACCAGAAAATCATAATAATTAAAACGTGTATAAAAAAATGTAAATTACTGTACTGTAAATTATGCATAAAAAATATATTATTTTGAATAAAATTAAATATTATAGTTAAAAAAAGTTTTGTCTTGTATCAATTTTTTTCAAATTTGAAATTTTTTATTAGTCATATTTTATTTCCTTATTTTTTTTTTTTTTTGCGCGAATTTTAAAGTAATTTTACGTTGGTGCTTTGCTTTTACGCGAATTTTGAAAAATCACAGACCGCATCCCCCCTTTATCAATGTAAGTTACGTCTATTTTTGCGCGATTTCATTTGCGCGTATTTTCTGAGGAACCTATCTATCGCGTAAAACGAGACCCAGGTGTACACATATATTATAATAACAACAATAGAAAATTAATCTTCGGAGTGTTATAATTAAACAAAATTAACAATCCCCCATTGTATGTTAAGATATTTACCCCTATTTATTAAACAATCATTCTCTTGTTTTTTTTTTCAATTCATGGTCTGTTATTTCAACCTCTAAAATAATAATAGTACTAAGGTTACATATTTGATGAATAAGTAATAATACCAAAAAACAATGGAGAAAAGATAGTTATAATTCTGGAGGTTGATAAGTAAAACAAAATTAATACTTTTATATTTCACATAAGAAAATATTGTTTTCTTTTTTTATCCGTTCGCATGTGTAAACACACCCTGCCCTCTGGACAGCATATATATCGTGTTAAATACCCTATTATACCTTTCATACTAGGATATTGAGCATATTTGTTTACTTAAATGATTAATAATCTTTAATCTCAACCTAATTATGAAATAACTATTAATATAACACTTGAATTAATTCCTTATTAAATGATTTAGTCATCCCCCCCATCGTACTAACAACTCATAGATTAAAAGTATAAATACCAACATTAGGAACAAGTTCTCTTTTAAATTCTCAACTACAAGTATAATAACAACTTTAAATTTCTTAGCGTTCCGGATTGTTCCACACTGCATAAACTTATTATAACTTTTATTTTCTCCTTCTTTCTCTGAAGATTCTGCTTATCCTAAGATTCGCGAGGTATTTGGGTTATTGCAATAATAAACCTTCCTTTTGTTCTTTGTTTAGTAATACCAAAAAATTTATTTATGGCTTACTTATTTATTCTAGATGACATATATTTCCTTATATATTATAAGGTACACTTATGATTTTAATCAAAATATATATGTCATGCAACATTTTCAATTAAAACTTTATAAAAACTGACATTCCCGCCAGTATGGCTCAGATTAAATACTTCCCCTATCCCTTATTGTCATTAGGATTTTATGTGTAGCCGGAATGATAATGAACACTTTTCAGCTATTCCTAATTTAGTTCTATCGAATCTTAAATATAAATACTTAACTGTTTCCCAGAGATTTACAGTTCTTTTATTTATCCTTACTGAATATTGGCGGTGTTTATTTATTTACTTTGGTTTATTACTGCAATTCATTTTCCCCATGGCACAGTTATTGTTCTCTTTCAGTGAATATACTTGTTGATTATTTCCTCAATATTTATTAATTTTCAAGAGATTATTGGGAATTATTGACCATTGATTTGCCCAGTAGAAAACGATTAATTTATTCCATTAGTTTAAACATAAAGCTTATAATTATCCAATATATCGATACGGTTACAATTCATTACTTTTTCTGCTTGCAAATAATAAGATTTTAGGAATTTTTAATCCAACTTTTTTTTAAAATATATCACAAGAAAAAAAAAAACCTAGTTACTTATTCTTTACGATCAAGAAGAAGCTTTTCTCTTTTCTTCAGTTTGATAGTACAAGATTGTTTGACACATTGTGATTGGTTGGTATTTCCCACTTTTTCTGTTTATAACAACATAAATTTACCTTGCAAGTTTTTTGGTTTATTATTTTAAAATGACAATTTATCGTTGTTTTTTTAAATATTGAAATATAATATTTTTAGAAATTAAATAAAGATGAAATTTACTGTTTTAATTTTAGATCAGTATTTTGGTAAAATTAATAAATATTTACTCATTTTTAAATATAATACGATTTGAATATAAACATTTTTTTTTGTAAATCAACTGCGCATTAACAATAATTATTGGTCTCTATAATGCATCATGTTTACAAAATACAATTTAAACTTCCCTGGTTTAAATACTAAATGATATATTAATTGTCCATCCACCTGCATATATACAACTCTATAGGTTATTATTTATGTGTATCTTGAGTTAAGATCATTTATAAATTTCCATTAGCTAAACCAGAGTTCAAACCCTATGATCTAATATGTCATTATTGTCCTCTTTTAATAAGTGAATATTATTGGATTTGTAAAATTTAAAATTATACACCAAAATTTTATTTTAGAATAGACTGGGCTAATAAAAAGTGCACAATATATATTTTTGTTGTTTTTGTTTTGTTTTTTTTTTGTCGACAACAAAAAAAAAAAAAACCCCGATATCTTTCGTTTTTAAATTGTTTAAACCTGTCTCCTCTGAATTATGCAGTAAAAAATTCATTTCCTTTGTGAATTATTTTATATAGATTATGTGGTATTATAAAATGAAAACTGCAATACTGATGTCTATATAACATATAAAAATCACTTAAACACCTAATTCAATAATCTAGAACTGGATGGATATGTTGATGAATTTAAATAAAAAATTTTGCTATAATTAAAATGATTGAAGATGCTTCAAATATGATAATGCAATGACAACAAAGTTTAATATTTATTGCACGAAATAAAGAAGTCATATTGAACTTAAATAGAGAGCAATTCAACAATGACAATATAAATTTTTTTTAATGTTCATCTATTTTTAATAAATATTTGAAAGTTTGGTAACTGAATGTTATTTAAGTGAGTGTATAAATGGAAAGTTTGTTATTATAAAATGATTTTGCTGTTGTTCTGGGTAAAGAATTTTTTTTTTTTTTAATAAATGATGTAAAGATAGTGTCAATGTGTAAGCTTAATTTTAATGGTATTTGAAGTCAGAATATTATTTAGTTAGAAAAAAAAAATTATTGCAATTAAATTATTTTTCTTTTGTCTCCAATTTTTTTAATTAAATGAGTGATTAATAAAGACTAATTGAAAAATTAGATACATCATAATTCAGTAAGCAAATCTATGTTTTAGAAAAATATGTATTGTTACTTTTGACTTAATGTATTCATTTAATAGAAATTTCCTGAATTTTTTATCCATCATTCCATATAAATGAACCTATAGAATGTCAGCCAACCCAAAATTAAAATTATATTCTTTCACAAGTGTTCTCAATGATATATTATAATCTTGATATTTCTCAAGAGATAATTGTTTTCTATTCCTAAATCTTAGGTGTGACATACATTTAGTTGCTGCAGGCTTAAAATAAGCATGACTTATACTACTGATATGGAACATCTCCAGGGGTTTAAGTTATAAAGTTGATTTACCACTGCCAGTATGACTTTTCCAAAAAACCACAAAAGCATAGCCACTTTAACTTTGTCATTGTTAATTTTATTTATAAACATGTATCTTTTGACATGTTCAACATAAATTTTCCAAGCCGAAGTATTATTTATATCAAATTTGCGAATATTATTGTTAAATAAAGCATTTTACTTGATTATGCAGATTTTACAATAGCCAAATGTGCTGCTCTAATTGCTTACACAAGTTGTTCTGCTAATGTACTACACAAGCTCATCAATAAATTTTATAAATAATATAGATACAAATTAAAGTCATCAAACAAGTTTATTTGCTAAATTAATAGATATAAATAATAAAAAAAATTATGATTAAAAATTACTTTCCATCTCTAAAGTCTATGATAATATTAAAGTTGTGTGAGTTCATTTCTTCATATGCATTGGAATTTAAATCAGAGTTTATGTGTGTTGTCATTAACTGTGGTTTCTTATACATAGAGGAATATTAAATACGTTGTATAGATGAGGATTCCTGACAATTATTTTTTCTACCACATTCTGCTGATGACTATACATCCATTAATTATGCTGAATCTTTGATTAGACCACTGCAGGGTTCTATATTTGTCCATTCCAGCATAATCTAATATCATTAGAATATATTATCTTTAATAATATTCAACAGCATATGTGTCACATATAAACTTTCTTTAGTGATAATATCGAAATGAAAAAAATTATTTATGTATTGTCTGTACATAATTACAATAATTTAATAAATTTTATTTACAGTTTCCAGTAAAGTTACTAGTAAGAGCTTGATTCAATTATATTTTATAAAATCTTTAATAATAGTTTAAAATATTTCAATATGCTAGCATTCTTTTAATAATATAAGAAATAATTTATAAACCAGTCAACATTTACTTTTTTTCTTTTCTTTATAATTCTTTTTTTTTTTTTTAAATAGGAGATACTTAAATAATGTAAATTTTGCATTACGAATCTATCTTATAAAATTATTGTTGATAATTAATGAATAATTTTTACTTGATATATGCATATATTTTTGAAAAGTTAAGGGGGAGAGAAAATAAATAAGCTATAAAATCCAGAAACATGTACAGATATGCATATTAAAATAAAGGTGATTTTATGTATTTGACATTTTTACAATTTATTTCATTAAAAGTGTTATTTAAAAATTGAAAGCACTAATTACATCCATTTTTTTTTATTCCATTATCAATCTCACACAGCATACATTTTAACAAGTGGTTGTGAAATAAATGGTATATAGCAGGAGGTTTCTGCATGCTTCCGTTGTACTGGACTGCATGTAGATTATTATATAGGAAAATATTTAAGAAATAATAAGAAAAATTAGTACTTCAAATGTGATGATAGTGCTAAAAGATATAGAAGTATTCTTACTCCCAAAATAAATACAGCTGATTTATGCTACTAATATTAATCATTTCATCTATTATTTTATTGAGATTATATTTTAATTATTTAAACCATGTAAATCAACAATGACATCAGTTAATGATCAATATTATACTGGATGAATTAAATTTTTTCTATTATGTTTAAACAGAAAAATAGCACATAATGCCATTATTTTCCTTCTAATACTTAATAACAGATGATTCTCCCATCCCTCATCTGATGCAATATATATTGTCTTCAGTAAAATAATTTTTTAGTATATATATATCAAAATATTTTAACACATTTTTATATATCTATATACTTTCAAAAATAAAAATAAAAAAGCATATTTTTATAATACTGAAAATAAAAAATACATTTTTACAGTATTATAGATATTTCATTCCAATATCAGCCTTTCAAGCTAATTGAGCATGTGCCTTTTGAGATTGTTAAATAAATGAATACTCTCCTCTTCAATCCAAGATATAGTATTTATGCAGGAATAAAAATAATCCCTCTTATTCCTATGACTCAAATTCTTTTATATGAGCAAATCTGAAGAACTGTTGAAGAGAGTGTGAGTAGATACTTTAAATTACTATGTTTATATATAAATAAATTACATGCTTACCACTTCAAATTACATATTTAAAAAATACTCATTTATTTATAATATTAAATACTAACCCAAAAAAATATTTTTTTAATTTCTTTTGTAATGTAATTGGTAGTAATAGCAATCTTTACAATTAATATAAGTCAATTATTTTCACTCTTAAACTTGGCCTTAGACCTGTGCAAACAAGGACTTTTTTTTCTGACTAAAACCTCTGTCTGTTGAATAAATGTAAAACTTAAGAAACGTAGTTTGTATGATAAAATTCATGAATGACAATTAACTAGTAATGAAAATAGAAGATTCACATGGAACACTAATGTAAACAATAAAAGGCATACCAAGCACTATTTGATTAAATACTGAAGCAAGAAGCAATTAGAACAGAAAAAAAAAAGTTCAATGCAATTTGATTTATTAATTTATAAGTACCTACTAAATGTTTTTATTTGAAAATATATATACAAACAATTTATTTATTGTAAAAATTTAAAGACTTTCTTTGAAATTGTTTGCATAATAAATATTTGAATTGATGGTAACAAACTATGGCAAACTTATCAGATAATATGAGTTTATTTTTATATACTCTTTTTTAAAGTCTTTCTAATAGAACTGAAAGGTTTCTTGAATATCAAATAAGAAAGCCTGAGCATACAATCATTTGTTGGGTAACACTTCTACCTCAAATATAATTACATAATGACTCATAATTGACTACATTGCTTTGTGCAAAATCACATTTCTCAATACTAAAAACTTTTGGCAAGGAGAAAATAAGGACATAAAACCAAAGTATGCATTATAATTTGTTGTGCATGTATTTAAGATTAGAAATATGGTTACACATGTAATTCCATCATTATCTGTGCAGGGCTGAAAATTAGCATGATAAGCTTATGACAACTGGGTCTTAAACAAATCAAATTGACCAAGACAATAAAATAAAGATAATAGAACAAAAACAATAAAGAATACCAAGAAAAGATCACTTGGATCATAAATATTAATTAGCCTTTGATGAACCAACTTGTTATCATAGAAGACAAGATACTTTTGGTCAGGCATGATTATTCAGTCAATCCTTATAACCGATCATTCTATTATCTACTACCTAGATATTGTCTACAGCCTAAGTCGAGCCCTGTTATGCATATGTTTTCTTCTGGACAAAGAAGCATGATGAAATTTTAAAAATTTATAAATGGAAAAAATATTTTATTTGTGCTAAATGTTTAAATATATAAATTAAACATTTTTATTAATAATTATGTTTTTAATAATCTTAACACAAATTAATTTAATACTGTATTAATTTTTTTACAATTAATTTTAAAATAAGTCTATATATATAATCAAAAAAGATTATTTTAATACTTCTGATAATGATCATTTTGACCAAGCAACAAAAAATACTGTCAAGAGTATGCAAAACCAATTGTAATGATCTTGATGTTATAAGTTGCACTACATTTATTACACAAAATATGTTATATATAGTTATATAAAAATACATTTTTTTCAAGTTATAATATAATATTTAAATTCATGTTAAATCATTGCAATTTTGGTAAACTGTCAAGACTTGCTGTTAGACAAATTTCTTAATTTTTGCCATTTATAAATCTATTATATAGATATATTGTAAAAGTAAAGGAAGGAAACCAGAGGTGAGAATGAAAATACTAGGGTGTTTTTTTCATTTCGAATATCTATATATAACAAGTTTCACAATTAAATTTACCTATAAATATCAACCAACAAGATTTAAGTTGTTCATATAGTTATGTTAAAAGTAATGATATTATTTTTTATATATATAATTAAATTTTACTTTAAAAATCTTTATTGATGAAGCATGTAGTTTACATAGTTTATATTAGTTTAAATGTATAGTACCTATTACATATATTTTAGTTTGTATTAAGGCAGTTAATAATACATGTCTATATATATATATTTTTATTTACATCCGATTCAAAAAGAATTAAAACAGGCAAAACTCTCTATACGTATTGCCACTCTGTGCAAGCCAGAGTAATCAATGGATGCCAGAAGGCTTGTGCATAAAATCCCCATCTAGTGCCTACACATCCAATATCCCCTAGTTTCGCACAGCCAGAAACTAGTCTGGGGATATTGGATGAGTAGGCACTAGATGGGGATTTTATGCACAAGCCTTCTGGCATCCATTGATTACTCTGGCTTGCACAGAGTGACAATATGTATAGAGAGTTTTGCCTGTTTTAATAACAGTTATAAGCAAGCATACGAAATGGTGATCATGTGATGTTTATTGGCTCAAAGAGAATTACATATAATAGTGGAGAATTATTTAAGATAAGATTTGTGCTATTAAATTTAAACTGTTTTTATGGTATAATGATCCAAAAGAAAGTGGAGATCGAATCTAACCGCAATCTGCACTACAGGGCGCCATCTATGCATTTGAACCTAGAAAAATTTATAAAGTAGGCAGATACGCGCTGTTAAGATTCCACTTTATTTAAATATTCAGATTGTTAGCCCATTGTCACTAGCTCATGGAGATGCAGAGATAATAAATAACTTGTTTAATTGCATCTTAAATATATATACAAAAAATAAAAGCCACTGCCAGTAAATAACAAACAAATATTTATTTAAGCACATATAAATTTTGAATCATTTTAAATTTTGAGGAATAAATTTAACATTTTAGATTTTTATATTAACTTTTAATTTTACATTTAAATAGCTTGCAATAATGAGTTTAATATTTATTTAGAGGGTCGAGTATGAATAGACTATATAGATTGTATTTGAAAAGAAAATGTTCTATCCCTTATTTAACCTTAGGCCAAAAAGTTCGCAGACAAACCAACGTCAATCCATCGGATATATCGATGTATTCAATGCAGCATGAATACAACAACACAAAATACTATACTGTCAGGAATGTTCATCTGAACAGTAAGTAGAGTTAGAGAAGACATTGTCTCTCAACCAACAGGAATGCTACATCTGTTGGCAAGCAGAACAATAAACAAAAAACTCCATAGGAATGGACTGCGGTCCTTTTTGCCGACTTACAATCCCATCCATAGGCAAACAGAAGGTGTGTGGCGTCAATATGCAATCCTGCCTGTAGCGGATCTCCTGCTACATTTACTAATTACATCAATACATCTAATCCATTGACCCAATTTAACTGCGAAACAAATAACCTAAGATTACCCTCCCTTAAACTATATATATAACTTTACAAATCTATACAGCCATTCATGCCCGACTTAAATTTAACCTTTAGATACGTTCGCACAGATGAATTTTATACAATTTGTTTTATAATGTTGAGTATAGATCGGCTGCACAGATTCCACGGTCAAAAACATTTCAAAATAAACACAACCGATCAAAATACAAAATCATCGATAATGTCAATTGCATAGGGAATACAAAAAAACCCAATAGCATTCATCGTAAGATGCCGCAGTGACATTGATGACTTATATATTCCAATCGACTATGAAACAGCAACATAATTAACCGCTAACGAATCTATGCAACGTCTATACCCAACTTAAATTTCCTCATTTAAAATTTAAACAATAAATATTAATACAAATAAAATAATAAATGGAAATGATTTTTATCAAACGCAAAATATATAAAATTAAACATTATTAATTGATTTGAAACTTACAAAAATCAGATAAGAGTCCACTTTAACATTTAAGTTGGTTTGTTTATTAAATTTGTCAAACCCTGACAAAAGTTCTTAATTATTTTTTTTATTTTTTTATGATTTTAAAAATTGTTTAGTTCATATAGCTTACGGTAGAAGAGTCCAGGTTCCTATTGGCAATTCCCCCGAAGACTTTCATGGAAGACCATTCTGATATTCTGGAGGTAGCCTTAGCTGGTTCATTCTGGAATCACAGTCTTTTCCTTTTTAAAATAAGTGAGAGAGAACGATATGTGCGTCCCATCGTTCGTCTCACCAAATCAAGTTGGAACTGTCTGGAACTCAATATTTTTCTTTTTATAGTCCTCCTATGGATTCCACGAACAAAAACGTCACTGTTCCATTTTTTTCGTTATGGTCCGAGCCTTTATTTGCTTCCATTGGTCAAGCTAAAATCTCTTTATTCTCTTATCTATTTTTCATCTGACTTTTTAATTACACAGCTTTTGGATAATTAATAAACAATCATTTCCATCTACAAAAATATTTTATCTTTAAATCTTGTACTTTTTTTATAAAAAAGTATGTTCAAATACTCTTTTTTTATTTATATAAAAAAAATATTTTTAAAGTTTAGCATCTGTGCGAATATATACGTTTAACAAACATTTTAAATTTAGCGTTTAGTTTTTTTTTAATAGATTTTATTTTTATTTGCGAACTTAAAAGTTTTTATTTCAAATTAATGTAACGGCATATTTATATATCGTTACAATGGGTTAATGTTCATTTGGATGTTATATGGTTAATAAAAGGTATTGAATATTAAATTTTATTACTTATTATTAATATATATATATTAGAAAATATATTGGGAATAAAAATCTCTCCAATTGCCATATATAAATAATATTCAAAGTATAGCAGAAATTCTTCAAATATTATATATATTGCACTAGAATAGAGTTAAAAATTTTCTGAAAACAAATCTATATTATTAGTTAATATGTAATTATAAATATGCGACTTTTTTCATATTTTTCATATTCACATTTTTCACATGCGTTAGTGAAGCTATAATTATACTATAATGTGTAATAGGTCTGCTTAGCACTTTCGAGATTTAATGAAGAGAAAAACAATTTATTAGTTAATATGATAATAATTAGTATTAGAGAAATAGTTAAATGGATTCGTTCCATCAATTATTTCAACAAGACCAACTTTCTTGAATCATGTTAATATTATCAGCATATTCAAATCCTACTCTTTTTAATATATTCATGTTTGCCAATTTTATATTCATCTTGCATTATATCATTAATTATAGATGGCAAAAAGACTCATAATATCCTTAATAAAATAGATATAAAACAATTATACATAATTAAACGCAAAAAATAAATGTTTGTTTTTTTTAATAAAAAAAAAAACTGCCATGTTTCCTTTTCGCAATTTCAAATATTCTTTTAATATAACTCTAAAGGATTTTCAAATATATTTGGATTAATTAACAAGTGAAATAGATAATAAGTTAAATAAGTAAAGCTTTCAACAATGTATTTACTTTCTAAAGAATACTAGACTTTATTTTATTTTGAATTAGATCATAGAGACTTGTTCCACATAATTTTATTTTTTTAAACTTTTATGGTTATGATATTTTCACTTATTTCATATACATATCTTTATTTATACATTTTGGTACTGAAATTTATATTAAACTCTGTTGAGATTTTTATGCAATATTTTGATCCTGTTGACTAAAAATATAAATTTGAAAATATGACTCTGCGGACTATATATATATATATTGTAACGGAATAGCGTTACATAGGGTTTAAACCAAGGGAAATAATTATATAACGAGACAAAGTCGGTATCTGTAAACACACACACACTCAAGCATTATAAAATACTCTTAACGTTATATTTTGTAACCTTTAATAGTTTTCTTCCCACATTTTCTAAAATACATTTGTAAAAATAAAGATAATAAGTGTCTAATTAAATAGTCAAGGCTTTCGTATAAATTAATAAAATAACATTCTCTAAAAAAATATTATAAAAGAAAATATAATATGCCATTATAAATATTAATAGATAATTTCCACTTGTATACGCCACGGGGTATTTAAAAAAAAGGGTTTCTTTTAGAATTATAATTATAGTAAAAGTAAAACTTATAGAAATGATTTTGAGAAAAGATTAAATGCTCGACTTCTAAGTTAATGTAAATTGTATTGTTCTTGTAAGACACGCACACACGTATGCACTCAAAGTGTGAATGAATAGAAGTTTGTTAACTGAGATTGCAACATGAGATTGCCTAGATCTAAAATTGCCTTGAGCACAAGGATTGAGTGAACATTTACATCAGACGCGGACCCTAACGACAACTCTAAAAATATGGAACTCTGGGGGGAGATTGGATCCTAAGATAAAATCCATCTCATATAAATATCACGGAAAATCTATAGTTTTTTTAGGGGTTAAACTGACTTAATAGTGTTGCTTATATATTTTCGCTTAACGTACTTGCTTGTTATATTCAATATAGTGCTTGATATAGCTTGATATAAAATAATATACTTTTGTTTCGCCGTATCCGTATTCAAGATGATCGCTGTGAAATTAATACTGAGAGCGTCGATTATCATGCTGGGCTAGGAAACCCTTCAGTGATTGATCGCCGCTCCGCCACCAAATATCTCCGAAGCTATGAATATTCACCGACATCTCCATTTAAAATTAATGCTCCGATTTAATAATAATGTTCCGAGAAATACCAGAATCGTCCAGACCATGCTATGCTCAACTTTAAATAAAACGAATAACTTCATTATGAAAATGCCATCTCCCACGTTCAAATCCTCATTTCATTCGAAGCAGCGGAAGTCGAAATCCAAATCCTAGGTAAACAATTTATTTTACTTTATGTTTTCATTCACTCCACTCGTAAACTCTTAAAGGCAATCTCATAGTTAACTAACTTACACTTGCATAAATTAAATCATAAAAGATTCCGTAATATTTAACCTATTATTGTAACTTATCTTTGTGTAACCTCAACATTCATAAAATCAAATTTAATCTTAGGACTTTTCCAAAACATGAACTTTAACCTTAATTATTATCCAATAAGTCATCACAATCATTTTCAAGATATAAAATGAAATTTGTATTCCACATTGTATTATGTATAATATGTTTCTTTCTGGGCGAGTGCGTGAATGCGTGTGTGTGCGTGTGCAAATAAATTTTGAATTAATATTGCTTTTTTATATTTAATAAATTTGTTCAGTATATAAACAAGTCGAGCATTTCTCAAATCTTTTCATACAATTAAATTCTTATTTTATTTCCTTTTAATCACTAATAAAGTTGTCATTTAATTACACTAATTTAGATTTAGATTTGTTTTTTTTTTAACCATTTGTTCTTTTAAAATGTCATTTGCCAACATCGTGCCGTAAGTCACGATGTTTATTTATTTACTCTTAGTTAAGATAGGTTTAAGAATTGGGCGGGCCTATAATAAAAATATAAATAAATGTCTAATGCTAATGATGAAAGTAATTCATAGGGGGGATGATCTTAGAAGCCTAATCGTTTTGAGGGATGAACGAACAGTCGTATTGGTCGCAAACAACCAATAATTAAGTCCAGTACCAGGATCACTCAGTTAGTAAACAAAACTTCCTTCCCATTAGTGTACAGTGCGTCTTTTACGTCAGGAGTAATTACTGAAACAATTACATCGTGGCCCTGAGTGACCCTATTGGTCCATGCTGGGAGTCGGAGCTGGTGGGCGGGATTAGACTTCGAAATCGTTTTGACATGACGTAAGGTGATGCGAGAAGTTAAATAATAATTAAACCATCGTGTCTGGCGCCCCCTTGTATTGATAGTAAACAATTACCGATATAAGAAAATAAATAAAGCTTTACGCTATGTCATGTTTGTTTCGGAGCTCTCGATCTCTTTTAGGAAAGTACGGATAAAAATTATATAGATATAAAGCGGACGGTAACAATATATATATCCAATAGAAATTCAGCTAACAAAGCTAAACCAAATACATAACACTGATATAGCTGTTTTTCTTTAAATTTTCTTCCTCTTAATTCCAGTAAATAGAAATAAATCATTTTAGCTATCTCATTTGATCTATATAAATTCTAATCCAAATAAGTATTAAATAATGAATTTTTTTTTGTTCTTTTATTTCAAATTTTGGTAAAATACAATTAAACATTTATCTTTTCAAGACAAAGATATAAATTTTAAAACTAAGATTTTGTATTTTTCCTCTCTAATCTATTAAATAATTTTTTATTAATTAAATAAGCCACACAGGATCATTCAAAGACAAACTATTACTAAATTAAGAAAAATATTTCAATTATATCTTATTTATTATATGTACCTTTTATTTTATTTCAAAATTCTAATGAAAAGAAAAAAATAATAACATACATGTTGCTTCATTTCTTCCCTTTACATTTGATATATAAAAACAAAAATATTATACTATCCAGTTTAATGACTCCTATATTGTATATCCTTTTATTAATTCCAACCAGTAAATTTGTATCTGCACAGGTCAATTATTGGAAATTATTAATTCTTGTTCCCCTATTTACAGTTTGTATAACTTTGGCTTAATATATTTTGCATTAGAGCAGCTTTTTTTACCCCCAACTAAATTATTTAAACCATATTATTTGTTAGTAAGGTTAGTTAAGTTTAATTTTGAGAACTAAAATGTAATAGGAATGGTGTTACTTCTATAGACTCTTGCCTGGACCAATTTTTATACAGGATCACTTGCTTAACTCTCTATAACATTATAATTCTTACTGCATTATGAGCTTTAATGCGGTCGTAGATGGCAGACTCTGGACTACCAGATACATGGATGACAATTCAGATGTCAATTTTGATGCTCAAATGTCTTGTAAATTCCTGAACAATAAGTGCTGATGAGTGCTGGTTCAGCACAAAATGCATCTTGGGGATCATTTGACTTTTATTTTATCCGTATTTATATGAATATTGAGGCTATTTAATATACTCTGAATTATCTATATACCTATATCACTTTTCAAAAGAATTTGTTTAAATATTGAAAGTAGAGAATAACTTGTGTGATTGGTGATTTAAAAATAGTTTCTTAGCCTATTAATTCTTTTTAGATTTTCCAATTAATGGCAAATTGTAGTTAATGATCTAAACAGGATTTACAAGTGCATATCTTGAAAACATATCTATCATGATAAGCAAATATGTTGGCCTTATGATGATGAAGACGTAAAAGATATCTGTAGATCATTAAATTCATGATGAATGACAATATATGTAGATACTAGTCATAAATTGAAAACTTAAAATTTTACATGTCCTAAATGAATTCTGAACTGGAGGAATATATTCTAGAGTCAGTAAAAATTTTGTAATGAATACATAATTTCTAAACTTAAAAATATCCATATTTGGTGTGGATATATAACTAATCCATTTATTAATTTCAATGAAAATCTAACTTAATATTTACCTTCTTGTGTAAAACCAATGTGTCATTGCCATTGCCATGGTCATTAGGCTTCAACAATAATTTTATTAAACTTTGTTCACAAAAATTACATAATTTGATTGCAAGGCTTACAGTGGCAATCTTTTTTTCCTTGGGTTTAAATATATTCTAGAGTCAGTAAAAATTTTGTAATGAATACATAATTTCTAAACTTAAAAATATCCATATTTGGTGTGGATATATAACTAATCCATTTATTAATTCAATGAAAATCTAAATATTTACCTTCTTGTGTAAAACCAATGTGTCATTGCCATTGCCATGGTCATTAGGCTTCAACAATAATTTTATTAAACTTTGTTCATAAAAATTACATAATTTGATTGCAAGGCTTACAGTGGCAATCTTTTTTCCTTGGGTTTAAATAGTTCAATTTTTAAAGTTACATCAATCATTTGTAATTTATATTTAAGTAAAACTTATGTTCCATTTTCAGGTTGCTAAAGCACTGTTTAATATAGAAAAGAAATGACAATACTAACTGTTGTGCAGTTATATGAACCATTTTGTATTAAAGACTCACTGGTGGCTTAAGAAGGGACTAAGTTGCAGCAAGAATGTATGGAGGTGCAATTCTGCAATCAAGATCTAAAATTTGTTTATAAATGTTGATGGATATTACTTGGTATTATTTCCTAAGATAAACATACATCAGGTACACCAAAATGCAAATAGTGTAAATGTAACCTGGGCGGTTGGTATGGTAGACTTTTGATATGAGCTTGTTATTTGCTGAATCGAGAATTTTGATTGCCTATATGGATTTAATATGAGATTGCTGATTTTAAGGCTTGACACAAGTAGAAAATATGCTGCTGCATTTCTTCAGCTGCATGGCACAGTCCACATAATGATCAATGTGTTTGAACAGCCATTAATATCTGATAAAGTATGAGATAGGTAAGGCATGCAGATTAAGTCAAATTAAAACATTAAATAATTTTAAGTGACCATCTCTAGAATTTATGTAATAGTTGGAATTTATGTAATAGTTATGTAAGAGTGTGGAGGTATAGCAAATTATGATTTGCCAGTAGCTGTATTTACCAACGGTGTAGAAGTATTTGAACTGATATAATGAGAAATGTGATGTATCCAGATGCTGGTGGGATGTTGTTAGTAGGTGTTATGGGCATTAGACATTGAAGCGTTCCAAAGCAACTAAGAGTAGAAGCAAGTGGATTAATTGTACCTGAATTCTGAAGGTTTCCATGTTATGAAATCCCAATTCATTTTGAATAGATAGTTAACTAAACTGTTTGCATCATCATCATAACTATCACCACCACCACCACTAACATGTTTCTACAATATACTTTATTGATCAAAAATTGTGTTTTACCAATGTTTAGCTAGAGTTATAAAGGCATTTCAAATATAACTAACATAGTATAAATTAGAATGATATGGCTTACAGTAATACTGGAATAAGTTTAAACAATTGTTGATTATTGTATAACTCTAGTTAACATAGTTGATTGCAATACAATTATACAAACATAGATTTTATATAATTATTTCATGACATATAAGTGTGAACATTTGTAATTATAAATGATTGTAATTAATGATACTGTTTTGTACATAATAACAAAGGATATTTTAAAAAAATGCTCATATCATTTGAATAAAAATTCATTTACCCGAGGCTTGATTGGTCCGTTAGATAGCCTTTTATAGTATTAGACTAATATTAGGATGTCTGGGACATAGTCTTTCATGCAGATAGTTGTACCATGAAGCAAAGGAGATATTCAAGAACATTAGTACTGCTTACTGTGATTATGGTAGTTTATGAGTTGGACTCCTCTCTAAGGAGTGACCAGATGGCTGCAAAAATATCTGAGGTGGGGGGGGGGGCTGTTATCTCATGCTTTTTTTAAATGGGGATGGATTCCTCCTGGTGTTTTTGCCTAATGAGAACAAGCAACCTGTGCACCAGAAGGCAAACAGGATAAAAGTGGCTGCATGCGCTGCGGGAGTGTGTGATCTTTGGATGTAACCACAAAACATCACATGATCACCATTTCTTATGCTTGCTCATCACTGTTGTTAAAACAGGCAAAACTCTCCATACAGTAGTGCCACTCAGTACAAGCCAGAGTAATCAATGGATGCCAGAAGGCTTGTGCATAAAATCCCTATCTAGTGCTTACTCATCCAATATTGCTTACTCATCCAATATTACCAGAGTTTGAAAATATTATGTTTTCAATTTTAAACTCATAATTTTGTAGTTAAGTAGAGAAAAAAGTGGCTGCTGGAGGGTTGCATTAGAACCTAAGATCTAAGTGCAGTGCTCTCAGATCCAAGGCTCCTCACTGACAAAAACCACAAGTTAGAAACTAGCCTGGGGATATTGAATGAGCAGGCACTAGATAGGGATTTTATGCACAAGCCTTCTGGCATCCATGGATTACTCTGGCTTGCACTGAGTGGCACTACTATATGGAGTTTTGCTTGTTATCTTTGGATGTGGTGAATGGAAATAGCAGGCCACCTGCATGCATTGAACATAATTTTTCGCGAGGAATTTAAAGCTCGGCAGTTGAGGGGGTATTGTTGAGTTTCCTTGGCTTTGTGACCTAGCTCACTGAATGGGTCAATATTTTTGTACAGACGACAATACTGCAAGAAAAAAAAAAGTTGAGTCTGATTTTGAAGTCAAAAAACTTCCAGTTCTAGAGCCATTTTTTAAATTGGCAGAGAATAAATGCCAAGCATGTGTTTGCTAGTGATTGTCCTTGGAATTGTGGGAAAGGTTAATCTGTGCAAAGGTCTAGGATTGAACGAATGAAAGCTATAAGATATGACATTCAGGGAGAGGATTTATTCAGTTACTTTCAGCAGGCACTGAAGAGTTTGGAACCAGCTGGTAATAGCTGCTATTAAGATAATGGCTCTTTGTGTATAGGACACCCAAATGTTGTGCAAGCCTAGAATGTTGTACAAGGGTTGGCAGTTGAGCAATAGAATTGCGCTGAGGTCAGAAGATGATCATCATCATCATCATATTTCAACAATAATAATAGTATTAATTCTTTGGGTTATATAGCATTACATAATTTTTGATTGTAAAAGTTACAGATGCAATTCAAGTACAGATTTTTATATGGATTAATTTTAAGGGTTACATTAATCAGGTTTTTCAAGATATACTTTAAACAAATGCTGCTACGGAGATGAATATTAAGTTTAATCATTAAAGTCTTTAAAAAAACAGTTCAATAATAAGAACTCAATTTCATAGATAGTATGGATATGACCTAAGATTGTAAAATCTGGGATCATATTGGAAGTTTATTTACAATCACTAAATTAATCTTGATTATTGTTCTTTTAATTGTTAATCTTGGAAGACAATAAAGATTAATTATAATCCATGTAGTATGAAATCAAGCTATTGGTGCTGTGCAAAGAACTGTCATTGCTAAAGATTGGGAGTAAATTCTAAAGTCTGGTGGTAGATGGTATTGAAGGCAGTTCAGTTAGTGAAGGTGAGCTATTGAGAGTAATGAATGGTGCCATTAAATGCTATTCAATGTGATTATTGTTGGACTATGACTTTTTATAAATTGGATGGTTATTTTAGTAGTGATCACATGGCAGCAAAAATATTTTGGGTGGAGTATTATTGTCCCAGGTCTTGATTTATTGGAGCTTATTGATGAATATAGCTGGGTGTCTTCTAGTGTTGTTGCCAATGGTGAAAATGTGGTGAATGCAACAAAAGGCATACAGGATGAAAGTGGTTGCATGTGCTGTTGGAGGGAAAGGTATCTTCTGATAGGATTGAATTAGCTGTTGTATAAATGCAACTGTTTGTCTGTATGTATTTTAGAATGATAGTGGCTCGATACTGCTGAAAAAAAGTATAATATTTTTATGTAGAGAGAGGTAGGCAATGCATGTAGGTTAAGACAAACTAGGAACTTTAAAAATTTAGGCTCCAGGAATCATCTTTTGAAGGAACAGAATAGCTGGCGGTTACAGACACCAAGTCCGGGAGAAGGAAAATCTTTGTTTGGCTTCCGAATATAGTATGTCATATGTTTGCCAGTATGTGTATTTATTAGTCATAGGGAATGTTGATCGGTTGGATGCTGATAGGATTGATTGGTAAAATGTGGTGAAAAATAAAGCTGATAGAGGGAGAGGTCTATCAATAGAGATTATTTGTAACAGTGACGGTAGTTTTGAACAATTGCAATAGAATTTATGGCTTTTTTGGATATAGAACACTTGCATACTGTGGAAGCCTAGACCATTATTAATGGGTTGGGAACTAAGTCTCTTCGCTGAAACTGAAACTGTCTTCCTGCCCTACAGTAGCTTGTTGCAGAGGGAGGAGATGGCAGAATTAAATGATTTTGAAAAAATTTAACAATAGGCAAATAATGTATTAGTTATTAAGAGTATATTATGTTGTAGTTATTATTATTATGATAGTGATGAATATGTTTCAACAATATACTTTATTGACCAAAAGATGTGTTACATAGGTTTTACAAGGATTTTGCCAGTCATAAAGGAATTTTAAATATGATTGGTTAATATATAAATTTGATTAACATTGCTGATTATAGTACAATTATATGAACATTGGTAATTGTACATGATTGTTGTTAATGATATTTTTTTCTCTAAGTTCACCATAAATACCTTCTGAACTTTTGTATCTACATTCTAAATATAAAAATGAACAAAATTTAGATATAACTTATCACATGGAAATATATAATTATTTTTGAAACTACAATTGGGTCTTATGGTGAAGTAAAATGGAGTGACTTCTAACAAACTTCAATTACAAAGAGATGAAAAGGTCTATCCATTAATTTTTTTTTAAAAAAAGTGTTTCCTGCTTTAAAGCATTAAAAGATCCAGTCTTTACTAATATCCCCATTTTTTGTACCATGTTACTGAAAATGTGTAATCTATATTACATGCAATTAAGGTTTTGCCATATATAATCACATTCAAGTCAATATGAGCATAAAATTTTCACTGTAAAATGGAAACACATCTAACAAAAGACTGCCCTAGATTTTGCAGTAAATATAGTTCTAAAAAAAAAAAAGATTTATTAATGTAATTCTAATAAATTTTGAGAATATGGAAGACAATAGAAATATATTAATGGATATTCACAAAATAACTAAATCTAATGTCTCTAATTTTTTGCCTTTAAAAAAATCAAGCTATCTCTACAAAAAAAAGTTACTATTATAACTAATATTATTTTCTCAAGTTCTGGGGACTACCTTCAGTAATATACTGACAATTCTAATTTATATAGTGATTCAGATAATTTTATAAGAATTGTTATGATAAACCAAATATTGACAAGTAATTCTTGACAATTAATGTCAAAAAAATGAGGATAAAAAATAAAAAATCTGAAATTGCTATGGGATAATCAAAAAAATAATTCTAGTACTTTCAGGAAGTCTGCATAAATAATAATCAACAAGTGAGTAAAGGAAAACACTTTTCAAATACTTAAAATTTCTAATAAATAATGATATTGCAAATGCTGAATCTATGCAAAAACTTGATACAATAAAGACAATTGGGGGAGGGGGGATATACACAACTGATGGAAGCAAATGCTAAATACAAATGCCAGCTCCATGAGATAGAGCACTATAAATGCTCTAATATTGAGTACTAGATCATATAAAAATCAATATTTTTTTTTTTAGTCTTGGCTTTTTAATCCAAGGATTAGATTGTTATTTTATTACTAATTGATAATAGTTTTATAAGGAAGCATACAATTCTTTCTTATAATGAAATAGTATTTTCTGTAATGAAATAGTATTTTCTCTCATGACCTTAAATGTGAGTAATATTAAGTCCAAATATCATGTCTTTGTTCTAAGTAATTGAATTAAGAAATTTTCATCACACTTCCTTTTCACAGATAAAATACTAAACAAATTGAAAAATAGATTCTTAGTATATCTTAAAAATTTTGCCATTCAAGTAGTAATACCCAGCTGCAATTGTTGAAATGTTCATTCACTTAAATCATTTCAAACTTTTCAATTAAGATATCAATTATCACCTACCATTCAGCTATTATTTATTTCAGTCTACTTGTACAAAAGACCAAATTTAATATTTTAATCATTTTAAAGCAATTCTATTTACAAACTTTTATCCAGTGGTATTTACTGATAACTTTAATCTGCTTTTCATGCATTTAATCTTAAAATATCTTTATATGATCAATAATAAAATTATGAGTGCTAAAGATTTCTTCTCTAAGAATGCTATTTCTATATTGAAAAGCACTATTCTATGCCCCTGATTTCATTTTATAATCAATCACATTTTACATCCTGTAAGCTTCTCTGAGCATCATGTTCTTAGTGTCATTTTGGATTTTAATTTTTCAAACATTTTTCAATTCTTATATATAATAATAATTTAAATATTTCTGAGAAGTTTTATAACTTCAGAAACATTTCTCTGAAATTTATATCTATTTCCAAAAATCAATATGCTAATCCTAAACCTGATTCTCTTTTATCAATATTATTATACTCACAAATCGGCACTGCACATGTAGAAATAAATCCTGCATTAGTTATCTAAAATAACAAGACTCCCTATACATTAAATTAAAAAAACATTTCCCTGATGTCTCTTCCATTAACTTAGTCATTCTGCTTATAGAAGAATATAGTGGAAATATCTTATAATTGTCGAGTATCAATCAAAAAAAAAAAATCTAAATGCACAAGAATGTCTAAAGAATATATTCATTAAGTTTTTAGATACAGACTTAAAAAACTTATGCTCTCTACTTCTGTCATAGATTCCAAATTGATGACACAAAAAAATGTATTACTACACTACCATCTAAAATCTGAATTATAATCAAACCTTCTATACCCTATTCCTTGGTCAGAGTGAAAAAAGTTGCAGTATCATTGAAAATGAAATAGCTAAAAAAAATTACTCCATATTATAAAGTATTCATTCAGGTTATCCTACCATTCTCAAATTCTTACTAACTCATTTCAGTTAATTTATTTTTTCTAATATTCTCAATATAGCTGACAATTCATCTTCACTAATTTATTCAAAAATAATCTTTACACAGTCTCTGTATCTTATCTTAAAAAGCACATTCTTCCATTTTTACCCAGTCTGTGATCTCTTTTCATTAAAAAAAAAGAGACATTCTTTTCTCTTCATTAAATAATTTGAGATATTTCAATATCTCTTTCTCATATTTAACTAATACAATCCTTCAATAAATAAAAAATTCAACCTATAATTTTTCCTACTATCATTTACAATTTGCTAAAAAAGATATGCCTATTTCTGTGTTTGTAACTTTAAAACTGTCATTTACAAAGTTTTGGTATATAGCCAGTACAGTTTAAATGAATAATGCAGTTGCATTTGATTGTATTTCTATGACTAAAGTTCTAGAACTACTTCAACAACTTAATATCTCAGTACATTTTCTTTATATCCTTGCAAAACCTTTTTTTAAATAGATAAATTGACATCTCACTGCATGGTTAAATATAATCTAATTCCAATCTCCACCTTCAAAAATCTATTCTATAAGGACTTCTATTGAATGCCTTATTTTTCATTACTTATATTACTTCTCTATTTACAGATATTGAGAAAAAACTTCCAGGTATCTTCACTTATTTTCTTAATCAAGTATTTTTCTGATAATCTTTCTTCTTCAAAGAAGTATCTTCAATTGTTTTCCATTCTGGAGAAATTACTATTAGCAATTTAGAGAATTATTTTGGCTAACGCAATTATTCTTATTATACTTCTAAACCCTGGCTATTTCCTCCCATTATTAATATAATAAAGTCCTCATGGCCTGAAGGTTTGTGATGCTAGTATATTAGATGGTGATAATATGTTGAATTATTTCCATCATCTATCATTAAATGTTGAATGTCTAGAAAACTGTAAACTTTAGTTAAACTTTTCAAATACAAACAACTTGTTAGTAATATCATACAAATAGACAACACAGGTTAGTAATTACACAATGTTTTGAGTAGTATTATTCTTCACTCTTCTTCAGCTATTGCTGGCCTGACCAGTGTCAATATTAGCATAGGAGACAACCTATATCTTTAGATTCTTGAATATTGAATTTTATGGCAACATTCTAACCAACTGAACTATTCTGTTCCCACATTTAATGATGCAGGATGGAAATAATCCAACATATTATTACATCTTTAATGGCAATTAAAAAAAAAAAAAATAACAGTTAAATCTATTTTCAAATCCTATCATTTCATGCTAAAGTTTCTCTTTTAAATACCCCCCTCCCCCAGCTTTATATGTCCATTATCAAATTTACTAACATCTTCACAATTTTTTCTTCTTTCAAATTGATATGGAACAAAATAGTTGCATCAATTAGTATCAAAAATATGCAAAAATATTCCAAATTTAATGATCTCTTATTGGCTTGGCAGTCTATTCGGAATTTTATTATCAAAGAACTATTAATAAGAAGTACAGATTCAATATTTCACATCTTTTTATAAAATTAACTATTCGGTAAATCTCGTGTTTCAATTTTATCAGTTTTCCTGAAAAGTTAAATATTTGAAAATAGAAAATAAAATAAAATGTAAGAATATATTCCAATCTGTTTTAAATTTTTCTACTATGTTCATGGAATTGAAATATCTTGACTATCCAATTAAAATATATTTAAGTGCTCTGCCATTCTTCTTTGCTAAGAGAATGTCAGATATAGATTATATCTACTCACCATGTCATACAGAGAAACATTATAACAACATTTTTTTCCATTGCAAACTTACCACAGCTTAATATATTCTTTGACTTCCTTAGATAATATATATTCAGAGGTCTTTCTCCTTCTATAAGGACAACCTTTCTAATCTTCATTTTTTAATTTAGAGATATTATTTTAAATTCAACATCTCAGAAAATGCCTTATCTTTTCTTGAACGAATTATTCAACACTAAGATTATGCACTATTAACAATTATAAACCACTTGGATATTTAATCTCCTTAATAGGATAATTGCTATCAGGCTAAAGTGAGAAAGGGGTTTATTAAATATATCTATTGAATAATTATCAATTGCTCTAATAAGTTATAATGGATTTTTTTTTATGCCAATATTATTTTTGCTTATATTACATTTATATGTGGTTCTATTTTCTCTTAGACTTTATATAATTCATAATTAACATGTAATATTTATTTTTTTGTTTACATATGCATGAGAATTAACTAGAATACGTATCATTATTTAATGTTTTTTAATGTAACAAGTATTCAATCTAATTTAATAAACATGAAGTCAAAAAATAATAATCATAAAATCTTTCATTAATTGGAAATTATTCACTATCTAAGCATTCTTTCAAAATAAAGATTAAATTGCTAATTGCAACTTACGAAAAAAACAACATGAAAAACTTTTTTTTTTTAAATTAAAATTTAGAATGACAAGGCGTGAGGAAAAAACATTGCTACTGTGGGCTGTTTTTTTTAATTCACAAATTATTTTTATTACAATTAATTTAAGGCGTGAGGAAAAAACATTGCTACTGTGGGCTGTTTTTTTTAATTCACAAATTATTTTTATTACAATTAATTTATGTTCACATAAACTTTATTTTTTGTGCTTATTTAATCCACATTTTATTACTTTTAATAAAATTTTTATATAATGCAGTACAATATCAATACTCATAACTTTTCTAAATATATTATATGTCAAAATATAGTTTTACTGTGCTATGGTCTTACTTAATCTTTATTACGCTTCTACAAAAATCTGGTTCCTTTACATTGTTCTTCATATTATTTTTCTAGAACTAATCAATCCTGATGAAAAAAAAAGGATATAATTTTTGTTAAATGATTGTTTTTGATTAAAAGACTTAAATATACAATAATATTAATGAAACTATCTAGAATCTCAAGCTTTTAAAATCTGGACAAAATTCTGAAAGATCCAATTTTCATGATCTTTAGACTTTTACTATCATGAGTTATAATTTACATTTTTTTATATTTAATCTTCAATATGTATGCATTAAAAAATAAACACAGTATAGTATAGAAATTAATACTAATTAGTTTTAAAATAAATTTTAAAAAAAAATAATTATAAAATACTTCTTGTACATTAATAAACTTAATTCTCACAAACATTTTACAAAGTTAATGATAGAAATTTTAATAACTTTGTTAAATACATTTTTATAAAGAGAAAGAAAGAAAATTAATTAACAAATTATTTTTATTATATAAAAATAAAGGCATATACAATGAATATCGAATATTCATGCTATTTCATTCCATGTCTATGAGAATGTAAAAAATCACAGTCTGAAGGATCATACAATTTGTATATTTAACATTTACATATATATATGCAATACAGATATTTTAATATATATGTGATAACATTTAATTTTAAATTTGTGCACATTATAACAACAAAAATAAAGAATAAAATAATACAATTATAAAAAAAACATGAGAATAATAAATTAAACAGAAAATACATTTGCATATGTATGTACTGTGTGCTATTTTCAAATCTGTGTATACATATGCAGTGTCCCCTCAATCCAAATAATAAAAAAATAACTATCTTTCATCATTCTTCTTATGACAATAACTGATGCAGAAAATACACCATGCCTACACAATTTTTATAAGTTCATAGCAAATTCTGTTAACCAGAATAATTTTATAAACTCAATTTTTTTTATTTGACAAAATACATTACTTTTTTAATAATACTGTTTACTGGAATGTTTTGTGATGGCACAACATATTACTTTTTAATGTTAATGTTTACTGCAACATTTTTAATACTTTCAGATAATACAACACATTATTGTTTATCTGAACACTACATTCAAATTTTCCAATTGCAATTACAATGTTTTTTCAATATTCACTAAATATTTATTAAGATATGCAAAACTAATTTAGCACAATTTTTTTTTCATTTTTTCATTTTCCTGTAAGTTGATAATTTATTTTTACAGAATATTCACCAGCTTCAGCATACATTTTTTTCTTTCAAAACTAAATTATTTTCATATTATCATCTAAATGAAGCATTTCATGGCTTTTTTTTTTTTTTTTTGGAATTGATGGAATGGCTATTATCATAAATTTTGCACTTAGGGACACCATTTTAAAAGACATTTTAATTTTAAATCAACAGCAGCAATACAGTATCATGAGTACAAATATTGTTACTATAATTCTGTTTGGTAAGTACAGATGAAATTTACAAATTTCTAAATTGTTTTTACTTTTTAATATTCTTTCAAAATTATAGATTATTGAATGTGGGTTTACTAGCATATAAATGTTTAAAAGATATAGTTGGAGTAAGGGGAAAGTCTAACAAGAATAATGGAACAGCACATTCTAAATGTGGATGAATTTTTGGGTCATGAATTGATTGCTACAAACTCAATTCTATTGCCTTTTTTTTTTGTTGTTCTTTTTTCTTGAAAATGAAATATAGCCATATTCATTTATAAGTGGCTATTGCTGCTGTGAAATATCCTAGATGTAAAAAAAATTTGAATTTTATTAACAAACAAATCATAAAATTGTGAAATTTTATATAATTTTATTTATAATTAGAATTTATGAAAATTTATTTACTAAAACAGTATTTAATAATCACAAATAAAAATACACACAATGACAGGACTTATATGTTGTTTAAATAATAAAAAAATTCAAGCAAAAAAATATTGATACATCAATTAATCAATAATAAATGCAATAAATGAAAATAATGGTATTTATTTCTATTGTGTTGATATATCAATAAAAATAATAATAAAAATATATATGCTATATATATATATCAATAATACTATTTAGTTAAAATTAGTATACACTGACATCACTCTCCCTCACAATATATATATAATATTTACATTATGTGTCTTTTATGATAAAATGCAAAAAAAATATAATACTTAAATAATGTTAAACTTATAAAATTTCAAGTTTCTGTAGTTGCCTAATAAAGATAGCAGCAATCTTCGCTTATGTTTTAAAATCACAGCATTAACTGTTGCTTTGTGAACTAAAAAACTGAAATTTAGAAAATTAAAACAATTTTTATAAAACACTTAAGTTTGGCTCATATAAGTGCATTTGAGTTTGAAAATATGACGGTCGTTCTTATTTCCTCAAAGTCTCTATAATGGCACTAGTGAGAAGGGATGACTACCTTCTATGTAATTACAATCTAAATACTACACTAATAAATTTATTGATTATTATATAATTTAATATCATCTAATATTAGCATAAAAATAAATTATAAGATTTCGTAAATGCTAATAAGATTATTAAATAGGAAAAGGATTTTAAATGAATGATTTTATATATTCATGCTCTCACTTTTAGACACTTACGACTGGCTCATATAAATGCCCTTGAGTTTGAAAGTAAGAGGCATTCTTATTTTCTCAAAGTCTCTTTCTTGTGACTGGGGCAAGAGTATCCATGCAGTTTTAACATCACTGTTTAACAGTACTAGCAATAAGGGATGATTACTTTCTATATAATTACAATCTAAACACTGCACTAATAAAATTTATTGATTATTACATAATTTCTCATTTATTTATTATTTGTTTTTCAAATCTCAGATTATTGAAATCACCGATATTGAACATATTCTGCAACAATTAAAAATCTAAAAAAACCTTAAAACTTAAAGGAACAACTGAAATAGTTGGAAATGAAATAAAATAAAATTGCCTAAAAAAGTGCAAAACAGTGAAATGCATAATAGTGAAAACATTAAATCATATAGTAGCAATTATCCCACTCCCTTTTCCTGAACTGAAGCTGCTTTTTGATTTTGCATTTACGTGCTTTTAAGTAATATGGAGTACCATTAAGCATTGTGTTTACAGAATTTGTATTTATAACTGGCAATTTTCCAAACTATGTCATTAACTATGGTCATATCAAATATTAAACTAATATGTATCTTATAATGTCATGTAATATAAAATATAAAATATTTATAGATCTCTAGCAAATACATTATACATTATATATAATGCTTAAAATTAATATGATGCTTTGTAATTGGTATTTGCCATCATTTTGCCAAAAAGTCATGCATGCCTGTAATTAGATTATAAGTGAAACCACTAAAATATTGCTGATTACTTATTTAGCTACACCAGCTTGCTTTCAAAAAATTTTCAGGCTATTAACTTTAACTGACGATGAGTTCAAGGCATTGAAATTGTGCTTTATACCAGAAAACCAGAACCAGAATCTAATAATGTGTATAGCCATCTAGTATTTATTGATTTATTCAATACATTATCATTGTATGATGATACAATTTTAGATAATTATATAAAATATTTTTACAGCATTTCTTGATACAACCACCTTTTTCCCTCCATTAATAATGATAAAATGATAAGAGTTTGTTTATAGACCAGAATATAATAGTGTATATATGTTATCTGCTGTATAAAAACTGAATTGAAAAAACCAGCAAAATAACATTCTGACCACTATTAGGTAGCATAAGAGAATACTGATCTGCCTACAGAAGATTATTTTTGTTTAATTAACTTTATATACACATACAATTTATTAACCTATTTTAAAAAATGAATATATTTTATTATAAAATTAAACATAATAAATATTGTTTATCTTAAAATATTGAAGATTATTATCTTTTATAAAGGTCAAGTTTTTATGCATCTATTTGTAAGTTGTTTATTATATAAATAAAATCTATAATTTTCAGTAAAAAAAAAATAAAAAATGTTATAAAACTTTATTTCAGAAAGATCAGTAAATATATTCTCAAAATACTGCACTAATACAAATAAAAAAATGAAATTAGTTAAATGAAATAATTTTTACTTCCTAAAAATCACAATTTTCATCAATAATTTTATTTTAATTAGAAAATATTCTTTATTTGTCAACAGACTTTTAATAAGAAATAATCAGATTGATTTGATGATTTCAAGAAATAATAATAGTTAGCCATTGCTTTTCATAGAAAAACTAGTAAAGCAGTATCATTTTTCTTATTCTAAGGTTTTAGTACTAGATTATGTTTTTCAATCATATTAAAAATTTACTAATATCATTGCATAAAATTATTCTACAAATATTTGCTAACAAAAAGCATCAATAATTGTGTGGGGGGGGGGGGGACTGCAAAGAATAAAGAAAATTTGCTACTTACCTGTGAAATATCATTAAAAAATTTTCTTTATAAAATAAATTTTTTAACGTACACGTACGCACAACTTATAAAATTTTCCTTTATTAAGACAAAATAAAAATGTATCCAAATAAAAACAGGTATTAAACTACAATTTCATGGATTTATGCATATAATAAACCTGTTTCCACTATATAGTACCAAAATAATTTGGTTTTTTAGTTAACCAAAGAAATAACTATACTTGAATTCCTAACACTTCTAAATTAAGACAAACTATGATTTTAAATCCAATTTAACAAACTACTTCAATACTAATAACTATCTTTTAGCAGATAGTCATCATTTCTTCTTTGGCACAGGGCTTAAGAGTGTAAACATTGTTTATTTTTTCTTATGCTGCTAATCTTATTAAATATGATGGTTTCATAGATCAGCCACTATATTTTTTTCCTATGAAATGAACTCAATTCCTAAATCATTGATATGTAAGAAGCCCATTATTTCTGCTTTCTTTACTGGTACTAATATCTTAATATATAGTTAAAAATAGTCACAACTTTATGAATATTGGATATTTTTACACAACTTTTCTCCTGAAAATACCTGGTCTGCAATTACTTATTAAATATAAAATTTACTCAGTTTTGTTTTCATTTTTTTGGGGGGAGGGGGGGGTTAATAAAACCTAAATTTTTAAAAATAAAAGATCACATCAATGTACATTCTTTTACTTTCATCACAACTATGTCATCTAATATTAACTTTAGTAACTAATAGATGTCAGATAATAATGCTTAATAAATCCTTATTCAATTGCTGTTCTATACAATATCTATCTCCAGTCTAGTTTCTAGCTTATGAGTTTCATCAGAAAAAAGCTTTGGATTAGGTAACATAACTGGGGTGAGAAAAAAACACTGAACAGTCATGTATAATTTGGAATTTTATTGATCAATGTACATTCAGATTTATATTTATTCTAGCATAGACAAAAACATATTATATGACATTTTAAAAAAAGGCAAAATAGCAAAAAAAAGAATCCTCAAGTTGGTTATGAAATATAAAGAAAATAATAGCAAATTTCATAGCATTAAAATTATTATACACAGGCCTTTAGTAATTAAAAATTTAAAAATGAGCAATCTGAATAGTTTATCGATATAATCACTAGATCATAAATTGAAGATGTCCACACCCCAAATATTTATTATGGTAATTTTTTTTAAGGTAAAATGTTATTCACAGTAGCTGGTAAGGTAGTCCAAGTTTTCAGAACCATATACATATATCTTATAATGTATAGATAAGGTAAGTTCATGAACCATAGAAATATGGCACTTTCCTTACCAGTAATGAAGATCACATTATATTACAAGTGTATTCTTCATTTTCACAATTATCACACTGACATTCAACTAGCCAACTTAGATATATCTGGAATTTTGAAAAATTTAGCCAAAAAATCTAGATTTTCATTTATCACCTGCTACTAGATGGCTTACTGGGTTAACTATGCACTTTGTATATGGCAAGAAGTTGTGACCTTAAAAAAATTTTAAGATTTACCTAACAGGATTTTGAATCCCAATTACAGCATGGCGGGCAGATGCATTAATCACTAAGCCACAAACATTTCCTAAATGTATAGCTACAACTATATTTTTAAAAATATATATATAATTAATCATCTTTCCACTTACTTATGCAATATCTGTAATCTTTCTTACAATTTAAACTGTGTTCAGTTTAATTTGCATACTTTTTGCTTTTATCTTTCTCATCCTCAATTCATTCTAGTAATATTACATTTTCGTATTATAAACTAATATTTTTTTCCATCTCAAAAGTAGTGTATGCATACATCCAATCTGATTTATTTTAATAATCATAATCAATAAAGCAAGTCATATATAACATGACCTTGCTTTTATTTTAGTATACAATTCTTAAATCTTTTTTTTTTTTTAGAATTTACCAACAATTTTTTACTTCACAAGCTCACTTTTGCCCACTACGGCTACCCCCCCCCCTCCAATTAATTTCATGTAATCTAATAATTTTTTTTTTTTTTTTGCTCTAAAATTCTAATATCTTTTAGCTTATGCATATATATCATTTAAAGAACTAGTCAACAAAAAAAAAAAAATCAAATAAACATGTGTAATTTATTTTGGATATTTCCAAAGCTTTAAATCAAATCTGTCATAAGACATTTCTTATAGTTTTACCTTTTGAATTTACAAAATGAATAACTATTTTCTTATAATTTTATTTGATTTTTATCCAGAGTTTGATTCTTTCTTTGATTCTTTTCACTGTTCAAATAAATGTTTCCATTACAGCAATCCAATTAATAGTTATAATCAAAATTCTTTTAAGTATCTATTGTTAAGTCAATGAATTTCTCCAGATTATAAATTAATGCTAACCTTCAAAACAAAAATCATTGAATAGATTAAAGTTAATTCAGATTAATTTAATTCTTTTCAAACACCAACAAAATTTTATTATTTCAAATTCAATTTTTAATTCCATAATTCTTTAAAAATTATTGAAATTATCTATACTGGGCAAGACCTTTTTAATAATTTCTTTTGGCATGATTATATCCCCACTACAATCAATATGGAATGAAATCATGAATGAGCTTAAAAGAGTGATGGAGAAATTTTAAAAAGAAATTAAAAACATATTAAAGATTATAAAGAAGTTTTAATACATTATTGAATCATCAGCAGAACAATCAATAATGTAGACATTATAAAAATTTGCTTTGACTAATAAGAAATCTAAAATACAAAATTAGGTAACACTTTTATGTAGATGGAATACCAAATTAAAATTACAAATGATTGCCAAAGTATTACAAATGCAATTTAAAAGGCATTGAAACAATTTCTATGAGAATATTTTTCAAAAATCTATCAGAAGAAGAAAACGGTAAAAGAATTTCATCAACTTTATCTGTATCAAACAGTATCCAGGTTCTCCAGAGATTTACATCATCAGCTTCATTTAATGTTTCAAGACCTTGTCAGATCATCAGTCTAATATTAATCCACAATGACCATCTTGCTAAGCTCATATCAACATGTTTGTATTGTACATATATACATCTGCATTTCATCATAAGAAGAATGAAGAATAAGAATTTTATTTCTTTTTTTTAGAGAAAGTAATCAAAATAACAAATTCTCAAGTGTGCTTATCTAGAGTCAAATACAGTTCAATTCTCTTAAAATATATAAATGTGTGTTCTCTCTCAATTTACTGCACATAAAATTTTCCATAACTGGCTTACAGTAATTAATCTTTTGTTAATTATTTTAGCTGATATCTTCATGTAATATTAAATCAAAACTATATCACAGGTATATATATACACATGTTAAAAGCATCTGTATTAACTACAAACATGTTAAAACAAATTATGTAAGAAAGGCTTTTAATTACAGATCTTATTATGGGGGGGGGGGGGGGACTTGGAACCAAATGACTTAAATGTAGTAGTCCTACTGCGATATAATTATTTTCAGAGAATCAAACAAGACTTCCTTTTTTAGTAACTCCAAGAACAAATTTATTCATATCCACAATACATACATTTGAAAATTCAAATTGTAAATTTTAATGTTTAACATCTTGCTTTAGAAGAACACATATCATTTTTTTTACCAAAATGTTAGGAGCAGAACTTTCGGTCTTTTTTTTTTTTTTTTTTACAGCAATTACTGTTATTTGAATAAGTTTAGCCTTTTTGCAAGTTACTCTTAATGCAAAAAATAAATAGGTAAATATAGACCTTAATTTGCAGAAATAACTCAGTTTTTAAAAGAAAAAAATATCTAAATGTTATTAGTATGAAATATATATTAGACATCAAAAATATAAACCTTATATAATCTGAACAAGAGTTTGACAAAAATACTACAATAGTTTGGGCAAATTATATTTTGCTATTATTTGTTTATTCTTAATTTCTCTAATTAGAAAATTGTAATTGTTCAATGTTATTGCCTAACATATCTAAGTATGTTAATGGATGCAAAATCATTACATTTAAATATATATATTAATATGTACTGAAAATAAGTATATCATAACTAGATAGAATCTCAAAACTCTTTAAAATGATTTTAAAGTCACAGATGAATTTTGAAAAATATTAAACTTTATTGTAAACATAAATAGCAATTCTAAATTATTCTCAAAAATTTAAAAATTAATTATGTATGAACCATCTCTACTAGCACAGAATTAAAATAATAATAATAACAATAGCCTTGCTACTTAATTAAATTTAACTGTAGTTTTATATAGTGTACATCTTATATTTATACTTGCAATCCACATAGTTTGCTCTATTACACAACTCTTTTATGTCAAAACAGCGAAAATTTAACCAATAATTTAAATGTTCAATGCACAATATATATACATATACTTTTGGCTAATGAGCTAACCATTTTCTATTATGTGACTTAAAAGTAATTTGTTAATATATTTCAAATAGTAATTTTGTTTTATTTACATTATATAAAAAAGTTATCTTTAATTTCATCAGAGAATGGATTCACTCAATGTCCAATATAATTTGTCTCTTTTTTTTTATGATTGCCAATACAATCCCTTTATACATCCAATTTAAAATAATTTGTTAATTGTATCTTCAAATGATAATTTAATACCTTACATTATCAGTTATTTTTATCTACATCAGAGATTAAATTCAGATCTTCCATGAATCCAATATTCAATATATTTCTCTAGTATCTTTTTGTGTGCATATATGATTACTGAGACAATTATTTCTTATATCTGACTTAAACCGTCAAATATTGATTTCATTGCTTTATATCATGCCCAATATGTTTTCTTTGGAGATGTGATAAAAATGTTACAATATATGGATACATTTTTTAAGATTTTCCAATTGTTTTTGAATAATTATGAGAGCTGGTAATTAATGATTAAGATTTTTGGGAGGATATATTTTTCATTTTTACTCTAACACTCAATGACGATCATAAAAATATTCATAAGTTAGCTCTTAAAAATAATAGTAATATTATCTGCTCAGGTTTAAATATATTCAGTTCTAGTTTTATTTCTGTTTATTATTCCTAACATTTCTTTTACAATCTTTTGCATTCCATTTGCTTTAACTGTACCAAATGAGTTAAATAAACATAATTATTCAATTATTTAATTCTATGTCTACTTTCTACAATGGCTACATAAATGTTATTTACTATTTAACTTTTAATAAAAGTTATTCTCAATAGATTTTCAAATTGGCTAATTTAATTCACACATTTTTGTTAATTCATTCATAGTAATTTTCTGCAATTTTAATGATAATGGAATACAATTGTAAATTAATTTATTATACATATTATCTAGAAAGATTGTTGTTTTTTTTTTCAAATGTAAATCTACAATTCTTGAAGTGATTATGAAGGTAATACATATGCTTAACAAAACAGTAAACTGGTTTAGTTGAGCATTGTTGCAATTTCTTTCTTAACAAGTGACAAATAATTATAAAAATCTTGAAATTAAACATTTATATTTTACCTATCAATATTATATGAATACTTTTAATTTTTTAGTAGCAGCAAGCAAATAAGTTTTGCTTAATTAAAAAATAATAATAATAACTAGAAACTTAACTTCCTGGATATTATTGATGAATTTGATTTATAGATTTGGATATTTAATATTTCAAATGAACTTAACAGTGTTCTCTATAAACATGTACAAATCAACTAGTAGTTTTAATATAACATCCAATGCTTCAATTCTAAATTTTTTTTTTTTATTATTCTATAAAACTTTAAAAAAAAGAATACAGAAATTGTCCAAAAGAAAATAGTGGTTAACCAACTTCAAATAGCCAAAATACACAGTAACTACTTTATAATTATACTTACAATATCTAAGTAAGAAAAGAAAATAGCCTAATGCAGTGATTAAACAATAACAAGTCTTAAAAAACAATAATGACAGTAGGAAAAAAATTCAATTAGTTAGATAATACTTATGGATGTAAATAAATAATTCTGCTTCTTTGAGCTTGTTTGTGAACATTTTCTTCCTGATGCAATAATGAATGCTTTTCATTTTTTTCTTAGACCTTTTCATAATTATGCTCCCTCAGAATATTTTTAAAATTATAAAATCTAAAATGCAATAAAATTTGTCAGCATAACAAGTGTCTTTATAGATATCCATATTTTTTTTAATTCTAATTATGCCTTTTTTTTTCTTTCAAATAAAACCCACGTACATAAATCTATTTTATCATAATGATTATCTCCTTCAAATTTCCAACCTAATATTAAAAAAAATTTCAGTATATTTAAGTTTAAAGGTTCAAATAATTTAAGCTTATTAAATGGAATACTTTAAACAGGTCAATAAAAAATGTTTCTTTTTTTTTTTTTTAATTAATATTTAAAATATATAACTTAAATTACCTTTACAAGTTCCATCTGTGTTTAAAAATGTAAATGAAAATAATTTATTTTTCAGTAAATAAATTGAGAATATGATATTCACTATGCATGCATGTGATACGTCAATTGTAGATAATTCCTTTCTCTTTAAAATAATATTTTCAAATGATGGTATGGGTTATAGTTTATTTAGTTTGTTGTTAAAAAAGTTTTTTTACAGAAAAAACATGAACAATACAAGTACAGAGAATTTAAAATGAATTGATATGTACTTTTAGGCTAAGAATAATATTAATAATTACATTTTTTGATATGTTCTTCAAAAAGTATAACTATTTTTGATTATAAAAGTAAAATTATTCATTAACATTTTTAAACATAATTGATTCACTGCAGGATGAAGTTTTTTTTCAAGTTTAATTCAAATTTCCTGACCCCTAGCAAATTTTCTTCCCATTATACCAAAAAACTTCCTCATTTCAACCATTTATAGAACTTTTACAATCTCTTGGGATCCAGTTTAAAACTTTTAACTGTTCAACTGTTATTTCTTATAGCAATATGTCCAGCTCAGCTCCATTTCAGTCTTAATTCTTTGAATGATGTTAGTGATATTCATTATTCTCTCATCCATGTACTTCATTTCTTATCCTTTTGTGTTATTCCTAATATACATCTTTCCACACTTAGCAGATTGAAATCTTTATATTACTTTATATTAAAAACCTTCCTTTTCAAACATACTGGCATATTTGCTTCTAATACTAAATTATTTCTATCATCCAAATTTAATTCAATGATTGATTTCATCCACTATATTTCCATCTGTATTAATAATCTGACCAAAGTATTTATAATTATTAACTTCTAATTATTGATTATCAATCTTTATTTTTTTCTTCAGAGAAATCCATTGACCATTAATATTTTTAGCATTCACTCTTTAGTTCTACTTTCATTTGATAATCTAAACATTTCCTGAACCTTTTAAGCATTAGTTGCAAAAACACCCATATTTTTTACTTCTGACTCCTTTAACTTTCCCACTTTAATCCACAAAATATTGCTTGTAAAAGTGTTGGAAATAAGGATAAACTTTTTAATCTTATTATTATCATCATATAATCTAATCACTGCTGTTAAATTTTAATAAATATTATTCAAAATATAACAATATCTTGTCTATATTTTATAATGAACCCAAATCTTTAAGCACTATGGACATGCTTATAAAATCAAATGTTTTATCATTATTTACAAATTCAAAGCTTAGCATAATGGTACCTCACCTTCAGTGGTCCTTTCTATGAATGTCCCACTGAAATTATTGAAATAGGGAAAAACTATATAAGCTAACCACATAAAATATTATGAATATTAAAAGTAGACCTCCAATAGCGTCGATTCATTTTTGAAGAGAAATTTTCCATAAATGGAAGATATCATACTACTCATATTTTCCTAGTGAAGTCAAAAAAACTCTTCTGAAGTGAAAAGGCGATCATGTAAATTTTTTTTCTATTTTATCATAATGATTATCTCCTTCAAATTTCCAACCTAATACACCTGGGTCTCGTTTTACGTGGATTAATTTAATGCGATTTCGAAGTTACGCGATTCATGTTTCTTCTTAATATTTTTGTATGCGGTTTTCTTTTATGCGTTAACACTATATTAGATCGGAAGTCGAACTCCGATAATGCCCTATTACTTTAAATAATAAATTTTGCACACTTACGTCATATTTAAAGTAATAGCACATTATTGGAATTCGACTTTCATCTTAATAATTTCAATATTTTCAGTGCTTTATAATACTAAGATTTTATGCAATAATGAAATTAAAATTATGATTTCCACATTTTATGTATGTACACACATTAAATTTTACAAGATTATAATGTAAATTTGTTCAAACATTGTGCGTGTTAATTATGCATTTTAAATCGCATTCTGTTTTTGCTTTTTAAAAAAGAACGTAATCAATTATTAATCATTTAGTGTCCGCAAGTTTATTTTTAAAAGGTGAGTAATAGCTGTGGGCACAATTAAATTTGACAATGTGATGTGAAACGAAATTTGATTTTTATACAGAATTGAAAATTAAAAAATTAAAGACAAAAATAAGAATTTAATTTTTAGTTGTTAGTTTTTAATTAAATTTTTCCCAGCAGTGTAGAAAATGATAATGAAACAGAAGTGGAACTGTTCCTTTTACTGCAAAAATGATTCGAGAAAGTCTTCAACTTTTTAATCAGTTGGCAAATTATTTTCTTATTAATGACACTAATCACGAACGTGCTCTTAAATTCCAACAAGAGCTTAATGGTGGTATGTCTGGATATCACGAGCTTCATAAACAATTAATAAAATCATCGGCTCAAAGATTAATTACTAATTATGTTGTCACCAGAAAACCATTAACACAATATGAGAGTAAAGTTGGCGTAGTTGTATTTCCTCTTGTGAAGAATCTGATTTTTTACCAGTTTGCAAACGAACTTGTTTATCGGCAAATAGCGATAATTAAAACGTGTATAAAAAATGTAAATTACTGTACTGTAAATTATGCATAAAAATATAGTTTTGAATAAAATTAAATATTATAGTTAAAAAAAGTTTGTCTTGTATCAACTTTTTTCAAATTTGAAATTTTTTATTAGTCATATTTTATTTCCTTATTTTTTTTTTTGCGCGAATTTTAAAGTAATTTTACGTTGGTGCTTTGCTTTTATGCGATTTTTGAAAAATCACAGTCCGTATCCCTTTTTCAAGGCAAGTTACGTCTATTTTTGTGCGATTTCTTTTGCGCATGTTTTTTGAGGAAACTATCTATCGCGTAAAACGAGACCCAGGTGTATTTAAAAAAATTTCAATGTATTTAAGTTTAAAGATGCAAATAATTTAAGCTTATTAAATGGAATACTTTAAACGGGTCAATAAAAACATGTTTCTTTTTTTTTTTTAATTAATATTTAAAATATATAATTTAAATTACCTTTAAGTTCCATCTGTGTTTAAAAAATCTAAATGAAAATAATTTATTTTTCAGTAAATAAATTGAAAATATGATATTTACTATGCATGCATGTGATACATCAATTGTAGATAATTCCTTTCTCTTTAAAATAATATTTTCAAATGATGGTATGGGTTATAGTTTATTTAGTTTGTTGTTAAAAAAATTTTTTTACAGAAAAAACATGAACAATTCAAATACAGAGAATTTAAAATGGATTGCTATGTACTTTTAGGCTAAGAAAAATATTAATAATTATATTTTTTGATGTGTTCTTCAAAAAGTAAAACTATTTTTGATTATAAAAGTAAAATTAATCATTAACATTTTTAAATATAATGGATTCACTGCAGGATGAAGTTTTTTTTTCAAGTTTAATTCAATTTTCCTGACCCCTAGCAAATTTTCTCCACATTATACCAAAAAACTTCCTCATTTCAACCATTTATTGAACTTTTACAATCTCTTGGGATCCAGTTTAAAACTTTAACTGTTCAACTGTTATCTCTTATACCAATATGTCCAGCTCAGTGCCATTTCAGTTTTAATTCTTTGAATGACTTTCATTTGATAATCTAAACATTTCCTGAACCTTTTAAGCATTATTTGCAAAAACACCCATATCTTTTACTTCTGACTCCTTTAACTTTCCGACTTTAATCCACAAAATATTGCTTGTAAAAGTGCAGGAAAAAAGTTTTGGAAATAAGGATACACTCTTTTTAATCTTATTATTATCATCATATAATCTAATCACTGCTATTAAATTTTGATAAATATTCTTCAAAATATGACAATATCTTGTCTATATTTTATAATGAACCCAAATCTTTAAGCACTATGGACATGCTTATAAAATCAAATGTTTTATCATTATTTACAAATTCAAAGCTTAACATAATGATAACTCATATTCAGTGGTCCTTTCTATGAATGTCACACTGAAATTATTGAAATAGGGGGAAACTATATAAGCTAACTACATAAAATATTATAATTATAAATATGCGCCTTTTTTTTTTCCATTAAATAGTGAAGCTATAATTATATGAATAATGTATAATAGGTCTGCTTAGCGCTTTCGAGATTCAATGTTGGAATCTCATACTCATAGCTTTGTGAATGCAGACTGTTGTGATTATGCAAATGAGTTTGAATTTTTAATTAGTTAGTCCATTGTTTGGAGAGCAAAGCATGCCTCTCTTCTATTAATGGCACTAATATCATTTGCTATGTAGAAAGCTCCTTTAACTTTTCTTTTGGCATCATTCTTCTCTGTACAAATTATTTGGGCAGAACTGAAATACCTAACAATTCCATTGCAAAAAATTTGTCTAACAATTTCAAATTTAGCTTCAGAACACCTCCCAGTACTAACCGACTAATAAATAATTCAAAAGATAAAATGGAAAAAGATCAAGCCCCTCATGTGGTCTATAAAATGGCATGCCCTCAATTAGGCTGTCATGCATCCTACTATGGTCAAACTCGGGCTAACCTTAATACAAGACTTTACCAACACAGTTATGTATACAACAGGGTTAAAAATAAAAAATGTACAACAGGGTTAAAAAATAAAAAATGAAGAAACATCAGTATTCTGGGACCACCAAGCAGCTACAGGCCATGTATTCGAACCCAGTTCTGCCCAAATAATTTGTACAGAGAAGAATGATGCCAAAAGAAAAGTTAAAGAAGCTTTCTACATAGCAAATGATATTAGTGCCATTAATAGAAGAGAGGCATGCTTTGCTCTCTCCAAACAATGGACTAACTAATTAAAAATTCAAACTCATTTGCATAATCACAACAGTCTTCATTCACAAAGCTATGAGTATGAAATTCCAACATTGAATCTCGAAAGCGCTAAGCAGACCTATTATACATTATTCATATAATTATAGCTTCACTATTTAATGCGAAAAAAAAAAAGTCGCATATTTATAATTACAATTTTCACTAGTGAAGAGAAAAACAATTTATTACATAAAATATTATGAATATTAAAAGTAGACCTCTAATAGCATCGATTCATTTTTGAAAAGAAATTGTCCATAGGTGGAAGATATCATTATCATCATCAACCATTATCAATCCACTGCAGGATGGGGGGTCTCTCCAAGATCAATCCATCTTTTACTATCTTTAGCTTCTCTTCTCCACATCACCCCTGCACACTTTCTTATTTCATCCATCCATCTCACATGTGGTCTCTTTCTGGGTCTTTTACAATCTCTTGGAATCCAATTTAAAATTTCAATTGTCCATCTACTATCATCTCTTCTAACAATATGTCCAGCCCAACTCCACTTCAGTCTTTTAATTTTTTCAATGAGGTCAGTAACACCTGTTTGTTCTCTTACCCATACATTGCGTTTTCGATCCCTTCTTGTTACTCCCAACATGCATCTCTCCATACTTCTTTGAGTGGTCTGAAGTCTCTGTATTGCTCTTCTATTAAGTGTCCAAGTCTCAGATCCATAAGTAAGAACTGGCAAAACACATTTATTAAAAACCTTCCTTTTCAAACACATAGGCATATTTCCTTTTAGTATCAAGTTATTTCTACCAAAAGCACTCCAACCAAGTTTAATTCTATGATTAATTTCATCCATTATATTTCCATCTGTATTAATAATCTGACCAAGGTATTTGTAACTGTTAACTTCTTCTAACTCATCATAATCAATCTTTATTTTCATATTTTGAAAAAATCTATTAAACATTACTTTAGTCTTTTTAACATTTATCTTTAGTCCTACTTTCCTACTTTCATCTGATAACTCCTGCAACATTTCCTGTAGCTCTAAAGCATTATTTGCAAAAACAACTACATCATCTGCAAAATCTAAATGACTTAAATAATCTCCATTTACTTTCACTCCTTTAGCTTCCCATTTTAATCCACAAAATACTTCTTGCAGCACTGCTGTAAAAAGTTTTGGAGATATGGAGTCACCCTGTCTTACACCCTTTTCAATGTTGATTTTCCTACTATCATTATGTAATCTAATTGTTGCTGTTGCATTTTTATAAATATTCTTTAAAATATGACAATATCCTGGATCTACACCTTGATGATCCAATGCTTTAATCACTGAAGAAATGTTTATAGAATCAAATGCCTTTTCATAGTCTACAAATCCTAAGCATAATGGCAACTCATATTCATTTGTCCTTTCTATAATTTCTCTCAATACCTGGATATGATCTACTGTACTAAAACCACTTTTAAATCCAGCTTGTTCTCTTGGTTGGTGGAAATCCAGTGTTTTCTGTAGACGAGTTGTAATTATCTTAGTAAAAATTTTGTATAAAACTGATAAAAGACTGATAGGTCTGTAATTTCTAATATCTTCTTTATCACCTTTTTTAAATATTAATATTAATACTGCATTCTTCCAATCATCTGGTACATCTTTATCATTTAGACATTTGGTATATAACTTTGCTAAAAAAAAAATCTATTTCTTCACCTGCTTCTTTTAATATATCAATTATAATTCCATCATTACCTGGAGCCTTCCCTTTCTTCATAAATTTAATTGCATGTCTCACTTCCTCATTCAAAATTCTGGGCAATTCGGAAGATATAATAGGTATAGGAGGCACTTGTTCTTTATTACTATATAATTCTTGATAGAAGTCTTCTACACATTTCATGATGTCATCTCTCTTTTTAGTAATAATGCCATCTTTTTTTCTTATTGCAGATATAAATTTCCTACCAATACCAAAATGTTGTTTTACACTCTTTAGACTTTTATTCTCTTCTACAGCTTTCCTTGCTAGTTCACAATTATACTTTCTTATATCATTTTCAACTCTTTTCCACACCATTTTACAAAATTCGAGATATTCAATCTTTTTTAATGCATCATTGTTGTATATCCTCATATTCCTTCTTTTCTTCATAAATTCTCTAGTCTCAGTAGAAATTTTATTGGTCAATTGCTGCTTTTTTCTACCAGCTATCTTTGTTGCAGTTTTTAAAAGTGTATCGGTTATTTTCCTATTAATGTCATTCAAATCTGAATCATGTTCAAAATCTACTAATACTTGAAACCGATTTGTAAGTTCTAATTTAAATTCATTAGAATGTTTCTGAAGATTAGGAATATCAACTGTAAATATTGTTTTTCTTAATAATTTTTGTCTCTCTAGTTTTGCATTAACATGTATCTTACATCTTACTAATCGATGATCACTTCCTGTGTTAAATTTATTAAGAACATTACAATCTTGAAATATGTATTTTCTGTTAGTCAAAATATAATCCAATTCTGCTGTACCTTCATTTGGATGCTTCCATGTCCATTTCCTTTTAACATTTTTCTCAAAAAAAAATTCATAATATAAAGTTTTTCTTTTTCTGCAAACTCCACAAGTCTATGTCCTCTCTCATTTCTATTACCATAACCAAAATTACCTACAGCATTTTCATCTTTCATTTGTTTACCAATTCTAGCATTAAAGTCTCCCATAACAATTTTAAAATGTTGTTTACTCTGATCAAAAGCCTTTTGTACATCCATATAAAAATCTTCTATAACTTCATCACTATGAGAACTTGTTGGGGCATAAACCTGAATTATCTGCATTTGGTATCTGCTATTAAGTTGTAAAACTAATCTTGCCACTCTGTCTGATACACCATCAATCTCCACAATGTTATTCTTCCATTTTTTATTTATAATGAATCCTACTCCACTTGTATTTCCAATATTTGTGCCTTTATAGTAGAGTATATGTCCACTTTTTAAATCAATTGTTTCTTCACCTTTTCTTCTAACTTCACAAAGTCCAATAATGTCCCATTTAATATAAGACAGTTCTTCTTCTAACTCTTGCAATCTTCCTTCACTTGAAAGTGATCTGCAGTTGTAAGTACCTAAATAAAAAGTCATCATCAAATGGCAGCCTGAGTCCGCAATCAGGGGATTCTTAGCACCCTCCACCTTCAGCCACCAACTGCTGCCTTGGTTGGTCACTTTACAGCCTCCTGGGAATAAGGACCATGATTTATTTTTGTCTGTCATGATTGTATATATTGGGAAAAATATTTTTAAACTCGGAGGTAAAAAGCCAATAAACTCACCATGCTGGCTAATGCGTGTTGGTGAGCAGCCCATCCATGTTCGTATACTATATGAATAATCACATAGTAATAACAGCTGCAACGACAAGAACATATGGAGTGGACATTAGGAATTTGCCCTGCTCGGTTCCTTTAAGCCCTCCAAGAGGAATCAAAGGGTCTCCTTTCAGTTAATAGCAAACTCTACTCATTTTTTCCTAGTAAAGTCAAAAAAACTTTTCTGAAGTGAAAAGGCAATCATGTAAATTTTTTTTTTGACATTAAAAAATAACCAGAAGTCACACATTGTGAGATCAGGCAAGCATGGTGGATGTCTGATAACTCTGATCTTAATTCCTCTTAAAAAGTTGAAAGTTACAGCAGTACTATAATTCTCAAGCCGTCAAAAACTTCACACAGGCAATTCAATAAATAGGAAAGGTACACTATACAGAAAAGATTAAACAATTGTAACTATTTTACAGCTTAACACAGGTCTGGTCGAAAGCCGCATTAAACTGTGAAATGGTTCTTAATTGTTTAATCTTTCTTGTATAGTGGTCCTTCCCTATTTACTGAATTACAAATAAATAAGAAAGAAAACCTATTGAGTCAAACAGGCAATGCTGTGAGTTCCAGACGGTTTTCTGTCTTCTAACTTAATAGCTTTCATCAATCCTGTACTTCTGAAGAAAATAGCGTGCATTAATTTTTTCACTGAATGTTATGTTCTACTACCTTGAAGTATCGGCAAACAACAAAATATATATATATATATGCAGCATTCACCACCTATTATAATTTTAGAAATGATCCTGATCATTATCATTAAGTAATTGAAAGTTTATTGAGTATCCATCAACTAGTACGGAATGCAACACGAAACAATTTTTAAATTTTCAACTCTTTGTAAAGAATTTTATATATTGCTGCAGATTTATTCCCAAGGATAGTGTCTTCACTTGGTAAGTGCAGTTTGTTGCCTGTTTTCATTTTATAAACATGGATGACATTTCTGGGAGTAACTATTATAGCAGATTTTCCTTAAGTTTATTATCATGGAACCAGCTATGTCACCAGAAAAATTCTCTAAGCTATATACAGTTACCTGTGATGGTGTTTCATCTCCAAATATTGAATGAACTATTGTATATATTCTTCTTCAATTAAGCTAATTTTAAAATCATAAAAATTCACATGTAGTAGTGTGCTCTTTCCAACTCCGTTACTCAGAATGTTGAAGCATATTTAATAATTACCAAAGTACTAATGATGAAGTTTAACTGCTACTTGTATTTATAATGTATTGAATCCAATTCATATGCAATTAGCAATTCATCAATATTTGGATCTGATTCACTGTACTAAAACCATTTTTAAATCCTGCTTATTTTTTTTTTTTTGGCTGGACATCTTTTTCATCGATCTTAAATATCAATATTATTAATGGTATTTTTTCAATCTGATACACTTTTATCATTTGGATATTTGGTGTACAGCTTTGCCAATTATTTTTCCACTTTACCTGCTTCTAAAACAATTAATAATAATTCCATAATTTCCTAGCGCTTTTCTCTTCTTCATAGATTTCATTGCATTTCTCACTTCTTCATTTAAAATAATGTACTTAGTAATTGCAGCAAATACTTTTTTCTTGTTGTTTATTGCCATACAATTCTTTGTAGAATCTTCCACACATTTCACAATGCCATCTCTTTTTTAAGTAATTTTTTTTTTTTCTTATTGCTAAAACAACTTTCCCTTCAATATCAAGATATAGTTGTATACTTTTGAGACATTCTCTGCTATAACTTTCTAGCCAATTCATAATTACATTTTTATATATCATCATTAACTCTTTTGCACATTATTTTACAAAACTCTTGATATTCAATCCTTCTTAATGAATCAATTTTAAATTTTTCAAATTCATTCTTTTGTTCATATTGTCTTGTTCCAGTAAAAAAATTCACAGTAAATTGTTGTTTTTTGCATCATCTATCTTTCTTGCAGTTTTTAATAGAATACCAGTAATCTTCTTATTGATTTCAGTCAAATATGAATAATCTTAAAAGTTTATTAATGTTTTAAAACTATTTGCCTGTTTTACTTCAAATTTTAATGGAGTGTTTCGAAAGGTTGTAAACATTAACAGTTGATTATCACTAATCAATGATCACTTTCTGTATTGAATCTATTAAAAACATTACTATCCTTGAAATAACATTTTTGTTCGTCAAAATAAGTCAATTCTGTTATATCTTAGATTGAATGTTTTTTTGTCCATTTCCATTTAACATTTTTCTCAAAAATAGAATTCATAATATAGTTTTTCTTTTTCTGAAAACTTCAGAAGTCTCTTGTCTTTTCTCATTTCTATCATCATAACCAAATTTACCCACAGCATTTTCACCTTCAATCACTTTCCAAATCTAGCATTGAAGTCTTCCATAACAATTTTAAAACATTTAGTGTGATCAAAAGCATTCTGTACATTTATATATAAATATCCTCTATTTCTTCATCATAATGAAAATTTGTCAAGACATAAAATTAAATTATCTATATTTAGTACCTTGCATTATATCTTCCACTTTTTTATATATAATGAATCCCATTCCATTGATGATTCCAATACTTGTGTCTTCATACTAAATTGTCTACTTTTCAAATCAATTGTCTCATCTTTTCTTCTAATTCCATAACATCTTAACAATGTCCCACTTAATAATATACAGTTCCATTTCACGTAATCTTCCTTCACTTGAAAGTGATCAGTTGTAAATAACTAAATAAAAGATAATTATCAAATGCAATAAAGGTATTCTTAACACTATCTGCTTTCAGATGCTACTCATTGCTTTGGCTAATGACTTTGCTGCTTCCTGGAAATAAAGACATAAATTAGATTTTCTGATTGTAAGCACCTAATAAAAAAAAAAAATCATTCATACATGTTCATTTAAGAACTACCAAGCAACTGAGAAGACTATAATGTGCCTTAATATTATAGATAATAAAAAAAAAAACCAAGTAAACCGCTTTTCTATGTTCATTTACAATATGAATAGTCACATAGTAATTTTAGTTAACAGCAAACTCCTTATTTATAGCATAACATTAATAGTTCATTTTTTAATATTAGTATGTAGAAGAAATTGACCATATATATCTATGTATTTATGCATAGAGAAGTATAAATGCATGTATGTAAATTGCCCAAAATCAGTAACATATTTGTTTTCACAACTTATATTAACATTATTATTAAATAAATATTTGAAAACAAATTATTATACAATCTAATATTTGTTTTGTTAGGAAATAAGATCCCCCCTTAAACGAATGCATTCTACTTTATATAATGTTATTTTAATCACAATTTTAAGAGTTTAAAATTAATAATAAAAAAAGATATTTTAAAACTTACCAAAATTTACAATTTATGAATTAATTTATAATTACTAACTTCATGAAGTTTAAATTCTTTATTTATTTTATGATAAGGATTCTATTTTTTCTCAGCTTTATTCTATTTTATGGTACATTAGTTTTATAGAATATATATTTTATCTATATTATAATAAAATGAAAATTAAATTTCAACCAAACATAAAAAGACTTAAATGATAATAAAAAAGATTAAATAAATTAAAGTGTTCATCTAATACTATTTTATTTCATATATCAAAAATATCACTGCTACATAAAAAACTTAAACAATAATAGCAAGTATTTGAATAAACTCTTCCCACCTTGTAAACTAAGTTAAGCATTCATTTATTATATGTAAACTTTGATTTATAGCACATATTCTTCATTCAAACTCATAATAAAAAATTACTTTTGTGAAGAAATAACAAAATGATGAGTTCACACATTATTTCACATTTAGTATAACAAATAGAATATTTCCTAAGCCAAATTACAAGATTATTACTATTAGCTAAATTAGACTTAGAATATTGTCTTAAGTGATTTCTTTATTTAAAAAAAAAAATTTGAAAAACATAGAAAAATAAAAAAAACATGAGCACAAAGATGATAAGAGCATCTTAAAAGCATATATTACATCAACCTCCCTCTTTCATTAAAAACCTATTTCTTTCTCTTCATCATTTCAATTCAAATTTAATTGTTATTTTTTAATCATTCTAAATTTCAAAAATGTAAAAGTGATTCCATGAACATTATTTTATTCAATCATTTATTTACATTAAAATGTTTCTATTGGCCAAATTTGCTAAGGCTTCTCAATCATAAAAGTATGCGTATTCATGTGTACATGTGAAATATTCACACATACAAATACATATATATTAGATTTTAAGATGATTTACTTCACTATAGTACGTTAATTGGCATCCAAGAGAATTTACATTTAACTAAGATAGTTTATGCTTATCCAAGAAAAGATAGCATGAAGATTAATGGTCAAAACATTAGTCTATGATAATAATGAATATATGGCTCAAATTACATTTTATTTTACAAAATTAATTAAATAAGTATAGCAAGTTGATTAATGTTTTGTTATAATTTGTGATAATAAAATAGGAGTCAAGATAGAAGATCTAATGATGGTTGAAAAAGCATGTTTTAAAATTCATTCATAATATTAATAATCATATTATTAAGCTTAAGTAAATATTTATATCTTGAAAATATTAACTTTTTTTTTTCTTTTATTATTAATAAAATTAATTTACCTGTTGTAAAAAATGAATCCATATGATTAAACTAGTTCAATTAGTTCAAGCCCATCTTACAAATCCCTCTTAATATAATTTATTAATAAAAAATCTAGCAGCGCAACTGAATATGGGCTTCGGGGTCAATTCAGAAATAGGAGAGGAAGAAGTCTAAAGTGAATATGGTTTAGTTAATAATATAACTTGGGAATATAAAAGAATAAAGTATGTTCAATCATTTATTATATCATATATTTAAAATTTATAATTCTTATGCTTTTAATAATGATACCATCTTTATAATTCAAAAAATATAAATATTTGTCAAGAGTTGGGAAGATTTCTTCATATCACTCAAGCATGGGTATATACATCCTGATGATGATCATGTGACATCTAGAATTTCAAAAAGTACTTATCTACTAAACTTTCAGATTATTAATGAATTCAAATATAGGATAAATCTGATAATATATAGAAAAGCATCATTATATTACAAAAAATGATTGTATGAACAAAATGTTGGAATATCAATCTACTCAGGTAAATAAGTTTGCCAACAACCACAAGCTCCATATCCATACAAATATCTCCTCACATCCTAGATGTCCATTACAATACATATATAGCACATAAATCCATACGGACTAAAATATATACACATTAAATATAAAAATGGACATCACTATTAAATGTGTGAAAGTATGCATATATATATACAGAAAATATATATATAAACATCTCACCATAAATAAATGTAGATATGATGTTCATATATATATTCACTTAAAATATATATGTACAAATATAATAAATTAGCAACACACACATATTTAAACAAAAGACATGCATAAATATCTTTTTTAAATGTTTAAATACCAGTTACCATATACAGATTGAGAACAAGATATTTGTCAGTGTTTGCCTTTATATAATAATTAATAAAATTTTCTTATTCTTTTTGTTTATCTTCATATATAATTGATTTTATATTTCCTTCACAATTTATATTATAACAAGGAATATAATAAAGCTGAGCAATTCAATCTCATGCAAATCTATAAAAATTAACATATATATATAAGTGATTTTTAATATATCATATTTTTAAAAATATAATAATTCCTAATCTTTTAAAAATTCACTAAGGATTATTTATGTATTTAAATATTTTTTATTTAAAATTAGTGCTTGTCAAAAATACAGCATTTGTAAATTTATGTTTAAATAATTCTCATAAATAAATTATTTAAAAGTAATATGAAGATTATGTAGTTTAGTCTAACAAATAAGACCTGTTTTGGATGAAATACAAATTAGAAATCATTTATATATTTTTTCCAATATCTATAATGACAAATAATTTATAGATATAAACATATATTAGTATATACGTATATTAGCATGTTTAGATTAAATATGCATAAATATATATATTTTATGTATACATATCCAACTTAACATAAATATTAACGATTATATTTATATAAATAATATAAAGGGTACAATACCCAGATTTCTTCACATACAATTAATAGTACTTTACAATAAATGAATATAATGTCATGGTGTTTACATTCCAAATTTAAAATAAGTCTTAAGCTACATTTTTTTCAAACATTCTGATTTGTTTGTTTGAATGGTATCCTCCCTATAGAGATTGATTATGTTAAAACAAAGATTTTCAAAGGCAACAGATACAAAGAATAAATTACCCAGATTCACCCATATCTAAATTAACAGTACTATCTTAACTTTAATCACTGTATATATAACCTTTATCTTTTTTGAAATTATTTTTTTCCATATTTTCAAGAAGCAATTACACCTGGGTCTCGTTTTACGCGATAGATAGGTTCCTCAGAAAACACACGCAAACGAAATCGCGCAAAAATAGACTTAACTTACATTGAAAAAGGGGGGATGTGGTCTGTGATTTTTCAAAATTCGCGTAAAAGCAAAGCACCAACGTAAAATTACTTTAAAATTCGCGCAAAAAAAATATAAGGAAATAAAATATGACTAATAAAAAATTTCAAATTTAAAAAAAATTGATACAAGACAAACTTTTTTTAACTATAATATTTAATTTTATTCAAAATAATATATTTTTATGCATAATTTACAGTACAGTAATTTACATTTTTTATACACGTTTTAATTATTATAGCTATTTGCCGAAAAACACGTTTGTTTGCAAACAACTAGTCTTTGAGACGATGATTTTATTAATTGTTTATGAAACTAACAACTAAAAATTAAATTCTTATTTTTGTCTTTAATTTTCAATTCGGTTTAAAAATCAAATTTCACATTAATTTCAAGTCGCAGTAAATAATTTTTAAATTGTTAATTACAATTAAAAATCAGATTTTAATTTTTAATTGTCAAATTTAATTATGCCCACTGCTATTACTGACCTTTTAAAAATAAACTTGTGGACACTAAATGATTAATAATTTATTACGTTCTTTTTTAAAAAGCAAAAACAGAATGTGATTTAAAATGCAAAATTAACACGTACAATGTTTGAACAAATTTACATTATAATCTTGTAAAATTTAATGTGTATATACATAAAATGTGGAAATTATAATTTTAATTTCATTATTGCATAAAATCTTACTATTATAAAGCACTGAAAATATTGAAATTACTAAGATGAAAGTCGAATTCCAATAATGTGCTATTACTTTCAATATAATGTAAGCGTGAAATTTATTATTTAAAGTAATAGCGCATTAGCGGAGTTCATACACGTGGGTCTCTTTTTACGCGGACTTATTTAACCACACTTCCGGTAAAACACGAATCGCGTAACTTCAAAATCGTGTTAAATAAGTCCGCGTAAAAAGAGACCCAGGTGTACTGCAATCTGAATTAAGATGATTTGCACTTGGGGGATATTAAGAGATTCAGATGAAATATCTAAAATGTGTTTTACCTTCTGAATTATCATTTCAAATCATATTACTTACCAATGTCAAAATTCAATATGATCAACATCAAGAAATTCAAATTTGTAAAGTAGCTAAAATATGACCAACAATATTCTTCTTGTATTAAATAAACTGTTATGTATTCCTTAGTTCAACCAGGCATTGTGTTATTGTACATAAGTGGTTGGTTTACCAAAAAAAAATCACATTTAATAGGGCTGACATTTATGTCCACTAATTTTCAATTTTCAAAGTATACGACTAGGAATAAAACCTCCAGTAACATAATCATCATAAATTCTCCAGAGAATATAAAAATCTTTCCATTTCAAAGGTGGAGAATATATTTCTAAGTAAAATATCTTTCATTATAAAACCAATTGTGTAACTTCTAGTAACTTTATTGTTGTTGCACAAATTCTTCCATGGATATAAGAGCAAATAAAACTTGGATCCTCAATATATGGATTTTCATAATCCAAATTATTCAAAATATACTCAATAATCATTTCATTTCATTCTCAATAAAGATTTCACGAGAATATGTTTGATTAAACATCCATTTCATTAACAACAAACTTTAATATTTTCCATTTTTTTTATCATGATTTCAAATGATTTTTTATCATCAAATATCGTCTAATTAGATTTGCTATACAAAATGTACAATATGATTGAACTTCAATCGGTATTTAAACCAAGGTTATGTTAGAATTCAAACCATTTTCATTACCTGTTACCAAATATTTTATTTCTTCAAAAATAATAATAAGTAGTATATAAGTTATTTTTCTCTTTCCTATTTGATCTTTATCTTTCCTGTATATAATGATCATACAGGAAAGTATTGATCTCTTAAAGGGCTATAAATCAGATTAGCAATTTTTCTTTTATTTCTATATAAATTGCCTGTGATTCTATTTGCAATTAAAACAGATGAAAATAGTGTTTCTCATAATTTTTCTGGCTAATTTAGTATTTATAATAAATGCAGATCTGAATTTAATATGTGATACTGAAATGTACTAATGATATGGTCATTGCTTAACAATTAGTTTTAAAAATATGTAGAGAATTACCATATATCACTTTCTGTATTTATTTTGGTGTCGATGATAATTACTGCATAACTTTCAAATTCTTAAATTTTATCTCAAGTTTACATTCTAGTTTTTTGTTGTTGTTTTTTTTTTGATTCTTCAATCTCATTATCCATTTTAATTTCTACTTTTTCTCTATCTTTTCTTTCTGACCAGTATTTTCTTTTCATTATCCTTTTGAAATACTTTTTCTATTTTCATAAACATTTCTCTTTTTTCTTCTTGATTTTCTATTTTTTTCATTAATTTAGCCAGTTGTTCATTAATATAACTGCATTCAATATTGGTCATTTTTCCAAATATAATTAAATTTTCTAAATTGGATTGTATCATAGATTATTCTGGATCCATCTTGGCACTCATTTGGCTGTATGCTTTCTTTGAAATAAATTATATTTTATACTATTAAATTATTATAACTGTTGTGGAATCAATAGTTTCTATTCTCTCCATGATTTCTATTAAACATCCCAAACATTATTTCTATTTTATAGTCAAAACTATCAGCTAATTTATTTCAATATTCCTTCTCTAATATTGAACTTCTTTCTTCCACCTTTGCTCCAATCTTTTATATGAAGATCAACTGGGATTATTTTTGTTGCAATGTTTTATATGATAATCAACTGTGATTATCTCAGTATCCTCATGGCCTACTCATTAGCTTATCAATTTATGTAATGAGAATATGTGTGATCAAAGCTCAGATGTTTAAATATCCTATGCAGCTTGGCACAGTTGATAAGAGTGTCTGATATGGGATTAGGAGGTCCCAGAATTGATTCTGGCACTCAAATTTCTTATCAAGTCACTACCAATAAAGCCATTAGCATATTTTTGTTGTTGTTGAAATACCAAGTTTATGTAATGCAAATGTAAATCTGATAAATAATTGATTTCTCCTTCCAACTGTAAAAAATTTACTTACAGACAATAATTTTCATCAGCTTACTTTTATTTTATAAAACAATGGAATTTATTTCAAACAGTGGCAGAAGCACGTAAAGTTGATTAGTGGTTATAATAAAACCAACTAGGCATAAACATACTTATATTTATTATAAATGCAAGTTATTAAAATTTACCAAAAAAAACTTAATTATAATACAAACTGATATAATCAAGATTTTGAAAAAGAAAATAAATATTATGGAGTTAATAAAAATAATATTTAATTAATAAAAATATATTAATAATTGGTACACATGTTAGTTGTATACAATTTAATTTAAAAACAAAAATATTGTGCACATTTTAAATTAAGAACAGAACTGATTACCAAAATATGTTTATATAAAAACAAAAAACTATCATCCAACATAAAATTTATTAAAATTAGCTAAACTTTTTGTATTATTACTGTAGATTTTTAGCAACAACTTAAATTAATACACAAATAATTGAATTGACATTATGACACATACATTTATTATCAAAGTATAGAATAAATCATGCAAATATTATATTCAATAAAAATAATAAAAAAAATTAATAATCTGCATAAAAAATATTTAAGACAAGGATAATTATGATATAAACAATTCATATCTTTGTACAGGTTTTAAACAATAAGTTTGTACATATGTAATGATGGCTAAATTATTAAAATGGAATTCAGACTTAATTATTTACAAGCATTTTTCTTATTTTATTATTAACTTTTTGACAGTAGTAAATTCGTACATGACTTGAGGAATTCTTTCTTGTCAATTAATCTTTTGTAGAAATTATTGTGCAGCTTTCAGTTCAAAATTTAGAAATGAAAATTTTTTGTTGAGATGATATCTAGTGGGAAATGAAGAAAGTAAAGTTTGTAATTGATTTTAAACTTTTGTGTAATACATTCATTTAATCAGTATACAGCAATTAGATCAGTAGCTTGAGTTCCAAGTCTATGGAACTTTTGGCAAGGACATTGACATCTCAAAAAAAAAAGTCCTCAAAAATAAATCTCTTATTCTTTCATGTATATTCTTGTTTTTTAAGCATACGACTTTTTGATTAATATGTTGAACATCACTATTAGAATGAGAATGATTTTTGATTGTTATGTTCACTTTTTTTTTTTTTTTTTTTTGAGTAGTAAATAATTAATTTCAATTCTCATATTTTTTAATAGACTGTATCCAGAATCACATGAAATCAGAATTTATTTACTCTTAGCATAAATTACATTCACGATGCCTGATTTGCTCTATCTTTTCTATGAGCTCATAAAGAAAAAAACAATTTTATTCACATATTTCAATAAATTTGAAAAATTAATTTTTCATTGTGCAATAAAATTATAATTATTTTTATTACAAGGTACTTGTATACTGAAATATTTTAATTTTATGATATTTTAGATGTACAGATTATATTTCTTGTATTGACAGATTTGAAAAATTTAGGCATTTGATATTTTTTCATGTTTTATTCTTTTTTATTTTATATATATGTTTACTTCAAATTTTATATTATATTTAATAGTTTGAAATATTTGTTTTCAAATGCATCATGTTTATGTACTAAATTAAACATTTAACATTTCTTAAATTGAAAAATTTCAATAAATTAGGCTTTCAATTTCATTATATATTTCATAAAGGTTTTTGATATTTTTATTATAAATATTTTTTACATATAATATTTTAGGACTTAAGATTTTATATTTCATAAGTTGAAAGATTTTTTACTTTATATCTATTAAATTACATTTATGTTAAAAAAAAAATTTTTTTTTTTCACACATACATTTTTTTTTCATACAAAAATGCATACCAAATCTTATTCCTGATCTTACAAAAACATAATGTTCAAATTTCCATCTAAACAAAAACAAATTATTTTGTTCTACAGCCTAACTTATTTTTCCTCAGCAACTATTAGTTTAAAATAATTTCTAAAAACAACTTCTTTGAAAAATATATTCTACTGTTATCCCTGCTTAAAAAATAAAAAAAGTTCACATTAAATTATTAAATAGAACATTTACCATTGATCTGAAAGATAAACATATCAGCTTAAGACATGCCTCAAATCAAGATTTTCTTAAGAATGTTTAACAAAAAAAAATTGTTAAAACAGCCATAGAAATGACAAAAAAAAAAATGAGTAACTTGCAAGAATCTAAGTAAATAGTTTTTCTATAATCAACAATGAAAACAGAAATGATTGATCTTCCAACTTAATACTAGAATCTCAACAAATTCAAGATCATCCACAATTATTAGCTAATGTCATTTAGAAATGAAAATTAAGTCTCCAACTTATGTATTTATGGCCAAATACAAATCATGAATCACAAAATTAATGAATGTCAAATCTATATAAACATAAAATCAAAATTGAAAAACAATAAAGCTATAGCGAATCTATAATTGAAAGACTTAATATAACAATGATTTTGATAGTTGTCTGGAATCTATAAATTTCTTTATAATGTTTGTGAATAATAGTTTTCTGAGGTCCATGTGCTAAATAAATATTTTAATAAATTGCCTTTTCATCTTTAAATGCAAAATTTCACTTAACCCTAGCTTTCAAAACTACAAATGAATTATTTTTCTATTCTGCGTCATATGTCGTGGTTATTTTTAAAACAATTTTCATTATCACCAATAAATATATTCGTATTTTTTAATATAAAAATGTGGTATATATATATACAGTTTACTCATATAAAATTGTTTTCATTTTCCATAATTCTTGCTTCTTACAATACTTCAGAATGTCATAATTAATAAAATTTGGTAACATGAAATGCCATAATTAAATATAATCTTTATCATCTCTAGATTACAATTCTTATATTGAAACTGTACCTTTTTTAACAATCTTTATAAAGAGAATATTTATTTTTTTGTTTTTTATTCTATTTGTTTTGTTTAAGTTTTAATTAATGACTTCTTACAGGTAGAAAGCTCACCTCTAATGCCACAACCTTCAATATCTAGATACTTTTATAACAAGATGGTTACTTTGCTATGCCAACATAATTTGCGTAGAACACATGAGCTCTGTAATAAAAATGGATCACTTGTATTAATGAATTTTCTGTCACAATTGCTAAAATTTAACCTATCTATAAAATCTCAGTTCAGTGCAGTGTATTTTTCCTTATTTCAATTATTGAAGCCATGCATTGTAATGTCGATACAAGTACCCTTGTAAAATCAAATAAAACTATAATATTTTATGAAAAAATTAAATTGTTAAAAAAATCAAATCATAGCATTTTATTTGTATGCTACAAGCATTAAAAACATAATAAACAAGAATTTTAAGTTTTTCTTTATTAATAATATTTTCATCCATCAGGAAATACTTTGGAAAATATAAAATAGCAGTTTGAAAGTTTAATGATTACTAGCCTTTGAATTTATTGACTCAGAATTTCTTGATTTCATAAAAAAAAAGCTATGTTCCATACCATCACATTGTATCATCAATGGCCTATAAGTATTTTAAAAATAAAAACGCAGCAACATTTTTCATAAGCAAAGGTAAGCAGTAACTTTTTTAAAAAATATTTCTTTAAATAATATTCACTAACTAATTACCATTTCATTTTTCTTTAATTAATACAAACTATACAGCATAAAGCAACCACAAACTACTACTGTATAAATACTTAGGAAATCTTATAAATATGAAAAAAATCAAGTGCTAGGATTATTTTCTCAGCTATCAAAGTGTTCAATATATTAATGAGTAAAAGTCAAGGTTATTCCCAGCTACTATGATTTTATATTTATTGTAATTTCAAATTATTTGCAAATCTGCAAATCTTGCTACGCAAAAAAAAATATGAAGCTGCAAGGAGATCCCATTAAAACATAGAAAGTGCAGAGCATGAACTAAAGAAAATAAGTGATGAAGTCAGAACTAAAATCACACAATGATATCTTAAAGTTAGTAAAGTTGACTGGAACATTTTAGCTATGGAAAATACACTGTCTAGTATCCAGGCCTTGGATAACAAAAAAAAAAAAAGAAATAATCAGATGATATAATCAATTACACTTTGCAAGTGACCATTCAATATTATTATAAGGCAAAATAATGCCTCAACAATTCAAGCAAATATACAAGAACTGAAAAACTTTATGATGCATTTGGAGATGAAAAATTTAAGATTTCACAGAAAAAAAATCATAACTAAAGCAGATTATGAAAAATATCATAAGTTACTCAAGTATAGGTTTCAAATGAACTAAAAAAATATATATCCTAGATATAATCAAGAATATACTTACTGCCTTTAGAAAGAACATCAGAAATCTATATGATGATAAATCAAATAAAAAGAAAAAAATAAAGATGAATCTAGTAAAAATTTAACTAAGGTAAAACAACTAGAAAAATCAAAATAGATGTCACAACATACGAAGATAATTTGCAAAAAAAAAAAAAATAAAAAAAAAAAAAAGATCTTTTAAGTGAAATTCAAAGAATGCAGTCATACTTGCAAAGCATTGAAAAGGGAAATAAATATCAAAAAACAAAAGCTGTATAGCAGGAAATAATGAAATCACATTAGAAAATTAGTGAAATCAAAACTTTGCCCTCACAAGTGAATTTGAAAAAAAAATTCCAATAGATGATAAATGAAAAGAATGTTCAAACAGATATGGAAGAAATATACAGAGAAGCTAAACACTAAGATATTTATAGAAATCAGTCAACATTTAGACAATCCCAATATCAATAACAATCAACAATCTCAATCTGTTGTCAAAGCAACCTCCTTGACAACATATTACAATGGTCAATAGTTATTGATATTAGAATTGTCTAAGTGTTGACCGATTTCCATGAATTTACTTATAAACCTATCTAGCCTTGAACATTATTACAAAGATATTAATCAGGACACTTTTGATAAAGACAGATTGGCACTGTTTTTGGAATTAGTAATATTGCCTGAAAAACTTTTACAAAAAAAAAAATACATTAGATTAAACCATCAAAAATGCAAAGAAATTTAATTCATTAGGCTGCTTTTTTTATATATCTAAATAAATCACACAATATGGAAACTGAGCTGGACGAATTTCTAATGTCTACTCCATATGTTCTCATGTTATTACTACGTGATTATTCATATAGCATATGAACAAGGATAGGCTGTTCATCAATATACATGAGATTAAAGGCTTTTTCACTCCGAGTTTAAAACCAAGAAACACCATGGACTTCCTTCTTAGTTGACTGATAACTCTTAATTGAAATATCAGTTGAGAGTTTTCTTGAAGGCAAAATGAATATCTGTGTGAATGAACTTTTTTTTTCTAATACATATTTACAAAGTAGACATACAAAACTAAATCATGGCCCTTATTCTCAGGAGATTGAAAAGTCACCAGCCAAGATAATGATTGGGGACTGAAGGCGGATGGTAAGTAACAATCTCCTGATTGTGGATCCAGACTGACATTTAAAGATGACCTTTTATTTGGGTACTTACAGCTATAGATCACTTTCAAATGATGGAAGATTGTAAGAGTTGGAAGAAGTATCTAATATAAAAAGGTATATATACACCTAGGTCTTGTTTTATGCGGATTATTTTAATGCAATTTTGAAGTTATGCGATTCATGTTTCTTCTTAATATTTTTCATATTTCACTATATTTATTAGATATCAAGAAATTTAAATTATTAATAACTTATTTTGACTTAAAATACTTTTATTTTTCAAAAATATAACACTAGCAGCTAACATGAATATGGCCTGAAGCTAACCTACTTATATACTAATGAGTAAATAATAATAATAGATTTATACTTACATATAAAAATATCACAATAAATATCAAAAATTTTAAACTTTTAAAATGTACTTTGTTAGGTATAATAGAAATAAATAATGTAGATTTTTAAAATAAATAATGAAGATTTTATTGATTTTATAAACTGAAAATAATATTTTTAATGATAATGTATAATCTTTTTGTTTTGATTGCGATCCTCATTTTTTTAATATAGAAACAAAATGTGAACATTTAAAATTTATTTCAGTAGTAAAAATCAGTTGTCAACAGAAAACCATTAACACAGCACAAGACTGAAATTGGCACTAGTTGTGTAAATGGGATGGAGCAGAATATGGTAAAAATTAGAGTGGGGAATGGAAAATAAAGTGGCTAACAAGTTTCTCTGGGCATAATTGCTGAGAGATTCTCGACTTTGTTCAAGAAGAAGCTACATCACATCGATGAATCTAATTTCTTACCAGTTTACAAAAGGACCGCACATTCGAAAATAGCGATAATGATTAAAATACGTATGAAAAAATGTCAAATTAAATACTGTAGTTAATAAAAAAAAGTAAAAAAGGTTTGTCTTGTACCAATTTTTTTCAAATATTTGATATTTTTTATTAGTCATACTTTATTTCCTTATTTTTTTAATGTGAATTTTAAAATATTTTTCCTTGTTGCTTTGCTTTTATGCAAATTCTGAAAATTACAGACCCTATCCCCCATTTTTCAACGTAAGTTAAGTCTATTTTTGTGCAATTTTTTTTAATGTGGGTTTTCTGTGGAACCTATCTACTGCATAAAACGAGACCCAGGTGTATTATTGGATTTTGTGAAGTTAGGAAAAAATGATGAAGAGACAAATTGATTTAACGGTGGACATGTTCTGTACTATAAAAGCACAAACATTGGAAATACAAGTGGAGTGGAGTAGAATTTATTATAAATAATAAGTGGAAGAACAACTTTGTGAAGATTAATGGTGTATCAGACAAAGTAGCAAGATTATTTATTCAACTTAATGGTAAATACCAAATGCAGATAATTCAGTGTTATACTCTAACAAGTTCTCACTGTGATGAAGTAGAGGATTTTTATATAGATGTAAAAAAGCTTTTGATTAGAACAAACAACTGAAATTATCACGGGACACTTTAAAGCTAGACACAATTGAAAGATAAAAGTGCTGTAGATAAATTTGATTATGGTGATAAAAATGAGAGGACATAGGTCTGTGTAGTTTTCAGAAAAAGTATGAATCCTTTTTTTGAGAAAAATGCTAAATGGAAATGGACAGGAAGCATCCAAATGAAGATATAGCAGAATTGGGTTATATTTTGACTAACAGAATATTTCTATTTCAATATTATAATGATCTTATTAATATCAACACTGGAAGTGATCAGTGATTAGTAAGATGTAAGATATAAATTAATGCAAAACGAGAGATAAAAATTAAGAAAAACAGTAGTCATAATTAATATTCTTAATCTTCAGAAACATTCCAATAAATTTAAATTAGAACTTGCAAACCATTTTCAAATATTAAGATTTTGAATGTGATTTCAGATATGAAAAAAATAAATAGAAAGATAACTGATACACTTTTAAAAACTTCAACAAAAATAGCTGGTACAAAAGAGCAGTAAAATTTCTAGTGAGACAAGACAATTTATGAAGAAAGGAATATAAAAAATAATAAAAACAATGCATTAAGAAGAATTGAATATCTAAAATGTTGTAAAGTGATCAGAAAAAAAGTTGATAATAAGAAAATATAATTGTGAATTAATAAAAAAAAAAAAAATCTTTCAAAGAAAATATAAGACTTAAAAATATAAAACAACATCTTGGTTCTGGTAGGAAACTTATTTCTGCAATAAAAAAAAAAAGATGGAACTATTACTAAAAAGAGAAATGACATCATGAAATGATCTATCAAGAATTATATAGCAATAAAGAAGGAAAAGTACCTCCTATCTCGTGAATTGTCTTGGACTTTAAATGAAAAAGTGAGATATGCAATTAAACTTATAAAGAATAGAAAAGCTCCAGATAATGATGGAATTATAATTGATATCTTAAAAGAAGCAGATAAAGAAATAGAAAAGTTTTTGGCAAAGTTATATATATATATACCATGCAGTATTGTATTTAAAAAAGGTCATAAAGAAAATATAGTCTATCAGTTATATACAAAATTTTTATCAAGATAATTACAACTCATCTACAGTGAATTTTGGATATTAATCAACCAAAAGAACAAGTTGGATTGAAAAATAGTTTTAGTACAATGAATCATATCCAAGTATTGAGAGAAGCTATAGAAAGAACCAATGAGCATGAATTGCCATTGTGCTTTGGATTTGTAGATTATGAAAAGGCATTTCATTGTATAAGCATTTCTTCAGTGATTAAAGAATTAGATCAAGATATAGATCAAGGACATTGTCATATTCTGATGAATATTTATAAAAATCCAAAGCAACAATTAATATTACATAGATTAATATTGAGATTGTTGTATGACAGGATGACTCCATATCTACAAAACTTTCTCTACAGCAGTTTTTCAAGAAATATTTTTGAATTAAAATGGGAAGCTAAGAAAATAAAAGTAAATGAAGACTATTTAAGTCATTAAACTTTGCAGATAATGTTAATTGTTTTTGTAAATAATGCTTTAGAGTTTCAGGAAATGTTGCAAGAGTTATCAGATGAAAGTAAGACTAAGATAATGTTAAGTGGATTTTCTCAAAAAAAAAAAAATAGATTGATAATAATGAGTTACAAGAAGTTAACAACTACAACTACCTTGGTCAGATTATTACTACAAATGGAAATATAATTGATGAAATTAATCATAAAATTAAATTTGGTTGAAATGCTTTGGATAGAAATAATTTAATATTAAAAGGAAATATGTGTATGAGTTTGAAAAGGTTTTTAATAAATGTTTTATCTGTTCTTACTTATGGATCTGAGTCTTGATCACTTAAGAGAAGAGCAATACAGATACTTCAGACCACTCAATTATAGAGAGACATGTGTTAGGATTAACAAAAAAAAATAGAATATGAAATACATGGGAGAAAAAACAAACAAGTGTTTCTGATATCATTGAAAGAATTAAGAAACTGAGTTGGGCTGGACACAGAAAAAATGATAATAAATGGACAGCTGAAATATTAAACTGGGTTCTAAGAGACTATAAAAGATCTAGAAAGTGACCACGTGTGAGGTGAATGGATGAATGCTGGGTCATATGGAGAAGATAGGCTAGCGATCAGAGATGGACTGAACTTGGATACAATCCTGCAGTGGATTGATGATGGTTGAAAATATCAAATAAAATAGTTTTATATAATAGCAAAAATTGTGTATATATAATAAAAAATATTAAAAAGCTTTTTTTAGCAAATATTTATTTTTGCCCTTTTGAACATGATGGAACTATTTTAAAGCTTCGTGTGATGTGGTAAGGCTACTCCTTTATCGAAGTCAGAAATCTCTCAACCAATATGTCCAAGAAATATCTGTTGGCCACCTTACTTCCCTTTCCATTTCTTACCCTAAGTTTTTCCTATATATTCTTTTCTATCCCATTTCCACAACATCATCTTTGTCCATTCCATGGCCTTTGTATCTAGATCCCCCTTAATTTTTTCCAAGCCAGGCATAAAGACCAATAACCCACTTTCTATATAATCACTTGGTCTACATTTATTCTCCCACAGCTTCATTATTCTGTACCTTTTCTTTTTGCAAGCATTTACCTTCTATTAACAAATGCCTAATATTTTCTATGCCTTCCTTATAAAACCTGTAGACTAAATCACCCATATTTCTCCATTTATGTGTATATTCCCTTATTGCTAGCAATCCCGTTCAAGCTTTAAATAGAAAATTACTTTCCCTACTATTATCATAAATTAATTCACATCCAATATTCTGTTTACTTTAGATCTTTAAGTTCTTTTTACTCTCCATACTAGTTCTCCATCTTTCCAATCTCTACTTTTTATTAATACATCTATTCTTCTATTCCAGACTTTACCACTATAACTTTCAACAACCTTCCTAACACAATCATCCCACCCTATGTACAAGTATACTGACAAGTCTTTATCCAAATATTCTGCATACCATAGTAACTTTCTCACCCATCTTGTTGCTTTCCCTTTATTCGTAACTTAATTAAATACCATTTTAGATATTATCTTACTATCCATAAATAGCAATCTACCAAACACGTTCATTTTTCTTTTTGCATCTCTCATATAAAAACTTGACCATCCCATTTCTCCTTGAATTGCCTCCTTTGCCATCCCATATCTGCATCTAATGCATGTCCTCCTACTTTTCTTTGTACTTTTTCTAAGTAATCTAACACCCTTTTGCTAACACATAACACATCATTACCATAGGTTAACTCTGCTACTATTGAAACTGTAAGATTCAAGTTCAAATCTTTGTTTCGCCTGTCATATTTGTTTCTATCGTCTTCTACCCACTCCTCCATCCCACCTAAATTTAAACCCTCATTATTGGACTGTGTGTGTACAACAGTATTAGTTATATATATAAAAGCTTGTTAAATATGACACATGCACACACACTCAAATATGAGATATTAACGCACTGAAAATAATTTATTAAATTTAGAATATTTAATATTTTGCGTTAATAATTATTTAGGTCAAAGTTATATAACATTTTAATTTATAAAATCTAAAAGTTGTTTGTAATGTTTTTAAATATTTGAATGTATTAGAAATAGAAATTCCCCTGCTAAGTAAAATTGCAAGTCATAGTGGATGGGGAGGGACAATAAAATACTGAGAAATATTCCTGAAAGCTTTTAATTAGTTTTAAAGAAACATCTGCAGTATAATGAGATCACAGGTGAAATACGCAATAAAGTAAAGCAAAATATTCAGATTGAAATGACAAATGGAACATGTGCACTTAATGCATTATTTTCCTGCGAATATTTCAGCGGACCAAAAAGGCAAACAAATACGTAATATCAGACAGATCCAAAAGATAAAGAGCAAGGGAAACAAGAAGTATATAAAGTCTTGTTCAAAGTAAAATGAATCTGTTTTTTCTGCGATCTGCCTTGTTTTCTTTTGTGCATCAAATTATTAAAGTATGCTATTTACGTGTAACATAGCGATGTCCTAGTAGTAGGCGTGTGCAATTCTCCTCTGGAGGATTGGAGATGCGCTGGATCCCTTACTTGCTTTTAAAATGAACTGAAATTGTCTGCTGTAATCCGTACACTGCTGCCTAATCAACTGCTGCTTATAATCATGATCAATAAATGAACAGTTAAGAAAAAACTTATTGCGCCATACTTCATGAACAAGAGGATCACTCAAAAACGTGGATGTTCTGCTTAAATCAAAGGTAACCGGTACCCAAAATCTTTAAGAACTTTCACGATCCTTTATTCAAAACTAGAACTCGTATCTTTAATTTATATAATTTTATTCATAATGTCTACTCATGTAAATCCTATTTAAAACCACTAAACTTCTTAAAAATCTGTAACTTTTAAATGTTTAATTACTTTACGATCTTTCCTTTTCTTTGGGTATCCAGTTCTATTAATATTTATTTATTGACGTAATTAATTTCATGCCTCAATAATTTCTGATCTAGCCTCTTAATTTTATTAAAGGTTAGCCTTCGCCAAAATGTGCGGAGTTATTAGATAATATATATTACAATAAACTCGCCTTATGTTGACAAAGCAGCTAGCTCGGGAATTATCTATCTTTATATTTTATAAATTATTTCTCGGATGCGTCTCATTTTATATTGATATGCTTTTTAGTATCGTCGTATATTTTAACTGAATTATCTTAGCTTCATAGACGCATCTGACTTTCATGATTAGCTATGAGTGTGGGTTTACCATATTTTGTGCAGGCGGATATCTTAACAATCGAAATATGATAGAATTATAATCTTTACCCTTTTATTATTAGTATCAATTGGTATCCATTTAATTTAACTCTATAATCAAACCAATCTCAGGTTATTAGAGGGCTTGTAAGTTAATGACTCATAAAGGTGGGCCTCGGGAGTGAGTCATCTTTTATTAACAATTAAATATATAAATCATGTTACATTATCAAACGATAGGTGTTATTATTGAGCAATGCCAAAGTTTTTCTCATGTTTAAAGCCAACGGACATCACTGGATACTTATGTTTAAAGGTATCGTTCCGCTCCATACGGAAGGGCACAGTTCAAAGTGCTCCCATGGAAAGCTGGGTCCGTGATGCGGTCGGGTAGTAAAAGTGGCAGAAGTTACCGTACAAACAAACTTGCGATTACGACCGGTCTCGTAGGGTCCCCAGCAGGAAGCCCGCACATGACTTTGTATTTCCCTCCTGGCTTGCATCTCAAAGTTTACTCCGTTATTATTCTATGGCATCTCTATCAATACCACTTCTCGTCCAGTTAATTATTCCTTCACTCTCTGCTTATGATATCACTTCCCAAGCCTCCCACATTATTTGCACACTAATAACAGGCCCTCTTTAGAATAAATCATGTAAATGAAACTTTATATATAATCTATTGTTGGGGTGAGTAAATTCGCTGCCACATATATCGTTCAACATTTACCTTACACAAGAGCTAATGTACTTAGTCTGGGGCATGAAATAATGGTTTTCTACCATTAAATACCCAAAGAGACAAGTCGAATGATTAATGTATTAATAATGTGTACTCATTCCATATTAGGAGTATTAACAAAAATCAAACTCCCGGCTTATAAATAGTTTTATATCAATATTAAATTTAGTTTTAATTATATCTACGTTTTCATGTCTATTTTCTTAAATGCCTTATAGCCGTAGAGTCTCATGTCGAAATAAATTGAATATAACAAGATCATTCATTAGATTAGTAATAATATTAGTTGCAATAGAATTAGTTAGTCTCTTGCATCTCCCTGACTCCCGTGGCCTAAAAGATGTTTGCTAATGTGGTGGCAGGTATGTAATCCCAGTTATATGTTGTGTAGTCAATCTACTAGGTTCGAACTCAGCACTGCAGGCCCTGAATCTGTAGTGCTGCTCTTCGACTGTAGTAGAGGAAAGAGGCGACTGGTTAACGAGATATACGAATTCTGACTTTTACACTACTACTCCCATACAATTCTTGCTATATCATATTTATTACACCAAAATACTGTTCAATTTCTTTATCAGTCCCTTTCTTTTCTTTGCTTCATATATCAATTTTTTTCCCCATTCCTCCAAGCAATTCCTAGACACTTCCCAAATAGTTGTATCTATTCACCACACTTTATATCCCCCCCCCCCCCCCGAAATTCTTTTTCTTTTTTTTCCCAAGCATTTGCCATCATTATTTTTGATTTTTCTTCACTAAATTTGATTCCTATCTCTTTATCTACAACTGCACAAATCTTCCAACACAACTTACATAATCATCCCTGCTTTCGGTAAATATCATCCAACATATAAAAGACCTGATAATGTATACACTCCCTTGCTATCAACCAATGGTATCTCTACCCCTCTTCTTAATCTTTCTATTGCTCTTTCCATTTCTCTCAAATATAACAAAAACAAAATAGATGCCATAGAGCATCCCTGTCCGAGTTCCACTGCATTTTTAACTGATTCTACATTTCCTAATTGATATGTATAATAATTATTTTCATACACTCTCTTAATAAAATCCACTAAAGCCCCATTCATTCCCAAATTTACTAAACTTACCTATAATCTATTTCTATTCACTCTATCATAAGCTGTCTCAGTATCTATAAAGACCATATATAATTGCCTACCTGTATTCCTACTCATTTCTATAAGTTGTGTGACTACAAATAAATTATCTCCTATATGCCTGTCCATTCTAAAACCTCCTTGCATTTCTCCCATTATATTATTTTCTTCCATCCATTTTGCATCCCTTCCAGTCACCATATATGCAAAAACTTTATACAACACCAACATTCCCGCTACCAATCTATAAGTGTTTATCTCTCTATGGTCTTTACCCTTTCCTTTAAATAATAACTGTCTTGTATATCCAGCTATCTGGGAATTCTGTCTTCTGAGCCATTTTATTAAAGCATGATAATAGATTTAATTTTGCCCTATTTCCCAAATTCATCAACATCTCTGCTAGCCATCCATCTAAATCTCTTGCCTTCCCATTTTTCAACTTCTTCCCTGTCTCATTTTATTCATTTTCTATTACATTACTATATGCTTTTACCATTGTTATTCTGAATATCTTTTTTATATCCATTACATACTTATTTAACATTAATTAATTCTTCTCTAGATCTTACACTCTTCCTCATTATTTAGTAATACTATTTCTCTCTCCCCTATATTTCTTTTTTCCAAAAATTTTTATTCCCAAACTCTTCCACTTTTAATTAATACTTTCCAATAATTTACTATTTAATTTCATTCTCTCATATTAACTCAATTTCTTTTAATTTAAATCATGTTCCCATTTAATATTAACATATTTTTCACTTTCTTTGTTTTTAATAGCACATTTATATAGTCTGCATGTTTTTGCCTCTCTTTTACACTTTCTCTAATTCTCACTTTTCTATTACTTTTATTCTTCTGAATACTCTCCCCTAAAACCCCATTTGCCTCTTTTTGTACTTCACCACACCAATCCTTATATTCATTCCCAATAAACTCTCCCATACCTTCTATTTTTATTTTATATTCTTCTAAATTATTATCATTCATTCTCCGTCCATATCTTTCTTCATTACCCTTTCTACTTTATTATTTTCCATCACCTTACTAACCATTTCTATTATACAGAAATTATGATCACTATTACATACTCTCTCTTCATTATCAAAAACTTTAATTTTCTGTACTTTATTCATTCTCTCTTTATCTACTAAAACACAATCTACTGTGTGAAATATTTCTAGACCATGTATATTGCCTCTCACAAATATTTGATAAATTCCCAATGTTCAAATTCGTTCTCTGACAAAAAAATTTCAGAAACTGCTCATTCTTGTTATTCGAGTCATAAATTTCTTCAATATGCCCATTCATATCACCTATAACCATAATCCCCCCCCCTTTTTTTTGACACTCTGTATATCCTTAAATAGGCATTCATATATGTTACTGTTCCACTCCCTTATAACTATCTCTAATGACCATATACTATAGCCACCATCCATTCTTGTCTTCCTAACTTTATAAATGTTCTTGATACTTTACAGTATTTAAATATTTTTTTGACATTACTCCTATAAACACTATCCCTTTTTTCTTTTTTTTTTTCTATTTATATCCTACAATACCAAATTTTCCAGTCTTCTTCTCTTAGATGTGTTTCCACTACTGCTAATACCTCAAGCCTTTCATTTCTAACTGTTCTGCTTAATTCCAATCACTTTTCTGATCCTACCATCTTGCATATTCAAATATCCAATTTTTACAATTTCTTCTTTTCTTTCTGTCCTTTTATAAATTCTCTTGACTCTTTCTTCTTTATTATATTTGTAGTTACTTTGTCATTAGTTTTACTGACCCATTTCTCTCCACATCTACATTAACATCTAGATAAGCTACCCTTTGTTTACTTCTTATATTCTATCCATTCTTAACATTCTTTTTTCTAATACTATAATTTAAAACACTACCACCCTTTATACATATCCCAAAATATAATATTTTTCATAAAACAAGCTCCCTAATTCTTCACTTTCTTATTTTTCTAAATGCAATCTATCTTTACTGTATAATTCTCTCTAACTAATAAAAAAAATCTCGCATATCCATAACATTATTTCTATCGCATAATTATTCCATTTATAGAACATGTCCTATTTAACATATACCTATTGTCGAATCTTGGTAGTAATCCAACTATTCCTACTCTTCCTTTAACCTTATTCAAACTACTAATCAATTCTTTGTACTCATTCATTACTCTCTCCGATAGCTCTGACAAATTATTTATCCTCACCATAACACAAACATCTCTACTCCCCTGTTCATTTACCTTATCGGTAACATCTCTAATTCAAGCTCCAAGCAAAGATATCTATTTCTATTTTCCCTTGTAACTGCATCTCCACTTCTTTTAATTAGTGAGTCCCCTATCAAGGCTGTCTCATAGTTTACTTTCCCTATTTCATCTGTAACATTTTCTTCAACCTTCTGAACTTCCTTATCGTTTCTATTCATTAATTCCTTGATCTGCTCATACTTCATATCTAATGTTTTTAATTTTACTTCTACATCCTTTACCTCTTCCTCTATCTTCTTTATTCTTTGATTAACTATCCCCATGGCACTACTTATTTTGTCATCTGTATCTCTTGTCACTCTACTAAACTTATACTCCATTCTAGCATCCTTATTGAGCTGATATTTTAAGTCAGCTCATACATATATAAGCTCACATATTTATAATTTGTCATAAATATTTTGAAGTTAAATAGTTTGTAAAATGAAAAAAAGAATTAATTATTAAATGGTTTTGATTTAATGGAAAGGGTAAAAATTTTGAACTTTTATTTTGAAATAAACAAATAAAATTGAATATAATTTATTAAAAAAAAAAAAAAATGTTAAAAGTGTTTAATTAAAAGGGAGAAAAATTCGAGAGATAAAAGGGTGGGGAAAAGAAAACAAAATTAGATTCTTGGTAGTAATTATACTCTATTGTTGAAACTTTCACAAAGTAAAAATATTTGGTTAGTAATTGCTATTACGCTAATTAAAAAAAAAAAGATAAGAAAGAGTGGAGATAAGATCGCTTTTAGGAGTTAGATCAGTTGACTTGACTTTAGAGACCAGCAAGGACAATAAAGAAAGCAGCTGTGTTTCGAACAATAAAAATTATTATTATTGAAATTTAATTTTGCGGACTCTTGTCAAATGTATAGCGGCTAAAGTTATCACAACCTTCCCCTTTGGGGAATTGACCGCCACTCCATCTGAATGAAGCTATCGAGAGAGTTATGGAATGGAAGAAACGGATATTGCTAGCCGGACAACCAAAGGAACACTCATGGAATTCGCATGTACAAGGACAAAGGCACGACCAATGGAATGTAAAACCTATGAAAATCAGGCCACTCCGCTCTGATCGATCAGGGTAATTATAAACTTTTAATTAATGAGAACTCTAAGTAAAGCGTAATAGAACTTTATCTTTAATTTAATTTTCATTTATTATGTTTATTACGAATGTTTCAACAATAGAGGGGGGAAATAAATTTGTTTAATATTGCAATCTATTAATGTTAATTTTCGTTCAATATTTTTTTATGAAATATTGGAATAACTGTATTTTAAATTATTTAATATCTATTCGATCTAGAGAGTAACAACAGGGTGGGGGTATAAAAGTGCGTCGCCAAGTAACAGAGAACCTTGGGGCGTTACTCGTTTGTTAGTAGAAAATAAGGAAAGAATTGAAAGTATAAGAAAACGAAAGACACTTATACGTTCATTGTAAGATTTTTGCAATTTATTTATTTACCAAAGAAAGTGGAGTTTAAAAATAAACTTCAGGAAAGATTAAAAATACTATAAGTCGTCTTATATACACGTCTGCTAGAATTCGCAGTATTAGTGTAGGCGCGAGTAAATCTATGGTAAATATTTGGGAAGCATAATTAGAAAGTAAACAGAGGGAAAATCAGAAATTGTAAGTCAGTTCTTTCTGGATCGGATAGAATTATAAGGTTATTAATAATAAATAGTAGTAAAAGAAATTAAAAGTTTTTTTTTTGTCCAACGTATTCTTGAATTCTTGAATTATTTATAATAATTAGTTAGTGTTCTTAAAGGAAAACCCCTGTGAGATTATAATCAAAGTTTATAATCAGTGAATCGTCGTTCGAAAATAAATAAAGACCAGGTTTATGTAAAGTTACGTGACCAGGTTCCAAGAGAGAAATCCTTGGTGGCGCCCTCGACGACGATTCTAATAACTAAAATTCAGTTAGTAGGGGAAGAAAGAAAGTTGTCGTGTCACAGAGGAGTGAGGGGGGGAAAGTTAGAAAATGGCGCTTCCAACGTGTCGGGCTCGTTAACAAGAGAAACGCCCAGAGATTAGAGTTAAAAGAGAGAGTAAATTTTTTAGTAAGGGGGTGGATTTCAGATGGGATTACGGGGTCAGGACTCCATCGGGGGGAGTTAGTACTATAGGAAATAATTGAAAATATAACTCGAGTAAAAATGCAAGACGGAATGGAGATAATAATTTTCGAAGGGAAAAATGAGGAAACATTATTCGAACACATAGAAAGTTTAGAAGAGTGTTTTGATATATACAAAGTAGGAGAGAAGGTAAAAATAATCATAGCAAGTAGCTATCTGGAAGGCACAGCAAGAGAATGGTGGAGAACTATATATGAGAAGCCCGATAGTTTTAAACAGTACACTAAAGCTCTGATACGAAGATTTTGGAACATAGAAAGGCAAGAAAGATTACAAAGGGACGTAGAAACGGAAAAATATTCAAAAGAAAAGGGGATGGGGTATAGACAATTTTTCTTGAGACAAATGACGAAGTTAAGAAGAGTAATTGAATATCCGATTCCAGAATGCCAGATTATGAATATAATAAGCAGAAATATGCCAAGAAATATACGGAATAGGTTAAAGACGTGCATACACGAAGGGTTAGAAGAAGTCTTGGAAGCACTAACGGATGAGGAAAACATGCAGCAACAAGAAGAGGGAGAAGAAACGCATCTCAAATTATTAAACGTTATTATAGAAGAAGAAGAAAAAATTCAGACAATGGCGGAGCAAACGTGCCCTGTAATTGCAGTAAAATTACAGGGGATTGAAGTACAAGCTCTGTTGGACTCGGGAAGTCAGGTCTCCATAATCTCGAACAAAATGCTCAATCAAATCAGAAGTCAGAAGGGATCACTGCATACGTTACCATTAAAGAAATCGGAAATAACTATGGCAAATGGGAAAAAAGTCAAACTCGACCCCGTGCAAGTATATGGAGAAATACAAGTGGGAAAAAAAATATAATACAACATACGCTATTATCTATGCCAGGTTTAATAGAAGATATGATACTGGGGTCTGACTTTATGTATCAAACGGGGACAAAAATCAATTTTAATGAAAAGGTAGTAATAATAAAAAATGAAAAAGTACCCTTTAGTGATCGTAATAAACTAAGCAATAGGATAGCATGTGTGAGAGTAGATGATATTGATATGGAGATAGACGATAAAGTAAGCAAGTTAGAAAAGGATAATAGTGAAGGGAAAGACCAACTTAGAGAGATATTGCAGCGGCACAAACAAGTGTTTGCTACGAATCCTGGGATTATAAAGGGCTATACGCATCGTATCAAAGTAAAAACAGAGACTCACTTCCAGGGCAGGTCATACCCCATTCCAGTTAAATATAAAAGTGAAGTAGACAAACAAATACAACAGATGGAAAAATGGGGTATCATAAAAAAACAGCAATCCCCATATATAAATCCTCTGGTGATAGTAAAAAAAAAAGACGGTTCAATGAGAGTGTGTTTAGACGCGCGTCAGTTAAACGCCATTACGATTCCTGATAGAGATGTGCCGCCGCGTATCACAGACTTACTATTGGAATTCCGAGAGAAGAAATATTTTTCGTCTTTCGATCTAACATCGAGTTATTGGCAGATGCCATTACATATAGAAGACCAAAAATACACCGCATTTAGATATGAGGGATATACATATGTGTTTCAGCGAGTGCCATTTGGGTTAGTTAACAGTGGGTCGGGGTTGCTTCGATGTTTGGACCAGGTGTTATCCGATAGGGTAAAACAACTTATTGTATATTATATGGATGACGTTGTTATAGCATCACGGTCACCTCAAGAACATTTGGAAAGTTTAAATATATTTTTTCAAGAATGCCAGCAGAAAAATATGACGATAAATCTAAAAAAAAGTAATATATTGCAAAAAGAAATTTTGTTTTTAGGGCATCTCGTTTGTGCTCAAGGAGTGAGACCTCATCCTGATCGTGAAGATTGACGCTATAAGTCGTTTTCCTCAACCTAAGAATAAAAAACAAATTAGGTCATTCTTAGGCCTATGTGGTTTTTATCAGAGGTTTTACGAGAAATTTTCTGTAGACACGGAGGCACTTTTACAATTGCTTAGAAAAGAAAGCAGGTGGGAGTGGACTAAAAAACAAAGCGAGGCATTCAGCAAAATTAAAGAAAATTTTGAAAAAAACGTCATACTCGCATACCCGGATTTTAATAAACCTTTTATGCTCCAGACCGACAGCAGTAAAGTGGGGTTGGGGGCTGTATTATTTCAAGAGAATAAAGAAAAAAAACCGCAAGTCTTGTATTTTTTAAGTAGAAATTTAAACTCTGCAGAAAGAAATTATACGACTACAGAAAGAGAAGCACTGGCCATCATATGGGCGTTAAATAAACTTAAACATTTACTATTAGGATCCGAGATTATTATTATTACGGATCACAAGAGTCTAGAGTTTATAAATAAATGCTACTTAACAAACGATAGGCTTATAAGGTGGGCGTTATATTTACAAAGATTTAACTACCGAGTGGTTCATTGCTCAGGGAAGGAAAATATCGTGCCGGACATATTGAGCCGAAATCCGGTACCGGATACAGGCCAAAATTTAACATTAGAGGGAGCACGGTTAACTCCACTTATAATAGATGCGGATATGTCGATGGAAAGGGACATGAAGAGGATAAAAATTTTTCAGTCATCCGATCCCACATGCAAAAAGATAATACAACGTTACAATGATACCGACCTACGCAAGCAAACCGACGCAAAAAAAAATAATAATAGAATAAATCGGTATAAAATGATAAACGGAACGTTGATGTTTCAGGTCAAAGAAGGAACCGATTACTGGAGAATAGTCATACCCAAAAGCTTAAGAATGCGCTTAATAAATTATGTACATAGGACATATGGACACTATGGCGCACTTAAAGTGAATAAAATTTTACAGAGGTGGTATTATTGGCCAAATATGTATAGGTCGATTATTAATACACTTCAGATGTGCCATGGATGCAGACAAAATAAACCGGCGAATAAAAATTATGCGGGAATATTGACTCCTATTATAGCCCAAAACCCAAATGAATTGTTGGCCATCGATTTTTATGGCCCATTACCTTCGTTTCGTCGATATAAATATATCTTGGTGACGTTCGATGTGTTTTCGAAGCTGGTACGGGCTTATCCATTGCACAAAGCCGATACAAAAAATTCTATTGCTGTGTTAAAGAAGAAACAATTCGTTCAGGTGGGAAGACCACGTGCAATTTTGAGTGACCATGGGACGCCATTTATATCCAGGGAATGGAAAAGTTGGATAAAACAGGAAAACATACACCATATCTTAACCTCTATAAGAAATCCCCAATCTAACCCGTGTGAAAGGGTTATGAAGGAATTGGGAAACTTATTTCGGGCACATTTGAAGGAAAATCATAAACATTGGGTGAAAGTACTTCCTCAAATAGTGAAAATTATTAATTGCACGTACCACGAGTCTACGGGGTTTGCCCCTGAACGATTACATTACGGCCATCTGGAACCTTCTCTTCTCAAGTGTCGTTTGCCCCCCGAGAATGAAACAGTAGACATAGTGAAGGATCGAAGTTGCGCCAGAGAGAGATTAAAAAAAAAAGCTGAACAGCGAAAGAAAAGAGGGAATAATAGTCCAGTACATTTTAAGATAGGAGATTGGGTTTATGTCAAAACCCAGCCTGTGAGTAAAATGAGCGAGAAGCAATATAAGAAATTTTTCCCTTTATTTGAAGGTCCGTACAAAATCATTCAAAAATGCGGTCCCAATGCATTCATGATTCTAGGAAAGAAAGGTAAGAAGGGAGCGTATAACGCAAGATCTTTAAAACCTTGTAAGGGGGAAGGGGACAAGTCACCGCGGGGCAATTAAAGTTTTTTTTTTATTGTTTTTTTATGACAAATGGGGCAATGAGCTGATATTTTAAGTCAGCTCATATATATATAAGCTCACATATTTATAATTTGTCATAAATATTTTTGAAGTTAAATAGTTTGTAAAATGAAAAAAAGAATTAATTAACAAATGGTTTTGATTTAATGGAAAGGGTAAAAATTTTGAACTTTTATTTTGAAATAAACAAATAAAATTGAATATAATTTATTAAAAAAAAAAAAAAAAAAAAAAAAATGTTAAAAGTGTTTAATTAAAAGGGAGAAAAATTCGAGAGATAAAAGGGTGGGGAAAAGAAAACAAAATTAGATTCTTGGTAGTAATTATACTCTATTGTTGAAACTTTCACAAAGTAAAAATATTTGGTTAGTAATTGCTATTACGCTAATTAAAAAAAAAAAGATAAGAAAGAGTGGAGATAAGATCGCTTTTAGGAGTTAGATCAGTTGACTTGACTTTAGAGACCAGCAAGGACAATAAAGAAAGCAGCTGTGTTTCGAACAATAAAAATTATTATTATTGAAATTTAATTTTACGGACTCTTGTCAAATGTATAGCGGCTAAAGTTATCACAACCTTCCCCTTTGGGGAATTGACCGCCACTCCATCTGAATGAAGCTATCGAGAGAGTTATGGAATGGAAGAAACGGATATTGCTAGCCGGACAACCAAAGGAACACTCATGGAATTCGCATGTACAAGGACAAAGGCACGACCAATGGAATGTAAAACCTATGAAAATCAGGCCACTCCGCTCTGATCGATCAGGGTAATTATAAACTTTTAATTAATGAGAACTCTAAGTAAAGCGTAATAGAACTTTATCTTTAATTTAATTTTCATTTATTATGTTTATTACGAATGTTTCAACAATAGAGGGGGGAAATAAATTTGTTTAATATTGTAATCTATTAATGTTAATTTTCGTTCAATATTTTTTTATGAAATATTGGAATAACTGTATTTTAAATTATTTAATATCTATTCGATCTAGAGAGTAACAACAGGGTGGGGGTATAAAAGTGCGTCGCCAAGTAACAGAGAACCTTGGGGCGTTACTCGTTTGTTAGTAGAAAATAAGGAAAGAATTGAAAGTATAAGAAAACGAAAGACACTTATACGTTCATTGTAAGATTTTTGCAATTTATTTATTTACCAAAGAAAGTGGAGTTTAAAAATAAACTTCAGGAAAGATTAAAAATACTATAAGTCGTCTTATATACACGTCTGCTAGAATTCGCAGTATTAGTGTAGGCGCGAGTAAATCTATGGTAAATATTTGGGAAGCATAATTAGAAAGTAAACAGAGGGAAAATCAGAAATTGTAAGTCAGTTCTTTCTGGATCGGATAGAATTATAAGGTTATTAATAATAAATAGTAGTAAAAGAAATTAAAAGTTTTTTTTTGTCCAACGTATTCTTGAATTCTTGAATTATTTATAATAATTAGTTAGTGTTCTTAAAGGAAAACCCCTGTGAGATTATAATCAAAGTTTATAATCAGTGAATCGTCGTTCGAAAATAAATAAAGACCAGGTTTATGTAAAGTTACGTGACCAGGTTCCAAGAGAGAAATCCTTGGTGGCGCCCTCGACGACGATTCTAATAACTAAAATTCAGTTAGTAGAGGAAGAAAGAAAGTTGTCGTGTCACATTATCTATATTTTCCTCATTTTGCCCTCTCTTTAAACTATCTATACTTAAAAACCTTTACTTTTTCACCCTTTTATCACATTTATATATGATCTGCATAACTATAATCTCCTTCCTAGTCTTATTTAAGACTTCAAACGGAAAACTTTATCATATATTGCACCCCCTACCAAAGTGCAAGCTTAGTTTCCTTTTGACTGCCATATATACATTGTGATATACATATGCAGTTCATATTTCCTTATTTTAACAATTCCCCTACTATATATTTAAATTTATGATTTTTCTACCACTCTCCAAAACTCTTTATACAAAATTTTTTTTCTTTTTTATAATGGAGAATGAGAAACGCATGCTCCTATAAAACTCAAACCTCAACATCACCCCTCTTTCTCAAAATGAATGGCTTTATTAGCAAACCTCCTAAAATTTCAACTAATCTTATGTCTTAAGATCTCATTACAATAAACAAAAAAAAAAATTTTTTTTTATTTAAAATGTCGGCATCTCAAATCGCTCTCCAAACATTGGCAATATTTTTCCTCAACCTTTCCAAATCCAATTAAATCTATCTTCGCTCCAACTCTCTTTTTCCATCCACTTTCTAAACAAATATTCCCCAGCAACAGAAATGTTTATTTAGATGTTATTATAATAAATCTTTAATTTATCTTGCAGAGCAAAAATCAGCCACGTTAACGCATTCACTTATTATGAAATCATAGGGATACCTATCTTTTTTAATATGTAAAATTAATTAGATTATGTACAAGGAAAAAAAAAAAACAAATAAAAATGCTATTAAATTATGTTAATTATTCTGGAAAATTATTTAATAGTAAACAAATTAAAAGAAATCAATTTTTATTTAAAAATATATATATAGAGAGCCTTGAAAAGAGTGAAAAACATACACAATATTTTTTACATCATAAAATTTGTAAGATCTACATTTTAAATCATCCATCATAGATCACAGCTTTACACTGAAAGAGAATTGCCAGATGTATGAATTGGTTTCAGAAAAAGGAGAGGAACAAGAAACATTATAACTGATGTATGCTTCTTTTTCAATTAGTCTCAAAAGAAAAGAAGAAAATATATCATAGTTTCTTTTAGTTATTTTTTGATTAAAAATGAAATGGTTTTTTAAAAATGGAAAAAAAGACCATGTCTATATTATTGATTATAGCAAATTCTTCGATTTAAATGCTAAATTTATGAAATATTCTTAGAAATATGTATTAAAAAAATTTAATGTTCATACAAGGATTATCTAAATGGAATTTGAAGCTTCTGTTCAAACAAAGTATATGACCACTATAAGCATATTCTCATTGAAGTTAAGACAGGGAGATTATTATTAATACAAAAAATTAAAGACAGGCTATAAAGAAGATGAAGATTATGATGATATCAGAATGAAGATGTAATTAGTGCTAAATATGAAGAGGACTATGATGATAATCATAGTAGTTGATCTTAAAATTGAGTGGAAAAAAAAATCATTAACAATAAAGGGCACAGTTGTAAAAAAGTTTAAGTTCAAATCATAAGTAGAATCAGTTAACAATAAGCCAGGTTAAGTTACAAATAGGAATATATCTTGAAAAACAAAAATCAATTTTTGAAGGCTAAAAGTAGACATTAAAAAAAAAAAGAGTAGAAAAGGTATACTGATAATTATAAATTGTGATGAAATAATTGAATTTTTATCAAATCTGTAGGACAATCTAATTCATTTCATAAAATTTATATAAAACTTGGAAAACTGATGGTTAAAAAAAAGACATCTAGCAATGAAATGGATGAACTTCATCATAATAATAAATGTACAATTCAGTAATCAAGTAGAGAATTATTCTCCAGAATGCAATTCGATCACCTGGAATCGACTACTTACTAATGTTAATAATGTCATCGTAAATATATTACGATTCTTTAACCAAAACTAGATAACCCAACTAAGCAATAAAATGAGAAATTCAGTTAAATATTTTCGCTATACTAATTTGCTATTACAAGCTTCCCAATAAATTTTCTTTCCATATTAATATTTAGAGATTATATCATATACTTCAGTAACATTATAAAATTAATAGTAAATTACAAATATGTACCCCTATTAATTAAATAATCATTTTTTACTGATCAACTTGTTTTAAGTAATTTAACTTAAAGAAATCATCCGGTCATGCTCATCAACACCTGTCATTCGCATGAATGACTTTGTTTTGACCAGACGCATTTAACGTTAGTTTTGATTATTATACCTTGTTAAATCTATTTACAAAATTTTGAAAGATTAAAATATATAGATATGTGTTCATCTAAACAAATGATATAAAATTAAAATTATATAATAGACTATTTGGTAATAGTTTAATTGTTAAATGTTTTTAGAATAATCAATCTTTGTTTATATCTTTCCAAATATATTTGTTAGAAATATTTAGTAAGAGCATCATCTTATATCTACAGATCAGAAATTTATAAGTTAGCAATTTAATTTCCATCCTAGTACTGTCAATGATCAGGCCAACAATATATTGAGAATACCACTCGAAACATTGTTATACACTAATCTGTGTATTATTACTAATAGTTGAAAGTATTTAGAAAAACATAATGATTTAAATCCTTCTAATAATATTTAATAATTTAACTCGACGATGGTAATAGTTCAACATATAATTATTTATAAGCAAAATGCGTTCATCACAAACTTTCCGATAAACAAGTAATATAAATAATTTAAAAGAAGTTCTGCGGCTATTTAAAATTATTTAAGAAAAAATAAATAAATTCGATGAAAAAAATTAATAAAGCAAATAAAAACTACTTACTTCTTTGGCTAATGGTTCAAGTCCTGAATCTTTATAATATTTTAGAATATCGTCGTTTACGTCTCCACTATTAGATGACTTAGATGGAGTATTTTTTACAGGGCTTGCTTGACCTACATAAAATTATCAAGAATGTCAAAAATAATTACGTCCTTTCAAAGTTTATATTTATCAAACACCAACAAACTGTTTTAAAACTCCTATTAGCTTACAACATTAGAAATATTAATTACTAAAATAAAGGAGAATTTAGCTAACTTTTATTTAGTTAATAAGGACAAAGAAAATCAAAAGTTACAACTTTGTTAATATTATATGCATAGTATCAAACAATTATTATTTCATTATGTAAAGCGAGTTTCGCTAATTAAAAAAACAGAGAAAAGATAACAATAGTGCACGTGCAAAAAGGACAACATAATTCAAAAGTAAAAGCTTTTAAAGGAACAATACCTTCATCCAACCAAAAACTAGTCAGAGTTGCTGAAGAATCCGTCATTATATTGTGATGGTGAGGACGATCATCCAAATTTCTCCAAGCATGGAGTATTCCGGGAAATTATGACGTCTTTACAGCTTTAAAACTACAAAGCTTCAACAAGATGAGCTTAAAAATCCCAGACAAAATGGCGTCCCATTCAAAAAGGTAAAGCCAAAGTCCGAGTAATCCTTTAAATAATAAGTATATATACTATCATCAATACAGGTCAAATATAAGACCTTCCTATATTTATCATATCCATTTTAGGCATAATGGTCACTTTTTTTTGTCATCCAAAAAAATAATAACAAATCAAAAATAAATAAATAAACGAAAATATTAACAACGTTTGCAGCATAAAACGAGCTTGGCGGTGTCAGTAGTATTATCAAACTATTGGTCAATATTAAACCATGTGATGCACTCATAACGCATGTGCTAAATTAACTTTTTTTCGACCTAAATTTTTTTTTCTTATAATATATAAATATTATCAATCGAAAATAAACTGTTTATAAATAAAATATCTACTAATTAATAAGTGTTACACTTTATAATTAAACTTCATTAAAAAAAAAACTTTTGGTGATACTTTTTCAAGTTTCGCTAGAAACTGCTATAGCTGATCATCTGTTTGCGGTGATAGCAGTGACATCTGCCGATTTTTTGTTTATTCTGGTAATTAATTACTGTAAAATGTTTTGTTTTTGTGCGTATTTTAAATTGTCTGCCGAATAAAGATCTAGCAATCGAGGCACTAGATATTGCAATAAAATTCAGTCAAGTATTTGATCGTCATTAATAGTAATTTGTTGCCAGCTGTAGGCAAACTGTTTCCAGCCCCCCTTCCCCTTTTGTTAAATTTAAGAATGCTAACGCTATATAATCTTAGGCAAACAAAAATGCTAATTATTTGAGAAACTAAATTATAATTAATTAGAAATGTTATCGAAATAAACAATAGGGTAAAGTTGTTAAAATATGCATTTATTAGAATTCTTAAAAAGAAAAACGGCAACTATATATGCATAATGTCACAGCTAGAAATTTTGAACTCCGATACTAAATTTCAGTGAAGTCCCTTTTTAATATTTACAACATATCTGATAATGGTGTGATGTCCTTGGAAACTGATGGGTTGCATTGCTTCCCTTAAAAATTACATATATATAATATTTTCATATTTATAAATTACAATATCCAGGGACAGACAGTTTTATTTTTAGAAAAAGGCTAATGGTTTTATTGTTCGAAGTTCATTAGAAGTTCGAGCGCTAGAATCGATCGTGGACCTTCCCGATCCTTTGCGATCAATGTAATGATGTAACTGCTATATATAAGGGTAACCAATATATTAGCATTTTAATTTGTATCGTAAGAACACTGTTAATACTGTCTTTCTTAATAGTTGTCATTTCTTTAGATTTGCATTAACACATATCTTACATCTCACTAATCAATGTTCTTTTCTGAGTTTTAATCTATTAACACTAAATCTTGAAATAACATATTTATTGTTAATCGAAATATAATTCAATTCTGCTATATCGTCATTTAAATACTTCTATGTTCCTTTACATTTAGCATTTTTCTCATACATGATTTGTTTTTTATTCAAAAATCACAAATGTGTGTCCTCTATCATTTTTGTCAACATAACCAAATTTACACCTATTTCCAATCGTTTTCCAATTCTAACATTAAACTCTCAACAGTTTCAAAATATTTTTTAGACTAATGAAGAGCATTTTGTACATTCGTATAAAAATTCTTTTAATTCTTCATCATAGTAAGGACTTATTGGAGTGAAAATATAAATTAATATTTTATATTTTTTATTAATTTGACTAACTAATCTTTGACTGATATAACATCAATCTTCACAACATTGTTATTTCCTATTTTATTTATAATCAGTCTGCTATATACGGGGATAAAATTTATGTTTACCAGCTATTTAATAAAAACAAAACACTAACTAGATTTTAAAAAAACAAGTTTATTCACTTGCTAATAAAGTAAAGAAAAATAAAATAAAATGACTGAAACCACTTTAGCTTCTTTTAGCAATTTCAATAATTAGCCGCATGATAAATTGTTCATACAAATAAACATATACAAGTCCAATTATCTGTGTATATCCATTTACTTTGATTTTAACATAGACATTCTAATCTTATTTATAATATCAGTCTTTAATTCACTGACTTCTATAATGATTATTGCTGCTCACGCTATTGTATAAATGCTGTTCTGTTACTGCTAGAATATATCCGATTATATTTATGCAGTTCAGAATACATAGTAGAGCTCATATAATTATATTGACCTTGCTCAGTATCAAATCTGAATTTTCAGCTTTATGCTAATTTTCTAGAATACATTTATACCGATAATAATTTTATTGTACTGTCTGTATGTATAATACAAGATTTTATTAAACTTTATTTACAATAAATATACGTATAACGCACAAAACACCCTCACCCCCCTCTAGAAAATACTTTTCCCTGTTACAAAAAATAATCTTGCAATCTTGTTGGTTGTTGTTGAACTCTGGTGAAAGGTAAATCTCTCTCTTCCTCTTGATTATTTATTAGATCCACTAGACTTTCATCATCTGATCAACTGCCTGTGTATTTATTCCTGCTAGATCTGTTTAAATACCTTGATTAGCCATGGACATTTCATTTTGTAATTCTGAAGAGATGACAGCATGCTTCTCTGTTTCATTAGAATTTTGTAGTTCATTGGGTAATGCTGTCAAAATTATAAAAGGTGGATGTATCTCTTCAGAATTTTTCCATTACTCAATTTAACCACTTGAATATATACTTAGAAAGAACTTCCAAGACAACAGCAGGAAACTATTTCCTTTTTAAAATATCATGGCTCCACACTAGATCACCTTTTTTAAAATTTTCAACATCAAAAATTATTATTCACAATATTTTTTTTATCCAGCAGTACTTTTGTTAAATGTGTGCAACAGTTGTGATGCAGCAGTGTTTTCATTGTTGATACACTAGAGGTGAAATATTGATAAAACATTGCATCAACCAAAGCTTCGTGTATGTCTTATGAGATGTTTTATTCTATCTTGCTTTTAAATGTTGCACTGCTTTTTCAGTTAAACCACTTGATTCTGGATGATATTGGGTGGTGATTATGTGTTATATCCTTTTATCGGATAAAAACTCCTGGAGATATTGCAATGTAAATCCTATCCCATTACCACTATTATTGTTTTTGGAAAACCTTGCCCTGCAAAAATCTCTTTTAAAGCATGAATAGTACACTCTGCATTCATGTTTTTAACAAGCTTATATTCTGATCATTTTGAATAAGAATCAATGGCAACTAGGAAGATATATTCATTCAATGGACCTGCATGGTCTTAATGTAAGCACTGCCATGATGACATTGCTTTTTCCCATGAATCAAGTCTTTGGAGATAAATAAGTAATAGACTGGTACTCAACATACCTTTTAATTTTTGTTCAACGTCCTGATTTTAATTAGGTCACCAACATATGAATGGGCTAACACTTTCATTTGCATTATGATTGGATGTTGCTGTTGTAGCAAACTCCATACTTTCTTCTGATCTTCTGATGGCATGAGCACTCAATCCATTCTTAAAATATAGCTCTAGATGTAGATAGGCTTTCAGAAGCATCCCAGATAGTTCTTGCAATTTAGGCCTTCCATATAGAATCTAATTTCTAAAGTTTTTATATCCAGGATCATTATTAGTCCATTTTTCAACCTTGGAGTTATTTATAGGTTTTCGCTTTCAAATATTAATGTAATTTATTTTTATACATTTTTGCTGGAATGTACAAGTATCCAGCAAATGCGATAAAGCATCAGTGTGAGTAATTTCTTGTCTGGGTTTGTAAATCAATACATAATCATATGTTGATAACAAATTAATACAATGAATCAACATTGGCCAATATGGTCAGGAGCTTTATTATCATGTTCAAAAATCCCCAGTAATGGATGATGATCCGTATAAATAAAACACATGTATTGCTTTTTAACAGCAAACATTATAGTCAGTGCTTTTTTGTCAAGTTGACTATAATTTTTTTCAGAAGCTGTTAGTGTCCTCAAGGCATATGCAATAGGACATTCTCCTCTATAACAGCAATGTGAAATGACAGTTCCTATTTTGAAATCCAAAGCATCAGTCGTAATTATCACTTCCTGATCATTGTTATAATGTATAAGAAGCTGCTTAGATGTTAATAAATCCTTTTTTTTTTGGAAAGCTAATTTGTGCTCTTTAGTACATTTTTAGTACTATTCTTTATGCAGTAGCTCATGCAATGGTGTAAGAATGTATGACTTCCCTTTTAGGAAACTATCAAAAAAGTTGAGCAATCCTAGAAAAGCCTGCAATCTTTTCTGTTACTAGGCTTTGGAGCATTTTTAACAGCTCTAACTTTTTTAGTTAGGATATTTTCCTTGCTGGTTTATTACACAGCCCAGAAATTTAATTTTGCTCCTGGCCCATATACATTTAGAAGGATTAATTCTAATTTTAACTTTGGCCAGTCTCACACAAACATTCATTCAACATGTGTGTTTCCAATTCACTTTCTGTCTTGAGCAGTTATTAAAATATCTAAATAAGGGATAACTCCTTCCACGCCTTGAAATATACTATCCATTTTTTTCTTGAAACACATTTGGAACAACTGTAATTCCATAAGGTAATTTGTTGCACTTATAAAGTCCTAGATGAGTACTAATCAGTAACAATTCAGCAGTTTTGTCCAGATGAAAAGCTGACTTTAAATCGATTTTTGCAAAGAATGCTGTTTATGAAGCAATGCTAAAATTTCATTTACACTTGAGACTGGATATGCTCCTTTATTTATGAAATTTATTAAGTGTAACATGATAATCTCCACACAATCGAAGGCTCCCATTCGGCTTCACAGCTGTAACTACCGGTGTATCTCATTATTTTATTCTTTTATTAGAGGCAAAACATCTTTATTGATCATATCTTTGATTGTATCTCATTATTTTATTCTTTCATTAGAGCTTTCTTTATTGATCATATCTTTAATTTTTGTCAACTTTGAGTTTTAAGGCAAATGGAACTTTATGTTATTTGCATATTATAGGCTGAGCATCACTTACAATTTCAACCTTCACCAGCCGTATTTTTAATTCAGCTAATCCGGGCTTAAATAAATGAAGAAACATCTTTCTAACTTCTGTGCCAACTGAACCTTCTTAATTACTTTAAGAAGAATTCCCAATGGACAAAACCAATTTCTTCCCAGTAGAGGACTTTATAAGCCAATAAACATCACATGATCACGATTTCTTATGCTTGCTTATAACTGTTATTAAAACAGCAAAACTCCCACTATTACCACTCAGTGCAAGCCAGAGTAATAAATTGATGACAGAAGACTTGTGCATAAAGTCCCCATCTGGTGCCTACTCATCCAATATCCCCAGACTAGTTTTTGGTTTGTGGCCTTCATCAGTGAGGAGCCTTGGATCTGAAAGCACTGCACCTAGATATTAGGATCTAAGGCAACCCTTCAGCAGCCACTTTTTATCTCTACTTAACTACAAAACTATGAGTCTTAAATTAAAAACAGTAATATTTTCAACCCAAGCTCATTAGTTTATATAGTCATATAGGTCTGAAATCAGTTCAGTACCTATACATTTTGGTGCCTTTGATTCTGTAATAATTATAGTCACCACTATCCTATTAGGCAGGATTGATTTTAAACCAATAAACATCATGTGATCACCATTTCTTATGTTTGTTTATAACTGTTATTAAAACAAGCAAAACTCTCCATACAGTATTGCCACTCAGCACAAGCCAGAATAATTCAAGGGATGTCAGAAGGCTTGTGCATAAAAATCCTCATCTAGTGCCTACTCATCCAATATCCCCAAACTATTTTCTGGCTTGTGGCTTCATTGGTGAGGAGCCTTGGATCTAAGAGTACTGCACTAGATCTTAGGATCTAAGACAACCCTCCAGTAGCCACTTTTTATCTTAATTAACTACAAAACTATGAGTCTTAAATTGGAATACACAATATTTTCAATCCAAGCTAATTAGCTTATATAATCATATAGGTCAGAATGCAGTTCAGTACCTATGCATTTTGGTGTCTTTGATTCTTTAATAACCATAGCCACCACTATCCTATTAGGCGGGATTGGTTTTAAGCCAATAAACATCACATGATCAACATTTTTATGCTTTCTTATAACTTATTAAAACAGGAAAAACTCTCCATACAGTATTGCCACTCAGGCATTTTATGCACAAGCCTTCTGGCATCCATTGATTACTCTGGCTGCACTGAGTGGTAATACTGTATGGAGAGTTTTGCCTGTTTTAATAATGGTTATAAGCAAGCACAATAAATGATGATCATGTAAAGTTTATTGACTTAAAACTAATCCTGCCTAATAGGATAGTGGTGGCTATGGTTATTAAAGAACCAAAGACACCAAAATGTATAGGTATTGAACTGTTTTCAGACTTATATGACTATATAAGCTTATGAGCTTGAATTGAAAATATTACTGTGTTTTCAATTTAAGACTCATAGTTTTGTAGTTAAGTAGAGATAAAAGGTGGCTACTGAACATTTGTGGTTAAGACCTGCATATTTATTTTCTTTTATTGCTGCTATTTTTATCCAGTCTTTATATGGCAACAAAGAAAGGCCAGCACTGCTGTCCACTTCCATTGTAATTTTACTTTCATAGACAGTAATGTCTAACACAATATGGTCATCATCTGTGTCATTAATCTTGTTAACAGATTTTCTGCCTCTTAATCTTTTTCTCTGCGATGTAAAATCTGGAGATAACTACATTTGGCTACTCATCTTTATACTACAGACACGAGCTAAGTGTTGTTTAATTTTACAAACATAACTTTTCTCCAATTTAAATTTACAAAATTTTTTAACATAGCCTTTTACAATAGTAATAACAGATGAAATTTTCCTTTGCCTTTTCAAACTTGTAGCTTCAGCTTATGCTTTATGTACAATAATCGAATTATTTTGCATTCCGATTGAAGTCTGAAATTCTAATGTTTCTTCTAACATTACTTCCTGTGCCACACATTTTCCAAGGACTATCTTATAATTCAGATTTGACTCACTTATACAATTTTCCTCAGGCTATGGAGACATTCCAAACAATAGTTGGTCCAGCAACATGTCTTCTAACTTGGAGATAAATTGGCATTGTTTCACAAATGCACAAAATGCTATATTATAGTCTATATACTGCTCATGAAGTAATTGCCTTCTCATCCTAAAATGCAGATGAGATAACCATTTCAAAGTTACTGGCTGGAAATATGCATTTAATTTCTCTTTTAATTCATCATATGGAATGTCCTCAGGAATTTTTGGATTACATAATTGTTTTGTGATTTATAAACCATTCTTACCAGCAGATAAAAAAAAGCCTAACTATTTTGAGGGTATCTTCCTCAATTTTATTTATTAGCATATAACACTCAGTGTGCTCGACATAAACTTTCTATGACATCATGTTGTTAATATCAAACTTATGAGTACTATTGTTCAACATTGCCATTATTTATCAACAATAACTTAAACAAGTTCTTACTTCATAAACTAACCACTATAGCCATTCCACTGTCGACATGCTTTATTCTACTGTTGACATGCACCATTCTGCAATATACAAGGGTAAAATTTATGTTTACCAGCTGTATATGCATTTACAATAATTTAATGAAAACAAAACACTAACTAGAGTAATAAAAACAATTTTATTCACTTTCTAAAATGAATGAAGCACTTTAGCTTCTTTACGCAATTCTAATAATTAGCCGCATGATAAACTGTTCATACACACAAACATTATATACAAGTCCAATTATCTGTGTGTATCCATTTACTTTGATTTTAACATAAAGACAATCTAATCTTATTTCTAATATTAGTTTTTAATCACTGACTTCTACAACTATTAGTGCACATGTATTTTCTGCTTACAAGATAGCATAATTGCTGCTTACGTGATTGTATAAATGCTTTTCTGTCACCGCTAGAACATATTCATTATAATTATGCAGTTCTGAATATGTAGTAGGGTTCATTTAAATATATTGACTTTACTCAATATAAAATCCAAATACTCAGCTTTATGCTAATTTTCTAGAGTACATTTATAATGATCATAATTTTAATGTACTGTCTCTATATATAATACAAGACTTTATTAAATTTTGTTTTATAATAAATAATGCACAGAACATTCCACAATCCTGCTTCCCTTGTGCTTCCATTACTTGTATTTTTATAGTAAAGTACATGTCCATTTTTCAAATCCTTTGTCTCTTCACCTTTTTTTTAAACTTTACAAAGTGCAACAATTTTCAATTTAATATTAGAGAATTATTCCAATACATTAACTTTCCTTCACTTGAAAATGATCTACAGTTGCAATATTTAAATTAAATTTACCTTTGTGTAAAATTATCAAAGTAATAAATCCACAAGTTGAAACAATCCATTTGGAATCAGAATAAATATTGGAAATAATAGAAAGAGATGCCTAAATCTTTTTCCTAGATTTAGTCCAAAGTTTTCTAAGATAAAAAAAAAAAAATCTCTGTAGAAATAGATGAGAAGCATATAAGATGACTTTACCCAAAAGTGAAAGTTGGAGAGACACTTAGTAAATTAATTCTGAAAGGAATATTGACCCCAACAACAAGATCAAAATGGTCATGCTGATTGCAACATAATTACTTAGCCTAACAAACAAATATGTATTTGAAGTGATTATAAAGTGAGTATAAATAAAAATTGAAATAATATAATGCCAATGAAATTATAAAGATATTTGTCTTTCACAAAATTCTTCGTGCAATATTCCATCAAATGCTTTTAAGTAATAAATTGACTCACATGGATTGCTTAATTGCAACCATCTTTTATGGTATTAATATCATATCAAATGTGTTACTGCTTCTTAAAGTAAAGGGAATACCTTTTATTTTAATGATATTTTATTCATGACAGTCTCAGAAATTATGCTGAGATAGAAAGTGATAAGAGTATCTAAGAGACTCATAGGATGTTTGGAAAATGAGAAAAATTCTAGAATATTAATTTAATAAGGAAAAAGTCCCTGCTTCTGATAAAGTGAGAGCAGTGAACTCCAGTCATTTTTGGGATTTTTTTAAAAAGTTTTCTTAAAGGAAAAATATATATAGCTCTATCGTTCAACAGTCTCATTAAGAAAAATGAGACTGACCATCTATGCAAGAGAATAGCGCATTTCAATAGAAGTTTAGATGTACTATTGATGATAGACATGTCTGATTTTGATAAAGGATTTGTCTAAAGTCCAGAAGCTGGTAGCATGTCATGAATTTTAAAAGCACAGAAAAATGATAGTTTGATAAGAAAACATTGGCTTTAATTTTCAGGATTAAATTTTTTTTCCAATATCTGTATGATAATTCTTATACCTTCTACTTTCGTAACTGATCACAAATGTTTATTAAAAATATTTTCATATTTTAAAACTCTACCTGATTATTTAAATCCATATATGTTTTATTGGATAATTTTTTTTTCTACTTGATCTATGATTTATAAAAGAAAATTGATGCAACACAATAAAGTTTTGATCTAGATCCCTGGCAGTATAAACTCCCAATAAAGTAAATACAGAAATCAGTTATATTACATATTATATTTAATTAAACTAAGTAGCAAGGCAATTATTAATTGAAAGAAAAATTATGTAATTTACCAAGAATTAATTAATTGAATTAATAAAGGTTGTTCTGGAAAATATTTCTCAGATTTTATCTTTGGAGTAACCATGAATATGCAAAAGTTTTGTCCTAAATGGAAATAGAATGCAAATACCTATATAAAATATAAATTACTGAAATTTCACAGCAATCATACTGCTGTATTTTAACCAAAAGCAGTAGCCAGATATTATGAACAAAGACAAATATCAATGCCAATATTGAAAATTTTAATAAAAATTATATGATGTCAATTTATTGCCAGATTTGAGAAAAAATTGAATACAACAGTCTCAAACTATCCAACTATAGTTATATGTTCATAACAATCATGCTGCAAAAATAATTTCATTTTAGTAATCACTGATGCATATTTTCAAATGATAGAATATCAGAAGTATAAGCTCAAAAGAAATTATTGATAAGCTAGAAGAGTTTTTCTTTGAACATGGTTATCCTGTAATATTCATCATAAATAATGACATTGGATTCACTTTGACAAAGTTTGAAGAAAATTTGGCAGAGTGAGGTAAGAAATGTCTATATGCCAACTAACTCTTCTGCATCCAATAGTATGATCAAAAATATAGCTAACCAATTTAAAAATCTTTAGGAAAAAGTAATATCTTCAAACATGCAGTGAAATGATTTATACTGCATTATACTAGAATGCAGGAGCTAACAGAAAATCAGCTGAGAACAAAATCCTGTTGTGATTCAAAAGAATATAGATGAAATACCCAAATATATTAAAGTTTCTTATAGGTGAAAAGGTATATGAGTTAGAATAATTCACATATAATATAAGGTAATATTGTAGACAGAGGTCAACTCTGGTCATATGAAGAAATAATATTTAAACTTTTCTTTTTTTAATAATAATAATAATTGATTTACTTAAAATGTTTTCTTTATCAAATGATAATATGAAATCCTATCCATTTTTCTTTAAATAAAAATGTGAATATTATTATAATTTGTAAAAGAGAGAAAAAATACAAATAATTTGTTTTGTTCTGTCTCTTTAGTTATTTTAATTATCTACCCTTTTAATTTAAAAAAATAATACTGGGAGAAAAAAGTTTTCAATAAATTTTGGAGAAGTTTGCTGAACAATTTTAATTTCAACTTTTGAAAAAGATAAAATAGATAAAGTTTTATGTTTTGCAAATTTTTTTAAATAAATGTTTAACATTTCTATTGAATGTTGCTTTAATTAATTAAAGCTTTTTTCTTTTCTCTTTATCTCCCAAACAAAAGCCAATGTTTACCAAATCAAGGATAATTGTGTGATTATCTTATTTTTTGGCATAGGAATAAGAAAATAATTACAGAGGATTTTTTCTTGGGTTTGGAATTTAATTTTTTTATATTTTATTTGTTTGCATTTTTAATTTTTAAGAGGAGAATAATCTTTTGAAAAAATAAACCCAATAGGTTAGAGTTAAATTTTGTCATATTGGAACAAAATTGTGATTATATGGATACAAGATTTTCAAAAAGATATGGGAGTAGATAAATCAATAGTCTCAGTGTTCTGTGAAAAACAATTATTCTGTGTTGAGCTGTTGAAGAAAACAGCTGCAGTAGTCTTTCACTGATTCAGCTATTGGAGAAAGCAGAAGTTCAGCTGTAAAAAATGGTTTTTAAAATGGAGTTAAAAAAACCAAGTGCTAAGTTTTAACAAGAAGCTGAACAACATCAAACCTCAACTAGGTAACCTGCTCCCTAAAGAAAATTTAGAAGAATACCCCTGAAGTAATCTGCAACAAGCCTTGTCTCCATCTAAGAGCATAAGCCTCTTTACCTCTATGTGTTAGTGACTTGGAAAATTACCAGAAAGAAAAAATGGATAAATTCTTTCTGCATAGAAGTCTGAAAATATTCTATTGCAAAAACTGAGAAATTTAATCATGTATATTAGACTGCAAGTAGATGTTATAGGAGAAACCTATAAGAAAAAACTAACATGGAAAAAATGAAATTTACAGCTATCCAAGGACTCCAAAGAAAAATAAATCCACAGAAAAATGTATTTTAATATGCACATTATATTTAAATTTATAAATGTACTTGAAATAATTTATAATAATTAATAGTGTTATTAAGTATTTTTTCTTTAATGGAAACATGTTTTTTTCTTTATTTTATTTTTCCTCCAAATTATAAAAAGCATTTTGGCTAATTTAAAATTTTTACCTTTGTTAGGTAATTTTTTTATATATAAATAATAATTGATCATATTAAATATTTTTTATTAATTTAACATTTTTTTAAACAAGTTTTTTATTATTCATTTGATTTTTCTCTCCAAAGTTATAAATAGGGTTTTTAGCTAATTTACAATTTCCCCTTATCTTCTATTGTTAAAAGTTGTTTTCCAACTTTAGCCATTAAACAAGAAATAACTTAATAAAAATAAAATGTTGATCAATTTAAAGAATAAAAATCTATTGGTTGATCATTTTTATATGAAATTATATTTTTTTATAAAAATTTATAAATTTGAAGTATCATATTATCATGTCATTTTTTAAAATTATTAACCATTTAGTTTATTACATAATTGTTTTTAAAATAATTTTATCTCATTATTTCTCCAGCTATCTGATCTATGAGTGGCAGTGTATGTGGTTCAATTTCATAATAGCTTAGGGTTTTAGGGATTTTAAAATTATTCCAATAAAATTTAAGATAGAGTAAGCTGTTATATTTATCATTCCCTTGTTCACAGTTACAATCTCTAGAGATGCATAATCTTGAGCTACTTTGTGTTTGGACATCCAAGTGATTACACTGGATCATGCAAAAGTATCACATTTAAACTATTTATTGCATTTTTATTAAAAATTAAACTATAGTTGGCCTGTATACTCATGGTACCATATAGCGAGAGCATTGGTGATCAGCATATATAAGTGTACCAGCATTATTTTTATTATGAGTGATAGATTAGCACTTAAGTATGTGTATCCAAATAATTGTTTACAGATAATGCTTTAGGTTTGGAAATGACTAGATAATTAGCCTGTTTGTAATGTATCTTTTTAATCCAGTCATAAGGCATGACTGTTGATTTGACTGTGTGGAATACTGGGGTGTTGTAGCTATTGTTATTAGTATAACTACTTACTATTGATAGCTCACTACTGATCTTGTGCTCATTTCTTTTATATGTTTATCAGTTTATATTTGCTCCCTTTACATATTTATTCCTTTATATTTTGCTCACTGTTTAGTGTGTTGATTATTCAGTGAGGATGATGATGATTTTTCAGCTCCCCATGTCATATCAACTTCTGTATTATATATTAGTTTTTTTATAAAGAAAAATGTATATGAGTTCAGATTAATTCACATATAGTTTAAGGTGAACCAAAATAAATAAAAATAAACTCTTTCACCTTAGATTCTTTATTAAAAGTGGTCAAAATACTTTTAAAAAATAATTATAACATACACCAAATCTTTTAAAAACTTGTTTTTTATTTTTTTGCCACCAAAATGAAACATATATTAAAATAGATTTCCAACGTTTCGACTATTTCTTTATTTTTTTCTATAGTCTTTTTCAAGGAACTAAAAATATATAAAAAGGAGAAAAAAAAAAAAATTCATTTACTTACTATGATTTCTTTTCCCAACAGCTTCCAACTTTACATTTTGCCTAAATGAACATTTTATTGTTACAAAATATAATTTTTTATTATTATCTTATCTTCAATTAACACATTTCTACATTCCTTTCTTGTTAAAAACAAAAACATTCTATTAAATTTCATAAAAAAAAAAAAAAAAAGAATTTCCCTCTCTTCTCTTTTCCTTTACATTATAATATTCTATTCAGAACAGGATTTAACATCTTTATGTATAAACTTTCCTTTTCAAATCTTTCTTTTTGTTTAATTATACATTCTAAAGGGGTAATCTTAAAATTGACATGACCAAATTTTTCTTTATGTAAATATATTGCTGAATTTCTATCTGACAAATGTTGTTTTAATCTAGTTTTTAAAAAATTCTTTGTATTACCCACATAAGATATATCTTTACCATTATATTTTAAACAATCCATACATTTTATACAATAAACAGCTTGCATTATATTTGAAAAATCAACAAAATCTCCTTTATTAATTAAATTATATAAATTACTTTTTTTCTTGTATACAGGATAAATACTAAAACCATATCTTTTATTAAATCCATGAAACAATTTTTTTATCTTTTTAAAAATAAAATTTTGAACCTTAAAACCTATAAAAAATGTATCATCACCAAAATTTTTCTTTAATTTTTCTCCATTTTTTATTTTATTTAAATTGTTATTTGAAAAAATTTTTAATACAACATCCCAAGGGTAATAATTTAATAAACATTCTTTTTTTATAATATTTAATTCTTTATTTAACAAATTTTTATTAGAACAAATTCTTATTCCTCTTTTTATTCTATTATTAATAATGTTCATTTTACAATGTTTATCTAAGTCAGAATTCCAATTACTTAATAAACCATGAAAAGTTTTCTTTCTAAAAACTGATGTTTCTATATTTAAATTATAATCAACAAAAAATTTTTTTATATTTTTTTTATTTTTATATCCATATATTCAATACACCCCCTATTTCTTTTTCCATAGTAAATTTAATATTAATATCTTTACTATTTATATATTTTAAAAACCTTTTAACATTTTTATAATCTCCTTTAAAAACAGTAAAATAATCATCAATATATCTACAATAAAAAACAAGACTAAATCCATTACTAAAATATTTAGAATGTATAATTAAACAAAAAGAAAGATTTGAAAAGGAAAGTTTATACATAAAGATGTTAAATCCTGTTCTGAATAGAATATTATAATGTAAAGGAAAAGAGAAGAGAGGGAAATTTTTTTTTTTATGAAATTTAATAGAATGTTTTTGTTTTTAACAAGAAAGGAATGTAGAAATGTGTTAATTGAAGATAAGATAATAATAAAAAATTATATTTTGTAACAATAAAATGTTCATTTAGGCAAAATGTAAAGTTGGAAGCTGTTGGGAAAAGAAATCATAGTAAGTAAAGAATATATTTTCCAAAATAGTATGTGTATGTGACAGGATTTTTATTTTTGTTTGTTTTTAAAAATTGTTATGAATTTTTTTTTTTTCCTCCTTTTTATATATTTTTAGTTCCTTGAAAAAGACTATAGAAAAAAATAAAGAAATAGTCGAAACGTTGGAAATCTATTTTAATATATGTTTTATTTTGGTGGCAAAAAAATAAAAAACAAGTTTTTAAAAGATTTGGTGTATGTTATAATTATTTTTTTAAGATGAACCTTTTAAATTGCTGACAAGACAAATTGTGGTGATGAAAACAGAAGTGAGAATAATGAATAAAAGACATTTAAATCATCTATGAAACTATAGTTGCAGAAATATGGAAAATATTGATTGAAGTTTAGATATTAAGAAAAGTCTGCTGATCAAATCAGAAACAGGAAAATGTAAGAAGTGATAGAAATAAATCATGGAAACTGCAAATGGAAATAGAAAATGAGAACAATGAAGAAATATATATCAACAACTTCAAACTGTCAAGAATCACAATCTACAGAAAAAACATTAATCTCCAAGTGAAAAAGAAAGAAGAAATGTTATATAACGACAGTCAATTAAAAATAAAAATTATTTAATAAATTAAATTATAAGTAATCGTGTTATATAATTAATTAGGCGCTGAAGTTGAAACAAGCAACAAAATAATTAAGATAGATAATGTATTGTTTAAACAGCAGTTGGATTAAAAGAACATGTAAAAACTTCTGCAGCAGATACTTTTGCCTCCTTCATTCCAACATTAATGTGTCATGAGTAGCTGGAGGGATTTTTCTTCAAGATATAAAACAGATCTTAAAACTTATATAATGGTTGTACCAATCTAAATTACTTTTATAAGCTCCAGATCATGTGTCATTCTAAATTTAACTGTAATTTATATGTATATAATAAACTATTAATTTATACTTGCATAAAATATCTAATCAACTAAATTACATTGTTTTTTTTATTGAATTTGAGCATTCAGTGCTTAGAATGAAGTAATAGATTGGATAAAACAAAGAATGTACTGATAAAAATAATAAATCAAATTTCTATTGTAATATAATATTGATTATCTTTAAAAAAAAATTATATTATTCAAAACCCTAAACAACACATACCAAATTTAATATATTGCACATTAAGAAAATAGTTTTTACAAATTTTTGAAGAAAAATGTTAAGTTGAAAATTGTATATATAGTTATTATTGTTTGATATTAAGTTGAAGATTCTACATATGGTATTCTATCTATTCACTATTATACATTTTTAAATATAAAATATTACAGTAATATGAAGAGTGGGACAAAGTAAAATAATTGAATTAAAGTTGTTTGGTTTAAAAATTAAAAAAAAAAATTCTTGAACACACTTTCTTTTCAAAGCTTGTTTTTTTTTTTTTTTTTTTACAAACCATTTTATATTTCAGTTTTCCTCAAACAATCCAACCATGTTATTTTGTCATTAGCATGAATTGATTATTTTTATAATATATATACAAATACATATTTACAAAGAATTTTCAAAAACTACATAATAAAAATATTTTATCGCATAAATTGCAAGGTTTTCTTAACTTAATTGTTTACTTTCATAGGTGCCTACATCCTTTTACATTTTATTTTTTTGTTTTATAATTTACATTTTTGTATAAAACTATCTGAAAATCACAGCTTTGCTTTCGCTAATACAATCAAATAATATAACATAATATATAGCTGTTTCCATGGTTTTTATATTTACATACTATTTAAATGAAATAATAATACATAAGTTATCAACAGCAGTGCCACAAAAATTCAACTTTTTACAATCAATTATGCTACTGAACAAACCAACTTTAGTATTTTTTTTTTAATATATTTCTCACTGATAAACTATAGTATTATTATTTAATAAGCAGTATTCTGATATATATACATCCAAGACATATCAAAACATAAAACATGTACAAAGTTGATTAATTGCAAATAATAATCATTTGTAAATAATATTTCATTTCATGGAATTTGTTTGGGGCATATTTAAAACTTATTATACATTTAAATATGCAGTTTTTTTTCAAGAGTTTATTATTATTAAATTTTATTTTATTGATCAGAATCATAACTTTCAAGAAATAAAGTTTCTGGCAGTATGCATTTATGAGTTTTTCAATATATATATATTTATCTCTCTTGAATTGAATCATGCATTTTTAATTTAATTAATAAATATTATAGTGTTGACATATGGGAAGGGAAGATAAGACTGTTTTAATCTCCAGGATCGCATCATGATATCCCTGTTCTGGCTAAAATATTGTAAATTTATGAGATAATTTGTTTTCTTTATGCATTGACATAAGTATCTAACTATTTATTTATTTTCATGCTTATACATGACTAATTAATGAACTTCACTAACAAATATTATTATTGACATTCGCAGTAATTGTAGTATGTGTGTCCAAGTAAAAAAGGGACTGGTACTCTTTCCAAGCTGCATCTCTGAACCAATGCATGTATCGTGTTATAACATATTTCAGCTATTCACCACCAAGCTTGTAAGATATTAGCTTTATTGTATATAAAAGATAATAAAAATATTAAGTATTCTTTAAAATATTGTATTGAATAATTTTTAATATTTTTTAAAGTATATAATTTATAAAGCACTTAATAAAAGCTTGTTAATTTATTATATGCATTACTTTTATTTTTAAAAGTAAATAATTTATTGTATTCGATAATTTTTAATATTGTTTCAAATAATTTATAAAGCACTGTAGAAAAGTCAGTCTTTTTTTCCACATTTTTTCGATTATAAATAATAAAACCTAACACCCGCATTTATATTTATTGATTTATAGTTAAATTCCATTAGGCAAAAATCCATATCTCATATATAAAGAATAGGCAAATAATAAATCGATAAAAGATAGAGAAAAAAATATTTTTTAACGCTGTATAAAAATTAGCATTTTTTAAATTTATTGTAAAATGACATTTTTTAGAAAATAAATGATGGAAACCTATTTCTCATGTTTATTTTTTTTTATTTCTAATATTTAGCCTATTTTATTATTATCATTTCTATATCAGTATTTTAATTAATTAATGGAGGTTAATATCTTTAAAATTGGGCAAATATCCATACCATTTAAAATTTTCTTTCTCACATGTTTATGAAATATATTTGATACTTTCTCACATGAGAAAATACTTTAAGGGAAATAATAATAGTTTATCAAATTCAGTAATAATTCTCTTATTGTACTCATGGCATTTTAAAATTTACTTTTTCCCATGTTAAATATATTTAAATTGAGATCCCTAAAAGTTTATCAATTTCGTAGTAAAAATTCATCAAAATGAGTAATATTTCTTTTGCTGTATCTGTGCCATTTTAAATTTTACTTTACATGTTAAATATATATTTAAGCTAAAATCCTAAAATTATATCAAATTCATTATTATAATTGATCTACATTGCTATTAAATACATGGTACAAATGCAATTTAATTAATTTATAATATATTTACAAAATTAAATTTCATCTTGTTTTACCAAAAACTATACTTTGCATTTTAAAAAATTTCCAGCATTTCCACCTTATAATTTACAGTTCTCCTTTTGATTTTTTATAATGTCATTCAAAACAATTACAATATATATTTTCCATGCATTTTTATATTGAAAATTACAATTTTTTAAAAAAAAATAAAGCGAAAATTTGTATGCTAGTAAATTTCTGTATAAAAATGGAAAGAAAATCATACAAGATTCTTCATGATTGGTGCAATATTTGTTCAGTTATAAAGTCACAAACAAATTTTCACATTTATATAGTAAGACTCTTCAGTTATTATAATTGCATTTCTGTAATTACACCACACTTTCTGTTCAAAACTAGTTTTCTCATTTTTATATATAAACTTATTTTAATTAATCTTTCTTTATAAATTTATTAAACGCACATTGATTATGTAAGTAATATTTACTGAGGCTATAACCTCGATAATATGCATATAAAATGCGATAGTAGGGACCTCTACAGATGTTTTAACCACAGCTTGTGGTTAAAACACCTGTAGAGGTCCCTACTATCACATTTTATACGCATATTATCGAGGTTATAGCCTCAGTAAATATTAATCTTTCTTTGTAAAATCTCACATTTTCCAACATGTTTATTTCAAAATTTAAATGCTTGGATTTTTTTTATATATACTATATTTTCCTGAAAATAAAACCCAATCTTATATTAATTTTTGCTCTGAAAGACACTGTGGGGCTTATTTTCAGGGGGTGTCTTATCTTTTCATGTATAAAAATCTACATTTCAAGTATAAAAATGTACAATTTATTCAAATACTTCTTTTTACAAAAAGCTGTAAAACTCTAACCCTGGGAGTCCTCCACAATTCCTTTGTTGTACTCACCAAAATAACTTTATTTTTGCACTCATTTTATCTGCTGATTAAAATATTATTCCACTTAAATTTACCAATAAATCAAGTGTTAATTGAAGACATGTGAGATAGGAGTAGCAATAAAAATGATTACAGTTAAGCATAGTTTGTCCACACAAAAGCAATAAAAAATGCAAACATAAAAATTCAGAAAATGTTTCTTTATTTTACATGTGTGCATTAAGTATGTCCATTACAACATATGGCATACCGAATTATAATGATTCATCTATGACACAACTATATCTATCCACTATCAAATACACAAATAGTAAATGTTTTCCAAATTATTTGTAATAGCCCTGCTTGGGTATATATTTTTTAAACTTTTCCTTAGGAGAAAAAGAATCTGATTTAACTTTAAGTTAAACTTTGATAAGTAAAAACACTTCCATTATTTTAATAAAGTCTTTCAGGAGAAAAAAAAATGCTTTAAGAAATCAAATTAATTTTTCTTTTATCTTGGACATTTAAAAGCTACTATGCTGAAATTCTAAAACCTAAATCAAGCATTCTAAATCTAAGTAATAATATAAATAAAATAAGTACCTAAAAATGTATAAATGAAATTATAAATTGTCTTATATACTGACTTGGTATAGATAAATTGTTTCTTTATACAGGTAGAATTAAGTTTGTCAAAAATAGTAAATAGAAAAATATTAAAGAACCATATAATTTATATTATCACTTATTTAAAGCATTAATGTCAATAATATTGTTTATTTATACAGTAATAACTTTATAATTCAATGAGTCCATCATGTGTTTCAATGGACAAACAAAAGCAGTCTATCAGATTGCTAATATTAACTGGATGTTATATTTGGAGTAAGGTTTATATTATGAAGTGTAGAGTGCACCTGAGGTGATGGAAAATATCATCATCAACCCCAGTTAATGAATCAATCTAAATATACAATGAATATAATGAATATCAGCAATGAGAAAATAAGCATGAGAGATCAGTAAGAACAAAAACTAACTATGAGTTCACGAGCATTATAGAGAAGAATAAATTAACAATCAGCCTTGTCAGTGGATTTAGATTAATGGTCCACTATAAACCAGGTTAATTAATTAGTCACTGCCAAACTTAGGGCAGCAATACAAACAACAATTTGGATGTACAAACTTAAGTGATAATCCATCAGAGTATAACAATTTAAAAAATAATGCTGGTATACAGAAACATGCTGATCATCATCAATGCCATCTGGCCATTTAGTACCATGATGTACTGGCCAACTATAACTTAATTTCTAATAATAAAAACTAAAAATATAGTGCATAAACTTTAAAGGATATTCCTTTGCACAATCCAGCATTAAAGAATCAATGAAATCATCAACTGAATGTCCATAACACTAAACATAAACCCCAAACTATATAATTGACTTATGTTCAGTGAGAAAGACCTCAATAACTTACTGTGAGCAAAAGATAATACCAACATGTAATGTTTTAAACCTAATCTAGGATTAAATAATTTCAGTGAAATAACTTAATAAAGTATAAAATTTTTAATAATATGAAATTAAGATCTGTTGAGTATGCTATAAATTCAGCATTCTGATTTTGATTAAAATAATACAAACAAATGCTATTACATTATAATTTACATATACATCAATAGGTTTACATAAATTACATGTATATATAAGCACTCAGATGTGCTGTATAATAATTTAAAATTAACATAGAACTGTCATTAAATAATAAAATAAAAAATCAATTCATTTTAATAATTCATAAGTAATGACTGATTTAACTTATATGTGTGTCCACCTGACATGTATTCAAATGTGTGCATACACTGGCATTTACATTCTAGGATATTTCATTTGTCAAAAAATAAATTTATTAAACCATATATTTTTACAAGACAATTAATTGAATGTCAAAAAACATACATAAAACCAATGTACATACATGTGCATATTACTATTATCTTCTTACAAATCAAAATTATTAGTACATTTTAAGGAAAAGTTTTTTAAAAAAAAAATATGTTTGTTGTCGATGAACCAACATATCCCACTGGATGGCGCTGTTTTCACGCTAAAACACATAAAAATGCCGTTTCCACGGCCAACACGTTCGAACCCGCGTTTTCTACAATACAACCTTTTATGTTGTACTACATATTGCAGGCTGCTATGTCGCGTCACAGTACAGCATGTATGTTTACGCAGCAAATACATTTTCCCAATTCGCACAGTTTATAAAAAGGTTACGGCTTGGGGAGAGAGTGTGTTTTTTTTAATTGGATGGAAATGTTATTTTCATTGGATTTTTTTTTATTTTAAAGTATTGAAATGTTCAGATTTTGTAAAGTAATAATTAACAGACTTTTTACACCGCAATGTATTGAAGTTTTAAGTAGTAAATGTTGACGAGATATATGTATAAAGTGAATTGGAATTAGGTAACGCGTCAAGTAACGTACTGTTCGTAACATTTCCACGAGTGTGTATATTTTTGAAATAAAAAAGAGCGTTAACACAAAAATATCCAGTAAGAAAAGTATAATTGTACACTGTTTTTTAAATGTCATAAAAAGCATATATTATAAACATTTTATATATATATATTTTGTCGTTGTTTAAAAAAGTTTTAGTTTCTTTCTTTTCTCCGACTACTGTTATACTTTGTTGAATATAGTTTACGTTTACTGTTATCATTTATTTTATAGTTGTTAGTAAAAAAAAATATTTACAAAAATACGATTTTGATATTTTTTATTTTAACTGTAAACCTAACCCTAAAACTAACCCTAAACTAATCCTAAAGCTAACCCTAAAACTAACCCTAAACTAACCCTAAAGCTAACCCTAAAACTAATCCTAAAACTAACCGTAACAACTTTTACTTTTGGTTGCGATTCTATTTGAAATAAAAAATAGCGGTAAACAACAACAACAAAAAAAGCCGTAACCCCAGTAAAAAAATCTCTGATAGAAAATTGATTTTTCTAATAAAAAGAAAATTAAAAAAGACAAATCAAATTGTAATTTCTTTATTTTATTTTACATTTATTATCATCATTTAATTTGTATACATTAATAAAAAATAATATTTAAAATTAAATAATATTTAAAAAAGACAATTTTCTTTTGTTTTTATTTTCGCATTACAAAAAACATCAAAATGATTATAATTAATGGCCCGTGAATATTTTATAGTTTTAACATGATAACTGCGCCATCCAGTGGGATATGGTTGCTCATCGACGAGAACCAAAAATATTGATTCTTCTACAGTCCTTATAAAAGTTTTTCTTTTTTTTTTTCAGGTTACTCTTAATTGTAAATGTCTTTAAAAATACTCTAGCAAGTTCTTTTGTTCTCTAGTCTATCAAAATTTTGGGAGTTTTCCTTTTTCAATAAATTAAAATTGGAAATGTAACTTAGTTTTAATTGAATAATTTAGACAAAAGTTATTTACTTTTAAATCTTGTAATTTATAGATTTTAACTGCAAAGGTATATTCACCAACTTTACACATTTTATATATATGAATGACAACAATTATATGTGTGTGCTTCTCTGCATATATATTAAGCAGCATGTGGTATGATAATCTTATAGCAAGCTGATGGAATTTCTTGGTAAGCTGGCCCATTCTAAAGCAGTAGAGTGGCTTATTGACTTTGGAAAAGTATAAATCCAGTACCTGATGGCATTTAGTGAGTATAATTTGATAGACTTCAGGCATGTCTTCTAATACACACATATATTGGCTATGAAACACAAAAATCTGGTTCTTGCTTTCATATGAATTCAAACTATCATTGTGACATTAGCAGAAGCTGTACTTCTTGCCTTCTGTTATAACTTCATAATAATAGTAATATAAACTAAACCTTTTTTCCAAACTTTTCATAGTCAGGGATGGAATTTAAAAAACAGTAATTATAAGTAAGTTTTCTTTATCTTGATTGAAAAAAATTAATGTCTCTTTTCAGTTCATCTTAATCCTTTCAAAAACAACTTTATAAAATTTTATCAAAGTATTTAATTAAAAAAATAATCTTAATTTAATTAAAAACAAAGTGGAACTTTACAATTATCACTATATCTATTATAACAGAAGCAAACTGGTTTTAAATTTCAAAATCAGAATTAATAAAACATTTAAATAGATCTTTTTAAATGTTTGATTTAAAATAATTTATAATAATTTGAAGTATGAAAAATATTATTTAATCCTTAACTGTTATTCCAGTGTAATATAACAAATATTAAAAAAAAAATTGTTTGTGTTCATTTTTACTTTACTTTCAATTTTTTATATATATATATGCACACACACTACTATGTTGTATGCTGTGAGACACATAACCATCTCAATAAGTATCCTCAAAAATCATGCTAGGGCTTATTTTTTGGTTAGGTTCTTTTCAGGAAAACGTAGATATGTATTAGAATTTTTATCTACTAAATGCTATTTCAATCTAGTTTGCAATTTATTTTTTGTTGTTCCTACACATGAAACTTTTTTATTCAACTTTCTTACAATCTAAGCAATTTATAGTATAATTGCCATTCAAATTTTTTATTTCCTCTTTTTTTTAACATTTCTTAATTTATCTAAATTCATCCTTATATATGCTGGATCAATTACAAATTTATTATTATACTTCCTGTTTTTATCCTTTATTATTTTATAAAATGTAATTTTTGATAATTTTATACTAGCAAAAATTTCAGTATTTTTATATTCCTTATCTTTCTTATATATTTTTCATTTTATTTTTTCTATATTTTTCTTTCCACATAATTTATTAATTAATAGGATAATCATTTACCTTTTCTTTATTTTTTATATCATTTTTTTTCATTTAATAATTTATTACTAAAGCACAATCTTATTTTATATATTCTATTATTAATAATATTTATTTTATGTATACAATTTATATCTGAGCCTCAATTATTTAATAAATAAATAAATAAATTTTTTTGAAAATACTTGTTTTGATATTTGTATATATATATATTTTAAAGAAATAATCAATCCTTGACAATGACTATATAATATGGTGGAAATGCTTGATGAAAACTGAAATAAAAAATAATTCATAAAACATTTGATAAAAAGGTTTGAAAAGACAAGTGTATTAAAGAATTTGTTTTGTTTGTTTTATTTTTAAATATATTAATTAACCATATTTGTAAAGAAAATGGTGAAATACTTACTGTTGTTGTTTGGTTTGTTATTACCAAATCTGCATTCAAGCATAAATATTAGATACAACAACAGATTAGTGCAAGTACCAGTGCATAATGTGTGACCCCATAATCTTAAAGACTATTGATCTTTATTTGCTATGTTCATTAATTTTTCACTTATACAAAATTTATTTCATTTACTAATTATTATGTGATATTGTGCTTCAGATCATTGAAGGTTTGGTTAATAGTTCATTTAGTAGTTACATTATCTTGCTAATAGAGAAAAAAGGAGAAAACTAATCAATTTTGATGTCTTATGTAAAAGTAAATACTTATATGACCACAAAAAATCCCTACTGGCAACATTCAGGTATATCTCACAGTTTGCAAATGAATGGCACATCTCAGACTGCAAATGAATGGCATTGAATAAGACTTAATGTCTCAGAGAGAATATTTTAAATCAATGTACAATGCAAAGCAGAAAGGAAAGGAGAAGGATAAAACTTCCTAGGAATAAGACAATTTTATTACTGGCTGTATTTATAGAATCTTTGGTAAATGCATGCTACTATAAAAATTAACAGTTGGCAGATAATGCAGTGATCCTTGGAAATTCGATCTATCTGTAAGCATTTAAAAAAACAATTTCCCATTAAAAATATTCACTGTGTTGTCTTGTAGGATAAAATGTTGGTTCATCTAAAATTAGATACTGTTTACAACACAATCTCTTTTGTCTCCTCCCTATTTAATTTCCTTAATATATAACCTTTAGTGTTTTTAGTAAATTGATATAGGACATAATCATCATAAGCGTCTTATATCTTTGTGTTTGTCTGAAAATTTATGAATATGGCATTTGAACTATTTTCACGATCTAGAAATGTTAAATGTCTTTAGATAAATTCAGACTTTATTTAAACTTTTAAAATACATTCAACTGTCAATAATAGCATACAGGCTAATATATAATAAAGGGTTTTTGAGTGTTTCTGATCTGACCAGTGATAATATTAGATGAAATTGAACATGGGAGATTTGTGACTACTAAATTTAAGGTGATTCTCTAAGCAACTGGGCTATTGTAACAAAGGTAACAGTCAGTAGAAATTTGATATACTTATCTATGGAGCTCCTGCTAATTCCTCTAATTTTTTTCTTAAAAGTAAGATTAATAGAGTGTTTTTCAAACATTATGAATTGTCATGCCAGGTTGACATGTGGGGTCATTTGCAATTATTATGTGAGCATCTTCTTTAATTTTTTTGTTCTTTTTTCCTCTCTGCCCAATATTCTTATAAGATCTATGTACAAGACTTCTTTGTGGCAGAATCAAAATTATTAACTGCAAAAAATCCAACCACATAAGAAAATACATGTCATATTCATGCGATCATAACAAAAATTATGAAGTATACTGTCATTACAAAACAAAGAAAAAAGTTTTTCTGAAAACAAATGCAGGCATATTCACACATAAAAGAAACAGCAAACAATCTAAAGAAAATCTGCAAATAGTATAGCTCTCCAAAGTTGTAGTACGCAATGACGAAAACCAGAAGTGGAAATGTTAAAAAACCAAACTTCATTTATGAAATTAGTATATTTTTGTGAAACTAACTTATTTAAAAAAAGAGTACAAAGTAATGATTAAAGGGAAAAAAATAGATGTGTATAAAATAATAATCCTCATATATATCAATAAACATATATTTGATTGGGAAACGACAAGAATATTGTAGGGAGAGAAAAATAAAAAGAACATTTAAAAAAGCAGTTCACATAGATAGTTCATAATATTTTGAAACCACTTACTGACTTTTCTTTTAAGAAAAAAATGAAAAAAATCAACATCAAATTTCTACTGTCTGTCATCTTTGACAGAATAGTCTAGTTGGTTTGAGTGTCGATTTAAATTCATGGTTCATGAATGTAAAGATCCAAAATTCAATTATCTTGGTAACACTGTCACAGGTCATGAAAAAGAGAGGAGAACAATATCATTTGAAAGTTTACACACTAATGTGTTATTATTAATAGTTGAATGTATTTGAAAAGTTTAAATAAATTTTGAATTTTTCTATACACATTAAACAATTAAATAAATAATCTGAATGTCTTTATTGCTTGGAATTCTCTGAAAATACCAAGACTAAATTAATCCAAGAATCTTATGCTCCAAAATCTGACACTCTACTATTGCACTAAAATGACAGTCATTTGATAATTAATTCTAGATGATAGAAATAATTACAAGTAAAATATCATCATCATAAACTTTCAGACATGAACCTGATACACAACCAACTTTAGACATTGTGAAAAATTACATCTAAAACTGGTTAAAATAGAAAATGAATTAACTTTTTTATGTAAATCTGAAGGCTTATATCTAAAGATTTGTAACTAAAACCTCTAATTCAGATAATTAAAAAAATTATTTATAAAACAAGTGAGGCTTTGTTAAGAAATTCAAAGGTTTATTTTAAATATCAAACCTAATAAAGTAGAGTGTTTCCTAAAAAAAAAAAAAAAACCTTATAGATGAAGACTTCACAGTAATTTTTCAATCAGTAAGACAGTTATTTTCTAAATTATATAAAAAAAATAATGGACCATCAAAATAAAAAAGTTGGAAGCACATATAGACATATAAACTTTATAATGTAACAAACCTAATAATTTCATCAATTAAAAAATCTTAGTTTTAAATATCTAAAAAGTACCAAAACAAATGCCATAACATCATTTAAGATCTCTTTATTAGATATAATGGCAGTAACTAGGGAAGTCACTCAAAAATTTTTTTTAGAAACTTCAGAATTACATTGGTGAATAAAAAAATAATTGAGAGACACCAAAAACTCAAACATTTCCTATGATGAGAGAAATACTATTAAATCTTTCAAACTAGACAAATCTATGATCATTCTCCTTCCTGATAATGGAGACTACTGTTTATTGTAGCAAAATAAGAGAACTCGCAGCTGACCAATACAAAATAGTGGCAAAAAAATCCTTCCACTGAAACAAATCTACAAGCACTACTTAGAAAACATCTTTTGACATTCTGGGTTGGCTAAATAATAATCTGGAATTCCAAAAGTATTATAATAATTTAAAAATATAATTTTAATATATAAAAGAGCTTATACATATTAAAGTTATATCTAAATAGTAAATAAATAGTTCAGACTATATGTAAACGAACAAAAAGTAACTGAAGCTTCCAATGAGTTATATTAGGTTCACAATCCTATCACAACCATCCATCAGCCCAAAAGTCAGACCAACTTATCACATTATAGATACATTAGAAACAATTATTTTGTCAAGTAATCCACATATCGCATGTTATAATTTAACTTCATAGACATTATTTAATTTTAAAGAAAATTAAATTTAAAGTTTCTCTAAAAAAAATGTATATGAAGTTAAATTATAACATGCACCATATGGACTACTTGACAAAATATTTGCTTCTAATGTATCTATAATGTAAGAGGTCAGTCTAACTTCTGGGCTGATGGATGATTGTGATAGGATTGCAAATCTAATATAACTCATTGGAAGCTTCAGTTATTTCCTGTTTAGTTGCATGAAGTTATATTTGTTATATTTAAATACAAGTATAGCATTTATATATATCAATATAAACTTCATTAACACTCCTTTAACACTTTAAGCAAACAATCTTTATTTATTTATAACAGTTTTGACTGTCCTACCAGTCTTCTTCAGATCTACAACAAAAATTATATACAAATATTACATCAATATAACCCAAATTCTTATTCTTTATATTTTCATATAGTCATCATTATAAATTTATAATAAAACAAAACAACTCAATCCAAAACTTTTAAACAATTTTTTTTTAATCTTTTAAAAAACCCAAAACATAAAAATTAAAAATATTTTGTTGTATTATAAATTTATAATAATGACTATATGAAAATATAAAGTATAAGAATTTTGGTTGTATTGATATAATATTTCTATAATTTTTGTTGTAGATCTGAAGAAGACTGCTAGGACAGTCGAAACTGTTATAAATAAAGATTGTTTGCTTAAAGTATTAAAGGAGTGTGAATGAAGTTTATATTGAAACATAAAAAGAAGCAAAATATAAAGGGAAAAAGAAGTAGATAAGAGCTATATATATAGTATATATACTTAAGCTATATATAATTTGGGAGGATTTGAACCCAGACTTTCAAATTCCCTTCAGTTATCCACTCCATCGTATATAACCAATACCCAAGATGACATACATGTATGTAGATATGTGTACTGGTTGTATAAGATAGAGTGGATGACTAATAAAGTTATATCTGTAAATTATTATGTTACTTTTAGAATTCCAGATTATTATTCAGCCAAACCAGAATGACATATGTTTTCAATTATTGTCAAAAAACAAGATGGAATTTCTTTTATAATGAACCCAAGGACAATATTTGTCTCTAATATAAATAATTATGTTTAACACTTGTTCACATTCAATATAATGTAATATTTTTTTAAAAAACCATGATAACTTCCTTGCTGAAACGTAATAGATTAAAAGTAACTTTTATTAAATTATCCAATCTAGAGAAAAGATAAAAAAAAAAATTAATAAGTTTGACTGATATAATATATATAGGTGTACATATTATTATAATTTAGTTATACAGAAAAGGTTTTAATAATAATTATAATAATACAAAAAATTATAAAGGAATCATGTCCAACATATATAAGTTATATATAAAGAACATTAAACATAATTAAGAGTTTTTTTTTTATTAAGAACTTTTATTGTGAGCTCAAAGAATTACATTATAGCAGTAACTGAGTTATATTGTTAACAGAAACTATAAAAAAGGTTACATAACTCGATACCTACCATCTGAGAGTAAAAAAACCAACTGTTCAATCACAAATTGTCCATTACTACAAGGCTCCATGTAGCATTGTAGATGTATGTTGGAGCTAGTTTTTCATCTCTGTTTCTGATGGCCTGAAGTTTTGCCAAAGGTAATTTCTTACGGTCAAGCAAAGTGTGGCCATAAATGAGAGTGCACCTAGTTGACCAATAGGCAAACAGCAGAAAGGTTATGATTCTTATGAATGGAAAGATCCCATTAGATATGCTAGAAATCAGTCCAGTGAGGAGAGGCACTTTAGATTTGTATATGGATGCAATAAAGTCTCTAATAAACATAATTAAGTGTTTTAACACAATTAAAATAAAATAAATAATGAAATTAATATAAAAATCATATGTGAATTAAATAAATGTAATAATTGTTATAAATAATTAAAATAACACAATCAAATATTTATAGTCAATTTATATTGTATGTATATAGTAACATTATAATAAAATTGGTACTTAAATGTATTGTGTATTTACAGCAATGAGAAAAACTGTTGTACAGTCAAAACTGGATTGAATAAGTATGGTATTGTATTGAGTGTGTAAATTTTATTATTATATATATTAAAACTAATATGAGCAATGCATAAAATATAGGAGAAGAAAATGATTTTTTTTAATACAGTATTTACTTATTTTGATATAGCATTCTTTAAAAAAATTCCATGCATCACTATATGATCACTTTAGAAATACAAAATAATTTTAAATTAAGCAGCAGTTTTAAAAGGAAGTACATGTAAAAAAGTAATATTAAATTTTCTACCATGTTTGGAGTAAGACCTATATTTTAATACTAACATTGTTTAACCTTGATAATCAATATGGCACAATTGTTTTGAAAAGAGATGCATCAAATTTCTTTTATCATGTTTTACCTAAAATAAATACTTGTTATAGACAAGCTATGTGTTGCATAAGCATTAAATAACAACAGACTAGCATTTCTATTAATCTTGGACTATAATTTATTGTGTCCACTAACATGTTCAATAAAGTTTTTATGAAGAAAATTTCAGTCTTTAATTGGTATTGATACAAAAGAAATAAAATATTCTTTTTTTTTGGACTTTCTGAATCTAATATTGAATCATAAAATATTAATAAAATATATTTATATATGCATGTGTATGCTTATTTGTAAACATATATATAATATGCAACATGTTGGTATGTCTATATAAGTAAATATTTATAGGTGCACATTCATGAGTGTATATATATATACTCTTGAAAATTTTGAAGTTAATTGGATCATAATGTATTGTAGTAAAAGAATAATATTTAATTATTATTAGTGGTAGTTTGCACTTTTTTTCTATCTCCTACTAGCATATCAATATTTAAAACTACATTATAGACTTCAATTAAATCTTACATAATTTAAAACAGTTTTTTGATTTAGCTGTATTCAGAAATAAACTGTTGCTGGTTTTTCAAATCATTTCTTTCTAAAGTATACATATTTTTATAAAGTCTTATTTGAGTTGTTTACTTAGATTAATATGGAAATAAAACTCCATCTACTATAATTATAAAAACTTTTTCTACAATTTGTAGATGATAATTTTGCAAACTTTCAGATTATATAGGAACGAATAAAATGCTTTAAAGATTGATAGTTTAATACAATTATTTATTTTTCTTAGTCTTAATACTTATTTTGTAATTTAAATCAATTAATATAATTCCTGAATGATTCAAAATTAAAAGAATTAAAAGAGCACTGATGTGTATCTAACTAAATTTGTTTTCATCTTATCTATGTTCTATAAGAATTTTATGGAGCAATAGAATTTTACAACTGATTGCACTATCAATCGTTTAATGTTTAGTTATAGCATTGCAATTTGTAATTCCTTATCAAATTACTTTTTAATAAGAAAAATTAATTGCTGCAATCTGCTTTGTTTGTATTTTTATCATATGTAATAAATTCCATCTTTCATATTTCTAGTTAATATTTGTCCATAAAAATTACAAAAGCTGTTTGGAAATGTATTAATTTAGTTTAATAAAACTTTATGGTTCTATTATTAAAGTAACAAGATAAGCTAGATTCTGATATTTTTTTTAGTCATATGATTCTATGATGATCATTGATGATGGTTAAAGCAGTAAAGATTGGTTCTATCACACACTTATTTATTAGAGCCAATCATTAAAATTGATTTTAAAATAAAAATAAATTTTAATCCAAATAGTAAAATCTTTATTTTAATATCAGTATTAATACATTTTAATTATTTTTATATTAAAATTATTCTTATTGATTTTGTTTTAACGAGAAAAAAAAATTCTTAGAAATAATCTAAATCTATAATTTTATCTTAGTAAAGTCAATTTATTTAATACCATTATTATTCTAAATTTTTCTATTGAAAAATTATTTTTCCAAAAAAAAAAAAAGAACATCTAAATACATAAAAAAAAATCAGAAGTTTTAAGAAATAACATTATGTTTAAATTCAAAACAATGCAACCACTAGACTTATAGTCAATATGATGAGTGAAAGTTTATAAGTAATTAAAAACTTTTCAGCTCATGTTAATCTCTTATGGATTCGTAGTTTTTAATTTTTGTTCCTATATAATATGTATACATTTTACATCTTTGATAACAATCAGTTATTCCTATCCTCATTAAAACTTGTAATTTTACTTTTTGTTTCTGTTTTATTTTCTATTACATTTTTATATAAATAAGTTTAATGAAATATATGTCGATATCATATCAACAAAAATCAAACAATTTTTTAATAAAAACTTAAAGATTTAAACATAAAAATAATATCACAAACATTAAGATTTAGAAAAAAAAGAAAAATGCTTATTGTATAAATAAAACTGCAAATGTTATAAATAAGTTGTTGGTTTTGTTGTTTTTTTTTTTTAAAAAAAAAAAAACTACATAGGGTAATTAAATACATTAAACTAATTAATTTTGTATTAAAACCTAAACAAATATAAAGCAACTAATAACAATAAATATTTTGATATTGTACAAAGGATTTTCGAAAGTTATTGTCAAATAGTAATTCTCTATCAAAAGGAAAAAAACTTTTCTTGAGAAAATTCTTATGAATCTGATGGAACAATGCATGCAGAATCCAGATATATATTTAGTTTTTCTCTCTCAGATATAGGTTAGAAGTTTACGATATTACGTTTTTGTTTGTTTATTTTTAGATGTGCAACGAATAAATACATAAAATAAAACTGTAATTAATAATCATTAGATATTTAATTAAGATAAAAATTAAATGTCAATTACCATTACATTCGAAGAAAAATCATGATGTAACACTGAGATTTAGAAATTTGTTAACTAAAATTTTGAAATATGAAATAATAAGAATGTGCACTTAATATCATTGTCTTTCATTTGTAATGAATGTCTCTGCTTGCTTGAATAATTTTCCAGAAGAAATCAATCATAACAATAGACATTCATTTTTCCTCATACCATTTTTCTATCTATCTCGAATACATCTTTATGGAATTTTCATTCTGTTCCTCTTGTAATTATGAGCTCTTTAGAGAGAATTGACATTTATATTCTTGAACATGGCTTATTCTTGTCTTTCTTTTTCTGCTAAGCAGGTATAAAAATTCTGTTTCACAATTTGAAATCCCATAAATATACCTTTATTTACCTTTGATGCTAGTGAGGAAATTTGTTTAAAAGATAAACAAATCATTTTTTAACTTACCAAATTATATGTGGGATGTGATAATAAACATATCTTTCTCACTGAACATTTTTTCCTGACTTTCCCTAATTTCATGCAGATCATTTTTTTCTTTATGCAATAAAAATTGTCATGACTATCATATTTATAAAAGAAACAAAAATATTTAGTATAATTTTTGGTGCATTCCCAGTACCTTTACAATTACTTTGAGTGCACCAAATATCTTCCATTTATGTTCATTATATCAGATTGATTGGAACACATTTTCCATAATCCCATAACTCTCTCAAATTAGCATAGATAACTGAAACAAAAGGTATAGTTTCTATTATGTAGAAGGACTATCTTTAAACTGGTTTTTAATTTATCTATTACAAGACTCCAGTCATTTATATTGTATGTGCAATCCAGTAGCTTCATTAAACTAATAATACCATTACAGAATGTTAATGCATTCTAACTTAAAAAAATAAATAAACCCATGCACTTTTCATCTCTAGAAAGTAATGTTTGTATTAAGGTAGAGAATATTCTATTCCTATAATCTAGAATGTAGTAGATTTGCATTTTGTTTACTAAGATTTATATCGTGATTTAAATATCATTTAGATCTTTTTGCTTTAGAAAGTATGAAATTGAAAGACAACAATGTGACTTGATATGATAAATTATTTGTTTTCAGGAGAGGATGAAAATTTATCACATTTTTCATTATCTGTATCCTCTTCTTTTATTATTCATTTTCTTATTTACTTGTCTTGAAGATATTGGACGAATTTGCAACAATTTATTAATTTCACATAGAAGGTTGTATAGTGGTTATTTTTTTGTTGTTGTTGTACAGTAATTATGCGATGCCTCCCCCCTCTTTTTTTTTGGTCTTCAATTTTACATTCAAAATAAAACTTATAAATTTTATTCATTTAAGAATGAAATTCTTCTTGTGCCTTTTAAATATGAATTCTTCACAAATATAGCAAAAGCTCTTTAATTTATTTTAACACTCTTGGTGAGCATTAACTAAAAAACGAGAAAAAAAAAAATTATTTATTAATATTTTAAAAGATATAATCACCTAAATGTCTTAATTAACAAATTATCTTAGCCAATCTGTAAACTGTCTGCTCGATGCTTTGATGATAATTGAAAATTGAAATAAAATTAGCACATTAAATGTGAAAAACCAAAAACAGGAGTATAAAGGTGAATGTAGCCACTCTTTAAAATTCAAAATCACTGCATTTTCTATTAACAATTTTATCAATCTTTTTACAAAAATCTCTTCACTCCCAATAAACAAATTATTGAACTTATTAAATTAAATATATACAGACTTATAATTAGAATACTTTTCTGGATAGCAAAATGTAATTCATAAATTTGAATTTCACAGATCAAAATCTTTTACAAATATATGCTTCTACATAAGAAAAAAAACTTTGCAGAACAGTGTTATTAAATAGTCAATGAAGAAATTTTTTAGTTTAATTCAAACTTAACTAAAAAAGAAAAATGTGTGAGTTTCTTAGGATAAAATTTCTGCGAAATAATAACTAGCAGCTGCTTCTAGGAGAGTCTCGAAAGATTAGAACTTCTCTAAACAGGGTAAACAGCACTTCTGGATTAAACTATTAGTTCATGTCAAAATTCACTACAAAAAATAATTTAGAATTAAACAACTTTATTGATCATCACATATCATTATTGATAAAACTGGTGATGCCTATAAAGATTGAGCAAGAGTAAAAAAAAATGAACCATTAATTAGATTGTATCACGGAGCACTAGGGGCATAATAACTTGGAGAATAACCAAAGTCATATACATCTGAAATATCAATATTCTATAAGAATAAGCTGCTTTCATGTCTTAGATATCTTAATAAAATGAAAGAAAATGTTTTCAGTATTTATACATATTATGATAATATTATTAACTTCAATACTCTACAATTTAGCTCTGAATATGAAAACTTATTATTTACAAGTGGTTCTAAAAGTGACTATTAAAACGGCTAACTTGAAGAGATAGCAAGTAATAAAAAATTAATACTAAGGTAACTATAATACCATATGACAAATATTTCAAAAATAAATCTTGACAAAAAAAAAAGTCTACATATATCACATTAATTCCAGTAACTTTAAAAAAAAAAAAAAAAAGGTAATTAACATGATTACAAAAACAAACTTATGACAGTAATATCGTAAACATTTAACAAATGTAAAAATACATTCTAATTGTTAAGTCTTTTTTTTTTTTAAAAAAGCAAAAACATCAAGAATATTAAAAATATATATTTTTAAGAAAAGATAATATAAACATAGAACAGGTTGAATCAAAGTATAAATAAACTGAATTTTAAAAGATTTTTGTAAGAATGATCCCAGAAGTAAACATAGTACTAGCAACGGTTGTGACAGTGTCAAGATGGGATCATTTTAAAATATTTAAAATACTTCTCTCTAGGAATCAAGATTAAATATTAATGCAGGTGTGAAGATTACAATATTTAGTATAGTTTTAAACGATAAATTATTCAAGCAGTCAAATGATGAATCACACATTACTATTATGGTACTCTGTAAAAAGTTAAAGTTGTTAGTTAATACAAATTAGTGATTAAAATATAAGTATTGTTGTTAAATAAAAAAAATTGATCAAATTTTAATAAAATATGGAAATATATTACTCATTGTTAGAGTTAAGGTCAGAAGAAACCATTAATAATTCAAGAACAAAATTTCTGAAATACATATAATGATATAGAAAAGCATAGGAATGATACTAATATATTCTTGGTATAGAAGTATGAAATAGTTAAATTGAAGATATTTTTTCTTTAAAATCTGATGTTATAGTTTATTGAAGTGCCAGCATTGGAATTGATCCTAGAATCTGACATTCCAGATTCTAGCAAAAAAAATATTAATAAGAAGTTATAATAATATCGATTTGCAACCCAAAGTTAGATCACAAAAATTTAGCATTTTTACATTGAATAAAAATAAGAATGATATAGTTATATAAGAAATAGTATTGATCATTTTCCCCATATAGAGTAATACAATCAGTCAGTGCTAAAAACAAAATTTGAAATAAATTGACTGTAGAGGTAGGAGGTATTTGAGAAATACCACACATGATATTTAAAAAAATTCTAATATTCCTTTTAATGGATATTGTGTATTTTTTAATAATTGGCAATACCAAGACAAAGAGTATGTTATAAGAAAAAGTATGAATAGTCAGGGAATGAGCAAAGGGTGATTAACACTTTGAGATATATTTAAATAATAATAAAATCAGAGAGTATTTACATGTTCAAGTTATTTTGCAGTTCATAAAATTTTAAAGTTTAACTATTATTTGATAGGCAAAAAAATTTTTAAAAATGAAATGAGATAGTTATGGAAAGCATAGATGGAACTGATTTAGTATCTTAAATTGATCCATAACATTTTTAGCTCTGAGGTGGAGCTTAGAATGTAGATTAAAACTAAAAGAGAAATGATAGCTCTTCAAGTTTTGTGTAATTCCTTGATATTGTTAAAAAATGTTACTCTTCCAGAAAGCAAGAAATCAGAAAAGGAGATATTAAATAACGAAAAAAAAAGTTATAGAATGATGTTTGTGCAATAAGTAATTTGGTGAGTCAGAGATATCTAAAAAGAACCATATTATCATTGTCATTAATAATAATAAGTTTGTTACATGCTTGTTATTAAAAAAAAAAAAAAGTGAGATGCATATTTCTGACCTAAATTTTTATTTTCAGTTTAGACTGTAGCTTTTAGCCAAAACTTTTATCTCAAGAGAAATAAAAGCTATTGACAGATGCTTCTTCTTAGATTTAGAAAGTTTTTTATATATTAGCCAAAGGAAGAGGAGTAGTATTTTCAGAAAACATATCTAAGTTGATAATTGTATATGACTGAAATTCTATTTCATTGAATATGATTTTATTTGTAGTGTTGTTGTTTTTCTTCTTTAATAATCATATTCAAATAGGATTCAAAGTATTAGTCTAGAAAATTGTTACGGTTAAAAAACAAATCATCAGTTTTACTAAAAGTATTATAAAAGAGTATGTATTAGTAATATAAATCCATGAACTAGTCTAATCACTTGATAAATAAAATACAGCCCTATTAAAGAACTTTCAGAATACTTGCTAATCAGTATCATAGATAGATGTCAAATAGTCAGATAAATAATAAATATTATATTTGGAAATATATACAAACTCAAAAATAATGTCACTGAGTATCTTGTAAGGAAGAAATCTCAATATAAACCAGTTATTAAATAAAACTAGAAACGTGATGCCATCAACATCATGGAAATATCCATCATTTTCACTATAACAATAGAATGGGATTTATTAGCAATAGAATAGATTTTCTTTCATCTCCAATAATTTAGTAAGCTTGAATATAGGCTCAATATTTTTGCAAAAAACTTTTTTAAAAAGTCTTCACAATAGTGGAAGTAAATTCAACTACCGCAAAACAGTTAGATGGATTAGTTCATTCAATATACAAATATAAACACTGGGCTTTCTTCATCAATTGTTAAATGTGAAAAACAGTTATTAATCACTATTAACTTGAGTAATGTAGAAACAATGTGTATATATATTGTAACAGAATTACCTTTTCGACCGTTTGTAAATGTTTAATTTTACACTTTACGATCGAGACGACTGTCACGTCAAGCAAAGAAGCCAATATGGACTCATTAATTAAGTCTATATTCCTGATCGAATACTGAGATTACCAATGGAATATTTCAGTATTATCTTTCCCGATCAGACGCTTCTTCAACTGCTGGATATTCATTCATAAGAATGATTTATTTAAAATAATCCAGCGCTTGAAATATTTATAAATTTTGCGAGATTTAATATTACTGTACTATATTGACATGTGTACTTTTACTAGAATAGGTCTACTTAGTATTTTATAAACCCTGCGGGAATATCATTATAATTATTATGGTGAAGAAGGAAAGACGAGACGTAAAGAGCTATTCATAAATAAATATTGTTTAATATAATACATTCATAAAACATTAAAATATAATATTTCCATATAAAACGAGCAATCCTTAAAATAAATTATATTTAATTTAATTAACCCTTCACCTCCATAATAATTCTTTGATACTAAACATTTGAATGTAGATATTTATAGATTATAGTTTTTTCTTACGTATTCTTTGATATAGAATAACTACTAATTATTTGGTTTATTCAGATTCACATTTGCAATTGCATTTTTTAATTTCTATGGCCATTTACGAAAGTGTGTGCACGCGTGTTATATTAAAGTTAATTACCTAGGTTTTCTGGACGTTAGCGAGAGAATTATTACCCATCATGTGGATTACTCCACTTTTTTTGTAGAGATGGAAATTCTTGGGATCCGGCTGGATTCTTTCTTGCAGCTTACTTAGGTCGTATTCTTGAGGCTTCAATGACAGGGAAGGTGAACCATCAGGCAGGCGCTATCTCTACTATTACTTCATGGGGAAGATGACTTTACACCCAAGGCGAGCGTGGATCAACTGGCGTCCGTTTGTGGCCCCTTAGCCCTGCATTCTCAATGTTTCAACTTCTTGATATATTTTTGTTCACAGCTCTCGAACTACTCTGTTTTTTCTCAGCAGACTCAAGAAGAACTAAAACATGGCTACTTCTTTCACTTCTTACTTAATTGTCCCAGAATCCTTTTCTTATCTTCTTGATTGTTTTTGGAATGTCGTTAATTACATTTCACATCTTTATTTTATTTTCATAAACAACATAAAATTTTCTTCTTGTTTTTATTTATTCATTTTTTTTAATTTTATTTACTTCCATTTCTTTTAATAAAATAATTTTCTTATTTACACTCTCTTTATTTCCTTCACATAGCCATACATATATTTCATGCATTCACATGTGCATTTTGAAGAAATGATTTTTATCTTTTTTTATAAATCTATTTATTTTTATTCATAATTGCGACTGAAATTTATGATTGCTAATTCTACAATCATTAACCCCTTTTTATTTACCTTTCCCTTTAAGATTTAATCATCACCTTCGGTGATCTTATTTTACTATTCCTTAAACTTTACTAATTTTAAATTCTAAGAAAGTTAACATTGGAAGGTGGAAGATAAGGATCTTGGTTGCTTACCTTTCTTCACTTTCTTTAATTACCATAATTGATTTTTTTTAATACTTGCATTCCTCAGCTACCATTTTGATTTTTTAATTAAAACTTAACTTAAAATAAATTTATTTTATTTTTCTAACTTTATTATCCAATTTCTATAACTTAGTTTACATAAAAACTCACATTTAATATTATGCTATATATTTAATGTACACATGTGTGATCGCAGTATGTGTGATCATCACAATATATATATATTTATATTAAAAATATTTGTAAATCGCTGTAATCTATAATAAATGTCTATTAATTTTTCTTCAACTGGACATTATCCAAGCAATGAAGTATCAAATTAAAGGAGAAATAAAAATAAAAGCTTGACCAGCCTAAAAGTTTGAATAATATTACAACTATCACAATTTCTTTGGAAGAAGGAGTAAAGTCAGAGACAGTTTTATAACCATTCTTAATTGTGATTGAAAAAAATATTATAGTAATCAACCACATCAGTGTATTAATCCAGTGCATAGGCTGAAATGCAACATAAACATTAGAATCTCAATAAGGGCATTAACACTGTTTATGGCTTAAAACTAAAGCATTGTACCCATGTGAGCCTCAGTGATTTGGAAGCAAGTTTCAAATTTATAGCCAATTAACATTGGATAAGGTTGTTTTTACTTTGTAAGCATATGTTTTTGGTGATGTATGAACTAAAATTATTAAATAAAATTTATATTTTTCACAATCAAATTATAGATAAAATTAAAAATCAGGAGAGAAAGTGGGTTTTTTTGATATGTATAGCTATAGAGAATGGTATTAGGCTTTAGTGAAAGATTTTCTAGCCAAACATGAACAGAAAATCAATGAACAAGGAAATATTGTTTTCAATTTCAACAGTATCAGATGGGCAATAAAGTAATTTTCCTCCATCCATGCCCAGAATACTTTTTATATTTATAATAATTTATGAATACAAGAATAATGTAAATATTTAAGCTTTTAAATTTAATTAGAGGGGATTTGAATCCAAATTTTCAAACTCCCTTCAGTCATCCATGAAATACATATATTGGAGATCATTTATCTTTTTCACATGTGTGTGGTCATTGGTATTGGTTACATAAGATGGAGTGGATGACAGAAAGAGTTTGAAAGTCTGTTCAAATATCTTCTAATTATAATCTTATGCATGTAGTAAGTATCTTAATCTTTATACACTATAAGTTAATGTATTTGTAATTATTATAATTTGAGATGGCATTACTTTCAGGAATATTGGAAAATTGGTGAATAAACTTTGTAAGTAAATCTTCTCAATGCACTAAATCCTAATTCTTTCAACACTTCTAAATAATAATTATAAATTCCTGGATAGTCCTGATTTTAATGACTTTCTTATTTATTTATGTATAAATATAAAGCTATAATGAGTTTGTTTTGGTGCTTTAGGCAAGCCAAATATTTGACACTGCTCTTTATCTCTATTATCAAACAGATAATAGCTGATTGGCTCTTAAATAAAATGAATAGTTAAATATTGCATGTCCATTGATAAATAAATTTCAAGTGGTTGAAATGAATTTATATCTGCCTAATGCATCAGCACTGCCCCTTTCCACCCAATCATTTGGCATCATAGCATTTGTTTGCTTGACTATGTTATCATTACAGCTTTGTAAAGTAGTATGCACTGAAGCTAGTTATAAATATATTTGCATAAATATATAAAATAAAAAGAGGAAATGAAAAAAGAGAGAAACTTTTAAAATACTGCTTTCTCTTTATAATCAGTAAATAAGTTTTATTTTGGTTAAATTTTAAAAAAATTGAGATAAAATGAAATTGAAACAAGAAACATAAAATTGATTTAATTAAATATATAAAAAGTAATTTGTCCTGAATATCTGGTATTTTGATAAAATTTGATTAATTGTACAAATTTTAGATAATAGGATTAATAAATACCCAAATGTAAGTAACAATGTAATTAAGGAATTAAAAACTAATTAAAGTAAAAACAAATATTGATACGACAAGAATGTATGTGATAGATGAATGTTGAATTATAAAATATCTTTCAAAAATCAGCAAGGGGAAAAAAAAATTATAAAAGAGCTAAAAATCTTTTATATGGGGTCTTGTCTTGCTTGTTTTTGGCATCTTTTTAAGTCACAAACAAAAACACCAGTGAAGTCCAAAGAAACCAATGTACCAATATAAAATTGAACTACCAAAAGCTAAAAAACACAGATGTAATGCTGATACATTGCCCAGCAAAGAACAGTAATATTTCATGGAAAAAATAAATTTCTTTTATATAAATATCTTTACCATGTCTGGATAAACCTCTAGTATGTATTCGTTTTAAATTTGCCACAGTAAATAGTGACTAATAGTAACAGGATACCTTAAATCTGCCTTATAATTTAACAAGAATTTTAAAGTGGGCCCATCATGTTTGTAAGTTATTTTCTATTCATTCAAAACATCTATATACCAAAGCAAAGGCTCATCTGCTAAAATTATATATATATGTGTGTGTAAAACTAGAAAAACAAAAGAGTAATATTGGATCTCTGCCAGCTAACATTGAAATTATATTTAAAATCAGTCCAGATTTAGCCATTAAATCATTGCAATCTAATATTACAAAAAGATAAAAGTTGAAATTCAAGACTTTATAATGCACTAAACATGCTTTCAGCAGACCACTTCCAGAATCATAGTGCTGTATTAAGTTAGTGGTTATTATAAAAGTCTTGAATTTCAACTTTTATCTTTTCATAATCATCCCCAAACTTTATCCCATAGCGATGGTCCCCTTTCTTAAGAAAAACCGGGACGCATCTGCTCTATCTAGCATAAGACCAATCTCCATGACCCCAATCCTGATAAAGGTCATTGAAGGTGTGATCAAGGAAAAAATACAAGATGTTATTCTGGACAACATATCCCAGTTGCAATTTGCAAAGAAGGGCTCATCCACACTCTCTGCAATCGGGGAGGTAAAAATTCTCTGTGATCATATCAGATCCAAGAATCTATACAAACCCATTGCCATTCAGCTAGACATCTCTGAAGCATTTGATTCAGTAGATGTCAATATCCTGCTCAATTGCCTCTCAGCACTAGACATTCCTACTCAAATCATTCAGATATTGGACAATCTACTAAACAACAGATTGATCCACATTTCCCTGAATGGTTTCTTTACAGATGGTTTTATTCCTTCAAAATCCATACCCCAAGGATCTCCACTTAGCGGTCTCCTATTTATACTCTACTTAAACCCCCTTCTTAAACAGATTGAGGCAGAACTTCCAGGAATCTATATACCCCAGCTGAAGAAACACTGTAAAGCATTTGCCTACATGGATGATGTCCTTGTCACCTTACCCTCCCAAAAATATCTAAAACCTCTCATACAAATAATCAACAAATTTTCCGAATCCTCCAAACTTTCCTTCAACCTCAACAAGTCATCGGCCTGGAAAATCAACACCGGCAAGAAGATATCATCGCCTTTCTCAGCAGACCCCCAAAACTTTTTGGGGTTTCCCATATACAAGTCACCACAAGCCATGTCGATACAAATACAGAATTCCATCATTGAAGCCGCCACCAACACAGTTAAAAACCTTGCCAAGGTTTATTTATCACTGCAAGGGAAAATCTCTCTCCTCAATATCAAGGTAATGGCAAAGATTAGCTACTATCTACCCATAATTAACATGACAAAGACTTTCAATACAAAAATCAACCGAATCTGTGCACGGCTGTTGTGGAATGGTAAAACAGCGGCCATAGGAATTGAACGCATACAGCGACATAGTAAAAATAATGGTATGTCGTTGCATGCTACGTCTTCTATATATTACCAAAAGTGCCACTCTCTGATCCACATTCTACAAAAGAAATTTCCCCAGATTGTAGCGGAACAACCAGTCATTCCATCTGACAGACCTCCACCTTCAAAGATAAGCTGGCTAAATCAGATACTTGACTACCTTTTCACTCACAATGGCCACTCTTCCCTAGTATTCAGACAAAAAATCTCCATTTGGGATGCTCATGGCCTGCTATTTCCCACACAAAACTCTACCATTCCTTACCTCGGTGGTAACAATCACGTGGTCACCAGGTTTTTCAAGCATCTCAAGCTGGAGCCAAGGTTCCTGGACTTTCTCGTAAAAATCAACCTGAATTCACTCCAGACAAACTGGTTCCTGCACTACAGGAGATTCCTCAAGAATATAGATCCTATGTGTCACAACTGCCATAGAACCTGTGAAACCTTTGATCATATGATAAATGATTGCCCAGCATATGAAAAAATCAGAACTTTCATTACTTACCACTGCCACATTTCCCTGAACAAAATCTTAAATATTAAATGCTGCTTCCTGTCCAGGGATTATGTCATCACAAGACTCTCAACCTTTCTCACTTATGCCATCTGGTTGGCCAGATGTCGCAACAAGTTTACCTTTCCTCATCCCAAGCCTGAAGACACATTCATTTCCAAGCTAAAGGAATTTCGCCATAAGGACAGAATAATCTCTTCCAGATTTTTATTTGACAACACGTGGAGCCTGATTAAGCTGGATTAACAACACCAGTAACCACATCAGAACATTTGGTTGCCTGACTAACATGGATAACTATTTTTTTTTGATTTACAATTGTATCATTATTACATATGGTTTTTTCAATAAAATTATTTATAAATATCTTTTCATAATACTTGATAACAATGAGTTTATAAGAATTTCATTAATTAATGAAAACAGAATTAAATATTTAAAATTACCATTTAACCATTCAAGGTGTATGAACTGAAGGTGACCATGAAGCTGATCAAACTGAATAATTGCAGTTTGAAGCTATATCAATTCAAGAACCTGTCATAGCTATACTTTTTCTAATATCTTCATGAATTGAAGTAAACCAGAAAACTGGTTGACTGAATAATTTCAAAAATTTAAATCAAATCTTTAAATACATGAGCTTCAAGTAAGAATCCCAAATGACCCAAAATAATTAAGAAATGGGTATTTGCATTTCATTTTTATTAATAGGATTAAAATAAAATATTATATCTAAAATAAATATAAAATATTAGAATCCATTAAAATCGAATGATATATTCTTGTAGATATATATTTTTTCTTCTATATTTCACAAAAGCACATTAATCAATTTTTTTTATTAATAATAATTTTTATTATTATTATTATTATAAATTAAAATATTATATTATGTAAATATTCAGAACAAATCCAATTATCATAATAAAATAAATTTAATTTTTTAATTAAGTACAAATAATCTCTAGATCTTATTATATGATGTTCTCCCATCAATGTCTATATGCTTTTTTTGTTGTTGTTATTTTTTTGATTAGAAATAAATGATGATTCATGTTTGCCGTATCAACAAAGGTGATTACTCTATGAAGTATTGCCATGTTTGCCTGAACCAGTTGTGGATAAAAGGACAGATTTATCATAAAGAAATGAGGTCCTTAGTCTGCAGTAATACAGATCTAGTATAAATAGAAAAATGTCTATAATATCCAAGAATAGACCCTACCTTTAATTGAACCTGTTTTATGGAAATGGTTGGGAAATATGGCTGGTATTAATATTGAGAATAAATAATTAATTAGAACATTTAGTCTAAATATACTCAGGGTGTTCATTCCTAATGGTCATTAATCCCAGCAATTAAATTTTTATACATTCTAGTAAATGTACATATAGATGGTTATCCCGATCCCATTACAGTATGTATACATTAATTTGCTGATCCAAATTTTTTACTCCATAAACAAATATCTTTAATTTTTAAAGTTTAGTACATATTTTTAAATAACATAATTTAATAGCTTGATTTAAAGATATAAATTAAATAAATAATTTTTAGCTAATTTATAATATAAAGCATTTTAAAAGGACTTTTTAATATACTGTAAAAAAAAAAAATTGAAATTGTTTCATATAGTTTTTAAATTTTAATTAATCTTTTTGGTGTCACAAATTGGATCTAATCTTTAAATTTTAACTTTACGATTAAATTATTATTATATTATTAGTTTTAAATAAATTATATATATATATAAAGTTTGGTATAAAAAACCTGCATCTAATGCTTCTATCATTAAAAAAAAAAAAATTATAAAATTATTATATGGAATCATACTTGGCAATAATAAAGATAAGTATTTTAACAGAGCATTTTGTTTTTTTAAGGTGGTTAAACAACTTTTTTCACAAAGAAAACTGTCAATATAATGTGTATAAAACAAAAAGACTTTACAACTTTTTTAAGGTTTTATATTTTATCCAGTTTAAAAACAGTGTTATCAAATTTTTTTAATAAGATAGCAAAAACATTAGCACATATTGAATTTATTTCATATATATGATTAATTCATAAGGCAAACAAAAAATTGACAATTAACTGCATAATGTTTACATAGTAAATTTCACAAGCTTTTAAAAAGGATAATTGTATTGTTGTTTTCACAATGATTATAGATTGAATTATCTCTATATTTTTTATTTATTTGTTGCAGTTTTAAAAACATACACAGATTTATATTTTATATAAATATGTCTTGGTTTGGTAAAGTAGGACTAAGTTCTAATTATTAGGGTGTAGTTTTCAAATTAAAATATATAGTATAATATAGTTATCATGTCTGTGATCTGGATTTGAATCAGGTTTAGATTTGTTTTGCAGATTGTTAGCTCAAAGACAAACTAACTATACAATTTTTGTTGATAAATGACTATCTAGTTATTCTTAGAAGAAAGAACAAAAATGAAAAACTGCCCAAATTCTTACCATCCAGAAATTTTCAACCCCAATGAGTAATGCCTTCTTTTCCAGTTTTCTGTGTATAAAAGAGTATTTGCCTTACAATGGATTATTTAAATAATGCTTAACTTTGTCATCCTTTCAGAATGTAAAAAAAAAAAAAAAACTTTTTTATATATTAATTGAAAATATTTTAAGACTGCCTCTAGAGAATTCAATCTGAATTCTGATGAAGTTTGAAAAATGTATACTAAAATAGCAAAAATCAAATTATTTCATAAAATTCTAAAGTCTTTGAATATAAAACAGGTAGTTATGTATTGTAGAAAAATTGATGAATATTTCAAGTATTAAATTGATTAAATTATTTATTTCTAATACTTTGAAATATTTAATATGCCATTTAACTCCATAAAGTCATTCAATTTTTAAAACATCTTACCCAAGAGTTCCAGAATTTTGTTATATAATCATGTTTCTTACAGAAATTATATGTATAAATCATTACCAAAGAACTATTATAACAAATTTATTTTTCATATTTCAAAGGAATAGTTGTGCAAATAAGTTTTGCATTTTGGTTTAGTAAAGAGAGAATATATTGGGACAATGCAAACTTTTGTCAGAGAAAAAGAAAATGTAAAAAAAAAAACCCTGCTCATATGATTATGACATTATAAGCCAACCTGCCATGATAATTCTAAAGTATGGAAACTATTAATTAACTTTACGATTTAAAAAATGAACAAGTTTATAGATAAGTATATAAAATTTCTATTATCTCTTATTTTTGGTAGAATTGTATAGTTGAATGGATTAACTTTTAATTCAATATTCATAAATCTAAAGGTCCCATTCAGTTCCTGTGCTGTCACTGGTAATAACACTTGGAATATTGTGTTTCATACTTTATATATATATGTTATTACTAATAGTTGAATGTATTTAGAAAAGTATAAAATGTAAATTTTTCTGAAAACATTTAACTATTTCATCTAGATAACGGTAATATTCCACTATATAACTATAAGTAAATATTAATTTTATAAACCTTTAAACAGTTATAAGTAGTGATTTTTTTTTCTTCCAAGAAGAAAGACAATAATTCAATAGCCTCAATTGATGATAATGATTAAATTAAATGATTTGACTATACATAATAATTTAATAAAACCAATAATTATATGCATGAAATTATTCTATTTTAATTTGTATTTAAATTTATGTTTTATATTTTTAAAACAAAATATGAAAATTTATTTGCAATTATTATTTACACAAAATTTAGGATAAACAATTATTATTATCGTTCTTTTTGTTTTTTTCCTCATACTGAAAAATTTGTTTTTGTAAGTAATTCATTTTTAAACATAAGGCTAATTATTTCTATTTAGATTGAATTAAATAATCTTCTTTATAAAATTTCCAATGTAATGTATATATGTGAAAGTGAAATATTCAATACTTTGGTCAGACATATTTTTTTAAAAAATCCTCAGTTGTAAAATGTAGGTGATAATCAAATGTGTTTATTGATATAAACTATTAACAGAGGGGGGAAAAATCAGAAGACACTGACTTAATATTTCATTGAAATTAAAGATCCTGACATATTACCTCTAAAAACAAATTACAATTTTTATTTAGTAATGATGATTTTTTAATAATTTTGATAACTACAAATCAGAAATCAGTTTTATGAAATGGAAAGTATTGTAAAAATAGCTGTGTATGAAGAATTATTTGAAGTATAATAAAATCAACAGAATACAATATAATTTCTTATTCCCAAGAGTGAAAACTTATAGTAATAATTGTTAAGGCATTTATTATCATAGCAATATATATATATTGTAAGGGTAGCTTATAATCCTATTGGAACCAGCCTTTATTGATTCATACCACCAGATCAAACCCAGTTAAAACATAAACTTAACTAACAGATAGTTGAATATGCACTATCATTTTTTTATAAACATTTATATACATATATGATTAATATTTGCTTTAAATAAATGTCACAATGAACTAATTTTCCTTGTTTAATGAGAAATAAAAAAACCAGTTAAAGAAATCCTTCCTATATATAATATATATAGACCAACAATGAGTTATAGTAAACATAGTGATGACTTAAGGTCAAGCCAATCACTAGGCTACCAAGTATGGAGGATAGAATTAGAATTCTATTATGTGATTTTATTTCTAAATGCAATCAATATAATATGTGCGACAATAAACAGATACAGCAATAGAAAAGGAAATGGAAATGCTCATATAGCGAACACTGGAAACTAAGTGAGGTATAAAAGCGAACCCAGTTCATTTCTATTGTCTTTTGTTATTTTTCAAATGATACAAAAACTGTACAAAGCCAACTTTTAAAGATTGAATGTTTGAATCCAAGAGAATATGGTTGACTTGTTTAAACATTCTAAATTATTTGTATAATCTTCATAGTAGAAGTTATAAGAGAAAAGGTTGATAAATTCATTTGATTTGACAAAATAATGGAACTGATTTTAAACTGGAAATTTAAAAAAAACTGCACTATTATTCAAACACAGAAAAAAGAGAAGTAAAACATTGCTTGCGCACATATTGTACCGGTCAAAATATGTTTATCCCTCTAACATGAGCTGGAACTCACAAAATGTACTTCAAACCCAGTCAAGCCCAAGATTTAGGTCAGGGACCAGCCTGGATTCGAACCCACCTTCTAAGCCCCAGATCAAACACCTAATGAATAACATAATAGTGATGGCACACGAGAATTAATTTTAATCCGGCCGACTAGCAAAGCTGAGCAAAACAATGAGACATCTATTACTATGACTATATTAAAATACATAAGTATGGCTGTAATATGTGGAAGTGGAGGAAAAAGGAATTCGAACTACTCAAATAAGTTAGACAATAAAATATAGTTTAATATAATGGAAAATTAGTGATATACATTTATAAATTAAGTACATTAGTATGTGCGTGAATGAGCAAGCAGTAGATGATTACATAGTGTCATTCACGCTATTATTTCTCATATGCTCTTTATTAGCTAAATGATATATTATAAATAAACACACATCTTTGGTGGGTCTAGTATTAAAATGCCAATCTATTATTACAAAGAATTACATAATATTGCCATTAACGCTTTGATTTACGGTTCTGAAACATGGTGACTAACATATATTAAGGGAGCATTCTGAGATTCATTACAGATATAAATACATTTGAAAACGTTTGATTATATTTGAAAAACATACTTGAAAATGACATTTGACTAGATGACAAAATATTTTAACAATAGTAAGACGAACGCTTTATTTTCCCCAAGGCATCTAGATACTCTTAGATAGATATACAAATTATGAAGGTAGGATTGTATATGATTGAGATAAACTTAATTAATAAAAATAGGAGTCATTGGCATATATATATATTTTAAGCAAAGCTAATTTTAATATTAGAGCATTAAAACAGGGCCATGAAGCAAAAGAGATAATAATAATACGAAGAAGTTTGCGGTGCTGACATTATAGCCTAAAAATAACTAAGAGAAAAGATTGTGCTTCTGGACGAAAAATGAAATGGATAGGCATAGCGTGTGCCAAACTTAGGGGATCACAGCCAGAGGCCTTTTATACGAAATGGAGGGCATAGTGTGTGCCAGACTTATGGGATCACCGCTAGTGGCCTTTTATACGAAGAAAGAATATGCATAGCATGTGCCAGACTTATGGGATCACAGCCAGAGGCAATTTTATACAAAGACTTGAAAAGAAATCTATGGGTTCGAACCTGTCGTACCCCAGATTAAGAAGCACATATATATATAAAACACGAAGAGAGGCTAAATGACAGAAATGCAATAATGAATGAATGTTACTAAAAAACATTGAATAAATTTTACAGCTTCAAAATAAATGACCCTTGTTTTGGATACTATAATATGCAATGCAATTATAATATATATAGAGAGAATATTTCATTTACTAAAATATACTTGAAAATTTTATTTAGCAAAGGAAACATTAAGATTTAGATTTCAAATTAATAAAATATGCGTTAAGATTTGACTTAGTTAAAGAAACATTAAGATTTTCCCCCATCCCTTTTCTGATATTTAAAATAAATCAATCCCACTTTCGTTGATTTTACAATAACTGAAATATTTAAATACAAGATTGAAATTTTAAGAGTATGGAAAAGAAAATAACTAGCAGTTATATATATATAAAACAATTAAGTCACCTTTTTTTAGAATTAAATAAATAGTATTTTATAAGATTTCAAAGCGTTAATTAGCTTAAGTTCTGAATTTACACCGGTAGAAAATCCAGAGTTAAACAAATATATATATATATTATATTAAAACATAAATAGAATGTTGGCTCGTAAAACAATCTGGCGAGTGTATCAATTAATTAATAATACGTATATATTTTAAGGGGACGTTAATAACCTTTGCATGAAGATTTAGTTTAAAAAGACAGAAAAGGGTTTTACAAAATTCAACTCGTCAGATTGTTTTAGATTGGCATAGCAATAACATATATATAAATCAAATAATAAACACATATAAATAAATGACCGCACCAAACTTAAAAAGATAAGAGCATATGAGATAGGATTAGATATAAAGGAATTATTTGAGAGCAGAATTACATTCACATATATATAAAGGCAAAGTTAAAGAATACATGAGAAAAGATCTTGATAGATTATTTAAACTAAATTTAGTTTCAATGGTGGCGGTTTGAAATAATTTACCTTGCAGTTTAAGAGTTCAATTTAAAATATTGCAAGTTTTCCTGTGGCAGCAAGTTTCTATTAAATGCACACTGAAGTTCTTAGGTCGGGCTTTGCACTCTTGGGCAGCAGGATGGTACAGCCGCGAAAGAATGACCCACCAGGGTCAGCAAGAGGGTGGATTTACTGCTATATCATTTTTTAGTTTTACAGCGATGTTAACAATCATTTACACTAGCGTAACTAATCTTCTTTCAATAGTAACTAATCTCTCTCAATAGTAGTTAATTCCTCTGATTCAAAATTCAGTCATTTTATACCTTTTCTTTTATCAGTTGTTTTTGAAGATGCAATTGTAAGATAACGTCCAAAAATAAATTAAAATCTATTTCCAGATTAGAAATAGATTTGACAACATGTTTTTAACACTAGTAAATCTTTAATCTACTTAATCCCATTTATCTTAAGTAAAACTTTAATTAAAAAATACCTCCCTTTAATTATTTTTGGACCATTACAACAGTCACATCTTCCATATTGGATTTTATAAAAAAATATATAGTTTAATAGAAAAACAAGCATTTTAAAAAGAAAAAGCCAAAAATGACATATAATAAATATTTAAAAACATCAATATTTTGTTAGTAAGTTTTGCTCCTATGTATATATTTGAGCCACATCTATAATACTTTAATAAAAAAGAACTAATAATTAATAAAAAGAATTAATAATAATTTTAAAACATGTTATTGAAACATTAAATTTTATAATTTAGGCGCATCTCAAATATATACATGAAATATATATACACGGCAAAAGGAGCGGGATGGGAAATAGGGATTTGAACACGGGTTAGTAGGTAGAAACATGAAGCACATTCTTAAGCTAAGATTGACTGCTTCAATATATAAATGATGAAGTAACATTTTACTTATATAAGCCATTAAATGCTAAATAGTGAATTTAAAAAAAGTAAATTATTATGAACTGTTAGACAGTATATTTAGCTAAATTAATATTGCCATAGGGCTGGATTGCTACAGTCCTATCATAGAAGTGTGATAATTTAACCTACATGCCTATATATTTCCAAATAAACATCAATGTCTTACACTAAATGTCTAAATGGATCCAGAAGGGAAGAAAATGGAAACATCATTTCAAGTGCATTGTTGAGAAATTCTAGTGGGTGATGAATGACTTACTGATGAAGGATGATTTGAAGAGAGATGGACAGTATCCATAAAAGACATTATTGCTAAACACATTGACACTAATCAAGATGAACTAATGAATATTTTGATTTATTATATATTATTATTTTTCATATTTGTTTGTAAAAATTCTAGTTTTATTTTATCTTCATATTTGGTAGCTTAAATGTGCTTAGAACTTGGAAGAGTCCACTATGCTTGAAAGCACGAAAGTGAAGGGAGGAAAATTATTAAGTTAGACAAAAAAATTATGTTAAATAAAGTTTAGGTCAGCTTTACCTCCATAGTGACATGACATTTAATCATCATCTTTATGATATAAAATGAGGTAAGATTTTTTGATACTATTCCATATTAAGTACATACATTATTACAGGACAGAGTTTGCACAATTTTTTATTATTAACTAGAAATTAGTTATGTTTATCTTTTCAGTGTGAATGATCAATCTTCTAGTGTGGATGCTCTTTCCTATCGATATTAAGAAATTTTACATAGGGAGGTCCCCAAAAAAGATGGAACGGTAGTAACTGAAATTGGATGACAAGGCTACTATGAATATCCTTGTATAATATCATAAATTAGCTGGCTTTGTGGTCAATTTAATAAAAGATTTATACATATAAATTAGTTAGCTAGCTTCATGGTCAATTTAATAAAATATTTTTAATATTTTGCTTTGTAAATAATTAGTGCCTTTTGAAGTACTTTTACCATGGGTAATTCATCAGTAATATGGTAGATTTGCATACAATTATCATTTTTTTATCATGTTAAAGAGTTTTGAATTTTCATTTTGTTATTTAATAAACCTTATTAACATGATTTAAATTACGCTGGTCACTAGTTTATCAAAATCATTTATACATCCTCTCATCAATTTATAACCAGATATGTGTGTATATATCCACACAAATTTCATTCTTATATGATAATATAGTATCTTTAAATCAATTGGAACCTGTATAGAAGTGTGGTAATGAAAATTCACCTCTGAAGAGAGCTGAAGGCAAATTTCTACCTGACTTTGAATACTGAGGTATAATGGAACCTGAAAAAGAGGTGAGGTATGGATGGACTAGCCCTAATTGTATCTAACTTTCATGTGTAAATTTAGAACTATCCCATTGGAGGTAGATACAATCATAGGTTAGGTACTTCACTGCATCATTCACAGCATCCTACCCAAAGATCCTACATTTGACAATAGTGAGATGTGTTGCCCCTCTTCTGATAGACTGTTACAATATAGACACATATTTAGAAATAATTTGTGCTTCATGTAATTAAAAAATGTTCATAATTGTAAGCTTGATCTGTTTTGTTTAAAAGTAAATAACTATTTTTAAAAAATAATGACAAGATAAAATTAAAATTGGCTTAGAATTATTTTTTGAAATATGTACAGCCCTTTAAAATTGAATAAGAATTATGTGCTTATATCAATATATACATGTTACTATAAAATGTTAAGATTATAATCAGAATAGTCTTTTGACAGAAATCAGCAAAAAAATTTACAATTTGAGAAGGAATATAAAATATCTGGATATAAAAGTTTAATACCAATTGTGACTTGCAATCAAATCTTGAAACATTTGCTTATGATCTTTGTGGCAGAGGTATAATTATCACACAAAAAAGTAAGCTAGTAGCACTAGTGAATTAAGGCATCTTACTTCATCAAGCCCATACATAGCTGCTCTATTAAGTAGCCCAAATCTAGCATTAAAAATATTCATGACCATTTTAAAATTGCTTCTGCTCAAAAGCATTATATATATATATATATATATATATATATATATATATATATATATTTTGAGATCAAAGAGGATTTTGATATATATATATATATATATATATATATATCAAAATCCTCTTTGATACAAGAAAATTTGGACATAAATTATCTGCATTTGGAATCTTCTAGTAAGTTGAAGTACTGTAAGTCCGGTTACTTTATCTGATATGTCTTAGATCTCCACAATGTTGCTCTTCTACTTATAATGAATCCAACTTCATTTGATTTTTGAATATATACATTTACCCAACTTTAAACCATTATTTCTTCATACTTTTCTACTGACCATATCTAATTGAATATTATATAATTTTTACAATTCATGCAATATTTCTTCAATTGAAAGAAATATCAAATATAGATAGCCAATTATAAATCATTATCAATATTTCTAGTTTGTCAGTAGTGCTTGGGTTTTTCTCTGCCTTTAGTCATGCTTTTTTGGTAATCTTACAGCTTTGGAATAGAAGAACTATAATTTATTTTTTATCTTTTCCACTTGTAAATATGTATATAAAATTACACATATTTTGTTTTCAAGAAAACCAAATCAGTCTCTGAAATTATCGAGCATCTGAGAAAAAACATGCTGTTTGGTTGCAAATTCATGCTTAAAATCAGTAAACACTTACCCTCTGCTTGATATGTGATATGAGCAACACACATTTGTGCACTTATTATATGAATAATCCCATAGTAATATTAGATGTCATCATAAGAAAATATAGAGTGAACATGTTTTCTGAAGGTTTTTGCTGATGGGTTCTAATTGTAGTTTTATAATGGACTACTTGCATCATATAATATGCATATTGAATGTCTTTAGAAATATTTAACTTTATTTAAATATTTCAAATACATTCAACTGTCAGTAAAAGCACATCAAACAGGTTAGTATATGCAGCACAACATTTAGAAAAGTATTCTCCCCTCTTCTTTATGTGTTGCTGACCTGACCAGTGACAGTACTGGCATGGAATTCAAACCTGGACTCTTTGATTCCTGAGTAGTGAATTTTCAGGTATTGCTTTAACCAATTGGGCCATCCTGCTTAAGGCAACAGTCAGTAAAAATTTCATATACTTATTTATGAGGTTCCTACTGATTTCTCCACTTTTTCTTTAAGAGCAAAGTTGATTAGTGGTTTCCATACATTATGTATAATCACACTAGATTGCCATGTAAGCAGCTTCTTTAAATTTTCTTCTTTGTACCTCTTCTTCTCTATCCAATATTTTTGCATTTTCCCATTTTAAACATATGTTCTTTGGCAGCTTCTTTAAATTTTCTTCTTTGTACCTCTTCTTCTCTATCCAATATTTTTGTATTTTCCCATCTTAACATATGTTTTTTGGCACATACATTGTCTGCTATCTTAGACACATCTGTTTTATCTCTTCTAATCATCAGTTTGTGGTCTTGCAATTATTTTTCAATGGACAACTTGTCTCACCAATTTATGTTCTTCCACATTCACATGGTATTTTATAGATGCAGTTTTTTCTTTTCAGCATTTCAAGTTTAGTGTGGTATGGCTCTGGAAAGATGTTCTGATGTATACTGATTGCAGATTATCCTTAACTGGTCTGCTATTTTTGAAATGTATAGGTACACTACAGTACCAATAATTGTCTTTTCTTTTGATGGTTATTTTTGTTGTCAATGTAACATTTTCTTAATTGCAGCTGATGGATAACCATTTTTCATAAGAGTTTGTTCTATATAGATCTTTTTTTCCAATTTTCTGGTTTCTTTTGCTCTGAATTCCATATTTTGTGTTTATGGTGTGATTGGATGTATAGACTAGATATTTTCCTGTATATGTAGGTTTTCCATGAATTGTAGTTTTGATTTTTCCATGAGGGGGTCTTCTCACAAGAACATTTAAGAATGCCAATTTTTGTTCTTGTTCTGATTTTATTGTGAATTTAATTGAAGGAGATATGTTGTTGATGTGTTTCCAGAAAGTTTGTAGCAGGGCTTTACCATATGGTCATACAACAAAAGTATAATCCACATAGTGAAGCCAAACTTTAGGGGGATATGGAGTAGGTTTTGTGATTAAGGTTTCAAGTTCTTCCATGTAAATATTGCTAATCAGGGGAGATAATGGGAAATTCATAACCATTACTTTTGTTGGAAGAATTCTATGTTATATTGAAAGTAGGTTGTTTTTATGCAGAATGTTAATAGTTCTATTATATTATCAATTCCAAGAGGTGTTCTGATTTATAAACTATTATCACCATTTAATATTTTCTTTACAATAGACAATGCTTCTTCACTATGTACATTTGTGAATAGACTTGCAACATCAAGCTTACCAGTAAGTCAGTTCTATCAATTTTTCATGTTTTTGATTAAATCTACAAAGCATCTAGCATCTAGAATCCCTGACAAAGTACTGGGTCTTGGATGCCAAAGGACTTAGAACTTTGAGAAGAAATCCTGGAAAATTTTGATGAGGTGAGTCTAATAATAGGTCTTAATGGAACATGGGCTGCAGAAAGAAGTTTGCTATTACTGAAAGGAAACCCTCTTGGAGGCCTTAAAGGAACCAAGCAGGGAAAATTCCTAATGTCCACTCCATACGTTCTTGACATTGCAGCTGTTATTACTATGTGATTATTCATATAGTGTACAAACATGGATGGGCTGCTCACCAACATGCCTTAGCCAGCATGGTGAGTTTATTGGCTTTTTACCTCTGAGTTTAATATTTTTTCCAATATATACAATCACGACAGACAAAAATTAATCATAGCCCTTATTCTCAGGAAGCAGTTGGTGGCTGAAGGCGGAGGATGCTAAGAATCTTCTGGATTGCAGACTCAGGCTGCCATTTGATGATGACTTTTTATTTAGCTACTTACAACTGCAGATCACTTTCAAGTGAAGGAAGATTGCAAGAGTTAGAAGAAGGACTGTCTTATATTAAATGGGACATTATTGGACTTTGTGAAGTTAGAAAAAAAGGTGAAGGAACAATTGATTTAAAAAGTGGACATATACTCTACTATAAAGGCACAAATATTGGAAATACAAGTGGAGTAGGATTCACTATAAATAAAAAATGGAAGAATAACATTGTTGAGATTGATGGTGTATCAGATAGAGTGGCAAGATTAGGTTTACAACTTAATAGTAGATACCAAATGCAGATAATTCAGGTTTATGCCCCAACAAGTTCCATAGTGATGAAGTTATAGAAGATTTTTATATGGATGTACAAAAGGCTTTTGATCAGAGTAAACAATATTTTAAAATTGTTATGGGAGACTTTAATGCTAGAATTGGTAAACAACAAGATGAAAATGCTGTAGGTAATTTTGGTTATGGTAATAAAAATGAAAGAGGACATAGACTTGTGGAGTTTGCAGAAAAATAAAAACTATATTATGAATTCTTTTTTTGAAAAAAAATGCTAAAACGAAATGGACATGGAAGCATCCAAATGAAGGTACAGCAGAATTGAATTATATTTTGACTAGCAGAAAATACATATTTCAAGATTGTAATGTTCTTAATAAATTTAACACAGAAAGTGATCATCGATTAGTAAGATGTAAGATACATATTAATGCAAAATTAGAGAGACAAAAATTATTAAGAAAAACAATATTTACAGTTGATATTCCTAATCTTCAGAAACATTCTAATGAATTTAAATTAGAACTTACAAATCGGTTTCAAGTATTAGTAGATTTTGAACATGATTCAGATTTGAATGACATTAATAGGAAAATAAGCGATACACTTTTAAAAACTGCAAGAAAGATAGCTGGTAGAAATAAGCAGCATTTGACCAATAAAATTTCTACTGATATGAGAGAATTTATGAAGAAAAGAAGGAATATGAGGATATATAACAATGATGCATTAAAAAAGATTGAATATCTCAAATTTTGTAAAATGGTGCGGAAAAGAGTTTAAAATGATATAAGAAAGTAGAATTGTGAACTAGCAAGGAAAGCTGTAGAAGAGAATAAAAGTCTAAAGAGTGTAAAACAACATTTTGGTATTGGTAGGAAATTGATATCTGCAATAAAAAAAAAAGATGGCATTATTACTAAAAAAAGAGATGACATCATGAAATATGTAGAAGACTTTTATTAAGAATTATATAGTAATAAAGAACAAGTGCCTCCTATACCTATTATATAATTGCCCAGAATTTTGAATGAGGAAGTGAGACATGCAATTAATTTATGAAGAAAGGGAAGGCTTCAGGTAAGGCTTCAGGTAATGATGGAATTATAATTGATATATTAAAAGAAGCAGGTGAAGAAATAGAATTTTTTTTAGCAAAGTTATATACCAAATGTCTAAATGATAAAGATGTACCAGATGATTGGAAGAATGCAGTATTAATATTAATATTTTAAAAAGGTGATAAAGAAGATATTAGAAATTACAGACCTATCAGTCTTTTATCAGTTTTATACAAAATTTTTACTAAGATAATTACAAATCGTCTACAGAAAACACTGGATTTCCACCAACCAAGAGAACAAGCTGGATTTAAAAGTGGTTTTAGTATAGTAGATCATATCCAGGTATTAAGAGAGAATTATAGGAAGGACAAATGAATATGAGTTGCCTTTGTGCTTAGGATTTGTAGACTATGAAAAGGCATTTGATTCTATAAACATTTCTTCAGTGATTAAAGCATTGGATCATCAAGGTGTAGATCCAGGATATTTGTCATATTTTAAAGAATATTTATAAAAATGCAACAGCAACAATTAGATTACATAATGATAGTAAGAAAATCAACATTGAAAAGGGTATAAGGCAGGGTGACTCCATATTTCCAAAACTTTTTACAGCAGTGCTGCAAGAAGTATTTTGTGGATTAAAATGGGAAACTAAAGGAGTGAAAGTAAATGGTGATTATTTAAGTCATTTAGATTTTGCTGATGATATAGTTGTTTTTGCAAATAATGCTTTAGAACAACAGGAAATGTTGCAGGAGTTATCAGATGAAAGTAGGAAAAGAGAACTAAAGATAAGTCTTAAAAAGACTAAAGTAATGTTTAATATATTTTCTCAAAATATGAAAATAAAAATTGATTATGATGAATTAGAAAAATTTAACAGCTACAAATACCTTGGTCAGATTATTAATACAGATGGAAAATATAATGGATGAAATTAATCATAGAATTAAACTTGATTGGAGTGCTTTTGGTAGAAATAACTTGATACTAAAAGGAAATATGCCTATGTGTTTGAAAAGGAAGGTTTTTAATAAATGTGTTTTGGCAGTTCTTACTTATAGATCTGAGACTTGGACACTTAATAGAAGAGCAATACAGAGACTTCAGATCACTCACAGAAGTATGGAGAGATGCATGTTGGGAGAAACAAGAAGGGATCGAAAATGCAATGTATGGGTAAGAGAACAAACAGGTGTTACTGACCTCATTGAAAAAATTAAAAGACTGAAGTGGAGTTGGGCTGGTCATATTGTTAGAAGAGATGATAATATATGGACAATTGAAATTTTGAACTGGACTCCAAGAGATTGTAAAAGACCCATAAAGAGACCACATGTGAGATGGATTGAACTTGGAGAGACCTTCATCCTGCAGTGGATTGACAATGGTTGATGATGACGAATGGAACATGATCCTTATGAATTTTAATTAAACCATAAAGATGAGGAATTTTGCTGGAATATGATGTTATTTTATTTTTTCTGAATCAGTGAAGGATATATAAGTTGACAGATAGATAAAAAGATAGATAGACGGATAGATATAGATAATATATTAACAAAAGATAGATAGGAAGGCAGGCAGGCAGTTAGAGAAGAAATAATTAGATAGATAATATACATTTAGATTAATAATTAACAAGGCATAAAATCCCAAATTAAAATTTTAGTGACATTAAAAATATATTTGATTTGTCTTTTTTTTTCTTGCAGTCAGCTTTTCGGCATATAGCACTATTACTGATCATTACAAAGAAATCAAGTCATTGTCACATGACCTTTGTGATACTTTCTGAGTAATGCTAGTAACTATATTTCCATGCTCAGTATTGGATTTCTTTTGACATTTTTCTATATTGGCCTGCTGTGAGGAGTTCTTGTATCTTGTTGTCATAATCAGTTGTATCCATTACAACTGTTGTATTGCCTTTGTCAGCAAGGAAAATAATTATAGATTTATCTACTTTGAAAGATTTAATTGCTTTCCTCTCATCATAGCGTATGTTTGACTTCAATTTTTGTCATTTGTCAGGTGTTCTTTTTATTCTCCAGCATAATTCTGCTGCTTTTTCTACAGACAATTTTTGAGTGACTTCCTCAGTCGCTGCCATTATATCTAATAAAGGGATATTAGATAGTGTCATGGCAAATTTTACTCTTCTTTCAAGAACAGAAATTTCAGTATCTGTTAGATATTTAAAAGTGAGATATTTAAAAGATTAAGTTGGTACATTGTTTGGTACATTATGATTTTTGATATGCCCATGTAGGTTAGTAATTTTTTTCTTTTGGCATTCCTTTATTTTTCCATGTAATGTAGAATATGATTTTCTTACCAATTGAGAAGCTCACATGTAGTTTCATCAGTAAGTTTATTTTTTAGAAAACATTCTACATTATTAATGGAGTGCATTATTTGATATTTAGAAAACTTTTGAGCATTTATTCCTTCTCTTAACAGAGCTTCAATTGCTGTCTGAGTAAATTTTCTCAGCTCTCTGAGAATGAATTGGAGGTTTTAGGTGCAAACCTTTAGGAATTATTCCTTCAGATTTATATTTACATAAGAAAGTTAAATGATTTTCTACTTTAGTTAGCTTTACACATAATTTTTTCATAATATCTAAAGTTTGATGTAGTATCAGGTCTACACTGAATACTTTGAATCTTGGTGATAATGGTGTTCTAGTTGTATTTTTATATTGGACCATGTGTATTGCATGCCTTTAGAAAAATTTAACTTTATTTAAATATTTCAAATACATTCATCTGTTAGTAATAGCACATCAAACAGGTTAATAAATGCCCAATGTTTTGAGAGGTATTGTCCTCCCCTCATTTTCAGGTGTTGCTGGTGTGACCAATGACAGTATTAGCATGTGATTCAAACATCAACCCTTAGATTATTCAGTATTGAATTTTAAGGTAACACTCTAATTATCTGGGCCATCCTGCAAAATGCAACAGTCTGTAGAAATTTCATATACTTATCTATGAGGTTCCTCCTGATTTATTCAGTTTTTCCTAAAAGCAAAGTTGATTAGTGGTTTCCATACATTATGTATAGGCACACTAGGTTGGTGTTTGGGATTTTTTGCTATTGCCATGTGAGCAGCTTCTTTAAATTTTCTTCTTTGTACCTTTTTTCTCTATCTAATATTTTTGTATTTTCCCAATTGAACATGTTCATTGGCACATAGATGGTCTCTTCTAATCATCAGTTTGTGTCATTGCAATCATTTTTCAATGGGATGACTGGTCTCACCAATTTATGTTCTTCCACATTCACATGGTATTTCATAGATGCAGTATTTTCTTTTCAGCATTTCAAATTTAGGCTTTGTAGATGTTATAATTCCTCAGTGTGGTATGGCTGTGAAAAGATGTTCCAGTGTTATACTGATTGGAGATTTTCCTTAATTTGCTATTTTTGGAATGTATTGTTACACTACAGTACCAACAATAGTCTTTTCTCTTGATGATTTTTTTATTGGCTATTTAACATTTTTTTAATATCAGCTGATGGATAACCATTTTTCATAAAAGTTTATTCTATATAGATCTTTTCTTTTTTATATCACTGGTTTTTGGACAAACTACATTGCTCTGTTCCATAATGATAGTATAACTCCATGTTTTGTATTTCTGGTTTTTGGACAAACTACTTTGCTCTGTTCTCCATGTTTTATATTTCTGATGTGATTGGATATATAGGCTAGGTGTTTTCCTGTATGTGTAGGTTTTTGGTAAATTGTAGTTTTGATTTTGCCATGAGTCTTGTCACAAGAATATCTAAGAATGCCAATTTTTGTTTTTGTTCTGATTCTATTGTGAATTTAAGCTGTTTCAAACATCTAACAGATACTGAAATTTCTGTTCTTGAAAGAGAATTAAATTTAGCCATAACACTGTCTAATATCCCTTTATTAGATATAATTGCAGCCACTGAGGAAATCACTCAAAAATTGCCTTTAAAAGAAGCAGCAGAATTACACTGGAGAATAAAAAGAACACCTGACAAGCAACAAAAAAAGAAGTCAAACATATCCTATGGTGAGAGAAAAGCAATTAAATCTCTCAAAGTAGATAAATCTATAATTATTCTCCACGCTAACAAAGGCAATGCAACAGTTGTAATAGATATAACTGATTTTGACAACACGATACAAAAACTCCTCACAGCAGGCAATATAGATAAGTGTAAAAAATACAATACTGAGCACAAAATCAAAGTTACAACCATTATGCAGAAAGTATTGCAAGTACTTTACTGATTCAGAAAAAAGTAAAATAACATCATATTTCAGTAAAATTCCTTATGGTCTACCTAAAATTCATAAGGATCAAGTTCCATTAAGACATATTGTTAGTTTTAGAGATTCACATTGCCAAAATTTGGCAAGATTTCTTCTCAAAGTCCTAAGTCCTTTGACATACAAGATCCAGTCCTTTGTCAGGGATTCTAGACACTTTGCGGAATTAATTAAGAACATGAAGATTGAACGAACTGACTTACTGGTAAGCTTTGATGTTGAAAGTTTATTCAAGAATGTACCAGGTGAAGAAACCTTGTCTATTGGAAGGAAAAGATTAAACAGCTCATCCTATTGATAGTATAACAGAACTTTTAACATTCTGCATAAAAACAACCTACTTTCAATATAACACAGAATTCTGTCAACAAAATCAAGGAATGGCTATGGGCTCACCATTGTCTTCCCTGATTAGCAATATTTACATGTAAGAACTTGAAACCTTAGCCATAAAAACTACTTCATATTCACCTATAGTTATGTTTCACTGTGGATGATACATTTGTTGTATGGCTATATGGTGAAGCTCTGTTACAAACTTTCTGAAAACCCATCAACAACATATCCCCTTCAATTAAATTCACAATAGAATTAGAACAAGAACAAAAATTCGCATTTTTATATGTTCTTGTGACAAGACTCCCTCATGGTTAAAATCAAAACTACAGTTTACCAAAAACCTACACATACAAGAAAATATCTAGCTTATATATAAAATCATTCGAGAAACACAATACTGTCACTATGGAACAGAGCAAAAGAAGTTTGTTCAGAAACCAGGAATTTGGAAAAAGATCTATATAGAACAAACTCTTATGAAAAATGATTATCCATCAGCTGTTATTAAGAAAACATTAAATAGTCAACAAAAAGAACCATCAAGAAAAAAGACAATTATTGATACTGTAGTGTACTCATAAATTCCAAAAATAGCAGACAAATTATAGTGTACTCATAAATTCCAAAAATAGCAGACAAATTAAAAGAAATCTGCAATCAGTATAACATCAGGATAGCTTTCCAGAGCCATATCACACTATGAAAGATTCTGACATCTACAAAGCCTAAACTTGAAATGCCAAAAAGAAAATTGCATCTATGAAATACCATGTGAATGTGGAAGAACATATATTGGTGAGAGCATTGAAAAGTGATTGCAAGAACACAAACTGATGATTAGAAGAGAAAAAAACAGATGTGTCTAAGGTAGAAGACTGTGTGTGCCAATGAACATATGTTCAATTGAGAAAATACAGAAATATTGAATAGAGAAAAAAAGATACAAAAAAAATAATTTAAAGAAGCTGCTCACATGACAATGACAAAAAATCCCATAAGTTAACATTGTGTGACTATACATAATGTATGGAAACCACTAATAAACTTTGCTCTTAAAAAAAGTGGAGAAATGAGGAGGAACCTCATAGGTAAGTATATTAAATTTCTACAGACTGTTGGGTTTGGCAGGGTAGCTCAGTTGATTACAGTGTTACCTTAAAATTTCAATACTCAGAAATCTAAGGGTCCAGGTTCAAATCCCATGCTAGTACTGTCACTGGTCAAGCCAGCAACACCAGAAGAAAAGAGGAAAATAATAACTCTTGAAACATTGCGCATATACTAACCTGTTTAATGTGCTATTACTAACAGTTGAATGTATTTTAAATATTTGTAAAGTTAAATTTTTTAAAGACATTCAATACACATATTAGATGATGGAAATAGTCAAATATAAAAATATAGAGTCAACGATTAGGAATTTGCTCTATTCAATTTCTTTAAATCTCAGAGGAAGAAAACATTTTTACTCAACAGCAAACTCTTTTTTTAATCAATGCATAGCTATTTCAGATTTTAAAAAAAAATTATATAGGTAAATCGTTGTGAAAATGTAAAGAGGCTTTTCATAATTTTATTTGGATATTAAAAATCGGCAATTTTTCAGAAGCCAAATTACTAGTATTGTAAACTTCTTTCATATATAATCTTTTATTACACACAATAACATTAAATACAAAAAAAAATATTTGAATGATGACTTCAAACTATTGTTACAGAAAGAGTTAAATATATACTAAAAAATAATTCAGTATTATAAAGATTTATATACTTTTGATATTTTTTAAACTGAAATATTATTTAAATTGCTTTAAATAAAATGGAATTAGTTTCTTATGAAAGTAAAATGGAATTAGTTTTTCTTGTAATTATTTATGGACCTATCAGTCGAATTTTAGCACCTGTCACTTGTTAAAATGTAACGTCTGAACAAACATATAAATTTAAATTATATATAAGAAATGTAATTGTTTGGACTTATTTTAATATTATGTTCTGGAGTTCAAGAAAAAATATTGTCTGAAAACTAGAACCTAAATGAATTTCAAAGTTATGCATTAATACAAATTAAGTTACCTAAATTAATTTTTAAATTAATTATTCACTATTCAAAGTTCTATAAATAATGTACTATTACAATTTATCTGCTTCTATAAGTCTTTATTTATGGAAAGCAACATACTGATGCAGCCTGCAGATTCCAATCTCCAATGAAACAAAGAACTTCAGAATGCAACTTATGGATTATGATATCCATTTTGTGGTTTGATAAAACATGCAATTACAGATATTTTATCTTAATTTTTAGCCAATATTTATTCAGCCATTTCACATTATATAAATTAATAACATAGGCTTTCATTAATTTCAGTTGTTTGTATTTATATTTTTCATCGTTGATTGTTTTGAATCTAAGAGATTTTTTATTTTCAAACTGTAGATTCTATTTTCTGATTTTAATATTTCATAATGTAATCTTGTAATGGATTTATTCTACTTTCCAAATGGATAAATATATAGAATCTCTCTTTTACACTTTAAATAATTAGCAAACTTTATATGTTTCCTCATATTCATTGATTTAATCTTCACTTGAATTGACATAAATGGATATTTTATGTTGGACTTCATAACTAATGCTTGTATTTTATATTTCAATCTATAACTAGAATTGTTCAATAAACTTAAAAATTATGAGATTTTATAACATTATAATAAATACAATATAGCTGACAATTTTTACCACAATATTTGTATTCATCATCACCACCCATTATCAATCCACTGCAGAATGAAGATCTCTCCAAGTTCAATTCATCTTCTCTGATCTTTAGCTTCTCTTCTCCACATCACCCCTGCACACTTTATTTCATCCATATATTTCATGTGGTCTATTTCTGGGTCTTTTAAATCTATTAGAATCCAGTTTGTCTTCAATTGTCCTTCTATTATCATCTCTTCTAGCAATATGTCCAGCCCAACTCCACTCGTCTTTTAATTTTTTCAATGAGGTCAGTAACACTTATTTGTTCTCTTACCCATATGTTACCTTTTCAATCTCTTCTTGTTATTCCTAACATACATCTCTCCATACTTCTTTGAGTGATCTTAAGTCTCTGTATTGATCCATATTAAGTGTCCAAGTCTCAGATACATAAGAAAGAACTGGTAAAACACATTTATTAAAAATCTTCCTTTTCAAACACATAGGCATATTTCTTTTTAGTATCAAGTTATTTCTACCAAAGGCACTCCAAACAAGTTTAATTCTGATTAATTTAAATTATGCTTCCATCTGTATTAATAATCTCACCAAAGTATTTGTAACTGTTAACTTCTTTTAACTCATCATAATCAATCTTTATTTTCATTATTTTGAGAAAATCCACTGAACATTATTTTAGTCTTTTTAACATTTATCTTTAGTCCTACTTTCATCTGATAATTCCTGCAGCTCTAAAGCATAATTTGCAAAAACAACTACATCATCTGAAAAATCTAAATGACTTATCTCCATTTACTTTTGCTCCTTTAGCTTCCCATTTTAATTCACAAAATACTTCTTGCAGCACTGCTGTAAAAAGTTTTGGAGATATGAGTCACCCTGTCTTACACCCTTCTCAATGTTGACTTTCCTAATATCATTATGCAATCTAATTGTTGCTGTTGCATTTTTATAAATATTCTTTAAAATATGATAATATCTTGGATCTATACCTTGATGATCCAATGCTTTAATCACAGAAGAAATATTTATAGAATAAATATCTTTTCATAATCTACAAATCTAAAGCATAATGTGAACACATTCATTTGTCCTTTCTATAATTTCTCTCAATACGTGGATATGTTCTACTGTATTAAAACCACTTTTAAATCCAGCTTGTTCTCTTGGTTGGTGGTAAATCCACTGTTTTCTGTAAATCAAAGTGATAAAAGGCTGATAGGTCCGTAATTTCTAATATCTTCTTTATCACCTTTTTAAAATATTAATACTGTATTCTTCCAATCATCTGATACATCTTTATCATTTAGACATTTGGTATATAACTTTGCTAAAAAAATTATATTTCTTCACCTGCTTCTTTTAATATATCAATTAAAATTCCATCACTACCTGAAGCCTTTCCTTTCTTCATAAATTTAATTGCTTGTCTCATTTTTTCATTTAAAATTTTGGGCAATTTGAAAGATGTAATAGATATAGAAGGTACTTGTTCTTTATTACTATATAATTCTTGATAGAAGTCTTCTACCCATTTCATGATGTCATTTCTCTTTTTAGTAATATTCTTATTGCAGATATAAATTTCCTACCAATACCAAAATGTTGTTTACACTCTTCAGACTTTTATTCTCTTCTAGAGCTTTCCTTGCTAGTTCACAGTTATACTTTCTTATATCATTTTCAGTTCTTTTCTCCACCATTTTACAAAATCTGAGATATCCAATCATTTTTAATGCATCGTTTTTGTATATCTTCATATTCCTTCTTTTCTTCATAAATTCTCTAGTCCCAATAGAAATTTTATTAGTCAATCGCTGCTTTTTTCTACCAGCTATCTTTTTTGCAGTTTTTAAAAGTGTATCAGTTATTTTCTTATTGATTTCATTCAAATATGAATCATGTTCAAAATCTACTAATACTTGAAACCAATTTGTAAGTTCTAATTTAAATTCATTAGAATGTTTCTGAAGATTAGGAATATCAACTGTAATATTGTTTTTCTTAATAATTTTTGTCTCTCTAGTTTTGCATTAACATGTATCTTACATCTTTCTAATCGATGGTCACTTCCTGTGTTAAATTTATTAAGAACATTACAACCTTGAAATATGTAATGTGTTTTCTGTTAGTCAAAATATAATCCAATTCTGTTGTACCTTCATTTGGATGCTTCCATGTCCATTTAGTTTTAACATTTTTCTCAAAAAAAGAATTCATAATATAAAGTTTTTCTTTTTCTGCAAACTCCTAAAGTCTATATCCTCTCTCATTTCTATTACCATAACCAATATTATCTACAACACTTTCATATGTTTACCAATTGTAGCATTAAAGTCTCCCATAACAATTTTAAAATGTTGTTTACTCTTATCAAAAGCCTTTTGTACATCAATATAAAAATCTATTTCATCACTATGAGAACTTGTTGGGGCATGAACCTGAATTATCTGCATTTGATATCTGTTATTAAGTTGCATAACTAATCTCACCACTCTGTCCGATACACAATCAATCTCCACAATGTTGTTCTTCCACTTTTTATTTATATGGAACCCTATTCCACTTGTATTTCCATTATTTGTGTCTTTATAGTAGAGTACATGTCCACTTTTTAAATCAATTGTCTCTTCACCTTTTCTTTTAACTTCACAAAGTCCAATAATGTCCCATGGCCTAGGTCCACAATCAGGGAATTCTTAACACCATCCACCTTTGGCCACCAACCGCTGCCTTGGTTGGTGACTTTAGAGCTTCCCTGGAATAAGGGCCATGATTTATTTTTGTCTGTCATGATTGTATATATCTATTGGAAAAATATTTATCAGTTACACATACATTTATTCTGCCTTATCAGACAACTGAGAAGAAAGGCCATGGTGTTTCATTATCTTAAACTCAGAGGTAAAAAGACAATAAACTTACCATGTTGGATAATGCATATTGGTGAGCAGCCCATCCATGTTCGTGTACTATGTGAATAATCACATAATAATAACAGCTTCAAGGACAAGAACGTATGTAGTGGACTTTAAGAATTTGCCCTGCTTGGTTCCTTTAAGGCCTCCAAGAGGAATCAAAGGGCCCCTTTCAGAAATAGCAAACTTTTTTCTGCAGCCAAATTAATTTAGTAGAATTTAAGATACTAAGCTAGGCTTTCTATAATAACAAAAGAGAGCAGCAGGATTTAATTAGAAAATCTCCTTCCTATTTTTTATTACTTTAATCTATCTAGTTATTTTATTATACACAGTAAAAAAATCTATTAAATAGAGAATTTCAAATAGTAATTTTGTACTTGTTCATTTACAATTACTGAAAAAAAAAAGATATAATTAGCACATATATCTTACTATTTATTAAAAATTTATTATATCCTACTGATGTTTTTAGTCATTTTCTATTTATATGTTTGTGTGTACTGACAGTGAATTGGTTACACACACACATGCAAATATATATTAAACAAATACTGCAGAAAGGAACTTGAATTGAAAGGAATTACTGATTCATCAGCGATTCTAAAGGAACAGAGCAGGACAAATTTCTAATGTCTATTCCATATATTTTTGTCATTGCAGCTATTATTACTACATGGTTATTCACATGGCAAATGACCACAGGTGGGATGCTAGCCATCAAGCATCAGCCAGCTTGGTGAGTTTATTGGATTTTTATCTTTGAGTTTAAGAAAAAAAGAAAATACCATGGTATTTACTCTCAGTTGGCTAATACTTCTTAACTGAAATATCAGTAAAGTTTTCTAAAGACAGAATCAATGTGTGTGTGTAAATGTTCATATATATATATTAATATAAGACAGACAAAACTAAATTATGATTCTTATTGTTAAAAGGTTGCAAAGTTGCCAGCTAAGGCAATGGTTGGCAGTCAAAGGCAGAGATTGCTAAAAATCACTTCAATGTGGATCAAAGCTGCCATTCAATGACAACTTTTTATTTAGGTACTTACAACTACTTTGAAGTGAAGGAAGATTGTATGAATGGGAAGAAAAACTTTAATTTCAAATAAAACTCTGTTGGTGTTGTGAAGTTTAAAGTAAAGGAAACAAATGATTTTTAAAATGGATATACACTTTATTACAAAATTACAAATATTAGAATCACAAGTGAAGTGGGATTTATTATAATAAAAAGTGGAAGAACAACATTGTAGAAATTTTATATCTGATAGAATGGCAAGATTAATCATTCAAATTAATGGAAGATACCAAAATCTAGATAATTTAGATTTAAGCAACAATAAATTCTCATTGTGATGAATTTTTATATAAATGTACAAAATAATTTTTTTAAGTTCAAATAATATTTTTAATTTGTCATCAGAGACTTCAATGCTAAAATTGCTAAATGATTAAAAGATGAAAGTGCTATGGATAAATTTGTTATGTAAACAGAATGAAAGAGAACAGACTTGTGGAATTACATGATGTGTGTATATTATGAATTCTTTGAAAAAAATGCTAAATGGGAATGGACATGGAATCATTTAAATGAAGATAGAATTGAATTATATTAGGACTAACAGATATGTATTATAAGATTGCTCTTAATAGATTCAATGCTGGAAGTGGTTACTAATTAATGAGTTGTAAGATAGTGTAAAACTACAGCAATAAAAATTATTAATTAAGACATTATTAGCAGTGGATATTAATAACCTTCAGACATACTCAATATACTTTAATTAGAATGTGCAAATCATTTAAAAATATTAATAGATTTTGAAAATTTCAGACTTGACTGAAATCAATAAAAGAATAATTTTAAATAAAATAGCTGGTATAAAAAACAAATGTTTCTCTGTAAATTTTCACACGAGACAAAACAATGTATGTAAAAAAGAATAAACATAAAAATATTAAAAAATGATTCATTAAGAATTGAATATTTAGTTTTGTAAAATGATATGAAAAAGAGTAAATACTGCTATAAGATAATTATGGATTGTCAAGAAAAGCTATAGAAAAAAATAAAAATCTTAATATTTTAATAAACAAGAACATCATGAAATGCTTGGAAGAGTTCTACAAAGAATTACATAGCAATAAAAAACAAAAAAAACATTCCTTAAAATTACTACTTGTTTGAATTGCTAGGTATTTTAAATAAAGAGAGGAAACATGCAATTAAATCTATGTTGATGGGCAAAATTATAGGAAATGATGGACTTATTGTTGATATTTTAAAAGGTGAAGAAATAGAAAACTTATTGGCAAAAATGCTCAATTAATCCACAAATCCAAAAGGTGGTCTCTTGAGGCAAAATTTCTCGATTTCCTCCTCAAAATCAATCTTCACTCCCTTCCCACAAATCAATTTTGGGTCAACCGTAGGGGTTTCACCAAGATCTCTCCCATATGCCAGCTCTGTAAAACTGACAATGAAACCCTCCAGCATTTCCTACTTAAATGTCACTTTCTGCTTGAAGTGAGACATGTTATCACTCCTGCCTTTCCTTGCCCAGGAATACCATTTTCAACCTCCAAGAATCCATAGAAACAGGGGTCTTTGCAACTATTAGATTATCAGTTTTCCTCATCTATGCACTCTGGTTGCTCCGATGTGCCATTATTTTTGACCAGAGTGTCCACTCAGTGAATCAAAAGCTATTGGACCTAATTCACTTTCTCAAAACCAGAGATACCAAACTAGTTCCACCTCTACTCCTCACATATACTTGGGCAATCCTCCAACTCCCATCCTGTCATAGGACTCAATCATTCAAATGTTTGTGACCCAAGCGGTGCTTGCTCCATGAAGACATACATCTCAGACTGACCTGGACTACCACTTCCCATTCTCTTTTCACATGTATCCTTCCCCTCTTACCATGTTGCTTCTGAAATTTCAATTTATCATATAATCACTCCCTTGTTAACCTTTTTCTAACTATATTTGTATCTGTTTTTTTTATTTTTTATGAATAAACTTTCATCACTGAGAAAAACGTATGTAAATGATAAAGATAAACATGATGATTGGGAAAATGCAGTTGTAATATTGACATTTAAGAAAGATGATAAAAATATTAAAAATTACAGAACTATTAATCTTCTATCAATTGCATGCAAAATATTTATTAATATAATTACAGTTGTAATATTGACATTTAAGAAAGATGATAAAAATATTAAAAATTACAGAACTATTAATCTTCTATCAATTGCATGCAAAATATTTATTAATATAATTACAACTAATCTACAGTGGACTGTGAATTCTAACCAATTAAACAAAAGCTGAATTAGATGTGGCTTTAGCATAGTAGATCACTTCTAAGTATTGTGAGAAATTATAGAAAGAGCTAATGAATATGAGTTGTCATTAAGCTGGGGATTTATAGATTATGTAAAAACATTTGATTCTATAAACATTTCCATGGTGATGAAAGCTTTGGATCATCAATTAAATTAAACCTAAAGATTGTCATACTCTAAAGAATATTTATCAAAATGCAACAGCAATTATTAAATTACATGGTACTACTAAAATGATTAACATTCAAAAGAATGTATGACAGGATAATTCTATATCTTCAAAACTTTTTACAGCAGTTTTATGTGAATTAAAATTGTAAGCTAAGAAAATAAAAATGTTTCTTTTTTTTTTTTTCAAATAATGCTTTATAGTTTCAGGAAATGTTTCAGAAGTTATGAGATTAAAATAAAAAAGTAGAACTAAAGGTAAATGCTAAAAAGACTAAAGTAATATTCAACTTACTTTCTCAGAAGAAAATAAAATTTGACAATCAACAAATATAAACAGCTGGGTCAGATTATTAATACAGCTAAAAACAAAATGGGTGAAATTAATCATAGAATTAAACTTGGATGGATTGCTTTTAGTAATAATAATTCAGTATTAAAAGAAAATATCTTTATATGTTCAAAAATGAAGATTCTAAATGTATTTGTTTGACCAACTCTTACTTATGGATCTGAGAAAGCAATGCATAGATTTCAAATCACTCAACAAAGTGTAAAACAATGTTAGGAATAACAAAAAGAGATAGAAAATGAAATACATAAGTGAGAGAACAAATAGGTATCATTGAAAAATTTAAAAGACTTAAATAGAATTGGGAAGGAAATATTGCTAGACAAGATCAGTATAGAGGAACAGTTGAACTTTTAAATTAGATCCCAAAAGATTGTAAAAAAACTTAAAAAAGGAATACACATGAGATGAGTGAATGAAAAAAAAAAGTTTGCTGTTGTTATAAGGAAAGGCCATGAATTGGATAAACTGGATTAAACTTGGAAAAATATTACTGTAGTGTAGTGAATTGATATAGTATAAAAATGATATCAAAGTACAGTCAATGCTTTACTTATATAAACTCAACTTTTTAAAGCAATTCTCAGCTTGGTCTAAAAATGTATTTAAAAATGAAAACATCTCTATGTAATATATTGCAGATATATACATTTGTTGATATTATTTAAATAATTTGCACCAAGGCTAATGGCAAACATGCACACAAAGAAAAATCAGACTTACTTAGATTGAGGACATCTGTATTAAAAGCATATAGAAGTGACATTTATCTAATTATTTGTTCTTTAATTTAAAAAAAAAAAAAAAGGAAATATCAAATAACAATACAATAATAATTGTTGCATTGATTGTATTATTATCTGGTATAATGGTTTCTGCCTAATTTTTAAAATGCAATTTCTGAAAAAAATTGATGTCGGTACAAGTTTATACCAATTCTGCAAATATGCTTCAGTAGAAAAAAAAACAAAACTATAGGAATATTAATTCTGGTATTTTAAGAAAAATCATTAATTTTCCTCCAATAGACCTTGATTAAATATTGATTAGCAACAACGTTATCTAATATCTCTCCATTTGGTCTTTAAAAAATATACTTATATAAGTCAACAAAAAAAATCTCAATTCTCTAATCCAGTTTAGGTTTAGATGCTATTTTGCTGATGAAGGAAAAGTTTATAAGATTACTTGCCAGACTAAATTAAAACTTATAGAATATTATAAACCAGGATTTTAATTTTATTGTATTCATAATGTGCAATTTTATTGAAAATTAGTAATGCATTGCATTTTAAACAACAAATTCTTTTATCTACTGCTTTAATTAGTTTTAATTTTACTTTTTATTTACATTATTCTACTTTTTATATTTTTAAATGTGTATGTATTTCACATACATATAACACAATTGTTTTTCTAACTTTATATGTATATGTATTTTCATATGCATATAAACATAACACATTTATTGATGAATGTTACATAAATTTATTTACATTCAAATATCAGCCTTTCAAAGCTAATTGTGCAAGCGCTTTTTGCGAGTGTTAATAATAAATGAATACTTTCCTTTCCAATACAAGATATAATATTTATGCAGGAATAAAATGAATGTAATACAATTGTAGGCACAGCGCTATATAAAAATAAATGCTTATTTACATATGATTAAGTTTCAGTTAGAGTGACGTTTAGTAAATTCTAGACAATTTCACAGACGTCATTCATTCAGACACTGTAAATAGTAATTTAAAGTGAGTGGTCTATCCTCACGCTTTCCTTGCCAGTACTTCAGATTTGCTCATATATAAGCATTTGAGTTGTAGGAATAGGTGATTCATTTTATTCCTGCATAAATACTATATCTTGTATTGGAAAGGAAAGTATTCATTTACTATTAACACTCGCAAAAAGCGCTTGCACAATTAGCTTGAAAGGCTGATATTTGAATGTAATCCAATTGTAGGCACAGCGCTATATAAAAATAAATGCTTATTTACATAAATTTATTTAATAAATACAAAGATTAAAAAATTATTACATTTCATTTAAGCATAGATATAAATTATGAAATTCAATATATTTATATGCCTAAGAATCTTCTTTTTAATTTTATATTTCTTTCTATTCATGAATCACAATCTTATTTATAATTAGTGGTACACTCATATTTCAAACAATGATTTGCAAAATTTGAAACTATATATGGGGGTAGGCCTAACTGAAGAATCTTGTTTAGTTGAAGTGCATTTTAGAAGCTATTTGAAGGCTCACTTCTCTCCTTATATCTGCAGTAGTATATTTGAAATGTTAGATCTTGATTCATGAGAAGATAAAAAGCTAAATGGTGGAAATTATCACACTCTCTTACAAAGAATATTAAAAATACATTTAATCCCTTATTAAATTTTAAAATGTATACTTAAATAATATGCAATAATTTCTAACTTAATAAAGAAGTAATAGATATAAAAATAAAAAAAGTCATATATCTCATGACCCCACTTCTTTTTTAAGTTTATAAAATATAAACAAAGAGCTTTGCTAATTGCTCAACAAGCTTTGTGATAAATGCTTAGCAAGAGAAAGCATTTAACATATCTCTATCAGAAAAAACCAGCCCCAATCCCCTGACCAATGGTTTCATGCTTTTGGCACTCCTCAGAGGTGCTAGGGTAGCTTCAGACACTAGATCTAAAAATACCAACCCAAGGCCAACATTTATCTAAGAGTTAACCATTGAGTAGAAAGTCTGAAATTTTCAGACACTTAAATGTCTTCAAATCCAGCTATCTAACTCAAATAGCTATATGGGGCTGAGAGATTTTCAGCCAAACCATATATTAAGTCTTAGCAATATAACATCACTTAAGGTTTAAAGCAGACTATAAATAGTCAATAAAAAAAAGTCATATATCATGACCCCATTCCTTTTTTTTCTTCCAGATAGATATTTTAAATGCTTTCTGTTGCTAAGCATTTATAAAGCTTATTGAGCAATTAGCAAAGCTGTTTATATTTTACAAGCATAAAAAAGAAGTGGGGTCATGCGATATATGACTCTATTTTTTTATTTATTGACTATTTATAGTCTTTGCTTTAAGCCTTAAGTGATGTTATATTGCAAAGACTTCTAATATATGGTTTGGCTGAAGATCTCTCAGTCCCATATAGCTTTTGAGTTAGATAGCTGGGTTTGAAGACATTTAAGTGCCTGAAAATTATTTTCTACTCAATGGTTAACTCTTAGATAAATCCTGGCTTTGGGGCAGTATTTTTAGATCTAGTGTCTGAAGCTATCCTAGCGTCTCTCTGAGGAGTGCCAAAAGCATGAAACCATTGGTCAGGGGATTGGGGGTGGTTTTTTCAGATATATTTTAAATGCTTTCTCTTGCTAAGCTTTTATCACAAAGCTTGTTGAGCAATTAGCAAAGCTCTTTGTTTATGTAATAGACATTTATGTTTTTATTAAAAGGTAATTCTTACAAATAAGTGAATAAATGTTTTTTAAAAAATCTGCACTTTGCAAATTTTTGTAATGTACATCAATAAATGTGAAATGATACTGTATGGCATTCAAAGTTATTCGAGGTTTGGCTTAACTAATCTAGTTATTAGGGGTTTGGCCTGATTGATTTAGTTTATCAAAATATGTCATAAATTTAAGTCATTAGTATAGTTTTTTCCCCTCAAATGTTTACAATCATATTTAAAATATAAGAATAATCCATTAATTAGAAGTAAAATTGTGGTGGCTAAATAAAAGAAAGTGAAAAGTTGAAAGATTATTATTCATTTCTATAAAGAATATTATAGATGTAGTTGACTTTTATTGAATGTAAAGTCTATATTTAAGATGAAAATAATTTATAACCAAATTAAAATTAATTAATATTTATTTATTGAAAAATGACTTATGAATTAATACTTGGTAAAATTATGTACTTGTAAATTTGTATAATATCACTGCTATCAAATAAAAAAAATTCCAAAATAATTTTATTGTTGTTTTTTTTTTTAAAAAAAAAATATGTACAATTCATTTATTTAGCTCTAAATTATTTTAAAAAGATTTTACACTAGTTGTTTTAGCAACTGGTCCACTTCTTGCATAAACTCTTCAACATGATTATCAATGTTCTTTTCAAATGCTTCATTTTTCAAAAGCAAAGAAGAAATTTTGTTTTCTTTGTGCATATTTTTAATCTAAATAAAAAGAACAAAAGAAAAATAAATCATAAGTGTCATAATTAATTATATCAATTAAGTAATGGAAAAACAATGTTATAGTGTCATTTAAAAAAAAAAAGGGGGGGGAGAACATTTCTTCGAGTTTCAAGTCAGAAAAAATACACATCAAACAAAAAAAAAAGAAGAAACTTTATTAATACACATTATAAAAACTTTAGAGGCATCATTGTATTGATCAAAAATATCTTTCAATGGACTTCATCTATTGCTTGAATTTTTTGAACTCCCATTTAGATCCTACAATTTACAATATGTAGAAGTTGTTTCCAACTTTACCTGAACAACAGCCATAGTTGAACAATCTTTTTCTACATTAGGCAGACTCAAGACTTACTTATGGAATACGACATCAGAATAGATATTAAATGGCTTAGCTATAATGAACATTCACCAGAAATTGTGTTTCCTTATTTGCAGATGAAGTTTTAGACACTTTGGCAAAGAGCCCAAAAAGACTTACACATTTATAATTATTATATAAATGTATGACACTTTATTTCAAATAATAAATAGGGTATTTAAGGAGTATTCCAAATTTTAATATTTTCTATGTCAAATATCATATTAAAAATTTTTTAAGTTTACTTAAACTACCGAAATACCCCATTCAATTCAATTTTAAAAATTTAAATTAAAAATGTGAATTTTTCTTTTGTTTGGCTGAGATTTAAATTAACATTGTTTATAAAATAATTTATATGGAAGATATTATATTATAAAATAAAATATTTTGTCTAGTACTGAAATTTTTCATGGAAGTACTACTAATATTTTTGTGTTTAGCGAGAAGCCTCAAAAGACTTATACTTTTATAATTACATTACCTTACTTTTAACAGTGGCAAGGAGAGGGAGGTTACTGGTGGACAGAAACCCCCCCCCCACCATTGGCCATTTTCCATATACTACCACACACTCATGCACACACCAGCTAAATAAAATTTTAATACTTTTTCCCCAGCTTACACCTTAAGTTAATTTAATGGGTCATTATAAACAAAGAAAATATTTATTTGTGCTCAAAATACATATACAAAACCAATAAAACATTAACTTTTTAAAGTTAATTTACTTTAAAAATTTCTTGTGAATAATTATTGTTGACTGAAATATACTTTAATGTGTGAGGGGAAAAATATCATATGTATCATTTAATTTTATATTTTTATTTGGACTAATTTCATAGTCACCAAGTTTAGTTTGTAATTCATTTATATAAATTTACTTTTATTTTTTAAATCATCTGAACTGAACTGCTGGAACTGAAACACATTGATTATTGGCATTAGCAATTTGTGTTCCTCTACTTGTAATGGCTATGAAAGCACAAGGGATATTGCAAATTTTGTGAGAAAATCTAATGTAAGTGTATGCATGTACATGGACAAAATAAAATAAGTGACAGACTGCTTTTACATACATATAAAATATATTATGTTTGTATATTTCACTCATAAATGCTATTTTTGAGTACATTGGATCTTGAAAATTTTGCCTGTGGCACTGATACCTAGGGGACTGCCACCCCCTAGACTTCTTGCAATTCTTTCTTTCAACTCACTTTTTGTATCTAGCACCTTAGATCATTTTCAAGTTGCACCATTGCCATGCCTTGATTGAAATTAGTCAGTATTATTTTTGCAAATTAAAACAATAACATCCTCCCCTCCTCCTGAAATATTTTTCTGTGTACACTCCCTGGTCTGCAATACATAAATAATACATTATTTATTATAATAAATTCAAAATTTACTATGTATTTGATCGCAGGCGGTTAAAAATGAGATTTTATCTTTGCTAATACAAAAGAAATAGGTTTGTACAATTAAATTAATAATTTATAACTCAGACACACAATAGATTGAAGCCGTGATTTCAGTACAATGAGCAATGATTAGCTTATACATAGATAAGCTCTAAGCATAAGCGTATACTTATGCTTTTCAAACCAATGCTCATGAGTGAGTGCATGTAAATTCATAAAAGCGCATGACCAGAGGTTTGTTCCTTCTTTATATTATATACACAATCTACACTATATAAATAATAGATTACGTACCTTCATACTATTTACAATTAACCATAAGCCAATATTTTAATCAAAAGAATTTCATTTCATCCACTTATCACCTTATATATATATTATGTATTTATTACATATTTTTTTGTTAATAAATTTTATTTTATTAATTAAATTTGAATCTTGTAATTATTCATACTTTGTATCAACTTAAACAGTCTTTGCATAATTCTATTTTTATATTAAGTATTCAAGTAGCCAAAATATTAAATAAACATCTTTATATTTATTAAATATTTTATTATATTATTTTAAGTTTTCTTATTTACATTTTATTGATTACAATGAATAAATAATAAAGAAAAGTTAAGCTAATATCTTAATAAACACTAATTGGTTATTATATTTATTTATTCTACACTAATAAATAGGTGCTCAATATTATTTGTATTTTTATAATTTATATTATTTAATTAATATTTCATACTAGTACAATTTGGTATCTCAATGTAGATATAAGAAAATGACTAATTAAATTATATATATTTTTTATACTATTACAAAATTGGTGTTGAACGTATTTACCTAGTAATATCTGATAAATCAATTATTTTAAACATTTTAATTCCATTACAGATTTGGCATAGCCAAATTACGGAGGCTTGATGGCTTAAACTACATCATTATACTTTTATAGATTTTTGGTGGCCAAAGTTATGGGCTATTTGACCAATTATTTATTTATTTTAATTATATCTGTATAATATATATATATTATCAATAGATGGAGCTTTACCAAAATCTCCATACAAGCATTTGTTTACATAAACGTCAAGAGAGATAGAATTAAATACCTTTTTCATTGTCTCCACCTTCAGAGCAGCTGATTTCAAGCTAATTTGACTATCATCAGTGAAAGGTATATATATATATATATAACAATCCACTGGAATAAAACTACAAAATTTTAAAAAATGCCTATATAAAATTGAAGATTAATATTAATCTTCAATTTTATATAGGCATTTTTTAAAATTTTGTAGTTTTATTTTAGTGGATTGTTTTATTATACTTATATTATTTGATATTATATATATATAATTTGAAAAATTGTGCAAATATTCTAATGATAAAATTAAAAATGTACATTTATTTGTTAATGTCTTGTTAAAGATTGGTTATTATAAAAATGCTATTATTAATATTATTAAAGAATTTAAAAGAAATCAACACTATAATAAAATTAAAAATAAAAATATCAAAATGAAATGGATTTCAATGCCATTTATATCGGATGAGCAGGTCAAGTTTATTAGAATTTATAATGACTTGTGTCATATTGCTTTTTTCGCAACAAATAACACAAATAGATTACTTAATAACTCTAAAATTCAAAATTCAAAGTTTAATCAAAATTCTATTATATATAAATTGATATGTGGATGTGGTTTACAGTACATCGGTGAATCTAAGTGTACATTTGAGAAGAGAATAAAAGGGCATATGCTTTTATATAATAGAATTCAAAAAGAGAAACAATCTGGAATAGAAATAAATAAACCTTCATCATCTGTTATATTTGATCATAATAAATCTTGTCAATATGGATTTAAATTTGATTATAAAAATATGAAAATTATTCAAACTGAATGCTGTCATAATAAACGTAAAATAAAAGAAGCTATGTTGATTTCAAGAAATCGTCAAATGTTAATGAATCGCCAGTCATCAAATGTTAAGATAACAGAATTGTGGGAAATCTGAATTGAACTATGGGTATTGCTAAAGGTTGTCTCATTTTGATTATTCAATGATATGTAGTTGAAAAAGACGACAAAATGTATAGTCGAAAGTACTTCTAATAATAATATAATTTATGTAAATTGTACTGTATTTTAATATATATATATATATTGCAGTTATATCCAAATGGATTTGTGAAAAACTTTTTTTAATTAGGATACACTGCCTCTATAGAAACGGACAACAAAGGCAGAATCTTATTAATAGACTAGAGATCTCTAATAAAATTTCTAATTGTTTTCTTTTCTCTATTCTTTTCCTATTTTGTTACTAATATTAAGTCAATTTGTTTTGTTATCACAAAGTTGAACTTAAATTTATTTAAAAGTTACCAATGCTCCTTCTATTGGTATTAATATGATAATAGCCTTGGAACATAGCAGGCTCTTAAATTCTCTATTTAATATTCAGAACTTAATTAAGATATTTATTATAAAATATCAGTATCCAAATTAATATCAATATAGCAGCTACAATAGAAAACATTATCATAATTTCAAAATCTATCTCAACTGGCCAGTTCTAATTTCATGGAACTTTCAGATATTTCATATGCATATTTATAAATCATTATCATATAAGCTATAATTATTCATAAATGAGTATCATCATTCTAATTCCAAGAGAAAAAAAAATACAATAGAGATAAATTTTGCAATGACTATATATATCAATTTAGAAAGCCCAAAGGTGGCTGCACATATAGAAGATGCTGGTCCATTATTCTATTTGGTAATTTGTGATGCTATCTTTTAACTACTTTTACAGTAAACTTTTCTTTCTGAAATATTACATCTTATTTAATTGTAGCTCTTCATTATTATCTATCCTCAGCCATATCTCCCCCAATAAAAACAACCAATAAATAAAGCACTTCTTTATAATATCTTTAAAATAATATGTATAACGTAGATGGGATCTCCTTTTATGAAAACCATCATCGAGTTCACTATAAAACATCTCAAATAATATTAAATTATAATTTTTTTGCATTATTAAAAGACAATTAGAATTAACTCATTTATATTATAAAATCCTTAACATTAATAGACAAATGAGATGCAGAGTGGCCCATGATAATGCCATTATTTTTACCTTACTCTCATTTAAAGTCATCTATGTAAGCAAAAATAATTTGTGCATCTTCCTAACTAATGAACTTTGTAAATGAGGTGCAATTGATTACTTTAACTTTTATTATGCTTTCAAGTCAAATACAGTAAGGTTTTTGAAATCGAGGCCAACTTATTTATTTAACTATAAAAATTTTATACTAGACCAACCAACAACTTTATATTTTAGTGATTTCAATATTATAAGCAAACTGATGGATAATGTACAATTGAGTACTCCTCCTTAACAAAGGCCAATAAACAGAAACTAGTTTAAAATCTGAGTAACAATACCATCTGATGACCATTGGAGACTCTAGAGATGAGGTAAAATTAATTACTACTGTTAAAAGTATTAAATATATGCTAGGAAAGTCGCATACTTTGTTTCAATGTACATATTGTATTTGATATACATCAGCATATTTGTATATTGAACTTAGTTTTAGTTTCATAATTTATAGTTTAGAACTAAAATTTATATTTAATATAATTTATTTAAATTTAAAAATGACTGTTATTGGTTAGTTTTCTATATCCAAAAGCATATTATTATAGTAATATATTAAAAATCAAAATCAAGCCAAATAACTTTCTGATACATTCTTATTGTGTTTTTTTTATATTAATCTCAGCAATTTCTTTTAATTACCTTATTATTAATTGAATTAGTTAATGATAAGTATTATCTAAAACTAAAAAATTTAATAATATTTTTGAACATTTCAATAACATTATTGTAAATAAATATATTTTTTAAAGAAATACTTTTATTCACACAAATACATTAAAAAGTAAAAAATAATTGTTTTCAGCTTTCACAAATTAAAGCTTGGAATGATCATGATTAAAAATTGTATCAATGCTAATCTACCACCAAGTAAGCATTAATTATAAGTGACCTTATCAATATGTTGATATTGATACAATTTCTAAATATGATTCCATCTTTTGATTAGAGAAAGATGAAGAAAATTTATTTTTTATTTGATGCATTTATGTAAATAAAAGCATTTCTTTAATTTTTTCTTTAATATTTTTTAATTTCTACTTAGTTTTATATAGTAAATAAAGTTAAATATAATTTAATACTGCTAGATGATAATATTAAATCCCACATAAAATTAAAAATTTAACTTTATTATTATTTTTTTGCTAAAATTGTTTGCAAACTAAAAAAAAAAAAAAATTCTCTTTAGGAATATATTTGTATGTAATGATCAATGAATTAACTAGCGCAGTGTCAGATAGTAATTCTATTTAGAAGTAATAATCCTCCCTCACTTGTGCCATACTATAATATTATATCAGCAATATTAAATGCAAGATTATTCTTGTTCCAGCCACAAGATAAAGACTTTGAGAAAATAAAAATGACCATCTTATTTTCAAGCATAAATAGCCAATCTTAAGTGTTTTAGAATAAAAACCTGAATACTGTATACATTAAATCATTAATTTTACATCCATTTCTTTTAATAATCTTATTAACACTTATGAAATATTAAAATGTACTTCATGCTAATTTTAGATGTTAAATGGTGTAATAATCAATGGATTTTATTACAGTAGTGTTAGATTGTAAGGAGGAATTATTATATTCTAAATAGATTTACAATCTGACATTGCAATAGTAAAATTTATGGATCATTATCAGTGCTGTAACGAGGGTGTGGTGAAGGTGGCCATGGTCATAGGTGCCACTCACATTATCTTATAACTGCAACATATTTTTATTTATTAAAAAAAATTGTAAGCAGCAAGTCTATCACAGACTATCAGAATAATAACATAAAACTGTTGTGCCTAACAACAGTTAAAATTACTGTGCCTAATAAGACAATACACCTACCACTGGTGGTGAACAAAAAATGCAAAAAAAATTATTACGATGCGTGAATACATACTGCTGAGCTGGTTTGTGCGAGCAGCAGCAAGTCAGGCAGCTCGGATGGATGAGTCCACTTTTACAGGGATATTTCTCCCGACCACATCTAAGGGATTTGTAGTTGTTACATTTTGCTTCATAACCTTTTAATCATAACATTTGATAAGAATTTACTAACATGATCATTTGATTGTGCTGACAATCAAAGTATTTTTTAAAAAATATTTATTTATATTATAGTTCGCTATACACACACCATGTCAACCAAAAAGAAGTCAGGGTGGAAAAATAAAAAAAAAAAAAAAGAAGCAAAATTAATAAATAAAAATGAAAAATACAGCCAAAGATGTTGGATAGTTGAATAATTAAAAAAAAGGACAATAGTAGCATTAAAAATGAGTGCAATCCGAAGGCAAAGACAGTTCTGACATTGAAGCGAGTACGATTGGTATTAAAGATAAAGACAACTTTATTGTTAAAACAAAAGTGTTGGTAATTTTGATATTGAACTGGTCACTGGAACTAGTGGTCATGATAAGGACAATATTTTGAATACTACTGTATTGTGAAAATTAATTTCAATGATCCTTTATCTTGGAATTTGAAATTTGATAATATAAGAACATTATTAATAGCAAATGGCTCAGAAAATAAAATATTAATAAAACATTCATTGTCATCTGATGGGTGAAGTTTTAGTAATAATTGGACCTCTAAAAAAATTATCAAATGGGGAAAAACAATATAAAAAATGAATGTTTTACTCAGAAATTCTTACTTCTTTATATTGCTTTCCATCCTTATTATTTTCAAAAAATTCTACAACTTATTCAGTACACAAGAGATGGGATTTTCAAAATGAAGCAATTGAATCTGAAAATCCCAAACCATGAGCATTCTGTTGAACATATTAATTGTTGCACAAAGTGGAAAATTTTCAAAAAAGGCCTTAAATCCGGAAATAATTTAATTGATGATTCTCCTCAAATCAAATGTGTGAACAAGTTAAAAAATGGCATTATGTTCTTAAAAGTAATTTTAAAACATTATGTTCTGTACAACAAACAACATAGCGTTCAGAGGTGCGCATGAATTTACTAATTTTGGCGGGGGAATTTTTCTCAATTTAATTAATCTTGTAAGTAACTATGATGCATAAAATCTATATTGAACAATAGAGTTAAAATAATTTTTCATACTTAAGTTCACAAATACAAAATGAATTTATTGACTTATTGACACCCAAGGTCAGAAATATAAATATTGTCTGATATTAAAACCACAAAATATTTTACTACAATAGTAGATAGTATCCCTGACATATCATATAAAGATGAATTAAGCCAAATTATTCAGTATGTGAAATTTTCTGATGAATCCTATTAAAATTGAGGAAAGATTTATAATTTTTTTTTCAGTAACAGATAAAACGGGGGGATGACTTGCCAAAGAAATTTTAGAAAAATTGAACTTGATGGCTTAGAAATTAAATATATGTGCAACCATGGATATGATAATGAGGCCAACATGGCTGGGAAATATAATGGAATGCAGGCCCATATTTTGAAGACAAATGATTCAGCCAAATATATTCCATGCATTGTGCATTCATTAAACTTGATTGGTGTGCATACAGAAAAATAATGTGGAGATGGGGTCATTGTTTGGAGTCATTCAAAAGTTATTCAACTTTTTTTCCTAGTTCAACATATTGTAGGGAAAAAATAAACTATTTAAAGATATCATTGAAAGATACAAAATTGGGTTTAAAATCAAAAGCAATAATGGTAGCAAAGCTTCAAATTATTAAATTATTGGACTTATTAAAAGCTACATCCAATGATTTATATTTTGGAGATAATATTGCTACTGCTAGAATATTAACAACTTGTATTCGAGTGTATAATTTTATATTTACTTTGAATATGTGGGAAATGATTTTAACAAAGCTTAATTTGGTAAACAATCAATTGCAAAAAAAAAAAGAAAAAACCACAAGATATTTATCAATCAGCTGATTTGATAAATAGACTCATAATTATATTTAACAAAATCAAAATTGAAGGATATGGTACACTATGTATAAAAAAACCAAAGAATATTGCAAAAAATTGGGTATAGATTCAGAAGCTGAACTAAAAAACAAATAGAAGAGCAAAAAAAAACATCTTTGCCTGGAGAAATAAGTGAATGTACCTCTTTTTCTCTGGAAGATGAAATAATTGATATAATTATTTTCCAACTAAATGACCGGTTCTGCAATTTACACAATATAGCAGCCGATTTGATTTTTAATTGGGAAAAATATTGTAACATTTTCAATAGACGATAAAAAAAAATAAAAAAAGTGCAAGTGATCTTTGTTGTCAATATAAAAAATTGAACAAATTTCAATGAATTACAATGCTTTAAATCGCAAGCACAAGTGATATTCCCAAATTTAACATCATTATACCAGGAAAATTTAGAAGGAATTTTAAAATGGAACCTGTGTGAATCATGTCCGTATTTAACCATACTATTATGCTCAAGTTACCCATTATTATTACTACTGGAAAATGAAGCTTCAATAATTTAAAACTTATTAAAAATTATTTAAATGCAATGATGACTCCAAATCGATTGATCAATTTAGCAATAGTATCAATTGAAAACGATGCCTTTTTAGAAAACGATTTTGAAGAATAAATAATTTTGCTGAAATCAAAACACAAAAGTTGAAGCTTCTGTAATAGCTTTTTTTGTAAAATTTTATAATCTGTGTAAAATAATATTTGTTGAATCTGTATCTGACGATTTTTATAATTGATATGTTATATCCTGATCTCTCCTTCACACATATTAAATAAACAATTAATAAAGAAAAAAATACAATTTTTTTTTTGCTGATTTATCTTTTTTTATTATTACAAAGGTGCCTTTTATATCTTGAGCACATAGGCACTTAGAGCAGTAGCTATGGCACTGATCATTACATAATTTAACATCTAAAATTAGCATGAACTAAATTTTAATATTTCATAAATGTTGATAAGATTATTAAAAGAAATGGATGTAAAATGAATGATTTAATATATATTTACACTCTCATTCCAAGTTACTTACGATTGGCCTATACAAGTGTATTTAGGTGTGAAAATAAGATGGTCATTCTTATTTTCTCAATGTCTTTATTTTGTGGCTGGAATCAGAGTATTCTCACATTTAACATCACTATTATTGTACGGTGCAAGTGAGGAGGGATTATTACCTTTTAAATACAATTAGAATATATTTACATGGTAAACTTTATCTGGATTTGAAATTGGGAAATAAATGAAAATTTAGTTACAAGATTTTTCAGACAACAACAACAAAAAAATAGAGTAAGTTGAATAAAACCATATAAAAAACTTATCACTCGATTTTTATAACAGAGGTAAGTTTAACAACAATTGATGTAATTAATAAAAACCAAGTTTCCAGAATTGATAATATTAATCTACAATCATTTAAATTAAAATATATATAATAAAAAAATTGATGCACAAAATGCTTGAATGTTGAATACCCCCCCCCCCATTAAATTTTTAGCAGAGGTAAAAAAACTAGGTGCTATACCACTTTGTAAAACAAAAGGGAAGAATTGCAAAAAGAATTTAAAAAGGCAAGAGTTTTGTATTTTATAATTAGAAATAGACATAATGATGTAGATATAGTTTTATATCCAAGAATAAGAGTTTAGGAGTACCCCGTTAAATAAAAAGATTAATGATTAGGCTAAAATCATTTCCCAAGATCTAATGGTTATTCAAGTATACATGCCAAATAGAAAACATAGAAAAAGAAACTGAAAAAATCATCAAAATGAAATATAATAATAATTATAAACTGAAAATGAGGAATAGAATATGAAGATGAAAATGAAGAGAAGTAATAAATTTAATTGAAATTATGGTACTTGTAAGTTTATGTACAGAAGAGTATAGTAATGACACGGAAAGCTCTATATTATAACAATGTATTTCAGTTAGATTACATTTTAGATAAAAAATAATGTTAAGAATGATTGTGTACATCTGGAAGCTGACACAGATTAGCACTGATAGAATCAAGATTTTTCTTTAGTTAAATGAAGAACAGAGGTAATAAAAAAAGGGCAATTAATAAATAAAAAGGGAATATTTAAAAAAAATCTAAAACTTGTCAGATGAAAAAATAAGCATAAATAGTAATAGACTAATTTTATAAAATATAATCAAGTAAAATTTTAAAAAAAATATTTTTTTTTAATTTTATATATTTTATTATTGTTAATTTAAGACATTTGCACTTTTATTTCTCTCATAAGTTGCTGTTTTTATAGCTGCAGTTTTTAGTTTTTTCTTTAATATTATATATATAGATAGATTAACAAATAATAACACTCAATAATCTTTAAACAATCCATTGCAAGACAAACTCTTTAACAATTTCTTATAAAAAGTATAATGAAGAGGACATTATTTAAGCAAGCATGCAAACTGCCACATGCTAAAGATTTGAGGTTTCCATCCTTATTTAACCTCTTAATTAAAAATAGCTAGATACTTATTTACCAATCAATATTGGATGGTTATCAAACTTTGTTATGAGCTGCTTACCTGAAAGAAAACTAAGTCTGATTAGAATCTGAAAAAACAACAACTTTCAAATTAACCTTGCCAGATTCAAATTCAGATCAAGGGCCTAGCATGATACACCATTGCACCACAATATTATTGATAAATATACATGACAGCTTAATACTGAAATAGAGTATTTATAAACAAAAGTTAGAAAGTAGATATACTAAGTAATTTGTATGAAAACAATAATACTCTTGGATTAAATTAACAGAAATATATATATAAAAAGAAATAAAAAAAACTTACACAATTATAAAAGCTATAACCAATATGAAATCTGGCAAAGCACAAATAATTATAATCTAGTTGACTTTATTAATGGCTATGACAGAGAGAGAGAGAGAAAAAAAATTTGAAAGATCTAATTGTTGTTTGTAAAGTAATGTATGACTCAGAAAAAAAAAAAAAAACCAGTAGATTTTATTTCAGTAGTTATGATTCAGTTAAGAAAAAAATTCTATTTTTTTTAGAATAACTGCTATATCTACAGTTGAGAGTTTTGAAGACATGCTCCTAGTATGTTAAATACAATCTTATGTAAAAAGCAGTTAATATAGAAAGGATAGAAAGATAAAATATGCAAATGAAGTGGTGAGAAGTATTGTTAGTCTCTAAGAAGCCACCACATGTTAATGACTTTCCAAAAACTTCTTATAGAAAAACAACAAAAAAGCATTATTCATTAGGCTTGCCAATTGTTGGGAATATGAGCAGTTTTAAATCTTGATATTATTCATTAGCTAAATATAGATAGATATCTGTTTACCAACCAATCTTATATATTTAAATGGGTTGGCTATGGGCTAGCTATTGAAAAAAAAAATCCTAAACCTAAATAAAATCTAAGAATTTTTATAACCTAAGTTAGAATCCATATCATAGAAGACAGACAGATATGCTACCACTACAACATAAAGCCATTTTGTTGATATATATATAAAGACAATTTGTACCATAATTTATAATACTACTTATTAATATTATTATTTTACATGATTTTTGTCTTACAAAGTTACAGGTTGATATGCATATATGTATGAAATATAGACAAACTAAATAAACTCTTAAAATATTGTATTTAAATCAAAATTTTGTATTTTTATTTACTTAAGTGAATGTAAAAACCTTCTTTATTTTTTTTGACAATAATTTTTCTCAAAACATATTTATTTTTGAAAATTATAAAAGAAATGAGATTTGTTTTTGAAAAGATAAGTCTATTGTAAAATGTAACAAATAATTAAATATGTTTATCAAATTTCTGAATACAAAATAATGTCAATTTATTTTTTGTTCCTTAAGTTAACACCCTATTTTTGTTGATTGCTAAAATAGACTATATGAAAAGCTTAAGCAAGTTTAAAAAGTTCAGTTTTTATCAATAGTTATAAGACAATTATAGTTCATTTAATGCGTTAGCAGTTGACACTAGATTACAAAACATAAGAAAGAGAAGTGGTATGGCCATTACATTATTGTTGTTGTCTATGCAAAGATCTTTCCAGAGTTGTTTATAGAAAATTTTGAACTCACATTTAAACTGGAAATCAACATAACTATAAAAAATATCTATTTAGAGAAAATAAAATATCAAAATAAAAACAAAGAAATTTACCAATAAGTTATTTTAAATTCTCTAGAAATGACCATCTAAACAATTTCTTTATGCACTCACTTTTCAATTGATTTTCCATGAAATACCCAGAATAAGAAAAAGCAGTCTAATATTTAATTTTAATTTTTTTATTTAAACTATTTATTTGATTTCATTATAATTTTGAATAATAAACCTAAATATATTTAAACATGTAGTAAGTTAGGGTGGGTTCATTAAAGACTAAATCAAAATTGATTTAATAAGTTGTATAATATTATAGTTAGAAGCATGTCCTAATTAATTCTTTTAATCACATAACGATTTAATTGCAATCAAATATATGTATAAACCAATGTATTGTTATATATGGTCAAATTTATTATTAAATATTTTGCTATTTAGAATATTGTTTTATCATATTCCTTCTATATATTTGTGCTAATCTGAACTAATATTTTCATAAGCTGAAAAAATTATGTATTTATACTGAATCAATTCATATTTGGAAACAATGTATGATGATATGTTTATGGATTAGTTGCTGTGTCTAGAGGATATTTCGTACCTCAAATATAAATATTTTTTTTTCTGGAGATTTGCATATAATTAAAACATATGTACAAAATAACTAATGAGATTTGATATTATTTTAATATAGTTGGTATACATATTTGATTGCCCAACATGAAAATCACTATTATCAATCATTAAATAGTTTTTTTTGACTCCATTACATTTTTCTACAGTACAATGTGCACTGTTGTAATATATAAATAAAATAAATAAAATTCAATTCCTTCTCAAACATGTACTTGGATTATTTATAAATTTAAGGATAAAGTTGGTTGCTACTTATTAGATTTAAATAGGCATTATCATATATATAAACAATTACTATCATGATTTTATGTTTAAAATTGTCGAGGGGTGTTTATCTTAAATTTTAGAGTTATTATAGATACATGTGAAGTAAAACAATAAGTAAATTCATGGCATTAAATTTAATTTTCATTATATATATATATATAATAAAAGATAGTAATATTTTGTCTGCATATATTTAGGTAAATAATAAATTACATTCTTATGTGTGTATGAATATATATCTATGTATGGATTATTGTATAAATTCGAGATAGTCATATGAATTTTACATAGTTATTAAAAATATATATTATTTATAACATTATTTTAAAAGAAACAAATGTATTTTATTATAAAAAAAATTAAGATTATTTTGTTATTTATTTTAAATTCTTCTTCTGTTAAAATTAAAATATTTAAAATTTAAAAGGAATACATATTGCTTGGAACACTGTTTATTCAAATGAACTCTAAGTGCAATAAATAAGAAGAGCTACATTTTGAGTTACATATTAACAATATCTAGGTCAATGAGCTCATTATTACATAAATTAACAAAGGATATAAACAGGCCTGTATTAACTTGGGAGATTCTTACATGTCTCTATATAATATGATGTATTTCTAAGAGTTCAGTTAATATAACCTGTTAAGCATTAAATTTTTTTTAAAGTGATATATATATATATATTAAATGCTTTATGTAAACACCAATATAAAGAGCTAAATAGGAAATTTGACATTTATTTCAAAAAGAACAATATGTAATCTTTTGAAAGATACTAAAATGAATTTATTTAATGGAGCATTCTAGAAGAAAATTTTAAAATGCTTATTTAAAACCATGTAAATATATATATGCATCAATATATATATATATGAATATATCAACAAATCAATAATTTACCAAGGATAAAATAATAATTATCCAATGGAATAATTTTAAGTTTTTAAAATAATCCTGTAGAAGTTTAATTAAATGGATTAACATGTCAAGCATCTACATATTTGTATATCAACAAAAAAATTTTTTTTTTGCTAAAGATTATAACTTTAAATGGGATAATTATCATTTTAACAGTATAATACTACTTATTTAACATCAACTACAGTGTGAAATCTTTTCAGGACTTATTAATAATCAGTTCGTTGAACAAAACTATGAATACTTTTAAAATAAACTCTTTTGAGAACTATTATATTTTAAATATTGTCAGTTCATGGGTTCTCTTTGTGGATTTGTGAACTTAATAAAATGTGATTTAATGACTGGAGAATTCTGTGATAAATATTGATTACTGTTTATGTAGGTTGTAATTTTATTTATGTAATTATATTTGATTTAATATTGCTTTTGTTTTAAAATCATTTAACACACACACATATATGTGTGTGTGTGAGAATGCATTGTAGCACACAAATGAATAAATAAAGCAAACAATTACAAATCTTATGTTTAATAAATATATTTGAATTTTGAGTGAATGGATTTATTAAAATTTAAAAAAAACCTTTTTGTCATATGAATAACAATGGGGTTTATTAAAACTTAAAAAAATCATGCTCCATGAGTAATAATAAAAAGAATGCATTATTGTTGTTACTAACTAACAAAAAATAGCTCAGCAAAAAAAAAAAAACACATATACTTTCTTTTTCATCAAAACTTGTGTTTTATTTTACATATTTTCATTAAGTATACCAATTTGTGATAAAAATTATGTACTGTGAGGAGACATTATGCATGAGAAAATGTGGATTCTCCTCAGTTAATATCCGCATGAATAAATGAAGTGAATAACAATAAATGCTATGCTGAATGTCTGAAAACATTGAACCACTGGATTTTCCATGGATCGCAGTGTTAATAAAAGGAATAGTTGAATATTATCTAATAATAAAATGCCTACTGAACCCTACATCTTTATGTCATTGTGGGAATGTTAAAGACACTACAGAAGAATAAAAACATAATCCAATCATTAAATGTTGAACTTGGTAACAAACACCAATATATATATCTTTTCTAAAATTATCTAATCAAAATAACTTTTAATTACCTTTAATAATCTAATAACAGTAACATACTGATAGATATCTAATTTTTCTTTTAATAATTTAAATTATTAAAGCAGTCCATTTATTTTTCAATATATATATATATCTAACTAATACATCAAGTAAAATACAACTTAAATTGATCATTGATATAAGCTTAAAAAAAAATCAAAATTAAAATATATTTAATATTTAATTTAAATGTATAAAATGACCATGATAATGAAAGCATTACTTGATTTAAAGAATATGAGGGGAAAAAATTTTCTTTTTTATATATTGTGTGGAAGATTATGTATTTAACTCTTTTGTGAATATATGTGTTAATGATCTTTAGATATAGATCATATTTAACAATTGCAATCTGACAGAGATAGATTATGAGTGTAGTTAGATTGTAATTAGTAAATTAAAGTTATGTCATTTATCTTAACCAATTCAATAAGTTGATGTTTATCTTAATAAACTTATATTTTATTATTAATCTAGTTATCATTTGATTTATCTATTACACAAGTTACTTTATTATTAAAATATTTAGTCATATATTCCTTACTATATATTCATTAGCAAATAAACCATTTATTTGTTGAATTTTATTTTTGCCAAACAAAAATATTTATTCATATATAGACAACCCATTGGCATTTTATAAATTCATGAGTCTATCATAACATAAGTTTAGAACAGTGTTCTTCAACCCTTGGTCCGCGGACCAGTACTGGGCCGCAGAAGTTTTTTACCAGTCCGATGGTAGACTGGCAGGAAAGGTTGTAGTAACAAAATAATAAGAGTTTAAACTTTTAAATAATATAAACAATTTTTATTTTTTTTTTCATCTCATTTTTACCCAATTAAAAAAAAAGAAACAGAACGAAAACAAAATCTAATCAATCATACATAAATTAATTTGTTTTCCTAATTATCACAGATGTTTATGGGGGGGGGGGGAGATAGAATTAAATTTTTTATTACTTTTTTAAAAAAATTCAAAATTAAAAAAAAGTTTTTTATTATACAAACTCCATATATATATATAACTGCATTTTATATCTTTAACATTATTGTTTTGATCAGTTGTAACAATTATGCTCATCTAAGGACACACAGTTTACATCTTTAACAAAATTTATCTATAGACTTCTGCTGGTCCGCGAAACCGTATTCTTATTTTTACCGGTCCGCAGGTGTGAAAAGGTTGAAGACCACTGGTTTAGATTATTATAAATCCATTTGTGGATCGGCTTATTCATCTGTCTACCAGTTAAATTATTGGTTGCACAAGTGTAGTACTTTATCCAATACATTTTTGGCTTGCCCAAATAAGAAGGGCATTTGTGGGTCAGGCAGCTTTTTATGGTTGCCCAATAAGGGCATGAGTATTTATTCATAACCCATGACAGATTTAAAGTCATAAAAAGATAAATAATTAGGAATAAAATATTTGCTTAATGATTACAATTAATATAAGCTATTTTTGTGTATGTTAGTGTTAGATTAAAGTGATTTAATAGATAATAATTTTGATTTTGTAGCTATGCTTTTTTGAAGTTGTTTGTCAAATTGTTTTCTGAAAAATAAGTGCAACAATATATGAATTGATAGGTAACTGAATTATAAAATACTTTATAAGGCAAAGTACCAGATGATGATGCCTGGGCTTGTCAGATAATAATAATAACAGTGAGGATTTAAGCTTGTGCCTCTGAAAGTACCAAATATATGCTATATGTTAATAAGATGCCAAAAGAATGTGGGCTCATTACAAATAAATGTTATTAAAGTTTCTTCATGAAGTAATTATAAAATCAAAGGTAAAATGAATTTGAAGCCAACTTATTTCATTGAATGTATTTGTCTCCTGGCTATTTTGGAAAATGAATGAAAACATTGATGCTTGCTATTTGAATTTATTGACAATAACATAACACAAAGACTTTTGAGCATAGCTATGAAATTTACACTATACTACACATGATATTAAGTTGAAACAAAAAAAAAAAACATTAGTGTGGAATAATGTTATTGTGACTAGGTAAATCATTCACTATTGAAAAATGATGCTATTGTGGTACTTTATATTAGGTCTCTTATATAAATTGAAATGTATATGAGTAGAAATCTAATTAAGTTATAGGGATCAACATATAAAGCATAGTAGAGAGAAATAAGTTATTCATTTTGTTTAGTCTAGGATCTGTCTAAATCGCATGTTGTTAAATTGGAAATAATAATTGAAAGTTTGCTAATCTTTCACATGCGCTAAGACAGCCAATCAGATTTTAAACAGCTGTCTTAAGAATGATCAGGCTTTGACACACAACAGAGATTTTGACAAAAAAAGAATGATACCAACCTTTTCTCAACTTTTTTTTTTTAAATATATAAGCCAGTCTTAAGCATCTTGGCCTGAAAGCTTGAATATATAAACATATACACTTATCATTCATTGTGTTATTAGCAAACTTTCAATTATTATTTCCAATTTAACAACATGTGATTTAGACAAATATTATTTACATACGTTGCTGATAAATTATATTAACATCTAGAAAATTGCTGTTTAGTAAATCTAAGATTTCACTCCATAATATCTTAAATTAATAACACAATGAATGATAAGTGTATATGTTTATATATTCAAGCTTTCAGGCCTAGATGCTTAAGACTGGCTTATATATTTAAAAAAAAAAAAAAGTTAAGTTGAGAAAAGGTTGGTATCATCCTTTTCTTGTCAAAATCTCTGTCGTGTGTCGAAACCTGATCATTCTTAAGACAACTGTTTAAAATCTGATTGGCTGTCTTAGCGCATATGAAAGATTAGCAAACTTTCAATTATTAGTCTAGGATCTTGAATTGAGGAAGACATTCATGTTCTTTCCTTTCTAAAATAAAATAATAAATATAAATACAAAATAAGCTATGGAAAGAGAGAAAGAATTAGATATGTTAAAATAGGGAAGAGAAGTTAATGAAATCTCTACCACATCAAAAAATGATTAAAATGAAGTTATAATAATAATGTTGCAGAGCTTGATGAGTGAAATGAAATAAATCCAAGAAGAGTTTCAACAGAGTAAAGAAAAATTATCGAGAGATTTAAATAATAAGTAGGACCAGAGTCATAGAGATCTAATGAATAAACTCAATGAGAATCAAGAAAAGTATGACAAGAATATCAAGATCAACTTGAAAAGTACATCTGCTTCCGATAACATTTTTGGGCCCTCTAGTGAACAAGACAGGAGCTTGGCCTCATCCAGATAAAATCCATGCAATTGAAAATTTTCCTACCACCATTAATAGGGAGCAATTAAGATCCTTTTTGGGACTCTTCAACTTTATCACAGATTTTATAAGGATTTTGCTCAGGATAAAGAACTCTTAGTTAAATTGTTGTGCAAGAACCAAAAGTGGGATTGGAGAGATCATTTTCAGATACTTAAGAATAAAGTTTTACATATTATTGTATTAGCATATCCAGACTTTAGCACACCTTTTTATGTCCAGTCAGATAGTAGTGGATACAATTTGGGAATTGTACTCCTGCAAATTAATCATCTTCAATAACCCAGAGTGTTTAATTTTATTAGCAAAGTATTGAGCGATGCTGAACTGAATTATAGCATGACAGAAAAAAAGCTTTTGTCATTGTTTAGCTTTTAATAAGTTTAAGCAATTTTTATTGGGCTTAAAAGTCATTGTTATTACTGATCACAAAACTTTGCAATTTTTGAATAAGAGCTATCTAAACAATGACCAATTCATTCATTGGAGTCTTTTTCTGAAAAAAAAAGTAAATATAGTTTTACTTGTTGTTCTGGTTCAGAAAATATAATTGCTGACATTCTTAGTAGTAATCCTGTCAAGGTTACTGCACAACATCCTTTAGTAGAAGATGCTCTCGTCTTTGTCCTATCTTTAAAACGATGTAAAGCTCAGTGGAAGATGACCTAAATAATTTAAATGCTATACAAAAGGATAATTTTATGTTATATGAAAATTATTTATATTTAGAAAAAATGCTTCCAACAGATCACCCAGTGTATAAAAAAATTCTGGGAATACATGAAAGGTATCAATTCATTAATGAATTTTGTGTTACAATGTGCTGCAGGATAAAGACCATTGGAGGATATTTGTTCCCCAATACTTATGTCAGAAACCCATTATGTATATACACTGTTTGTATGGTCATTATGATCCATGCAAGGTTGAATACATCCTTTGTCAGATGTTCTATTGGCCATAATTACGTACTAGCATTTTAACAATACTAAATATATTTAAAATCCAAGCTTCTTAATAAAACTTAAGCGGGAATGCTACAAGCTATCATACCACAAAGGCCAAATGAAACACTAGCTATTGACTTTTATGGATCCTCACCATTGTATAAGCAATTCAAGTATCTGCTTGTTACCTATGACATATTTTTCAAATATGTTGTTGCTGCTTACCCTATTAGGAGAGAAGATACTAAATCTACTACTGATCAAGTTGCAAAACACCAATTCCCTTTTATGGGAAATCCTAAAACCATATTGCCAGATTATAGCACTCCATTTATTTCACAAGGATGAACACAGTGGATTGATAAACAAGGGATCGAACATGTTTTAACCTAAATCCATAACGTGTGCAGTCCAATTCCTGCAAAAGAGTAATGAGAGAGTTTAACAGGCTTATAAATGTTAATGTAAATAATAATCATAAGTGTTGGGTCACTCGAGTTTCAACAACTTATAAATTATATTAATTGAACTTCCAATGAATTTACAGTCTATCCCCTATTTGGTTGCATTTTGGAAAGTATAATCCTTCCCTTATAAAGACCTCATTGCCCATTATTAGAGAAAAGATTGACCATGAAATAGATTTACAAATAGCCAGAGAAAGTTTAATTAAAAAAGGTAGGCAGAGAAAAGAAGGGTAATGATAAACCTTGTCAGTTTAATGAAGGCGATCTTGTGGTATATTCCAGTAATCATTCAAAAATTAATTCAAGTTATTATATAAAAAAGTTTTACTTCTCACTATTATGTAAAACATATAATTGTTAATTAGAGAAGATATAAATTAGTATTAAAGTTTATGCGCTTAACGTTTTCGAGGATCCATGCCTCATATTCATAGCCTTCATAAAATGTGTAATAAAATATATGCAAATACAAATATTCAAATAAGCTAGTATTACATAGCCCATTTCTTCGAGATCTTGAAGCAAGTGTCTTTTCTATTAATGGCATGGATATTTCCACTGATGTAGAATGCCTCCTTATTTTTCTTTTGTGATCATTTGATACTGAGCACAATATTATGGGATTGGCGGGTGTGAAGTTGTGTCCAGATTGTTTAGCATGCTCCAAAAATACAGAAGATGTGTTGCTGTTTTTCCGAGCTCTGTTAAATGTGTAAATATGTTGAGCCAGTCTAGTAATGATTGTAGCTTTCGTTTCCCCATAATGAGAAACTTTTCAGTAAACAAGAGACAGAAAGGTTTTGAGAGGATGGTTAATTTGGTATATATTTTTTGTTACATCCAGTATCTAATAATGATGATAATTCTAAAAACATAAAATTGTTAAAATTAGACATGATTTAAATTAGACAAACAAGAGAATTCAAATATTTAATTAAAAGCAAATAACTAGTCTCAAGATACATTTTGAATGGAATATTGTTTATCTTGCTGTTTAAACAGTCTTTATCATAATTTATTATTATTATAAAATAAAGTTCATTTTAATACCATACTAGTTTTTTTTTCTATTTGAGCTTTCACCATTAGTTTTATTTATTTTTTCATCAACTACATTATCCATTCCTTCATATGTTATTAAATCACAATACTGAAGTGGTAAATCTATGATCCAGATTTACACTTCACTGTTCCAATTTAACTAACCAAATGGGGTTCAAACCCATTCTCTCAGATGCCTGGGTAATGTAGAGAGTTACCACGCACATCCATGCAACTCCTCCTGGACCTCAAAACCAATTTAAATCAATATGATGAAATATTAAATTTATAAAATCAATTATAGTTAAAATCCATAAATAACAAGAGTCGTGTATGCGCGTGCGTTCACATATATGCATCGGATACGTGTATGTGATGTAAATTTTAATATTATTTTGTTTATATTTTGTATTTATTATTAGTTAATATAACATAGCTCCAGAAAATGATGCAATATCAAGGTTCTTGAAGGCACTTAAAGTAATGTTAAGTTATCAAACAATAGAGCAATCCATTAGTTTAGTTGAACAAAATCGCTCTATTTAATTAATTTTAGTCTTAAATATTTTAATTAAAATTATAGACATGAGAATCTATTTCTAAACTAGAAATGGATTCGAACAATACCTTCAAGAGCCTATCGATACTTTGCATCTTCTATGGCACAAAGACAAATTGCATTTCCTGCTGATAGAGATCACACGAGGTAAGTTGGTATCCGTAATTCCTTGGGTGATTTCTTAAAAGTATTCCTAAAAATATTGTGACCAAGTATAAATAGGGTTCATTTTGAACATGATGAAAAAGAAGAGGAATTAATTTTAAACTCAGTTGCCAACTGAATCCATGCTACTCAGAATTTTGATATTATGACAGTCAAGTAGAGGGACTAAGTTCACCTTTTCCTGATCTTTCCAAGATCATCTCCATGCTATGATGCCAGACTCTAATTACAAATTGATGAACTGGCTATAATGCAATTCAAAGTGATCTAGGAACAAAATGCTGCCTCCTGTTTAGTGAAATAAGGACCACCCATGCTTCAATATGAAATGCCTCGCAAGAAAATGGATCTCTTGAGCCACCACGCAACATCATCAGAAGATAACTATTCAATACCACCCTAAGATTCATTGCCTTTATTTAATTCTTTGTAAGCTCTATTTAACTTCATTTAATGTAATTGTCTTTGAAACACACTGGTAATGTAATACCAGTCATATTTATATATATTTACTCTCTTATTTACGCTCTCTATAACCCCACAAAATTTACATGTAATCTTTCACATCTATTTCACGCTTGATTTTCATTCTATATTGTAGTGCAATAAATTTCTTGAATGATTTCTATTTTATGTTTAATATATTAATTTGAATTGTAATTAATATGCTAATCCAACCCAATCTTGCAAGCATGTTTATTAGCATTAGAAATCCCATTATTCAAGGGATGTGTAATTAAATTAAATCATCTCTTATAAACGCATTTGCTTGTTAGGTTGAGTAAGCTATATGTCTAATAGAAAATTATTATAATATTGCTATAGTTATTAGGAATATTTATTTACTGTCAGTTATAAACCCTATGAATTAAATTCTACTTATAATATTCAGAGTAATATTGATGACCGTCACTTCTTTTATTATAATGAAATAACCATTAATTTGTAGTGCCTTTGAGCATATTTATTAAATTGTGTCTTTCTTATTTCAAAACAAAAAAGAAAATTTTAAAAAAAAGGATATTTTTTTTGTTTTATTATTTATAACATTCACTTAGTTATTTTAAATAATAGTTGTTTCATAGTTAGGTTTAGTATATATAATCATGCCATTACACCGGATCTTAATTTATATTTAGGCTTTAGTTATTCAAACATCGTTAGATGTACTTACTTTCTTCTCAGCATTGCTAGCATAGGTCAGCCTTCATAATTATATTTTGCTTTGTTATTATGGGATTGTGGGAACTCCGAACCCATTTCTTTGTTGTTGTTCTAGAAGGGCAGTGGTCTCGCCCTAGAACTTTTAACTGAATAGCGAATGCTCTGCGTGAGATGATCTCGGGACAACCGGCCCATTGCATCTTCCTACCTTCCTCCTCTCCTGGCATCGCTCCGCCAGAAAGTGGGCATACCTTCTACTTTTATTAAATGATGAAGCATCTCATTGGTCGAAAATGGACCAAAACTCTTATTGCTGCACTCATGCTAATACCGCCATATATTAATAGTTTAGATATATGCCTGAGCCGCATCTATAAGTCATAATACTATGATAAGAATAAACCTTTTGTTATTCATTAATTTATTGTATGTAGAATGTCACGAACAAGCTTGCACTTAAGCTATTTATCCTTTAAGTGAACGTTTTCCAGATGAGTTAATAATTTGTTTTCTTATTTACGATTTTAAATCCAATATTCAATGTAACAAGTCCTGTTATATAAATGCGCAAACAATCGTATATTTATTTCATTTTACTGTAAGATATATATTGCTATCTTTCATTCCATATAATTAACAAATGCTAGAAAGGGCACCAATTATATTGTAATCATATATGTATGTTTCTTGTATGATTGAAGTGGCATCAACCATACCCTGACTATATGTATATTAATCTGATTATAATTACTGAACACAAAGTGTCTGATTATTAAATACATTTTGTGAAGGTCATTAATGATTTATATTCTCAATTCTAAAATAGCATTCCTATTATTAAATTATTATGTAAAGCTTATTTGGTTATCATTGGCATAATTAAGAACACACTATATAAATTGTACACTTATATACATAAGTACTCGTTCTGCAATCATATTATATCATTATGATATTCCATAATGATAACCAATATTAATGAATAAATAATTAAATACACTTTGTGTAAAATCTATAAACATAACACATTTGTATGATAAATTTTCAATTTGACACCCACCTAAATCCAGTTGCTTTTTCTGACCACCTTGAATTGCAAATTCTTATCGATGTTAGAGGCACATGGAATAGGAATCCAAATCTTAGCAGAACATTAAGGTTTCTTAATAAAGAGACTACTCCTCCAGGTATCATATCAGAACTTTACATATACTTTCACAAAATCGACTTATTTGCAATTGCCACCCATCGAGGCCTGGTTTGCCTTCATTGAGATCACTCAAGCCACAATATATAACTTTACACTGTATCAAATAGGTCCATCCAGATTGTTGACAAAACTCAATGAAATAGATGAAAGGTTGGAAAGCTATTACATAAAGATCGTAACATAGAAAATGTAATGCTACTAAAGGAAGAATACAAAAACACACAGAAAGTGCTGGCTCAATACATTGTGACTAAAAGGGAACACAAATTTATTTCTAACCACCACTGTTGGACAAAGAGTTATCTCACATGGGCACTTGGAGTAAAAAGATCTCAAATTATTCCTTCATCAATCAACTATCAGTGAGATTCACATGTAGGAAATGCCATGATTAGAATAATCTATAACTTCTTTAAAATTAAAATGCAACAAAACAATGGAATCAATCACAGATTTCAAATATCAGAAAACAGTGATTCACAACATGGAATAACTAATCTAGACATCCAAAAATATCAAGGATCTCCCTGAGTCTACCCACTCAGGTCCACATGGAATTCCCCAATTTCTAATACTGCTTAGCCAGTTTGCAATCCCAATCATTAAAAATATGATTGATGTTTTAGCTGAGGAATGTAAAAACATAGAGGAATTTTACCCCATCTTTTTAGTCCCGTTTATTAAAAAACAAGGAAACAGCTCTGATCTGCACAACCTCAGGCCAATTTCAATGACCCCTGATCCCTCTCTTTATCAAGATTATTGAGAGGCTCATCAAATCCAAGACAAGATTCTTCAAAAATTATCACCTGCACAGTTTGCCAAAAAAGGACATTCACCACCACCGGAAACATAGCCCAAGTTCTGTATAACTGGACATCACAGTCACCTTTGATGTCAGAACCAACCTTCTGATCAGGGTGTTACAAGAATATAACATCAACAAAGCACACTTATCAATCATCGAAAATCTTCTTAGTAATAGGAAAATCCTAATCACCTTAGATGGTAAGGTAGCTCCAGGAATAACACAGGATATTTCCATACTCCAAGACTCCCCTCTCAGCATACTTATCTTCATGACCTTTATAAACCCTTTGCTTGTCAAACTCAAAAGAGATTTGCCAGGAATCTACATTCCAAGGATAGCAAAGAAAATCAAAACTCTGGCATTCGTTGATGATATCATTGTACTTCTACCATCAGCTAAATACATATCGAACCTTGAAACTATCATTGACTGGGATACAATGCGCTATGGTTTAGCCATCAATCGAAGCAAATCATCACCATGGCGACTGAATACCAGTAAAAGGATAAATACATCATTTGAAGCAGAGCCACAAAAGTTTCTTGACTTCTCCTTAATGAAGTCAACCAGGGAAATGACATGTTGTATTCAAAATGAACTGTTGAAAGTTATTAAGAAACTAATTAACTCTCTAAAAAGCATATATCTTTCACTCCAAGGGAAAGTCACCTTGCTCAACATGCTTATAATGCTTAAAATTGCATACCATTTACCAATTTTAATACCTACCAAAAATTTTCAGACTAGAATAAACTCCCTATGTGCAAACCTCTGTTGGAGAAATAAAATAGTATTAATTAGCTTTAGGAACATGTGTAGACCCAAGAAACTCAATGGTTTATCATTACACACCATTTATACCTTCTACCTTCTAAAAGCCCATAATATAATTGGTCTGCTTCATGAGTGGTTTCCCCAGCAAAATTTTAAGGAGATAATCCTTCCAACTGATCAACCAGCTCCTAAGAGTGCCCCTTCATGGATTGACAAAATTCTCACATCGCTATAAACTAATAATCTGCTAACAGCACCAACCACTCAAAGCTTAAATACTGGTACATATATCACCTAGTCAACAGGACTCAAAAGAGTATCTCAGGATATCTAAACATATCTAATTTTTCATTAATAAAACAATTCAACTTCTGGGGCTAGAAGCCAAATTTTTGGACTTCATATTAAAATTCAATCTATCAGCTCTACCTACTAACTCCTTCTTAGTACATAAGAGAGGATATTCCAATATAAACCTCATCTTCCAACTGTGTAACAGAGAAGATAAAACTTTTCCACATCTCTTTGGATGTCCAGTTTTTGGAATGTACAGAATCCTCATGCTCTCCGACAAGAACAAAATATTTGATTTGCATGAAATCATCAATGCAGGCAATTTCACAAAAATAAGACTTTCTATCATGTTAAATTATGGCATATAGATGATTAGATGCGATTACATCTTCAGTCGTTCCATCATTAACCCAGAAAACCAAATTCTTGCAAAAATCAAGAAGATCAAGCTCAGAGATGAACAATTAGTACTGGGAAACCAGTATAAGAAAACTTGGCAAATCATCAAACTCCCAACCGATTTAAGCATTCATCCTAATTCCCATAATCCCTGTGGTGGACAATGGGTGATCGACTCAGAAATAGGCTTTTCCATCAAGAGAAAAGCCCAAATCAGACACCTGAATTATAGTGATGTAATTCTCAGAAAGACAGACTACCACCAGAATAGACAGGCTATTCATATAAAACTATCTAAGTTTAAAAAAGATTACTACATGGAGTAGCATCTATTATCACAAGAAATACAGTTGTATGCAAGTTTCAACATGGTATAATAATGTATAAATTGCTTATAAACCTAATAAACCTATTTTTGAAAAAAAAAATGTTATCTTACAATTACTAAATATTTATATATCAAATTATCTCCTAGTTCGAATCATTATTAATTAAATTCTTAGTTTTGCTTAAAGTATTTCACATTTGAGAAGTTATTATGCTGGGTTTCCTGAGATCATACTCATTACCATTAGATCTATCGTATTTGAAATTATGCATCCTTTCACTCCATTAGTCAATAACTTCATTATCTTTTAACCTTAACATTCCTTTTTGGTCATGTTAGTTAGCTATTGATATTCTTAAGATCTCATGTTTCTCCGCTAGTGAGAAAGATTTGGGGAATGGACAAATAGGTTAGAATCCATGATTTCTCCTAACCTGTGTATCTCGAGCGTGACTGGATTCGAGGTACTTTTGCTCAGATTCTAGGTCTTGTTGGATGAACATACAAATCCAACTGATACAATACTAATAAGTTAATTTATATGTATATGTTATTATTTATCACAGAGGCAAAACTCTCCATACAGTAGCACAACTCAGCGCAAGCCAGAGTAATCAATGGATGCAGGAAGGTTTGTGCATAAAATCCCTATCTAGTACCTACTAATCCAATATTTCCAGACTAGTTTCTAGCTAGTGGCTTTCATCAGTGAGGAGCCATGAATTTGAGAGCACTGCATCTAGAACTAAGGAATTTTATGCACAAACATTCCTGCATCCATTGATTACTCTGGTTTGCACTGAGTGGCACTATTATATGGAGAGTTTTGCCTCTATGAAAAATAGTTTGTGTAAGCATAAAGAGTGGTGATCATGTGATGTTTTATTATTTATGTTACACAACCTGTTTAATGTTCTTTTTTATTTATCCAATCATCAATTATTTTCATTACTCTATTTGTTACATATGAACTGAATTTTCTCAGACATCTTTATTTTTTACCTTTCTCGTGCAAAATAATTATCATTTAATTTCTCTCTATAAAGTTTCATTTGACTGTTCTTATATTCCTTTTAAATACACATCTTCATATTTTTCTTTGAATACTGTACTATTTAAAATTATTACACTGCATCATGCCCATATGTAAACTTGGTCAAACTGTAATATCAATTATCATATGTTAAAAAATTCTTAAATTCAAAATCATACTTAAAACTGTATATTAAATCAATACTAAATAGTGTATGAAAATTAGATTAATAATAATAATAATAAAGAAAGAACAACAGTAAATTTTACTATTTTCACAATATCTTTTGTCACAATTATTTTCATTAGCTTTTAGTTTTTCACACCATAGCATATATATATAAAAAGGGTTGGGCTGACTGAATTTATTAACTTATAATATTTTAATAAATGAATTGCATGAAAGGTTTGTTCCAACTACAAAATCATTGAATAAGCTGCAATAATTAACAGAATTATTTATTAGAAATTTATTGATAAGCATTAGTATTCATAGATTATTAAATGATTTAAGTAAGTTATAAGCTAACAGCTCAAATAATCAGTATTTATTAATTTTTTTTATTCATTTTTATGCAATATTACAGAATATTTTTCTTTAATAATAGGATATTATTTTAGAAATATAAAATTGTGTAAAATTCAAATTCAATATGCTTACAAATAAAACTACTACAGTATATGTTATAGTACTGTGTTTTACCTCATCTGAGTTTAACATCTCTTGGAAAATGAAATTGACTTCGTCAGGATGTAGATTTTTATAAGTTGTAAAGTCACCTAAAAAAAATACATACAAAAGCATATATACAGTATAACTTATTTAATTTTAATATAAAGTATTAGAAGTATTGTTTAATTTGAAGTTTAAATATTTTTGATATTTAGGTTAAAAATTTAGTACTATCTATTTTAAATAATTTTAAAATGCTGTAATGTAAAAGTTCGTATAATTTTGAATATATATATAATTTTTTTTTAGCAATACAAAAAATTTTTCACTTTATCAAATATATACTGGGTATAAAATAAAGAGTAAAGTTATACAAAATACTTATAGCTTTTCTTAATTTAAACAGAATAATTTCATTTTTTTAATTAAATTACTTTTTAAGATTTTTAACCATCTTTAAATAAAAATAATTAAATGATTTATTGCTTGGGAGTTCATAAGAAGTTCAAGTATTGGAAGCAACAGAATTGGAATCAATGAACTTTGAGCTTCAGAATCCACCATTTTATCTCTGCTCTAGGATTTAACTATCTTTGATTAAATTAAATACATTACTGTCATTTTATTTTCTTGAATTGTATTTATTATTTTTTAACTATTTCCTCAAAATTTTAATTGCAATGTTGGTTAATTTTGTTTTCATATGATAATTTGCTTTGAGTAGATTTGTTTTGTTAAGTTTCATTCAAGATTTTCAAACAAAATGTTCTTTTAACTTTATGAATCTTTTCTTCCATTTTAATAAATCTATATCATTATATTTATTGTACACCAACAAATTTAAAATTGTCAACTAAATCTAAAGGAAGTCATTATAAAAAATTTACAAGTAAAAATTTCCAATTATAGTACTACTGTATTTATAAAGTAAGAAAAACAAAGTTAAAAATGAGAATTTTGATATACAAATCAATATAAAAAATTTGGAGAATAAAAATCATTTGATCTCATCTACAATTGAGAATAAATGGTCATCTTAGTTTTTAAAACTACCTTAAAACAATAAAACATTAATAATGTCAATAAGAATGACTTGTTTTCAACTTCGCTTTCGGCATAAACTCTCTTAAGTACAACTCATGTTATTACTAAGGAGCTTTGTAGTGCAATGGTAGAACATCTAGATTGCGATGACCATGACTTAGATTTGAATCTGTGTCAGAAAAGCTTGAAAATTGTTTCAGTTCTTAATCAGACTTACAATTTTTCTTGAAGGGAGATAGCCCATAAATGGATAACTAACAATTCTTAACTGGAGAATAAAACAAAGGTGAAAAACTGCTCAAACCTTCACTATATAGCAGTTGTAAGCCTATATGATGAGTGACAGCTTTTCATTCACTCTTCCTCTTTCATTGTTGGAAAATTTTTGTCCTATTTAAAGACTTGTTTCACTTTTATCAACTAGATCATGAAACAAATAAACAAACTAATGAATTCTTATTGAGACAAGCATTGATGATCTAAAATATATTTAATAACTGAAAAATAAAATAAACAATAAAAATCCAAATTATTGTTGTTAATATTTATATTGAAAAACATTTAAAGTTCTACCAAAATGATAAAGATGGTATATTCAATAAATTCATTGCTATTTACAGGATGAATTATTATTGAAATAGAATTAAAAAAAAAGATAAATGCAAATAATACAATATTAAATACAATAAAAAATATATATATAAAGATTCATTCTAAAAAAAAAAGAAGAAATTATTGAGTAATTAAAATTACTATTATAAGTTCAAAATATTTTCTCTTTCTTGATTACAAATTAAACAAGTAATACTATATATGTATCCTAAAAATAAATTGTATAATATACATTCAATAGAGTAAAACTGGAAAATCTCATTTTCAATAATGATTTTTTTTATTATTACTTTGAAAGAGATCATTTCAACTGCTGTAAATAACCATTTTTAGAATAAAAAAAAAGAATAATAATAATTATATTTGTATATGAATAAGAAGGGAATGCCCTTATATTTATGAATTTGTTCCTTTTTAAAAGAATTTAAACATTTTTACACTGTATACTTTCTCCATAACATTTTTTATAGAATGATAATGATTTAAAATAGTTGAAACATCTCTAATAATTTAAGTAACAAAAAGACTATAAGAAATTAAATTATCTAGTTTTGCACATATATTAAGTTAACAAAAATCATTATTTTGTATTTTTATTAATAAATATTTTTATCCATTTAATTTACTATCACAACTAATTTTTAAGATGCAAAAAATTATGATTTCATGAGTCACATTCAAAACATTACATATATTTACATCCTAACTCATCTGCAATCATCCATTCTTCCATCTATTCATCAGCATACAACTTGTCTACTTATGTACTATTCATCCTTTTAAACTACCTAACTATTCTCTACCTAGCCACTCACCTATCTACCCACCCACCTATCCCCTAACTACCTACTCACCTACCTATCTATCCCCCTACCTACCTACCCACCCATATATTCATACCCCTACCCTTACATACCTATCCCTACCTACTCACCTACTTATCTGCCCACCTACTCCCTACCTACCAACACACTCACCTACCTATCCCTGCTATTTACTTACTTCCTATCCCCTTACCTACCCATCTACCACCTACTTACCTATCCACCTACTTAACTATCTATCCTACCTACCTACCCACTCCCCACCTACTTATCTACCTATCCCCTACCTACTTACACTCCATATCTACCCATCCCACTACCTACCTATCCACCCTTATCTACCTGCCACCCACTCCCCTACCCATCCACCTATTTACCCCCTACCCCACCTACCTAAACTATCTACTTACCTACCTAAACTAAAACTATTTCTTACCCACTGAGTGACCAAACTCAATAATTCTTTAAATAGGATCCTTTCTAATATATATCAATGCATTTATGCTTATGTATATTTATTCTTGGAATTCCTTGATGTATATCAATTAAATGGCTAATGGTGTTAAAACTTACCTAGAAAAAAGTACAATGATCATTTTATTGGTATATAAGGTGCAACATTAAGATTCAGAAAACTAACAAGTAAAAACGATTTTATACTTTGCTTGATAGCATTATTACAGCAATATCAATTTTTCCTTCTTGGATACTTTAATGCACATGTTAGTACAAATAAAAGACTTTGGCTAAAGGTTGTTGGAAACAATAGTATTGGGACTATAAAATTCAAATGGTCTACGCAACACATAGATTAACTTATCACAAGCACTTTGCTTAGACTGAAAAATCATTATATCAGAACATGCAACCATTCTCAAAACAATGGTAATTAATAATTACATTATACTTAGGAATCAGAATACAAGAGTTCACATTATGCAATCATTTATAAACACAGATTGCTGGACAGATCATAAATTAGTAAGCCTTAAGATTAAAATAATTGCATTAAAAAATAAATATTATTTCAATCACATTCAAAACAAAATCAAGGTACATTCTTTAAAGCAATCTACTATAAATATTAACTTTCAATAGTTATTAAACACAAAAATTGCTAATCTGGACTTTCAGAATTGTCATATTGCTGAGGCATGGAATTCTTTTAGGGAATGTATTATAGATAACAATTAATCCTAGTTTCACTAAAAAGAACAATCAGGATTGGTTTTCTGCCAATCATCATATTATTAGTGATCCTGACCATGTCCACCCTGGTTCTCATGCTATCCCCAAGTTTCTTCTTCTCCACCTAAGTCAGTTCACCATCCCCCTTACTCTCAACATGATCAACAAGCTGGCCTTAGGTGCTTACATCATCGAGGGTCTCTATCCGGTAACATTAGTCCCTTTCCTTAAGAAAGATCGGCTATCTACTGAGCTTAAGAGTTTTAGGCCCATTTCGATGACCCCTCTGCTCATAAAACTGATTGAGTCTACCATTAAAGAGTCACTAGAACAATCTATACTTCCTGCCCTTTCTGCCTCACAGTTTTCTTGTAAAGGGCACTCCACACTTGGGGCTGCCACACTTTTTAAAATAACCACTGAGCATGTTAGGCGGTCTCGAAATAGCAGGCCCATCACTGTCCAACTAGATATCCAAGCAGCCTTTGACTCTGTTAGGGTCGACCTGCTCCTTGGTGTCCTCAGAAACCTGAATATCCCAGAGTCCATTCTGTCCATCCTCCACAATCTCCTGTCCAACAGAGAAATCCTAGTTAGCCTGGATGGGAAAATTGCCCCTGGCTTTCATCCAACATATCCATCCCTCAGGGCTCTCCATTGAGCACTTTGTTGTTCACTGCATTTCTGAATCCCCATTTGCTCAGGCTAGAACATGACCTCCCTGGCATCTTCATTTCTGCACTGAAAAAAAGCATCAAACGCCTTGCTTATGTAGATGATGTGGTTGTCTTCCTTCCCTCAATTGATCTCATTCCCAGGCTTCAAGAGATCCTCATCTGGTACTCCAATACATACCGGTTGAAATTTAGCAGTGACAAATCAGCAGCCTGGCAACTTTCAACTGGTAAACAAATCCCTTCCACCTTCAATGCCAAGCCACACAACTTCCTCGGATTCCCCCTCATGCTGCCTCCTAGGGACATGAGAGTTCAGGTCCAAACCACACTCTATCAAAGCATATCATCCACCCTCAATGCTATCACAGGCATCTACCTATCCCTTTATGGAAAAGTCACCCTCCCCAATCTTCTAATGTTTCCTAAAATAGCATACTACCTCTCCATGGTTCTACCTACACATTCCTTTATATCCAAAATCAACTCCCTTTGCACCCGTTTTCTCTGGGGAAGAAAGGTGGTGGCCATTAGCCTAAAAAGAACTTGTTTTCCTAAAAACCTCAATGGGTTGGGCTTGCACTCCATCGACACTCTTCTGATCCAGAAATCTCACAACATTATCCCCACACTCCTAAGTCACTTCCCTGCCAATCTTGTGCATATCATTATCACACCCACTGACACTCCTCCTCCCAATGGCAGGCCTAGGTCATAGGCCTCACTCATTGCCAACATCCTACAAAAAGCTGGCTTTGCTATACCATCCATCAACAGCAAACTAAAGTATTGGGAGGTTTTCAACCAGACCGCAGACTTCTCCATTGTGTCCCCTACCTTCCTCAGACTTACCAATGGCCAACTAATCCGCAAATTTAAAAGGTGGTCCCTTGAACCAAAATTCCTTGATTTTCTCCTCATAATAAATCTTCACTCCCTTCCCACGAATCAATTTTTGGTGAACCGTAGGGGTTTCACCAAGATCTGACAATGAAACCATCCAGCACTTCCTACTTAAATGTCCTTTTCTGCTTGGCATGAGAAATGTCATCAACTCCTACCTTCCCTCGCACAGAAATACCATCTTCAACCTCCAAGAATCCATAGAAACAAGGGTCTTTGCAGTTATTAGACTGTCAATTTTTCTCATCTATGCTCTCTGGTTGCTCCAATGTGCCATCATCCATGACCAGAGAGTACATTCAGTAAATCAAAAGCTCTTGGACCTAATTCGCACTCTCAAAACCCGAGACACAAAACTAGCCCCACCTCCACTCCTCACAGACACTTGGTCAATCCTCCAACTCCCATCTTCAGCCTCTGCCATAGGACTCAATCACAAAGACATGCTCTTCTAACCAGCCGGAACTACACACCATTTCCCCTCTCCACTTCCCATTTACATGTATCATCTCCTCTTCCCATTTTGTACCTGAAATTTTATTTGTTTCACTGTATCTGTTTTTTTTCTTGATGAATAAACATCTCATCACCGAGAAAAAAAAAAAATTCAGCATTTTCTGTTTGGACAAATAATAAATTAAATGTGGAGCTTCATAACAAATATGAGATCTAAAGGCAAAAGTTCAATAACTGAAAATAAGGTTTAAAACCAATTGGTGAATTAAAATTGCAGAGGAAATAAACATTCACTTCTGTGGTCAATCTAGATCTTTTTTTGATGCATTGAAAGCAACCAATGACTTGAAAAAATAATATCACAACCCTTTTAAATCCAGCAAAGGTATTCTCTTATATGATGATAATGATATTTTGAACAATGTAAGGAATATTTTTTTAAACAAATCTATATTATAATTAAAATCATTTAATAATCAGACTTCAAGACTTAAGGATGCATCCTTCAATTTGTATATTATACATACTATTATAAAATGTTATTTCAAACTACAAATGCAAATACAATTACACATATTGATATTTAGACAAATAGAGAGCAAAAACATTTTAAACAATTACCCATAGAGAAGTTAGGTATTGAAGATATGAGCATTTCCCACCCTTATTTTACCTTCTAAATAATAATAGTAACATACTGATTTATAAATTAAAATTCATGGCTAATTGAGTTGATTACCTGAAAAAATTTCCAAGTTTTAAATCAATCAAATTCAAACTCTGAAACATGATCAGGGCAGATGGATATGCTAAGCACCATGCTGAGACTTTGTAAATATAAAAGTAATATTTATAAGATTCAAACTCTGAAACATGATCAGGGCAGATGGATATGCTAAGCATCATGCTGAGACTTTGTAAATATAAAAGTAAGACTTGTTAAAGTTATTATTTAGATTTTTTTCTTTGAAATTTACTCTTTTTTTTAAAAACTTGTTGAATTAATTAAGTATAATTGTTAAGTAGTTAAGCAATATCAAATATATTTTTTTCTTTTACAAATGTTTGTGAATTGGTGAGTTTAGACTTAAGACTGTTCAAATGCTTATCTAGTGGAATATAGTTAATTTTGAAAAACATTATATTATAAGCAGAAGACAGATTAAAAGTAAAAATAAAAAAGTCCCTGAATATTAGTTATAGACATGGATTTGAAAATATAAATGACATAGCAGAAAAAGCAAATAGATAATTGCAGCATTCTTTTGAAGATTTTGATATCCAGTTATAAATATCTATATTAAATCCATAAGAATGTTATATTGCCAGATCTGAAAAAAAAAGAAAGGCTAAATATTTTGCTTCTGAGAGACAGTTAATATGTATCACAATAAAATGAATGTTATTAAAAATAGTAATAAACATAACAGTGTAGGTGTTAATATAAAATCAAAAGCAAGAAAACTTTACAAATAACACCTATAATTAATAAATAGTTGTTGATGGTCAGACCTAAAAAATGACTCCATAAAATATGATGGTGGCCAGTGATCATGTTTAAAAAATTAAAAATACAAAAATAATTGTATAATAATAGTAATGAAAGAGTGATTAGAAAAAGAGATTAAGGATAAAAAATGACAGAGGAGAAAAATTGATGTTTGTAAAATAAAAATAGCATGATAATAATGAAAACATAGTTAAAAAATCATGACAATTATTTTATCAATGTAAAGCTATTAATCTCAGTTTATATTTTGATATAAAATAGATTTAGGAACAATCCTGGATTTGATATTGTACACACTGAACAACATTGGCCAAGTCAGGTATTAAAAGCTTTTTAAAATAAATAATTTTATAATGGAAAAATAAGTATTATTTTCTTCTCATGTTTTTTTTAAGGCTAATTATTAACTTATTAAAAGATTTACATTTCTTAATTGATAATATGATAAATTCCAAACATTTTAAATAGGCATGTAAATATTTATAGTGTGTTAAGGGTAATTGTAAAAGAGAAAAAGTATACAAAAATAAAAAAAAAAAATACTTTTTTCTTTCTTCAGTAATTTTATTTATCTATTATTTTTATAACTTTTTAAAAAAATAATAAAAAGGGATAAGTAGGTAAAATCTTTAAATAGTGTTTGTCAATTTTTAAGAGAAAAAAAAGATAATAACATTTTTTTAGAAAAATCCTGTTTTCAATTAAGATAGATTTTTTTCCTCTCTCTAAAAAAATGTAATGTTTTTCAAATTAAAGTATAATTTAAAGGATTATCAATTTCTAATAATTAAAAAGAAATTATAACTAATGAGAATTTTTTCAATGGTTGTATGATTAAAATTTTTAATTTAAAAAAATAAGGGAAATAATCTTTTTGTAAAAATAGAATCAATTGGTGAGGATTTAATACTGCCATTTATGAGAATGTGTGATTGAATGGATAAAAAAGAAGCTGTGTTAAAATTAAGATAGAAGGTTAAAAAGCATTAGACTTCAATATCTAGTTAGTAGCAGTCAGTCTTCAGCCAGCTATTGAAAAGAAAATAGTAATAACATTCTTGGTCCAGCTGTTGAAAAAATAGCAGTAGCATTCTTAGTCCAGGTTTTGAGAATAGTAGCAGCTCAGTTCTTAAGAGAACAGTAAGAAGTTAATGTAGTAGTCTTAAGTTAGACTAACATCATCTAGTTTTCAAATGTGATTTTTGAAATGAAGTTGAAGAAAACTATGGCTAAACTTTAAAACCTTAACATCACCAATTCAACATGTAACCTGTTTCTCTAAAAGAAAATAGTGAATATCCCTGGGAGAAACTAGCATCAAATCTTGTTTCCATCCAAAAACATGACTGTCTCAGTCTGTGGTAACCTGACTTGGAAATCTGTTAATATGAAAATTAGTATATTGTATAATACTTAGCTATATTAACCTGTCATAAAAATCTGTATTAATATGGAAATTATTATATTGTATAATGGATAAATTAAATCTATGCTAACCTGATCTTGAAATCTCTTAACCTGAAAATTATTATATTGTAAAATAAATAAATATAACTTTTGTAATTTGAAACTACAAAAGAAAATTAATGGAAATTTTTTTATGTAAATAATGGATAAATTTAACTGGTGATAATCAACAGTGGAAATTATTATTATATTAAATTGAACAAGAAAAAAAACTGACCTGAAAAGATTTTGAAATTTTAACTGCAAAAGGACTAAAAGAATAAAATCCATAGTTGAATAAGGTGTAATTGATGTACATATCTTCATTTATGTATCATTTATGAATGTTAATTTTTAATGTAAATATCAATTAATGATAATGAACATTTTTTAATTGTTTTGTTCTAAACATTATTTTCTTCTTCCAAAAATGCAAAAGTATATGAGACCTTACCGTTTTCAAAAGAATAATGGAAATTTTAGCTAATCTTAAATTTTTTACCTTTAATTATAAAATGTTTTTCAGTTTTAATAATTGAAAGGATAATAACTCTGTTAAAGTAAATGTTAATTAATTTAGTAATAAGTATCAACAGGTTAATCTTATTTGCTATATAAAATAGAAAATGTGCTAGAATTGAAATTGTCATATTATTATATCTCTTCTGAATTTTTGTATTAATTATTCATTGGTTACTTTATTAAATAATTGTTTAAAAATAATAATGTTAATATCTTTATTCCTCTGGCTACCTGTTTTATGAATTGGCAGTGTGTTTGACTTGATTTCAGCATATACATGGAGCTTTAAGAGATTTTTAAATGATCCCAGTAAAATTATTTAAATTTAGATTAAGCATATACATTTATATCTTCTCTTGTTCAATCACAATCCCTAGGGTCTCTTGAGAAATAATGTTTAATTTGTATATATGTGGAAGTATATATTCGTATTTGGATATCCAGATGGTTCTCTGGATAGTACAAATGTCAAGCTCATCTTCAAAGTCCATTTGCTGTACTTCATTTATACACATTAGAAAGTAGTTTATAATAGCCTATACTCATGGTACCATATGGCCAGAGCATTGATGATGATCAGTATGTATCAGAATCCCAGGATTTTTTACTATGATAAATATTTTAACACTTAAATATGTGCATGCAGATGACTGCTTTATATTATGCTTTAAGTTTGTCATTAGCTAGATAATTAGCCTATATGTTGATATTAACCTCTTTTAAATCTAGTCAAATGGATGACTGTTGATTATTCATGTTTAATGCTGATGATGTAGGTTTCTAACTTATAATTATAATAACTACTTATTTCATCCTATGCTGATTTTCTTATGCTCCTTTTATAATGATTGTGATTATTCTTGGGGAAACTTTCTCATCATCCCCTGTCTTCTTCATGTCCATACCATTATAGTATAGATTCAGATCACAATTTAAGTAATGATAGAAATAAGATCTTTTAAAAGAATAAGAATTTAACTGAGATATAAAAAAAGCCTATGATAATTTGAAAGACAATATTAGAAAAAAATTATCATATTTGTTGTATAAGAATAAAAATAAACAGTAATAGGATAACTAGTAAAATAAATTTGATTTACTTTAATCAGTGATAGAACTTATTCAAAAAAAATTAGAAGATGACATAGCAAAGACTTAAGAAAGATAAAAAAGTGCAATAAAATGTTTTAAAAAAATGGCAAAAATATGAATATTATAGAAAATTGAAAACTATATAAAAAGCTTAAAATGAAAGATGTAATAGTAAGAAATAACTGTTGAAAGCAAATACAGAGGAAAAACAAAATTAAGTTTGATCTAGTATAAAGTAGAATAACAGTAAAGATGGAAGAAATGAGATCACAGAAACAAATTTATATTTGAAGATAGAAATGACAAATTATTAATAAAGAAAGTAGATGCATTGAATAATTATAAGAAAGATTAAATGATTTGCATTTTAAACATAAGAAGACTTATGTTAACTTAAAAATAAGTTTAAATAGATAAAAATGAAATATACAATAATGAAAACAAGTTATAGAGAAAAATAACAAAGCACAAAAAATTGATGAGATCCTAATTGAATTATTAATGACTAAGAGAAAAAAAATTGTTTAAGAGAAATAGATGAGTGGCAATCACATTTCCTCTTAATAGTTATGATTCCAATAGAAATAAATTCCAATGAAACAAAATACTAATATTTTGACAGATATATTTTCGATAGATTAAACATATTTCTATCAGAAAAGCAATTTGTATTTAAAAAATGTAAAGAGAGATAAGAAATGAAATGATAAAAAATATTGCTAAAAATAAATATAGAGAATATATGTTTCATTAATCTTGAAAAGACATTTGACAAGATGAATAGATTTCTTTGTTGAAAAAATTTAAAAAATATGTGAATTAGGCATGAGAGATATTTATTAAGAAATTTCTATATAAATATAAAGATATTTGTAAAATATGGTTTTTAAAAGAAAAAGTAAATATTAGAAAGAATATAAAATAAAGATTTTGTCTATCTCTTATTCCGTTTAAAGCATATTTAGATAAATTATTAAATTGTGTTCATAACAATGGAGTTAAATAGTGGGAATCAAAGAATTCATTGTATAATATTTATTAAAGTTATAGTAATATTAGGACTGCTGATAGATCTTGTAGAAGTTTTGGGTGAAAAGGAATTAAACAAAACTATATTAATAAAAACAGATAAGCTGAAGATTTGGAATAAGCATGAAACAGATAATTAAAAAAGATGTCAGTGTTTTTAAATATATGATAAATTGGATTGCAAATAATGGATATTGTGATGAACAAATTAAGAGTTAGAATGTTAATTGCTAATGAGATTTTTAATAAGAGGTAGACATTTTGTTGTCCATTGAAATTAGATTGAAAAAAGAAGCTCCTTATTTTAATTTTTTTTTAATGTAATGTAATTTTATTTAAGATTTAAAGATTTGAATTTGGAAAAAAAATGAAAAGTATAAGTTGAAAAAATAAATTTTAAAAAATAAAAAGTTTGAAAAAAATAAAAAACAATTATGTATACTTTAATAGAATATAGATAAGATTAAATAGAAGATAGTATTAGCATTTATGAGATATTTTCAGAATAAGATAATTTAATTTTTATTTGTGACTGTTGGAATAAAAAAATTAGGCATCCTATATTGGTTCACTTTCACATGTCTGTAAGGTTATCTGTGAGTGATTATAAATGGAATATTATAACATAATGAACAATACATTTAAATATGACAGATAATATTTTTTATTACTAAGTAAATATAAAATCTGAGAAAATAAAATACTTCAGTCAAAACTAAAGGTGTTTTGATTATGCTCACAATTTTACATAATTGAAGTTCCTAAATAGAATAATTAATGTGTACTACATTAATGCAACAGCAGCAGCAACAATAATAAAATAATAATAAAAACTATATTAATAACTGATGTCGAATGTTAACTACCTATAATAACTCTTATAAGCAAATGATTATTAATATATATATATAAACATATTCATTTATTTAAGCTTTTGACAAATTACATTTAAAAGTCTATTGCTTTACTTAAAATAATAATTTTATCAGCTTTCGTTTATTAAATAGACAATTAAAAGCTAATGAAAAAAAAACTTCATATAAATAATGTTAAATAAATAAAATATAATTTTACAAACCACTCAATAATAACTAGTCTTACACATATATTAATAGTATTATGGTGTGGGTAAATGATAGTCTTTTACTAATAATAAATATGAGCAGGTGAAATGAAAACAGACTTCATCTTATAATAAAAGAGAGAAAATTATGAAATCACACAACAAAGGTGATAACTTGAATTGTAACACTATTATGAAGCTAACAATGCAAGACTACAAAGGTGAGAATCCAAAACTCTTGAAATGAAAACTATAAACACCTCAAGTATTAGGGATATCTCTAAGAATGATCTCTTCAACTAGGAAACATAATTAATTAATTCAACTATAAATATAGGGGAATTGAATAATATATATGAAGAATTTGCCTGAGAGTTTGTGATGATAGTATATTATTAGATGTGATATGTTGGACTATTTCCATCATCTGTGAGTGAATGTTGAATGTACAGAAAATTTTAAATTTCTTTAAACTTTTCAAATACAAACAACTTACTAGTAATAACATACAATTAGACAACACAGGTTAGTAATTACACCTTAAAGTAATTACTAACCTGTGTTGTCTAATTATGTGTTATTACTAACAAGTTGTTTGTATTTGAAAAGTTTAAATAAAGTTTAAAATTTTCAATACATTCAACATTCACTAATAGATGATGGAAATAGTCCAACATATCACATCTAATATATCGGAAGAATATATTATTATATATATATTCAGATATATGAAGAATGCCTGTATTTCATATATTAATTCAACTATAAAAAAATGATATATTGCAATGAAAAATGGAGATCCTCTTCAAATAAATCATATGACACAACTTTAATATATTTGAATTTTAAGAAATTCATCACTCCTCTAGATATGGTATGGCTATTTAGCACCCCCCCCCCCCCCAAGAAACAATTCCCAACAAATATGTTTATAATATACCAGTAAACCATTTGGATAAACAAATGCAATATTTACAAATATTCAAAAATAGATTAGCCCTCTTTCAGATCATTTTCAAAATAAGTCTTAGGGATATATGATAGAATAAAACAGGTTCAGGGATTTTAGAATGAATAGTTTTAAACAACACGTCAAGCAAGAAAGAGTATTCCAGTTTTTCAGAAAGCTATAAAAACAACTTCTGATTCATTATTAATTTTTTATTAATCATTCATCCATTTAACGAATAATATTTCTGTAGTGATATTTTCACTACACCACTCTCATGCAGGGTAGGGACTGGTTTTTATCTGCTTTTAACACCTTGTGGAAGGATGTAATTATAAACATATGACCAAAGACAAGTGAAAAAGATGTATGATCCCCAAGATGCACATTTTATGCTAAACAGGCACTCATCAGTTGGCCCAGATCACATTTTCTTACATATATCTTTATCATTGATCACGATACTACAAAAATATTATTCGTTAAATGAATAATCTCTGGTCTAATGAATGATTAATAAAAATTAATATTTCCATCTAAGTGCTTTGTATTAAAGTTATGAGGGCAGTAAGTTTGATGCCTATCAATTAAACTGTAGTATTTCCCCATCTATATATAGTAAACAATGACAAAGATATGTGTAAAAGAATGTGACCTGGGCCAACTGATGAGTGCTGGTTCAGCATGAAATATGCATCTTGGGAATTGTACATCTTTTTCACATGTTTTTAGTCATATGTTTATGATTACATCCCTTCATATGGTGTTAAAAGCGGATAGAAACCAGTCCCTAACTTGCATGACAGTGGTATAGTGAAAATAACGCTACAGAAATATTATTCATTAAACTTCTGATTTATGTTTTTCAACAAAAAATATTTTATTATTGCTATCTAATCTACTAATATTGTATCATTTCTGTTATAGCCGTATGAAACAAATCTGATTGCTCTTGGAATTAACATTTGTATAATTGAAAGCCAACCAATCCCAAAATGGAATTTAAAAAAAAGTTATTCAAATCAAAAAATTGAATATCTTGAAAAAACTATTAATAAGATATTACTCATTCTTCTTGCTATGGTAAATTTAACATACTTATAACTATAGTTATCTTCACCAATATCAAAAGCAATTTTTTCCAGATAAAGGCAAAATCAGTAGAGCTGTTTAAAATCTCTTGATTTTCTAAGTTTGTCAGTAATTTCTAAAAAAGAAAGCTGGAAAGAAATCATAAGACTTTTTTTTTTTTATTAAATCCAGTTGAAAAATCTGGTCATTTTTAAATAGACTTAGCAGGTGTAAAAACTACCCTTAAAAAACTATTATCATCGCAAATAAGATTGCTGACATTACATATCAGACTTCTAAATCTAAAATTGAACAGATTAGAAATAGCATCAATAAAACAGAACAAGTTTCTTTATCACAATGTTCCTTTAATTTCATCATAATGAAACCAATAGATATTAGTAAGCATGAATTCACCCTAATTTGTCTTAAACCAGGAAAATCACCTGAAGATAATATATTTCCAGATTTTTAAAAAAAAACTTAAGACTTAAATCAAAGTATAATTGACAAAACTATTCCCCAACATTATTTATAAAGAAATTATTCCAAAAATTTGACATGAAAACAAAAGTATAGCAGTTTTAAAACTAAATAATTTTAATAATAATTTAAAAAAAATATTTCCCACTATTATTATATATATGTAACCTATAATCTGTATAAACAAAATTTACTGTATTGTGTTGATAATTGAAAACCATGAGCAGGCTAAATTTTGGTTAGAAAAAGACTGCTGCAAACAAATTTTATCTTCAATAACCATACTGAAATGAGCTTTCAAAATAAGCTCAAAACTGATGATATAACTTTATTGATCTAATCTTGGCTTATGACTCAGTTTGGAAAAACGGTCTTCTTATAAAAGTCTTTAAAATCCTTAAATGCTAGAAAATAGTTTATTTGACAAAATGTTATCTAATAGAAAAATTCAAATCAAGCTGAACAATAGATTCAAGTTTTATAAAATGGTCTCCTAAAAAGTTCAATTCTTTTATCTATTTTATTTAATATGTACATCAGTGATTTTGCAGAAACAGAATGCAAGCAATTTATTTATACTGTTGATATTGCTTTAACTTTGCAAAAGAAACCCTTTCCAGAAACAGAAAAATCTCTTAATAAAGAAATAAAAAGTTTGAAAAGACTGGATTATATGCATAAATCCTATAAAGAAAGTATTTTCAATTTTCTATCTAATATCAGAGAAGCATCTCATCTGCTAAATACAATTTTCTGTAATAAAAGACTGAAGCACAATTCTATTTGTGTTATTTACAAGTGACCTTGAAAAATAGATGAACTTATTTTCCTTACCTATTATCAAAGGTTAGATATAAAATAACATTGAAGAAGAAACTCTTTTGAATAATTATATGGTTGTAAATGTTTTATGTTCAGCTTTCTTAACAATAGTATATTCTACTAATGGATGAAAGAATCCAGAATTCACACTAAACTTTTGAATGCTCTATTCCAATAAGAAATATTAGAGACACATTCAAGTCCATTTTCATGTAGTATCTTCCCATTCTTTCAAATATATTTCCATTAGTTATAACTTATTTCACAGAAAATATTAAAAAACTATTATTTATTTTTCAGCCAAATATAAAGTGAAATGGATTTTGATCTTCCTAGACATTAGTGGGATCTTATCAATAGATTCAGAATCATTACTAATCACTGTGCTTTCTGCTTCAAAAATGAAATTTAACAGTCTCTGACTTGTGTGATTAAAATTAAATACAAACCATAAACTATTACTGACTGTCCAATCCATGCATATAATAGCACAATTAAAGAATTTAATAAAAGTGTTAGATAACTTATCTCCTGATTGGAAAATAGTTAGCTATAAAAATCCATACCCTCAATAAATAAAAAATTAGTATATAATATTTCATGCTATTTTTAGTACAACATTACAATAAATTCAGTTTTACCATTTAAAATTTTCCAAGAATGAATTAATGTATAACAATATAGTATGTAAACTTAATGGTTAAACTAAATTTTATTTAAATTTATACACAACAAACTATTCTCTTTCTCTCTCTATATATATACATAATCTTTTGTGCTTAAAAATATATATATATATTTACTTGTGGAATGGTGGGAAGCCATTGGAGGTGGATCTCTGAAAAATAAAAATAAAAAACCTTTATATTCCAATAATATATTTCAATATAAGATGAAAAAAATGATATTTAAACAATATTTATAATCACATCTTTTTTAGATAAATCTTCAATTAATATTAAATGAAAGAGTCATGAAATACCTTTTTACAATAGTTTGCAAAGCCAAAAATATTTACAATAATCAGATAATAAACAATATTTACATAATGGATATTTAATTATATAAGGGATTTGAACACAGACTTTCAAGCTTCCTTCAGCTATCTCTCCATCTCATACAACTGATGCACATAGTCACACACATGTGAAAAAGATAAATGATCAATATATGTATTTCATGCTGAACAAGCACTTATCAATTGGTCCAGATCATCATCTCCCCCACATATAAATAAATAGTGCTCTGTTTATATTAAGATAGCAAATCTTCAAACTTTAATAGACAGGCTTCAATCTACTCCATCCTCCAACTCTTCAACCATCCATACCATTGAAAATCTGATAATGGAATGCCCAAATCCCCTGTAGATGCTAATATTATTGTTATGCCCATGTTGACCTAAAGTCATTAATATATTTGGTGTTATTTCCAATTGCTCTAATTCAATCCATATTGATTCAAAAGTTATATTTTTAATATTTATCACTTTCTGTGCAATATTATTTTTGAAAGCTCTTAGTACACTACCTTCTCTTGATGCAAATATATCAGATCTATCACATCTAATCATATATGTGATATAGTAATTGCTCACTTTTAATGCATCCTTGTAACCATGTTTAAGACAAATAACATCATGATCTTCAGTTAGAATATTATGCTTTGCATTAAATAACTTTGTGCGCAAAGCTCAGTTATTTCATTAGCCTTTTTCATCATGAGAATGTGCTTGATTAAATTTTCCATTTTCTATTTCAATAAAAATATTGTTATAATTCAATTTACATGTGTCCGTATTGATATTTTTATCCATAGTATTTTCTTCCGTATTTCTGATAGAACTATTATGTAAACAACAATAAAAAATAGCAACACTGATCCTAAGTGGCCAAAGATCTGGTTTTGTTATGTGCTCCTATTGAAATATAAAAAGCTTTTTTTTCATTTTTAGATGGTAATCTATTACATACAATAATAATATTTAAACTATCAATTAGATATTTGTTTCAACTCATTGATGTATCAATTCTTGTGAGGAAATAATTTTTTAAAAAGTATTTTAGGTCTCACTATTAAAATTATATGATTGGTGTGATTTCCATTTATACCTTTTTTATTAAAGTTCTTTTTATTTATCTTTTTTTTTTATTGTATAAAACAATAACGAATATATCATCACTTTCATCTATTTTTTTTTGTTGTTGTTTTCATCTTTGTATCTCTTCAAATTTAGATTTTTCGGAGAATTTCTGTTGTTTTTAATATTTTTTGGAATGCGATTATAATTCTATCTATCGTCTCATATTTATGGCCATTTTTAGACAGTGTTAAAATTTTAGCATAAGTCATGACATCTTTATTCTTATCTTTATTTTTAATACTAGTTGAAGCCTTATCAATAAACTTTTTTCCCTTTAGTAGCATCTATTTTAGACACATTATTAGAGTTGTATTTTCATTAATGATATCATTTTCAGATTTTTTTAAAATCTAAACTGTCATTATTAAAATTTGATATCTGAGAATTTTTTTCTTTATTTTGATAATCATTAGATGCCACCATTGAGCTGATAGGAAAATTGCAATTATTTTTTGTAAAAATCTTTATCTCTAAAAAGCCCTTTTTGCTACTCTGATTTTCATCTTTTTGTTAAAAATAAACATTAACATATTTTTTAAAAACTTGTTTTCTTTGCGGAAATTAACCAAGATCTGAAATCCAATCCAACCCAGGTTTGGGCCATAAGCATGTTTAAACAGAAAGGTCTATTTACAACAATTTTTATATTTAATCTACCCTTCACTACATGTTCATTTGAGGATGAAGAATTAGTTATCGAATTAAATTAATTACATTATTAAAATATTTAAAAATATTTTCATTATCATTAATATTAATAGCTATAAAATTATTTTCATCACAAATAACTTTGTTAGATTTGGAATGATCTATTTCTGTTAAATTAGATAACTTAATTCCATTGCAATCTGGAGAATAAATATGAAAAATTTCCATTATGTGATAGTAATTTTAAGCAGTTTTAAACAATTTGCATGAAAAATTTTACTACATTTTCCAGTATAAAAACCAACAGTTGTTCATTAGTGATAGTAGAAAAACAAATCATTATTGCTAATAGGTAATACAGTATTTAGATTCAGTAGAGGAAGTTTTCAAAATTTTAATATTGAAATTCTATTTGACATTGCTTCAATTAGCACATGGAATTATTTCAATACTATTAGTTATATCATTTTGTTCAAATAAAGTTTTCAATTGTTGTAATTCATTTTGTTTAATAATAGATCTAACTTTTAAACAGTGCATTTTATTTTGATGAGCCATTTTGTGTTCTAAGTAAGGAAATTGAAAATCAGCGTTCATCTTCATATTTCTCTATATCCAATGATTGAGCATTAATACATGTCAAATGGAATTTCCACATTTTATACAAATAATTCTTAACAGTTTTCCAAAAATTAGCTTGCTGCAAATAGAACATTCACTCATAATAGTTCAGTTTTAAATATGCTTATGTCTCTAATGAATATTATTAATCAAAAATTGGTTAATCTTCACAAAGAAAATAAATTTTTAAAAGATATATTAATGTCTATTTTTAAACAAAAAGATAAAAATCAGAGTAGCAAAAATGATTTTTTAGAGAAAAACATTTTTACAAGAAATAAATACACCTGTCAAGCATTGGTGGTCGAGAGGTCAGCAACAGCTGCTTTACAAGCAGTTGTCCTGGGTTAGTGGGTTTGCTTCCCAGCTGATGCTATGACACAGGAGGAAAAAAAAATACACCTCTCCTATCAAAATCAATAGTAGTCTCTAATGATTATCAAAAAAAAAAAAAAACCTCAGACATCAAATTTTAATGATAACAGTTTGGATAAAAAATCTGAAACTGATAACAGTAATGAAAATACAATTGTAGATGATTCCTCTAATAATGTATCTAAAATAGATTCTGCTAAAGGGAAAAAAGTTGTTATTGATGGTATACTTAATACTAAAAATAAAAATGTTATGACTTATGCTAAAATGTTAACTCTGTCTAAAAACGACTATAAACAAAATTCTGATCACATCCCAGAAAATATTAAAAAACAACAGAAATTCTCAGAAAAATCTGAATTTGATGAGAATACAAAGGTAAAAAACAAGTAAAAAAAATATAGATGAAAATGATGATGATTGATTCATTACAATTTTGTATAAACAAAAAAAGTAAATAAAAGGAAGTTTAATAGAAAAGGTATAAATGGAAGTCAAACCAATCATACAATTTTAACCGTAAGACCTAAAATAAGTTATAAAAAATATTTCCTCAAAAGAATTGATACATCAATGAGTGAAACAAATATACTATTACATATTATAGACTACTATCTAAAAATGACAAATGTGCTTTTTTTTATTTTCAATAAATAGCAAATTTAAGGAACAGATACGAAACTAAGAGCTTTGGCCCTTAGGATCAGTGATTCAATAACATTTCCAAAACTATTCTATAATAAGTGGAACTAAAAAACAAAAAACAAAATCACTTAAATGATCAATAATTAATCACTAATTTGTCTCCATTAAAATCAGGAACCACTTGCCCAGAGAAGATAAGAAAGATTGTGGTATTTTTTTCAGTAAAATTGAAATTAAAGCAAATTGTCATCAATCACTAAGTATACTTTCAAAAAGCCTGGAATAGATAGTGAAATCCTTATTAAAAAAAATAAAGAGTGATCATGGAAGTACAATTTAAATCTAATCGAATTATAAATGAAATCGTTAATAAATATAATTCTATGAAACTTTCATTTTTGAAAACTATACTATATATCCAAATATTAAATTCCAAGATGGTGCTGATTAAATAATCATCTATAAACAAGAAATATTATCACTATGTATTTTATGTTACAGTAATTGCAGTTATATATTCAGCAACTAAATCCAATTATGATACAGCCATAAGTCTGAATATAGCAAATGTAAAGCCAATAATGCTAATTCGTGCTTGGTAAAAATAATTTATTTGGACAATAATAATTCTCACTTTCTATCACAATATTTTTGATGAAATCAAACAATATTTTAAAATTATCAAGAAAGATTTCAACTCTAGAAATGGAAAAAAAGTGAAAGCAAAAGTGCTGTAATATGAATATAAAAATAAAAGAGGAAATGGACATGAAATTTGTGAAATTAAAAAAAAAATGTATATATAAAAAATAAAAAATCTAAAGCAAAAATGAATATTGACATATCTAAATAAAGATATAATAAATTCAGATTATATTTTGACTAATAGAAAATATTTATTTCAAGGACTTCAATGTATTAATAGATTCAACTTAAAAATTGATCAGCAATTAGTATGCAAAGCTAAAGTGACAAAAACATATTTTTAACCTTCAGAAATATCCCAGTAAATTCAAATCTAGAAGTTGGAAATCATTTAAACTTCGACAATGGTTTAGACTTTAAGTGGTTTAATATGAAGATATTCTATTAAGAAGTGCTATACAAACAGCCTTACATAGATAAAAAAGACATCAATCAATTTTCAAATGAAGTAAGGCAATATATATAAAAAAGACATGAAATACTTAAAATAATCTATTTCAATTTCTACAAAATGATGCAAAAAGAGAGTTAATGATGAACATAATAAAAAATAATTTTGAATAGTCAAAAAAAAAAAGATATTGATAAGAGCAATAAAAAAAAGACATTATCACTAAAATGACGAACGATATCATGAAGTATGTGGAAGAATTCTAAAAAAACTATATAGTATTAAAAAATTAAAAAAAAAAAATGTTTAACAATTAAAACAACTTTGAAATTGTAATATTTTAGATGAAGAGACAAAACACGCAATTAAACCTATCCCTCTGATTAATTACAGTGATTTCAGAATAGCTTATAGTTGTCTTGAAATTACGTTAGAATATATAAATCATGCTCTGCATATAAATATGTCAGTAAATGTTATACTTATATATGATCAAAGCTAAAATGTAAGTGGGCTCATTCTACATTTTATGTTTGCTGACAATTTACATATATCTTGCTAGGGGTTTTCGGTATTTCTGTATTAATTTCATCTATATTCAAACTATCAAAAAGTTATATTTACATTCATATCTTAAATAAAGTTGGTAAAGAAGTAAAGATATACCAGATATTTGGAAGAATGCAGTAATAATATATATATATATAAGATGGGGGAAAAGACATTATTAAATTGCAGATATTCTTTAAAAGAGCTTACTAAGATCATTAATAATTACCTACAGAGATCACTGAACTTTAACCAGTCAAAAGAATGAACAATAGATTACATCACAATATTAAAAGAAATCATCAAAATGACCAATAAGCTTGTTATTTTGTCTTGAATCTGTAGAATATGAAAAATAATTTGACTCTAAAAGCAATTCTACAGGATATTGATAAATTCTGAAATATATTTATCAAAATGTAATAGTAGTCTTTAGATCACATGATTATAATAAAAAAAATAGCATGGTATGGATGTGTGATGTATGACTTCATATTTCCAAAACTTTGATTAAAATCGAAAATTCTTTAGAACAAAAATAAATAGAAATTAATTAAGTCACTTAGATTTTGTAGATCATGCTTTTTTTTTTTTTTGCACTTTCAGAGCTTCAGAACAAGATTTTCATTATGAAAATAAAAAATGTAAGACTAAAATTCAATGGTTTTTCAAAAAAAAGAGAATAAAATAAAAAAGATATTGAAAATAAACAATTATAATTATCTCCATCAGATTATTATTACTAATAAAAATATAATGAAAAAGACTAATCAGAATTGTAAACATGGATGAAAGTACTTTTAATAAAAATTTAATATTAAAAAAAATATGACTATGTGTTTTTTAATAATGTTTTGTCAAAACTTAAATAAATTATTAGATTTGATCTTTTAATAGAAAAGCAATACAGAAGCCAGACCATACTGTGAAGTTTGAAGAAATATATATTGGAAGCAATATAATGGATCAAATGTGAAAGAAACAGGCATCATGGATATTATTAAAAGAATTAAAAAGCTGAAATAGAGCTGGGCCAGACAAATTACTAGAAAAGTTCCAATAAATGGATAATTTAAATTTTAAAATGATTCCCAAGGGATTATAAAAGATCTAGAAAAACACAATCTTATATGACATAGATAATAAAATTATCTGGATTGGTATAGAGAAGAGAAGCTACGAATTAATGAAATTACATTGAACTTCAGTAGACCATCATTTATAATGGATCCATAATAGCTGACAATTTACGAGTAAATTTAACCATCTCTTCATATCATCTTAACAAGACTATATTTAATCTAAAATTAGAAAATCAATTTCTTATAGAAAAATATTTTTAAAACTCATGTTAATTATGACCCCCCCCACCCCGCACCAATAAGAATTTAGTTTTCTTACAAATGATTTATCATACATTTCTCTTACTATTTGCCTTTATATGATTTTTAAATATACTAACAATTTTACACTTTTTTTTAAATATCAATAGTTTTATTTCCTTTGGTTTCTACTATCTATTGCTTGTCTTTGAGTTATTAAATGGCAATACATTACTTCAATATTTTTATGAGAAACAATTTTATAATAAAATTTGTATATGTTTAGTTTTTAAATCATTAATATTGTAAGGGGTAGTTACAACTCAATCATATCCTGCCAAGATTAACCCACTTATTAAATAAATCCAACTAAAAACTTGCACTAATAATGGGAATGTTATTTGATTATTATTAGCATATATATATGTGTGTGTGTACAGGACATGTGTTTATTTATACTAGCATTTAATCAAAGAAGTCATGATAGATTGTTTTTTTTACAGTGAATCATTTAGTGTAGTTGAACAATGTAGAAATGAATTATTTATATATACTATTAAACAAGCTTTAATAAATTGTGTTTTACATTCTAAACTGAAGAATAGTGTGATGCAATTTGAAACTATGTAACTTGGAGATGACCTGATGTCAAGTGAGGTAGTTAGGAAACTGAGTATAAAAATAAAATTATGATTTTACTATTTTATTTTTTTATTAATGAAACAAATGGAACAATAAGCAGTCACATAAAAAGAAATGAAATTTTTGTGTACCTCATAAATCATGGGCAGTATAAAAGCAAAATCTTTTAAAAATATTTCTTCTTGAAATAATACATATGCTATAATGAAATAACATCAATTGAATTAAAATTTCGAATGCTAAAAAAAAAATGAAGTCTGTTGTTCGAAATTACTTAGCAGTAAGAGTTATAAAGTGAAATTAAGTAGAATTGATACATTTTCGTAATAACTAGATTGGTTTCTGGTCATGAGTGGAAGAGTTTTTGGAATTTTTAAATCTTGTGAAAAAAAGAACACTGATTTTGCTAATAGTTAAAGCAAAATATGGAATCATTTATCTAACATATATAAAAAATTCTTCAATATGAAAATGTAACTTATGATTACAAATAGTTATATATTATTTTGAGATGCATATGGGGTAGACAGTCTGTCTGATGTGGTGTTGACCAATCTCTTCCCTAACATGACTGCCTTCCCTAATGTGACTGTGTAAAACTTTCATTTTTCTACTTTATCATTACACCCAAGATGGTTACTATCCAAGAAGAAGTCTACACAGGAGAATTAAGAGATAGACCTGCTAATGATCGATGTGTTTATATTTTAAATGATGCCAGGAGACATCCCTACATGATCAATCCTTTGACAAAGAAAGTGATATGAAGAACTAAATTGCCTATTGGAAATTTCCATGTCAAAACATCATGAACTATCACCAGGATGATTCAATGAATTTTATTTCATCAAGTGATTAATATTGTAAAATTTTCTTTCTTTTTTTGTTTGATTTCATACTCAGAAGCATGAACTTCATAGAGTTCATTTTTAGTGTTAGTAGAAAAGAAAGGGGGGGGGGACAGTTATTTTTTTTTATTATTGTAAATAAATTTAGACCAGCCCATTGAATTTCTAAGGAAGCTTAACATCTGGTTATCTCTATATATATTGAAGATTTTCATCTATTTTACTCAGAGCAAATTACAAAACTGGGTAGATTACAGAATTCGAGTTATATATTGTTAATTAACAATTGCTTTGTTATTTTAGTGTGAATGACTAATTATCTAGTGTAAAATGCCTTTATCTATCATATGTATTTAGACTTAGATTGCGGGACTTAATCAAATAGATTATTTTCAGCAGGAATAAATCACAATATTATTATGACTGAGACAATGGATATTTAACTTAGTTAAAGTTGCAATCATTTTAACCATTAATGTTTCATTTTATTTTTCATATTTTTCATGATTTTGCAAGTAATGAGTGCCATAATGGATTTCTACCATTTGGTAAAGGGGATGGAACTATAAAACTATTAACTGATAGAATGGTAGAGGTTCCTATTTGACACATTATATATATTATTCTTTTTTTTTTATTATTGTTAAAATATTTTATTTTTGATTCATTTTATCATTGTTAATAAATGTTGAATAGTTTACATTATTCTGGTCTCTGATTTATTGAGTTATCATTGAAATCAGCAAACAACTATTAATCATATTATGCACACACACCTATTTCATTTTTATAAAATAGTTTTATAACAAATTAGGTATTAATAATGCTAGTTGTAACTTATATGAAAGTGCAAATGTTGCTACGTGTATCTATTCATACCTGTTAAAAGAGTTAAAAGCAATATTCTACCTGGATTCAAATATCAGGGCAAAAAGGTACCAGAAAGGGGCAAGAGGTGGATGAACTTAACTTAAATTGTATCTGATATTGTCAAATAGGTATAGAGCTAGTCAATTAAAGATAAGTGCAATCATTGGTTATGCATTTCATTGCATTATCACCAGCATCCTATCCAAAGACCCAAAGTCCGAACATAGTTAGATGCAACTTTTTCCCTTTCCCAGCCTGGAGGAATTATGTGGACTGTTACATCTGGTGCATCCAATTGTGCGGTATTGAATCTTAGTTCCCAGACTATTACAATATATATAATCTTACATATATATACACCCACCTATATTGTAATGGAATAGTGCAATTAACAAAGTCTTTAAGTGTGGATACAAATTAAATTGCTAATTTATAGTATGGATTCAAAAAATTCATCACATAATCACAAATTTCTTATGCTTGCTCATAACTGTTATTAAAAGGCAAAACTCTCCATACAGTAGTGCCACTCAGTGCAAGCCAGAGTAATCAATGGATGCCAGAAGGCTTATGCATAAAATCCCTATCTAGTGCCTACTCATCCAATATCCCCAGACTAGTTTCTAGCTTGTGGCTTCTGTCAGTGAGGAACTTGGATCTGAGAGCACTGCATCTAGATCTTAGGATCTAATGCAACCCTCCAGCAGTGACCTTTTATCTCTACTTAACTACAATACTATGACTCTAAAATTTGAAAACAAGTTAATATTTTTAATCCAAGCTCATTAGCTTATATAGTCATATAGGTCTGAACTCAGTTCAGTACCCACACATTTCAGTGTCTTTGGTTCTTCAATAAGCATAGCTACCACTATCCTATTAGGCAGGATTGGTATTAAAATATTAAACCATCACATGATCTCCATTTCTTATGCTGGCTCATAACTGTTATTAAAACAGTCAAATCTCTCCATGCAGTAATGCCAGAAGATTTGTGCATAAAATCCCTATCTAGTGCCTACTCATCCAATATCCCCAGACTAGTTTCTAGCTTGTAGCTTTCATCAATGAGGAGCTTTGGATCTGAGAGCACTGCACCTAGATCTTAGGGTCAAATGCAACCCTCTACCAGCAACCTTTTATCTCTACTTAACTACAAAACTATGAATCTAAAATTGAAAACAATAATATTTTCAATCCAAACTCCATACAGTAGTGCCACTCAATACAAACCAGAGTAATCAATGGAGAGTTTTGTTTGTTTTAATAACAGTTATGAGCAAGCATAAGAAATGGTGATCATGTGATGTTTAGTAGTTTAATACCAATCCTGCCTAACAGGATAGTGGTGGTTATGGTTATTAAAAAACCCAAGACACCAAAATGTATGGATACTGAACTGAGTTCAGACCTATATGACTATATAAACTAATGATCTTGGATTGAAAATATTATATTTTCAATTTTAGACTCATAGTTTTGTAGGTTAAATCGAGATAAAAGATGGCTGCTGGAGTTGCATTAGATCCTAAGATCTAGGAGCAATGCTCTCAGATCCAAAGCTCCTCTGACGAAAGCCACAACCTCAAAAACTAGTCTAGGGATATTGGATGAGTAGGCACTAGATAGGGATTTTATGCACACCTTTTGGCATCGATTACTTTGGCTTGCACTGACTGTCACTGCTGCATGGAGAGTTTTGCCTGTTTTAATTCATAACGTTACATATGGAGTGATGATAATAAAATGGTTTCATATTGAGAATCAATTTATATAACATGAAATATATGTGAAAAATACAACAATACCCAAATCAAATCAGTCTATCATTGTCAAACATAGTCTTGGGTTACTAATATAAATAAGGATTAATATATATTACTTGAAAACAATTGGTCCATAGCTTTAATTATATAGAAAGCACTGCAGTAAAATAATGCTGACTAACAAATTCAATAAGAAATTATATAACCATTCACACATATATGGTTGATAAACAGATTAAAAATATAAGATCAAAGTTATCATTGATATAATAAATAACATATCAGGGATAATAAAAAAATAAAACAAAGTTAATAAAATAACATTAAATCAATCTCAAATAATAATAATTATGTTTACAAGAATTGGATATTTACAATTATTTTTTGAACAAAGAAAATATGGTAATACATAATCTAATCATCCACACTGCTTGATGGCGCTGTTGCTAGTGAAAAGGGATGGGGATTAAATTTAGTGAAGAAAAATCAAATATAATGATGGTTAATACTGCAGAAAGAGAAGATGTAGAATTTTTATTGGGAGATATTAAGTTAAGTGTGGTGAATAGATAAGATATTTGGGAATTGATTTAAGTAGTCAGACAAATTATTTGTTTGAATGGGAGAAATGAAGCAAAAAAAGAAAGGGATTGATAAAGAAATTAACAATGTTTTCATATAATAAAGATGATGTAGCTACAATTATATGAAAGGAGTTGCAGTAGCAAGGTTAACATATGGTAATGATGCATTATATGTTAGTAAAGGGGTATTAGATTACTTAGAAAAAGTTCAAAGGGAAATAGGAAGACATGCATTGGATGCAGATGTATGGACAGCAAAAGAGGCAATTCAAGGAGAAATGGGACAGTCAAGTTTTCATATGAGAAATGCAAGAAGCAAAATGAAAATGTTTGGTAGATTGCAGTTTATGGATAATAAAAGAATAGCCAAAATAGTATTTAATTGGGTTAGGAGTAAAGAGCAGGCAATAAGATAGGTGAGAAAGGTAATGCGGTATGCAAAAGATTTGGATAAAGAATTTAAATCAGTATATTTGTACAAAAGATGGGATGATTGTGTTAGGAGGAGTGTTGAGTGTTATAGTGGTAAGGAATGGGATAAAAGAATAGATTTATTAATAACAAATAGGGAGTTAGAGTTAGAGAGATGGAGAACTAGTATGGAGAGTAAAAAGAGTTTAAATATATATAGAAATAAACAGAATATTAGGTGCGAGTTAATATATGATAATAGTAGGGAAAGTAGTTTATTGTTTAAGGCTCGAACAGGATCTTTAGCAACAAGAGACTATACATGTAAATGGAAAAATATGGGTGATTTAGTTTGTAAATTATGTAAGGAAGAAATAGAAAATATTAGGCATCTGTTAATTGAATGTAAATGCTTGAAAACAGAAAGGGCACATATAATAAAGTTATGGAAGAATAAATATGAAAAAAGTGATTATACAGAAAGTGGATTATTGGTTTTTTATGCTGGGTTTGGAAAAAGATAAAAGAAATTTAGATATAACGGCCACAGAGTTGACATAGATTATGGTGTGGAAATGGGATGGAGCAGAATATGGGAAAACTTAGATGGGGAATGAAAAATTAAGTAGCTAACAGGTTTCTCTGAGCATAATTGCTGAGAGATTCTTGGCTTCATTTAAGAAGAAGCTACAGTACATCACATCAATAGATATAACATTATCGGGCTGTTTTTATTTTGTTGATCTATGTTTTTAATTTTTGGATTTGTTTGACTTTTTTTTTGTTGTTGTTTTATTTTTTTAACCCGTTTTATGTATATTTCTTAAAAATAAATAAATTGTTTTTTTTTTTTTTTGGCTTTTTAAAACATTCGATCTTTTTTTTAAAACAAACATTTCTTTTTTACATTTTTTTTTTTTTTAAGAAACTTTTTTTGTCCAGTCTTTTTTCTTGTTTTTGAAGAAACTTCTTTTTTTTTTTTCAAATTTCCAACTCAGCTCCAATATGCTTTATTGTAAGCTCATCCCGGCTCCAATAATAAATTAGCTGTGGTTTAATTAAAGTTCTAGAAAATTCAATTTCTTTTTAAGGTTTGTTCTAAATTTTGAAAATGTCAATTAAATATATTTTAGGAATTAAAATGGCTAGGCATCATCTGTAAACATGTTGGCTTGTTTATTTAAAAAATTGTATAAACATATAAATTGGTTTAATTAAAGAATTTTGTAAACAGATGGGCTTATTAATTAAAGAAATAAATTTATTTTGCAAAGCTAGATGGCAAGATAAAAAGGCCAGCTCAGAAAATAATTCTTATTCATCTTCATTTCTTTTGCTAAACATGAAGAATACTAAATCCTCTACTAGCAGCTGAACTAATAAGGATGTACTGCTAACTTGCACAAATGAACTTGCTGAAGCATGTAACCCATAACCATTAGGTTGTCCAACTCTGCTTGCTGAATTTGATCCAACACTGTCCTATCTTCAAATATACAGTTAAAGAGATATGCTTACTTAACAGTGGAGAAAAACCTCATAGACTCTAACTAAAAACATAACTGAAAATGATAAAGATTGGATACCAGTAAATCAAGACTTCACAACCACTAAAGCTCTAGTTGCACAAATGTACATATGTATATATAACTCCACTTTAGAAAAAAATAGTAACTACTTAGCCAAGCTTTGGGACTTAAAGATAATGTAGATATTTAATAAATCATTTTATAAACTTGTTATCAACAAATCAATGATGTTTATAATTTTAGATGTGTTTGTGTATTTATCTTTTTTATTAACTTATTTTAGTACTTAGACATTATAAAACTAGATTTTTGTCAGTAGATTTGATATTGTGGTGGGCTTTAAATATTTAAATACTTCATTTTTGCAGACACAATAATTTTTTTTAAATAGTTGAGATAAAAAAATCAGTTTGCTCCTTAAATCTTCTTCCCCCTCATGATAAAGTGTTTAAAAATCATTTCTGTGATTGCAGCCAGAGTTTTACATCAAACTTTTCCCTAAAAAGAAAATTTTTTTAAAAAAGAAAGTTTTAAAAAATATAAAATGTTTTTTTTAAAAATAATTTAAATTTAGTACAATTAAAATTTTGTCGCTCTGAGATATCTGAGATATTCAAAAATCTAATGTAAGCAAAAAATATGTATATGTCTAATGTGATGTACACATAGCTATATAAATAATTTATTAAATTGATTTTAATGTGCTTAGATTTATGGACAATTTGCTTGTTTACTTCGCATGCATCTAAAAATAATGTTTGTTATTATGTATGTGCATTTTCATATAGTGATCCTTAGATTATCAGCCACACTTGAATTGTATATAGTTACTTGCCTCCATATGATATTCCTGCTTGAAGTACTCAAGGATAATTCTGATTTGCATCAAGAAGACATTCCTCTCCATGAATTATATTTTTTGCTTTGTACTCCAGATGATTAAGGGACCTATTTATTGTTTGCTGTTAAATATGGGCTCAGATACACAGTATGTTGGTCTAATTTTGTGATGGCCTGTGCGGTGATATTTATAGTGAATTTAGGCTCCTTTGTTTTTATGCAAAAGTGAAATATATGTGTGTACATCTTAACTTAGAACACATCTAATAATTATATAAATAATAGTTACTTACTAATCTTCAGATGATACAGCATTATCATGTTAAATTTTTATGAATAGTAATATTTAAAGCTATCAGATATAATGCACTATATGCCAACATAAAAGGGGAAGTTATCATTGAAATATGTTTGTACTTGAACTGTATTATATTGTCCTACAAATAAACTTTGTTTTGTTTATTATTAATTATTTTAGCATTTATTTACTGTTGTCTATTTTGCCAATTGATATTTCTACAAAATTTCTACTCTCCATGATTTAGAGGCAATTTTAAATGTGTAAGAATGTTGGTACAGCTCTGTAGGCATTTACATTTAGTATTCTTACTAGTAAACTCTCATTCTAGGCTATAAGTCTAGTGCCACTCACTGGTGTTGGATATTAGGGTGCCTACTGTCCATTACAATATAATATATATTGTGCTATAGACGTATATACCCAACCACATTGTCATGTATACACATTATAAGATTTTTTTTTTCTTGCACATAAGATTATTAATTATTGAAATCATTGGTCAATGTCTTAGCTAATTTTATCTCACTATATATTTATAAAACAGTTGCAAACATGATCTTTTATTGTCTTAAAAGAAGTAATCTATTTTGACATTTTCTTAACAAGAGTTGCTGGATTTTGAAGGAAATATGTTTCATTTTAACAAGGATTAAAAATATTTTGCCTAACTTCACATTAAATATATATATTTGCATTCATTCTTTTATGTAGGAACATTAGAAACAAAATAAACAATAAGTTACATTTATATATATATATGAAACCATCTGTATATGTATAAATCTATTTGTATATATTTACACATAATTGATATCTAAAATGGATTTGTTTATAACAGTGATTGCTTGATAAATTTGATAAGGCAAATACCTCAAGGTATCGCATAACCACAGTGATGGATATTATGTCTTTTAAAAAAAAACAGATACAACAGTCCCTCTCACTAAGGAAAAACCATTTGCTTTTCATTCTTTTGCTTTTGAAAATGTATTCTTTTTCACATATATATTAATTCTTTTGGAAAAAGTCATACTTTAGTAAACATTTCTCTTCTATAACAGAAAAATGATGTATATACTTAGGATGATCTATATTCAAAGCCAATACAATATGATCGGCAAAAAAGGAAAGTTAATTTCTACCCATAAAAGGTAAGCTAAAAGGAAAATAGAAGCTTAATACCAACTTAAAATACAATTAATACTATACTTCAAAAAATTTATTTTGCTTTCATCAGAAATTTCAAAATATTCATTTGAATTTAAGTAAATATATATATATATACATTTATTTGAAGTGCAATACGAAAACTTATGGAAAAAAGGGCAGTAATATTATTAACTAAATTAAAATATAATATCAATGCTTAAAAGACTGGAAAGTTATATATTGTAGAAAGACAAAATTTAAATTTCTTACACGCCTATTACTGTATCTTGACAATATATATATATATGTTAAAACGAAGATTTGCACAGGTTAAATATATAAAATCCATATTTTGCGGGTTCATCCGTGTTAAAAACTTTTAATATTAATATACTGACGTTTCGAATTGGTCACACAAGTCATCCACAGAGTTATAAAAGGTAGAAAGATGGTTGTAGAGGCGCTACAATCACTGATTTGAATAAAACGTTAAAATTCCACCAATAGCAAAAATGTTAAATTTAGGAATGTTTTTTAAAAAAATCTTTCCAAATAGGAGGAAGTTTGCATGAATCATCTCACTTATTGATACAATCTGGCCTTTTAAATATCTCAATGGCTTCTCTAATTTTGCACTGGTAGAGATTATCACATCTGGATATGATCCTGGTACTAGAAAAATCAATTTTATGACCTGAATCTATAGTATGGAGTGAGAGTGCTGCTGATGATGAGTGTTGTTTAACTGCATTGGCATGCTCATCTCTCCTAACACTGATGCGACGATTACTCATACCTATGTATGAAGCTTTACAATTTTTACATAAGATTTGATAGACACCATGGGATTCAAGCGGGATGAATCCTTAGGCTTGATTATTATATTGCTGATCTTTTGATGAGCAAAAAATGCTGTATCTATATTATAGCGTTTTAATATACGTCCGATACTGTCTGTAGTTCCTTTTACATATGGAACACAAATCCTAATAGCTGATTTATCATCTTTTTGTTTCCTATTTTGTCTATTTTGGGCTTGAAATAAGGCTTTTTTTTATAAATTTGTAATTATAACTATTTGCTAATAAAACACTATTAATATGATTTATTTCTTCTTTCAGATGTGTCTCATCTGAAAGGTTAATTGCTTTATTTAAAAGAGTTTTGGCTACAGAAACTATCTGAGTTGGGTGATGATGAGAATGGAAATGGAAATATCTGTCTGTGTGTGCATCCTTTCTGTAAATAGAAAAAGATAAACTATTTGGTGTTCTGGTGACTAGAACATCAAGAAAAGGGAGTTTTCCATCAGACTCTGTCTCCATTGTAAATTTAATATGAGGATGCATATTATTTAAATGTAAGAAAAAATCATCTAATTTATTTTTTCCATGTTGCCATATGACAAAAGTGTCATCTATGTATCTGAGCCAAATGAGAGGTTTTAAAGATGATGATTCTAAAGCACGAGTTTCTATATATTCCATGAATAAATCAGCTATTACTCCTGAGATAGGTGAGCCCATAGGAATACCAAAAACTTGTCTGTAATGCTGTCCATTGTATACAAAATATGTATTTAAGAGACAATGTTTAATCGAAGCAATAATATGGTCTGGTAAATTGCAACATTGTGAGATTATATTTAAAGCTTCATCAATTGGAATGTTTGTAAACAAAGACATGACATCAAAACTGACCAGAATGTCATTAGCATTAATTTTTAAACTTTTTAAAACAGAAATAAAATGAAGAGATAATCGCTACCAGTGCAAAATTAGAGAAGCCATTGAGATACTTAAAAGGCCAGATTGTATCAATAAGCGAGATGATACATGCAAACTTCCTCCTATTTGGAAAGATTTTTTTAAAAAACATTCCTAAATTTAACATTTTTGCTATTGGTGGAATTTTAATGTTTTATTCAAATCAGTGATTGTAGCGCCTCTACAACCATCTTTCTACCTTTTATAACTCTGTGGATGACTTGTGTGACCAAGTCGAAACATCAGTATATTAATATTAAAAGTTTTTAACACGGATGAACCCGCAAAATATGTATTATATATATGTTAGAGTGATTTTTTTTTGTAGTCAAGATCTTTAATAAACTCATGTAGTGCTCACATATATTCCGGGTCCTGAGGAGATTGCATCATAACGGATTGAGTAACCATTACTCTCAAGATGATTATGACAATAAAATTGGATAAATCCTCTGGAGTTTGTGATATAGTTGCTAGGAAAACCTATGCTACAAAACAGTATGTTGTGATAACCTCTAAAATTGAATTAAGATACTAAACATTCTTGGAAAAAAAAATATATTAGTGGTCTAGTGTGAATGAATTTTAAACAATATGTTTGGATCATTGTTCTTGCATGAATATTGGATAATCTAATGAATTAGGGAGTCTAAAATGCATCTATATTAAGGATACTGAATACCTCATTATCTTTACCAATTGTTCACCTTCACTTTAATTTTATTTTATGTTTATTGGGAGGGATATTTGATGCATATATATTTGTCGAAGAATAAATGTTTAGATACACATACAATTAGAGGAAAATCATAATATTTATTCAAAATTGTAATTAACCAAGAATTTAATTTTGTTTGAATAACACATTTAGATTTTCTGTAATGCTATAATTCCCAATAATAATAAGTTATGACTTTTATGGATTTTATATGTAAAAATAAATTTTTCTTTGGTTATGAAAATAAAGTCTGTTATTTAATGCTACCAATATTAACATTTATATAATTACTGCATATTGAGTTTATTCCTTGGTATCTCATTAACTTTATTTACTATTATCTGACTTAAATAAATTATTATTATTATTAAATAAAATTGAAATCCTGAATTTTATTTACTTTAATTAATCAAGGGGCAGTAATAATTGCAATTGTATTAAAAGAAATATAGATAAATAAACTTCAACTAAGATATAATTCAAACATTATCATTTTAAACACATTTTAGCTAATTAATAATTAAACCATTAGCATTTAAATTTTCCTCACATTCATAAAAGTTAGCATTCTTTATTATTTTATATCTATTTTAATATTGTATTGGTGCAGATTAGGACTTGAGGAACTAAGTGTATAAAATCTTTTCATTTAATTTATTTTAATCTTTTAAATTTGGATTTAATTAATATTTAGTACAGTCTCTATCTTTTGGGAATCACACCTCTATCTATCCCATTTATACCATTACAATATATTACAGTGCATTACCCAAAGGCCATATCAAACAATTCAGATTAAATTTCATATGTCCTCATTGTCTAAAAAGATGATAGCTAAGTTATTTTAGAGTTAATAAAGATGGATTTATGTATGGTACAAATGGTGGAAGAATCAGAGATTCAAGACACCCATGAGTTCATTATGATGACTACTGGTTATTAGATAATAGGAACATATGATTCATTGTATGTTTATAATATGCATAAGACTCATAGGTAGCTGATAGAGAAGGTTATGGTTTAATCATCATACCATTTATACATCTATATGGACATATTCATTTGCACTTCTAACAAATACTCCTATTGCTAATGATCATTACAACTTACACATATACAGAAATAATCTTTATTATTATAATATATTTAAACATAATAAACATATATAAATACAACTGCAACTTGATCTCTAATACACTGTTTATTTAAATAATTTAAATTATAACTATATTTTAAAATTATGTTCATCAATTTCCTTTTTAGTTCATCCAATTTTTGTTCTATAAATCATGCATTCTCCTTTTCATTAGTCTTTGAATAGAAGTCATTCTGTGATGGGGTTTTTTTTTTTAATTTTTTGCTTGTGTTTATTCATATTTTGTTATTACATTCTGTAATTATTGTGCCGGTCAAAACATGTTTATCCATCTAACATGAGCTGGAACTCACAAAATGTTCTTCAAACCCAGTCAAGCCCAAGATTTAGGTCAGGGACCAGCCTGAATTCGAACCCACTCTCTAAGCCCCAGATCTAACACCTAAAGAATAACATAATAGTGATGGCCCATGAGAATTAATCTTAATCCGGCCGACTATCAGAGCTGAGCAAAACAATGAGACATCTATTAACTATGACTATATTAATATATACATAAGTATGGCTGTAATATGTGGAAGTGGAGGAAAAAGGAATTCGAACTACTCAAATAAGTTAGACAATAAAATATAGTTTAATATACTGACAAATTATTATACATTTATAAATTAATTATATACATTAGTGTGTGCGTGAATGAGCAAGCGATAGATAATTACATAGTGTCATTCACGCTATTATTTCTCATATGCTCTTTATTAGCTAAATGATATATTATAAATAAACACACATCTTTGGTGGGTCTAATATTAAAATGCCATTCTATTATTACAAAGAATTCGCATAAAATGGTTATTAACACTTTGGATTACGGTTCTGAAACATGGTGACTAACATTATTTAGGGGAGCGTTCTGAGATTCATTATACATATGATATAAACTATTTTCATGCCACTGAGGTCGTGAAAATAAATAAGATACATTTGAAAAACATATTTGAAAATGACATTTGATTAGATGACAAAATATTTAATGAAAAATTATTTTAACGATAGTAAGATGAACGCTTTATTTTTCCCCAGGCATATACTCTTAAATAGATATATAAACCACGGACGGTGGGATTGTATAAGATTGAAATAAATTTAATCAAGAAAACTAGAAGTAGTTTGCATTTATATATATATATATCTTTTAAGCAAAGCTTAATTTTAATATTAGAGCATTAAAACTGGGTCATGAAGCAAAAGAAATAATAATAATAATACAAAGAAGTTTGCGGTGCTGACATAATAGCCTAAAAATAACTAAGAGGAAAAGGCGTGCTTCTGGATGAAAAACGAAATGGATGGGCATAGCATGTGCCAAACTTAGGGATCACCGCCAGAGACCTTTTTATACGAAGAAATGGATGGGCATAGCATGTGCCAGACTTAGGGGTCACTGCCAGTGGCCTTTTTATACGAAGAAAAAGTATGCATAGCGTGTGCCAGACTTAGGGATCACCGCCAGAGGCATTTTTATACGAAGACTTGAGAAGAAATCTATGGGTTCGAATTTGTCGTAACCCCCAGATTAAAAAGCACATATATATAGAACATGAAGATCGGCCAAATGTCAGAAACGCAGTAATGATACATGACTCTAACAACATTGAATAAATTTTACTGCTTTAAAATAAATGACCCTTGTTTCAATACTATAAGTAATAATAGATGTCAGATAATAGTGCTTATTAAACCTCTATCCCAGCCTGTCTTATCCAATATCAATATATATATTGAAAGGGCTTACAGTTTTAATCCTTTTTTTTAAATATATACAATTCTTTATAAGAATATAAAGAAAACTGTAAGCCCATTTCAATATATATTGATAAATGCAATCTAATTAAATGAATTTTCTCCAATATGGATATATACTCGCTTAAATATATATGCATATTTTAATTTTTTTATGCATTGGATTAATCCCTAAGTATTATATAAGGTGTGAAAATATAAATAAATTTTGTTTTATTATATTTATGTTAATTTAAGTGTCAGTTTTATTCTCTCATTTCAAGCCTAAGTAAATATAGCTATCACACACATCCCATGACACAATGCCATGTTTTCTTTCGAGTTAGAAGTGAGTAAACAGAGAGGCTAGCATCTAAGAAGTTAGGGAGGGATTTGAATCTGACCTATTGGTGCTTTCATTTTAGTGATGTCACACTAATCTCTAATATGGATTTTTTTTTTTTAATAATAAATAGCACATATAGTGACAAGGATGGACATTCTCTGTACTTAGACATGTTTGATGGGAATGACAATCAGAAATATGGCAGAATGCTTAGTCTGATCGTCATTAGTTAGTATATTAAATTTTAAAAAATATTGTTATTCCTAACACCCATTAACCCCAGGGTTTAAATCCTCTTACATTCTTATAAAGTATTGTGCATATTTAAAAAGAGAAGTAAAACTATACGCTGCCATTCCAATATATATATATATTAATGTTTACTTAATTTCTCTTTCAAAGAATAAAGAAAATTAAAAGGTAATTTCTTCACTTTCTTTTTGATGTACATGCATTCAAGCACATATAATAAAACAAAAAAGAAGCAAACAGTTATTTTCAATATATATTAATAATCTTTATAATTAAATTATGACAACAATTTTAAATAGATAAATATAGGTTTAACCTATTTAGGTAATATTGCTTCTTAGACATCTATTTATATTTAAAATATCTACAAAATATATAAATTATATAATATTGATTTTTGCTTCTAATAATTTATTTATACATACATACAATTTAATTTCATCCAAGATCTCAAAACAATAAAATAAAAAATTAATATTATGCATTTAAAATTTAAATTAATTAAGAAGTTTATATAAAATTGTACATCAAACATTTAAAATACTACTAATATATATAATATTGATTTAATACTAATAATTTATTTATATACATATATAGTTTAATTTTACCCAAAATGTCAAATAAAAATAAATATTATACATTTAAATTAATTACTATGTTATATATACAGTCTAAGGAGAGAAAAGAAGTAAATAATGAAGCTTAAAAAGAAAGATCTGATTCGTAAAATATTTTCTAAATTTGATTTATTTAGCATATGGATTTCTTTTTAGACAGCTTAACAACATATTAATAAATATCATAAAAGATTCTGTAAAATACATTCACAAGTGACTTTATTAAGTTCAATTCAATCATTTTATCCAAATTCAATAGCTATGTGGTACATAATATTTGTATATGACCAAATTTACATAGGTCAGAAGCTATTCAATTCTCTTTATGAAACATATGAGCACAACAAACATGGATTGCACCGAATTGGCTAATGAGACTCCATTAACATCTAGAATGATCAAATCCAGCTGCTGTATTGTTAGAGCTGGAAAAATACATTTGTTTGTGCAACTTCATAAGAAACTCTATTTGTTGGTTTTTTGAAAAAATGATAAATTGAACAAAGAGATTTTGATTTGAAATGAATGTTGGATAAAAAAAACTACATCTTGAATTAATAGTAAGTTATCTATAATAGTTTTTTATACATTTTCTGTAAGGGAACTTCTCTTTTGATACCAATACAAGACATATAGGCTTAAGTTTACAAGTAACAATTGTCATGTAATATTTAATTGAATATCCATAAGTTTATGAGAACAATTTTTCTCCAAACAGGGGTGCAGTATTTACCAGTAGAATATGCTATTGTTAAGGAATCTGTTTGTATTTGCTTTGCAACTCTAAGAATTGCCAGCTAATTTTTCAAATTTCTTAGAATCTTTAATAAATGAGAAAAACAAATTAGGTTATAGCCCATATGGGATAGGATTGTGTTTTGAGTTAAATTAAACTCTGACTATAACATGTTTTTTTGTTATTTAGATGAAAAGCTAAGTATGCTTCCAATCATAGATGAATGATTACCATGAACTCAGTGTGGTTTTAGAGAATCAAGAAGCACTATATATATATATGGATTTTGTTGTAAAGCAAATGCAAGACAAATGTTGTGAATAAAATTAATGATTTATGCATTGTTTTTATTCATTTTATTAAAACAAATGACTCAATTAAACAAACAGTTTTAAGACATTGTTTAAAATTAATTGATTGTTCACAAAAAGTTGATGGAATAAGAGAAAGTGTTATTACTAAGAATAAAAAATCTGAGATATTTGAAATGAAAACTAGTGTTAAACAAAAATGTATTCTTGTTCCAACATTATTTTTGATTTTTATGACAATGACATTTGGAAGTGTTTATAGAGCTTAATAAAAAACAAATGAAGATTTAATTACAGGTTCAATAATAAAATTTTAAATCAAAATTGATTAAATGTAAAAGTAAGAACTTTATCTTCTCAGATTATGGATTTATAGTAAGCTGATGATTCTGCTATTTTCCCCAGTTCAAAAGACAATTTTTAGAATGACTTACTGTTTTAAATGCAACATGTAAAGACTTTGGTTTAGAAATTAATATTCAAAAAGTCAAGTTCTTTATCAGCCAATAATAGAAATAAAATTTTCAGCAATTTTTAGCTTGGGTGATTATCAATTTGAAAATTTAAACCAATTTAAATATTTTGATAGTTTGATAAATAGAAAGATTGACTTGAGAGAAGTTATAGTGTAGCATAAACTCCAATGTTCTTCTGTTCATTTTAACAAATTAAAAGATAGAATATTTCATCACAGGAAATATCTATTGCAACTAAATTATCCATATATAAAACTATTATTTTACTTGGTACTCATCTTATAGCTAAAGACGCCGCTCTATGGTGAGCGTTTTTGCACTAAAACACATAAAAATGCTGTTTCCACGGTCGACATGTTTGAACCCGCGTTTTTTATAATACAACTTTTTTGTTCTACAGAATGCAGGCCGCTATGTCGCGTCGCAGTACAGCATGTATGTCACATCGCAGCAAATACATTTTCCGAATTCGCACAGTTTATAAAATATTTACGGCTTGATGAGAGAGTTTGTATTTGAATTCGATAGAAATGTTGTTTTCATTGGATTTTTTTATTATTTTAAAGTATTGAAATGTTCAGATTTTTTAAAGTAATAATTGTAAGACTTTTTACAATGTACTCTGTTGAAGTTTTAATTGGGAAAATGTTAAATATCTATGTTTTTAGTGAGTTGCAATTAGGTAACGCGTCAAGTAACGTACTGTTCGTAACATTCCATGAGACAAAGAAGATTCTACCGTGTGTATATTTTTGAAGTAAAAAAGAGCGGTACCAAAAAAATATCCAGTAAGAAAAGTACAAATATACAAGATTTTTTGTAAATTTCATAAAAAGCAAATATTATAAACATGTTTAATAAGTAAAGAAGACATTTATATGTGTATGTTGTTGTTTAAAAAAGTTTGATTTTATTTATTTTGTCCGAATACGGTTACGATTTTGAATTTTTTTATTTTAGCATTACAAACAACAGAACACTAACCCTAAAACTAACCTAACCCTAAAACTAACCCTAAACCTAAAACTAACCCTAAACCTAAACCTAACCCTAAAACTAACCCTAAACCTAATCGTAACAACTTTTACTTTTTATTGTCATTCAGTTTTAAGTAAAAATTGGCCATAATATCTCTTTGTTTGTAAAAAAAAAAAAAGTAAAACGAAGACTAAAAAAATAAAAAATAGACTAAGAAATTTTACTTTTTATTATGATTATTATTTTTTAGTTAAACAACAACAACAACAAAAAAAAGTCGTAACACAAGTAAAAAAATATCTGATAGAAAATTGATAAAAAAAAAGCCGTAACACAAGTAAAAAAATATCCGATAGAAAATTGATAAAAAAAAAGCCGTAACACAATTAAAAAAATATACAATAGAAAAAACACGAATCAAATTGTAATTTGTTGATTTTATTTTACATTTATTATTATCATTTAAATTGTATACGTTAATAAAAAATAATATTTATAAAAGACGATTTTGTTTTGTTTTTATTTTCGCATTACAAAAAAGCACAGCAAAATTATTATAATCAACGGCCCAGGAATGGTCATATTTTATAGTTTTAGCATGAAAACGCTCACCATCCAATGGCATCTTTATCTATAAGACAAGCACCTTTTACTTATTACGTGGGAAAGAGAATTGATGTCCTATATGCAATGCACAAACATTAGCAATGTTTTGTTTAAAGATACTCTGTAAAATTTAAAAATATAATGACAAAAGCATAAAATCAATCAATATATTCTTGAACTTGATGGATGTGATAGGCAGAATAGTGTCCACTATTATAAAACATCTTTGTTGAAATGGATATATAAAATGAATGAACAATATAAGTCTTCCCAAAATAGTATTTAATGGTAACTTGATCAATGGTTTTGGGAGATAGACAGATTTCATTTATAAGGATTATCTCAAAAAATTCTAAAGAGGTGCAATGTTAATTGTTTCCATTGGGAAGATATGATAGAAAAAAGAATATAACTGAAGAACTACAATTAAACATGGTGTTGAAATATTTAAAAAAGAAATTTTTTCTGCAAAAGAATTTAAAAGACAGCATCATAAAATATCAAATGAACAAAAAAAAAAACAACAACATGTTTAAATGTGTATTCACAGATTCAGTTGTATAGTCATAATAAAACTCAGTTCTAATATAATTCAGTTTTTATTTTTATTTATTTTTTGAGTTAGAATGATCATATTCATTAATGAATGGCTTCATTCAGAAAATTTAGCATATATAAAGAACTATGCTGACTAGATAAGTTATAAAATATTTACCCCCTGGCTTTTTGGCTTAGCAGTATGCATTCGCAACTCATGTTTGTAAGATCCTGGGTTTTTTCCTGGAGAAGGGAATAAACAATGATTTAAAGTAAAAGATGGTTATGGGGGAGAAGGGGACATTACTCAAAAATGTTATATAAATTTAAATAATTGTTATATATTGAAGTTTTATTAGAAGAATTTATGTATTAAAAATAAATTGTGTAAATGTTTATAAATAGTATTAATAAAATAAGTGTCAAGCGTTGTTAGCTGTGAGGTCAACATAACCGCTTTGCAAGCAAGTAGTTGGTTGCATACGGTTGTGGGTTTGCGTCCCGACCGATGCTATGACATATGAAAAAAAAAAATAGAAAATAAGTTTGGATTTTTTTTTAATTAAAAAAAAAGTTCTAAAATATCTTGTGCAGCTTTCTATGTGGGGTTTGACATCTCAAAGAACTGATCTTATGATAAATAAATTATAAAATAAGCTTATTCCATTTTATCTTAATTATATATCTGCTATTCTCCTTTGTTTTGTTTATTCATTACTAATGCCTTTAGTGATCATCAATTGTATAGAAGAAAGTTTTCAATAGCTTTCACAAAATGTAACAGAAAAAATCATTTCAAACTGTTCTATATGAAAATAATAATAAATTACTTATATATTGAAAATTTTAGAAATAAGTTAAAATGACCTTCAAATAATCACTAAGTTGGTGAGGACATGATAGTACTTAATAAAAATATTTTAATTTCATATTGTTGGATATTTGCAAATTTTTATTTGTGTTCTTCATGTTTAATCCACACAGCATCATTCTAATAATAAACAATGCACATTAATGGTTTCCTGGAAGTTTTATTATTATTATTTTTAATTACTATAGACATATCTGTACCAGGATGGGCAATAACACTTACTAGTATGACTCATTTCCTGACATATTAATAATGCAAGTAGACAACTGGGAAGTTAATTTTTTTCAATTACTGTGTTACATTCTATATATATAAACAACAGTCCTATCTAAATTCTGATACCTTTTAACATCAATAAATATAAATTAATTTAAAAATTATATATTTATTTTCTCATAGAAAAAACCAACAATACTTTAAATATTTATATAAACAATTATGTTTTAAAAATAACCATTTAATTAAAAATATACAATGAATGTTTTGAATGGGACTTGTATGGTTTAGTGCAGTAGTTAAATGACAAGATTTAAGTATTAGAGAACCTTGTTTCAAAGTTCAACTTTACCACTGCCAGAACTTAAACATCAAGACTTTCTCATAGATAAACTAGTTAATTATTGTATTTTATCAGAATAATATAAAGTTCATTTTAAAATTAGAACATAACTTTTTTTGTACTTGATTAAAATTTTGTTAAATTAAATATAATAACGTGAAAGCTAAACACCTTCAAACAGATACGCTTTAAAAATGCTTAAGTGATAGCCAATCAGATGGAATAATGGCATCACATAGGACTCCAAATTCTAAAACACAAGCCAGAACTATTAGAAAAAGATGGATCCATCTTAATCTATGCCTCAATTATATTTAAATAAGCCAGACTCAAGCATTTTGAACTAAGAGTGTGAAGCTTAAATACCTTCACATTTAATCCACTAAATATTATATATATAAATTAACAACGCGAAATCATCCGATTTACAACGAAGAAATATTTTTAAATCTAATGAAATGATATTAATAAATGTAAATTTATATCATTTCATTAGATTTAAAAATATTTCTTCGTTGTTATATATATAATATTTAGTGGATTAAATGTGAAGGTATTTAAGCTTCACACTCTTAGTTCAAAATGCTTGAGTCTGGCTTATTTAAATATAATTGAGGCATAGATTAAGATGGATCCATCTTTTTCTAATAGTTCTGGCTTGTGTTTTAGAATTTGGAGTCCCATGTGATGCCATTATTCCATCTGATTGGCTGTCACTTAAGCATTTTTAAAGTGTATCTGTTTGAAGGTGTTTAGCTTTCATGTTATTATATTATCTGTTTACGCTTAAATTTAATATATTTAAATTAAATATAAAATATTTTAATCATTAGCATAAAACAAATTTAAATCATGGTTATTGAGAAACCCCACTATAGCTTTTATCATGATGAATATTCTGTAATCACTGAAATTAATGATAATTAAAAGAATAGATTTTATACATAGTGGATGGGGAGAGATTACAGTTACCAATTAGGCAAACTCACATTGCTATAATACAAAATTATTACTTGTATTGACCACCCTCACCCCCAACCCCACCCCCCTCAAAAAACTCAAAACTAAAAAATTAATAATAAATAAATAACATACAAAAATAAAATAGAAAATAAAAAAAAAATATATATAAAAATATAAAAAATAAATAAAAAATAAAATATAAAAATAAAATACAATAAAATATAAAAATAACATAATAATATTAATTTATTAAAAAAACCATAATATATAAAAAAATAAAACTATTAATTAAAAAATTACTAAAATTTTTTTATTATTTTATTTAATAGCATAAATATTAAATAAATAAATTAAATAAATAAATATATTCCCTACATAATCAATTATAAATTTTGAATACCAATACCTCACCACACACCCATCCAAATAAATCTTTCCCAATTAATACACAAAAAATATTTTAAAAATAAATATTTCTCACACGAACCTACCATATAAATAAAAAAATAATACCCCTCAATTAATAACAAATATTTATATATAAATATATTTAATTTTAAAATAAATAATAAATTTATTTATAATAAAAAATATTTAATCAAATTTATATACTACCACTTTCCAAAATATATATAAAAACCAAAACAATAAATCATTAAAATAAACAAATAATATTAAAGACTAACAGAGAAAAACATAATTCTTTTTCTTTTCTCCGCCTGGGGGCGGCCTTCTTTTTTCTTCTCCTTTCTGTCTTCATCCTTGCACCGTTTTTTTTTCTAAGACCCCTGCCAAACCTCCCCCGTTGGCTTCTTCTTTCCCCTTCCTCCTGCTTTTTGTTTCTCTTTTTTTTTTTATTTAGGAATATCATATGACATGTCTAAAATCATTACTAAAAATATACAGGAAAAAACTTCCTCCCTTCTCCTTATCCTTAATCTACATTTAATAATGGGTACATAACATATATTTTTTGTTTTCTGTCAGTAAACTCTTTTTTTCCACCCTCTCTCTTTAAAACAACACGCCGTGTTGGCAAACGTTGCTGCAAATTTATTTATGGGGCCAACATGGACTAGATAATTTAATCTACGATCCCCAATTCTTTTTTGACCTTTTTTTTGTTTAGATTTATTTGCAAAAAAAATACGGTAATTTTTTTTTTTATATTACAACATCTTTTGCCCGTTTTTATTTTTAAAACTCAAGAAGACCTACTTCTTGTCTTTTTTCCAAAAAATTTTCACAACAACGAAAAAATTTGACCTTTTTACTTTTCAGACTGGGCTAATTCTACTTCTTTATTTTTTTCATATGATTTAAACGACAAGAAGAACAAAACATAGGAACCATTTATTTAATTAATTACACCATGCCCTCTTTTCAAAAAAAATTCACCGACTTAACAATATTTGGGGTACTTTCGACCTTGGGAGGGAAAAAAATTTTCATTTTTTCTTCTTGTTTTCCTTCTTTTTCCAACTTCATATTCCCAAAAAAGATTCATTTAACTTCGTCACCTGCGGGGGTTTCTTCTCACCCAGGGGGCAAATGACGGTATAACCACCACGCCATCATACACGTACCCGAGTTCAAACCCAGCCACGTTAGAATAATCCAAACGCCAACTCAAACCCAAACCCGGCGACCAAGACTTACACGCAACTTTCAGCGCTAGACGCACACTTAATGATTATTACTTACACGCTTTGTAACGTATATTTTGTTGCCCATACACAGGCAAATACTGAGAGAATGGGGAGGACCAATGTAAATAAAGCATTGCTGAATCAGCATGAATGGATATGCGCGGAGCTCCGTTGACCTGTGAATGAACAAACCGCCATGCTGGAGTTAATTGCGGGGTTAAGAGACGGTTGTGAAATCTAAAGGTTTACTATGATAGGCTGACACGCAGTGGGTTATATCGAGGGACTGGTGGATAACACGGAAATATATGAACGGTGGTGCCTAATTCGGCCCTACGTAATCAGGGGCATAACGGAATACCGGGTGTCTTGACGTAAGCCCCCAGGTTCCGGGACACACAACCACCGCATTTCGAACCCCGGTGATCCAAGGTTACCGGAAGAAACTGCTTCATTCCCCAATGGTAGAACGGCGAGACGCTAACTTAGCGAAGGAAGGCATTGCCACAGACGTGAAGGACGAATACTTGAAGCGGATTTTTAAAAGAAAATATATAAAACCTGGAATCTATTAGTCTGGTTCTACGCCACAGGCTGAGATCCTTATCCCAATAAAACATAGCGAAATTAAACTGACGGTGAAAAAACAATAATTAGTTAATTTTACTCTGGGACTCTTAACCCTTCAGGTTGACAGGCGGTAGCGATAGTATCAAATTACGCAATGAATTATTTCTCATATTATACATAACATTAATGAACACTTTGAAACGATTATATATATATTTAAGATTGAAACTTAGATTGTAATTTTATAACAACTGAACATAGAATAATAAAGTGATTTAACATTTACTAACTCGGAATGTGAAAGAATATTTAATTCAGAACATGAAATTACTTTTAAATTAAATTGATCATTATTACACACTAGTTTACACAGATTTGGAAATATTACTATTGGCAATGTTTGTTTATGAAATAAGCAATACACAAAACAATATAAATGCATTCATTTAAATGATTATTACGATTAATTACAAATGTTATAAATTATTTCTAAAGACTAGAGCAGAGGGTTAAAAAGAAAAGAAAATTTACTGACAGGTTAAATAATAGCATTATAAATGATATAAAGACTTACATATGATTCACTTGATTAATAATATTAAGCACGGAAGAAAATTAAAGTTCGTGTAACAAAGTTCTCTTTTTCTTCATCCAGCTTGACTTGTAACGTAGGCGCGCATTTTTGAAAGTTATTTGTAAGGCATAGTAACTTTTGAGATTGGAAGTTGGAAATTCTGAAGTATATGAAACATGATCAAACAGCGCACGAGGATCCATATTGGCGGGCAAGGACCAGCTCCTGGCAATTAGCCCATGAACATGGCGATTCACTGGTAAACTTCTTAATAAGATATTTGAATTGTTATTAACTGCTGTGTTGTCTCGAGACTCTCTCTCAAACACCACCAAAGTTAGAATGTCAGTTTTTCTCTAAAGTAGCCACTGCTGACCTTTCCGACTTGTTTTTGTTTTAGGCTCCGCCTACTTTCTCTAGCCTCTAGCGATGCAGCTTGACCAACAATCAATTATCAGTTTTTAGCAATCTTTTAATTTTATACGCTATTCTTAAATCGATACATTAATTACATATAAAAATTCCTTACTAATTTTGAATACAACTTAATTGCTCCGAACATTTGTGCAATTAGATTTTAATTAAAAACACTGATCAAAGGAATGTGATTTTTGATCAGTATTTTTAAACGACTTTATACAATTTTAAAACTAAAATTTAAAACAAATACGCCCGCACTGAAACTTTAAATTAAATGATATAAATTCGCAAACCACGCACACACAAATATTATTTCATGGTTTGCGACATTTATATACGGCATCTTTACACATTGACTAATAAACTATAAAATATATAATTAATTTTTATTATAATTTGAAATAGACAAAACCTCACTGCGGGCGAACAGTGGTTTGAATTACCGTACATAAAAACACTTGAAACGAAGATTGGTTCTCCGATCTGTCTGTTTCAGTATATGTCTGCTGAACTATCAACTTCTCAAACTCTTTAAAGACCAATTTAGAAACTAATTCAATATAGAATTCACTTTCACAACATGAGAAATAAATATTATCCAACTATACTTTTTTAAATACTATACTATATGATAACTTAATTTTCTTTTAGTTAACTATATATAGTCATGAAATAATCACTAATTATACTATTATTAATTTGAGCAGTAACAACTGCAGAGCAAAAGATATTTAAAACAAATTTCAAGATTTTTTTTTTTTAAACATTCTTAGTCCAAGCAATAGAATGAATATTATTGGTGCTTAAGTGTCATTTAGTCTGTTGAGCAAAGGACTATCTAAGGCTTTTAATATCTCTAATCTTCTAAATCAGGGAATGTAATTTTTTTCTAAAAGTATAAAATCTTTGATAGCATTTACTATTCTTTGGACTCAATCTTAAATCTTTTATAACTCAATTTATTTAAATACCATTAATGTCAAGCATCATCTTGATAGAATTATAAATTCATTTTTATAGTGATTTTCCCTAACAGCATTAATTTTCTAATCAACAAAGCATAGATAAAATGAACACTTCACAAATACATGTTCATATATATATTGTACCGGGTTCGATCTGTTGATGATTACATTTACTCTGCAAGCTTGGTTTAGCTGGGTTTCAACCTTATTTATAATAAATTTATAATCTTATATTATAAATATGATGTGAACGAACCGGCACATTCGAGCAGAGTGGAGAATACTATTGATAGCAGAGCTGTCAATAATACCCACATTCAGACCGAAACATGCAACGCATAATCCGATCACATTTCCAGATCGTGGCCCACCTCAACTTCTAGATTCAACCCCTACTATCCAAACATTTTATTTGTTTCGGAGTAAACCCCGGGCGCCAGCTAGTTTAAAACTAACATGTTCGGACAGTAGGCCCATAATCCAGCACTTGAAAAATCCCTTAACTAGCTCAGTCTATTTTTTTTTAATTAAATAACAATTTATTCCTTAACTAGTGGCAAAAAGAATTGACTGACAAAATAAAGCTTTAAGTTTAAAAGACAGTTTATTTTAATTAACACTAAAGTTTTAAACTACTTCAGATATTTTTTAATTAACATAAACATTTAAGATACTTATATATGACAATGCACACACATTTTTAAATACACATGAAAATATAATCTAACAACGTTAAATGACAAAGAATTAAATAGTATGATAAATATTAAATATAAGGCAGTCAAACCAACACGCACATCAATAGTTCTTTATGCATCGATAGAATTTCTTTATTACTGACTTTGGAGGCTTTATGGATGGCAATGACTACTTTGAATTTATAAATGGAAATAAGAAAGTTATTAAATACCTAGGTTTTTGGAGTATGGAGATTTTGGTTGTTTGCTTCCTGTGTTTCCAGTGTGTTTCTGAATTGTTATTACCAGCTGGCTGATTTTACACTTCTGCGGAGGATCCCTGTTGATTGACGAGCCTGATTACTTCTTTTATTAAGGTTGAGGATGGTTATTTATTTCATGGCACTATTATTATTAAAACAGTAGATACTCGAGTGGCTCTCACTTATTGGGTGGCTGTTACTTCATCTCAGGCAGAGTACTGGTATTTGGACAAGGTTTGAAGTTCATCGTATGTTCCGATGAAGCTATTAACACTGCATGACTGATTGACGAATTGAACTCATAGATTGACTGATCAAAACTAAAACTGAACTGCTCGATAAAAATTGACTATTTATACATAAGATGTGTTGTCATTTTGATATCCTCCAGCTATATCTGTTGTCGAAGTTCTTTCCTTATTTCAATTGCATTCCTTTGAGATAAACTTTTAATCCTGTTGTTGGAGATATCAATTAGCAGCCATTGCAAACGTGTTGTTTTTACATTTTTGATTAGTAGCCATCGCTGTGTTTTTAAATATAATTTTCCTTTATTTCATTTCAACATGCACATATTTATGCAATGTAATTTTCCTTTATTTCATTTCAACATGCACATATTTATGCAATGTTTATAATCGCACATATGTTTTATTAACAAGCATTTGTCATTTACGCGCATGTATATTTTAATCCAAACTCAACACTAGTTTTAAGATTACCCTTTTTCTTTAACTTAAATAAAGAGATTTATATTTTTAAACTTTAAGTTATATTTCAACTAATAATAATAAACTCTTTACTTCTTTTTATAAAACTTTTAGTTTCACTTTTCTAAAGCAAACCTCCCTCCCCTCTTTTAATTAATTAATTGTAACTTTTATTTCAAAAACTCTTTGACTTTTAAATTTACGTTTTTGACAACAAACTGCAATAAAAAAAAACTCCTAAACTTTTACATACTATTTTTTTTTTCGAATAATTTTTTATTTCAATAAATTTAGACAAAATTATTATGTGCCAACACAATGTTGGTACATTACACCACCCTCCGTTTGAGCGTAAAATGCGTAATTTTTGACCATTTTATCTCTGATAACTTTAATTCCTAATTCTAAATATTTATTATTTTTCTAAATTTGCTTTTTAATATCTTTCACTTTACATGCTAAGGGCAATCTTCAATTATACTTTACTTCTTTCTATGTTGGCAACATTGCTTACAATGACCTAAGTCCTGGATAGTGACCACGAGAACGGCACTTTTTGTGATGCAAGGATCTTTTGGAAATGAGGCAGATGCAGATTCACTGGCTTATACCGACTTACATGTATGAAAACAAAGCTTTGGGTGCCAGTTCTCTTGACTGGACTTTGACAAAGAAAAGGTCACTGTGAATGGCAGGATTCATCATCTGTCCATTTCGTCTTATGCTTTGGAAACGAGGTACGAGATATGGGGATTCTCCCCTGAAAAAGTGATTTGCGGCTTATGCTAGTTGTTCCCATTGCATATTTTAAGAGGAATGATCCCTGATAAGTCTGTTACGGGTGCTAAATTTTATCCAGTTGACAGCTTTAACTTATCCTTATCTAAAACTTATTTCAATACTACCCTCATTCCCTTTAATTTCAAACCCTTATACATTCCTAATATAACTTAGACTGACTCTCATTTACTTATTTTAACCTTACAATATTATCTTTAAATTCCCCTGAACCATTACGAACATTATTTTACATATTTATTTATATTAACCTAATCTTACATTATTATTATTTTTTAAATTCACATGATCATTACTTTAACATATTTATTTATACTACAGTATTACTTTTAAACCATTTATTTACCTTCTTATATTAACGTGCATGTACTCAGAAAACTATTTTATTTTATTGCTCTTCATTATTATACAAATACTTATTTGACTTGATTACTTTAAACCATTTATTTAATCCTACAAACATTACTTTTAAATCATTAATTTGACGGTTGTCATGTGATAGCCGGGCGTGGCCGCTTGACAGCGTTAATTAAGTGTAAAAACAATAAAATATTACGAAACCGGGCCAACACTTATTAAAAACAATCTCTTACGTTTTAAATATAATTTAACTAAAATAATTCTTTTTTTAATTATATATAAATATCTTACAAAAAAATATGTTACATTATTATATAATTTAATTAAAATAAATTTGTTTTCTTTTTTTATAATGGAACGAAGACAGTGTTTTCAATTTATTATTCTATAAAAGATACAAGCACACATTTATTTATTTCATGACTTTTATTTTTAGAATACGTCATTCAATATTTTTAGATATTTTGTTAAAAATATATATTTTTAATAAAAACAATAACAAATTCTTTTTTTAAAAATAAAATTTTGTTCAAATACAAACAAGAAAAACAATAAATATTTTGGTAGTCTTTTGATTGCTGCTATTTTTTTTTTTTTTTACATTTAATTTTGACAAACAAAAGTAAACTACAATTAATAAAAAGAAAAAGTCGTTTTTTGTTTATATACATTACTTAACAGCAATCCTACCAGGTTTCCAACATTTTTTGTTGAAAAAATTTTTTATTTTTCAAATTCATAAAAACAATAACAAATTATGGTTGTTTTACAATAGCGTGTTGAAACCGTCGGAGGGCGGGCTTTGTTTGTAAACAAAGATAAATATAATGTTTACGGGGCCGCTGCCGGGTTTGTTTATTATCACATTTCAAAGTAAAGTAATATCAAATAAATTTTGGAATACGCAACAACAACAACAACAAATAAAAAAAAAAATGCAGAAATCAAAAAATTGAATTTAAAAAAGTACTTAATTTTTTTTTTGTTATTCTTTTCATTACTTATATTTGGGGGGAGGGGGAGGCAGGAATTCTTTTTTTTTATATGTATGTTTTTGATGTTGTTGATCACATTTAATCAAAACTACTATCTATCAAATAACAATTTTTGGAAAGAAAACAAACAAACAAACAAAAAAAAGGATACATCGATCGAAATGAATTTTAAAAAGTAGTTACTTTTTATTCTTTCTCATTACTTACATTTTTTTTTTAACGGTGGCGGTCGGGTATTCTACGAGAAAATCAGCTTCTTTTCTTTTTTTATATTTTTGTTGTTTTATAATAATTTACAAATACCAAATCGATTGTCCATTTAACGGTACCAAACCACATTTACAACCGAAAGGTCCAACTTTTGGGAAAGGTGGTAGGGGTGAGTGGTTACAATTCCTAAGTGAACGCACTGCTCCGACTCGAAGGTTGACCAACTTTCTACCGTAATTACAAAAACCCTACATAAATATATTTACAGCAATAAAAAGCAACTTTTACGGCTGTTCAGGAACAGCACACATGCAGCTTCAAAAAAGCTCTTTCTTTTGTTCGATAACCCATTTCCAGCAGCAGCAGTCAGAGAATCTTTGACATTCGCAGCAAGTTTTCCAATTTCAGCCATTCGATGAAGCTCGCTGTTGTTCTCGCAGAAGCAGGACTTAGAGCATGATTTTATCGGAATCGTGCTGGAACCTACACTTGCCAAATTTTTTTGAGTAGGAAATGGGGGCTAGGGAAACATGAGACTCTGCTGATAATTGTTAGTAGACCTCTCTAAAAGATGCCAGTTAGAGGGGAAGGTGGTCTTAATAAATATTAAAATAGTTTTGACAATTGAAATTCCACACCCTCACCCGATACTGTAGCCAAAAGTGAAATGTGATCGCACATCGAAAATGCTTAGCACAAATCTGAGCTGTAAGCTGGACACTATAGCTTCTGCGGCAGATTCAATGTCAGGTTTCTGTGCATTAGCATAGAAATAGACACCAAGCAGCCACCCCGTACCGAACGGACTATTTCTACGCTTACACATTAGAAATAGAACGCTTGCTAGCGGTGGTACGCCACCTAAATGGCATATTTCTGTGCATTATCACAGAAATAACACCCTCCGGTGGTTTTAACACGCTACTGTAAAACAACCCAAATTACCCCCCCCCAAATCAAATTTTGTAGAACATGCAAAAACAATAATGTCTTTTTTAAATATGACATTGAGCGCTTTTTCTTTTTTTGACATACAGAAACATTAATAAAAAAACCAATTTCTTTTTTTTTAAACGCAATGTTGATTGTGGATTCTAGCTTCATTTACTTTGATTTGTTTTGGTATCATACAAAAACAACACACTATATTGGCGTAGGTTGGGTGTTGAAAGTCATCTCGGACAGAATGCACAAGAACAGATCTGTGTTTTTGTGCAGACGTTGCCACATAAACTCTGCCAGGTAATTTGGAAGCAATTTTCTGGAAGTTCCGCATTGTTTTTTGTTTTGCCACTTCAAGAGGCCCCAAAGACGCTCCACATTCTGGGTATGAGCGCCTGTTGTAGGATCTACAAAGTTGTAGTGGTGATTGACAGTAAGATGTTTAAAACCGGCAGCTTCAAGGTCCCTACTTTTGTATCCCCTCCAACAGTCAGAGAAGATGGTCATTCCGGGCTTAATCTTGTCTTTGATGGCCTCCAAAAGGGTAGACGCAGAGCTGGAAGCAACCGGAGACACAAAGCATTCTCCACTCTCTCTACACATCCCACCAAATGTCCACTTGTGGAAGTATCCTTCCCTGGTGATTTTTTCTGCAGGTGAACATTGTTTCGTCCACCGCAACAATTAAACCCGACCCGCAATTTTAACAGCAAGGTCAGGATGAGAGACTTTCAGAACATAACTCTCGTAGTCCAGTGGTCCATTCCACAATGGCACTTTTGCTAATACCCATCTCTGAATGTATGGCTTCCTGTGTTAGTTGATCGCGACTCCAGTAATAGATGAGATGAAGCGCTCCTGGAGCCTTCCAACGAAGTTCTCTTTCGAATAGAACATCGTACATGACATGACGAACATCGAAATTGCCATATATTTTTTTAATTATACAATTTCATTTTTTCCCCGCACTCGCAGCGCTTCTCTTTCGTAAAACATTTTTATTTTTGATACAGCGTCAGAATCTGTGCCAGGCAAGTCAAACAATTTATAAATAAGAATGTTTTGTTCAGCCATTTCCACTTGTCTCATATATTGACTCGCGGGAAACGTGATTTTACGCGTTATGTTTTGGAAATCATGTTAGGACCTACTCTGCCACTGTTTTAAAAATTTAAAGTTGTGGAGGGAAGGATTTTGACTGTCTTTAAATTATTAACAATTTACACGACGTCATTTACATCAAATAAAAAAAGATTCTATATTTAAAAAATTAGGTACACTTGAAATATAAACACCGTAACAGCATACGATAGACAATATTCAACTGTGCAAATACCCTACACTATCGGAAACGAACAACTGTGGAATGCCATACAGTGGCATAAATAGGTAATACAACAAAAGTGTTGTATTACCTGTATAATATGACGTAATACAAGTGTTGTATTACTCGTAATTAACGGCCGCAGTAAAGGCATTTTTATGTGTTTTTACACATAATTAATGCTGTGAAGCGGCAATGACCGGCTATCACAAGACAACCAATTTGACCTATTTATTTACAAACATTTTTTTTAATTACTATGTGTGTGACAAAAAAAAGTATTTTATTTTACGAAGTCTCCGTTATTATTATTTTACGTAAACAACTCATTTTAACTTTACTTTTAGTTTTAACTAGCGACATTCTGATTCAGATTTATTACCTACATCAAAATAATTATTTTACTCATAGTTCATTTCCGGTCCTTTTTGTTTCCGTTTACTTTAATATTCCATCCCTTAACTAACTCCTAAACTTTGTCAGGCAGTTCTTTCCTTCTACCTACTACCTCTATAATATAAAGTAATTTCCCCCTCTTGTCTATTCCTTGCTTATAATTTATTACTTTATCTCTTTCATGCTCCGTCCTATTTTCTGCCTTGTAACTTAGAAAACTTTTATATTTAGACAAACTCCGAATTACTTCAAACTGAGAATATTTTTTCCTATGCTTTCTTTTTGTTCTAAATCTTCGTTTAAAATGAACATGAACTTTTACTTTAACCTTTTTAAATTTTTGTGAAAACTTTTCTACGTTATCTTCTACCTTGAACTTATGTCTCTCTTCTATTTCTTGATCTATATTTTCCTCCACACTTTCTGTCTTAGCACTATCCTGTTCTGCTTTAATTTCTATCTCTTTCATGATCTCAACTTCCTTATTTTCTTTGACAAAATCTACTTCTATAATCTCTTGATTTATCTATATCTTTCCTGTAATTTCACATCTTATTTCTCTTATTTCTGCAATGAGTTCCTTAATTTCTCCTTTGACCTGATTAATTTCTTCCTTCAATTCTGCTTTGAGCTCTTGTTGGCTTTGTTTAAATTTCTGACACAATTCTTCTTTAAGTTCTAACTGACCTTGCTTAAATTTATGATATATCTTTTCCATCAATTCTGCTTTGAACTCTTGTTGACTTTGCCTGAATTCTTGCATCATATTCATCATCATTTTCATCAATATCTGCATCTCAGATACTTCTTTCACTTTCTCCATTTTTAAAACAATATTTAAATACGAGCTTTTATTATTTCTTACATGGAACATACGATCGACTCCACCCGTTTTGTCCTTTTTTCTCTACCCGTTCCTAATGTTTTAACTCTGCCCAAAATATCTGTCTCTGATTTAACAGAATGATTTATTTTAAATAGCATAAATGTCAAAATTTTTTAATCTCAGGGTCGTCGTTTTGTGCCCCACATTGAGCACCATTTATACCGGGTTCAATCCGCTGATGATTACTTACTCTGCAAGCTTGGTTTAGCTGGGTTTCAACCTTATTTATAATAAATTTATAATCTTATATTATAAATATGACGTGAACGAACCGGCATGTTCGAGCAGTGGAGAATACTATTGATAGCAGAGCTGTCAATAATACCCACGATCAGACTGAGCTATGCAACGCATAACACAATCACATTTCCAGATCATGGTCCACCTCGACTGCTAGATTCAACCCCTACTATCCAAACACTATTTGTTTCGGAGTAAACCCCGGGCGCCAGATAGTCTAAAACTAACATGTTCGGACAGTAGGCCCATAATCCAGCACTCGAAAAATCCCTAACTAGCTCAGTGTATTTTTTTTAATTCAATAACAAGCTATTCCTTAACTAGTGGCAAAAAGAATTGACCAACAAAATAAATCTTTAAGTTTAAAAGACAGTTTATTTTAATTAACACTAATTATTAAAGTTTTAAATTACTTCAGATATTTTTTAATTAACATAAACATTTAAGGTTTTTATATATGACAATGCACACACATTTTTAAATACACATGAAAATATAATCTAACAACGTTAAATGACAAAGTATTAAATAGTATGATAAATATTAAATATAAGGCAGTCAAACCAACATGCACATCAATGGTTCTTTATGTATTGATAGAATTCCTTTACTACTGACTCTGGAGGCTTTATGGACAGCAATGACTACTTTGAATTTATAAATAAAAATAAGAAAGTTATTAAATACCTAGGTTTTTGGAGCATGGAAATTTTGGTTGTTTGCTTCTTGTGTTTCCAGTGTGTTTCTGAATTGTTTTATTACCAGCCGGCTGGTTTTACACTTCTGCGAAGGATTCCTGTTGATTGATGATCCTGGTTACTTCTTTTATTAAGGTTGAGGATGGTTATTTATTTCATGGCACTATTATTATTAAAACAGTAGATACTCAGGCAGCATTCACTTATTGGGTGGCTGTTACTTCATCTCAGGGAGAGATTTGAAGTTCATCGTATGTTCCGATGAAGCTATTAACACTGCATAACTGATTGACGAATTGAACTCATAGATTGACTGATCAAAACTAAAACTGAACTGCTTGATAAAAAATGACTATTTATACATAAGATGTGTTGTCATTTTGATATCCTCCAGCTATATCTGTTGTCGAAGTTCTTTCCTTATTTTAATTGCATTCCTTTGAGATAAGCTTTTAATCCTGTTGTTGGAGATATCAATGAGCAGCCATTGCAAATGTGTTGTTTTTACATTTTTGATTAGTAGCCATTGCTGTGTTTTTAAATATAATTTTCCTTTATTTCATTTTAACACGCACGTATTTATGCAATGTTTATAATCACCCATATATATTTTATTAACAAGCATTCGTTATTTATATGCATGTATATTTTAATCCAAACTCAACACTAGTTTTAAGATTATCTTTTTTCTTTAATTTAAATAAAAAGAGATTTATATTTTTAAACTTTAAGTTATATTTCAACTAATAATAATAAACTCTTTACTTCTTTTTATAAAACTTTTAGTTTGGCTTTTCTAAAGCAAACCCCCCTCCTCTCTTTTAATTAATTAATTGTAACTTTTATTTCAAAAACTCTTTGACTTTTAAATTTCGACAACAAACTGCAATAAAAAAAACTCCTAAACTTTTATATACTATTTTTTTTTTTTTTACGAATAATTTTTTATTTTAATAATTTTAGACAAAATTATTATGTGCCAACACAATATTGGTACAATATATATAAATGGCAATATATCTTCATTGCAGGCAATAATTGAAGTGTAGATTGTATTTCAAACTGATTTCAAATTATAAAATGACAAACACAATACAATTTTTCACCAAATACAAAATATTTTTTTTTAAAAAATATTTTATAAATATGTAAATGCATATATACAATAACTAAATATCTTTAAATAAATAGTCAGATCAATGAAAGTAAATTGATGTAGACAAACATTATTCAAATATATATCAGACTGAAAATTAACAGAAATCCTTTACGCAGATTTTAAATTTCCATCTGCTTCAGAAGATAGATAACCATCCTTGTTATCACCAATCTGATGATTGTAACCAAATATGTAAATTAACAATCTTAAATATTTAATGCAGAATATAAAGATGTTTTAAAATACACTGCAAACATATACATATTTAAAACCTTCTATTTCTTACAGATCAATATTTATTAACACTTATAATCTTTTATAATATGCTTAAGTAATTTAATAAAACAATATAAGTATTAACATAAAAAAGAAATATAATTTTTATGTGTATTTAATTTCAAATTTGGAATATCCTTTTATTTATAATTTAATTTTATTGATATTTGGCATTTATAAAAATAATTAATATACATAAAGCAAATACTATATAATTTGTGTCACACAAAAGCAAAAGTAATAAAATACAGAGATGACTTATTGAATTTAGGGTTCAGGCAGTCCATTGTTGACAAATTTTTTTTACATATACAGAATAAACAGCTTAACACTCACATCACACAGGATAAACCCAGATTATTGCTTCCATATATATCCAATTTACACAAGAAATTGCATTCCATCCTCAACAACAGATATCAGCTTTGTTTTCGAACCCCTCCAAACTCTAACAATTTAATTAATAACACTAAAGACCAAACTCCACTTTTACAGACCCCCCATACAGTATATAATATTGCATGTTCCAACAATAATTGTAAATGCACATATTATGGGGAAAGCAGAGCATCTTTGTCCACACGATTAGCACAACATAAATATTCATACAATAGAGCTCTCAACGATCCTTCCACCTATTCAGTTTTCTATCAGCACCAGAGCACAAGTAACCACGAGTGCATTCCAGACAATCCCACAATCATGAGTAGAGAGAGACATGACCTTAAAAGAAAAATCAAAGAGGCCTTCTTCATCTCATGAGACAGGGATGCCATAAATAGGAAGGACACATGCTATGCTTTATTGAGGAAATGGAATTAGCATATTTGCATATCATTAAATGTAGTAGCAAGCTATGATTATGAAGGCAAGATCCTTTGAAAGTGCTAAGCTCGTTTGTTTTTAGTTATCTATTTTATATTAATAGCTTTTAGAAACAGTTGTGTCGCACACGCACTAGAATATATATATTTTCCAAAAGTAAAAAATTATTTGACTTAATCGTACATAATTTCATGAAAAAGAAAGACACATAATCCCAATAAAATGTAATACTCATAAAATTATAAGAAATAATTATCAAGAGAATTAAAAGTATATACACCTGGATCTCGTTTTACGCGATAGATAGGTTCCTCAGAAAACACGCGCAAAAGAAATCGCGCAAAAATAGACGTAACTTACATTGAAAAAGGGGGGATGCGGTCTGTGATTTTTCAAAATTCGCGTAAAAGCACCAACGTAAATTTACTTTAAAATTCACACAAAAAAAAATAAGGAAATAAAATATGACTAATAAAAATTTTCAAATTTGAAAAAAATTGATACAAGACAAACTTTTTTTAACTATAATATTTAATTTTATTCAAAATAATATATTTTTATGCATAATTTACAGTACAGTAATTTACATTTTTTTATACACGTTTTAATTATTATCGCTATTTGCCCAAAAACACGTTCGTTTGCAAACTAGTAAAAAATCAGATTCTCATGTGATGTGATGTATTTGGCTTCTCCTTAACTACTTCAGCTTCAAGCCGCCATTTTGAACTTTTTAAAATACTGGCCTGATACACAATTTTCACAATAACTTCAGTTTGAATTATGTTAGAGCAAAAACAATTACATTTCTAGAAACTAGAAAAACTAAGGAAAACAATAAGCATAAAATAAATAGTGATAACTATATAAAAAATAAGGAAAAAAAGAAATTTTCACAACTGAAATAATTATTATTTTATTGATTGTTCATAATATGGAAATTAACATTAACTAAAATGCAAATTACATCTTCAGTGATAATTTCTTTGTATTCCTCACAAAAAAATCTTTCTAAAGATATATAATAAGTCTTACCTGAGATAATCCATAGCTTTACAATGTCCGAAAATGTTCCTATAAGAGTTCTTCATTTTTATCTTCTACCCCAACTGTTGCAAATTGTCAAGGCGCCTGGAAGAAAAGAGTTCTCCCTAATAAAAGATAAAAAATAAAAAAATTAAAATTCTAACAGAATATAAAAATAATGAAGGAAGTGGAAAATTATTACTTACCATTATAAATACAATAAAAAAATAAAATGTCATCATCATCATCATAGTACAGGTATATTATAAAAGTGGTGTATATGTATGAATCATGAAAGTTCTGCTAATGGTTATGGGAAAACTCAAAAGCCTGTTAAACAAGATGCACTATTTTGATTTTAGACTTTGGATAAACCAACCTTGTTTATAACATCATCATCATCATACTGAATAATCATTGCCAATACAGAAAACAATTTACAAATTTCTCATTTCAAGAGGCAGACAATGATTACTAAAAAGGTTCTATGGCAGATATTTATATAAAAAAATGTTTATATTCTACCTCTTCCAAGATATGTCTTCCAGAGAAGCATACCTGTTCATATATGCTAATATAAATATGCAAAATATTTCATCATGCCAGATCTTGTTTACCAATTGGAAAAAGTAATCAGTAATGAAGCTGAAACAAAATTCTAATAAGGAAGGCAATCAGGCAGTCATATGCCTATAAAGTATAAAATGAAGTTAGTAAAAAAACAAGTTAATAAAACAACAAATAAAAACTAAATTAGTAAAACAAAAACAATGAAAACCATGTTAGTAAAACAAAAATTAGTAAAAACAGAAAAAAATTACTGCATTATATACAATCAATTTGCTAGAGAGGAATTAAATTGTAAATAGTCTTGAATCAGTGTGTCAACCATTCATCCATTGTGTTGGTCGCTAAAACAAACCAACAAAAAAAAAAACAATAATAAAAACATTACCTTTCATATGTGCTACCTATCACAGAGTAAAAAATCAGTGTCATTTTTCTTGAGTGGCATATTTATTAGTATTTCTCCGATAATAGTTGATAAAAGTTTTTTATCAAATAACATTAAAAAAATCTAAAATTGAATACTTACCTACTATAGAAAACTTCAAACCTGGAGTTTTAGTAAAATTCTCTACATTCACAGGTTTGCAGGTTACGTTCGGACACAGATTACTGTTACTAGATGAAGGGCCTGGCCGATTGATATTGTTGGGAACACTTGTTGACGGGCCTGGTGTATTGATATCATCCAGAAAAGCACTCATAGTTTTTTTCTTTTTGGCTGGTAAAGGAGTTTCTTCTTCTGATGACGAAAAATATTCTTCAAGATCACTACAACTAACACTATTTTCGGAGTCAAAGGGCTTAGATGGGACAAATTCATCACCGCTGGAATAATCCGTATCAGAGGCCATCATGTCCCGTTCATTTATTTTGCGTACTTTTGTTTCCGTTAATCTAACAAATTGTGAAAAAAATTTTTTAAAAAATTGACCTTATTCACAAAAAAATTAATAAAAATTTTATTTTTTAACTTACAGAAAAATGGCGACTACCTACGAAAAGAGGAAAAAACAACGAAGAGAATTATGGTATAGGCGCATGCGTAGTCCTTATAGTTTTTCCGTAATTTCAAACAGAAAAACGAACTTCAACAAACGAACATTAACGAGCGCAATCGTCGCCGAGAAACCGGAAGTAGTTAAATGAAGTCAAGAATATCTCAGCAATTATTCTCACAAGAGGAAATACAACTAGCGCCAAGGTCACTCTCATGTTGTGTTAATGGTTTTCTGTTGATGATGACGATTTTATTAATTGTTTATGAACTTAGACTTATGATAATAAAAAGACATTTATTCACCACTGCTGGGAAAAATTTAATTAAAACTAACAACTAAAAATTAAATTCTTATTTTTGTCTAATTTTCAATTCCGTTTAAAAATCAAATTTCATTTTACATCACATTAATTTCAAGTCGCCCGTAAGTAATTTTTAAATTGTTAATTACAATTAAAAATCAGATTTTAATTTTTAATTGTGCCCACTGCTATTACTGACCTTTTAAAAATAAACTTGTGGACACTAAATGATTAATAATCGATTACGTTCTTTTTTAAAAAGCAAAAACAGAATGTGATTTAAAATGCAAAATTAACACGCACAATGCTTGAACAAATTTACATTATAATCTTGTAAAATTTAATGTGTGTATACATAAAATGTGGAAATCATGATAAAATCTTACTATTATAATGCACTGAAAATATTGAAATTACTAAGTTGAAAGTCGAATTCCAATAATGTGCTATTACTTTCAATATAACGTAAGTGCACAAAATTTATTATTTAAAGTAATAGCGCATTATCGGAGGTCGACTTCCGGTGAAACACGAATCGCGTAACTTCAAAATCGTGTTAAATAAGTCCACGTAAAAAGAGACCCAGGTGTACTCTTATTCTTCTCCTTTATTTTTTTTTTTGCATTTCTTCATAAATTCATATATATTGCTTATAATAACTTCTCTCATATACACTTTAATGCAAAAAAAATTTTTAAATAAAACTTCTTTCGGTACACTGGACAAGTCACTTGATGGCACTGTTTCTATGTAAACAAAAACAAATATAGCGTTCCAGGCTGGCGTAGTATTTTTGGTTGGCATATTTTATCAATATATTTATTTTGAAGCTTTTTTTATTTTTATTTTGTTTTTATGTATTATTTTCTGGATTTCGTACATTTGTTGTTCTTTTTTTAAAAAATCTAACATTTACTACTTTTTATTTATTGCTTGAAATATGCCATTTCAATACTTTTAAAACTTCATATGGCATTTCAAAACCTTTCAGAACATTTGATTGACTTTTTTAGTTCGTTTTTATTTTTTTGGATTTCATACATTTATTCTTTTTTTCTTTTAAAAAAAAAAACTAACATTTACTGTTTTTTATTTATTGCTTGAAATATGGCATTTCAAAACCTCACTTGATTAACTTTTTTAATTCGTTTTAATGTGTTGATTTTTTTAATTTCTTTTTTATTTGCTTTTTTTTTTTTTAATTTCAGAAATGAAAAAGAGAAAGACATTAAACCATTATGTTTTCTAGTTTCTTTTGGGAGGGGCTTCCTGCGTTCTTATTTTGTTTTTGCTTTGGGATGAAAGCAAGTAAAATGAAAACATTACTATTATATTAAGTTTGTGCTTTAATGAAGTCAAAACCTAACCCTAACATGTACTAATTATTATTTATTGTTTGAAATACAGCATTTCAAAAATTCGATTGGAAACTATACACATTCCATTCCATAGGTTTTAAAGTTAATACAGCTTTTTATACATACCCACACATGTGCACAATAAATAAGAATTAAAACAAAACAATTAATAAACAGACATTTAATTGAAAGTTGATATGCAAACAAATAAAGGCAAAAGACTAGTGATTTCTTTAGGTTATGTGTTTATTTATAACAAATAAAAAAAAAAACAAATTCAAATGAAACTATCAAACTAATTGCGTCTGTGTAGAACATCTTGTTGGAATGGCCATCTCAGCAAGTATGGCCCTGAACAAATCCTTCCCTTTGTGAGATGCCACCAAATAAATTCAGCCATGTAGTCAGGGAGGCATTGGCAGGCTGTGCCATGACGTTTTTTATTACCACTTCAGCATTCCCTAAAGACGCTCTATGTTATGTGTGTGCACCTGTGATGGGTTCCACAAACTTGTAGTGGTGGTTCACTCTCATATATGTATATCTGGCAGCTTCCAGTTCTGAAATCTTATACCCCTTCCAACAGTCAGAATACACAACAGACCCAGCTTCAACGTCACATAGGACTTGCAGAAGCGAAGCTGCTGACTGAGGAAGGACAGCTGTCATGAAGCATTGCCCAGTCTACCAGCACAGACCTCCGAATATCCATTGTTGTGTCAGCATCCTTCCCTGGTGGTTCTTTCTTCGAGTGAACAGTCTCATCCACCTCCACTATCAGACCAGCACTGCCGATTTTAGTATGTTGTTGTGCCTCCAGGCCCTCACGGCATAGCTTCCTTAGGCCTGTGGTCCAGTTGACGATAACGCTTCATGATATGTCAAGATCTGTAAGCCCACGTTCTATGGTAAGCTCATCATGGCTCCAAAAATACATCAGATGCAAGGCTGTTAAAAATGGTATCCTTGAGCCATCAAGCCATGTCTGCTGGTGAATAGAGCATGATCATCTGCAGATTGGGACAGGATAGCGGAAACACCACAACTGATGCAAGGCCATCTCTTTGCCCCAAACATATTGCTTTATGGCAGGCAGTATGTTGTTGGCCTGCAGAAATGACACAGCGTCAGCATCAGTGACAGGCAACTGTCAGAATTAAAAAAATTTCCATGTCAAATATTTTGTTTTTTTGTTCTCACAACGAACGCGATGTTGCACGTGAGCTCTTACAAAGCGAACTCGTGCATGCACTTTTGCGATTGGGCTGGGCTTTTTACCTCTGCAGGACAACTTCTAATGTCATGATAATTAACAGTAAGTATCAGTACACAAATTAGGATATTTCCAACTTATATAAAAAAAAATCACAATAACACAGCTATGGACATTTAAAATCAAGCAGCCATCATATCACACAATAGCGATATATAAACTTTCACAATTTGTGAAAAGAATTGGCAACATAAGGCAGACATGAATTTTCTGTGCATTCTCATAGAAACTGCATCATCTAAGAATGGAATAAACCGGAATTCTTCGGTTTGATTCTGTCTAAATTCGCTGAGTGGCCTCAAACGGCGACTTCAGTTTGAGTCTGCCTAAACAGCTAATTCTGCTGGTTTGCAGAGAAACAGCGCCATCAAGCAGCTTGTCCAGTCGAACAAAAAGTATCAACTTCTTTATTTTCCTGACAGTTTCAACTGTCCAGCAATCTTCATCACAGTGTTCTCAATTTCCTCTACTTTTTAAAATTTTTTTAAAAGGTAGAGGAAATTGAGAATACTATGATAAAGGCTGCTGGACAGTTGAAACTGTCAAGAAAATGAAGTTTTTATTAAAAAAAATTTTTGCATTAAAGTGTATATGAGAGAAGTTATTATATGCAATATATGTGAATAAAGAGAATTCAAAGAAAATTTATTAACTATAATAATGAAGTCAAGTACAAAATAATATAGAGAATGAACATAAGACAAAAAGCAAAAATAGAACAATCAGTATAAAAAAGAGAACAAAAGGAGAAGTGAACTTGGACTAACTGTATAAATTAATAATAAATAAACAGAAAATGTTGAAGAAAATGGATAATAATGATAAGACAAGAGAGCAAAATAAAATAAAAAGTAAGAGCACAGAATATACAAATTTTTTTTTTAAAAAAGCATGAAAAAAATTTCAGAGCAATCAAAAAAAAAAATAGATAAAATATTAAAAAAGATCTTTTCAAAAAAGTAAAAAAAGAACAGTAGAAATGTTGCCGAGTAATCAAAGAATGATAAAAAAAATAATACGACAACAAATGGAAATGCTCTACTGAAGTAATGAGAATGATAAAAAATTAGAAGAAATATTTTTTAAAAAAATGATAAAAGAAGTTATTAAATAAATTTAAAAAATTAAATTAAAACAGAAGAAAGGCAAACAAGAAAATGGAAGAGCTTCTGGAAAAAAAATTGAAGAAATAAAGCATGATAAAAAAGAAAAAGAAAATAAAAAGGAATACCACAAAAAAGACAAAATTCTAAGCCAATGAAAAAAGAATATCTTTAATAAAATGTAGGCAAGAAGATAGATGATAACATAAGCAAAAAGACAGAAGAAATATCTCAGATTAAGTAGAAGATATTAAAAAAAGATAATAAAATTCCTCAAAGAAATCAAGAAATAATCATAAAAGTGAATAATAAAAAGAAATAATTGAATAAATAAAATCAAAAAAAGAACAAAAGAGGGACATAAAAAATAAATAAATAATGCATAAACATAATGTTACATATAAAAATAGAATCAGATGATGAAAGTAATATAGAGGGAGATACTGATGCAAATTAAGAAACAAGTGTGAACAAGTAATGATGATATTCTGGTGTAAACGTACAAAAAGATTGATTCCAGGAAAGTATCAGTATGACAAGAAAAAATATTAGATCAGAACAAATATTTAAAAAAACAGAAGTAAAAATTATACAAGAGTCTATAGAAACTTTCATGAAAGAAGTACTGCATGAAGACTTTCAGGAAAAACTAAGAAACTTGAGAAGGTCTAATGGCTATATATGAACCAGATCAAGGTAAAAAGCAAAGATTAATATGAAAGGAGCATAGATATATAAGATGCTGTGAATACATTTTTAAAAATGAAGATGTTTATGGAAGGCATGAAAAAATGCCATAGAACACTCGGATAAATTGGAAATTTATTTTCACTAAACAACTTAGAAGCAAAAATTAGCATTGACCTATGATTATTTACAAGGATTTTCAAATAACTGATGAAAATCCTTGTTTAAAAAGCCAGACACTTTTAAAGAATACAAGGAAGTTCTATTGAATAACAACTGGTTAAAAAAGCATCTGGGTGGAATTATAAATCAATTATTGCAAGAAAGATATAGAAGCATATATAAGCTATACTCAATTTTTTTAGATGTCAAAAATCAAGATAGAGAATGTTAACTATGGATGCATTATCAGAAAGCCATATTTTTTCGCATAATAAAATACAACAATCTACTCAGAAAAGATAACATATATTAATATTAGCAGACAAGAACACCAGAGAACATGTCTTTGAGCTCCTTAACACCATCAATATGAATAATCTGTTTCAAAAAGAATGGGGTGAAAGATACCAAAATTGTCATACTAACCAGAATCAGATATGGCTATTTCATTCCAAAGAAATGTGTGAATACTTTATATTAATAAAAAAATTATAATAAATTAACTAATAATAAAAATAATAATCAAACAACTATTGCTTAAAATGGTACTTATAACGTAATCGGGCTTGGCCACTTGATGGTGTTCTGGCTCGCCAAAACACCTAACAAATGCCGTTTACAAGGCCTTCATTACGGCTATAGAAAACATCTAATATTTGTCTTAGCCATTAGAAGGCTGTTGATGATGACGTAACGCAGAAATTATATGGCCTATTTCTGCTTCGCGACAGTTATTGTGAATCCACACACTTATCTTTCGTGTACAGTTTGATATATATGTGTGTATATTTTGAGTAGACAAATTTTTACAATATACGTTACACAATCTTTGTATTTGTAATGAATTTAAGAAACCTGACTTTATAGTAATTTTCCAAATGGCCACACCCTTATTTAGAGAAGGTGTAATGTGTAAAAGCTTGCTGAGAGTACGTCAAAGGAATTCGGCCGAGTTCGCATGCGAAATCTCGTTTTCACGTGAAATACCACGTAGTTCATAAAATGTCTGGTGATCGTAACTTTTTCTGCAGTTGCCGAAAACAGAAGCCGAGTATTTCTGCTGTCCAATAAAAATATACATGATTTTTTGTAAATTTCATAGAAAGCACATATTATAAACATGTTTAATAAGTAAAGAATAGATTTATATGTGTTTGTTGTTGTTTAAAAAAGTTTGAGTTTCTTTCTTTTGTCCGACTACGGTTACGATATTGATATTTTTTATTTTAGCATTATAAACAACTGAACACTAAACCTAAAACTAACCCTAAAATTAACCCTAACCCTACACAGTTGTTTTGTTATGTAGAAAGCAATAATTAAGGGAAAGACATCGCTAAATAGACATCGCAAAAAAAGTTCTAGCAATCAATCAATTAATAACTAAAAAGAAGGAATGATGATAATTTGTCCAAAAACAGCAATTTACAAAAAAAAAAAAAAAGGTTGTCGTTTACCAATAATTAAGCGAAAGACATTGCTAAATAGACATCGCAGAGTAGCAGTTTTGTCAAAAAACAGCGATTTAAAAATAAAAAAAAGCTTGTCGTTTACTAAATCCAAAATTAAAATTAAACAACTTTTTAAATAAAAAAAAGTTATATAAATTAAAGTTAAACAACTTTTTAAATAAAAAAAAGTTATAGTAATCAATAAATTAATAACCAAAAAAAAAAAAAACCAGCGATTCGATTTAAAAATAATGCGGCCCCGAACATTGTATTGTATTGTTTTTGACTGCCAACAACACGATCAAGTGGCCAAGCCCGATTATGTTATAATTACCGAGAGTTCACAAGAAATATGTGTGCTGGAAATAGTACTTTAAACTCCAGAGACTGCCATTCTACTACTGCACCAAAGGGCATCAATTAATTTATAAATAATAATTTATTTGCTTCATAAAATGTTTTGCTATTTTGAGTTTTTATATCTTTAGCTTAGCTGAGATACATCTAAATATTGCAATGCAGTGAACTCTTAATCCATTGGATACACATACATCACTTATCAGTATTCATCATCTTTATTTAGTCGTGAAGTCAGAACTCTAGAAATACATTTTATAAAAATAAGCATATAATGCTTTTCAAACTATAACTTTTGGCATTTATTGTTAAAAAATCACAATACTAACACAATATTTTATCTGCATAGATAGTTTTTTTATTATTATTATAAATCAACATTATTATTACAAATAATTTTTTCTTTCTTTTTTTTATTGCAAGATAATTCAGAGATACAGTAACTTTATTAATAATTTCTATTAGTCATTCATTAGGACTAGAGATTATCCACTTAATGAATAATATTTTTGTACTGTAATTGTCACTACATAACTGTTTCTTTTAATTTAGGAAGGATCAGCACCCCCTTCCCCCAATCTTTTCTTATTTTCCTTCAAATTTAAAAAATAGATTTTTTTGTAGTCTAAAAAAGAAGTTTCTTATTCTGTTTATAATATTATATTAAAGTCATTTTATTTTTACTTTTTATAATAAATTAATGATTTAGATATAATTATTTATTTTAAAAAATCTAATAACTATATATAATTAATATAAACTCCAATTTTTATACATAAATACCCATATTAAATAAGAGGAATGTTTTGAATTATATTTGATTAATGATTAAAACCCCTAGAGTCCAAAGAGCCCCCAAGTGTCCCTGTTCAAAAATTTAGACTTTCAACTGAGTTTGCGCGGAATCAGTAAATAGTACAATTACGGTTCTCAGACCATTCGATCCACCATCTTTTTCTGATTTAAATGAGGTATTACTTTTTTTTCTAAGATGAATTTTTGATTTTTTTATGATAGTTTTTGTAAAATACAATTTTTAATTTTTTTTCTTTTGTTTTTTAGATTTAATAACCGTAAATCATTTTTCACGGTCGAACTGCATTCGTTCACAGCTTGATATTTACATTTACTCGCAGATGTGCATTTATAAGCCCTCTTTTTCTAGAAACTCATTTTTAAAAATAAATAAATTTATAAGCAGCAAAGTCAAAAAAAAAGCATTATATCAAGAAGAAAAAAGGATTAACTGTTATTTTTATTTGCCATAGTAATCACATTTGATGCCTTCATAACTGGATTCAAATTTGAAACTGATACTAACATTTAGCCAGGATTCTGTGAGTATTGAATTAGTTTTATTTATTTTTTTATTATTATTATTGTTTTCTATAATTAAATATATGTAGAAATAATAAATATACAATAGAATACATTTGAATGCTGTAAAAACTTTTATTTGAATTAGTTTGGTGACCTAGTTTTTATTACGTTTTTTTTTATATATAAATGTAGAAATAATATATATATGATAGAATACATTTGAATGATATAAAAACTTTTATTTGAATTATTTTTCTGGTCTAGTTTATAACTCTTTTTATATATATATACATGTACAAAACAATATATATATACAATAGAAATATATTTATATATGCAGAAAAGAATATATATACGATAGAATTTGATATATATATGTAGAAAACAATATATATATACAATAGAATTTTAGACAATACATTTGAATGATATAAAAACATGCACATCCAGACTCATCATATACCCTCAGCCATCTACTCTCATATTTCATCTCCCACACACATATATAATCAGTGCTCATAATAAATTTGTTTATTTTGATGTTTATTGATTTTTTTTGTTCATTTTATCTTGGAGAAATTTTTGTTTGATATTTATTTTTTGAGTACATTTTATTTACTTGAAAAGAATACACATTTTAGGACACACACCATTTTTCACTAATATAATATAATAAAGTAATATATAATAATATACTATACATTACATTACAATTTACTAAAGTCCTCAACATCTTGTAAATTATTCCTGTTATTTTTTCCCCCATTAAAAACAGAACATATTTCTAATAGATACCTGCATGGAAGGACAACCAAACATTTCTAGCATATACTCTGTTATAAAAGAAGAACATATGGGTCAGCTAGTAAAAATGGAAGTTACCAATCATACTGTTTTTGCAATTTTTGCATAGAAAGATTCTCAGGTAAGACATATTATATATCATTTTTGTCAGCATTTTGAGACGCATGTGATGAAGCTGTCTATGAAATTGTCATTTTAACATTTAACTTTCAAAATTTAGAATTTGTGAAACAATGTAAAAATAAATATATTAAAAAGTGTTAAAAATTTCTTTTTTCTTAATTTTTTTTTTTGAGATAATAATTATTTTATCAGCTTTACTACACTCTTTCATATTTTCTGGTTCTAAAAATGTATATACTTTTATATTTACAGTATTCAAACAGAATATATGTTTGAAATTATACTTGTTGTAATTTTTTTTAAAATTCAAGATGGCCGTTTGGTAGTCAATTATATTTATGTGTACTATATTTCAGTGAATAATCATTAAATTGCTTGTTATTTTTAATACTTAGATTCAATTTTTTTTTCATATCTATTGTTTATTTTCTCTAGTTCCTTGAAAAATGATGAATCAAAGTATATTGCACATACTATTCTAAAATTAATATTCATAATATTCTCAATTTGCTTTTCAAGATTACTCAAAATCAATGATCTATTGACTGGCTATTAATAAGTCTATTTATTTTTGCATTCTCTTTCTGCATATAATGGTAGCCTATTTTCTAGATATATGATAATGAATATTCAAGCATAAAAGTGACCTTCTTCCAAAAATTGTTCTAGCAATTTTTTTAGAGACTTATTCCAGAAATCTCAAAAAAAAAAAAAAAAAAAATCCAGAATAATCTGGTCATCACATGAATACTATAATAAGTGTTTCCTACATCAAATAATATCAATAATTAGAATAAATTATATATACACACAAAGTAAACTTGTATATAATACATCAACTAAATATAAAACAATATTATGTTACATTTGAAGAGCTATGATGGCTTTGATTTAATTAAAAAAGACTAATTAATTAGAATGCATTTCAGAAACTATTACCATGTCCACCCCTGCCTTGAAGTTTGAAACTGTATGTTAGAAAGATTATGTTCATGAATAAAAAGAAATGAAAGATTAAAAAAAACAAAAAACATGGAAATTTATCATATACTTATCTAAATATAAAAAATTAGGGATCACTCCAAACACATGGGCTGGATTGATTTAAATATTTGATGAATACTCTCCTTTCGAAACACAAAAAAAGTCTTTTGAAAAGATAGAATGAATCCACTCTATCTTTTAACCTAAGCGTATATATATATATATATATAGGCAAATCTTAAGCATTTAGAAATGAGAATGGAAAGATATTAAATAATCACTTACAATTACTTTTACTATGTTTTAATGAATGACGTTTAAAAACATAGTGCTATATAAATAAATAACTTGTTATAGATGTTTAACATTTCATCAAATAATGATGTATCATAAAAAAATTTCAAAAGCGTCATTCATTAAAACATAGTAAAAGAAATTGAAAGTGATTATTTAATATCTTTAAGCTCTCATTTCCAAATGTTTAAGATTTGCCTATACTTATATGCTTAAGTTAAAAAGATAGAATGAATTCATTCCAACTTTTCAAAAGACTTTATTTTGTGTTTGAAAATAAGATTATTCATTAAATGTTTAAATTTATCCAGAACATGTGTAGTGAAATGATCCCTAATTATTATTACAGAATAAAAACATAGTGCTATATAAATAACTTTTTATCTAAAAAATATATTTATATTTTTTTAAAATGTAAAATCTATATAGGAGATTGAATAAAATGCAATAATTTTTAACCTGACAAAAATGATTAATAATCATGTATGGATTCATAGAAAGGTGATTGAATATGTACTTGCTAAAAAAAATAAGCACTTACAAAATAAATTTGTAATTTGATAAATTAAAGCACTTAGAAATATATATAACTAAACTTGGAAACATATAAGTTTCAATTATATTTGAAACATTCATTAGGTCGATTGCCATTTTACATATAAGGTCATATTTTTATGTAATATGAACAACAAACAGTGAACATTTCAAACATTGTTGTTAGACTTTACATCAACCCAACTTTTGCATAAATGTAACATCAATAAATACAAACATTGAAAAAGTACATGGAACATGCTCTAATTGAAGATATGTAGTTGATTAAAATGTATCTCAGCAGCCATTAAAATGTTTTTTTTTTTCATTTTCTGTGTCTGCAGCCATAAGATGTCAATAATTATAAATATGAATATCTACATAATTAATTGTATAAAATTGACATGAACATACCTGCTACTATTAGTAGATAATAGATTATTCTGACTTTCATTATTAGCACCCTAAACAAATAAAAAAAAAAATGTTTTTTAATAAATATTTCCCTATAATAAACTACAAAAACTTTAAATGAAAAAATTCCACCTATTTATCAGCTATGATAAGTCCAAAATCTTGTTTTTCCATTATGTAAATTAAGTTCTCTACATAAAGACAAATTGAAGTAACTAGGCAAAAGAAATATTTGATCATCATCAATGATAGTCATACCACTATGTATTGTTATCCCTTTACTTTAAAATTTTTTTTTTTTCTTTCTTTATTTATACTGTGCATACATATATTCTGTATTAACAATAAATACATGTATGGGTGATGTGCATTTGAGAATATATGATGTGAAAAATAAATGAGCGATTTATGTTTATAATTCTATACATTTACATTAAAAGATCAATATGTTATGCATTATAGTGTCAAAACTATCATTAGGCTATAAAAGCGTATTAGATTTGTTTTATTCTTGAATTAATCATATAATTAATTGCACTGATTACTTTTTATTTATTCTGATCTACATAAAACCCAGTTCTTAGTGCAGGAAGAACAAAGCAGAAATATACAAGAATATTTAGATTTCAATGATTATCAACAGATAAGTAAGAATGACATTTAATATATAAAATAATTCTAATTAACTGTAGCACAAAGAATATGAAATATTGGAATTTCTTTTAATTGTTAAATCTTTGCCTTTTTATTGCTTTTTATTAATTCATTCCATTATATTTTAAATTATTTGAACATTATCCTATTTTAATCTATTTGATTTAAGCATATGCATGTACTTCTTCACATATATATCTATATGCTATTAAGTAATACATATCATCATTTTCAATAATTATTGATCTATTGCAGGATGAAGGTCTCTCCAAGTTCAATCCATCTTCTCTGATCTCTACCCTCTCTTCTTTACATCATCTCAGCACACTTCCTTATTTCATCCATCCAATTCACACGTGGTCTCATATAATCTCTTGAAATCAGTTTAAGATTTCAACGGTTCATCTATTATCATCTTTTCTAGAAATATGCCAAGCCCAACTCCATTTCAGTTCTTAATTCTTTCAATGATGTCAGTAATACCTGTTTGTTCTCTCATCCATATATTTTGTTTTTGATCTTTCCAAATTTTACTGAGTGATGTGTAGTCACTGTATTGCTCTTCTATTAAGTGTCCAAGTCTCAGATCCTTAAATAAGAACTGGTAAAACACATTTATTAAAAATTTTCCTTTTCAAAGACATAGGCATATTTCATTTTAATATTATTTCTACTATAAGCACTCCAACCAAGTTTAATTCTATGATTAATTTCATCCACTATGTTTCCATCTATAGTAATAATTTGACTAAGGTATTTTTATAGTTGTTAACTTATTCTAACTCATCATTATCAATCTTTATTTTCTTCTTTTGAGAAAATCCATTGAACATTACTTTAGTCTTTTTAACGTTTACCTTTAGTTCTACTTTTTTGCTTTCATCTGATAACTTTTGCAACATTTCCTGAAGCTCTAAAGTATTATTTGCAAAATCAATTATATCACCTGCAAAATCAAAATGACTTAAATAATCTCCATTTACTTTTACTCCCTTAAATTCCCATTTTAATCCACAAAATATTTCTTTCAAAACTGCTGTAAAAAGTTTTGTAGATATATAGTCATCCTGCTGTAAACCCTTCTCAATATTAATCTTTCTAGTATCATTATGTAATATAATTGTGGCTGTTGCATTTTTATAAATATTCTTCAGAATATGACAATATCCTAGATCACTGAAGAAATGCTCATAGAATCAAATGCTTTTTCATACTCTATAAATCTAAAGCATAATGAAAATTATTCTACACAAATAAAGCGTGATAAACAGAGCACAAAAACATTAATTATAAACAACAATTAGCCAAGCGCTTTCAGTACTGTATACCACAATCATGGCGACATACTGGAACTGAATGGTTAATATTCCAGTGCATGTTCAGTTCCAGTATGTCGCCATGATTCTGGTATACAATACTGAAAGCGCTTGGCTAATTGTTGTTTATAATTAATGTTTTTGTGCTCTGTTTATCACGCTTTATTCGTGTAGAATAATTTTCATTATCTGACAGAGTTTTTATATTATTTATTTACTAAAGTATAATGGTAACTCATATTCATTGGTCCTTTCTATAACTTCTCTTAACATTTGGATATGGTCCACTGCATTAAAACCACTTTTAAATCCAGTTTCTGCCAAGAGTTATAATTAGCTTGGTAAAAAATTTGTATAGAAGTGATAAAAGATTGATAGGTCTGTAATTTCTAATACCTTCATTATCATCTTTTTTAAATATTAATATTAATACTGCTTTCTTCCAATTATATGGTAAAATATATGTATATAATATACATAACTACATATAAAGAAATAAAACAAATTGGTGCATTCAGAAAGTGCTACCAATAATACATACAGACAGGGCCTTTCAGAAAAAATGTGAGGCCCTTCAAAATTTAAAATAAGAATGTGGGGAGAGAGAGAAAAGAAATGAGAGTTTTTACTTACAGGGCTGAAAACAGGACTACAGGAGAAGTTAATTACGAGTCACAGAAATGAGCAAGTAGATCAGATCCAGATAGCACTTGGATAAGGTAGATTCACTCTACCACTGTTAGGGTCATAAAACACTGTTAGCACAGAACTGACTGACAGGGAGATGGGACTATTAGTACTGCCGGTCACCAAGTGCTGCAGTCGCTTTCATTACAGAGTCATCAAATTGGCACCTCATCCCTCAACTGGCTTACATTTTCTACTCATGGTATGTATGCCTGCTTAGAAAAGTTTTTCTCAAATATTTTTTTGGGGGAATTTAACTGTAAAATTAAGGCCATTCTACAAGTCATGATATCGCTTTGCCTTCTCCTATATTTTTGTTTAACATATTGAGTTGCCAAGTTGAGGCCTGTAATATTGTGAAGCCCAGGGCAGCTGCCTCTCATACCCTCCCTCTAATTGGCCCTGTCTATATACATATATAATTGACTGCAAGCAAATACTCCAGTTGTTTATATATCTTCCTAAAAATTAACAAATATAAGTTTTATATCATTTAATATAAATTAAAGAAATGTGCTTATATTTTTAAAATAAATACTAGCAAATTTTATAGTTAATAAATTGAAATAGTTCTTTTTTATAGCCTGGATAGATATTTCTTGTGTTATATACATATATAATAACAAGTTATCATTGAAAATATACTGTATGTAAATTTTAAATAATAATAATGGTAAATAATAACAATAATAATATATAAATTAAGCAGAAGTTCTTGATTTTCTAAATATCATGTATATTGATATTATAATTTAAAACTTATACATATATTTCATAATAAAAAAAAACTTATAAAGTTTTTCTTTAGTATATTAATCATTGTGATTCCAGTTTCTCTTTTTTTTTCTTACTTCTTTTCTCTAAATTTTAAATATGGGCAGTTTTTTCATCAATCTTAAGTTTTGTTTTTGCATAGCTTTTGATTATTAACAATTAATGAGATAAGAATCTGATCAAACTCATTTGCCAAAATCTGCTCATTATTATCTTTTTATAACATTTCTTAGGACTAATTTTTCTCTTAAACAATTAAATAATGTAAGTTTGCTTTAATGTAATCTTCCATCAAAATCATGTTTTTCAAATACAATATTTCTTTGCATTGTAATTCTCAATCACAGATTATTTCGAAAACTCTAAAGAAGACTGGTTTTTTTTGTTCAAATATATTATTTCTTTTAGACTAAACAGAAAAAAAAAATGTTTATACAATATATTATTCAAATTTTTTTTATTTTTAGTTTTAACAATTAATTACAAAATAAAAATATATTTAACTATAGATAATATAATGCAATTTTTAATAAGAGTTTGATAATAATCTATTAAATTACTCCCTGTTGTCTCATTTTGTTTATTTTTCTAATATCTGATTTTGTTGATTTTAATTACTATAAATTTTATTAGAAAATAATTCTGTTATTACTGTATTTATTTAATTTTTTAAACATTTCTCTACCTCCTATATATCATTTGTGCATATTATCTCATTATATATAAAGTTTTCAATATTAATATTAAAATCAGAGATTTTTAATCATGTACTAAAAGCAACAATACAAAATGCAGTGTAATTATTCTAAAGTGTAACAAAATTTCACCTACAGATTTAAATATGAAATATCTCAAATAACTAAATCAATGTCCTATTCAATTAATTATTTAAATTTTTTTTTAACTTTTTGCATAAGTGCGAAGAGTCATAGTGCTGTTGTTTCCAATGCTCTTGGACATTAACAATTTAATAGCAATCACATATACTTACATAAATATTTTTATAAAATTATATTATTTATATTTAAACTTTGTTAATAATCCAAGAAAACAATATATAGCACAGAATAATCAATATATAACAAGGTATCATTTATAAAGCGAAATACTGAGTATATCATTAGTAATATTATTGAACTCTTACTCTAGTTAACCAATAAAGTTTTAAATATGAAATACAATTACGATATAACAATATCTATAAATAAGCATTTATTTTTATAGCGTCTGTATATAATTGTAAT